>CM077023.1:134818126-136068126 GCA_039090855.1 Macrothele yani
TCAACTGTGAACTAGTGAGGAAAGCAATTAAAAACAACCAAAGCCTAAAGATAGCAAAGGGACATCTCAGTAAGGGAAGAAAACAAATTATGGCACTGAGAAAAGAAGATGGTTCTGTAACAAGAAATAGAGGCGAAATTTTGACAAGAATGAAAGATTTCTACTCCAAATTATATGAAAGGGATGATACATGAACTAAAGACATCATGAAAGGTACCAGTACCAGAGTTCTTCCAGTCCTCCCAGCAGAAGTTGCACATGCAATCAAGAACGTGAAGCGAGGGAAAGCTCCAGGAGAAGATGGAATAACTGTACACATCACACAAGAAGCAAGTGGAGAAATCGAAACAGTACTCTCCCAAATTTTCACTCGATGCCTTAATGAAGGGAAGATTCCTGAGGATTGGAACAATGCTACAATGACCCTGCTACATAAAAAAGGTGACATGGAGGATCTCAGGAACTACAGACGTATCAGCCTCCTATCAGTGGTTTATAAAATCTTCACTAAAGTTCTTTCACACCGTTTGAAGGTAACACTGGACATGGCTCAACCGAGAAAACAAGCTGGATTCAGGAGTGGCTACAGCACAATAGATCATATCCACGTACTGAGAGAACTAATTGAAAGAGCGAGGGAATATGAACTTCCATTGTGCATGGCTTTTATCGATTATGAAAAAGCCTTTGATTCGGTGAAACCATCAGCAGTTACAATGGCTCTGAAATCCTGCGGTATTGAAGATGCATGCATTAATATTATTAATAACATCTATGAAAATGCAAGTGCAAAGATTCAGCTTTTTGAAAATACAACACACATAAAAATTGGAAAGGGAGAGAGACAAGGTGACACCATATCTCCGAAGCTCTTTAATGCCACATTGGAAAATGTCTTTCAATCACTGAACTGGGAAAACAAAGGGATAAAGCTTAATGGAGATTATCTAACCCACCTTCGTTTTGCTGATGACGTAGTCATTTTTGCAACTACCCCATCAGAGCTACAGAGTATGATCCAGGAACTTGCTGACAAGAGTAAAGAAGTGGGATTAAAAATGAACTTTCAGAAAACAAAAGTGATGTTCAATGCTTTTACAAGAAATGAAGATTTATCGATTGATGGAGAAAAGCTGGAGATAACAGACACGTACGTCTATCTTGGACAGCAGATATCAAGTGAGGGTCACATTGATGAAGAAATTAATCGGCGTACAAAGCTTGCCTGGAGAGCTTTTGGAAGAAACAGCATAATTTTCAAGAGCAATATGCCATTATGTCTTAAAAGAAAAGTGTTTGATCAATGCATTCTTCCAGTGCTTACGTATGGTGCAGAGACGTGGACCTTTAACTAAACGAGACATACAAAGGCTGCAGACAACTCAAAGCAGCCTGGAAAGGTGCATGCTTGGTGTAACCAGGAGAGATAAGAAGAGGAACTCGTGGATCCGAAGAATGACAATAGTGGAAGACATCATGATCAGAGTTAAATCCCTGAAATGGCAATGGGCTGGGTATACTGCCAGAAGGACAGACCATCGATGGACAGCCGAAATTTTAGATTGGATTCCAAGGGACAGGAAAAGACCCAGAAGAAGACCACATGGGAGATGGGTGGATGAAATTCGAAAGTATGCGGGAGTGACATGTAGGAGACTGGCACAAGACATACCGTTGTGGAGGAAACTTGGGGAGACCTTCGTCTAGCAGTGGATTAATAATGGTTGATGATGATGATATATATATACATGGGTGGGATTACATTCAATATATATATATTTACACACACGTATACACTGAAGAGCAATTGAATTAGACGGCTGGCGTTATGCAAATGTGGCGCTGTGGGCGCCCTGTAAACGGAAACGACATGACGTATGCAGCGATCCGACAATATAAGGAGTGATGAGACGGGAATCAGTAAGAGTCGGATGAGTATGGGTAAGACGAAGGATCTAAGCGCATCTGATCGTGGGAAAATTGTCGGGCCCCGACGAATGGGTCACTCCATCTCGGTGGTCGTTCAGTGGCTCGTGCAATTTTCACGAGCCACTGTGTCACGAGTGCACCGTGAGTACGTCGAATTCGGTAAAACCATCCCTGCAAGGGCCAACTGCCGTGCACAACAGCGTGTGAGTGAGCGGGGTCATCGTCGGGTAGCTCGCATTGCAACAGCGGATAGACGGGACACAGTGCAAGAAATCACTCTGCAATTTAACGCTGGTGCTAAAAACCTGTAATCAGCCACACCATCCAGAACGATCTCCTCGCTATGGGGTACAGAAACCGTCGTCCCACGAGGGTACCGCTGCTGACCGTACATCACAGGGTGCAAAGATTAGCATGGGCGCAGGAACATCGCCACTGGACACTAGACATGTGGGAAAATGTTGCCTGGACTGATGAGTCGAGATTCACGTTGGTACATGCGGATGGCAGGATACAAGTACGGCGCAAACCACATGAAGCGATGGATCCTTCTTGCCAGCAGGGTACTCTTCAAGCTGGTGGGGGTGGCATTCTCGTCTGGGGACTGTTTACGTGGACTGAAATGGGACCCCTGGTACGTGTGATATCGTCCCTCACAGGTCAACGTTACCGGGATATCCTGAACGACCATTTGCTCCCGTTTGTGCGTCTTCAACATCCCACTGGGGACCTCATTCTGCAACAAGACAATGCACTGTGTCATCGCTCCCGAATTGTATCCGAATGGCTGGATGAACACTCCACCGACGTGACCTCGTTTCCTTGGCCAGCTAGGTTACCTGACCTCAATCCCATCGAGCACATCTGGGATGCCATTGAGAGAGATGTTCGAGGCTCTGACCCCCCCTCCATCAAATCTTCGCGAACTGTGGGAGCTTGTTCATGGGTCTTGTATCCGTATGGCTTCCCAACGCTTCCGGTGTCTTGTCGAGTCTATGCCGAGACGAATCGCCGCCGTCATCAGGGCGAAAGGTGGTGCTACACGTTACTAGACAGGTATCTCTAATTCAATTGTTCTTCAGTGTATATACTGTATGAGTTGAAACACTAACGAAAAATCTCCGTTCTCATTTTTCCGTATCCGTATGACGAGAAATTACCGGTAATAGGAGCAATTGGTGAGAATACTTTATGTTTAATTAACTTTTAAATTTTAATAGTCAGTCGAATTTTGAAGTTCCGCAGCGAGATCAGATATCGTGAATAGCATATCGCATGGATTTTGTTTATTGTGGCAAAGGATATTTCTTCTCCTTTCCCCTATTTGGTGCACGAGCAACTTATTATATATTGTATTACTGTAAGAAATTGGGTACTTATTGTGCAGATGATTATACGATGTCAGTGTATTAGTCTTTGGACAACTTAAGAGAAAAGCTATTATAGCTATCAAGAGTAAATTTTATATTTAGTTTCTTTTTTTGTTTTTTTGGTTGTGTGTGTGTGAAATAATACTATAAAAAGTACATTTCACCTTTTTTAAAGGTAAGTTTTCTCCGTTACTTCACACTTTTCTCAAAAATGACAGTGTGCAGGACTTTTGTTAAGACCCCGGTAACAAACTGCAGAGTAGTGAGCCGAAAATTGCGCATTTAACGCACCACATATAATATGCATCAGGACAAAAGCTTTGCACGTAAACTCCAACTATGAACGACAGATGTACAAGACGGAAATGAGATATTCAAGCCATATTTCTTAATTTGCCTGAGTGTGAATTTTATCTTTGCACCCTTGTTTACCAAATGAAATTCAGGACAGCTGGAATTGCACAAGACAAATACTGAAACGATTACACCCAAGTCTATAAAGAGCATGATCATCAGATCAGATCATAAGTAGAGGATTTTAGGAAGGGAGTGTCTGACCCCAAGTCTTAAACAACCCTTAGAAATAGGAAGCTAGGAGATTTGGGCTAGAGTGCCAGATAGGAAAGTGACACGGCTGACACGGACGCGAGGTAGAAAGGGGGAAGGAAGACGCCCTTATTTATTACGGGGGGCAGAACTCGGGGTCCAACGGCTTAACGTGCCCATCCGACGAACGGCGGATATTAGATGGTTCGAGCGTTCGTACTTGCCTGGGATCGAACCTGAAGTTTTTCCGTGGCAGTCACGAACGTTGACCATTAGGCCATCCGCAGCCCCATCAAGAGTATAAAATGTAAGGGCAGGATCTTTAAACAAGAGAACAGTATAACTAAATGATACTTGATCTAAAACACGTGTCCCATAAACGAAAACTTGGTCATTTTCAAACCATTTTGTAGATTCACAGCAAAATTAATGGGCATCGCAAATGATAAGAATGGATGGCTTATCACCCTACAACAGCCTGTACAACAATGGATTTGCAAGATGCAATTTTATGAGTTAATCTAATCCACCGGATTTTTTTATTTTTTCTTGCTTCTTTTCGGGGTTCAATGACTACCATGAGCAACTCCAGATATACAAGCAGTTGCCGTTATCTAAGTTAGAACCACTGGTTACAAGAATGGGAGACAGATAGCGTCGTAAGACAAGCACACCACCACCATTCCTCATCCGGCACTCCAACCCGAGCCCATTTCGGAAGACAGGTCAGAAACCAGAGCTTAAGACCACTCAGCCACTGCTGAGAAAATCAACGAAAAATCATCCTAGTTTAGCACGCTTAGTGGCAAGTTCACGGAACTCCTCGAAAATCAAAAATTAACAAAATTAAATGTTTTTTTTTGTTTTGTTTTTTTTTTGAAATATTTGATCTTAACTTGTGCTTTCTCCGATTTTTAGCATTCCTACGACGGCTCGGTCAGAACGCTTAGGAGCGTCTTCATATATATATATATATATATATATATATAAATTCATACTTAATATACCCATACGGAAACAGCACGAAAAATAAATACACCATTTTCAGGTACGTAGATTAGGTCCACATATATCAGTTAAATTCAATTTTTTGCCGCCCCGGTGGCGCAGAGGTCTAAGGCGCTGCCCTCTGATCATTCGTCCGTAAGGGGTCCGGGTTCGAATCCCGGTCAGGCATGGATGTTGTGTTTGTCTTACGGCACTGGCTCTCTCCCTTCCCTGGAACCAGTGACCCTAAATTAGGGACGGGCGACTGCTTATAGCCCATTGAGTTGCTCACGGTGGTCGTTAAACCTCCAATAAAAAAAAATTCAATTTTTAACGCAAAGGCGAGTACCCGTAAAATCGCTGTTTCTTTCAACTCAGTGACTACCAAAGAGATTAGAAGGAGGAGATGGCAACAGCCCCTCTCCCTGTGTGGTTCTAGCGTGACGCAACTTTTTATCAGCTGACTACGCCAATGCGCCCAACCCGAGAATCTTCTGTATGTCTCTATGGGGAAATCGCGATTTTGAACGGGTTTTTCGGACCCTTACTCTACCCATACAGTGATGAAAAAAATTGAGGCTGAAATATTCATTCCCATAATTAAAAAATTCTAGAAAAAAATAAGAAAATATATTTTGGTATTTCTTTAAAAATTGAACAAAATAATGTTTTGTTTTAGCGGAAATGCATACTGGCCGGCACGGTGGCGTAATGGCCTAAGCGATGGCTTCTGATCATTCGTCCGAGATGGGTCCGGGTTCGAATCCCGTGAGGCATGGATGTTGTGTTTGTCTTACGGCGCTGGCTCTCTTCCTTCCATGGAACCAGTGGCCCTAAATTATAGACGGGCGACTGCTTATAGCCCACTGAGTTTCTCACGGTGGTCGTTAAACCTCCAATCAAAAAAAAAAAAAAAAGAGAAGAAGAAAAAAGCGCTTACTGCGCATGTGCAAGTAACCATGTTTAATATATAACTAAAACCCTAATGTTGAAAAATACGAAGCGCGAAATATTTCTTGTTTGCATGCGCTAAGCGAAACTGCTTCAGGCACAGGAAGTGGCGTCACGTTTCCGAACTCTCGCAGACTCCCACCACTTCAGAGAGAGAATCGAAACAGCTGATCTGTTTTGGCTTCACTAAAAGGTTCTTTCACCACCTCCTCCTCTTCTAACCTCCTTGGTGACTACCTTGAATTGCTGCCGTTGCCTTAGAATCTTTCTTTTGTGGGAAAGAACGGTTTCTTCAATGATAGAGACAGATGATTGGTCAATCCTTGAAGTTGCCGTCCGTTTTGTCAAGTGCTGCTTAGCGAGGCTGGCGTCATTTCTCCTTTTGATAGATACAGCACGATGACAGTCACCGACTGCATGAACACGCCAAAGGCAAAACGATATTAAGCTAAGTTCAGGCCTTTCGTCAAAAATTCTGTGATTCGAAAGCACGCACGTGAAAGTGCGCGTAACATTAAGGACTATAAAGTCCTAAGTAAGTTATCTAAGAATAAAAATTAATAATATCGTGTTGAGCCAAGTAAAGTGGGGTAATTCAGGTGTGACGAAATGAAGGATGTGAAATATTAATTCGATTTAAAGGTTTGTAAATAGAAAGTTCAAGGTGTAATAGCTGCAGTTTAAGCTTTACGTTGTTCAAATGCTTAGCTACGAACCTTATCCTGAACTTGTGAACATAAATAGTAAATATAAATAACACTAACAGCCAAGGTAATGAATGAATCAGCTGAAACCACTTACATGAGTCCACGTTTTTCCTCGTCAATGCCACAGGTAAATAAACAGCCAAAATACGAGCTAATTGTCTTACATTCACAATACATACGTTTCTAATAAGACGCTATATCAAACTGAATTTTTAACAAGTCGATATATCAAATGCTCGTATCAAAACACTTTCTTTTAACCAGTCGCTCTTACAATCTGTCTAGACAACAAGTCGTTCTTACAAATGCACTCTTGACAAATCGCTATCACAAATGGACACTTTTTATATTTTGTGTTGACGTTACATTAACATCTGACCCACTGTCAGTGCTGCCAAACTTTTAAGCTCTTCGAGGGAAATAATGTGTCGTTAAGTCAGAAAACCTTTAACGAGAAGAAACTAAATTTACATAAGAACACAGAAACCCAAAAGAAAGGTTAAATTTGAGGGTTGGGTTTTTTTTTTTTTTTTCGACTGAGTTAGTTTGGGTTAAATTTAACGACCACCGTGAGCAACGCGATGAGTCAAAAGCAGTCGCCCGTGCCTAATTCAGGGACACTGGTTTCAGGGAAGGGAGAGAGAGAGAGGGAGGGAGGGAGGGAGGGAGGGAGGGAGGGAGAGAGCCAGTACCGTAAAACAAACACAACTTCCATGCTTTACGGTCAACCCAGACCTATCTCGGACGAATGGTCTGGTCATAAGCCAGCGTTTAGACCACTGCGCTACCGGGGCGGCAGGAATTTGAGGTACACGTCACAAGGAAATACAGTAGAACCTGTTTATAACGAGCGTGTATTTAGCAAGATCCCGATTTTAACGAGCAGAACAGGAGCTTTTGTTTCGTATAATGTTAATTCAAAGCAAATTTGGCCGTTTATAAACGAGCAAATTTAATGAAATCCATGGATTTAACTTAACGAGAGAGAGAAAAGCTAAGATGATCACTGTTAACAAGCAAAGTAACAAAACTTAATAACATTCCATATTTAATGAAACAGAAAATCTGTCGCTCACTATTCTGGAAAGGAGGGATAGAAATGGATGCATACTGGACGAAACTGCAACAGCGCAGAGAAATCTTGGTGTGCTAGTGGAAGATGGCTGATAAAAAAAACAATGCGTTGGTAGATGATGCTTTAGGACGTGCATCACAATTTTAATTTTGCCTCTATAACTGTTTTGGAAAAGCTTGGTTGGATACCACTGCAAACTTTGATAACGAAATTGATCATCTTTCGCTCTCTGATTAGTTGCGACGTCAGAATATAACACGTTTTGATTATGTTCCTACAATAGATAGCTTCGTTGATGTACAGCATAACGTTGTTGCCACATCTGGTATCCTTTCTTCAGGGAATATCGTGGAGACAGTTAAATCGCCAGAAACTTCTGAGGCGAGTGAAAAAAGCGAAGAGGAGAACACTCGTCCACCGTGCAACGCAACAGCCTCAGATTGTGAAGAAAAAATCGAACGTTTTTTGAAGCAACAGACTACGGTGATAACGAAGTATTTAATGCACCAAATAGCGTTCGGCGTAAATTAACGGAACATAAATAAAAGGCAAAAGATTCTTGTTTTAAAAATGTTTCTACGTGATGTCTGCTTCAGGATTCGCTACCAATATGTATTTATGTAAGTGCTTATTTTATTAAAATTTGTATTATTGCAGCTAATTAAATATCTCAAGTATATCCAGTTGCTATGGATATATGTATAATATGAAAGTACAGTCATATTATGTATATCTTACATGGTGGGCTTTTTCACTCAAAAACGAATTTCGCGGGGACTTCCGTCGGTCCCGAGCTCCTCGTTATAAGCAGGTTCTACTGTAAAACGTTTAAAAGCCAAAAATGGGCGCCTATATGAGGAGGAACTTACACTCCCCTGGAAATCCGAAATGCCATTTCTGTTCTTGTAAGGTACAACAAGGATTTTCGCAATAGCACTGACTAATTGTTAACTTTTATGTCGAACTTCTGTGTATCCAACAAAAATAGAGGAAAACTTAGCACACGAGCGTGTAGATTTCCGTTTAATTAGCGTAAATACGTACAAACTAAAATAAAACTATTGTAGATCGCTAGCTTTCACCGTTCAAGACGGGCGGCTTCATCACGCTGAAGTTTACAAAGCTGAGTACAGAATCATACTGCGAAAATTTAAACAAAAGCAAAACAGAAAAAATGAACTACACGTAATAAGTACGTTATGAGCACGTGATGTTAAACAAGAAACGACAAGTGAGATAGATGATCACGTTGGTGGAGGTATATCCAGGAGGGCATGCCAGACAGCTGGTAGATCTGTGGAAAGATCAGAATTGTAAGCATTTCCAAGGCGGTGGTCCTGGAGTCTATATATATGGGGTTAATTTCTTGAGGTCGTCCCACTGAGGAATCGCGCTGTGGCTTGCAACTTCCTTCGCTAGAGCCGTTGTAAGCTTTTGGTTCTTAATGTCACACTTGTGGTCGTAAATTCTCAATCTGAAGGCTCTTTTTGTCATGCCAATGTAATATTTTATGGTGCGATCTTAATAGAGCAGAGGGATGGAGTAGACTCCTGCGTCTGAGAGTAGCACGATTGGATGTCTGTTATAATACTAAATTTTTGCATTTAATATTGGAGCACAGCGTACGTATGTACTAACAGTATGGAAGAGCATGAAGGGGAAGGAATGGAAAATATAACATCCTCCGCAGCAGCCATTCACTGCTGGACAATTATTTCCCTAGGTTCTTTCCAAAACTTTACCTTGAGGATGTTTTTTTCTTTCTTGATGACCGACTGAGTGATTGCTGGGGTTTCGTGGCGTATAGGAACACAAGTGGCCAAAAGAACAAATTCCCTCATTGTCCCAGCAAGCTGTTAAAATTTCACTTATCCACCTCTTTTATGCAGTTTTAGGGTCTTCTGACTTTCAATTAAATATGGGGGGGGGATTTGCTAACAAAGCACAGTGGAAATTCGCATACGGTCTTTGTTCGGCCCCCTCCTGAAAACTAAGCTATAAGCGCCCGTGTTCAGCTCTAAATACCAATCACGCTGAAAGATACGACAAATACTATACTATATGACACAGCGTTAAGACAAAGTTGCTGAAAAAATTTAGCGTTAAGACAAAGTTGCTGAAAAATTTAGTGGCATATGGAGAACCATGAGAGGAGGAAAGAAAAGCTTACCAGGATGTAAATACAACGCAGAAGTTGCACCATGTCAGCTCTCAATGTAGGTTTTAGCAATATGCATACCTTACACCGCACTGAAACCCTCATATTAGTTACGTTGTGAAACATAAAGGCATTTATAGATCAAACTGGGTAAATTATGTCCGGACATCTGAATGAAATTCCGCGCGGCCTTGTGCTTTTTAGGATACACATCAAAATCACAGAGCATCTTCAGACTCCACGTAAAAACGCTGGGGCTTGATTTAATGACGGTGTCAAATATTTATGATCGCACTCATACTTTCGTGACGGTTTTTGGCTTTAGGAAAATCAACTCTGGCATTATAGTACAGCCCATTTTCCCACCCTAAAATCGGGGGGGGGACAAGAACAGCTCAAATACTCACCAATTAAAACAGGAGATCAAGGTTTACATTAAAATCCAGGTGAGCTCTTTATCGCAGCAGTGCTGCGCTGTGACCCGGGCCACAAGCGACCTTTCTTGTGCACGCACGTACCGTCCGTAGTCTGGGCAAAGCAGTGTGTGACACCCGATCGGAGGACACAGAACACGAGTTTGTATCGCATTCACGATGTCAAGTTTCGTACCAAACGGGAATCATTACTCTTCTGCTTTCATCTCAAGAAATCTGCGCAGCGGAAAATCATCGTTTGCTAGAGCAGGCCTATGGGGAACATGCCCTATCGGAATCAACATGCAGAGAGTGGTTCCGACGCTTCAAAGCCAACGAATATGACGTGAAGGACAAAGAACGCCCTGGGCAGCCGAAAAAGTTCGAAGATGGCGCATTGGCGGCTTAATTGGACGAGGATTAATGTCTGACGCTCCACGAGTTGTCTGAAACACTACGGGTCGATGAGTCAACTGTTGGGAAACGTTTAAAGGCAATGGGAATAATCCAGAAGCTTGGAAACTGGATCCCACATGACAAGGTTATTCTTCTCCACGACAACGCTAGACCTCATGTCGCCAAATCCGTGAAGGAACTCTTGGAGGCACTTGGCTGGGACTTCTTACCCCACCCCCTTCTTACCCTCGGACTTCCATTTGTTCCGGTCGCTACAACATGGCCTGTCAGAGCAGCACTTCCTTTCTGTCGCGGATATCCAAAAATGGCTCGATGAATGGTTCGCCTCGAAAGAACCTCCATTTTTCTACCGCGGAATCCATTTGTTACCCCAACGGTGGGAAAGAGTCGTAGCTGCCAACGGACACTACTTTGAATGGACTATCCTGTACCGTTCTGTGGCAACACACAGGTGTTTGTGTGGCAAAAAACAGCGGGAATTAATTACAGCACCTAATAGGATACCTAACATCACTACTGACAATCCTCCAGTCAGCGATGATGTTGGCTCGTTTCAACATACAGTTGAAACGTATATAACGAAGTCGAAGGGAGAGTTAAAAACATTCGACATACGTGAACTTCGTTATTAAGTCTGTACGCTTCAGCTGGAAAGGATATAGCAACAATTTTCTGGGATGCAGAGGGGGTGGTGATGGTACATCACCTTGGGAAGGACCAAACCACCACCGCAACATACAATGCTAACATACTAATGGGATTCCTACAGCATTTGAGGGTAAATGCTGCGGAAAGCTGACCAAAGGGGTATTGTTTCATCAGCATAACACTCGAAGCCCCAAATCAACAGTTGTCATGGCTGTCATCCGTGAATGTTTGAACTGCTACCACACTCTCCCTATTCATCTGAGCTTGCCCCTCGGACTACCATCTCAAAAAGAATTTGGTGTGCCTTTGGGTCCGGGCGAATACTTTATTGATGCTGTGGATGCCTATTGTGACAGCCTTGAGATAAATCATCTTATTTGGATGGCACAAAAACCGCAGAGCGTCGTTGGAGAAAGTGTGTGAACCTTCAAAGAAGACTACGTAGAAAAATAGGCATACCACATTTTTACACGACCATTCATTCCCTTAAGGATCAGCGGAGAACTTCTGGAATACCCCTCGCACAAACATTTTTGATCTTTTTTGTAGTTGTTGTTTCCATATGTGGCCTGACTAAGTGCGTTTGAATTACATCTGACCCACCACGACAGACGTTTCTGACACCTCTGATCTACGTAAGGCGAGGAGACCCTCACCCAAAGTTTTAGAACGCTGGTTCTTGGGGGGGGGGGCAATATAAAAGAATAACCACAAAATCATGGTGATTTGAACCCATTCCAGCAGTAAGAGGCGCCGGAAGCCGGAGGCTTCAACCTTTGACTGAAAGACCAAGTCAGACACTGAAAATTTAATAAATGTCTCATACATTACAAAATCCAATGTGTGCGAGTGCGAGGATTACATTAAAAAATCGAACATTTACTATCAGATAATATGTTTGCATCGGCATTGTCCGCATTTTCCCTCCGACGCTGAAAATAAATAATGGGCTCTGTTACCAGTCTCTTTCAGAATCTATCGTTCTGCGTCGGGATTATTGCTGCCCAACACAATGCTTGTCTGTAATGGTGGTGCATCTAGTGATTTCGTTTGATAGAGTTCTTCGTTAGATATTTCATGCGCATTTGATACACCCAACTTCGCAAAAGCAGCCTGCTGCACAAAAAGCCGCTTTCTTTTTATTATTTTTTATCGCATGCAAATGTTGCCGCGTGCTGACAGATTAACAAGATTTCCGGTGATAGCTGTCATGTTGTCGCCTTACGTCGCGTCATGCGTCGGTGATGGTTGCTGTTGCAGGTGGGCAAATACAAAATGACAGATTTCTTGTGTTTGTGACTGCTGTTATGAACCACCGATAAGGAAACTTAGAACGTATAGGCAAGTCATTAGAAATCGAGGATGTGCTGTAGAACTCCTAAAAGCGCACTTTATGTAAAATCTAGGAATTAAAAATGCATCCTATCACAACGCAGGAACTTCCCCTTTTTCATTTACTTCTCTCGAAAAAACAAAGGAAAATTAAAAGGAAAAACAACGAACTTAAAAAATATTCCCATACCGTTAAAAAAAAACGTTAGGGATTTGCTGGTTAATGGGAAAACATCGCAAATATAAAAATTCGAATGCACTTCAAGAAAACAGAAATACCCTTGTCTCAAATGTTAGAACAAACGTTACCGGTGAAGTCGCGGTGCCACACACCGCTTCTTACAATCAGTTCTATGTTTCCTGATTTCTAACTCCTTACACATACTGTTGCTCTTTAAAATCACAGAGCTTAATCCCACTCCCATATTTTACTTCTAGATACAATAATCTTTCTGAATCAATACCGGTGTGTTTACTATAAACCCTACCCCTACTAAAAACGTCTTTTACCCCGTTCTTTAGGTTTTTGGTTAAATTATGTTAGCAGTAATAGGAATTCTCTATTACGAAGACAGGCATCACTTTGCTGAGTAGTAACATCTCAGAGGAGATTCCAGTCGTCGGTCCATCAATCTATAATTTAGCGTTAAGTTAACTGCAACAAGCGTGACATGCCGAACAAAAATTGCAAAATTAGTTCGCTGTATTTGACGCGAGATCATGTAAATAAAAAAAAGGGGGGGGGGGGATAAAACGAAATAAAGTAAATGTAAACGAAAGTAAGTTAGCTGTACTTATCGCAATGCACTTTTTCTTTCAAACTGTTCTTTCACGAGGAAAAATTGTCCTTCCCTTCTCCCCACAATCCTGAAACACCAGTCATTTTCCAAGGTGAGATACAAAATGAAGGCCTAAACAGAAACATGATACGGACGCTTTGCAAGTACGCATTCTAGATAATTTATCAAGTGTCACTGACACAAAATCATTCCGCTGAACAGAAGTGCTTGTACGAATATAAAGAAGGAACTGTTCATGAAAGACATACACAAATGTGCATAATCTGCATTTATGTAATTAAAATAAATGCTTCCATAAGGTTTCGGTAACATTTCTATATATCAGTTTATAAAATCTACTGATAAAATACTGAGTGAAGGAAATTAAAAGAACAAGAATAAAATTCACTGACTAAATACTAAGTGAAAGAATTTAAAGAGCAGGAACATTGAGCTATTTCCAGAAGCCACGATTAATGTCTTCCCTTGAACCTCGAACAGCGAATTTAATTTCTTCCGCTTCAGAAGCTTTCTCCGGATTTTATCCAGAACTTGACTGGTAAACTTCACAAAGCGCAGTTCTGATACCAGTTGGTTAAAAAACATTAAGGATTATTATGTAAGCTCGGGAAGACGATTCACTGAAAGGTTATTTTTTATTACTTTCTTTCTCCTCAGAGTTTTATTTTCTTTATGGGTTTTATTCTACACATCTTTGGCGTTTAATTACCGTAGATTAGATGTTTCTCTGCATTCAGTCTGCTTTATCGTAAAACGCGATCGAAATGGCGATTATTTTTCTTCTTCACTGAATTAAACAAATCCATTTCACAAACCTTATTTGGTCATTATTGACTAATCACAGGCTTTCCTTTACTGGATTTTTGTCGCTCGTGATCAGCGTTCTTCTTTTTTTGCTTTACTGTATGTCGGACCTTAAATGAACAGCAAATTGCTCTTGCACGTGCACAATGCTTTAACATTACTGTATTTACGCTACAGTGTCCATCATGGTTCCGATTTCTTAGAAATAGCGTCTTTTATTTTAACCTTTTATAGCAGATTTTTTTTTTTTTTACTACGTTACTGTAAATTTCTAATACGACAATCAGAACCCAGAAAATTTATTTCAAAAATGTAGTGTGTGCCATAAAAGTCCAACATTTTTCTCCATAAAACTTTACCTGTGGGAAAAAATTTAACAAATTTCTGACGAAATCAAAAAGTTACCATTAATAACATTTTCGTCATGAGACGACAAATTGCCTTCCTAACTTGATTATAGCAATACGTGTGCAGTAATGTGATTACATAAAATTACTGTTAATCGTTCACCAACTGTGGTGAAACTGAACAGATTAGAGTTACTCAGTCTTTTGGCTGGTTTTGCATCAGTCAATTTGCTATGTACAAGAACTGGATTTTAATTCGCAAAATGCAGTTATAAGGAAGTCCACAGTGGCAACAATGAATAGTCTGAAGTCATAAAAAAATTGTCGTTCTTGAAATCAGCTTATAACGGATCTTCAGTTACGTCAGAATTCCGACCAAAAACTTCCCATTTTTCCCGGTCTACAGGGAAAAGAAATCCTAACCAAACAATCACTTTAATTTCATGAGCTTAGTTGGCGATACCACTTTTTTTCGTAAGCGACTCTTTACTCTATAATATGTCAACTCATAACTAAACAAGAAAGATGACACCGAATTTTTTGAGTGTAATGAGCACGTCTTTTGAATCCGTTTTGACGCGAATTAAATTCATGAAAGCTATTCAAAGTCAATGGAACCGGTATGGAAAACAGTAGTATCTGACCGAAGAAAGAAGTTTTTCAATCGGGTTTATAATCCGGCAGATATTGCTGTAAACGGAATCGTGAACTTACGCCCTCTGGTTGAAGACTTGTGCGTTAAGAAAATTTTTAAAATATATGAGAAACATTTCGCAGCGGAAAAGCTCTCCAACAAAGAAATAATTTTTCAAATCCGATTCTTAGAAGCAGAGATATCGACAAATATAAAATATGCATCAACATCCCTTGGCGGGGAAAACATCCATTATATTAAGAACAAGGTATTCTCAAAAGGTTTTTCGATGTGAGCGGTATCGGTACAGGAAAGAATTTTTTCAATCGAGTTTCCAGGAGCTCAAATCTTACTGTAAATACATCAGAAGCAGAAATTAACACATATGCCCCCTGGTGGCCAAACCATTCTTTGCCAAATATTAGAAATTATATGAAACACATTTTCCAGCAGGAGCTGTATGCGGTACAGGAAGAATTTTTCAAATCGGAGTTTTAGAAGCAGAAATATAGGGGAAACGCAATTTACTTTAACGCCCCCTAGCGGAAAGTCTGTGAATTACTTGAAAATTTTGAAATTATATGAAAAATCATGAAAGAAATACGGGATTTCATCTTCAAAATGTGTATATGAAAAATGTTTCGCACCGGAAACGGTATCCAACAAAGAAGGAATTTTACAAATCGGACTATTAGAAGTAGATATATTGACAAAAAATAAGATATACATCTACGCCCCCGGCGGAGAAACCATGCATTATTTAATGAAGAAAATATTCCAAAAAGATTCATCGACGTGAGTGGCATCGGTCAACGAACGAATTTTTTCAATCCAGATTTTAGAAGCTCAGATTTTGTGGCAATACATCAGAAGGAGAAATTATCACTTATGCTCCCTGAGGATTTACCAAATATTAGAAATTACATGCAAAAGATTTTCCATCAGGTGCTGTATCCGCTGAAAAAAAAATATTTCAAATCGGAGTTTTAGAAGTAGATATATGGGGGAAACGTAATTTACTTTTTACGCCCCCTAGCGGAAAATCTATGAGTAACTTGAAAAAGCGACTATACCTAAAATACTCTTAGGCACAGATGGAATCGAAAGGTAAAAGAATTTTTTCAATCGGATGTTTAGAAGCAAATATATAGAATAAAATGTATTTTGAATTCGATATCTGCATTTACGCCCTCTAGCGGCATATATCAAGCTTCTCTATGCAAAAAGAATTTTTCAAATCGGACTAATAGTTGCAGAGATATGGTGTCCACGGACGGACGGACGGATAAACCGATAACATAAGCACTATCTTTTTTTACAAAAGACGTGCTGAAAAAGACCAAAACCAGTCTACCTAATCTGGAAAGCTAACAAGTTTTACTTTCAGCAATGTTTTCAGCACTTAAATAGGGCAACTACATATCTTTACCTTTCGACAGGATTTGTGGACGTAATTTTAATTAGTACCAATTCTGGATAAGTGAGATCACGATATATAGGTAACTTTCATGGTTCCATTCAGAGTTTAAATATACAGAATCTGTTTACAATGTCTTTATTAGCTCATGTCGTAGAGTTTAAAACAAGCCAAAGAAACTAACTTTGATTTAGATAAATTTACAAAGTGTTTAAATAAAGCACGGAAAAATTACTATTTTGTGGGATTTATTAAAAATCGAAATATTTTTCCTTACATAAGAAATTAAGTGAAGAAAGTTAATTTAAAATGTTAAAACGAACAGGAGCTGAAATTTGTGGGGTTGACTATTCCGCAGACTTCAACGTTTATTCATATGAGTTTTTCAAGGGAAATGGTTATGTGATGTTTACAGTTCTTTCAAACATTCCTTTCCGTGATGTGACAGAATTTTCGTTTCCTAGCACAACATGTACTTTAGGAGGCCAAATATCCTTGTACACCAGGGTATGCCCCTATTTTGGGTGTCTGCTATTTTTACTTATTTTGTAATGTTTTCATTATGATAGAATGGCTCAAGATAATTTCTTTAGATGCTGTGATATTTGAACTATCGTTATGCAAGCTAACAAATATCAGGTCGTCCAAGACTCATGGTTGAAATTTGTTAAAAACCAAAAAGGGGGAAGAAAATGCATAGTGCCCTTGTCTGAATTTTACCAAAAGACAGACCCCCCCCCCCTTCCCCAATCCCAGGCATCAGAATGGGAAATTCAAGTACCCCATACAAATTACAAATGCACACTAGTTTTACCTGTTTAAAAAAGAGACGTTCTGAGAGACACACAGAGTGTTTGATTCATAAGACTGGGTCATACCTTGACAATCGGCTACTACTACTGTACAGGACAAGGAAAGTGCGCAACAAGCGTCATCCTTATCAGCAGTTACTAAATATTTTATTAAAACGCCATTTTGCTGAATTGGTGTGCCCAGATAATAGTAAATTCAGTATATCAATGGTCGAGTGCTCTAGGGCTTCTGACTTATCGTACTGGTGATTCTAGGTTCGAAACCATGGGCAAGACACAGACATTGCTTTTGTCATCCCCACACTGTTTCTCTCTTTCCTGAAACCAAAGACTGAATTACGAAAAGGGCGAATCCTTATAGCTTTAGATGTTCACATGGGTCGTTGAACGCAGAACAAGTAAAAAATTGCACAACATTCCAGTTACAGATTCAACAGAGAATGGCTGAAGCTTATTATTAACCATTATTTATAGATTCAAGAACAGCAAAAATATTGAACGAACTAAATCAGAAGCAATACTTAGCAGTGTGACTGAACCATATATACGCTGTGACTAAAGTTCCTTTGTTGGCATTATCACAGACACTTCTGACCATGGAGATGTAAAAATGCGTCCAGAATATTTTTATTCAATATTCTCCCACTACCAAGAAGGGGTTTGGACTGAAATTAAACAAAAATGACGTTCAAAACGTTTAAAATTTCAAGCACGATTTCTGGCACCTTTCGTAAGGAAGTACTTTAACTACGCTGCATTCGAAGGCGATAAACATTAACAGACTTCGGTGGTGCCGTGCGAGGCGAAAGAACAAATGTCGTTTCAAATTAGAAGTTAATGGTAAGACGGTGGTTGTTGATTGCCTAGTACATACGGATGTACTTGCTGCATATAGAATTACGATAATTGCTGTTTTTAGTTTTGTATACATGGTTCATACTAGAGAACTAATGGGATTATGTGGATAATAACAAAACATTGACGAATCATTCACAAAAAAATTAACTGCCGCTTCTTCTAACTGCAAACGTACATTTCAAATGTAACCACTGGTAAAATATTTTTGCTTTCCACAGAATTTATCCACTAGTTACAGTTTGAAAATATTTAGAATAAATTCTGTGAAATGCATTTGCAATTCTGTGTCGTCAGTATTTCAAAGTGGAAAACCAGACAATCTAGAACAAAGATAACTGCATCACAGGTGTAGAAAACAATTCCTGATGAAATTTTTAGCAGAAAGTAGATTAGTCATGCCTTCATTCCTTTAAAAACAACTTAAACATCTCACAGAAAGCAAACTTGACACCTGAGAGCAAATGTGGAAATTAAAATTTATATAGAGTGCATAGTTTTGGCATCTGAAACCTGTAGAGATAAAAGATTCTACAGGTTTCAGATGCAACCTGTAGAAATAGATTCTACAGTTTTCTCGTCTGCATTTACGATGTTTAAAAAGACAGTTCTTCATATGCTGCAGTTTGATCTCAGATTGAGGACTGTTCACTTTTTCAGTCAAAAAGGGCTCAAAATTGATGTCACGCTCTTTGATCCATTTGCTAATATGGAAAAACATATTTCACAAAACAAAGCAATCGACTGTTTTGCCGGCATTTTTGTCTACAAAAATGTAGATAAAGTACATCCAGAGCGAAATTATTTATTACAAGTTATTCTCAGCTTCTACACATTACAGTATTTTTTTCCATGCTATAACAACGTAAATGCGGAAGAAATTCTTTTAATGAATTTTTAATGGACCAAGAAGCGAAACGAGCTGCCCGAAGATTAAATAATAACAATAGTTCCCATCTAGTTCAATAGGAAGGATATAAACAGTAAATCATAATTTGACTAAATCCTTTTAAGTCCAATATTTAAGAAATATTCATCATACAAATGCAATTAAAGCAGCAGCATCAATAACTAACTGGTGATTCTATTTAACATTTTATTTTCATATATAATTCACTATGCGTTACATATTACCGTGTATTCCTTTGTAGAATATGATGCTCAATGGGAAAACAATATTTGTTCAGATACAATGCACAATTGCAAAAATGCATATTTTTCCATTTCACTGCCATTTACGAACTTAATTTTAGATAACTTAACAAATACCAGATTGTTTTTTCCTGCTTTTCAATGCTGCACTCTGGTTCACCTTACCGAAGGTAGAATTATTTTTTATTTCTGGGTCAGAACATTTTAAAAAATGTTCACAGATGAATTGCAACGGTCTAATTTTTTGCGCGCGCGCGCACACACACACACACACAAACCTTATTTACAGTACATGAAATTGAGAAAATCTGTAGTAGCAAACATTTTAAATCTTGTAAAAAACTGCAGCAAAAGCAAATAACGAATGTGGAAAGCATTCATTGTCCTCCAGCGAATAAAGCACGACGGTTATAACATTACGGGGCATGATGTCAGACAACAGGAGGAGGGGGGGGGGTCAGAAAACCTGGTTACTTCCCAAACATCAGCAGTCTGCCCTCCAGTATGCAGAGAAGCCTGAGGGTAGGGCAAGCACGCATAAACCTATATCTCTTTTTCCGCTTCAGCTGAGACAATGACATAACACCCGGCAATAAGCTTAGGTTCTGCGGCTCCAGGGAAAAGCCATTTCTGCAGCTGCAATAATCAGCCAATGTGTGGCAGTGCTACTTTAACCTATATTAACTTTCCAATATACCATACATGGGAATATTTTTTTCAGGAAATGCAGAGCTTGTCCATAAGTGTGAACCGTACTCATTTGACAAGTACTTGAATCCACCGCAATTACTACGAATCTTTCCACATACGTATGAACAACAAAACTGATAACTAATCATGATACGATGAAGGCACACCTTCATGGCACTTCTCTCTCTAAACACAGATAGCACACAACGAGCATTTTATATTTAAAACAGTACACTATACTTGCCGTTCCAAACATTCATGAAAAAGTTTTTCTCCAAACCCCCTTGAAGATTTGCATGCGGCAAAGGAATTTTTCTCGTGTCTAAAACGGGAATTCCAAAAGGAGGTTAAAACCATAACTACTACCAGAAGGAATGAACTAGATACAGAAATTTTTCTGCCGTTAGGATGCTCCATTTAGCGCGCGACAAACGCAAAGCTGCGGTCATTATATGTTTCTTCGTGATGTGAAAGTTAAGTGTTCAAAAACAGATTATGTGACAGTTCATAGAATTGAAGCGAAATGGTGGGTATTGTGATTTAACAATTAGGTATGAAAAGATAAAGGTAAAATAAAACACGGACTTTAGGATCAGGGCGCGCAAAATGACATTCTTACAGAGACTTCGACGAAGTCTGGGTTCTGGCCGCGTATATCCAACCGCAATACAACAGTAGGCTAGCCCGTTTTCATGATACCGGTATGGCTGCAGGGAATATGGAAAAAAACATGAAGCTGCTTTATAGCCATCGACTCTTTAATTATGTTTGCTGCTGTTGTCATGGGTTACGGAAGTTCATACCAGCAATTTGTTTGGAATTTTACAGCCATTACAATTTGTGTTTGGGAAACTATGATTTCCCTATAAAACAACTAATTTAAATACAAAAATATACTAAAAATAATTTTTCAAAATTCACAAACACTGATTTCAGCTTTTACGGGTAAGTTCACAAAGCGCTAATTAGCATATGACCAATAACTAATATTTTTAATTATTCGTCACATGCTTAGCGCTTTGTGAAAGAAAAAATAAAGAAAAAAAAACATGCAGCTGCTTTATAGCCATCGACTTTTTAATAACAGCGGAACAGTTAAGTTGGCAGTTCGGGCAGTGGAAATGCAATCACTCAATCAAAAGGCACATCAGCTAACCACATGCCGAACTCATAACAAACACAAAGGAAGAAAAATAAAGCGTGTTGGGAAAATTTAAGCTAAATTTTTCAGGAAGATCGGTTTCAAAGAACTAGGACGCCTCCAACAGTGATAACTCTAATTTCACCTGAATTTGTCCGATTTTCCGTCAAGAATAAATAACCTGATTTTTTTTTATGATTTTTTCCACTTTTGAGCAAATATTTTTGCAATTTCGTATCAGACAGGGAAAGAAATACGGCAATCAATTAAAAATT
The DNA here is from genome assembly GCA_039090855.1 of Macrothele yani. NCBI lineage: Eukaryota > Metazoa > Arthropoda > Arachnida > Araneae > Macrothelidae > Macrothele > Macrothele yani. The sequence goes on from CM077023.1 coordinate 134,839,587, forward strand.
ACACATCACTTCTACGTGTTTCGAGGTTCATTTTTCCGATATCTGTTATGCACTTCTACAGTGCGGGAGAAAACAAAAGCACACAAACCCATTCCTTACACATGTAAATAATACATGTCGAATAATGACAAAAAAAAAATACATGACACAAATAATAGTTAATCAAATCGAAGCTCAGGGCCTAGCTGCGACAGTCTCGCGTTTGGTTGGCGCGATACAAATGTTCATGCATGAACCCAAGAGAAATACAACATCAAAAGATATTTTAATATGGTTTGCGTGATTTTTCGATCAACTGGTACTTTAAGTCTAACGAAGACGACGCGTGAGAACCAAACGATAAAAAGATCCCCTTTATACTGCACCTAAGATTGAAAACAAATGGCTCTTACCGCACATTTTACATACGTCTTATTTCACTGTTATCTGCTGGGGTAAGAATGCAGTCTCAATAAAATACAGGATGTCTGCTCAAAATTCTATCCCCGAAAAAAAAAAAAAAAAAGCAGTTGAAAGAAAAAAAAAACCCCAGCTAAGTACATAATGAATTAGTTTACAATAAAACTCCTATTTTCCAAAATCGAGTTTCACAAAACTCATAAACATACACACCCCTAGCATTGAACTTACTACTAAATGACAAACTATACAGTGGGTAAGAAAATCGGGTTTTACTACCTAAAACTTAAATAACAACAAAAATTTTAATTTAGGATATCACTTCTAAATTCATTTGAGAATATTTTTCTCAATTCACACTATCGCTTTTTTATGTACAGCCTAGATCCCGGCCAAGTAAAGACTAAGTTTCCAATACTTTGTCCGAAACAACAGGAAATGCAGAATTTAAAACACAGTTAAAAGATCTATAGGGCTTTCATACATAGTACGAAAAGCATGATATGGGTTATATCAAAGCCGTCTCGAGTACTAGAAACCTAAGCCTACGCGATTTTTCCATTTGTGACGTCAGCAACCGAGTCATAACACACCAAACTCGCTACGATTGAAACTGAGAAACAGTGTTTGCTCGGCGTGTGTCTTGTACTGAGAGCGCTGAAGACTTGATGTGTGATATGAGGATTAGAAGAGAAGTTAGCATTTTTATTAATTTAGATTGCATATTTCTTATGAATTGATAAACTAAGCTATTTTATTGCAAACATAATAGTTCCCGCGAAACTAAGGAGGTTTAAGCAAAGTTTCAAGTATCATTATTAAGCTTAGCAACGTTTCATTAATAAATCATGCCGGGGTTTTTTTTTTTTTTTTTTTGTACAGTGCTGTTTCCTTATTTGGTATGACATATTTAGATGTGTACTTTTCCGACGTCATGCTGAAATTAAAAAAATATGTATCAACCGCACATTGTGTTTCTGAAAAAATGTGGAATCACCATATCAAAAAATAACGGCAATTTTAATGTCATGCTTGAGATGTTCCTTATTAACTTATCAGATTAAGTTCCTACGTTTTGTCTTTTTTTCTCCTTAACTTATTTGAATGAAATAGAATATAATTTGTTTTAAAAAACATGCAAGATGCCTAGGGTAATATCGGTGAATTTGTGCAAAGCAACATCCCACTGATGTAAATAGAAAAAGTTAAAACTCTTTTATACGTATATGAATTCGTTTGTAGATATGAAATAAATCACTGAATGCATCGCTTTCATGGAGCATAAAGTGTTTGCGTTTTGATTTTTACCAAATTTTGCATTTCCCAAAATTTATAACTTTTTTCCATCGATATTGTGAAGCTACGAAAACTTAGAATCCTGATACCTCCTCGCTGTAACCTCGCTGCTAGCTAAGATGGCAGTCACGGCAGCGTTTGTTATGACACTGATGGTGAACATCATGAATCGAGGACTAAGGCCTGCTAGTACTCGAGAAGGCTTTGGTTATATGCCCTGTGGGGTGCATATTAAATGCAATACGTAATACGATGAAAATAAAAACATCTAAAATGTTAAAAGCACAAAATTCGCCACCTTCCTTGAAATGCGAACAACCAACATAACAAATTATTAACGGTAGTGTAGTCAGAAACATTAAAAGGAAAACAAAAAAAGGGATACCCTTGGATAAACTTCGTGACTTCCATTAAAACAAGTCTTCTATGTACTACTTCGCACTCTGAAATTGCCTACGTACTGGTTCATCTTTGAAATAAAAAATTTAGTGATGGAAATGAGTAGGAACGTAGAGAGACGGCATCCCCCTATTTCTTAGTCGCTTGCTATATCAACAGACATTCCCCCTTTTGTTTACAAAACATTGAAGTCCAAAATCGAAACTTCAACTTTCCATCTTTCGTTCCCTGTAAAGTCGCTTTCTCTGCACAGCGAGCACACAGTTGCCTTTTAGAATATAATTTCGCTTTAAACAAAAGAAACAAGCATGCCCACACGTTTGAAGCGAAATTAAATATCAAAAATCAGTAATGCATTGTTCATTCTGCCGTGAAAACAATTCTAAGGGTCACGGAAATGGCTATTATGTTTGAGTATATGGAGTTCTTAAAACAGGTTGTCAATGACATACCATTAAGAATGGAACAACAGGTAATCAGGTGTTTAAAAATGCTGCATCTCGGACCAAAAGCTTGTGCGAAAATTGATTATCCATTTCTAGTTCTAACTCTTCCGTTGAATCATTACGAGCAAACTTGGCTCTAGTTCTTTATTAACAAGAAAGGGAAAATTTTCGCTTTAAAAAGAGGGAAGTAGACAAAAAAATGCTTGCTCTAGTGGTTGGTTTTGAAGAAAAGACAGAAAAAAGAAAACATGCATTTCATTCAAAAAAATTCTTAAAAAATAGGAAATTTCTCTTTTCACTTTTGCCGAAGATATTAAAAACAAGGAACTCGTGTTCTTTGTTTTTATGTCTTCGTTTTCAGAAAAATTCGTTTTCATGTTCCTTGTTTTCTAAAAATATAAAAAATAAAAATATAATCAAGCAAGAAGGGAAATGGAAGGGGGAGGGGGTACGCACCTGGGTCAGAATAATTCGAAATTCTGAAAATCACAGAACATTCTCATCCCTGCTAGAACAATCATTTCCGAGGCACCGAACAGGCCGGCGTACGGCATGAAAACGTAAAAAACAAAATCCAGAAAAACATCGAAGAAATGTCACGATATCAAAATCACCCAATAAACAATTCCAAACATGTTCAATACCTATTATAATCTTGAAAGCATGAACATAAATTTTACAGGATTTTGGTTTCCGTAGTATATTTGATTGTTTCCCGTACACCGTAGCGGGCAAATGATTTCCGTAGTGAGAACGGAGAATCCGTAGCACTTGGCGTCTTTGTAATGGTTGTAAACAGGAAACAATTATTAAAGCAAAAAATTACAAATTATTAAAATTCTACAAAAACCAGACGTTTTCTCAAAAAACCGGATTTTCGGACACTGGATTTGAAAATCGTATATAAAACGATTATATCAAGACCCTTGGCAGCCAACAAGAAATGACTTACACAACAAGAAAAATCCTAAACTACAAAACATCGCGTAGGGACAAAAAAAAAAAACGGAAATGGGTAAAATTCTAGCACATGTAACAGAATTGTAGGACTTTTTCAGGACAAGTAGAAACCATGTCATTATAATAAATTTTCTGTGTACTACTTCGCACTCGGAAATTACCTACTTACTGGCTCGTTTCTGAATTTATTAACAATGCAGTGGTGGAAATGAGTGGAGACGCAAGGAGATGGCATGCCCATAGATCTGGAGATCGTCACAAAATACAGAGATAGCACATATAACACAGTGGAGAATTCAGCCAGTCTTCATAAAAACAAACATAAAAGATTCTCAAGAAAATGAGTGGTTTATTTGTGAAAATTCCACCGTTCATTTTTCAAACTGTTGGACCAGTGAAACGTTTTTGACTACGAAAGAATATAAATAAGTTAGAGCAAAAAATAATAAGAGTGGGTAGCGCTGTTTGTGAAGCTGCGTCTCTCATTTAATGACTGAACAATTCAAGAAAAGGTCCACCTAAAGAATGGTGGAATTTTGAAATCCACGTAAGTGGTAGTAAAAGTGCAACTGAGATAATTAGGAGAAAAGTTTCCAAACATAAAAGCAGTCAACTTCACAGTTGCATGTTAGAAAAAAAATACAACACAGAAACAAATAATGGAGCAAACGACCTGTAAATCATTCAAAGCACAAGCAGGAAAAACAGTCCATGTATTGAAAACCGCTTATAGTATCTGAATAGAAATACAGACCTTTTATAAATGTGGAACATTACGTTAAACTCCAAGAAATCAACGAAATTAACTGTGGTTCTGATTTTCGTTTTCGAATATCCTACGCGGATATAAGACAAGAAGTGCACAAAGTAGCTAAAAATATTATTAAAAACATCCGAACTTTGTCACGGTTGATGAACTGACTACAACCACAAACAACGGCAAAACTTTGTACTTTTGTTGAACACTGCTGGTGATTCATCAGTTTAATTTTATTTAGATTTGACGTATATGCATTGTGATGTAAAAAAAAATCCATGAAATTTTCGACATTTTAGATTTTCGTAGTGTCTACATACATACTTCATACACAAATTTTGCAGTTTGACTTGCAAATTTGCTTTGCGATAATTTCCCTAATGCCACCATTTGGCACGGTGCTAAGTACAAACCTGAACTATATGAGAGTTATTCACTTGACAGCTTAAATTATAAAAATTTTTGTAACAACTTGTATTCACTGTATTTATGATGAATTGAAAACCTGCGCGGAATCTATAAAATGTCGGTAGCTGAAAATGGGTCTTGCATTTAGCGTCAGATAGGCTGCTTCCTCTTTCAGAACCATTAAAGCCATTTGGCAATCGTACGATGCACTACGGGGACACTTCAGCAATACAAATTTTGATTCCTCTAAGGCAGGTTTCTCAAAGTGTGGTCCGCGACGGCCTATCAAGTGGCCTGCAGGATCTTCAGGACATTTCAGAAGAAAAATTAATGAAATAATGTATTTCACATCAGGGCGTGAAAAAATCCGAGAAGGGTAAAATTCTATGCGGACAATAAAATTTCTAAAAGTGGCATCCTCATGGAAGTCTAAATAATTTAAGAAATTTATATTCAGATGTATGATAAAAACCTGCCGCCGGATGCGTTTACTGTTCCAATAATGACGCACAGAACACATTATTTAGCTGGCAACTGATTAAAAATTAAAAGAATCAAGCAGGCGGAGGTGCTTTTTTGTATATCAAGCCAATTAATCTGCGCAAGAGTTTAGGCTAAATAAATCCAAAGCGCGAATATACCACCTCACTTCATTGTCTAACAAAAATAGAATCAAATATCCAAGCAAGGGAGATTCACTTTTCTAAACAACTGTGCCCGGTCTTTTCAAATCTGATAAGGCAGACATTGACCAACGTCGGTTCTGCTCAGGTAAACATCTTGTTTGTTTCCCTTCTCTTTCCCTCCTGGTGTCCTTTCTTTCAAGTGTGCACGATATAAACAGCGTCGTTCGTTGATGTCTCTGTGTAGACCTGTAGACATCGCAACTGTCAATGATGACATTGATCTTCTAATACAAAGCTATATGTTGCCATTAAATACATTCAGTTAATAGCGTGTAGTTCGTCTCGACTAATTCCTATTTTTTCATTGTTTTTGGGTTAATGTATATCCCCAGTCGACAAAAATGGATCAGTGGCTTAAAAGCGGTTCATCGAAACATACAAATAGTGATGAAAATGGAAACGAAAATACCAAAACTCAGAATTACACCATAATCGTAAATAATGAAGAAGACTCCCCTGCGAATATGGACTGTGAAACTATATGAGCTGGGTCAAGTAAACCTACTAGTGGAAATAAGGTTTGTTTGTTTTTTCCACCGAAAATGAAGTGTGAATAGGAAGTACGACGATAAATAAATGGATTTTATTGGACCCGCGATCCACTTGCGCCGACACCCCACTGCGTTATATGAGACTTTGTCAAATAGTGCCATGATGCCAACAAAGCTCTTGTGTCCAAAACACGAGTTTTTTCCAGAACAATCTGAGAGTAATATTTTCCAGTACAAGATTAATGAGCTATGTTGCTAAAGACAAAGAAGGGACAAAAACTACCGAAGCTTCTATCAGTGTCGCTCCTTGTACCCAAAACAGACAAAAGTCACACTGTTGCTGAGAAGCTTGTAAAACCAGCAGCAAAATTAATGACGAATATTATGATTGGAGAGAAAGAAGAAAGGGTTATTGATAAAATCCCTTTGTCAAATGACAGTATTACACGCCCCATAACAGCAATAGCACACAGTGTGGAAGAGCAACTACTATTACGTGTGCCAGAAAAGGGCAGTGATTACAAGAGAGACTGCCTTTTCACACTGAAGTACATCGGCTGTCGATAGAAAAGGTGCTCGTACAAGTTTTTGAATTGAGGGAAGAGATAAAAATGTTTCTTCATGGCACCGGTAATGTCACGAAAGATTATTTCTATGCTTTCAGGTGGCTTGTCCAAGTAGCGTATTACAGCGATATTTCCGGTATCTTGAATATCCTAAACTTATCACTTCAGAGCCAAAATATTACAATTTTTTAAGTTGAAGAAAAGATATTAGCATTTCTAAAGAAAACTGAACTATGATGCAAGTGATTTGATCGCCACGGGTTTGACTCTTTCCCAGCGCTTGATTGTTTTCTACAATCGTCGGAGGAAAAACATTGATGAATCATTATTAAATACACTGACGGAAAAAAATCCCAACACCAAGAAGGAGTTGTGTTAAATAAACGACAGTTGGTAGGCGGTGAGAGTACATCTGTAAGATGACGTCTATGCAAATTTCGCGCTCGGCGCATACGTGTGGCGCTAGTAGCGCCCTTCGGAACATGCAAAGCAGGTTTGCTGTAAATACGCGCTGTAACGTTCGTGAGCGTTAGTTATCGTTGAGATTCGACGTAGTGTGTTGATGTTAGTCAAGCATGCCTTTAAGAAGACGAAGAAGCCATTATCAACAGCTCACGGACTTTGAACGAGGTCGTGTAATAGGGCTACGAGAAGGTGGATTTTCGTTCCGCAATATTGCAGAACGACTTGGCAGGAATGTAGCCACTGTGCATGATTGTTGGCAGCGGTGGTCAAGGGAAGGTACTGCCTCAAGAAGACCGGGTTCCGGCAGGCCACGTGGCACCACGGCCATATGCCGTGTACGGCGTATGGCCGTGGCGCATCGTACCGCGTTTGCGGCAGCAATTCGAGCTGCAGTTGCCACCACAGTGACACAACGAACTATTACAGATCGGTTACTTAAAGGAGAGCTCCGAGCCAGACGCCCTGTAGCGTGCATTCCACTTACTCCAAACCACTGCCGTTTGCGACGTCAGTGGTGTCAAGCTAGAGCTCATTAGAGGACGGAGTGGAGATCTGTTGTGTTTTCTGATGAAAGCCGGTTCTGCCTGGGTGCCAGTGATGGCCGTGTGTTGGTTAGAAGGAGGCCAGGTGAGCGCCTGCAACCAACCTGTCTGCGGCCGAGACACACTGGACCTACACCTGGAGTTGTGGTCTGGGGAGCAATTTCCTATGACAGCAGGAGCACTCTCGTGGTTATCCCACGCACCCTGACGGCACAGTTGTACGTCGGTCTGGTGATACAACCTGTTGTGCTGCCATTCATGAACAGCATTCCAGGGGGTGTTTTCCAACAGGATAACGCTCGCCCGCATACCGCTGTTGTAACCCAGCATGCTCTACAGAGTGTCGACATGTTGCCTTGGCCTGCTAGATCACCAGATCTTTCACCAATCGAGCACGTATGGGACATCATTGGACGACAACTCCAGCGTCACCCCAACCAGCATTAACCGTCCCTGTATTGACCGACCAAGTGCAACAGGCATGGAACTCCATCCCACAAACTGACATCCAGCACCTGTACGACACAATGTATGAACGTTTGCGTGCTTGCATTCAACATTCTGGAGGTTACACCGGTTATTAATGTACCAGCATTTCACATTTAAAATGGCTCTTCTCGCGCTTACATTAAGCTGTGATCTTGAAACCTTAATCGATTAAATATGTTACCTTTACAAATGTATTGCCGCCATTTCATTCCTCTACAACTATTTTTTCGTGGTGTTGGGATTTTTTTTTCCGTCAGTGTATGTATATTCAGAAATCACATAAAAATGCTGCAGCAGAACATGGAGAAATACTTTCCACAACCGAATTCCATGAAAGAGTGGATCAGGAATCCATTCGATGCACTCTCGCTAGTTGAAACATTCAACCTCTCAGCTTATGAATGCGATATGCTGGTCGACTTGGCACCTGACGGAGCACTGAAAGTTATCTTTAGTGAGAAATTCGTCTTTAACTTTTGGTTGCATGCTCGTCACGAATATTCAGAGCTGTCAGATGGAGCCATTAAACTTCCATTGCCGTTCCCGACGACTTAGAACTGCGAGTTTGGATTTTCACATTTAGTTCAAATTAAGAGCAAGAAAAGAAATTGATTATGTGTGAAATCTACTCAACGTCTCAAACTGCCCGCCATCCAGCGGGATTTTTTTTTTATTTGATTGGAGGTTTAACGACCACCGTGAGCAACTCAATGGGCTATAAGCAGTCGCCCGTCCCTAATTTAGGGTCACTGGTTCCAAGGAAGGGAGAGCACCAGTGCCGTAAGACAAACAACATCCATGCCTCACCGGGATTCGAACCCGGACCCCTTTCGGACGAATGATCAGAGGTCACCGCTTAGACCACTGCTCCACCGGGGCGGCTCCAGCGGGATTAAGACAGCTTGGTAAAAAGATCGCAAGCGGCATTTTCCTTTCATTGATGCTTTGATTATTGTTGTATTACATTTACTCAATTTTTAGTATTAATAGCTGAATCTTTCTTTATACGTGGACTTTCACAAAAATATTAAAATCAAAAGAGAAAAATCAAAGTGAAATTGCCCATATAACATTTTGCATATGATGTAACTTTAATTGTACACAGAATTTTTTTGTTGTTTCCTGTAGCGTTGGCAACCGACCGGTATTTTAAGCTCCTTTTGAAAAAGGAGTTTAAAATACCAGGAAATTTTGAAGATTATCTGCCTAAGGCTGGTGACAGTAACAGATCAAATCAGATCAGATGCAGAGGATTTTAGGAAGGGAGTGTCTGACCCCAGGTCTTAAACAACCCTTAGCAATAGGAAGCTAGAAGATTTGGGCTAAAGTGCCCGATGTGACCGGTAACAACTGCTCACTGGCCCTATTTGTGGATGGTATTTTTTTTTTCAAGTAAAAAACAGCTGAAAGTTTGCTGAACAGCGCTTAAAATTTTCCAAAAGTAGCTAAAATTAACTAAAAATTGTATTCCAAGGTGGAAGGAGGATAAATCCTACCGGAGCTCATATCTTATAAGCCCGCTTATAAAATCACATAAATCGGTGGTTTTTCTTTGGTTGTGCCTTTCCGTGGAGGGTGAGGGACATCACTCATCGGCCGATTGGGGTGGCCGGTAGGGCGCAATATTATTAACCAGAGTTGGCAACCTTATTTTCAGACAACATAGCTTTCTTTCTTTTCCTTTTTTTTTTTTTTTTTTTTTTTTTGAGGTTTAACGACCACCGTGAGCAACACAATGGGCTATAAGCAGTCGCCCGTCCCTAATTTAGGGTCACTGGTTCCAGGGAAGGGAGAGAGCCAGTGCCGTAATACAAACACAACATCCATGCCTGACCGGGATTCGAACCCGGACCCCTTACGGACGAATGATCAGAGGCCAGCGCCTTAGACCACTGCGCCACCGGGGCGGCCCTTTGGATTTCCTTCTCCTCCTTCCACTTGGGACAATCTTTGGCTGACGCTGGGTGTGAACCCTTGCAGTTCACACAAAACTCAGCCTCGGCCACACATTCTGAAAGTAGATGCTCTGTGGCACCACAGCGTCCACACCTGGGAGTACTCCTACATGACTGCTGAAAATGGCCGTACGACTGGCACCTAAAACATCTCAACGGGTTAGGAATGTACGGTCGTACCTCGAGGTGGAGATACCCTGCCTTGATGGATGTAGGCAGGGAAGGGCTGTTGAATGTCAAGATAATGTTCCAGGATGGGACAAACTGCCCATTCCTCCTGAAAGAAATACGCCGCACACCCGTAACATGTTGGCTCCTCAGTTCTTCGAGAAGTTCATCCTCAGTACATTCAATAAGATCCCGAGAGGAGACAACACCTCGAGATGAATTTAGGTAACCGTGTGGTGTTATTTTGACCGGAGTCTCAAGCAGCATGCTGGTGTTGATAAGTGCAGAACTGTAGGCCACAGTAGACATCTCAACAAGATATCCAGACTGGAGCTTCTTGACACTCTTAGGAGAGCTTGCGATTGATTGAAGTGCTTTATGGATCCAAAATGGACTTTTAGCACTCAAAGGCTTTGAAGGATCCAATGAGTGCACAAAAAAGAATCTAGCATTGGTATCATCAGCGACAATTTTTTTAGCGGAAGGACCTGAACCTTCCTCCATACCTCTTTTAGTTTTGGGTTCGTGGGAAATTGTATTGTCTCCCATGAAAAAATAAAGGATTCATCCGCCGACGTCCCCACCCACTACCGAGCCCAACAGGGGAGAGCCGGAGGTCCGCAAGCCCAAGTGGACGCAGGACACGATTCTAGGGATAGCAAGCGGATATAGCAAGTTTATAGGGCAGACATGCGCTCGGCGAGCACCCAGACTTTCCCATGCCTGGGGAACACCCCTTTGGCATGCCCACCCTATCCCCAGACTCACCCTGTCGTACGAGACGACAAGCCGTTAGAGATCTGGGCTCCACTCGGCCACAGACCTCATTGACTAGGAGTGGGTTAGTTCCTAGCCGCCCGTTTAGGGTGAAGCAGGGGGGACACAGAGAGGAGTGTTGGCAACTGGCGACAACAACACCCAGGCCACCAGAAACCGAGGAGCCTATCAGTATCACCATACGAAGCCTCATCGTTAACGCGCGGAAAGGGTACTTCATGAGAAATTAATGCGTGAAATGTGTAATAACCTTATATGTTTACACAATCCTGACAAAAAAATTATGAAATTAAATTATCAATATTGTACTTACCTCATGTCATTGCTGACATAAAGACTCCCTTGTTGCTTGTTTTGCAGTGATATATTCTTTTTCAGAAAACTTCTTTTTATAACACGGCTCACCTGAGGAAAATGCTTTACTTTTCTGTACAAGAAAGGCACTTAATGTTTTGGTGCTCATTGTTGGGCGGAAGTATATATATGTGAGATTTTTCCTCACTATACTAAATATTCTCTCTGTAGAGGAATTGCTGTGACAGATAGTCAACATTAGTTTTAGGCAATGCAGAATACTTAGGAAGGCCAGATGAATCCTTCATCTTAGATATTTCATTCCATGCCACATCTGCTCTAGGATATATCAGAGTCTGGGAACTTCATCAATATCCGAGTCTGGGAACATAGCATGAAACAATGGACCAGCATGATCACAGCTTGCTATAGGTAGGTTATGCTCCACAACAAATGTAGTAAACAGCAATTCAGCTTTTATCACTCTACTTTCATTCTTTTTGCAAAAAAATAATCCAAAGGCTTTGATGGAGTCTTTAATTTTACATAATCCTCGTGTTTTTTTTTTACTGTATATGCCTTCGGCAATGATCTCGTCCTGCATGGGCTACTGATTACTCCTATATTAGAAGGCACGCAAGGAAACCTTTATTTTAGCATTTGTAACATTTTTCTATTTCCTAGCTCGAGATTTGGGAGAAAGATTTGGATGTCCCTGGAGAAACTTCTTTGCATGCTTATTTGTTTCAGAAACGATAATTCCAAGGATGAAATTGGTAAAAAACAAGTCAAAATATGCAATAGGTGCCGCATCAGTTGCGGGAGCATGTATGTGCCTCTGCATTTCGTGATAATCAAAAGGATGCTGAGGCTGTTCATCACTTCCCTCTATTACATCCTCCCATTCACTTTCAGAACTTTCATGATCTGAAGATTCACTATCAAGATCTTCACTTTCGGAAGAAGATATTGTGTGTGTGGCACGGTGGCTAGTTTTCTGGATTGATGTTGCTTGGCCAATATCACTCTCAGATTATTCAAAATCATCACTATCACTTGGCAAACTTTCACTCTCACTACAACAAGTCATTTCAAATAACCTAACAAAAAATTTCACGCAGTAGGAAAAAGCACATCTGCTAGTCTGAGGAACAAGCTGTCAATAAAGTCATCCTCTGCTAACATGAGTTAGGAAAAAGAGGGGGATTCGTAATTCACTGAGTTTTTGTGATTGTGTCTGTTTGTTTGGGGAAAAAGAAATTAAAAATGTGAAGAACTTCTAGTAATATAACATCGCACTTCGTTCTCCTGCGCGGCGTAAGTCTGCAAGAAATATAAACACTTCGTCATCGCGGGACCACGAGTTGCGCGTTATTGCACTTCGAACGGGGCTCGAAAAAGTTTATTTCCGACAGTACGACGTCTTTATAATTCACCAACTTTGCATACCTGCCAACCTGAGAAAATTGAAATGTGTAAAATTGCACGCGAATGACATTTCTAATGATTTTTTTAACTATGTGCTAACAACATTTTTAATGAATTTGGCTATGTACAAGTAAAAATAAATGCAAATATTTGTGCATTTCATAATTTTTAGATGTTTATAATATAAACAAATTATATCACATTTTCATACCATACTCAACGTTTTCCGTCGTTCGTAGCGGACCGACGATTTCCATAGCATACTCAACGCTTTCCGTCGTCCGTAGCGGACCGACGATTTCCATAGCATACTCAACGTTTTCCGTCGTTCGTAGCGGACCGACGATTTCCATACCATACTCAACGTTTTCCGTCGTTCGTAGCGGACCTACGATTTCCATAGCATACTCGATGTTTTTCGTCGTCCGTAGCGGACCGACGATTTCCATAGCATACTTCGCGTTTTCCGTCGTCCGCAGTGTACCGACAATTTCCATAGCATACTTCACGTTTTCCGTCGTGCGCAGTGTACCGACGATTTCCATAGCATACTTCACGTTTTCCGTCGTCCGCAGTGTACCGACGATTTCCATAGCATACTCGATGTTTTTCGTCGTCCGTAACGGACCTACGATTATCATAGCATACTCGATGTTTTCCATCGTCCATAGAGGACCAACGGTTTCCATAGCATACTCGATGTTTTCCGTCGTCCGTAGTGGACCTACGATCATCATAACATACTCGATGTTTTCCGTCGTCCGTAGAGGACCAATTATTTCCATAGTAACATACGTAAAATCCGCAGTAGTTGAAGTCTGAATCTTTCTTCCCACCGCATGATCTTTATTCAGCGTCAAGCATAACAGTGTGCACGGAGAATTTACTGTGCCGAAGTCCCGACGATGACGACGGGTCACGGGTGTTCAAGCGCATAATGGCGCAAAATTCCCATCTCTGTCATATATTTTATTTATAGGGATATTTTTTAACAAAAAATACAGAAAATTTTAAAAATTCGGAAGAAAATTTCTTCCGGCCGGAAAACGGGAAGACTGTATAAAAAAACGAAAAACTTCCGGAATAGTTGGCAGGTATGATTTAACTGAAACATAAACAAATATTTCTTAAGGAAGATTTAAAAAAAAAAAATTAAAAAAAAATTAAACATACGGAAATGCGTAAAAAAATTAAGAAAAAAAGCGAGCTATGCGTAAAATCGTAAAGAACAGTTAAAATGAATAAATTTTACGTGTAATGCGTAAAAGTTGGCAGGTATGACAATGCCAAGTGAACAGCCCTGCCTCAACACTGCAGTAGGAAAAGTTTGGGCTAAAGTAGCCTTTCTCCCGTCACACGGAGAAAGTGCGCGGGAAGCCGATAGCAAGCGCAAACTCTTTCACGATACAACACTTACGGCATATTACCATTCTTTCGATAATATCGCTGTTTGACGATATGATTCACGGAGATTCCATTTCAAAATGATATGATCATCGACACCGATATCTGCCGTCTGATTCGGGAAATACGCGGATCAAAATCGAAGGCCGACGAATCGGCCGCGTCGCACTAGAAGGGTTAACAAAAAAAAAAAAGGATACCACATTGAAATCCTTCAAAACGAACTGAAATCCGTAATTCTTCCAACCTGTCCGTAATTCCGTAATCTGACAGTCGAAACCGTAATAATTACGGACAATCCGTAATAGTTGGCACCTCTGCTAATACATCCGCTGGCTGTTGAGGGTTCCCTCAATTAGTATCAGGCGAGATCGCAAACTGAAACCGATAGCGCCCCAAACCTTGATGCTTGGAGTTGGGCAGGTATGATGCTGCAAGGTAACGTTCACCACGATGTTTTCGAACACGTATGCGACCATCATGGTGCATCAAGTTGAATTGTGACTCGTCAAAAAACACGACCTGTTGCGCGAGACCCCATCGCAGCCTGAGACATCTCTGGTTGAGGGTCAAAGGAATGCGCAGCAAAGGGCTGCTAACGACGACATCGAGCAGACCACATCGAACTTAAGCAGATGACATCGAACTGTGCTGGAGGACAAAGCGTGGCCAGTAACAGTGCTCCACTGCTGCGCGGATGTCGCTGTGCGATCAGTCACTGCCATGCAGCAAAGGTGTCTTGTCATCCGGAGCAGTGGTGAGATTTTGAGGTCCGTTTCCCAGATGTCTGAGCCTCATAGATGTCCACTGACGCCACCCACGTTCGCATCACTGTATTGGCGTTTTGTCCCGTACGAGTGGCAACTTCGCAGTAGGGAAATCCACAAGTTCTCTCATCCCAACAATCCTTCCTCCATCGAAGTCCGCCAGGTGTTCATAATGCGCCCTTCTTCAGCTTCTCAAGAAAGCATTATTTCACACATTTTCTTAATACTGTGCCTTCCACAAATTTCTACAACATACGAGTGACGTTTCATTCTTTGCAAAAGTCTAGAAACCAGTAGTACTCCCGATAAACGTTCAAGCTTTACGTCGTTTCGTGCTTCCGTCGCGCGAAACAATTTTATTTAACCTCAAGGCAGAATCCGGACTCAATCATCCCGGCCAAAAAAACATTTAGAAACCTTGACTCAGTAACGAACAGTACCGCCATCCGGCCGGATAACCGCTTCAATTTGCTGCGGCATAAATTCCACAAGTATCGGGTGGTCTCTTATCGATTCCATGACTCAGCATGTTAAGGTGAAGCTGTTACCCAAGGCCAACTATATCTTCAGAATTTTATCTTATTGCTAGCGCGAAGCTGCCCGAAATGGAAAAACAATTGCAAACGGGTGTATCAGACATTCTTGACCAGACACGGAAAGTATAAGAACCCACGGATTTCTTATCGATCCAATCACACACACACACTGGATAAATGGTGGATGGATGCATCATAGCCCTAGAAGTATCCCGATTCGTCGGTATACAGAACGCAGGATACACATCACCCGCCAGAAGACCCAACTATACTCTACATGTTACATAACTAGACAACGGTATCCAATATCTCGAGCTAGTTGGATATGGTTCCCATACGAAAGCAGCGGTTTGAACGGTTGTTTGCAGACATTATCGGTTCGTGGCGGCATACAGTTCATGCGATTTTTTTACCAGGCCGTCAGTTAGCGTTTATCAATTCTCTCGTCAGACTTTTTTTTTTTTTTTTTTTTTAACTTTGTATCGGACTTAAACAGCCACCATGAACAACCCTCAGGGCTGCAAGCAGTCACTTGTCCCTAATTTAGAACTGCAGGCTCCAGGGAAGGGAGGGAGGGAGCCAGTACCGTAAGATAAGCCCACCACCACCACCCATGTCTAACCGGGTTTCGAACCCGGATCCACCTCGAACGAATGATTAGAAACCAGAGCTTCTAACATTCAGTCATCGTGATGGTGTTCATGTGTTCCCTCAGTGGAACTGTAACGTTATAGTAGCTACACATTGGCGTGCCTATTCTGCCGGTGTGCCCAACTGTTTGGCTATCACGCTCTTGCATTATAAGCAATAAGCCGTGCAATGCACGTTGTTCGCTCACGTCCAAAGTTCGGATTTTTTCTTCTTTCTTGGTCAGGACTTATTCTTCGATAAACAGGAATGAGTGAAAGTCATGCGCAATAACCCGATGTACGTTCCCTTATATCCATCTCAATTAGTAGACACAATTTCGTGACGACACACTCAAACTCTCTACATAATACCATGAAACACATTAACAGCTCTCTCTCTCTCTCTCTCTCAGCAGCTTTTCATTTTATTTTTTTTTCGTCTCGGATCCGGTAAACGTTTCCTTTTGGAATTTCCTGTGCCCAGAATTTTATTAATATTCCTGCAATCCTTTCGAGTTCCAAGCAGGAACGTTGCGCATCATCCTCCAGACGGTGCACAACAGTTTCCCGGTCTGCCCGCCCCTACTTGATTTAGCACGTCGTAGATTTTAATAACTATTTGCGGGGGAATGATGAGGTATATTTTGTACCTGAACACTTTAAATTCCCCCTCCTAGCTACAGGGTGTCCGAAAAATAACTATGCACTGAAAGCAACCTTACCATGTCGAACTGGTTCCTACAGGAGGTGCTGGAAATGGGACCCACCGACGTCCAGACATGTCTGCACACGCTTCTGCATGTTGGTGACCTTTCTCAGGGTATATGGTATGATTTGTTGGATGTGGGTCGCTATTGCAGCCAGTACCCCACAGACGAGTGTTTTGGCTGTTGATGTACCTGGACAGGTGGAGCCATGCCTCATCTGTAAAGAAAGTCACGTCCAGAATGCCTCCACCTTCTTCAGACAGGAACTCTTGGAACCACCTGAAGTACCAAACACTGGCCTCGTGGTCTGTTTCTTTCAGCTAATGCACGACAGACAGTTTGTATGGGTGGAAACGCAACTTCCTTTTCAGAATATGGCAGGCTGTACTCTTTGGCACGTTAGCTATTTGTGACAGCCGCCTCACGGACTTGCGCGGACTCCTCTGTATCTTGTCCTGGATATCTTGTACGGTCTCGTCTGCCGTAGATGACCTACCGGGGCGGGAGCATCCAGAACACTGCCAGTTTCGCAAACTTCGCTATGAACTAAAGTAGCGCATTACGGTGGGGTACGTCTGCATCACAAAATTTCCTAGCGAACTGTTTTTGCACTTTGTCTGTGTACTTGTCGTCATGGCGAAAGACATGTTCCACCAAAAACAATCTCTGTTCAACCGTCAACACCATTGTACTTGTGCCGAGACGAGTGATCAATCGACATGTCTGCCTCTGTCGACCAAGCGTTGGGAAATGACATCCACTCGGAATGACAGCTGCGCGCGCCTCGGGGTGGGGAGACATGATTACCAGACAGAGCACTTCCACGTGGCGGGTAACTTCTACTGTGATTCCATTCAAAATTTGTATATTATATTACTGCAATTCGTACATTCAACGCAGTCAA
This sequence comes from Macrothele yani, assembly GCA_039090855.1. NCBI lineage: Eukaryota > Metazoa > Arthropoda > Arachnida > Araneae > Macrothelidae > Macrothele > Macrothele yani. The sequence continues at coordinate 134,857,060 of CM077023.1, forward strand.
TATTTGGACACCCTGTATATATATTAACGACATAAATACTTCTCTTGCTTCTTACTACCTCTCAGCTATTAGGGGTTTAACGATGAACAACTTTTGGGCTATAAGTGTTCGCCCGTCCCTAATTTAGAGTCACTAGTTCCAGGGAAGGGACAGAGCCAGCGCCATCAGACAAACAGACCCCATGCCTCATTCTGGACTCGAACCAGGGCTTATCTCAGACGACCGATTAGAAGCCAGCGCCTCAGACCACTTGGCCACCAGTTCGACTCCCTAAGCTTCACCACTAATAGTCAGCTCCTAGTTGCAAGCAAAATGCAAATGGAAGTTATAAAACGTTCTGACAGTCACTGAGCACATAAGTGATATTGCACAGAGTTTTGTGTGAAGCAGCTAATATTGCTAAACACATGGTTCATACACTTTTTCAATCACAAAATTCCAGGACTTTTGGATTTTTTTCCAGGACATACGATCCAAGCGCTCTTACTTAAAATATTGTGAAACTCTAGGTCTGTTCAACCTGTAACCTACAACAAACAAATTCCTACATGCTTAGGCAAACTTAATACAGAATGCTAAAAATGATGTCTACTGCAGCTAATCAGAAACTTAGAATCACAGATAAATAATGAAATATCAAAACTGTCACTGAAAATGTGACCAAGCTTAATATCTACTAAACTTTTATATACAGTATACTACACTGATTTTAAGAAAGAAAAAAATTCTACTTTGGCTTTTGTTCAATTATTGAAGCAAATTACAGAATAAAAACAACAACCATAAAACTCAAAAATACATAAGTATGTGGCATTACTCTTGAAATGCATTTATATACCACACAATCAATACATAAAATGCTATTTATATTTAATTATTTTGAAATAATTGCTTACACTGAAAATTTAAGGGTAAGGAAAGGTGAAATATTTGGAACTTTTTCAAAGGACCAAGGGGATTCTTATTTCTTAAACACATAATCATGGGAGTAAGTATTTGTGTTACATTTTATTTAGGGAAGGAATTTTCATATTGATGTTGTAGCTATGTTTTAAATTTGTATTCGCCAGCAAACAAAGTATGCACAAAAATTTCCAACGTGAAAACCTTAAGTCCAAGGGCTGTGTACAAATGCATTCATTAGTGATCAAGGCAATTTAAATGGGCATGATTAGAAAACTAATTATAGAAGATGCAAAATGATTACTTAGCTCAGAAAGTAGTAAGAAACAACTAAATTTAAGTTTCTGATATTAGAAAGCAATCTGATTTTATGGTGAATTTTTATTACAGTATTTGTTAAAAAAATTTCAGTAAAGGTCAAAATAACGCACACAAAAAAAATCAGCTATTTACTTCCACCAGTGGCTAAAAAGTATGTTACAAAAATTAACAAATGGCACAAAAAACGTTTCCCCATAGCAGAAAGAAGGTATTAGAGACAAAAGATTTTCAAATCGAACAGTTAAAAGAAGACATATAGAAGGAAACATGATATAACTCGATGCCTTTTAGCAGAAGAATTTTGCATAATGGTAAAGTTGAAAACAGGTGAAAAGCTTTCTTCATAGCAAAAGCTATGCTAAGGAAATAGAACTTTCCAAATACGCGTCTCCCGGAAGTAAAGACAGCAAGAAAAATGTTTTGACTTTTACACACCCAAGGGAGAAAGTTGCACATTATTTGAAGAGGATCTTCTTATTGTAGCAAAAATCTTATTCGCTCTCCACCTTTATTATAGCAAATGTCATACAGTAAAAAAATAAATTTCTCAATAGGGTTTTTAGACGCAGGGATAGGTTGCAAACAGAAGTACACAAACACCACCTAGCAGCAGAATTGTGAACCACAAACCTCTTAAAATACAAACCTAAAGTGTTCCATAAGGTAAATGGTATTTGGTGTTAAAAGAATTTTTAAATCGAACATTTAGAAGTACAGATATTGAGAAAAATAGATTAAATATTTGTGCCCCTAGCGGCGAAATTGTGCACTATTTTGGGAAGAAAATGCGCATAAGGAGTTTTCAATGTTAGTAGTGTCTGGTCGAAAGAGAATATTTTTCAATCAGGTTTTTAGTTCTGCAGATATTGCTGTAAATGGAAACTTGAACTTACACACTCTAGTGGTACACTTGTGCATTAAGAAATATTTCAAATTATATCAGAAACATTTTGCACCAAATATGTTCTCAGACAAAGAAAGAATTTTTTAAATTGGACTCCTAGAAACAGAGATATGGACAAAAATAAAATATACGTGCACACCCCTGGTGGAAAAATTATACAATATTTTGAGTAGGAGGTATTCTCAAAATGCTTTCCGAGGTGAGCGGTATCGGTTCACGGAAGAATTTTTTCAATCGAGTTTCCAGCTCAGATTTTGTTGCAAATACATCAAAAGCAAAAATAAACACGTACGTCCCCTGGTGGCCAAACCATTCTTTACCAAAAATGAGAATTTATATGCAAAACATTTCCCCTCAACAGCTGTATCCGACGCAGGAAGATTTTTTCAAATGGTACTTTTAGAAGCGGAGATATTGGGAAAAGCACGATTTACCTTTACGCCCTCTAGCGGAAAATGTACGCATTATTTGAAAAAGTGACTGTAACGAAAATAGTTTTCAATATAAATGTCATTGAAAGGAAAAAGAATTTTTTCAATTGGATATTTAGAAGCAAATATATAAAATCAAATGCATTTTAAATTCGATACGATCTCCATTTGCTCCCTCTAGCGACGAAGTTGTGCATCGGGAAAAAAAAAACCCGGAACAAATGGATCATCATTTGCACATTCTAAGCTTCCCAATACAAAAAGAATGTTACAAATCGAACTAATAATTGCAGAGATATAGGCTCCCCGGCAGGACAAAGTGATAACATAAGCAAGACGCAAAAGATGCTAATAACGCCGCTTCAGTCCTCTTAATAGACAAGAAAACCAAAATTCCCCCTTCCCTGCATTTTGCAGAAGGTGGGGAAGGAAATTTGTCAGACATAAGTTATGTCAGTAGAAAAATCCTTAACTACAAAGCATTACGCAAGGACAAAAAGACACGAATGGATGAAATTCCAGGATATGTAACAGAATTTTAGGACATTTCCAGGACGCGTACGAACCATGTAAACATTCTGATGTAAAGTTAACAAGAAACAGAAATCCTAAACATGAAAAAATAGGTAGAATATTACACAACACATATGACTGGAAAAGTTCCGAAAGAGCGCCCCTATTAAGCTTTCATCCAGTAGGAGCAATATTTGCCCTTACGAAGACATGAACAAAAAAAAAAAAGGGAAGAAGTCAAAAAAATCTACCACTCCAAATGAGCGCCATGCATAAACAATACCTACACGCCGGATGTAAGTTTGAAAAACAAATTTCTAATCTACGTTTTCTTGGTAACCGAAACTATGCAATGGGAAGCACTTTCCCCTATTTGCATCACAACTTAGGGAAAAATATTAACGGTCGTGGTTTACGCGCTTTCTTTTTCCTTCACAACATTAAGCAAGAACTTTTTAATAATGCTATTATGTACATAGCCGTACATTAATATCTAGCCACACCTCTGCATATCTACAAATCTTTATTTGCAGAAAATTCAATATTGTGTGCTGAAACCTGTGGCTCTTATAACAGCCTCTAGTCTACATGGAATACCGTCCACCAGCTTATTGTAAACGTCTACCGATGTTTCACCATTCGAACTTCAAAGCAGTTACAAGTTTAGCATTGTTTGTTGGGTGATTTCTTCCATGCACCCGACGATCCAATTCGCCCCAGATATTCTCTATAGGATTCACGTCAGGACTCCGGGCTGAGCAGTTAAATATTTTGACGTCCATATCCTCAAAGCAATCTGTAACAACGCGAGCAGTATGGCACGGTGCATTGTCTTGCTGCTGGACATATGGGCCTTCCCCAAGTACTGCCACAACATCGATACTGCATAATTGTTCAGAACGTCTAGGCAGAGCTCAGCATTCATGTTTATGTCCAAAACGATTAATGGGCACAAGCCCAACCACAAAAAACAGCTCTACACCATTACGATGCCTCCACCAAACTTCACTGTCGGTACGGTGCAGTCCGGAAGGTATCTTTCACCAGGCATCTGCCACATCTACAAGGTTCGTACTCTTACAAGCAAAATAAATTCAAGCACTTTTCAAGGACTTTTTAAACCTGAATTATGATATGTATGTATTGTCGGTTGATCAATAGGTAGGTATTTAGTAAGTTCAGACCATTCATCTTAGCTGGAGCGGGAACATCTTCAATGACCTGCTTGTTACCCCTTGCCCTCAGTAGGTTTATTTTATTAACTTTGAATTGCCCCTCTGTTTTAGTGTTTTATTTTGTGGAATATTTTGAAAGGGTATATTATTTTCGTATTCATCTGCCGGTATGACACTTATTGTTTGCTTTAATTTTTTATTTTTGATGCATGACTTTGGTGCATTTTTTATGCAGCCAGGAGATGAAGGGTCCAAGCATGAAGCACAAGCAATTCCTGGAAGTTCCATCCTCCCGCAAGAATGCATCCCAAACCCCAATAAACAGAAGCCCATCACAATTTGCGAATATATCATTCCACTTATTTTACACACATGGCTGATGCTTTACTCTGCAGTGATATCATAGCCAAGGCACCATAGCTGTCCACACACTCCTCTGGGTTGAACGCAAGTTCTGCGCTATTTGATCAGTTTGATGTTTTTATTACAACTACGCAGAAATCTCCTATACATCTTTTTAGCACAAACAATTATTTAACACATGCTCTTTCATTTCATTACCGTAAAAAAATCAAGTACTATTTACAGAGCCTTAAACTTTTTCAAGGACTTGAAAATGAACTTTTTTTATTCAAGGACTTTTCAAGGTTTTCAAGGAGCGTATGAACCATGATCTAGGAACGACCATCACATTAGTAAGACAGTGAAGCGTGACTCGACAGTCTGAAACACATACCAAGGAGGTTACAATAAGATATCTGGAGATGCCCTTGTTAATGGAGCAGTACCCCTTTGCGTGAAGACTGTAACCGCGAGCGTAAGCCGTCAAAGTATGGCAAAGCTCATGGTTTCCAATGCTATTGCAATGCATTGTGTGTTGGCCGAATAGTCTTCTTTCGTTGCAAATGTTTCGAATTTCGCATCATAACTTGCTTCCGATGTGCAAGAAAATGCTGAATTTATAAAATTCTTAATTATTTTGAAGCCCCTTCCCATTTTTATTTTAAACTGAAATACACGAACGTTGGTGCGAATTCAAAGCAAAATATAACGTTAAAGTTGAAGACTTTACTCGTCTATGAAGCATAACTCATTCCGGTTTGATATTAACACAGTTTCTGCAACCAAAATCCATGCAATTGCAAAATACACATTGAAATTACATAGGTGTACTTGTACTCAGGGCATCTCCAGAAGTATTATTCTAACCTCCTTGGTTCATACACATTTACACAAAATAAATTCCAGGACTTTTCCAGGAGCTGAAATTTTTGATAGAATCACAGTGCTTTGTTTCATATTTTGCAAACTGGGGTGAAATTCACTATGAATTTAGAATTCTTATGAAGTTTTATGGGTCTCACAGCTCACTGCTACAGGGTTTTCTTCAAAGCGTGTTACATCTTAAATGAAGTGGCAAAATTTCCCCATGTAAAAAATGTTGTGTATAAAACTTGCATGAAGAAATTTGGAACTTAGCATAATGATGATAATACAAAACAATTTTGCCATGGCAATGAAGATTCCATCATCTATTCCCATGCACATTGGCGGTAGGGAGGTCAGATATCAATCTCTTTCAGAGAGGAATGCGCATACTAGAAGAAAGGGCCCACTCCGGGGCGGTTTCCACAAACTCTTGACTCCAAATGCACACAGCTGCTGTACCACACCAAGGTCGCTGGACATGTAGCATTCAAAGATCTTGCACTGCAGCATCACATGAGATGAAAGCGATGGAAGCATGTCTCCACACCACGTGGAAAGAAGTGACGTCATCGCGAGCAGATGCCACACCACAGGGAGCTAGAAACAAAGTGATGCAGTCCGTCCAAACATTTCGCCTAACTTTTTTCATTTCAAGAAAAAGTTCCAAAGGACCTTTCATAAAACTATGAAAAATCAGACTTTTCAGGCCTGGAAAAAAAGAGAAATAACATTCCAGGCCTTTTCCAGGATGCCAGGGGCAGTGCAAACCCTGTCAACAGTCCAAGAACGGCGTATGGCATTAAACAAGTGTGATTAGCAGCTTGTGGACCGTTGCTCGACTGTGGTAACTCATGTCGTGCAGCGTCTTACACACTGAACTGGTGCTAACATCAGTCATAACAGTCTAAAAGTCTTGCATTCTGAGAGGACAATCCTTTCCAAAGCTATCCTGTCACGCTCTGTTACCTTCGGGGGTTACCTAGTCATTTGTTGGTTGACTCAGCCTCAGTCCGCATCCATATTACATCACCACCCAGTGACTTAGAGATTTTCAATGTCACTGAAATATCACATACAAAGCGATGGCTTATGTGGCACCATATTACCAATCTGCGCTGGAAATCAGTTAACTCTGTCAATCGAGATATCTTGCATTCATAATCTTGCTATTGTTTCATCATAGCTCTATGAGCGTATTGACAGTTGGGTCTGTGACGTGGTGCTCGCGAAGGACTAATTAATTCGCTAGATAATAACGGGATGTCTGGATATTATTGGTAGGGCAGCGTGTATAAACTTAATATAAACTGGCCGATATGTAGGTGTACTACTATAACTGTATGATTTCACTCTTTTTGAACAGTGCCTCAGGAAGAACAGAAACTGCGTCCAGTGCCGATTTTGTTGAAACTAACCTTACGCTCAAGGCAGCTAGAGAGTCGATATTGGAATCGCACCCACGCCCGAGACATCAGACCTACTACTAAAACAAGCAGACTCGCTAATGCCCCGTGATTGACTTTTTTTTTTTTTTTTTTTTTTACAGTGCTTTTCATGAGCACCTAAGACTGGGAAAAGTCACGCCTCCCTAATTCAGGGCTATTGATTTTATGAGAGACAGCCAATGCAGTCATAATGAAAATGGGGTCTTACACAAAATTCTAACGCAGCCCAGCAGTACAAGAAGTCAACAGCAAGAACTCTAGACCACTTAGATATCTGTAGCGCGCTAAAAAAGAAAATTGGATACTACATTTCCGCTATGTTATGATTTCCGTGAATTTCTTTTGGACTGCAGCTATCCCAAATTTAAGGCTACTAGTGCAGGGAAACAAAGGGGCCAGTATCATATCATGCTCCTAACCAGCATTTGAATCCAGCTCTTACACCAAACTAACACCACCACACCACATTCACTCATTTACCTGAATGAAAAATCCACCTATGACTAGCAAACTGAAGTCCTAATATGACAATTTGTTTATTTGTTTATATACAGTATATATCAAAGAAAACACATTTCAAGAAATAGCAACATACAAAAATAATCGAGGGCAAGTGGTTTAACAACATTCAAAACAAATTTTGCTGGGTTTTTTTTTTTTTAATCACACTTATATTATTCGTACATTCCTTTGAGATCACAGGATTTTACGAAGGCCGTGCCTGACTCTTGGTCTTAAACAGCCAGTTAGATTAGGGTTAGGATATCCAACAAGAAAGAAAAACACACAGGACCATTTTTTAGAGACTGTGAAGTGCAACAGCACAGTAAGGCGGCCGCGATCGAATGAGCAGGAACAAAACCCACGACGATGAAACTAAAAGACACCGCCGCGAATGGGCAGTATTCCAGGCACTAGCATCCACCCCCGCGAGCCTCAAAAAAATTACCATCACATGTCGAACTAAATTTTAACTCCTGTCTTTTCACTTAAGCAAGCCACTGTACCAGCCGCAATACAACACATTGCGCCCGAGACACATTCCCTTTAGCAATAATCTTTGTCCCCATCTTACTCACCTGCCAAAGTACCTAAGTAAAATCCTAAGAGACAAGGTGTCCGTTAAGGTGTCCGTTAAGGTGCCCACACACACTCAGTCTTGAGTGTCACGTTTTAATGTCACACCTGCAATTGGGGGAGTTTGCTGCCCTTGAGAGGGACAGAACTGCAGTTCTGAGCGAGAGTCTATGGACGCACACCGTTTAGAGCCATGTGTTTTAAATAGGTAAACTATCTGAAAACTGGTAGTTAAGCCAAGAAATGATGACACAATTTATTGATGTTTATTACAAGAATCCATGTTTATGGAACATTAAAAGCAAGGATTATATGAATAAAGAATTAGAAGCTGAAGCTTATAGAAAATTAGCTAACCTTTTGGAACCACATCTTCCAAGTGTTAACAACGAATTTGCACTAAAAAAAAAAAAACCATTGAGGGAAAATGGCTTTTGTAAATTTCAGATCTTCATACAAACGCCCAGTTACCAAATATCGAAGAGTTGCAATTAGTCCTAAATTAGTTGGAATTGCTTTTCTCATTCTTGTGTCTTGTTTAACCAATCTGTGTAAATCTTCATGCTTTTCTTTTCTTTTTTTGGAAGAGAAACAAGGCATTTTCACTCTTTAAAGGACATGCAAATTAGATGTGTTCCACAGAAGTTTCACTCAAGAGTGAAGACTGTCTGTGGTGCCAAACCAGTCCGTGGGGAGACTCCAGGTGGTCAGCATTTAATCTCCCCACCATGGCGTGACACTTAAGTGTGTGTGGGGGGAGGGGGACCTTTAGACTTCATTCCGGACTGTCTAGGGAGTCTGTTGACTGTTCTTAGGAGATTCCATTGCTTGGAAGGTTATCGCTAACGTTAATCCTTCCACAGCTGTTCTGTACCAACCAAAACTTGCCGTTCTTTGGAAGTGTCCGTTAATGAAAGCTTCCCTGTATAACATTAAAGGTTTATTAGGAGTGTGAAAATCGGCAAATCCAATATAAAGTCTGTCCTTCAGTGGGTGGGGTGAGATCCTCTACCCCACCACAAGTGCTCACACTTATTTGCCAAACAGTTAGTTTTCTGATAAGGACTGCAGTACTGCTTCTTCTTCTTTTTGTTTTTTTTGTTTTGTTTGTTTGTTTGTTTGGGGGTTTAACAACTACCCTGAGCACCTCAATGAGCTATAAGCAGTCAGTTACACTACTTCCTACTACTAGGTCAGAGTAAGCTGAACACACAGCCTTAACTGAGAATGAGTGGAAGTAACCAGTTTGGATCATACATTTTAGCTGTTGACAGTATATATATACTGTCAACAGCTAAAATGTAAATGTCCAAGACTTATGCAGGACGTACAGTAGAAGTGCTGTCAAAAAGCTAACTTCTTGCACAAAGAATCTAGCTTTGACTCTAGTTACAGGTGTTTGTGCTATGAAAAAACATTAACAGCTATCATGTATGATTTCAATGTTTCCATGATGTACTGCATTCAAGAGTGCTATATTTCCACACCAGAAAATATTCTGGCTTAGTTCAGCATCGTGCTCATATCTCCTTTCTGCTTATGAAAGAAAGTCAACAGAAATTATCACATTCCACATATGCTGAATTTTGGCCATTTTAATGTGTCTGTACTTCCTGGTGCAAAAAAAGTCACGGCAGGAATTTAATGATAGTAAAAAATCTTTACATCAGCAATGAAAATAATACTGTCTTTCTGCTAAATTCAAAATATGCCCATACATTCACTTCCCATTCATTTGCTCATTCATTATCTGCAGTCATGGTTTCCCTTTGTATTTTCCCATTAACATACAACTTTAATCTGTTTTTGAAATACTGAAACCACGTGATATTAAAATAAAATTTCCATACCATATTATGCAATTTGCTGCTTGTACTTTCAGAACTGGACCACATATCTAGTAACAAACATTACATTTTAACCCTCAGAACTTCTGTTCATGCACATCTTGCAATGTGTAAGAGTTAGTGCTGTACTGGATTCTTAAGTAGTTTTGCCACTAGAGGCAGGCACTACAGGCATCAGAAAATATCACTAATTTAATAATCAACTACAGTATGCAAGATGTTTTTGTTGGGGTTTTTTTTTCAAATAACAATCTGACTTTTTTTTTTTTTTTTTTGAGATATATAGTTTGTGCTGTTTTGCATACTGTAGACATGCAGCAAGTATGATTTCTATCTCCTAGTTAGATAGAACTCTTCACTGTATATCAGGGATGTTGCTAACAACATACTGCAGCAAAAGAACAAAGACATACGTAGTGAACATTAAAGGATGTCATCTCACTGCGTGTTAGAGAGAAATGCATCTTACTCATACAAACTTGAATAAACTAATCTCAAATGCTAAAATAAAAGGGAAAACAGCTAAGAGATTATTTTTTATACCACCACTCAATATTTACATTTGTTTCCTATCACTGCAGCAGGAGTACCAACAATGCAGTGGAATGACACAGGAAACTAAACACTGGGCAGCACTGTACATGAAAGGAAGAATAAAAAAATTGGAAATGGATGAAGTATTTCTCAAAGATACAGTGCCACAATTATTTCTGGCAAGGGCAATGAAGGATGGCTGGAATGTAGGGTGCTTGTCACTAACCAGTGAGTGCAGAAGAATGACCTTTGAAAGACAAAGCATATCCATTACCAAATAGTAATCAGAAACAGCAGAGCTGTTCTACATAAACCAATGCCAAACAAATAAGTGCACTAAATGCCTCCTGACAACATCTAAAGAAAGATGTAGCTCATGAAAAGTGCCACTTTCCAAGCAGTCCAAATAAAAAGTTGCAGAAGAGTGAGGAAAGATTAATGTTACAAACTCAAATTAGGTGGGCAAATGTGCACAATTTCGTGAACGATGACTGGAATGACAAAGTTCTATTATACATTTGTTATGATATATATGAGCACAAAACAGAGCAACACTGATTCACTTGGTTTTTCATCTTTGTGAAGATACAGTACATTAATAACTTGCATGGAGTATTAACTTCATTTACAGAGCATTGTTTTGAGCAGTATATTTTCCTTCAAATCATTCCACCCCAGAGTAGCAGCAGAATGTAGATGTACGAAAGTATGTTGTACATGGATAGTTTCTAAACTGTTAGCAGATTTTGCAGATAGTTTTTGCTTGTAGATTAAAAAAAATAAAAAAATTATTTACAGCAATTAAAACACTTACTCAAGGCTTTACACAGATTAAAATACTTAATTCTATTTTAACTTGAAGAATGCTCAATAATTTTTCACATGTTCTGAGTTCTTTTGTCTTTACAGATGTTTCTGGCCTTTAGATTTTACTAAGGCCTGTTCTTAGTTTATAGGAACTGTATCAAAAGTTTTGTTTGCATAGAAAGAATTTAAATTTTATTGCCAAGCTCCTCTTGCAGCTGCCAGTTATTAAATTAAAAATTTTCCTTATGCATTTTGTAAGTTTACTATTTTTGAATTAAGTTGTTGCAAATGCTATTTATAATTTTTGAAGGTTGATTAATCAATCTGTTTTTCCAGATATAAAAACTTTTAATTAGTCTCTTGTTTTCATGAGGTTCATAGTCCAATATTTTGCCGTAAAGGTCCATTCCACACATTCAATTGTAATGTACTTATTCTGTCCTCATTGGAATCTGTAATGTTCTAATAATTATGTATTGTTTTATTGATTTTTCTTTAAAATATCTTATTCTGTTGTTATCGTGCTTCGCACTACGCAGGTTTGCAGCAAGTTTTCTGTTTCACTGGTTGTGTACGCAGATATATTTTATTTTTATACAACTCTGTTCCACCCTGTAACAAAAGTACATAATTCTGAAAGATGTCATTTTGGAATATGTCCTAGAATAAATTGATGCCCATAAATATGACGCTATTTTTAATTTCTAGACCTAATAACTCCGGGCAAAGCTAACCTGATTATACTGTAAAGGTTGTGAAACCGATTCACTGACATGAAATCTCTTGTTTATCAATATTTCTCCACGCACTAATGGGATACCTTGTGTCACGGATCCTTCCCCCTAACTGTGACTGAAGGAGAGACAAAAGAAAACTTCTCACATTCCATCACAATATTCCCCTCCACCCTCACACCTTTTGAACCTTGCAGACCACCAGACAAACAATTTCTGCCTGAGTATTTTAAAACAGCAACCACGAAGAAAGGAGTAAGCTCATTACAATGAACCCCAATCCATTATCTCCCCGCCTCTGGCTAACAATGCTCCCCTCCCAGTCGCAGTAAATATCCTCGTATTAACTGTACAGCTTCTCTGAAGCAAAACAGAAGTGACAATGACCCAGCCAAAATGCGAATATTTGTATCTTTTAGAAACACGACCGAAACTGGGATCTTCATTTTTTTTTTTTTTTTATGTGAGTACGTACGACATTTAGAACATCTATATATCCATGTGCTTTTTTAGGTCTCAGTTCAAGCTCGAACATGGCTTTTAAACTGGAACTATATTGTGCAGTGGAAGTACACACTCCGTAACTTTAACTCCATAGTCAGGTTAGCCTTGCCCCGAGTATAGTGTTAGACTACTAGTTTCTGAGACATGGTCAGATCCATAGGCGCTGACTTCAAAAATTATTGGGGGTTCCGGAAATTTTTAATCTAATTACCCATGCAGTTTTCAAAGTATTTAAGTCTAATTTAAATTTCATTCAGTCTGATTATCTAGCACATTAAGACGCCTGAAATGCTAAAATGAAGCAAATTATAGTTAATTACAGATTTTTTTTTCTCTAGATAATTATTTATTTGATTTATTTTGTTGGCAAAACATTATTATATACAATACACAGATACTGTGAATTTCCAACCCAATTGTCTTTATAAAAGTAACAAAAACATATAAAATTTATAAGGTTTTTGTTTTTTTTTACCAATTTTAAAAATGCCAACAAATTTTTTTCAAATGTTTTTTGAGTAAAAATAGTAGGTTAGAATGGAGAGGACATGGCATCAGCCGCATGCCCTGCGTTTTCCGTGGGCTCCACTTCGTATCAGCTGTAAATGCCCAGTATGCCCGACTTGGACTGCTTCTGTACTTTCCATGGAGAAATCATAGACTTTGAAGAGGTTTTAGAGGCACTTGTGCAGCATGTACAGTCAGGAAAAAATGAGACTGAAATATACATTCACATAACTAACAATTTGCAAAAAATTACAGAAATGCTGTTTAGTATTTTCTAAAAAAATTAAACGAAATTATGCTTCGTAGAGCGGAAGTGCATATTGCGCATTAGCCAATCACAGCCTTGCTAAAGCTGTGGGAGCCTTGTTGTCCTTCAGGAACTGCTGCAGAGAGTAAGAAATGGCCGCTATCAACCTGTGTTGTAGCACAGGTTTTCAGGAAGTGACATCACATCACTGAACCCTCCCCACCCAGAGGATGCAAGAAACCAGATGATCAAATTTGGCTTTACCAGCAGCTGCTGATACCATCTCTCTTTTCTAACCTCCTTGGTCCCCGACTGTTCGAAGATAGGGTGGGTCAACTGACTGTACAACATATTTTCACCTTTATCACTATGACCTCGAATTGGTTCTCGTCTCCAAATGTAGAGCTAGACTTTTGTATTTTGCGGGAACCCAGACAAACCGAAGAATTTTCTTTTATAAAGGATGCAGTTTTAAATGCTCTTAAACAACGGTACTTGAGGTATTGTCTGTCGCGTCAAATTTGATGAGCACGAACAAACACTAATTCTTTCTTTAGGCATAATAAACAGTTTGAGGTGTAAATTTCTATACACACTTTCTATATATAGTAAACGGGGAATGAATAATAAAACACTTGAAGAATTGATAACGAAAAACAAAATTTATACATATGCGCATACGCCGTACGTGTATTTTTCCCACGAAATACGTGCAAAAATATTAGGGGTTCTAGGAACCCACAACAAAATCATTGGGGGTTCAAAAAGTGCCTCAAACCCACGAAGTCGGCGCCTACGGTCAGATCTACATTAAGTAAGAAGGAACATGTCAGAGGTAATCTAGTATGTGCGGTGCTGACTTTGATTGGAACTTTTACATGCAAAATAACTGTGGATTGATTGGTAGTTTAAATACAAGCTTCAAAAAGACAGACCTCCTAATAAAAATAGTACTAGTTGTACCATGTTGATGATCATATTCCACTGGAACCTATGGCTTGTACGAGCTTATAGATTTATGTATTAAATTACCATATAAATTTATAATACTGCTAGGTCATAGGAAAAGAATGTGCTGGCCTGGCCTCTCTGATCATGCAATTAGCATGTAACTGCAAATATTTTCATATACCTTTCATTTGAAAACATGCTTATTTTTGTTCTTTTGGATAAGCCATTGTTCATTTGAGATTCTTTCACTGTTCATTGTTACCTGGGAAGTCTGATTAATCAAATTTGTAGTGAAGTTTCATAACTTTTTTTTTTAACATTTCAACTTCCAGATTCTTTCACAAATTAGAAAGATAGTCCACTTCATGATCTTATTCAACATCTACTGAATGTTAACCACATACCTCACATGCATAAATTCTGCTTTTTTAAGCAGCTCCGCCCATAACAGACTGATCAACTGTAGTCCAGGCTCCATAAATCATCCCGATAGCACTTTTGACAGTACTCCTCTGGCTATGTTGAAAACTGTCGTGTACATTTGTTTACTACAGGGCACACAGGTTTCAGTGAATGAGTACAAAATTCCTTAAACCAAGAAATGAAACTCTGAAATTGTATTTGGATGCATAAATGAAAGCTGAACAGTATCCACTTTGATAATGATTTTATGGGCAGGAAAATAGTTTGGATAAGAACTTTTTGCTGTTTCATATCATCAACAAATGCTTGTGGCCCAACTTGACAGACTGCTATAGTCAATCATATCTTCCTATCTGTCTTGTAATTGACAGATCAACAGATCACACATATAAAGTAGTTTGGTTACTAGTCATGGGGCTTGTCAGTTTGCTCTAATGCACACTTTTGATTAAATTTCAATAGTTTTTATTTAAAACTTGTTCTAGACAAATCTGATACAATTTGACACTATAAGCTCTTGATCTTTCTGTACTACCTGACATAATTAAGCAAACCTAATAACAAGCATCATAGGTGACATTTAAAAATCAAAGGTGTGCATTTCAGCATTTACATATATAAAACTAATAAGGAACCCTAAGGAATACAAATAATTATCATATTTGCTGTTAAGTGTGTGTATACTGAAGTTCCTTACACTTTTTTACACTTTCCAACCGTAGGTTGAAGAAGCGTATATGCTCCAGCTTTGTCCATCCGTCTGTCTGTCCGGTTCGATTTTGATGAAATTTTAGTATGTGGTAGGGGACCACCTGGGGACGAACCCTATTAAAAATGGGCGAAATGGGGTCAAAGATCAGGACATAGGAGCAGGATCCATTCCATTGTCCTTATGAGTCATAACTTACGTAAAAATACTTTGATTGCGACAAAACTTTCACATGTTGTTCCAGAGGTATACTGAACCGGTTCTGTTAAATATCCTCAAAATGGGGTCAAAGGTCAGGATACAGGAGCGAGATTTATTCCACAGCCATTATCCTCATAACTTGACTAAAAAATGCTTCTATTGCGACAAAATTTTAGCATGTTGTTCTGGAAGTATACTGAACCAATTCTGTTTAATATCATCGAAATGGAGTAGTCAAAGGTCAGGGTACATGAGCGTGATTTATTCCACAGCCATTATCCTCATAACTTGATTAAAAATGCTTCTGTTGCAACAAAACTTTAATATGTTGTTCCTGAGGTATACTGAACCAGTTCTGTTGAATATCATCGAAATGAGGTCAAACGTCAGGACACAGAAGCAAGATTTATTCCACAGCCATTATCCTCATAACTTGAGTGATGATTTCTGGTATGTTGGAAAGCGTATCATAATCAACGCATTGCATGATTTTATTAACTTGTTTTCATAGATTGTAGCTAATTGTGGATATCTAAGAAAAACATCTTGGCATACATGTATAGTCCCTGCCTTAAAGTTCATAAATAATTTCAGACATTTTGCTTCCATACTGCTTAGTTATAATTAATTACAGTTTAATGGCATATAACTAGCACAACGTGCACCCCCTGCAAGATTTGCTTCAGCACCCCTAAGCACAGTAATTTTTCCAGGATTTCAAACACGAGGGAAGATGTGTTTTTCATGATGTATTTACGTGTGGTGGGGAGGGGAAGTCGGAGAGTATCTGGAAAAGTAAGGGTGGTACCTAGACCCCTTTGGTTTTAACTTCTTAAATAATAAAATTAACATTACGTGCAATTCTTTTGTCCAAAACGAAAATAAATCACCCTCTTATACACAGCAGATGTGCGGCTGCTGTGAATAGATGTTGGCGCCTGTCGTGCACGTAATCCTAGGTGACTGACTGTTTTCCCACATCCTCCACCAGAAATCCCATGTTGCTTCACACTTTTCCACAGCATCGCAGGAGAGGGCAATAGAAGAGTGTTTGTATTATTTAAAACCCATTACAGAGCAACCATATTACAATCCGAAGAACTTCAATCTGTAGAACATCCAATGTTTCAAAAGTGAAATTTGACATTTATTTAGGCAAAAAAAGCTAAATATATCTTAAAGGGAATTATGAATCTTTCGGTTAATTATTTGTTTGTTTGTTTTTGTGCGTGTTAGAATTTTTTCTTAAAACTAACTAATAACTGCTGTACGCCCATTTTTTACCTGCGCCTCCCCGCAACTGCAGGGGCTGCGGGGGTGATAGTTACGCTACTGCTACAGTTAGCATGTTTTTTTTATGTAATTTACATTACATTTATGCTCATTTTAATAAAATGAAATTTTTTTGTACATTTATATTCTGGGATGGAATGTCATTTTACTTTAATGACTAATTAGCATCAGCATTAACATTTCAATCAGAATTACACATAAAATATTGATGAAACTGAAAAAACAAAGAACTTATTTCACTTGCTTAAAAGTTTTGCTACCTTAAAAAATTTATAGTTTCCTAAATAAACAGTGATGCAGTCAAACAGGGAGCATAGGTGAGTAAGACGATTGCCTAAGGCCATCACTTCTAGGGGGGATGTGGATTTTTATCATAAGATGATTTTTTTATCATCCAATTTTTAATCTGTATTATATTTGAAAACAAAAGAAAATCATAAAATATGTAAACAGCCAAAGTAGGCTTTTTTGCTTTTCTTTCTGCCACTTATTGTTTCTTTCTAAGGATGTTAAGTGAAGCTAAACTAAAACAGTTTTCCTCTTTGCAGTAAAGGTATCTTTTCTGCTAGCTTTACATATTAATATAAAACAGCAACAACACAGGAGGAATGTATAGTCAAAAAAAAAAAAAAACACTGATAAAATTTGCCTAAGCTGATTGAAAAGTAGAACTTCTCAGACTAATTACAGTTCCTGCACTTTTGACTACAGGCTACAGCAGATCATTAGACTAAGGTAAATTTAAAAATGCTTTCTATCAGAATATTGCATTAACTTTATGTAGTCTTAATCACAAAAGCAATGGACAATGACATTTACAAGGAAATATTCTGCATAAGCAGCATTCAGAAAAGTTTAGATCACAAGTAAGCCTAATTTCGTGATACGATAACTTACATGCGCTTTTTGTATTTAATTTTCCTGCCATTGAGGACAAAATATATTTTTCAAATTTGATTGAAAATTGATATTTTAATGCTTAAGAACCATGCATGTTTCTCAGTTAAAAATGCAATTATTAGGGATTGCTAATTCAATCTTTGCCAAGGGATGTCAAAGTCCTAAGGCCAGCCTTACAAGCAAACTCCTCATGAGATTACAGCAGCAATGTGCAATCTCACGAGGAGTATACAAATACACTGAGGCCAGCTGCCATTTAGAGTTATGAAACACATGGCACTCACAGTGTAATTCTACATGCTTGTTTATCTCTCTGTTACCACTACTGCTACTTATTAAAAAAAGCTCTAATTCTATTTTAGTGAATACTCAATATGAGTGTATATAAAACAGATTATGATTCCATATACATAAACATAGAAAACAAGCAAAAACACATAGAGTAACGTATGGTAAAAGGTTCGTTACCATACGTGACTATGTGTTTTTGCTCGTTTTCTATGTTCATGTGTTATTGCCGTGTGACGCCTGAGTTTAAACCAAGATTCCTATAGGCTTTTGTATCTGCAGAATACATTTACAATCAATCATAAAATCACAAAGTACACAGAAATGTTGATTAACTTCATATATACTAATGCCGAATGCAGTTTATTGTGTTTTCACACTAAAGGTCTAAAGAAACCTCCTTTCAATTTTAAGCACGAGAATAAAACACATTTTCAGAAATGCACAGCAGTAGGTTCTTCGACATTCCACTGATCTCTACAGTAATGCCTACATATAGTTACTATGTGTGTGTACCAGGGTGGGGTATTGGAAAAATATTATTCTTCCAATAACCCCTCAAAAAAGCAGCACATTGAATGCTAACTCAATCTACATAAAGATCAAAAATATGGGGCTGTGCTGACATCCTGTTGAAAATAGCCTCCTTCATATTTCATACCACTGATCTGCTACTAAACAAAAAGTATCTAATGATGTGGTATTGTGACACTGTGCAACTATTTTTCTCCAACTGCTGCAG
Source organism: Macrothele yani (assembly GCA_039090855.1). Taxonomy (NCBI): domain Eukaryota; kingdom Metazoa; phylum Arthropoda; class Arachnida; order Araneae; family Macrothelidae; genus Macrothele; species Macrothele yani. Next base: position 134,875,725 of record CM077023.1, read on the forward strand.
TTTCTCATGCAGTTTATGAATTATCTATGGTCCATGTAATCTGCCTATGTGTACTCTTACAGAGAATGATGTGGTATTGTGACACTGTGCAACTATTTTTCTCCAACTGCTGCAGTTTCTCATGCAGTTTATGAATTATCCATGGTCCATGTAATCTGCCTATGTGTACTCTTACAGAGAACCGCACCTCATCTGTAGAAAAAAAGTCACATCCGAAATTTCCTCATTCCAGTGAATTTGTGGCAGAAATAAGTTGAAGCAAGCCATTTTTTTCCATGGTCAGTGGCTTTTATATATTTGCTGCAAAACTTTTTCTTTATATAAATGAAACATATTTTCCAAAATTTCAGGTTTTTTGACTAGGAGATCATTTAATCTGCCTGATTAACAATTAATATTTAACTATTGCAGCAGAAACTGTGATATCACAAACACATACTATGCAGTCACAATCATGTATTCAAATGTGCAAGTCCTGATTATTAATATCAATCAACACATTCATAATAAAAATGAAGTATACAACCTAATTTGTCCAAAAAGTTACAATTACATATGGGTATCAGAACTTCACAATTACATTGTATAAAGCATACAACACTAGAAGGAAAACTTGAAATTAGCTGGCAATATGTCATTTCATAAAGTTAACAATACTTGAAGGCAAAAACAAATTTACGGAGTGAGCAAAATCCAGTCCTTTGGCATTTCTCCATCTTATCTTGATATAGCCATGTTTTTTCAAAACAACTTTCTTTTTTTGAGCTAGATTACATTTCTCCTTTGAACAACGTTTTGCACTATATAAATCACAAATTTGTTCAAACCTAGAGTATGCTGCCATACATGGATATTAAGCCTAAATCAACCCTACAATTCAATGATGCTGTGCATAAAACAGCAATTTGCCTGATTAACAATCAGCACTCACTGCTTCTCTTCAATCACTTTTCCACAGACAGGAAGCAGTAGCTATACATCTTTTTTGTGATTATCATCAGCACTGAGCAAGCCGTCAGCTCTTCTTCCACTTCTTGAAGTTTTCTATTATTCTACATAACACAGTTACCCATTTTATGCATCTCTTTGCTTAACTGCTGTACTAACTGATCTGCCAACTCATCCATTCCTACTATATTTAAAGTCCACATCTCCTTGCCTGGTTATATTTTCCTACAAAATTACGACATGAGATTCATCATTTACATGATGAGCAAACAAGCTATTTTGGAGAGTTCAACATTTTTTGGACCCATGTTACATATCTGCTAATTCCCAAATGTGATTAAAACAAAAAAAAAATTAGAGAAACCATAACAACCATTCTATTTTCACTTCTTTCAGGGCCCTCCTTAAACAGCATCACCCTGTCTCTCTTCATACAGTGATACTAGAACAACCATCTTAATTTGCAAAGGCAATTATGCCTACTATTTCCCAAAACAAATTTCATTCCTATTTGTAACCTCTTTATGGAAAAAGGTAATGTGCATTTGAATGATGTATGTTTTTCCCAACATTCATAATTTCCATTGAATTTGAAGGAATGAGTTAATATTAATCAGATAATCTCAGAAATAAGTTTAAGACAAATAATTTTAAAAACTTATTTTTGTTAATACTGGGGGACCAAAACATTTAAAATTTCAAGACTTTTTACCTAATTCGGTGTCGTAGCAAGGACAAGAGACTTGCCATGCCTTAAATCATTTTCAATTTTTCACTGCTGATTACTACCCTTTTCACCCGTGGTTCAGTTTCTGTTTTTATCACATACCCTTACCAAGATTTAAAAAAGAATTTGTTGAATTAGTTTTATTTTTCCATTTAGAAGTTGGTATTTGTTTTTTGATTATTTTTGAGGTAATTGTAGTACAGTGAAACATCCGAACAACGGTCACTGCTCAGACCGGGAAAAAGTTATCGCTGTTCAAATGTGAAGAAGTCTATTCTTAGGCCTAAGTTAACACTGCTAGAATGGATAACATACTTGAATGGAAATTGTGAGATGTGGGTTCGTTTTACACTCCAGGATGATGTAATTTTCAAGTTTTCTGATATGAATGTGGTATGTATTGAACAGTAAAGTTGGTGATTCGGGCATATCCAATTGCTAAAATCATGATTAAATTTTAAAATAAGTGTTCCAGAAGAATCACAGAAATAACCATCTTCATGAATATAATTACTGCAACAATTGTATTTTTACTCACAGTTTTTAAAGTTATTGTTAGGAAGTACCACAATGGGTTTCAACTAGAACACCATGTAAGAGCAAAGTGGACTTCAATTCAAACTTTATCAGGTTATTTGACTAAGTTTCAACTGAAATAAGGCACACAGAAGAATAGACTTTAAACCTGATCATGTTTTCAGGCCCTTCCCAGCAATATGCTATCTAAAAATATGACCAAGCTTGTTCTGCTCTGTGCATCACAACTGAAACTCAATGTGGTGCTTACTGACATCTCCCTTATATGATACAGCAATGATTTCTCTACTTTTTATTGTATTGAGCAATTAGAATGCTGACTGTACTAATATTTGACTTATAACAAGAGGCAAAATAAGAATTATATATACATATACTGTATTTTTCAAAATATAAGATGCATGAGTATATAATAAGATGCCCCCTTATTTTTTGAAAAAAATTTAAGAATAAAATGGCATTTTAACAATTTTTATTGAGAAAAAACTAAATTTCATGCATAAAAACAGCAGCTTATGAATCATCAAATCCTTGAATTTTGCGAAATTAGTGAAGTGTGATACTGCTGATGACAACAATGTTGAGAAATACCATTTAATCTACCAGCCAATGGCGTACATGTGTTGCAGGATTTGCCCATGATGACACACCTTCATACAACCAATTACCTTCGTTATTGGTTTGGATGATCATCCTCACCGCATGACTGATGTGTCAAACGAATTAAGACGGCCATGGTCGAAGTCTATAAGCATTCTGTGGCATGCAAACAATTCCTGGAAACAGGAATTGCTTTAACCTAAAGTTTTGCCAAGAACCGTTTGAAAAAAAAAATGTCAGAGAAATTAACGGGCAAACCTCTGTACATTGTTATCGAACAGCAAGAAAGTGAGAGACAGGACCCTAACTTAAAAGATCGAGTGCCGTAACATGATCTGTCAGATGTGGCAACATCTTCCGTCGTAAACTGCAAATAAAAGTATGTTCTGGCTAGTCAAAGTTCAAGCAAAATTTGCACGTTTCGCAAATGGATTTTTCTAAAGATTACAGATCCACAGTGTTTATATTACTGTGAATGAGTAAGATTTTTGCATTTTGTCTACGAAAGTTCTCTGTAAATCAAAGAATCTGCAGCAGCAATAATGCTTTTGCACCCCTAGTTTCTTGGTGGATGTATTAAGTTTCTGCTGTGATGTTTCATGCTGAAATGTGATTTTTTTCCTTCTTTTCCTCTCTATACTATTTCGCTTTTTAAAGAAATTGTGATAGTCCTATGTCTATTTCAGATTGCTACATACAACATATCAGGTATGTGCTTAAACAGCATGTAAGATAATTAACTCACAAATGCACAAGTATGTACACGGGTACAAATACTCATGTCTAGCACGACAGCAGGCTCGGCTCATAAGAAACATACACACATAGTTAACAATGGATAAACATAAAAGTATCTATATACAAGCATTCACGATACAATGACACTGTAGAAAAAGTGTAGAAGAATATCAGTTACTTTATCTAAGATACAGTGATAACATTTTAAACTCATTTAGCAGTCATTATATATCTGCATATATAAGTACATATTCATGGCGATAATGACCTTAGGTATATAAAACACAGGGGGCTTTTGACACCAATTTTCATAGATAAAAATAAAAGTGTGCCTTATATTCCAAAAAATATGGTACATAAAGTCCTAAAGACTTAAAAACAATTAAGAAAGCTGGGCATCTATAGCCAGTGAAGAGTAACAATGTCTCCAAGACATATCACAAGAAAAAAATTATCTACAAGTCAGTCCGGAGCAACCAATAGTATAAGGCAAATCACAACATAAAATAGAAAAATTAACAAAAGTAACACAAACAACAGCAAATGAAGAACAAGATCTGAAAAACACAAAAATATGTGCCATATGGAATATGAACCAATTAAAACTGTACTTAAACCAAACACACTTTACTGCCTGCCTGAATGTGAAATGTTAATAGAATCTATAAATCCATGATGAAAGTATTGTTGCTATTGTTCTGGAAGCATGCCAAGAATTCTTTCCTTGCTGAATTTAACTTTACGTGATAAGTCCTGTTACACTACTCACTGGCAAATATCAAAAGCAATGCATGCAGCAATAGAATAAGTATTTACTGCTGAATACAATTTCGCTGCAGTCATAAGGGTCATTTCACAAAAAATCAACACAAAAATATAATTTTTAATCTTGCCTCTTTTGTGTGTGATTTTATTGAAATTTAATATCCTTTAATATGGCTATAAGCAAAAAATCTGGTACAATTTTTACCCAAAAGGCATGAGTACTTTTGCTGCAAGGTGCTACACTCAAGAAAAGAAGTAAGATTTTGGGTGCACTATTCTATTTTAAAAACATTTGCTGCTCATTTTCAACACACAGTTAAAACTGGTCTTGCTTGAAAGCTGATTTTTTGAGCACTAATTGCATATGCAACACATTAGTTTTCTTTGATAAATTACCCTCAAGGTTGTTAAAATTAGCTTTTAACATTGTGTGTGTGTGTGTGTGTGTGTGTGTGTGTGTGTGTGTGTGTGTTAGATTTTGGTAAGGGTTCTTAGCTTATAGAATCTGGAAATATGAAATTAATCAAATTCATTATTCCAGCTTCTAACAATGAGATGCTCACTTTAAAATTAATTATATGCTGTCTTTTGCTACTGTTATTATGTTAACTGAGAATATAGGTAGTGTTCAGTTATCAGCAGTGATAAAAACTAATGCATCTGAAAGTCTGTTTTTGCTTGTTTTTATCTTATACATGAAAATTTGTACTTTTTACCTCCGAAGCATTTAGATATTGGGTTGGTGCAAATGAAATGTTTGGCACGAACGAGCAGTGCCCCCCCCCCACACACACACACACAGCAGAATGCAACCACCCACAAGTGTTGCGGTTATTACGTCATAGTTACTATAAATAGCTAGCACGTGTATGAAGAACAAAGTTCAGGCGCGGTTTGTTTGGACGTAACGTGGCTTGCAAGGGAAACAAGCAAATGCCAGATCTGAGTCATATTCCTGTATGAATTTCAACCGGGGCATTCTGCAGGAACTGCTGCTCGAAACATTAACAAAGCGTGTGGGTAGAATACAGCCAATGAACGAACCATTCGGCGATTGTTTGTGAAGTTTCGAAGTGGAGATACCGACCTGCAAAATGAAGCACGTGGTAAATGACCTGTTGCCGTTTCTGATTATGTTCTGTTACGTGTGGTTGAAGCGGACCCAAAAAAAATGTGTCATGAGATAGCGGCAGAGGTAGGTGTCCACCACACGACAGTTGTTTGGCATCTGGCTGCGCTGGGTAAGATAACAAAGCTGGACATGCGGCTGCCGCATGAGTTGACAACTGCCAACAAGACTAGGCATTTGGAAGTCTGCATGTCGCTGCTTGACAGGAATAAACAGGAACCGCTACTGAATCAAATTGTCACCTGCAACAAGAAGTAGGTCCTTTATGATAATCGGAAATGATCTGCACAATGGTTAAGCAAGGCACAGCTTGCTGGACGGCAAGCTGTGCCTTGCCACTCCTACACACCAAGAAGATGATGCTCCTTGTCTGGTGGTCCACAGCCGGAATAATTCTTCGGAGTTTCTTGGCAAGAGGCCAAACCATCACTGCAGAACATTATTGTGCTGAATTACACTGGATGCACCGGAAATTGCTGCAGAAACAATCGGTTTTGGTCAACAGACATGGTGTTCTTCTGCTCCAGTACAATGCCCTCCCTCATGTCACACAACAAATGATGCTGACACTAAGAGCCTTGGGCAATGAAGCACTGCCTAATCCTGCCTATTCTCAGTACTTGTCTCCACCGAACTATCACCTGTTCCGTCGCCTGGATCACTGTCCGGGAAACAGTTCACAACAGACGAGGTTCAACATGCAGTTGACGACTTTGGGTCCCAGCCACATGACTTTTTTTGTTCCAGGATCATGGCCTTGCTGGACAGATGGCAGCTATGTGTTGATGCCGATGGGGATTATTTTGCCTAGGTAAGTTACCCTACTTTTTCGTTCTCACTGTCCATGTGTGCTGGTTTTTTGCTGGACATTTCATTCGCATCAACCCAATATATGTAAGAACAAAAGAAAATGCTGCTGTAATCTTTTAAAATATTATTGCAGATTGTCCCAAATTCAACTGAAACAGCACTTTTAAGAATCCAATTTGGTAGTAGGTCATGCATTGGCTGACAACCCTGAGGTAAGCATTAGAATTCAAAGTTCTTACTTGTGAGTTCTTTCACCACCAAATTCTTATTGATGGGTGAAAGAGTTTAACCTAAAAATTCAGCCAAAAAAGAAAATTAAATTCTTCTGACACTTAAAAATGACTCACTCAACTTCAGAATTGGCACAAGAGAATGCACAATTAACATAAAATAAAAAATGATGATGTTGATTTAAATACTCAGAGAGAAGGAGGGGCATCAAATGATATCTCCCTTTTAAGTTAGAGCCAAGGCTGAATGTATCCTTACAGTTCAACCAAATTTTACAGGCTTATACTGACTAGCAATGTGTATGTTTTTTTAGTAGATACTGTTCAGAACATAGACTGACAGAAGACTGCCTGATCAGAAATGCTGCTGTGTATAAAAAAATGTAAGACTACTTACAGTAAACTTTCTTGTCCTGATGATGTTAATCCATAACTGAGGCACCAACACTAACTGAAATTTCCAAACTTTCCCGATAGCATAATGAAAAACTATTAAGGAACAGGGCAATTCATTTGGGATGAAAAGGGGTAAACGATTAATGAACGGGTCATCAAACGAATCCCCCCACCCCCCATTTGTTAATTGTTTTTTGTTATGCTATTAAGAAAGTCTGGAAATTTTTCTCAGCTCCAAGAACTGCAATTCTGATTTCCTTTCATCATACCATTAATATGGAAGTCAATTTTAAAAAGAAATAATGTTTACAACTTTACAGATCTGGCAACCACTACCATTGTCATCATCCATGTCACAAGGCTGACAAAGACTGAAGTTATGAGTCGAAAGCTCCCTTAAATTAAACTTTCTTACGTAACTTAAGAGTGCTTTAAAGTTGTTGTACTTAGGTATAAAATACAAACTGCGTACAAATAACAGAAAACCCAAACTCATGGTTTCTGGGCATGAAGCTGTTAGCACTGGATGCCAGATAGTCTTGATGATACAGAGTTAGCAGAGATGTAGGTTTATTTAGGAAGCTTTTTTAACAGAGAAAAGAGATTAGATGGTGAAATTAGTAGGCAGGAGAATTCAGCTTTGAAAGTCATAACTGCTTTTGGAGAATTTCATAGGACTGATCAGCAGTCAAAAAAGGTCCTGAAGGGCTGTGTATCAATGTATCAAAGTGCAATTCTACTAACTCTGATGTATGGTAGTGAAACCTAGTTATTACAAAAGATACACGGGAGTCCTTTGTGTGATGGAGAGAGGCATTACTTGAATTGGTTTGTGGCAGATTTTCTTTTGACCACTTGTGAAATGAAGATGTGTTGCAGATGAGAGAATGAGTGATGAGGTGCTGATCAAAAGAATTTATTCAGCCCAAGTGGCAAGAAGGAAAGGTAGAGGAAGGCCAAGGAAATCAAGGAATAAACAGACCCAGAAATGTCTGAAAAATATAATGAGTATCAGGTATAAAAGGACTTGTGTGAAGCATGTGATGGATGTCAGTTAAGCTCAAGTTGTGTGCCAAGATTGTTGTAAATGAAGATGTTTGATACATCAACAGTTTAGGTAAAATCTAACATCGGAAACTTTGATTCGGCAGATGCTCTTGCACCGAGGAGCTAATCTCTGAAACTTGAGAGAACAGCTTTGTGATATGTATGTATGTATGTGTATATAAAAGAACATTTACACTTCTTTTAAGAAACAAACCCCAGATATCAAAAATAAACTTAAACTAACACAAAATCTATTAACAGAGACCAAAAAAGTATTTCCCATCACATGCTAGTGGTATATCTATTGTCTTTGTACTGTGCATCAAGATGTGAATTAAATGTTAGCTGCAAAACTGGAAGAGCCAACTGCAAATGATGAAATGCCAATAATTTCATACCACAGTCGCTTTTCGGGAATAATTTGTTCAGCATCACAGTTTGTCATTTGGACAAATGTTTGAACTGTTGTGGAAGTTCTAAGCATGAAGACCACTTAAAGAAATTGTTTGAAGATAATGGTATAGATCAGGGTTGTCCAACATTTTTGTGTGAAGGGCCACTTAAAATTTGTTCACGGAACTCGCGGGCCAATGGTTGCTGTGAATTCCACATATATGTATATAATTAAAAGCAAAAACATTAGAAATGGACCGTAAAATCAGACATAGAAATTTCCAAAAAACTTTACATTAAAAGTAATTTATTACCTTTTCTTTCGTTATTAAACCAAACGCTCAGTTAATGTGAGGTATGACATAACTTTTGCTTACACAGGTAGTCAGTGTCTGCCCATACACTTGATGTAGCAATGTGCAGAATTCCAGTAAGATGTTCGTCTGTCAGATGGGAGACCTCAATTTTGTTTTTATGGCTTTCATCCTAGAAAATAGCTGTCCACAGCAACATGTGCTACCAAACAGTGCAATGAATCGATAGGCAAGTTTTGAGACATTTGGATACGAATCTGAGGGAACATAATTTTTATAAAATATTAACAAATCATGGTCTACGAATGCTCTCTTCATGGCAGTGTCATTTTTTATCTCGACTAGTTCCATCTGCAACATATCAGGAACATCATTGACATGGGTTACAAATATGGATCTGAAAACAACTTCAACTCACCACCGTGTTCTCTGAAATCTGAAAATCTTTCTGTGAATTCATCACTAAGTTTTTCAATCTGTTAAGAGTACTTTTTATGGTTCACTGTCTCAGACGGCCTTGTTGATAGCGTAGTGAAATGGACAACTTTTTTCACACTCAACTGCTGCTGAAACAGTTGTAACTTCTGCATGAACGCTTGGATATGCTCGAACAGTTAATGACAAGTTGATCCCTTCCTTGTAATTTCACATTTAAGTCTGCAAGATATTTAGTGATATCTACCAGGAATGCCAAGTCATTCAACCACTCATCGTCATTCATAAAACTTGCATGTTTCCCTTTTTTTGCCATAAAGATCTTAATTTCTTCAAGCAGTGTCCAGAATCTGGCCAGCATCGCCGCACTGCTGAGCCAGCGAACATGGTTGAAGTAAATTACATCATCATCGGATGATTCCAATTCTGTAAGAAAAGTTTTGAACTGTCTGTGATTGAGCCCCTTGGACCTCATAAAATTGATTGTTGAAACAACCTTTTTCATTACGTGTCGCATATCCATGGTCTTTGCACACAGTTGCTCTTGGTGAATGACGCAGTGGTATGTGATGACATCATTAGGCACTGATTTCAGCATTAGATTTGCAAATCCTTTATGATTTCCTATCATTGCCAGGGCTCCATCTGCTGTAATTCCACAAAGTTTATCCTCCGGAAGAGTGAATTTCACCAAGACACATTTTACCTCCTCAAAAATATCTTTTCCAGTTGTTGTGCCTTTCAATGGACATAAGTCCAATAGTTCCTCCTGAATGATTTCAAAAGTTGCGGTGACTCCTCATACATAGATTGCCAGTTGTGCTGTATTGCTTATATCCGTACTTACATCAAGCGCTAAGCTGTAAAATTGGCAAGATTTGAGCCTTTAAATGAAAGCATTTTCAATGTTTGTTGCTAAATCTTCTACTCTTCTAGTAACTGTCTGGTGCGAAAGACTCTTGTTCTCTACCATTGACTTTTTATCAGGGTATGCTACAGATGTAAATATGTACAAGCAATCTTTCACAAATTCCCCATCCAATAGTGGTTTTCCTCTCTAGGTTATTTCTTCTGCTATCAAATAACTGATCTTGGTAGCCACCTCAGAACTTTGGTTTGCAGCTTCGAAGAAAGATTGTTGCCCGATAATATTATTTTTTAGAGAGTTAACTCGATCGATTCATTTTTGGCCTGTTAGATTGTCATATTTGCGGGCATGCTTCATAGAATAATGTCTCTTGATATTATATTCTTTCACAACAGTGATTCTCTTTTGGCATATCAGACACAATATGCCCTCATTGTGCTCAATAATAAAAATGATCGGTCCAAGCACCCTTAAAAGCTCTACATTCAGAATCGGTTTTCCTTTTCTTGGGTGTATTCGCTGGAGCCGCCATGTTTGGTGCGATGTATTTTAACAAGAACTTCGCTGGATATTTAACTAATAAACACACTGATGTTTAGCTAACACAGTTACTTCTGTGAGAAAAGCTTGCAATTGAAAAGACGATTTTCTAATGAAAAGCTAAGGAAGGCAATTGTTGAGCTCAGCTCTGCGTGGAACAGTTGGATATTTGACACCTGATTGGCTGGAGAAAACAACGCTTCAGTTACTTCTGTGAGAAAAGCTTACAATTGAAAAGACGATTTTCTAATGAAAAGCTAAGGAAGGCAATTGTTGAGCTCAGCTCTGCGTGGAACAGGTGGATATTTGACACCTGATTGGCTGGAGAAAACAACGCTTCTAATGATTGTGCGGACCTTTTCTCCTCCCCTCAACTTTTCTCTGGGCTATTTGTTTGCTCACTTGTGATAGGGAAAAGGCTTCTCGCATGAAAAGGACTGCCGCAGGAAAGGGGTTCCAAACTGTTCCGCTGTTTTTTTTACTTATTTCTGAAATATTTAGTTTTCTACAATTTTTGCTTTTCTTTTTTAAATCCTGGATTTTTTAAAATTCCGAACAGTAGCAGGCAGGCCAGATTAAAACCTTTGACGGGCCGTATGTTGGACAGCCCTGGTATAGATGAAATCGCATATTTAAAAAAAATGGATAATGATTGATAGGACAAAGTTAGAATATATAACAAAATCAAGTAATGATTTTGTTAGGATATTTATTGAAAATTAAATGTTCTTGTAGAACATTCCTTTACAGCCACTAAGCAGGCACAGTTTCAGAATAACTTAGAGGCAACCCTCAAATGTGGCAAATTTTCAGTTATATGTGATTTTGCCAGATATTACTCAGTACTCCTGAAAGACAGGAGAAAATGAAGAAATTAGCCATGCTTTGCTATCATTTCAGATTGTCTTAGAACTAACACAACTGTAATTCTTTTTCAGTAATACTTAAGGATATTTTTAAATCACCACTTCAACTGTACTTTAAAGCATACTTTCTATTTCTATAATGGGTCTGCTCCTCAATGTAAGAATGAAAATAACTGTTTATTCATGTTATCATCAGGAAGACTTTGGTATTCTAGTGCAGAATGGCATTTTTATGCAATAGCACATGAAAATGTCCCAGCAATGGACTGTCTAAAACTGTTCAATGTCTAGCAACATGTGCAAGTTCACAGTAACCTTATATGCCACAGATTATTACTATTTTCAGTTATGTGAGAGAGACAATATTCAAACTTGCAAATCTGCTCTTCCAAAAAGTAAAGGAATACTAATATGCACTTTTACAGAAAAGAAACAGTAATGCAAGAAAAACCTAAGGAATGCAAAAGCTTTACTTTTATAAACCCCACTGATGCCAAAAGAAAAAAAAATTAAGGAACGGTACAATCCAAAATTTCCTAGATTCAAAACGTGAGCTAGCTACATGCAATGCGAGAAATAAAGGAGTTTTTAGCCATACAAGGGTACCCTTGTAGATATGCAGAAAAGATTGTGGGGTGGATATGAACTAAATTTTATGAAGAAATTGAAAAAGTGAAAATCAGTTTTCATTATCCAAATGGGCCACCATCAACATATTATCCTGTACAGCCAGCCATTTCACTCATACACAAAACTGATATTTATGGCATATTGTATGCATGCATCATCAGCAACTAAAAGAACATATACATTATCTGCCGATGATACAGCTAAGACAATCCAGAAATATCAGTTCTTCCTTTCTAAATACTGCTTCTGAATAAGTAGATTTTGTGTGTCACAACTGATTTTTTCCTAGTGCATTGTTTTTGTACTATCACACATCATGCTATTTTCTTTTAAAAACTTGGTACACTTTTTAGTACTTAGTCATGTAAGGACTCATTAATCTCACACCTTATTAGGTCATTTAAACTATGTATAACAGAAAGCATTGTTAGGATCATAACATTTACACCTTACAGTCTAAATAAAAGAGACTGCTGCTTTGAATGTTTTAATAAGAAATCTTACTTTCAAATGAGTATTTTTTGCAATGTATAGAAATCATATCTAACTGAAAAATCAAAAAATTTAATATGATTTAATAACAATTTAAATGTAATTATTATTAAATCCATCACTGTGTCCCAGAAGGAAATTTTGATAGGATGTCAAGAATGCTCAAGCAATTTAAATCTAGTTTTTGTGAGCTTTAAAAATATTTTTTTTAGAAAATTGTCAACTTTAATGACTAAAAGATCATTTTAAGTTTACGAGCCTGGTGTTATATACCAAAGCTTTAAAACAAAACCAATCTTAGGGTTCTGTGTTTAATAAAAGATGAGATAATACTGCAAAAAGGCAAGATATATATACAGAGAGAGAAAGAGAGAGTACTCATATTTTTGCTACCTTTCAATGTTCACAAAATTGCAGTGAACTATACAAGTCATGTCTGCCACTGGCTTGAATTTCATCAAAATCAGAGGACATGAAATGACCTGTATTTTCTGAAGTCCTAGCAAAGATAGTCACTGAACATGTTTATTTAAGCAATTCCAGCAATCAGAATGCAAAACATTATTATATAGGCATGTTATGACAAAAAAAGCTTTAGAAATAATATTCACAGAAGATATGTATGTGCACACGTGAAAAGATCTAGTCAACAAATACTGTTATATTCAGCAAGATGGTCCTCCTTGTCCACTTTATGTCCCAAACAACAATAGATATGACATTTTTTACACAAAATAATTTTAGGAATATTGTATTTATGGCCAACCTAAATCTAATGGTCTGAAATATTTTCCACAGTTAATAGCACAGGAAACACTGTATTCAACTTTCCAAACATGGTTGCAAAAACATATGCACTAATTTTTAACAGAAGACACTTTCAGCAGATTTTATTGATTTTTTTTTTTTTTTTTTAGATTTCTTTTTCATTCAGTAAGGTATAAAATAAACAGTGATCTGGGAATAATTTAACAGAACTAACAAATATGGTGACATAGTGCAAGAATAAACCACCCGATGTCAATAACTATTCCAGTTGTTTCAAAGCAAACTGCAACTCTCACAGACAAACTGCCTTGAAATAACTTGTTCTTGACTCAGTGATTTTTTACAAGCTAACAGGTACATAGAACGAAATAGGAAATAATGGACTGCACACAGACAAAAGAAAGAGAACTTGGCATGCATTGGCCAGCTTGCTTTCCCTGATATCAGCAAAATCAAACCAAATATTATTCTTTCACTGAGATTTCATATTTTGGTCATAGGAAATGCATTTCAAAAATAAAGCTTACATAAATTTCCTTGAAGGAAGCCAAAGTATAAAACTTACACATTTCCTTCTTCTATCAGATTTTTTGGTAAAATGCTGGAACTTCTTAAGATACTGCAGCTTAAATTTTACTGTTAAAAACATTAATATAGGGTTGGAAGTGGACCAAAGATTGTGGATTTTTTGGTTATCTGTAGTGGTACTTCATTAGCAATTTTCAAATTTACATGGGTTTTTCACAAGAGTTTAACAGAACTTTAATTTTTACAAATTTACATGGGTTTTTCACAAGAGTGTACCATGGAACTTTTTATTTACTAATTTTCAAAGAAAAATAGTAAAAGCATTGGGCATCTACACATTTACAAAAAGTCAGTGACATGGGTTATTGCTACCAGAAGGATCATAAAAGCCTTTCACTCCAGTCTGCTTTTTACTATCATGTTGGGTGGTCACACATTCGTCAGGGTTGACAGCTTTAAATACCTGGGTTCTACAGTAACTTGCACCAATGATGTCTCTACAGAAATAAAAATGTGTCTCATGGCTGCAAATGGAACATTCCATGCCCTGAGAAAACTGTTGAAATCTCGATTCTTACCTCAGGCAACAAAGTTAACCATCTATAAAACTTTAATAAGACCTGTGTTTACATATGCCTCAGGAACTTGGGCACTAACTAGGAAAAATAAATGAATGTTGGATACATTTGAAAGAAAAATTCTCAGAAAAATAATTAGCCCAATATGTGATGGACTCTGGCGGAAACACTACAATAAAGAATTACACTTCATTTATAAAGACCCTACTGTTACTAACATGATTGGCTCATCAAGATTTGAGGTGGGCTGGCCATGTAGAGCAAATGGAGGAAAATGAAGCTCCTAAGAAAGTACTGTTCGAACATCCTGAAGGGCACAGAAGACAAGGACAACCAAAGACCAGGTACATGGAGTAGTGGAAGATACAAAAAGCCTGGGCTGCCAGAACTGGAAAATAATGGCCCAAAATAGAGAACAATGGCAAAAAAACTATTTGAGGAGGCCAAGGTTCACACTGAACTGTAGAGCCAAGAAGAAGAATGAACCTATTAAGCTTAAAGCAGTTTAAACTGCTTTAATAGGTTCATTAAAATGAAACAGCCATAATTAAAACGAAAGAAGGTTGTGAGTTGGTATTTTGTAAAGCATGCCCTGCACCCTACTCATTAAAAAATGCTGTTGAACAAGAGATAAAAATGGCAAAAGAAAAAAACACTGGAACTTAGTTGATGACAGCATTTGGGCAACTCTCATTGTAATTGTGCCTAAAAAATGGCAAAGTTGGGCTATATGGTGATTTCAAAATAAGCGTAAATAAATCCTTGGATCCAAAACAGTATCTGCTGCTAACCCAGCAAGACCTGTTTTCCACTCGCTTTGGCGGAAAATATTTTTCACAGATAGACTTTTTATACATGCCTACCAACAAACTGAGTTGGATGCCAGTGCACAAGAATATTTAACACTGAATACGCATTTAAGCTTGGTGAGATATAATAGACTGCAATATGGTATATATAGTGCATCTGCAATTTTCCAAGGGGTTATGGGTCAGATATTACAAGGTTTAAAAGCAGTGATATGTTTCCAAGATGACATTTTAATTACTGGATCCACAGAACAAGAACATCTGCAAAACCTTATAAGTGTATTCCAACGTCTTCAAAAATATTTCAGATTAAACCTTGAAAATGTACGTTCATGCAAGAAAGTATTGAATTTCTTGGTTATGTGATAAATCACCAAGGAATATATCCTACCAAAGAAAAAACAAACAATTAAGGACATCAAAACACCAACAAATGCCACTGAGCTGAAGTTATTTCTCGGTTTGCTCACTTATTTTGCCAAGTTTATTAAAAATTCTGCAATGCTTTTATCACCACTGTATAAATTATTACATGCTGTAGTACCATGGAACTGGACAAACGAGTGGAAAAGCATATTTCAAAGATGTAAGTCTATTCTTACATCAAATGCAGTATTAGTGATTTATTATGATAAAAAGTGACAACTTAAAGTAACCTGCAATGCAACACCTTTTGGGCTTGGAGCAGTATTATCACGTGTAATGGATAACAATGAAGAACGTCCAATAGCCTATACATCTAGAATTTTGACTCGGCAGAATCAAATTATTCACAAATTAAAAAGGAGGCTTTAGCCATAATTTATGCTCTGAAGAAATTCCAGCAGTATTTGTTCAGAAAAATTTGCGTTGGTCACAGACCATCAACCCCTTTTGGTTATCTTTGCTCCTGACAGAGCAGTACCGTCCCTTGCTGCTGCCAGACCACAATGTTGGGCCATATTGTTATAGTCTTTTCAGTATACAAGTGAGTATAAGAAAGGCTCTGACAATATAAATGCTGATGCTCTATCTAGAATACTGATTGATAGTCCAGCTAAAGTTCTTGATGTACGCAAAATTTCTTATGCAGATGATCTACCAATCGCAAGTAATGGTATTGCAAAAGTAACACATAATGATGCGATTTTAGACACTGTTCTTAACTATGTACTTTACGGATGGCCAAAAGATCAACTTAAAAAAGGTGAATTGAAACCCTATTACAGCCATCGAGAACAACTATCTGTTGATTATAACTGTCTACTGTGGGGCATGAGAGTAATAATATCTGAACAGTTTAGATGTTGTGTTTTGTAACTTTTCCAAGATACCCTCGCATGGCCAAAATGAAACCTATGGCAAGGAGCCATATTTGGTGGCCACATCTTGATGAAGAGACAGAGAAAACAACAAGGCAATGTATGGCTTAACTAAACTAGATATTTCAACCAGTAACACCACTTCAATCTTGGATATGGCCAAAAAAGACATGGGATTGCATTCATGTCGACTTTGCTCAGAAAGGGAAAGACAATAATCTTCTAGTTGAATATAGTAATTCTAAATGGTTAGCAGTTATTCAGATGAATTCGACTACATCTGCATGTACAACTGAAGCTATGGAAATATTATTTGCAAGATATGGTTTACCTCTTGAATTAATTTCGGACAATGGTCCACAGTTCACATCCGATTATTTTAAGCATTTTATGAAGCACATTTTACGAAGCAAATAGGTGTGAAACATACACTGATTCCTCCTAATCATCCACAATTAAATGGCTTAGCTGAACAAACTGCGCAGACATTCAAACAAGCATTGAGCAAAATGCACGGTGATAAAGATAATTCCCCTGTACAACAAAAGATCACAAGATTTTTACTAAGATATAATCCACACCTCACACTATAACTGGGTTGTCACCAGCAGAACTATTCATGTCAAGACCTCTATGCATAGTCTTATCTCTGGTGCATTCTAATTTATCTGCACAAGTGCAACAGAGACAGAAGAAGCACAGGAACATGATAAGAAACAGTTGTAAAAGGAATTTCCAAGCGAAACTAAGTGTGGTGGAAGTCACATAGAGATAAGCTATGGTATCTCAGTGTTCTAATGAAGCCACTAGGTAATTGAGTGTGGATTGTTGAAGTGAATAACTAGACTTACAAGATTCACATTGACCATATTTGTGCAGCTGATGACAAGTTTGAAATTGATATTGAGACAAGATGATCCCAACACCAAGTGAAACTTCCAAGAGATGCATTTACATCTCTTGGAAGTTGTAGAATAGGTGTACGAGTAAATGGTATTGTACTGAAATGGTTTTCTATTGGAGCAGGAGTCACACAGGATAATATAATGTCACCATGGCTTTAAATATATTTATGGATGCATGCATGCGTGATGCCAAAATGGACAATACTGGTTTATGTCTTGGTAATGTCAGTGTGTGTAGATTGCTATATGGTGATGACACAGTCCTGTTGGCAGAGAGTGGTGAGTTGCAAAGTATGCTGGCCCAGATGTACGAAGTTTGTATGAAATTCAAACTGATTATAAATAAGGAAAAAACTAATGTTATGGTTTTTGAGCGAGGAACTGTTAGTACTGTATGCAGGATAAGTCTGAATGGCACGGTTATTGATCAGGTAAACGAGTTTGTATATTTGGGGAGCATGTTTGACAGCTAGAGAACAAATTAGATGGAGAAATTAGTAGGTGAGTGAACTCTTCGTTGAAAGTCATAGCTGCTTTAGGAGGATTTCACAGGAATGATGGGTTCTCAAGAAAGTCACAAATGGCTGTATATGAAAGTATAATTGTTCCTACTCTGATGTATGACAGTGAAACCTGGGTTATGCAGAAGACATAGGAATCGTTTATGTACTGAGGAGATGCGTTACTTGGGTTTGTGGTAAGACACACTCTGATCATGTGAGGAATGAAGATGTGTTGCAGATGTGTAATGTGAGGCAAAATGTTGTTAGTAAGGTGGAGACTAATATTCTTAGGTGGTTTGGCCATGTTGAAAGAATGAGTGATGAGATGCTTACTAAGAGAATTTATTCAGCCAAAGTGGCAGGAAAGAAAGGTAGAAGATGGCCAAGGAAATCCTGGGATGACCAGATTCATAAATGTCTGAATGAGAAAAAGATAATAAGTATGAAGTACAAAAGGTCTTGTGTGTGGCGTGTGATGGGTGTTAATGAAGCTCAGGCTGTGTGCTGAGATCGCTGTAAATGGAGAAGTCTGATACAACAACAGAGTTCTTTCTGTGAGGAGCTAACCTCTGAATATCAGAGAACAGCTTAGTGATATGTATGTATGTACAAGATCCCCACAAGATTCACATTGACCATATTCGTGCAGTCGATGACAAGTTTTAAACTGATATTGAAACAAGACCGTCCCAACACCAAGTGTAACTTCCAAGATATGAACTTACATCCAATAATGATGGTGAGGACATACACAATGATCCTGACTTTTCAAGAAATTGTAAATCACTAGCATAGCTGTTAAGGACAATCCTACACTGTCTGTAAGCATTACTGTATCTGAAGATAGCCCAGTGAGCCCTGTATCTAACAAACATACAGTGAATGTGTCAAGTCAGGCAAATGACTTTGGTATAAACACAAGTGTAGACTCCATTTAAGCCTTTACCTAGATGTAACCCACTAAGAAACTAAAAGGCACCAGTAAGATTAAATTTCTAATTCCTTATTTGAACTTTTGTGAACTCTTAAAAATATGAAGTGTGTTGAGAACTTTCACTCGTCTGCAAAATGGGGTAATGTGGTATCCTTACGAGGTTAACAGTAACTGAGGAATGAACATGGAGAGCATCAGAGAA
The DNA here is from genome assembly GCA_039090855.1 of Macrothele yani. Taxonomy (NCBI): domain Eukaryota; kingdom Metazoa; phylum Arthropoda; class Arachnida; order Araneae; family Macrothelidae; genus Macrothele; species Macrothele yani. The sequence continues at coordinate 134,894,718 of CM077023.1, forward strand.
ATAACTGATGTAGTAGGAATGGCCATTAGTGGTGTATAGTGTGACATAATATTAAAATATATATTAAAATATATATTACATGTTCTTTGGTAAAATAACTTCATTCTTATTCTGTATTTTTTACTCTAAAATTATTGAGTTCAATATACAACACCTGCGCATTTCTGTTACAAATGTAAATGCCTTTTCTCTTCTGCATGTAACTATTAACAAGGTAGCCCTCGATCCACAAATTTGCAAACAAATACTTCAAAAAATATACATATCGTATTTTTTTCAAAGTATTTGTATCTATAATACATAACCAGCTTCTGGTGCCACCAAATGGCACCAGAAGCTAGTTATGGTTTTGGTTTCATGAAGCTGAAAACTGCTTATGTAAACATTTTTCGGGGGAAAAAAGTCGTGTTTTGGTTGCTAAAGCCAATGAAGTGAAAACAGAATTTGATTTCAACCTTTAAAGAAATAAACTTTCCCATTTCAGGATCTCATCTTACAGCCCAGTTTGTCGGTTCCAGCTATAATTAATCAAAGCATCTGGTGGCAGATGGGATCTTTCCTTTTACTCAGCAAAGTTTGTCATCTGATTATTTATTTAACAAGTCAGTGTGTGTTTTGTGAAATGAAAAGATTTATTTTTAATGCAGGAGAAAAATGCTCCACCTTCCAGTATAGGGGCCAGAACTTTTCACTTAACTAATGGAAAAAAACAGTCTACCCTCAGGCTTTCCAGGTTGGGCCATACAATCACTAATACATCAAGTATCCTTGCCTTTCCATCTCCTTTTTCTGTGGCAGTATCAAGTTCTCAAATTCCTTGATTTTCACCTTTGATATTTACTGGTTTCAGTCTGACTAAACCATAAAACAAGCAGGCCATATTTTTCACCAACTGTTCTTCAAAATCAGTTACACCTCTTTAGAAAAAATATATATTAAGAGTTCACATTTTGTCACAGTTGACAGGCATTACCAAAACTGTGTTAACACACCAAAACTAAAAAATTTATTTACCCACAGACTTAATATATTATTTAATGAAACAACAGATATACTTAATTAAATCCTCACTGTATGTTACAGCCATTACAACTATACAGATAACTGCATTGATCTGGAAACAAATCAAAATTCTGATAGTGTAAATAATACCAAATGCTAATAATGAGTAAAGCAAACACACAATACATTATTAGATATATTTGTGTTCAAAAAGGAAATAAACTGAAATCTGATTCAATGAGCAATCCAATGTCACAAGTACAAATTCTCACACGTAACAGCAAAATCCTCTTTGTTCTGGTGTAAATGAACTATTTTTAAATGTCACATTCATATTTTTTAACGAACTACAAAATACATAATGCAAACTACAACCTCTATTCCTTGCACCATTTTGCAATTACCTGCATACCACAATTTACACATAAAAATTGCAAAAGACAAGGCAATATCTATAAGTGAAAATATGCAAATATTGTAGATCTTAACATGAATTAAATCACTTAACATTTTACCCAGATATATTCATATGGTTCTAGTTCCAGTTGAAGAAACTTTGTTTAATCTTCCTTCCCTCTTGGTTCTTTTTGGATTTTTACAGACGTTTCTGGACTCTTGATTTTAGTCAAGGCCTGTTCTCAGTCTATAGAAGGATATTGTAGATTGTATCTTCAATTTTGACTGAACACAAGCTCTTCCAAGCTGTTATTGATTTACATCAAAACTGAATCAACCTTTTTTTTTTTTTAGCTGTCCTAGATATGATCATGGCAAGGTGTAAAATAGGTCCACTCTTCACAGACAGACTTTTGCAAAGAAACTGTCTTCATATTAGGGTTATAGAAGGTATTTCTGCATAATAGATTTTTTTTTTTAGTCATAATTTTTTATATGGTGGTCAATGCTTTCATTTCACTTCAGGGGATGCACATAATGCATAAAATATTTAAATTGTTTTTCTACTCATATGAACTTGTTTTCAATACCAGAAATGCTATGGCACAAGAGATTAGCAAGCAAAATGTGGATGCATTTTCGTAATTTTATGTACCAGAATGTATTTTTTATGACTGTTTCCTGTTGACACACACACACATTTCAGAGCACATAAATACCTAAAATGTTTTTCAACTCATATGAACTAATTCTACATTCAGGTATTTCTGTATCATAGCAGATCAGTAAGCTTTGTTATGCTATAAGGTAGATATGATTGGTGTCCAATTGGTATCTATGTTAATATGCTATGCTTAGCTATTTATGATGCTGTGTTGGCAACTTTACCACAATATTAAAAGTGCACCTACAGGTTTTCAATATCTTCAGTGTGGGTTGCTTCATTTTTCAAAGAGAGCAACAGAATGTCCACTGTGGTTTACACCAGAGAGACTATCTCAAATAAACCTAACCATTTTAAAATGGTGAGTTACATACAGTGAAGATTTCATGACAAAAGAAAATTCCTGATTTTTAGGAATTAATAACTCTTGAAATTTCAAAGCTACAGCAAAAAAAAAAATCTTATGAAGCATAATGAGGGCATTAGCATGCACCATTCCTTTAAAATGGCTGTACCTCATGTTTATGTAAAAAACAGCAAAATGTAGAAACATTTAAAAAGCACAATTTCAATTTTTTTTTCTTAGAAAATTGTACAGTTGTTTCACCTAAAAATTCATATAGGTAGTTACTCAATTTGTCCATGTTTGTTTGAAAAAATGCTTTACCTGCATTTCAATTTTATTTTTCCAACAATAAGCATCCAAATATTAAAAAACAAAGATTTAACAAAAAGTGGCAAAATGCAATTTTTAAAAAAAGCCTGAAGCTTTGGCATATGATAGCCATTAATGCTAGTATCAGATTAAGCACTAATAACAAGAACGGGAGTACTTCAGTTGAATTTTTTAAAATTTTATTGATGAAATAAAAATAACTCTTTCTCTAAACCAATAAAGGATCATCAGGTGAACTGCCAATTTTGCAGAACTGGTACAACTTTTTCATGGATAGGTTAGATCTTTAGCTTTGAGCTAGGTAGAAAAATAAACCTAATGTGAAAATGGAAATTCTCTTTACATTTTTGTTGTTTGTCCTGTGTTTGGGGTGGAGCTAATTTATGAGGTTACGTTCGAGCAGCAATATGCCAGTGGCAAGGAAAGTATTTAAAAAGTGTCGTCTTTGCCTGAAACTCCTCAAGAGTTTCAGGCAAAGAAGGATAGCTTTATACTTATGTTTTGTCTTAAATTTTTAGTACTGAAACCCAGCTGTTATCTGTATATAAATAATAGCTTTATCCACGTGTGTGTGTGTGTGCTATGCTAACATAAATCTTAAAATTGTAAAAATATATAGCTAGTTCTGCTGCATTTAAAATTTTGTAACGAGACACTGCTGACTGTACTACCAAAGTCTGGGTTTACAATGGCCCATGGCTAACCACCTACAGACATTGAACTTCATTCTGGTCATCTCAGTTGCAGATTGTACTATTAACAGTTTTTGTGGCACAGTAAAGCCAGATCATTTTTGCTTTTATCTATGGCCTTACAATTAGGTTTTCCAACTACTGGACCATAGAAGTAAGTGAATATTATGTCTGAATGTTTCAGTACGAAGCATGTTTCTTGCCCGGTTTATGAAAAATGACAAATCTGTCATGTGTGAAAAAAGGGAAAATATGACATTTAAAAAGGTTTATGATAATTTGGCATAATTAATATATTGGTATCCAAAACTTACAGACAAACACAAAATCCGATGATTACAGAGCATCACGTGGCTAAAAGATCTGGCTAACATACACTCAATGGACAAAACATTAGAGATACCTACCAAACCCAGTGTTGGTCCTCCTCTAGCGCAAATAACAGCATGTACACTGCAAGGCATTAACTCCACCAGATGTCGGAGGGTTTTCGGAGGTAATGCTGGCCATGCCTGTTGCAGCATTGTCCACAACTCCGTTCGAGACGTCGGCCCAGGATCCATGGATCTGATCTTTCACTCCACGGCATCCCAGAGCTTCCACAGGGTTTTAATCCGGGGACCTTGTGGGCCACTGTATGGTTCCTAACTCAGACGAGTATTTCTCGAACCATGCCTGGGTAGTAGCAGCCCGGTGGGTGGCATATTGTCCTGCTGAAAGAGACCGTTGCCCGCAGGATGCACGGAGACCATGGAAGCGTGTAGGTGAGCAGCAAGCAAATGCTGGTAACACACAGTGGTTAAAGACCTCTCCAGACACACTGAGAGACTTTATGTGTCCCATGAGAAGGCTTTCCAAATGATCACAGAGCCAACCTGACGTGCTGGGGCCATGGCCTCATGATATCGACGCCACACCTGCACCCTCCAGTCAGCTCAGTACAGCTGAAAACAGGATTCATCTGACTACATGACATGGTGCCACTTTGCAGAGGTCTAGTTTTGATGTTCCCAACATAAGGTGAGGTGTAATTTTCGATGAAGAGCAGTCAACAGTGGCACACGAGTAGGGCGTTGGCTCCTGCAGCCCAGGGTATGCAGCATGCATCGAACCATTCGCTTGCTGATGCTGCTTAGGCCTCCGACATTTAACCTGAATAAGATTTGTGCTGCAGTTGCCAAGTAGTCAGTCCATATGCGCCTGGGTAGTCTACATCAACTCCAGTCATCAATGGCGTGGGTCTACCACCACTTGCTCTCTGGGCACTGATACATCTGTTGATGGTATACTTGCAGTACACACTTGATACAGTTACTCTTGGGAACTCTAGAATTCTTACCACTTGGACCACAGACTGACTCATCAGTCTTGCACCGACAATGCGTCCATGATCAAAGTCGCTCAGATCACTACGTTTACCTATGTTCATCAATTTGGATACACTGTTGGGAAGCTTTGCTGTTTGCCTATTTATCGCCTGCATTCAGTTTGGATCTGTTCCACTCTGCGTGGAGGATGGCCATGTCAACACACACACACTGCCCATCATGCATATCTCTAATGTTTTGTCTACTGAATCTATATGAACACAAGTGCAGTGTGACATTCAAAGACATTACATGATGCACAGCCCATATGCAAATTTGTTGTGAATACATGACAGTTGCTGAGGGAGTATACAGCAAGGTTCATACTCTTCCAAGCAAAAAAAAAAAAAAAAATTCAAGCACTTTTCAAGGACTTTTTAAGTTCAGACCAATTAATCTTGGCTGAGGCGGGCACACCTTCAATGACCTGCCTGTTATTACCCCATGCCTCAAGTTGGGTTATTTTATTAACTTTGAATTGCCCCCATGTTTTCATGTTTTTCCAAAATTTTATTTAGTGGAATATTTTGAAAGGGTATATTGTTTTTGTATTTATCTGCTGGTATGATATTTATTGTTTGCTTTAACTTTTTATTTTTGATGCCTTTTTCGATGCAGCTATGAGACGAAGAGTTCACGCATAAAGCACAAGCAATTCCTGGAAGTTCCATCCTTCGGCAAGAACGTGTCCCTAACCTCAGTAAATAGAAGCCTATCGTAATTTGTGAATACATCATTCGACTTATCCAAAAAGAGATCTCGGCTGAGTGAGTGTAAGATTGGTGTATGGAATACTAGAGGTATAAATGGCAAGATGAATGAGGTGTTTGAGGAGATGAATAAGAATAAATTGGATGTGCTGTGTGTAAGTGAAACCAAAAAAGAAGGAAATTGTGATAGAAGAAGTGAATGGAATCGTGTGTGCTCTGGAGTATTGGATAATGTGAGAGAACAGGCTGGTGTAGGTGTGATTTTAAGAGAAAAGATGAAGAACAACTTGATTTACTATAGTTGCATAAGTGAGAGAATTCTTTCAATTCGTTTGAAAGTAAAATTTCAGAGAATAGTAATTGTTGTAGTGTATGCTCCTTGTGACTCGGAACCTTCTGATACGAAGGAAGATTTCTGGAATGAGCTAAAAGCTGTTTTGAGCCAGTTTGGTGCTAAAGAGAAAGTTATAATAGCAGGGGATTTCAATGCTAGAGTAGGTGCGCAGAATGCGATTTCTAACAATGTTCTGGGTAAGTTTAATGATCCTTGTGTGAATGATAATGGTGAAAGATTAATTGAACTCTGCATTGAGAATGGTTTGTATCTAATAAGTTTTCCAATCACAAGTATATCCACACATATACTTGGGAAAATTATACTCTTGGTCAAAAGAGTGTGATAGATTTTGTTGTCTACGATCAGCATCTGAAACACTTAGTTGTTGACACTCGTGTAATGAGAGATGCAGACGTTGGTTCTGATAATTACTTGGTAGTGTCACGAGTGAAACAATGTTGGTTGGAGGGAAAGAATAGGAAAAGGCCCAGGACGGAAAGAATAAAGGTTGAAAGGCTCCATGAAGATCATCAGTGTTATTCTGACGTACTCAGAGAATGACTGAAGGAGCTGAAGTCTTGAGACGGGAATGTAGAAAAGAAATGGGAATGTTTTAAGCACTGTGTTGTCACTGCTGCTGAAGAGGTATGTGGCACCACAATAGTGGGCAACAATAGAGGTTGGTGAAAAGTGAGTTTGAAGTGACAGTACAGAGAAGGAAGGAAGCCTATTTGGGGATGTTGCAAGGTAGAGTTTCTGTGGATGAATATCACTGTAAGAAGCATGAAGCAGCTACGCTGGTTCGCCAAAGTAAGGCAAAAGATATGAAGGAGAAGGTGGAAAGGCATTAATTGTGTTTCTGGAAAGATAGGAAGACTTTCTGGAAGTACATGAGACTCAGGAAAAATAGAGGAAACAAATTCAGAGTTGAAGATATATTCTTCTCATAATGCGTGGTAAATATGCCATGATAAATTAACACAGCAATGAGACATCGCTGAATTGACTGTAATTACTGTTTCACACATGAATTAAATCACATCAAAAAACTTAAAATTTCAACGCCGTGGAGCGATGAAATTTTAAGTTTTCGATGTGATTTAATTCACGTGTGAAACAGTGAGTACAGTCAATTCAGCGATGTCTGATTGCTGTGTTAATTATCATAGAGGAAACAAAGTTGTAAGTTGTGTAAAGAATAGGATCGAGGAAATGATATGGGAACCCAATGAGTTAAGTGAAAGATGGGTGAATACTTATGAGTTATTAGATCAGGAAAGCAAAGATGATTGATTCCGAGGCAGAAGCAGATGATGGCACAGTGAAGGATGGAAGCACAGGAGGGATCTCAACAGAAGAGGTTTGTAAAGCTCCAAAGTCTCTCCAGAACAGTAGGCTCCGGAAGTTGATGGCATAACTGCCGAGATGTTGAAATATGGTGGTGACTCTGCAATTGACTGGTTAACTGAAATTTGCCAGTTGTGCTGCGAGTTAGGAATGGTCCCTCGGGATTGGAAGGATGCTATCATTGTTCCCTTGTATAAGGGAAAAGGTTATCAGACTGACTGCAAGAACTATCGTGGTATTAGCCTACTGAGTGTGACAGGGAAAGTGTTCAGTAAGGTCGTTATTGAAGAAATACGGGGTCTTACATCAGAGAAAGTATGGGATGTTCAGAGTGGTGGTTGAACACAAGTTCGGCGTTATTTGATCAGCTTGGTGTTTTTGTCTGAACAACACAAAAAATCTCCTATACATCGTTTTAGCACAAACAATTACTTAACACATGCTATTTCATATCATTACTTAAAAAACAAAACAAAAAAATATTTCAAGTACTGTTTACAGAGCCTTTAACTTTTTCAAGTACTTTCAAGGACTTGAAAATGAACTTTTTTTATTCAAGGACTTTTTAAGGTTTTCAAGGAGCGTACAAACCATGTATAGAAAGGAGTCATGGTAGTATTGCATACAAGTTCATTCTTCTTTTTATGTATTTTAGAGATGGAGTGAGCAACTGCACATCTGAAGTCACAAAAGGATTTCTTGTACACATCAAATGGATGATATTTTCGGGGGTTAACAACCACCCATGAGCAACTCAATCAGCTATTAAGCAGTTGCTCATCCCAAATTTAGGGCCACTGGTTCCAGTGAAGGGAGAGAGAGACAATGCCATAAGACAAACAAATCATCTATGCCTCACCCAGGATTTGAACCCAAACCGATTTCAGACAAATAGTCAGAAGCCAGTACTTAGACAACTACCCCACCAGGACAGTATGGATGATTTTACCCAAAGGTGAATTATTGGCAAGCTTGAGGAAGGTCAGACTGTGACCAATGTCGCCAGAGTTTGGAGTAGTACATAGCGTAGTGTCATAGTTTTGCTCAGAGTTTAGAAGATGCTGAATCACTGACAGATGTTTTGCTGGAGGTTGTCCCTGCTGTATGAGCCAGCAAGATGACACCACTACCTGACCATAATGGCAAACCAGAGTTGGAAAAGTAGCAGGGTTTAGTTGGCTAATCGTCTTCAAGCAAGCACAGGTGTGAATTTCACACCAAACAGTGTCAAGACATCTAAATGCAGCAACACTACATGCCGGGAAACCAGTAAACTGTCTACCATTAGTCAGGGTACGTCGAACAGCTTATCATTGGTGGTGTATGTCTTACATTGACAGGTTTTTGGATCAATTGGCCAAGGTAATGTAAAGTATACAGATGAAAACCATTTTAGTCTTTTGTCGTTTCCAATTGGCAACTGACCTGGAGGAAATGTTATGCTGCCAAGAACATTGTTAAACTGGGTAAGTATGGTCCATGAATGTACTAACGTGCAAGTGATGGATCAAGGGATAATGACTGACAGTGTTACTACAATGATATGATTCTTTGCCACGTTCATCTGCTCTGGGTGCGCAGACACCATTATTATGGATAACGCCCATCCCCCACTGCACAACAGCTGTGGATGAAGTATTGGCTGGGGAGGATATCCATTGGATAGAGTGGCCAGCATGCTCCCCTGCTCTCGGTCCCATCAAACATGCGTGGGGTGCTCTAGGGAGAAGTGTTATGCAAAGGAATCTCCTACTAGAAACCATTCCAGTAGGAATGGGACAATTTGCCAGAGCTTTCAAACCACTTGGCGCCAAAGACAAACCACTGCCATACATGCATTATGGTGTGGGGTGGACAGGTGACTTCACCATGCAGTTTGTCTATGCAGTGCTGATGGAAGAGAGTCAATAGACAACAGGTGAGCCTGTACCTTCTTCGTAACATTGTTCTGTTTTGAACTTCATTACATATTACTCTCATGACTTTTGACATTGTGCATTTCATTTTGTAGTCACTATTACCATCAATACCACTTACATCTGTAAATCCACTTTTTCCAATTTTAACTGGTCAAAATGTACTTCGTCCTTAAGTTTTAGACAGTCGTGTACACAATCTATTCAAAGGAAATGCGAGTTTCCAGTACTGATGAACTATACCGAAATTACTATATGCGCTTATGAAAAAGATGGCTGAAATACATGCTTCAACTGAAAATTCTTAAGTGTGCCTTATGATAATAAGTATGAAAGGTCTTGTGTGTGATGGATGATAATGAAGCTCAAGCTGTGTGCTGAGATCACTGTAAATGGAGAAGTCTGATACAGCAACAGTTCTTTCTGTGAGAAGCTAACCTCTGAATATCAGAGAACAGTTTAGTGATATGTACATAAAAAGTACTATTAGGATCAGTTTTTCTTGTGTGCCAAAAATTTAGTTTTATTTTGTAAACCAGTGTTATTGGGCCTTGCTAAGCCTAAGGTGGAGGACCTTATTGCATGCTTTCCTAACAATACTGTGTTTGTAGCCAAATTTTATGCAAAAATCTTTTAAAAACACACTTCATTACTATCTTTTTTATATCAGTTTATATACATTTAAATGTCTGAAGAGATGTGTATCCCATTTTGTTGTAAATTCCAGCCTAATAATTTTGGGCACTAAAGAATTAGTCAAAACTTTAGTGCCAGTTTAAGGTAGACCTTTTATATTTTGTTATTATTTTAAAATACAGAGGAGTTTCATGAAGTATTCCTAATATGGTGTCAGAAATTAAAATATGTTTTTTAAAACAAAAATTATCAGATGAAACATTTCAGTATTGATTGCTACCAGCTATGGAATGTAGGAGAATAGCCTGAGGTGGGAACACATGTTGATTCAAATGTTGCCAGATTTGAGAACTGTTCGCAATCAAGAACTGAGAACTGTTTAAATCCTCTGGTTCAGTTAGCTATTAAACCTGCTCTACAACTTGTTACACTAAAAGAAAGATTCAACTAAACCTCATGATTGACCAGGTGATTAAGCTATTCCAATCACTTCCACAGCTGTTATCTTTTACAACGGTAGAACGTATCCTAGCAGTAATAAATGTATAGTGAGACATATTTCTCCCATACAGAAAGGTAATCCATCTGCTTTGTTGTCATTATTATTAACCATCAGTGATACTTCTACTGTATCTGTCAAGGGAAACACAAAACTTATCCTGCCCCTTTCATTAATCAAAATTCACTTAGGTACCATGAAATTATTGAAATTTACCTTTCCATATGGCGTGTAACACAGACTTGCCATAAGGAAATCCACTCTCAAATATGACACTGGATCAACATGTGTTGTCATCTTATGTTATTCTCATACACTTCACAGCTGGCAAAGGTAGCAAGCAGTCAGTACCAAAACATTTCACCTAATAATTTTTAATTTACATAACTTAAAAGCAGAATTTAATTTCTATTATTATATTAGGAATACTTCATTTCATTTAATTTCATTTATTTGGTATTTCAGTTGTTACAATATGCAGTAGACATTCAAATGTAAAGCAAATTAATACAGCAACAACCAGGAAATAAGAGGGTAAAGGCCTCCACGAGGCCTGCCAAGCCCTCTCGTCCTGACGACTGAACATATAAAAAATAAATGCGAATTGCCCAATTGCCATCTTGTTACATGGCTTTCTGCTACTCCTTTCATGATTTTGAAATATGTTGAATATATGCTAGTTTTCAAGCTGTTTGAGAGGTTCTTGTTGAAAGTAACACCTGAAACATTGCAACATGGACAAATCGAACAAGTGTTTATTTAGGTAAACAAGAATTCAAATTGTAATAAAACTCTGCTATTTTGAGCAGGGTTTTATTACAATCATACATGTCTGTAGTAGGATTTATCAGAGTTATTTGGAATAGTTTTCAGTAAAAATAAAAGACTTCTCAGCTTTTTACCTAGGGAGGAATTCACAGAAACACATGGAAAAGTGTGGAAAACAATATCAGAGCAAAACTTTTAACCTACTGTCTTAGTGAGAGATCAAAAACATATGACAACCACTTGAATGCAAAGCAGTGAAAAAAATTTGTCCAGCCTGAATTTATTTAAATAAAGAGCCTACAAATAAAGAGAGATGATAGCCTACTGCAGTGCAAATTATGCTGATACCATTCAAGTTTCTATTCCCACAATCAAACAGTTAAAAAGGTAACTCCAATTCCTTAAAAATTCCTTTTTAAAACAAACAAGAGTGTGGTTTAGATATTGAAATTGACACCTTAATGAACAAGAACATAAACTTTAATAAAAAAAAAAAAAAATTAGGAAAACACTACATTCCATACAGGAAATTTTTGGTGGATTTAAGAAAGAAAACCAAATAGCAGAGTATCATTTCATTAAAAACACTGAGCCTTGCTCATAACATCTTTTCAATTCCCAACATTATACAGATTGGTAATATCACTTTCAGATAATTAGGTAATTAACTATTTTGAAGAAATTCACTACATAATTTATTTTCCTTTTTCGTGTGTGCGTGTGAAAAAGACTTTAGGTATTTTCTGTATTTGGTGACGCTGGGCAATTAATTTCGCAGCCATGGAAAAAGGGTTATTTTCCACTGACACTTGATCCCCATATTGGGTGATGTTCTTCGCAAAACCACTAAATTCTTCCATACAATGCTGTTTTCCTGTTCATGCCACCCTGGATGTTCTGTTAATCATTATCACTCTCCAACATGAACTTTAATTGAACAACAATATGCATCTCCCCAGCATACAATTACTGACAGAATAAGCCGTGAGGCTGGTGTCAACTACTTCTGTAACAGCCAACACCAAGTTTAGGGAGGGGAGTGCTTATAAAACAGAACAGAGAAAGCATTGCATGCCTTCATAGAAGTGTCACAACATCTTGATATTGGGAATGAGTGTCAGTGGAAAATAAAAAAAAAACTTTTCAGTGGCTACAAAATTCATTTTCTGGAGTCACCAGAGCAGAAATACAAGTCTAAACTTACTCAAAAGAAAGAAATTCAGTATTTTTTTTTAATCAAGTGCATTCAACTTTTAAAAGATGACTGATAATTAAAATTTATAAATTAACTCATGGCTATCCCTAGTGAACCTAATTTCTTAGCATGGATGACTTCATCAATTGCTGTACAACAGCATCACTTAAAGGCTTTATTTATCCTTTCTGTTGTAATTTACAAATATTCAGTTAGCATAACCACATCCTGGGACAGATTTTATGGAAGCAAAGTTTGTTTAGTCTTCTTAAAAAAATTAAAGAAATGAAAGTCCCCTCCCTTCCACTCATTCTGGTAAGTAATACATCAGCAACTCCCTGACACTAAAGATGAATTAATAGGGGGGAAAGCAAATTTCATGAAACAAAACATCATATAAAAATTTCTATAAGTCATCCCACTGGGCAAATTAGCAATACCATATACATCAACCCATAGAAGGTGCCTATATCATGAAAAAGCCTTGACAAGGGAATGCATGATCATATGAACTAAGTGAAACACATTTGTAGTTCATGGGCTTATTCCAAGAAGATATTTATGAGTACTTACACAAGCAATCCTACAAGAAACTTAATGAGAAAAATGAGCTTAAAGTTTTGGGCCATTGCTATTTTTCTTGCATACTGAACTGATGCATTCCATTTACTTAACAAATGTTTAACATTGACAAGTTCAAAGTCAAAAACATAGATTGAACATTATTTCAAATTAAATCTCATCTTGTTCATAGCATTGTGTGCTAGCTTTAAATTTGTTTCACTGTGTCACAGTATTTCATGACTAAATTGCACCAATAGTGTATGACTGAATAATACAAGTTTGTATTTTGTTTTTGCACAAATACAGTTTTACTTATGAAATTCGACATTGAAGCAAACAAAAAGATAACCACAAACTGTATGTTCTATTCCCTAAGACAACAGCTGCAGTAAAGAAAAAATGTCCCATTATTTCTATTCTGTTTGGTGTCAGATCTATACACTGACTATGATACCACTTTCTGACACTTTGTACATGCAAATTCAACAAATAGCTGAAATCACAATTTTACTTTGATTGAGGAATACAACTGTTCACATATTACATGACTATCAGCCAGATCTGAAGGTGAATCAACTGTTAATCTCATATAATGAGTGGACCAAAATAAGCCAAATAAAAATGAAGTTCCAGAATTACACATGACAATTCTGAAAAGGCTTAAGTCTCTTTTCCTTGGATAAACTAATACTAAAGCCATTTCACGAGGTTAATGACCCACAGGATCAATACAGGTTGGATAGTCTGTGTATTTACATAACATACATTTACGTTACATATAGTTTGCTCTGATATGCAACATAATTTGGAACTTTGCATTTCCAATTCACTTATTTCATACAATTTCACACAGAAGTAAAAAAAAAAAAATGTACAACTGCTACCAGCAAACATTTTACATTTTCTCTACATCATGTACAAATACAAATTTATATTAACACCAGAATACTCAACATTATTTTAAAGATATCCCTGGACATATATACACATTTTATTATTTCTTCCCCCTGAAATTTCCCATGGGGTCACTGCCATAAAATGATAGCCTCTGCTCTTCCTGATTATGTTCAAGCCAAATCATGTTGAAATTACTTTTCCAAATCCGTCCGTTTCGTTCTGTTCTGTCCACAATTTCACTTCTGCAAGTTACTTTTCTTAAAATAATACAAAATAAAATTATCTACTTTGACTGAAGCAACATCACCATGGCTCCTTCCAACTTACTACACAATCCAGACTGAAATATTACAAACAAAACGTAAATTTTCTGACTCGACGTGTATAAAAATATAGACTTCCTAATCATAAATACAGATCATGATAAAATTGTTGCAATAATAATTAGTTGATAATTGAATGATTATCTCAGCCAAGCTTTACATGCGAGAATAAAAATATTGCTTCAACAGTACTTACCGTTCAGCAGAAAGAGATCACGTAATATACAGTAGCCCATTGCAACTGGATTTTTCGATCATACAGTTCTACATATCGTCGGAGGTTAAAAGTAACATTTGCACAAGTAAAATTTACTAGAGTTCAAAATTAAATTGAAACCTATAAAAAATCAGTAACTAAACCTAAAGACTGAAGGAGCTTTTTTATTAAGGAACAGTTCTTTTTTCGGGCAGCAAAGGTGACTGCATGTACAATACTCTGCAATATTTCGATTTGTAAATTTATAATATAAACACTCGATTTGATTTCCCAATAACGATGCCTCAACTACCCACGATCCACCATTTTGAGAGGTGCATGTATGTACACCTACACACATCAGTAAATAATATGACAGGAAGCTAACCAATTCGTCTAATGGGAGCGACATCTAGATCAGCAAAAATAGGAAACGCGTTTTCGTGTTGGGAAGGAACTGCACGAAGTTATTGGCTCTTACTTTTCATCTTCCGTAAGATAGAAATGGCAAAAAATAAAAATAAATTGGTTTTAATAATATTATCACGTTTATTTACCAACCTGTGAGCTTTTTGCTACTTTAATGCAACATTTTTTTTTAAAAAGGGGACAGAAAATTGCGCAATACCACATTACAATCAAAAATTTTATTGCTCAAACTCCCTACTTAAACATATATATTCCATCTCTGATATTATTAAATTATCAAACTATCACCAAATGGAATTCCCAATGGACGTCCTAATAATTTTAGATCACGTTTTGAAGCCACGTCCTCCTAAAAATGGATGCATTCTTAAAAATTCTGACCAATATTTTCATCCGATGAATAAATAATACATCATATGCTTTTCGAATAGCTTCAAAATACCTTACAATGTATTCATAAAGTCCAAACTGATTTCCAAATTCGGCTTTTTTTTTTTTTCCTTTTTTTTTTTTTTTTTTAGTTTGAAGATTTAACGACAACCATGAGCAACTCGTGAGCAAAAAGCAGTCGCCCGACCCAATTTTAGGGCCACTCATTATAGGGAAGAGAAACAGCCAGTGCCGGATGAGCCAATACTACAGGTATACAAACAACTTCATGCGGTTCCTTCCCAACACGAAAACGCGTTTCCTATTTTTGCTTATAACGTAACATCCATGCCTAACCGGGATCCGAACCCCGACCAATCTCGGACAAATGGTCATAAATAGCGCTTAGACCACTGCGCCACCGAGATGTATCTTTCAAAAGATAACAGTACTGATGTATTATCTATTTAAAAAGTAAAACACCCCAACAGCTCAGGGCATCCTCCGGTGGCGGAATGTTCATAGCTGTTGATTTCTGACAAGTCGTCCGAGCTATGCCCAAGTTCGAATCCCAGGTTTGACATGGGTGGTGTTCTTTTCCTACAGCAGTGGCTGAATCCCTTCTCCGGAACCAAGGGCTCAAATTAGGGACGAGCGACTTCTTATGGTCCTTAATGTTGCTCGCGGGAATCCTAAAGAAAAAAGAGAAACTGATGTTCGATTTAATAATCACACTGAACTTAATGAGAAACTGATGTTCGATTTAATAATCACACTGAACTTAATGAGAAACACGTTGTTATACTTAAATTCTTTTTTTTTTATCGGAGGTTTAACGATCACCGTGAGCAACTCAATGGGCTATAAGCAGTCGCCCGTCCCTAATTTAGGGTCACTGGTTCCAGGGAAGGGAGAGAACCAGTGCCATAAGACAAACACAACATCCATGCCTCACCGGGATTCGAACCCGGACCCCGTTCGGACGAATGATCAGAGGCCATCGCTTAGACCACTGCGCCACCGGGGCGGCAAATTCTTTTCCTATTTGAGAATATCATCTCACGAAAATTATGTACGATATCATGGCGATGACCATGATATCCTACATACAGTTTGTCAGCTCTGGTGCGCCGCCCCGGTGGCGCAGTGGTCTAAGGCGTTGGCCTCTGATCATTCGCCCGAAGGGGTCCGGGTTCGAATCCCGGTGAGGCATGGATGTTGTGTTTGTCTTACGGCACTGGCTCTCTCCCTTCCCTGGAACCAGTGACCCTAAATTAGGGACGGGCGACTGCTTATAGCCCGTTGAGTTGCTCACGGTGGTCGTTAAACCTAAAAAAAAAAAAAAAAAAAAAAAGCTCTGGTGCTGGAATGATCTGAGGTTCTGACTTCTGATCATTCGTCCGAGATGGGCCTGGTTCCAGTCCTACGTGAAGCATGGGTGGTATGACGTCAGAACTCCCTTCACTTAGACAAGTGGCCAACGCCAGCTCAAGGTGTTTTTGCGCCTCAATGCACTGGGCCACTTCTGCGCCCCTTTGTCAACTGTTCGCTGGAGAAAATTTTGCTTAGAGTTTTTGAGTTTAACATATTCACACGCCTTTGGTTGTTATACCCCATTCCTCACTCAAAAATTTAGAAATAATGTGTTCTGGGCAGCTCCGGTGGAGTAGTGGTCTAAGCCCTGGCTTATAACCGTCCGGGAGGAGTCTGGGTTTGAATCCCGGTGAGGCAAGGATGTTCTGTTCGTCTTACGGCCCTGGCTGTCTCCCTTCCCTGGAACCAATAGCCCTAAATTAGGGACAGGCAACTGCTTGTAGCCAATTGAGTTGCTCAAGGTGGTGGTTAAACCTTCAATAAAAAAAAGTGTTCTACTATCGTTCAAGTATTTAGCTACATAAATTGTCACGACAGGGTAAATGGTGACTTTTTTTTTTTTTTTTTTGATTGGAGGTTTAACGACCACCGTGAGCAACTCAATGGGCTATAAGCAGTCGCTAAATGGTGACTTCATTCAGGTTAAAAGATATGAAAACAAAAAAATCCACGCACCAAGAAGGAAGAGTCGGATTGAAATGAGATTTTAGTAGTGAGATGGTACATACCAAGAGCAGAAGTGATTACAAAATCAGAGCTGCAGCACGATTTCCCGCGGACATACGGTACACATTCCAGTCAGCGTTTTTACCACGTCGGACCGCCTCGTGCTCGGATACATGCGATGATACGGTCCGGCATGGAGTCAAAGAGTATGTTATCCTGGGACAGATTGGTCCATACTTCTTGCAACTGACGCTCTAAATCACCAACACTAGGACATGTTTAGAAAGCTGGCGTCCCCTCTGGTCCCACACGTGCTCGATGGGCGAGAGATCAGGTGGCCTGGCAGGCCACAGAAGTATCGAAGCATGGCAATGACGTTGACAGTCTTTGGAAACCTGAGATGTGTGCAGACGGGTGTTATTTTGTTAGAAAATGGCTCCGGGCCGCCCCGTCAGGAAAGGCAGCACATGGGGAAGCAGAATCTCCTGTACGTAGCGCTGAGCTGTCAACGTTCCTCGGATCACTGCGAGGGAAGTCCGGCTATCATGCGCGACCCCCCAGACCATCACGCCTGCAGTTCGGGACGTGTGCCGCTGTACAGTGAGGTTGGGATTGTAGTGCGCACCTGCGGTCCTCCATACTCTGACACGGTGGTCCTCCGTTCCCATACAGAAGCGGGATTCGTCGCTGAAGACTGTACGTTGCCAGTCCGTAACGTTATACGTTGCTCGCTGCTGGCACCACTGCAATCTACGCCTACGATTGTCAGGTGTTAATGGCAGAAAACGTAAGGGCTGTTGAGAGTGCAAATTCGTCTCTTCAAGGCGTCTAAATGGTTCTGGCGAACACAAGAGTCCTTTGTACAGCCGCCACATGTCTCTGGATATTGGTCAGGGACGTCGTTGCATCTGTGCGTGCCACTCTCACGATCCCACGGTCCTCTCTGCTGGTGGTGTGTCTGGGTAGTCCAGAGCAAGTCCGCCGTGTCTGGGTGCCTTTCCGTGCCCATTGCTCCCAACACGATCGCATAGTACTGTCCAACCGGCCCAAATGGTGGCCGATTCGGCGCGCCGGCCACCCTTCCCCTCTCATCCCGACGATATGGCCTCGTTCAAACTCCGTCAGTTGCCCGCCCGTACGCACATCTACGGCAACTCCTCCGCATGTCTATCGCTCAGGGATCTCACCTGACTTTTGCTGTGCACTTCGGCACGAATGTGGAGTCCCCTGCGCGGCGCCTTATAAACCCCAAGGATTGCGATTGTAGCGCTGGTTATGGACGCGCGGGCATGCTGAATCACAGGAAACTTTAATCATTTGCATGTCTGCCCTCCCCGTAGCTATTCGCTGAGTTTTGCGTTAATCGCACGGTATTTTCTTAGTGCGCTGATTTTTATGACAATGAGTGTACGTAGGTTTTCTTCTTGCCATTTTATACCACTGACTGGTTTTTGAGTTCAGGTGATTTTCTAATATCGTAACCATTTCTCCTGAGGCTTCAAGCATTTTTTTGAATCCCTCATCAGTCAAATATCCCTTTAATATACTGCTCGAAACAGAAAATACCACACCCTGAAAGAATGAACGAAATGTCACGAAACTTATCACACATGTAGATAAGTAGGTGCGAAAGAAGGGATTAGATGAACGCGATGGGCGAAGAGACAGTATAATGTGGCCTGAGTCAATATGCCGTATGACAGGCATGCTGGTCTATACATTTCGCAACACGGTGAGGTATCAAGTGGAAAAGTACCACGATAGTGTCCGTGATTCAGCTTGGTGAATAATTTTGAACTGATCTTTTCATCACGTAGCAGGCTGTAAAAACAAAAAGGTTGAATTTTTGTAAGAATATCGTGCTGTGGGGGTAAGGTGGTAACACTGCCTCGAATGATAGATGTTGGCGGTCAGTCTACACGTTGGAATAATTGAGCTGGGACATGGCGATCGACAAGGTGCACATTCGTCACTTAGCGTTTAATCTCGGGAAAACCGCTGCAGAAGTACGAGAGTGACTTTGTTCAGCATACGGCGAGAAAGCTGTACATGTAAACACGTGCCGTGAGCGATTTGTGAAGGTCAGAAGTGGCGATTGGGGTGTGAAGGACAAGCAGGGTACCGGACTGCTGACGGAGAGGCAGACTCCAGATGTGCAGGCTGTTTTGGACGAACATTCTCTCCGTCGACCACAGAGCTGGCAACGCAGTTAGACACTAATCATTCGACTCCATGGGAAAGATTGGTGGGAAAGTGGATCTCACACTACCATAAAACTCTGAAACGCAAAAATTTGCGAAAAAAATAGTGCAAAAGTTTTACAACCTTCTTGTAAAATAAAGGCTTGAACCATCAGATAAACATTAGTATGAATGAAGTAACTGGTAAAAAGCGGACTCAAAAGATAAGCACCATTTTATTGATAGTAAGAAAACCTCCAAGTGATTACGAAAGAACACTAGTGGTTGCTGGCCAAAAAGAATCATGACTGTGATATCTGCGCTCCCCTGGGAATATATGCGGTTTGAGTTGCTGGGAGGTACTTCAAAGAGTTTTGCTAACATTAATTATGTTGAACTTTTGGATGTGTGTGTGTGTGTGTGTGTGTGTGTGTGTGTGTGTGTGTGTGTGTGTGTGTGTGTGTGTGTGTGTGTGTGTGTGTGTGTTAAAAATATTAAAAACCTTTGGATAACAAAGGGTCGAGTCGAGTGGAAATTAGCAGTAAAAAGTAATATTGAAATTTCCCATTGCATTTTGGAACGCAGAAATGCGTATAGCAGTGGCGTATATTCGAGGCTAGCTAAGCTAGCTGCGAAGCCCAGAGAATGCACAAATAAAACTGAATTAAATACACACAAATAAAAGTCAATTATCAACGGTATTAAAATATGTCGATACTTTCGCTGCGAAAAAAACGCGTGCGGATTCGCTTCTTCGACTCAGTCTGGCGAGTGAAAACCAACGGCATAACGCAAGCAGCTCTTCCAGAGTCTCCGCAGTTTGGATGCCGAAACCTTCCGTACCATCGCCTGCTAGCGTTTCCATGACAACATGAATCAGCTGTTAGAGGGGAATGGGCCATTGCTTTGGGAAACGGTTCGCTCAGAATAGAGAAGACTTAGACTATCTCAGGTACTCGCATACTCCCGCTCATAAGAGTGTTTCGCGAGAGTTGTTTCAGTTTTTGTGAAGTGTCAATGAATTAAAATCAGTATTAAAAGAAATCCGTCTTGTTGCACGATTAAACTTCGAAAAAAAAAAAAAAAAAAATATAATCGTGCAACAAGACGAATTTCTTTTAATACTGGTATTTATGCACGAATTATAGTGTCAACCGAATTAAAATCAGAGATATTATATCTTAAATTCGTGGCTTTGTTGGATTCGAACTGCTTTGATAAATTTTGTGAAAGCTTCCCTTAACATCTACTGTCAGAACTTAAAGAACTCTATGCTTCAAATTTTCATACAGCTCGACTAAAAATGAACTGAAGGTGTTTTATTCCCTTGATGAATACAAAACAAATCAGTAAGAGAGATTACGTGTTACATAAAGTTAAATAAATTGGACATATGTAGTGTTTAGTGAGGTGTACAAATTAGCAGACCTCATATTAAGCTTTCCATCAATGCAGCTGCCGAAGGAAGTTTTTCTGCATTAAAAAGAATCAAGATATATCTTAGAGTCACACAAGGACATGCACATTCGAAAAACTTGGCTGTTTTGTCAGTAGAGAAAAACATTCTTTTTAAATATGAAAAAGTACTCGGAAGAAACATTTTATGAAAACGTGACACTCAAGTTCACACAAAAGGAAAGAAGAATGGAGTTCATGTACAGAAGAAGAATGGAGTTCATGTACAAATAAGTGTTCAAATCCTAATCCTCCTAATTATTTGGTATCATGTTAGCAATGGCATGTACCTAAAATTTAGAAAAAAGTTACTTCTATTACTTAACAATTAAAAATTAAACTTCGTAATTTTAAAAAAAATACAGTACTGGGGGAGGGGTGAGATAGCCCAGGTCGCTGACCCAAGATACGCCACTGGCGTATAGCATAGAAAAGTATGAAACAATGAGAAATGAAAAATATATCATCTGCAGCAACCATTCTCTGCTGGACGAAGATATCCCAAATTTCAAGAAAACCTTTCCCGAGCTTCTTGATGGCCGATTATGGGATTGCGGTGGTTTTTGTGGCACACGGGAGAGAAGTGGCGGAAGTAGCGCAGCAGGAGTAATTTTCAAAATAATTAAATAAGCAATAATAATAATTAAATAAATAAATTCCCTTGTTGTTCCAACGTTCTGTCGAATTTCATCTATAACTATCATTTATGTATTCTATTAAGAAGAGACTGAAGCAAAAAAATTTTAACTCATACCAAGTACAACATAGAAAAGATTATGTATTGACCGGTGTGAGTAAAAAGAGAAAAAAATAAAACAACTGAATGTAGAAAGTGTCGAGAATACCGAGCCTTGGCTTTATCAGGGACCAGCAAAAACTCTGCATTTTCTCACTTCCACAAAGACCTATCTGGAAATGGGTTTCTGCAAAGTCATAAATGCAAGTAATAAGCCCACCAAAAATATATAAATATGTCATGACCTCCGCAGAGTTGTATGGCCAAGCTTTAGTTAACAATTTAGCTTACATCCATAACCTTCCTGGCCCGACCCATGCTCTTCATCTGTTACTATTAAACAGAAAGAAGATGATTATAGAAAACTCAAGTTGTAAGAGTGTCATAATTAATCAGAAATAATGTTTAGCAATAACAAATTGCCAAGTTCCCCTGAGAGAAAATTTAAACCTGAATAGCAATACGAAATCATTACAAATTCTTAATATTGCAATGAAAAAGGAAATATTAATTTTTTCTAAAGCACAGATTCTTGAAAGAAAACTTGATTATAAACCCCCCTACTCCACAACTTCTGACAACACAAAAACGAGAATAAAATAAAGACAATAATAAACTAAAGAAATGCTTTGTGAAGGTTATGTGACATAAACAAATAGTTGCAATATGTACAAAGTATTTCAGAAGTGCTTTAAGTGCATTATTAAGTAGTTATTAAGACCTTAAGTATATTGAAAACACAGCGCAGATTACAAGAACAATGAAACGGCCGGCTGCTTTGGCCATAGTTCTCTAAAAACGCGCAAAGAAATCAAGAAAAGAAAGAGTTAAAATCCACAAAAAAGTTAATAGACTTGCTAGTGCCTAAATGCTTAAAGCAAAAAAAGAAAAAATGTGCAAGAAGTTCAAATATTGAACCTGGAAAACCTAAACCCAAAGACAATGAAGAGAGCTTACCTCTTATGCAACTTAACTTCTTCCACTCTTGAGGAAACATGGCCGACCTTTCAACCCAAAGTTCCAAACACCCCTGCCACTCCCTAGTCGCTGGGGGGCAGTGTGGGTGGGGTTGAAGGCCTCCACGCACTGAAAAAATCCTACTCGCGGAGATTTTAACTAGAGAAAAAATATAATTAAGATTGTGGACCTGTATGATCAGAAAGAGCAGAATAAACTATCCAGAATACATGAGAAATTTTATGAAATACACCAGTAGTGTATTTAATAATCTTTGCATGTATTTAATCACCTTAGCGAGCTTCGGTAGACTGTTCAGAATCCTATTAATTTTAATGTTAGTTTTACTATTTTTAGTATAGCTATTCTAGTGAGTGAATAACTAGTTTTCTTTTATATTTATTTTTATTTTATTTTATAAACATATTTTTAAGTTTTTTTGTGATTTTTTCTATATTATTTATTTTTTTATTTTTAATAGGACCTTCTTATCCATAGCACTAAGGTTCCTTTTTGCAGTTAATATCATCCTCTAGCCAACTTCCAAAAGGCTTTCATTGGTCAGAATCATATTATTAACTGTGTAGAAAATTAAAGCAGATCTGCCAACCTTACTCTATTATTCAGAATAATTTTTCTTAAAGTTCTTTTGATGAAAGAAGTAGGAATTTTGTTCTCTAGAAAACTGTCTAATCGTATATTTATGTGGTAATTGAAGTCCAAATTGTTGCTGCAAATTCTTGAAATTCTAAGCACCTGAGAAATGAGTACATTCTCAATTACTTTGGTGGATATGTTATTATTCCAGTGTAGATATTTAATTACTTTGAAAGGAAAATTAACTCTTTTATCAAAGAGGCTAATAGATGGGTTACCCCTGTTAAGTTTAATGCTTAAGTCTAAGAACTCAAGTTTTGGTCTTCTTGTATTCAATTACATTTTTTGTGTATGTGTCTAGTAAAAATGATTGGATAGCAGAGTGGAAATTTACATGTAATGTGCATATTAATATAGTGGAAATTGCCTACAATTTGTATATAATGTTGAATTGCATATAATGGAAATTGTGGAAATTTGCATATAATATTTGTACGGTATGTTATTTGTATTTACAATTTTTGTTTGCTCCTCCTCAAGACTAAGCTACGGGTGCCCATGCTCTTTGTTAAGGATTTTATACTCGGCAAGTAATATTAAAGCTGTTTAATCTGCATTGAGAAAAAATTAAAATTGTAATTAAAATTCCCAGAATGGTGGGAATCAATTTATTATTAAGTGACGGTTGACGCAGACAAGGCTCAATGTGACAAACTAGCCCTTTGTAATACAGTCTGCATGTTTTAAATTATAGCTAGATAAAGCATCTGATTAAGCTTATTCGTTGGTTAGAAAAATTTTACCATTCACTTAAACCTATTTATTTTTCATGGACACTTAAGGTGGACGTCTAGTGATTTTGCTCCCTATACTTCCAATGGAAAAAATTTGGACCCTATTTCCTCAGCGAAGAAAGATTTCCCATACATCAAATTTGGTCCACTGATAAAAAAACGTCCTAACTTAGACTGTACCATTAGATTGTACAGTCGGTGGTTTTGACAAAAACTTTCCTGAACTATATAAAAAATCAATAACTTTACTTCGATGTAAAGATAAGGAAGAGCGGCGCCACTTGTAAGCAAGTATCCTACATCGAAGTATAAAGTTACTGATTTTTAATATACTGTAGTTCAGGAAAATGTTTTGCAAAACAGACCGATTGTACAATCTAAGTTAAGATGTATAATGAATTAGGTTTTTACTGGTTGTTGTTGTAGTAATTATTATATCATGAATAAGCTTAACTGCTAATAATGTTGTAGTAGAAATTAAGATGAATAAAGTCTTATGCTGGTTGTTAATAGTAACACTTAATGAAAGAGACCTAACAGCCAGACAGAGGTCTGATAAAACTATGAACTGAGAAAAAAACGTACTTACTAAAAAAACCTTTTATTAGGGAAACTCCTGGTATTATCCAACACACACTTCACAGGTCACACAACTACTCGATATCTGAACTTTCGTTGAATCTCAGCACAATAATGACGAAGAACCTAATCACATAAACGAAGCTCTCTTTACATCAAACGAAGATCTCCTACACATAAAACAAAGCTCTCCCACGTAACACAAAAGCTCTCCCTACGCACATAAACAAAAAGCTCTCCTAGGTAGGAGGAGGCTCAGCGTCATTTTTCTTGTAGGACTTCCGTCCACAGGGAGTAGAGTTTAGGTCCCAGCCACCTACAGCGAGATCGCCTTTTGGGCAGGACACAGAAACGGAAGGAATGAGAGCAAGTCTAGCGACTTTGACAGAACAGTTTGTAGTGAGATTAGAGTACAGTAGATGGCGCCACCGTACAAGTACGATATTGCACATAGAGGGGTGAGAGAATTTCAGGTGGGGTATAGGAAAGGATACCCATTTAACCAGTGGGTCCAGCCTGGGGGCCGCCACTTAACGTGCTCGTCCGATGCACGGCGGATATTCAGCGATTGTTAGTAAATCACACCATCTCTGAAAGATCAGCCCAGGCTTGAACCTGGGGACCCAGCATCGATAGTCTGGAACACTAAGCCATCCGCGGCTCTTCTCCTAGGTATCGTTGAACGCGCCTATTTATACTGCATACCACCACGTCATGACTTACACTCATTGCCACATATCATTCAGCGGGAGAAATAACATCTCGTTAAGTAAGAAGATAATTTACATAGGAAAATAAAATAACCAGAGATAGTAAAATCAAAAGGAAACTGAATCTAGAGTATACGTTACAGATGCTTTTTGTCAGTGTGCCAATTTTGATGCATGGGAAATCTTTCTTCGCTGAGGAAACAGGGTCGAAAATTTTTCCATTGGAAGTATAGGGAGTAAAATCATTAGACCTTCACCTTAAAACAAAAATACTTTTAAATATCTCGTACGTTTATTAAAACGTATGCTTTGTTGTTTCCAGTTTTCAGATATCGTGCATTTTGTTTTTCGATGATGATAGACACTAGATAGCACATACCACAACGATTTTGTGGTTCTTCAGTTTGCCAATGATGTCAAAAGACAAAAGTGCGAGATAAATCAAATTAGCTTTCAAATCAGGACTAACACTTAGATTTTGAACTGACTGAGTTTGGGCTACAAGCAGCCTGTAGAGAAGAGAAATCTGTTGCAGCCATTAGCTGCTTCCACGCGCTATATATTTAACTCCTCAAATTCAGATAGATAGGCTATAAAGTTAACATCTGGGGTATCCCCATTCGAATGTCCTTCTGAGGCCACAAAGCAATTGTGTGTGTGTGGGGGGGGGGGGAAGACATTGGAGGAGAACAGACTGGCAAAGAGCATGCTATTAATACTTTCGGCAAACATAAAAAGTCGCCATTGTGGGTAGTAACTAGTATGTTGACATGTTTGCGTGAGTATTTCAGTTCTAAATCCCTAAGATCTTGATATGTCTTTTAAAACTTCAGTGTATGTGATGCGGAATTTTCCTGTTTAGTAGTTTTCTTTCTTTTTTTCTTTTCTCTTCTCCGTGTATATGGCCGGCCGGGATATACTCGTATTTCCATCCTTACTAGTTTTGTTTGTTTTTTCTCAGATAAGAGCACTTGCTAATTGCAATTTAATAAAGAAAGTTCTCGGGTCGTACGCGAACATTCTTTTTGCGTAATCTGTGCAGTACGTTATGAATTGAATCAAACATTCTTGCTTTCCAATAGGTTTCTGTTCACTACTAACTCCCCTCCCATTCATAGATGGCGTTGTACATTCAATTGGTCTCCGTCATTTCAGAACCGTTAGCATTACGTTTGCCAGTCTATTCTCCTCCAATGTCTTTGGTGGGGGTGTGAACACAAATCGTAGAAGCGGAAGAGAAAGAAATAGTGGTAGCTTTCAATTTCCTCCACTTGTCAACGTAATGCTATCCAGCACATTGGAAAAGGGACAGGGATAAAGGAATTACGACCTAAAAAAATCTCGCAAATGCGACCGTACTTCTCATGGATCCAGTCCTCTGGGCTGTTTCCTGGGGCTGGTATTTCGCGAGACTTTTTTAACAAAATGTCTCACGAAAACCACAAAACTCTCCTCTCATATCAGACAGAGCGAAGGAAGTTTAACCCGACGTGTCAGAAGTGGCATTAAAAAAAATTCTGATTTCTAAATAATTTATAGTCAAAACTAATAAAATCACTTAATGTAATCAAACAGAACTTTAAATGCCCAAAAATTATTATTTGTTTATCAGATTGCCAATCACGAACATGATTTGAAAAGGAAGAAAACTGAGGGGGCAAATGTGACGCTTCGCCCCTAAAGTAAATGAGTGCTTGGGCAGCTGTAGTCTCTGCCCCGCGGTTCCGATGCCACTTCCCCCTACCACCCTCAAGCTAATCCAGCGGAAAGGGTTAATCGCAATCTGATTAAAATAATTGTTTCTTGTTCACGAGCATCACGGTCTCTGGGACAAGCATTTCCAATCTCTGTTGTTACGTCTTACGTTCTTCTGTGGATGAAAGCATTGGGATCACACCGGCAGGATTATTTTTTGGGAGGAAAATAAGAACGCCATTGGAAGTTTTAGCTTGTTTTGTTGACGAAGACGGCGAGATGCCAATACCCACCGAGGTGAAAGAATTGGTATTTAAGGCTGAGCAATGTTTAATGAAAGCCTACGCCACCCAAGCGTCGGATAACAGATTTGAAAGTGGGTGATTATGCCCTGATAGCGAAGCATTTTTCACTCACCGAGTTTCCATACTTTCGTTAAGAAGTTTGGGACATTATTTGAGGACCTTTTCAAGTTGTTGACTTCCGTGATAATAATGTCCTGCTTAAGACGAAAGACGGAGGTATTATCTTAGCACACGTGGGACATTGCTGTAAACATTATTTCAGAGACATCAAAATAAATGCGCCTACAACCACTACCGAGCGTATTAGTTACAATCAGCCTGCAACCGTACCTCTTAGTACAACGTATTTCTGTTCTCAACCATGTGAGCAAGCTCCTCCAGATCTTCCTCATTAGCGAATCTTCACAAAATCAGCCTACAAATGAACCTCCTGAATCAACTGATTGCCTTTCTTCTCAGCCTTGCGCAAGCTCTTCAGGATTGCCTTCTCACAGCGAAACGAAACCTTTCGATTGCCCTTGTCGGGTGTTGCGAAGTTTGCATCTTCGAGTGCTACCGTGTTGCATTCTGCTAAGATGACATCTCCACACTCTGTCGACCCTTCTAGTGCATCGTGACAATTCCTGTTACGAACACATTTGCTAATCCAGCGTCTTCCGTACTTCATCATCGTCCAACGTTATTGCTTATGCTTCATCGGTTCGCCGTACATTCAAAGGTCCCATTCAGCTGCCAGCCACCACAGCAGAAAGGGATCAGGAAAATGTCTAGCTTCCGATCTTGTATCCAACCTGCTGGACGGCGTCAATCTATGCCCCTACACCACCTGGATTTCGTCCCTAGAACCTACTGTCCGGACCCGCAGAGCCCCTGCCTACCTCTATACATGCCTTCCACCCACGCGAAAGTTTTTACACATTTCGTCCTGCAGATTGTTTTACCCATCTGAACGTTCGCCGGTGTCACCGACGTGGATACGCGGGAATGTCATCTATTGATCAGCCCTGTCGCCACAAGAGTACTCTTCGTAGTCAGTTCCTCAACGACAAAAGAGACGAGCTCAGTCAAATGTCCTCGCGATGCCGATCAACGAAAACACAAGGATTTCCCACTGGACACCTCCTGATTATGCTTCTTCAGCGAATCGCCATCTAATTGTGTTATCTTTTTTTATAATGGACTTCTACGTATACACACGAGAATAATTTTACCATTTATAACCCTCATTAATGGACAATTTCCAAAGTGACTGTGTTTGTCTTCTCTCATGTTATCAATATTTACCTATGAGTGCCTTGTTCCAATGTGCTGTTTAAATTCAACCCCATCTTATAAACAGATAACTCAAAAATAGCTAAGCATCGGGTCCCTGGAATTTTTGTTCGATTGACTGCCAGCTTTTAAATGTTTTGTTAGGACAAGGAAAAAATTACGATGATGATGTAACGTGCGCTGACTTTTTAATTTTCTGCCTTCATTAACCTTATGTAAATTGGTTGAATCACATTATGTTTTGTATACTGAATGTTACATTTTGAGTTTTTACCTTGTGATCTTTGACAGCAGTCAGTTATGTTACGCTAACTTATATAAATACATACACCGTGCAACGTAAAGGTACGATTGATTAGGCTTCTGTTTTATATTAGCATCTACTACGTCTAGGAATGTGTTACCTTTCAGGTTTGTATTCTAATGTGTCAAGCTTGAGATTATAGGACCTGTTATTGTTATAGTGGTTTTAAATCTTCAAGTGTGCTGTTTCACGAATAAAAATCCGTGTCACCGAAGACCTGCTTTTTTTTGATTGGCAGTTTAACGACCACCGTGAGCAACTCAATGGGCTATAAGCAGTCGCCCGTCCCTAATTTAGGGTCACTGGCTCCAGGGAAGGAAAAGATCCAGTGCCGTAAGACAAACACAATATCCATGCCTCACGGGATTCGAACGCGGACTCCTTTCGGGCGAATGATCAGAGGCCATCGCTTAGATCACTGCGCCACCGGGGCGGCTAAGAAGACCTGCCTTAACGTTACTCAATGACTCTGCTTTGTTTTTCAAACTCTAGAATCATGATACAGTATGCGTCATATACTCTCCTCTAAACACGAAGAGTTCTAATTTCCAGTTATATACACTGAAGTGCCAGATAAACTGGTACATCAGTCTAATACTTGGTAGGTCCCCCACGGGAGCGCAGGACTGCAGAAATACGACGGGAAGCATGGACTCCACTAGCTTCTGGAAATATGCTGTAGGCAATGCACACCATACTTCTTGCAGAGCGTTCCACAATTCGAGTGTATTCCGAGGTCTGGGATACGTATGTTCGATAGCGCGTTGCATGGCATCCCAAATGTGTTCTATCACGTTCAGATCTGGGGACTTGGGTGGGAATGGCAACACCCCAAACTCAGATGAATGCTCCTCTAACCATAATGTGGCGTCCCGACACTTGTGTAGAGGTGCATTGTCCTATTGCAACAGGCACAACCCATTAACATGAATGCAGGACATGAACGGGTGTACCATGTCAGAAAGGATGCGCACATAGCGTTGGCCGGTCACAGACGTTTGTAGACTTACCAGGGGTCCCAGCGAATTCCAGCTAAACACACCCGCACCATTAGGGACCCCCCCCCCACTAGCCGGTAGAGTTCCATGTTGACAGGCGGGATCTATGGCTTCATGGGGTTTGCGCCACACACGAATCCTTCCATCTGTCCGATACAGTTGGACACGCAACTCGTCAGACCAGGCTACTTGTTTCCAGTCATCAAGTGTCCAGTGGAGGTGTTGCCGTGCCCAAGCGAGGCGCATAGCTCTGTGTCGTGCACCCATCAAGGGGACTTGAGTTGGGCGTCGGCGCCCAAAGCCCATATCGTGCAGGGTATACGTCACACAATCCGGACGCTGATGCTTGTTGAGGCTCCAGCATTGAACTCCGATGATACCCGCGATAGTGTTGCACGCCTATCGCGTGAAACGATTCTTGACAGCCGACGATGGTCACGTTCACCCAATGTCTTTTTACGGCCCCATTGGTATCGTAGGTTGGAGGTTTTGCCGAAATTCTGGTAGTCACGGTACACCCTAGCAATGTTCGTCGGTGTAAATCCGAACTTCGTTTCTACCTCCGAAATACTATGGCCTATCTCACGAGCGTTAACCATGACACCGCGTTGAAAATCGCTTAAATCGTTATTACTTGTCATTCTCATGCCGAAAACAGCTGGCAAGGATGTCTATCGCTTTATTTACGCACTGGCGGACGCAACAGAGTACGCGTATAGGTGACGTTGCTATGTATTTTGCATAAGCTCGTCTGTACCAGTTTTTCTGGCACATCAGTGTTTATATACTAGCGGAAGTACCCGGGGTTGCCATCGAAGTAATTTTACTTTCTTTGCTTTCAGTTGAACTTGTCCGATGGGTTTCCGTTTTTTTGGAGGCACTCCACCACACTTGATGAAAAGATCAGTTCAAAATTATTCACCACGCTGAATCACAAAGCAGTACTTTATTTGCACCTGCCGTTCTGTTCTGACACCTTATCACAATTCATAATGACCGTTCTGAGCCCTAAAAACTCGAAATAGCAAACATGTACAACAATGCATTTCCTGCACTCCGCTTTCTAGAGTGTTGATAAGGCACTTTCTAGCAAATCGCTTAGAAAATCGTTGAGAATGATGCGTAACCATTCGGTATCTTCCCCGTATTCCTGAACCGAAGAAGCTAGCAAGGAGAGAGGCGTCACCTGACGACCGTTACTCTGACACCCCAGCAGCCGACTTTCACCCAGTCAATAGAGGGCCCCGTAAAAACACATTTGACCCCCTTAGAAATCAGAGGTTGTTCGGGCTCAATTTTCGGACCCCGAGGTATATCAGCCCGAGTTTTATATTGCAAGATAGAGCCCGGCCCGAAAACTGGCTAACATGTTCAACCATTAATAAAAAACATCTCATTTTCCACACTATCCTCTTCCTGCAATTAACCAATGCATTTCTAAAATGGGGAGTGGGGAAGGGACCTCGATTTATTTTTATAGTGTAACTGTACGAATTTCTTTGACCGTTTGTTTCCACCTGAAGTGCTTCGGATGGCCGGGTATCCAAAAGGATCGGGCGGTGTTGCAATTGCTATGTTGCTCAAATAATGCTAATATTATCGCGCCATAATGTGCGGCAATTAGTACATTGCCAAATTGAATTAGCAGGGAGCTGCTGCGTGGAGATATGGGGCAAATTACCGTCTGCAAGCTATCAACTATTCAATATCTATAGTTCTTGTGAAAGCTTTTTCTTCTATGCAGAAACACACTAATGCGCGGTCTATGGCATTTTGTACCGAAGCCCGGAGTAAGTAGCCATCTCGAATACTCGCTTCCCAACCAGAATCAGTTGTCGAAGAAATCCCTTTATACCAACTATAAAGTGTCTCATTTGCTAAATCATATAAAATCACATTTATATATAAAAAAATTCTCTAAGAGCCCGACTCAGCTCTGTTAGGGATGGAACTGCGCACTTTAACTCGAAATAGCAAACATGTACAACAACGCACTTCCTGCAGCCCCGCATTGGGGAAATGTGTGTGTGTATGTGGGGGGTATGAATTTTCCAAAATCGGACCTCGGCCATTGTTTACATTATCTCGGAAATCGATTTCTCGGCTTTTTTAAACATACATCGCTGTGAATGGGGTTTCCGTATGTTCCGCCGGTGTTTTTTTTTCTTTTAGAAATTTTCAAAAATCGGACTCTTCCCCGTATGTCTAAACCGAGGAAGCTTGCGAGCAGTGAGGCGTCACCTGACGGCCGTTGCTCTGGCACGCGGAGTAATACCGCAGCAGCCAGCTTGCACCCAGTCTATATAGGGCCCCGTAAAAACATATTTGACCCCCTTAGGGATGGAATTCCTAAAAATCGTCCCTCCTGTATTTTAATCTGGGTGATGAAGAGTATGTATGCCAATCCATCAAACCGTTTAGGAACGTATGCAGCAATGGAAACCAAACCTAAGACTAAAATTACTGACTTACTGACCATTTTGATTACAAAAACTGACTTTACTGATTTGGACATAAAAAAAAAACCAGACTAAATACTAACTCAAATTTCTCATTAGGAAAGAAGAGTCAAAAGCATTTTTTTTAATCTGGCCTCCACCATCCCCATAGCAAGCCAACTCACACCTATTTATTGTTTTAATTGTAATCAACATATAAAACTATTACAAAATTACATATAATAATAATAATAAAAAAATAATCAGGAAACTCATTGCACTTTATGGTAATAATACTAACATGCTCCCATTCAGCACAAATATACGTAAAACTAGAAAACGCTTTAAAGTGCAGCTGTACAGTACCATTTTCAGAATAATACAAACAAAATGTTTACAACTTTGAATTTTTAAATGTAATGTGGAAAATCATCTAGCTTTCTTTAGAAAATTAGGTCATTAAGTCTCACTTTGTTTTTGCTTCTTTGAAAAAAATGTTGTAACACTGCTTTTTCGCTTATCAACTGCTTTCTGTACCTTTTCTATGTCTTTAATTTTCTTCACTTCTTATTCCCTAACTTTCGTAGCACTCTCCAACATTGCTTGGGCCACACTAATTCCCACCAAGTCCTTTTTATTTATTGCTTCTTTTAAGCACTTGTTTGTATCATTCAGTAATCTGTCAACAGTAAATCTTTTCTCCTTTTCTTCCTCTTTCATTTTCTTCAGTGCCTGTTCACCGTGTTCAATATTTACTTTTTCTTTTTCAAACTTACTCTTCATACTTGCTTGCAACAATTTTTCTTTTTCCTGTTCTTCTTGTTTCCTCAGTTTTTCCTCAGCCACTCTTTTCTCATCTTCACAGTACTGCTTGTATCTGACATGAGCTGTGCGTGCCAATTGAAGAAGTTCCTGAGTGATAATTACAAAGTGAGTCTTCCCCTCAAACACATTCACTACATCATCTCTTACAGTCAAATGAGCATTCAATGTTCTTTCACACATATTTGCGGTGTCTTCATTCAAGATGTTCCCCGACAGTGAGAATCCCCTTTCTACATCCGCATTGCCATGCGAAAGTGCAAGTGCAGCCTTCACAATTTTCGTAACAGTAGGGTATTTCTTTTCTCCAGAGGTATATGTCTTCTCAAAAAACTGACTCCAGTAAACGTCCACTGGGTTCTTGTCACTACCTGATTTTTCTTCTTCTAACGTCAATAGTTTCCATTCATCAACTAGTGCATGTTCACTGTACTCAATTGGAAGAACTGCAGCTAATTTCACTATGTTTTTGTATGATCCTTCTTTCACCCTCTTTGCAGGATGCAAACATCGAAGATACCACAACACAGGTTTATCCAAAGAAGACTTTTCCAAAATATGTGTACAAGCAGACACATAGTGCTTTCTAGCTTTCATGGAAATATAGCATCTTTCTTGTGCGCTTAGCTTCTTGAGATATTCACTTTCTCTAGTGTCGAACACTATGTTTTTCAATGGAAAGTAATACTTATCACAAAATGGTTCCAGACTCAATGGAGCAGCACTAACACAAAATCGATTCATGAGTGTTCTGACGAGGTTTGTGAGCTCATTATAGATTAGATGCATTGAAGGATCTCTCTTCTGAAGGAAACCAGTGAATCTTGAACATGTATGAGCACTTGCACAAGCAAACATAATTTCTGCTTTGGTAGTTTTGTCTTTTAATAGTTTAACAATATTCTTGTATTTCAAAGAACTCATTAACTTGCTTTTGTGCTGGGGTATGAACTGAAGAAAGTATTTTTCAACAGCTGACCATTGTTCTAAAAGTCTCTCTCCACCTGGTTCTAATATCAGCCATCTAGAGGAAACATGTTTCATAAACCGATGACCCGGAAGTTTCATATCTGATTGTATTTTTTCAAAATCTTCCCAACGAGATGTTTGGCCATCAAAAAAATTATAGAGAAACAAGATCATGCCCGAAGCATTTTCACCAAAGTCTTGTAATCCTTTTTGGAATGCATTATGGATGATGTGTATGTTACATGTGCCAACATCAATCAACTGTTTTCTTCCTAACAGGATCAGAGAATCATTCATAAGACGATTCACAGTTTGGCTAACATTGGGTCCATCACAACCTAGCATCAATAGCTTTGAACGAGAAAGCTGGGCATTATCCATGGCATGGCTTCATTTAACTTGGAATAAATATCACTAGCAGTGACTTTACCAATGAAGAAAGTCTGTAGATGTCGTGTCATAATCATTTGTTTGGAATCAGACCAGTATTTAACTACAGTTTGAAGCTCTTTCTTTGAAGCTGAATTCACAGTTTCATCAAAACAAAGAGAGAAATGTGCTCCTCCAATATTATCCACCAACTGCTTTTTAAAATATGGAGCTAAAGCATCACATACTAAAAATATCTTGCCTTTGTCCTTGAAAGGGTGAACTCAGAAGGAACACTTCCAGGAAACATTGCCTCAAAGGTTTCTTTGACATCTTCACAATCTGGCTGAACAGCAAAGTTCCCTCCAATCATTTTCAAACACCAGATTAACTCTGCCCTTGAAGCAGCTTGTCTAGCAGAATAAAGCTGAATTGATGGTGTAGCTCCGGGAGATGAAATTACACCATCACTGCTACATCCAGGACGAGCTGAAGACAAATGTAGTTGTGAAGAACTCAGTTTCACTTCACATTGTTCTCTGTGCTTCCGAGTAGAAGCATGCTGCTCTATAGCACTAAAGCCCAAAGAAACTGAAAATGATTGCGCACACAACATACAAAAAACTTCACTGTCACTTTTTTTCTGTCCCCATTCAGAAACCATGAAACCATTGCTGTCCTTTATTTGGAACCATTCTGATTTTACAGTACATTTTCCCATACTTTTGTCTAAGTAATCCAGTTAATCAAAAAACGTATGATTTTATAAAGACTGCTGCATTACCCTGAAACAACAAATAAAAAAAATTAGGATTATTTTTCATTACAGTATGAAGTGAAGAAAAAACACATATGCACACACAACTATTCCCCATATATATATATATATATATATATAGAGAGAGAGAGATAGATCCAGAGAAATTTTTAAGCAGCGTGTCTATTAAATTCCTACAGTAAAATTTACTGAGTATTCCCAGGTTAAGATTTTCGTGCCGGTATAGGGCCCCACCCCGCCCTACACAGTGGTGAACTACCAGGACACTACAATGTCCAAATGTCACCTCCGTATTATTATTTTCAGAGAAAATTACACTGATTAGTTAAAAAAAACTTCACAATTAACCAGATAATTATGTAGTTATGGTGGACACAAACTACAGACAGACAGACACACAAAAACCACTTCGAAAATAGTGAAATCGTATTCGGGGGACCCCAAAACATGTATTTCCGTTGAAATCTCGAATTCTAATTTTTGCACGATTACAATACTTCCTCATACTAATGTATGAGAAAGTAATAAGAAAAATTATAGGAAATACAGTACAAAGGCTCAAAATATAGGAAATATAAGATGGGCAGGAGCATTGTTTGCGTATATGCGCACACACAACTCTTCCCCAAACCAAAATAATACATCTGGCGAGGAAAGTTAACCGAAATTTACTTTTTTGCACTTAGATAACATTCCCAATATAGAGATCAAAAATAACTCTCTAGTGCACAAGGTTGTTAACAAAGTTATAACTCAGAGCCTTCTCAACGGCATTTTCTAATTTTTCAATCCATCTGCCACATAAAACATTACTTTACCGACCACAAACGTTTTTTCATATCACGTAAATCTTTTTTAAAAAAGCCATGGTATAAAACTGACTTTACAGACCAAAATTGAAAAATACAGACTAAATAAAACTGACCAATCTGAAAAATACTGACCATTTTTTATCCCTGCGTATGCGGAACAAACATACTTTCACTTTTACTCATACTTTCATACTAGCGGAGATACCCGGCGTTGCCCGGGATAGATATAAAGTTTGTTTTCAAGTAACAATATAAATCGCACTATAAAAACAAATCCTACCATGATGAATAACGCTCAAGTCGGGCCTCAGGCTGTTCCAAGGTCTCTGCCGCCAGTGTTTCTTTCAGGCATACATCCGGGGAGGGGCAAGCCCCCCCGGAAGCGACTATTCGCCCCCCTCCCGGAGCCATTTTATCTTACCAAGCCAAATGTTAATAAATTCAGGGTATAATGAAATAGGAAGTTTCGTTTTTTGACGCTACACATTTTTCTCCAATTATAATTTTTTTAATATTTGTTCAAGTATTATAAGTTTATTTTGCCAAAAAGTATGTTAAGACGAATGCCATTCTACAAAATATAATAAGTAAACTAATCATACCTCGTAGTCAGGGAGGCGCGATTCAGGATCAGAAGTGTATTGAATACATTTTAATACACTGCTGGCCACCCAAAATGCAACCCCAAGAAGGAAGCATCCGATTGGCCTGAAATTCGCAGCATGAGTCGCCCGCGAGAGGACATGCAAACGATTAGCATTGTAGGGCATATGCAAATACATGTGCGCCCTGCACGCCACCGAGAAGCAATATAAGTAGTGGAAGTGAGTTGTGCTGCCGGACCTGTGCGTGGGAAGCTTCCTGATGCCTCGTCGCAGAATATGGCAGTCATTCCAGCACGTTTCGAAGTTCGACAGAGGACGAATAGTGGCTTATCGCGAGAGCGGTTTATCGTTCCGAGACATCTGCGCCCGTGTGGGACGACATCCAGCCACAGTGAGGCGAGTATGGATTCGGTGGGTGCAGGAGGGACGGACTGATTGCCGCAGCCGCGGCACACCACCGAACGAGAGGACCGGCACGTTGTGCGGCGGGCATTGACGGCTTGCACCGCCACATCACGAACGTTAGCGCAGGAATTAGGGTGTGTTGCGCAACAACCTGTGTCAGCACGTACCGTTCGACGACGTCTGCAGGAGCGGGGACTTATCGCACGGCGCCCATTGCTCCGATTACCACTGACGTTACACCACCGGCGAGTACGGCGGCAGTGGGCCGTTGAACGCCGCACCTGGACTACGGAATGGCACGACATTGTTTTCTCCGACGAATCCCGCTTCTGACTGCAACACCACGATGGTCGGATCCGCGTGTGGTGGCGAGACTGTATGACGCCTGCATTATGCATCGCGATACCGGTCCGTCACCTGGCGTTATGGTTTGGGGCACAATGGGATATGACACCCGCACCCCTCTGGTACGCATCGCCGGTACACTCAACAGCCACTGCTACATCTCCGACGTTTTGGAGCCTGTAGTCTTCCCTTACCTGCTAGCGGCCACGTTTCAACAGCACAATGCGCGCCCGCACATGCAACAATTCTTTACGGCCCACCAGGTGTCACTGCTGCCTGTTCTCCCGATATGTTGCTCATCGGCAACAGAGTGGCCCAGCAAGCACCACCCGCGGTTACGCCTGATGAACTGTGGCAAAGTGTGGAATCAGCCTGGACCGACATACCATCAAGCCCACATCCAAAGCCCCTGTCGTTCGATGCCGCGGCCGTTATTGGCAGCCATGGGGACCACACGAACTATTGATGTCTGCGTGTTCCGCAAGTCGCACGGGCCTGAAAGCTCAATCGTTTCATCTTTGTATGTGTTGTTATGTGTCCAGTAAATCTGGCTTTGCTATCTCAGTCCTTCTTGGTGTTGCATTTTGGGTGGCCAGCAGTGTAGGTAAAAATTTCAAGCCTGCCGAATCGACCCTCCCTCGCTCTCGTTTAACTGAAGTTTGTTCTTGAAATGTTTGAAGTAATTACTATATCAGGAGCGTATATAGGATTTTTTTCGGGGGGTGGGTGGGGGCACGAATAATGGAAGTTTTTGAAGTTCACAAGAACAAAATTAAAGTTCACGAAAAATAGAAGAAATATTACAGCATTTTTTCTAATGTAAGTTGATGCATTTTTGTTTAATTAAGGCATTATTTTTCTAATATAAGTCGCATTTTAACCAAAAACAAAAAAAAAATGAAACACTTTCGGGGGGAGGGGCTAAGGCCCTTCTAAATACTCCCCTGTACTATATATACAGTAATTACTTCTATATATGTAGATATAGTAGTTAAAAATTATATATATATATATATATATCATTTTTGCAACTACCCCATCAGAGCTACAGAGTATGATCCAGGAACTTGCTGACAAGAGTAAAGAAGTGGGATTAAAAATGAACTTTCAGAAGACAAAAGTGATGTACAATGCTTTTACAAGAAATGAAGATTTATCGATTGATGGAGAAAAGCTGGAGATAACAGACACGTACGTTTATCTTGGACAGCAGATATCAAGTGAGGGTCACATTGGTGAAGAAATTAATCGGCGTACAAAACTTGCCTGGAGAGCTTTTGGAAGAAACAGCATAATTTTCAAGAGCAATATGCCATTATGTCTTAAAAGAAAAGTGTTTGATCAATGCATCCTTCCAGTGCTTACGTATGGTGCAGGGACGTGGACCTTAGCTAAAAGAGACATACAAAGGCTGCAGACAACTCAAAGCAGCATGGAGAGGTGCATGCTTGGTGGAACCAGGAGAGATAAGAAGAGGAACACGTGGATCCGAAAAATGACAAGAGTGGAAGACATCATGATCAGAGTTAAATCCCTGAAATGGCAATGGGCTGGACATACTGCCAGAAGGACAGACCATCGATGGACAGCCGAAATTTTAGATTGGATTCCAAGGGACAGGAAAAGACCCAGAAGAAGACCACATGGAAGATGGGTGGATGAAATTCGAAAGTATGCGGGAGTGACATGGAGGAGACTGGCACAAGACAGACCGTTGTGGAGGAAACTTGGGGAGACCTTCGTCCAGCAGTGGATTGATAATGGTTGACAATGATGATGATATATATATACTGTATAAATAGAAAACTTTCCCCTCTAAGGTTTCATTCGCCCCATCCCCCGGTCAAAACGTCCTGAAAGAAAGTCTGCCGCCCTGGATACACTGGCTCTTTCCCGCTGATCCATAAGTCTTCGATCACGATCGGTTGTCTCATTCTCTCGAAGTAATTTTATTTTCGGCTGAACTTGTCCGATGGGTTTTCGTTTTTTTTTTTGGAGGCATTTCAGCACACTTGATGGAAATTTTATTATAAAAATAACATTTTATAATGGCCGTTTTGAGCCCGAAAAACTAGAAATAGCAAATATGCACTTCCTGCAGTCCGCATTCAGCTTTATGGAGTGTAGATATACAACCTGATCACACCCAACGTGAAAGAAAGTAGTTCACGATAACATACGAAATTTTTCTTACTAACCGATTCGGATAATTCTTTCACTGTTGGGAAGCTTTCAGAAGGACATAGGCTATTTCCTTTATTTATTATTATTTTTGGCTGTACCACCGAATAAAATCGCTTTCAAGTAGTTTCCAATTTTCCATGTATCGTTCCACTTTGTTTATATACAACCTGATCACACCCAACGTGAAAGAAAGTAGTTCACGATAACATACGGATTTTTTTTTTTTTACTAATCTCGAAAACTAAACCCATTCGGATAATTCTTTCACCGTTGGGAAGCTTAGGCCTACTTCTTTGGTGGACATAGGCTATTCATTTTATCTATACTAATCTTGTATTTAAATTTTATACATGAAGAAGACAGTCTGTTTTAACTTCATCGATCGATCACATGTAGATGATTTTAGGAAGGGAGTGTCTTACCCCAGGTCTTAAACAACCCTTAGAAATAGGAAACTGGGCTAGAGCTCCCGATAGGAAAGTGACACGGAAGCGAAGTAGAAAGGGGGAGGAAGACGCCCTTATTTATTACCGGGGGCCAGTACCCGGGGTCCGACGCACGGCGGGTATTCCTGAGGCCCTTCCCGGGGCAGTCACGAACGTTGCCCACTCGCGGCTGTTTTAACTTCACCTTAAACTTGATGCTATTTGAGAGGACCACGCCTTTTGGTGGGAATCTGTAGCTCCACCCATATTTGAGGCTCTTGCGCCAATTGTTGGGAGTCTAATGAAACCTAATACTTACGAAGAAAATGCCATGGTAACGTAAACAAAAAAATACTCATGACAATATGTTCTGCCGGTGCGTTGTTTTTTCAAAAATCTGACTCTTCCCCGTATGCCTGAACCGCGGAAGCTAGCGAGGAGAGAGGCATCATCTGACGACCGTTGCTCTGACACGCGGAGTAATTCCGCAGCACTACTTGTACAGAGTCTAGGCCCCGTAAGAACACATTTGACCCCCTTAGGGATGGAATTTCTAAAAATCGTCCCGGCTGCATTTTAATCTGGGTGATGAAGAGTATGCATGCCAATTTTGGTGCAAATCCACCAAACCGTTTAGGAACGTATGCGGAACAAACTCTTACTTATATATATATATGTAACATTTAACAGTTTCGAATTCAAGGGAATACACCTTTAGCTCTATAAATTGTGCAAAATATTTTTAAAATCTGCAATGCTAGAGAATTAAAATTATTTTGTGAGGCTCATGAGTCTTAGCAGTTAACCACACCTACCCAAGAAAAATAACTGTTCCCACATGTACGAAACATTAGCTGTTTTAATTTAGATTGTGTAAGTTGATGACTCGCAGATTTTCTAAATGAGGAATTCGGAGCCCCCATGTCACTTTTTTTTTGGAGGTTTAACGCCCACCATGAGCAACTCAATGGGCTATAAGCAGTCGCCCGTCCCTAATTTAGGGTCACTGGTTCCAGGGAAGGGAGAGAGCCAGTGCCGTAAGACAAACACAACATCCATGCCTCACCGGGATTCTTTTTTTTTTTTTTTTTTTTTGATTGGAGGTTTAACGACCACCGTGAGCAACTCAATGGGCTATAAGCAGTCGCCCGTCCCTAATTTAGGGTCACTGGTTCCAGGGAAGGAGAGAGCCAGTGCCGTAAGACAAACACAACATCCATGCCTGACCGGGATTCGAACCCGGACCCCTTACGGACGAATGATCAGAGGCCAGTGCCTTAGACCACTGCGCCACCGGGGCGGCCCCCCATGTCATTATTTATAATATATACATCACTATTTGATATTATGGAAATTGTTATTAATTACATTTTAGCATTAGTTCATTTAGAAAATACTTTTTATCTAAAAAAAACATGCCGCCCCGGTGCCGCAGTGGTCTAAGCGATGGCCTCTGATCATTCGTCCGAAAGGGGTCCGGGTTCGAATCCCGGTGAGGCATGGATGTTGTGTTTGTCTTAAGGCACTGGCTCTCTCCCTTCCCAGGAACCAGTGACCCTAAATTAGGGACGGGCGACTGCTTTTAGCCCATTGAGTTGCTCACGGTGGTCGTTAAACCTCCAATAAAAAAAAACATCAAAATGCAAACATGATTACAAAACGAAAGATAAAAACATATGAAATAAAATAATCTTTTTGTAACTTTTTTTACTTTATAGCTTGAAACTATGTTTTATAATAACCTTAAAATCAAATTTTATGGAAAACGCAAATTTTTTTTTTTTTTTTTTTCCGTTTCTGGGGCTCGAATACCTTACATTCATCACACCTCCTTTAGCCGGCCATGGCCATGAATCTGTAATGCTCTGGGGCTAAAGTGATAAGCGACAACAATCTGTAAACACAGCAGGCATGAGTAGTCTCGTGATGTTACGACGAACAGCTGCCTTTAGTAAAACAGACAGACAAACAAATCATAGTTAGAACCCAGTAATCAGTTAGAATGCTCGCAAACCGAGTATCTTTTTTGTACTTGATTTTCCAGTTTAAAGTAAAAAATGGTGATAAATCTTATATCTACAGCATTATTGAACAAAGCTGAGACGTTATCTGGAAGTTTACAGGCAAGAAAAATCGAAATCTTTTCCTTTAATTCTTCCTTCAAAGCACCAGGACAGTTCCACCCTGGCTTCTGGCCAGTCATCAGATCTTACCCCCACCTGGGAACAAGTGTTCCCAAATTAGGTACTCCGGATGCTCATGGGGCCCGTTAAACTACGAAATCAGATTTTTTTTTTTTTTTAAACCAAGGACAATACCTATCTTAATAGGGGAAAGCAAAGGACTATTCATTAAAAAAATCAACTCATACTCAGTTTTTTTCCTCGAAGATCCTAATAATATGACAATTTATTGAAACACAGAAATATTTAATTTGTATGCAATAAACTAAAATAGGAATGCTGTATTATGAAGAGAACAGGGCTGGCCACAAGGGGCGTGCAGCGGGTGCAAGGCACCCAGGATTCGCAGGGGCCCAGAAAAATGAAAGGGGGGGATGATG
This sequence comes from Macrothele yani, assembly GCA_039090855.1. Classification (NCBI taxonomy): domain Eukaryota; kingdom Metazoa; phylum Arthropoda; class Arachnida; order Araneae; family Macrothelidae; genus Macrothele; species Macrothele yani. The sequence goes on from CM077023.1 coordinate 134,937,038, forward strand.
AAACCGGAGAAAATTGAAAATGTATTTAATTTTTAAAGTATACATTAACATTTAATTTTTAAAGTATAAATTAATATTTAATTTTTAAAGTATTTAATTTATGTGCAATAAACTAAAACAGGAATGCTGTATTATGAAGAGAACAGGGCCGGCCACAAGGGGCGTGCAGAGGGTGCGAGGCACCCGTTATTTGCATGGGCCCAGGAAAATGAAAAAGAAGGGGAAAATGATGAAACCGAAGAAAATTGAAAATAAAAATTTTAATGAAGTTATTGGTTAAAATTAAGTTATGAACTCAATCTGAATTGTTTTAACATCAGGGGGCTCCCCTCCCGTAACCGAACTGGCGCTTACCAATATTATTAACAATATGGCAATAAAAAAAAGTAGTGTATTTCAAAATGTTAAGAAGTAAACGTTATTATTTGATATGATTTCTTAATTTTCATTTTAAATTTCAATAATACATTCTTATGTGTGCAAGTATTTGTGATTCAGTGGCACCCATATGAGTATTTTAGGGGGGGGGTAAGAAAAATCCTTACCTCCTTCACGGCTGTCAAACATTTTAGTAAATGTACAAGATACTGAAATACAACAAAAATAATTGATACAATCAATCATTAATATCTTATTATTTTTAAAAATGCTTTAAAAAAAGGTTTCGTCTATTTTAGTGTTTTAAATTTATCAAAAATTTGGCTATACCAATGGCAGGGGACTCTTGATGCTATTTATCAATGGGCACCATTGATGCTATTCATACATGTATATGTGCATTTTTTATGTATTGATTGTAATTATTACAATTGTAAAAAAAAATATGCTAAAGTATTTATTTAATGGTGTTTCATTATATATCATGGCTCTTAACAAATTATTGGACACATCCAAACTGAGAACGAGTCTCCTCAAATACAATTTTTTTTGTTCATTTTATTTATGTCTCTTATTATTTAGATTTTTTTAGTGCCCCCCAAATTTTTTGCACCCGGGCCCCTGTTTGGAGAAGGCCGGGCCTGGTAATGAAAGTGCAACATTAAAGAACTTTTAAATCCCTTGAGTCATGATTTAACATATTCCGAGTTGTTTAACACTATTCTGAAGGTTTGGCCATTGACATTTAATTTCTTTTTCACTGTTAACATGATTCTTCAGATTTATACTAACATATTGGATGAAATGAAAACAGTACAGTAGATATCAACTGATTCTAACTTTTTTGCTAAATTTTCCTACACTCAAATTGGATACTTTGATAAATTAAGTCTTTAAGATATCTGGTAATGAAGTGATACCAAAAAACTGGCATCACATTTTTCTTGACAGCTACTGGTCATAAAAGCAGTATCAGATAAGTAACCGATAAGCAGGTAAACACAAGAGCTGCGGTGTCCTCAGAAGTTTTTGCACTCCCTTTGATTTATTTGTGGTGCTTAATGGAATATAAGCACCACAAATAAATCAAAGGGAGTGCAAATCGGGACATGATATCCCCAAAGATCACGAGGTATGGAATGAGCCTAAAATAGACAAAAAACGTGATCAATAATTTCTTTTTTCTCTTAGGAGCTTTGCTTCCATAGGCATCAGAGACTAAAAGGAAACACCCGCTCCTAATTTAGTGCCAAACATCCACGTTTTAACCCTAATTCGAAATTAGACTCTGCACTACGAAAGCCATAAACCCGCATCTCACTACTCTCTCGAACACTGAGTGACAGATATTTCATCTAGAGTATACGCTTTACTCTGAAGAACTGCTTGACAGTAATTTTATTTCAAAAGCTTAGATCCATTAAAATATATCAGAGTAATTTTCATTTTGATTTCATGAAGTTGTATGTCAATATACACATCCAGTGGATAGACAACTAACTTGAAAGTACATACATGAAATGGCAGGATGAAAACAAGTTTATTCAGCATTAAACATTTTTTTTGTCTTACCTGAATGAAACAATTTAGTGAAAAACCATGGAGATAAAGCTATGGCAGTTTTTTTTTACATTTTCCCTGTTCACACAATCTTTTTATGAAGGGTTAACCATGAAAAAAAGAATCAAGAGTCCGTAGCACCACGATAACTTCGTTGTCCTTTACTGAACCACAGAGCTCCTCAAAAGTAACTAATTTGCCCTTGATTTAAACACCTGAAATTTGTAATGCTAAGGGAAAATGTAACCTAGCATGAAATTCCAAAGTTTCAATGTAGCCGATGAGAGGTTGGAAAAAAAGGTCACAAGTTGCATTTCTGCAATTTAAACACAGAGATTTTGCTGTTATAATTAGTTAGTTGCCTACCACAATTGAAATTAGCCTACAGCTTGTTCGTTTTGAATTTTCCATTGAATGCACACATAAATTTCGTTTCCTATAAGAGATACAACATCAGACCAGTCTTAATTGCAACCGATGCAATTCCGACCAAATCTTCTTTCACCGATTGATTTATTGTTATAGAGTACTAACCTATTTTCCTCATTCCTACCCCGACAACCCGCTTGGACTTCAAACGTGTCGATGATTCAGGAAAAGAAAGCTTCCTTTTTCGTGACGATGAAAGAGAATAAACAATATTGTACAATATTTGCGAACAGAAACGGAGAAAGCTCCACCAAAGGAAGACCAAAAAATTTATATTTTTTTATGGATGTGACCTTTGAAAGCTGCCAAGGGCTTATTTACTACAAAGCCCAGCAATGCCAAAGCCACCCCACCCCCTCAAGTATTGCTTATTGAAGTTTTTTTTTCATTTTGCTCCTAAAAAAAGGCATAGAGGGAGGGATGAATTGTTTGTTTGAGAGTCCGTGACATCTCCATGCTCTGTAATATCTCAGAGGTTATTGGCACGGATAGTGGACCACCATATGTGCTACGTAGAGCAATTAAAGATTATTTTTTTTTTGTAGATTTTCAAAATGTATGTCTTTGTTTATTGAAAAACCCGACTCTGATAAGGAATCACCATGGGATAAAGTCATAATGATTCTTACTACTTGCCACAGCTCTTTACTTCGTTATTCAGGTACTTGAAAAAAACAACAACACATCTAATCGTGCGTTTTTCGTACAAAATAATGAGAAACTTTTTTTCACTTTGTTTGTAAATGTTGAAAATTGCTGCTCCGCATGATCCGCTGATAATGCTGGCAAAACGGTTACTATCATGCAGAAGTTGCAGCAAGTTATCCATTCGTTTTTCACATAGTACAGCATTAGAACATAGTAGATGAGGATATAAGCAGGACATAGATCTCACGGTTGAAAAATGTTTTGGACTATTTTCAATAATCTTGCTGGTCATATTAACCAGGAAATTTTTACATTTAGTGACAAATTTGCTCTTCTCGCATTCAGAGGCACCACTTTATTTCATGCAGCTCCTGGCAGCAATTCCAATATCAACTTCATTTCTTATATGGGATTTAATGGCAGACACATCTATCTTTACTAATTTAAAGGGAGTGGGAGCTTTTTTTTTTTAATTGGAGGTTTAACGACCACCATGAGCAACTCAATGGGCTATAAGCAGTCGCCTGTCCCTAATTTAGGGTCACTGGTTCCTGGGAAGGGAGAGAGCCAGTGCCGTAAGACAAACACAACATCTATGCCTCACCGGGATTCGAACCTGGACCTCTTTAGGACGAATGATCAGAGGCCATCGCTTAGACCACTGCGGCTGAGAGCTTCCCTTAGTAGTTCATGTTTGACAAATCTTGCCATTATATTCCTTAACAGATCCGCCAAGGAGCTGTACAGAAAAGGAATCATAGGTGGACTTTGAAACGATTTTAGAATTGGCTACAAAATAGCAGCAACTGATATGAAAAATGATATTTTTGCCAAAATTAACTTATCGTTACATGCATCTTCAATGTTTCCAACCGATACGGTTTGTAGTACATCTTTCTTTGCTGTTTCAAAATATTTTTTAACATGAGGTAAGACCCCCAGCGCTCTTTTAGCAACCCTAACATGTTCCACCCATCTAATTTGGCAGAACTTCATTGGAAAGACACGATTGTTTATTAGGGCTATGAAATCTGCACGCCTTGCTGGACTGTCTTTCAACAATCTATACATAGCTTGAAATAAGAAATTTAACTTCCCCATTGTTATTCTGTTTCTTCTCTGGAACACTCCATGAATTACATGGAGACTACATGTCCCAATATTTAATAAAGAATTACCTTTGTTTTTTTTAAGTTCATCACAAATATGTCTCCAAAATTTAAGATTCATGTGTGGCTCATCTATCCATAGAAATTTGTAAAAGATTTTCCAAATTTAAATCTGATGAACCTTCACAAATTTTTTTATATAAAGCCTGGGCAGTAGAATGGCCAAAGAAAACTTAATTAGGAAAACGAACCTTCACTTCATTAGAATTTTCAGGCTAGTATTGAATTATTAAGTCCATTTGCCCTTTTGTGGCAACACCATTCAGAGCTTCATCAGTACATAGTGCAAAATATGACGGTGAAATTTCTTTCAATAGCAAAGAATGAAAATATGGGGCCGAACCAAAAGTAATGAAGTACGCCATTTTTATGCTCCCCAAGGAGATATTCGTCACCACCTCACCATCAGGGAACATGGCTTAGTATCTGTGTTGCATCCTTGAAGCCATTGTAGGATGAGTGTGTCATCACGAATTTGAGAGCCCACAAAATTCTGGATGTAAGTGCTTTTTCTTTAGTAACATAATTCACCACTGAAGAACATGCCAATGCTGAGTTTGACTCTTCTCATTGTATTTTTTTCTATTACTTTCAACACTAGAAGCATCGCTAAATAAGGTAAAAAGAGATACTTGCTTAGTACTCTCGATTGACTTCCAGTGCTTAACACTCTTCTCGTGACTAAATATAGCTTGTCTGCTCATGTTCTTAAGTTGAACGTTTTACAGCAAAGTCAACAACATGCTGTATACAGGTCCATGTGTACCGCTTCGATCCAGTTCGCCCATTGTGGATTCAATTCTTTATCGGTCCATTCCAAATTGAAAACAGTTTTCTTATTGCTCACTTTGAACAAAATGCTAACGTGCAACAATGTAAAAGAAGTGTGAAGATCTTTTAACTCGAAGATCACGTGCTTCCATCCAAAAGATAACGCTAAAATACGATAACCTGTACTTATGGTTGCGTTCTCATTCGTTGGAGCAACTTTGCGTCAACAAAGAGCTGGAGGGGGAAGGGAACTACGCCTAGCACTGGCATTCCCTTCCTCCCTATGCTAAGGAGACAGCAGAGGCGCAGGAAATCTTCGCCTCGGCGCAAATATTGTACACTCCCCCAGCTCAATGTCCCTTTCTCTCTCTCTCTCAGCAAGTGCGGCACGTGACCTTGTTTCTCCCTAGGATTTCGGGGTTCAGCAGTGAACGAAACCTCATAGCAAAGGAGGATTCGGGTACAAAATACGACAATATCTTAACACTTGGCAAGTCTGACAAGGGATCTCTCATTTTTAGGATAGTTGTGAGGATTTTCCAGGTTTCGGTGAAAAATAGCAATTTTTCCTGACTTTTTTGGACAAAATAAAATTCCCTGTCCAGGTTTTTCTTGAACCGTGAGAACCCTGATGTTTCCAAAATAATTTTGGTTATAACTTAAAACTGAAGTGCTCTTTTTTATTGCTTAGATACCAGAAAATATAGGTACTTACAGTCATTGATATGACTTTTTCACAGCACCAAACATTCATTTCCTCAGCAGCTGTTCCTAGCCATGTTCAGTTTTAAATTACAGTATTTTTTGGAATATAAGATGCACCCTTATTTTTGAGAAAGATTTAAGAAAAATAATATTTGTATTAAGCATTACGAAAAAAAAAACAAAAAAACTTATGCATAAAAACATCAGCTTGTGAATAAATGAATCCAAGCAATGTGTGATACCGTTGATGAAAACAACAAAGAGAAATGCTATTCAGTCCATCAGCCAATGGAGTACATGTGTTGTAGGATTTGCCTATGATGTCACACTTTCATACAGCCAACAGCCTTTGTTACTGGTTTGGATGGTCATTATTGCTGCATAGCTGATGTGTTGAAGTAAGACAGCCTTGGTATAAGTCCATTTGCATTCTCTGACATACAAACAATTCCAGGGAAGGAGGAGATAGTCCCTTTTCTTTTTAAACCTAAAGCTTGCCAAGAACCACTCAAAATAAAAAAATATTGTGAAAGAAGAGAACAGGAACCTATGCACATTGTTGGTGAACAGCAAGGAAGCAAGACTGTTAGATGTAGCACTATTTTCTGCTGCATAACTGCAAATAAAGGTACGTCCTGCCCAGTTCAAGTTCAAGCAAAATTTGCACTTTTCACAAATGGGTTTTTCTATAACTTATCATATTTTTTGGAATACAAGACACTTTTTTCCAAACAATGTGGTGTCAAAATCCCCCAGCATGTTATATACAGAAAGTCAATATTATCATCATGAATATATACAATGTATGCTGCTATAAGGACTGCTAAGTGAGTTTGAATTGTCATTTCTTTATCTCAGGTACAGTAATTGATATTCTTCTGCACTTTTTCTACAATGACATTGTACTGTGAATGCTTGTATACTTATGTTTATCCATCAACTGTGTTTTTTTTTTATGGGCCTGGTCAGCCATCATGCTAGACATGTATTTGTACCCTTGCGCATACCTGTGTGTTCATGAGTTAAAGATGTAAAATACAGTTTAAGTACATATCTCATATGTTGTACATAGAAATCTGAAACAGACATAGAATGACTATCATAATTCCTCTAAAAAGCATAGTGATAGAAAAAGAAGGAAAGAATAACATTTCAGGACAAAATATCACAACAAATGCTTAAGACATCCACCAGCAAACTGGGGTTACAAACACCTTAGTACCAGCTGCATTATTGCTCCTACAAATTCTTCAGTTTACAAGGAACTTTGTAGACAAAACACAAAAATCTTATTCTTTAGGGTAATATACACAGTCCAGTCATAAAATTATGACCACCTGTTAGAATGAAGTATGAACTCCTCGTGCCACCAATACAGCAGATATATGGTGTGGCATTAATTCAATGAGGCCTCTGAACATTTCTGTAGGAATACTATACCATGCAGACACCAGAGCTTCGTACAGATCATCAAGAGTAATTGGTGGTGGATCCATATGTCGAACCTGTTGGTCAAGATAGTCCCACAGATGTTCAATGGGATTGACGTCTGTGGCCAGGATAGTAAGCTTCAGTGACTCGAATGCTCTTCAACCATTCTCGCACACACATAGGGGGCATTATCTTGCTGGAAGCAACCCACAACATCGAGGTAGACAGTCATCATGAATGGGAGCACCTGATCCGCCCAATGGATAGGTATCCTGAAACGTTCATCGTGTGATCAAGGGGAATGATTGCTCCCAATGATTCCCAGGAAAGCATGTCCCACATGAGCACACTGCCACCTCCTGCTCGTTTCTTCTTGAGCATCGTGTCATAATGATTTCTGTCAAAAGTGCTCCGTACTCTCCATCGACCATCCACACAATAAAGCAGAAAACATGATTCGTTTGAAAAGGCTAGTTTCTTCTACTATTTGATGGTCGAATGTCTCCTTTCAGATGCAAATTCACTGCGTAATCGTCAATATCTGGCCGTCAGCATGGGTACCTTGAGTGGATGGTGGCTTCAGAGACCTGTAGAGAGCAGAGTTCGTTGGACTGCTGTCTGCAATATGCTCCTTAATGTGCCTGCATTAAATGCTCTGGCCAGTTGTTCCACTGTGGCCAATCTGTTGGATTGTACTAGTCAGGATAGCTGTCACTGTCCACGGTCATCCACTACTACCGTGATTACTGCAGATATTGCCAGTTTCCTTCCATTCCTGGAAAACTTTAACAACTGCACCATGTGAAACAGGCCAATACAATATTGGCCGTTTCTGTAATGCTACCACCCTTCAGTCAGTAGCTAACAATCATTCCTTTTTCAAACTCTGTTAGGTCATGTCCTTTTCCCATTTTCACACGAAACTGTGCACTGTCAGAGAGTTTGTGTCCTTTTAAATGCCTCACATGATTTGCATATGTTGCTACGCATGCCATCTGGCTGCTGGTTACAGTTCTTTCTTAGATCATGGGTGATCATAATTTTTTGACTGGACTGTGTAAATTCTGAATATAATTTTCAGAAAAATCTGTTTGCGAAATGTGCAAATTTTGCTTGAACTTTAACTGATGGGAACATACTGTATTTACTCGAATTTAACACCCACCCACGACTCTAGGCTGCGTTTTTAGGAATCAGAAAAAATATACACACATACTCAAGTAAAAACGAAAATCTGCAAAAAATACTAACAAATAGGTATATTTACCTTATTTCCGATACATACTAGATCCAATACACATAACTACAAAAAAATAAAAATAAAATAAAACAGATCAGTCACTGTCACTAACAGGGCTTTCTACTTCTGATTGTTCATTGTTCGAGCTCACTTCAAACAATGTGTCTTCTGTTCCGCCCAAAGAATTCGAAATTCCGCACTTAAGAAAGGATTTCTGCACAAGTTCATTTGGAATGGATTCCCAAGCAGCAATAATCCATTCGCACACAGTCAGTAGGGGTGCTCTTTTAATGCGGCCAGTCTTTGTTAGTTCCGTTTCTCCCAATGAAAGCCAGGCATTATAAAGTCGACAAACGACAGCCTTAAATGGGCGGTTGATACAAACATCAAGAGGCTGGATTTGTGATGTCATTCCTCCAAGGATAATGATGAGATCACTGAGGTTTTCTTTCATTTTTTTCTTTACTGCATCTGCTACATGTCCTTTAAATGCGTTTAGCACTTGCAAGGACCGCAACTTCAGTAGACCTCGAGGTCATTGTAGCCAAACTTTACTTAACCAATCTAAAACCAAATTTGCAGACATCCAGCCATTTTCCTGCATTGCAACATAGATTCCTCTTGGAAAAGTCACTTTTTTAGGAAAAGTTTACCTCTTGAAAACGACATAGGGTGGAAGTTTATTTCCATCTGCAGTAACACAGAGCATTACTGTCATTCTGATTTTATCGCCACTCGTTGTCAGTAATTTCACTTTTGCTCCAACATTATCCACTGTGCAGTTTGAAGGCATATCGAAATAGATCAGTGTCTGATCAGCATTGCCGATCTGCCCCAAGTCGTGTTGCCCTTGCTTTCAAATAGCGATAAAATGTTTTTGGAAAGCATTAAACTTTTCTTCAAAGTCAGCCGGCAGCTTTTGGCATATGGATGTCTGCGGTCCAAGAGAAAATCCCTATCTCTTCACGAACCGCGTTAACCAACCACCTGATGCTTCAAATTTTCCCTGTAGCTGTAGCTGACGATAAATTTCTTTAGCTTTCACTTTAAGGATTTCTGTTGTTACTGGTAATCCACCTGCCCGCTGTTCTTTTACGAACATGCTCTACTGTTCGTCAATTTCGGGAAATTCCCCCTTTTTAGGGTTAGTAAAAGCTTGTTTGGTTGTAGAGCACATCTTTAATCGTTCTTTTTGTTTGCACCCCAAACGCCCATTCACTTCAGGAACTCCAAATTTTGATTTACATGCCCGATTGCTATTTTCTTCCACGAAAGCGATGACTTTAAGTTTCAACTTTGCTGTGTAATGTTGCCTTTTTGAAGACATCTTTTTGTGCAAGTTGACTCTGAAAGAATGACTGCTGAAGAGATCAAGAAGCAAGATTCCCCTGGATTCTGAGGAGAAAGGCGCGCATATCCAAAAGGCCTGAGGTAAAATGAGGTTGAAAGCGGAGGGAGGAGCATTGAGTGATCGATGTGTGCATAGACCCAAGGTCATCTGCTTCTGCTCTTTCTGCCCCCCTCCCAACACATTTGTGCTGCATACTTGGAGGAATGAAAAGGCGCATCAACCTTACGTATTTGCAAATGCTCGTACTCAATTCTAACGTGCACCTTGTTTCTACCACAAAGTTTATTGGACAAAAAGTGTGCATTAGATTTGAGCAAATATGGTACTTTTATTTGCAGTTTATGACTGAAGGTGTTGTCACATCTGACAGATTGTGTTGCAGCACTTGATGATCTTTCACTAGGGTCCTGTTTCTCACTTCCTTTTACTGTTCGCCAACAACGTGCAGAGGTTAGCTCGTTCACTTCTGTGGCAATATTTTTTATTTTGAACGGTTCTTGGCAAAGCTTTAGATTAAAAAAGAGCAATTCCGGTTCTCTGGAATTGTTTGTATGGCACAGAATACTGATAGACTTCAACCAAGGCTGTCTTACTTGGACACATCACGTCACCATGAGGCGAGGATGACCATCCAAACCAACAACAAAGGGCATTGGCTGTACAAAGTTGTGACATGGCTGCAAATCCTGCTGTGCATGTATGACATTGCCTGAGCAGCATTTCTCTGTGTTGTTTTCATCATCGGTGTTGCATACTGCTAACTTTGCAAGTTACAAAGATTCAATGATTCATAAGCTACCGTTTTTAGGCATTAAGTTTTTTTTTTCCTTAATAAAAATCTTTAAAATGCAATTTTATTTTTTTCATAAAATTTTCACAGGGTGTGTCTTATATTCCAAAACATATATTACTTCAAATTTATGACACCACAGTATTTATATGTTACTCTGAATAAGATTTTTGTATTTTGTCTAAAAAGTTTTGTGCAAACCGAAGAATTTGCAGGAGCAATAATGCAGCTGGTACTAATGTGTTTGCAACCCCAGTTTGCTGGTGGATGTCTTAAGCATCTGTTGTATGTGTGTGTGATGTTTTACCCTGAAATGCAGTTCTTTCCCTTCATCTTCTATCACTTTGCTTTTTAAAGGAATAGTAATAGTCCTATGTCCATTCCAGATCACTAAGTACAACATATGGGATAAGTGTTTAACTGTATTTTACATCATTAACTCATGAAAGCATAGGTATGCACACAGGTACAAATACACGTCTAGCAAGATCGGCTCATAAAAAACACATGCATAGTTAACAATGGATAAATATATACGTATAGTACATACAAGCATTCACAATCAATGACATTGCAGAAACAGTGCAAAAGAATATCAATTACTGTTCCTAAGAAAAAGCCATAACATTTAAAACACATTTAGTGGTCTTTATATAAGACAGCATACATGCATAAACGCACAATCACGGTGATAAAAATGGTCTTTGGTATATAAGACACAAGAACATTCGGACACTAATTTTTGTTTGGAAAAAAAGTGCAGTTAGGTATATTCCAAAAAATATGGTATGTTAAGTATTAGAAGAGGTGGATAATAAATAAATACCATGCACAGTGGTTCCTCAGCTGAGGTGGTGAGGACACTTTCAAAAAAATTGGTAAATTATTTCTATGTGGGGTAAATAGGGAGTTTGTTGTGGTGTAAAATCATGTAAGCCTGGATCGCATTACCTACCAGTACAAAAATAAATGGCCCAACAGCTAAAACAGTTTCTAAGATGAGAATCAGAAATTCAAGAGATAGGTTCTGTAAATCAGAATGCACCTACTGCACCACTACATTCTAGATTGAAATAAAAGATACATGCATGTTCAAGAAAATGTGTCGCATACACATAGATGCATAAATTGTGGTTGGATGCACTTAACAATTCTGTTACTGGCCACAGTACATGACTGAATTTCACAATATGAATTTAATGTACAAATCTAGTATCTCAACAGTAATAAAGAATACTTCATGAACCTATGGAATACGAAATTATTCAATGTGCCAGTTCTATCACAAAATAATCCGATACATAAAGAAGAAGCAAACACAAAGTTTTTGAACATTTTATTACTGTTGTCATATTTCAATAAAAAGTGAAAACAAAACTGATACTTTATTTTTGATTCCCCTTGTATCATTTAACTCCACAAGTACACATCTTTTGGCAGTTATAATAGTTCATATTTTAGAATAAAAACTTAAGTACAGGTTAAAAAAAAAGAAGCTAGAGAACGTAAAGAAAACAAAAACTTTTAATTGTTTTACATACAGAGGACAAACTTTCAAGGCACGATCCATTACTTTAAACTAAATTTAATAACTTCTTAAAGAAAGGTGACTTAGCCAAGAAAAAAAAAAAATCAATGAAATATTTTTTTTAGTTATGACAAGTTAAAAGAAATATTTTTTTTTCTATCATGGTTAAAAAATGAAAAGTTTATCTGAACTCACTTTTGGTAAAACATCAATGTATGATATTTGCTTAAGTTGAATGCAAGCAAGATTATGTTTCATCTAATAGGGTACATTTAATTCTATTTATAGCAAGATCGTGTTTTCATATCCAGCATACCTAGAGCTTTGATAAAATTCCTAAAATGAGATCTATAAACTAAATATCCATTAAAATATAACTGGTATATCATAGAGTTTCATAATTCTTCATTCCAACAAACTTCTGAGGCTAATAAACAGACCATGAGTCTTCCTACAGCAGATATGTTCAAGGGGCATATATTTTGATCAGGTAAATAAAACAAGGTCACATCTAACTACAGGGATTTCAGATGACTAGAATAAACAAGGATATGAAACAACTAAAAAACACAATGCACAAGTATGTTAACATGTAAGTCTATAAAAAAGGAAAACAAAAACAAACCATGCATATGACTTTTGCACATATTTTGTAGAACTGAAAATTAAAATATTTGTGGGCATACAACTTCAAGACATCAGAGAAATTTCTGATGGAAATATACCCCATTTTCATCAGAACTTTAATATTTCTTTTTTCAGTTAAGCACTGGTAAAATGACTACACTGATCACAAATGATTTGTTATATATATATATATGAATATATTAATGTTTACATACGTTAAACAAATTTTATGTGAAAGCAGTAGACCATTACTAAGCTTTGTAAAGCATCTACAGAAATAAAATAAAAACTTCAAATAACTGACAGTATTTGAGCTCACTGGGATTTTACGTGTACATCTTAGAAATGTTTAAAAAACATTTCAAATAACGTCACAAATTTTGATAGTTTTACAATGCTTTTTGTGGCAACAGGAAAGCCATTAAAAAAACTACAAAATGATAAAACCAATGCCAAATGAATAAATAAAAAATACTAAAGAAAAAATGTGTGGGGCAAAAACAACTGAAAGTTCTCTTTCTTTTAAAGTAATAAACAGATTGACGGGTACAATTGCTTTGTGCCTATAACAGCACTATTTCAATAGTTAACATCACTTCTAATCTTTAATGACAATATCCCTTTCCCTATTACCATAAACACATTGCTAAACCTTCAAAATTAGAAACTGGAACTTTTGACTGGTAAACTAACTAAATAGAAACAATATTTAAACATTAGTAACTAGGAAATAATTGGATAAAGGGCTCCTGTGGCTGCTATGGAATATTTTAAAATGGTAAATGTAAAAATTGGACATCTCTCAAATTATCATATTGAGGAACACATTTTCACAGAAAAAGGAGGTGGGTTAAGTGTTCAGTTTAAACACCAATCATTATTCCAAATAAAGCATAACCTCAGAAGTCCCATGATCCTTCCAGCATTTCCAAGTTCATTTTCAACACATATAGACAGGATAACACAAATGGAAAACAATGATCAGCTGAATTAATTTGCTTGCAAGAAGAGTGAATGACCTTTGTGCAGAAACTGCTAGTTCAAGTGATGAATCTAAAAAGAAAGAAAGGAAACATTTACACACAGTATGATGCATCAATGAAATTTATCTATTTACCACACATTAACTAGTTACAAAATTCTAAAAGTCAACTAGTATATTACAAAAACATTACACTCTGAAGCAGTCAGATCAGTCATTTGAAAAACTAACAGTTTTATACACCTTTTAGCAAGCCTTTTTTTTTCAGTGTGAAGTGTGCAAAAATTCATGCCATTAGTTTCAAAACATCTGTCAGCACCTAAAAGTCCAATCTGCAAAATTATTTTTGTTTTGGGTACCTTGAATCATTAGGATGATGTTCCACCACACCTTTAGTTCTTTTTCAAACACATAACTTTGCAGTGAATGGGGTAAATCCATGTAGCTATTTAAATTGATGTTTACTTCATACACACAAATGAAAAACATTCTTTTCTTTTTTCATTGGATACCTTCCATAGTGACAAACAGCTTGCATATTTTTTTTTCTTTTTTTTTTTTTTACTTTAAGCAATGCACAGTTTTACATGCATTCTATTTCCTTTACTATCTCTGCATCTCAAAGTCTAATTTCAAAAAATCTTTTTGCGTTGTATAGTGTCACTGGATCACAGGTGTCCACAGGTATTCTATATCAGATGGACAGAATGTCCCCAAGTTCAGCAATGGAGTGAAGCTCTGACATGGATTGGTGAATGCTGTGTTCCACTGCATGCCACAAGTATTCGATGTGATTCAAGTCAGGGGAATTCAGTGTCTAGGGGAGCACATGAAATGCTCTTTTAGAAATGATCCTTGAACCATTCCCGTGTAACATTAGTACTGTGACACAGGGTGTTTGTTATCTTGAAGAAAGAGTAAAGTGCCATCCAGATACATGGCCACCAAGGAGCAACATTTGGTCCTAAACAATGCATAGGTTGGATATGATGGCAAGGGTGAGTTCAACAGGGATGACGGGAGCCAGTGATGTACATGAGAACAATTCCCCCACACTATATCACTTGTTTCCATCTAATTGTGCTATCTGATGCAACTGTTTACCCACGTGACATTGAATACGGACCTATCCACCAGTACACTGGAGCAGGAATCTGGATCCAGCAGACAAGGCAACTCTTTTCATGTTGTCCAATGTCCAGTCATGGTGATCCCACACCAACTGCAGATGGAGCTGTCAGTGGTGGCCAATCAACATGGATGCATGAATTGGCCGGCAACTCCTTAGCCCTTTCACAAGAGTGTCTGCTGGACTATGTGCCTAGAAATGTCTTCCTGTGTATCTTGGTTGCAGTCTGCCATTAATTGAGGGAATGAGAGCTGTCTTTTGTCCTGCCTGGATAACATGTGACAACAAACATTCACCCCAACTGTCAACTAGTGGTGGTTATCCCCTTCCTGGTATGTTAGATGGATGTGTATACCTCTTTGGATCACTTCAGCCAAAACTTCCCTAATGCAATTCTCAAACAGCCAACAATGCCTGTGGTCACCAAGATGCTGGACCCCACCTTCCTTGAGCCAATAATAATTTCCTGTTCAAACTCTGATAACTCATTTTTTGGGCCTTATACTGACATGCCTCACCTGTACTATGGGACATGTCCAATCATGGAAACAAGGTTGGTAATAATGATCTGGCCCACGAGTGTATTTCTGTTTGAAGACATAGTTTCAGTTCTAAAATGCTGATAGAAAAGAAATTCCTTTTGCATCAGATACCAATTACAATGACAAACATTTACATGCATTTTCTCGTCAAATGCTTGGAGGTTGTCTGTTTGTGACCATATCTCTGTTTTTGAAAGTCCAACTGAAAAAAAAACAACTCATTTTGTGCTCTATAACTTACCTTTCTGACAAACATTTTGCATGCATTTTCTACCAGGAGTGCAAATGTTTATTCCAATTTGCAACTATATCACCCTTTCTAAAAGACCAACTGCAAAAATTCCTTTTTATTTACTTATTTTTGCATCAGATTTCATTCTAGAACTATGATAAAAAAATATCTTAGTCATCATAAACCTTTAGTTATAAAATTCCATATGCCAATAAATGTTTGATGATCACTACTTTTATATAATAAAACTTTCCATTTGGTAAAAGATGTGCTACTCATTACACTCAAAAATTTGGTGGATGTTTCTTCCCTTACATTAGTAATGCATCCCACAAGTAAATACAGTCAAAAAGGTATGAAATTTAAGTGCATGAGATGGAGCAAAATGAACAGTTTAAGTAATATAAGTTCTAAATAACTAAACTGCACTGTGGAATTTTGCCACCTGCTTTGTATGTAATCACTGTAAGAGCTTATCTTTTCTTTATTTTCTTCTTTGATTTTTTAGTTTAACAACATTCACAAGCATCTAAGACTGGAGGGGGGAGGGGGTGCTAGCCCCTAATATAGGATAACTTATGCTTACTATTGCTTTGGATAAAATTTTTCTTTGATTCCAGTAATATTTACATAACTTTCAGTTACCCTTTTCTGAAATTCCTGCTTCATTACAGTAGCATTAATTTTACTCCAATTCAAGGGCATTTGAAAACTTTTTAACTATTTGAGATAGCTGTGATGTACATCAAAAAAAAAAAAATAAAAAAAATATCAGTGCTTAATAAAAGAACTTAGAAAACTTGAGTATGTTTAATGTTATGCTAAGAAATTACACTTACAATGTAATCACTTTGTTTTTCTCAAGCCTTTTATAGAGAAATATGGTGTCAGCAAATATGAGTTCACTGCCTATATATAAGTCAATCATGCTTTTTGCATTATACTTCCCAAACAATTTCTTTCCCTCTAACAGATACACAGATTATATCCCTAGTTCCACTATCATGTCTGATACTAAAATTCATGTTTTTATATTCAGTGACCATTTTCATTCACCCTATTCAGCTTTAAACCATCCAAGCCAAACTCCCAACATAGAATCAGCTTCTTTAGCATTACATTTTTTCAGTGGCGGCTTTTCAGGTGAAGTAGGTGAAGTGCCTCTTCACCTATTTTACTTAAAATAAAGTTTTATTCAGTAATTTGTATAATATATTCTTTTTTGTCTCTATTGTGTTACAAAATAGTCAAAATTTTGATTAGATATCAATTCACATAGCGCGTTCAATACGGAAAACAAGTCCTCATACGCAAAACAGTGCAAGTAAAGAGCCGAAATGAAAACCCTTGGAAGTCTGCAGCTTTTGACCAAGTTGCTATGGTAATCGTGACGTCAACCTCCCCTATCTGGCGCGCAAGTGAAGTGTTTTATCTTTTGGCGCCGAAGCTCTGCAGATGGAATCGTGACCTTCGAAGGAAATCACGATGAAACAGGACGGCTTACCCAGGGTATTTTGCAGTGTTGTGGTACATGCTTTCCAAAAGGGATTTGTTTTTTTATGCTTTGTGATTATTTGTCAAAAAGTTTAGCTGTTACTGTAGTTTCGTGTACAGTTTAACAGTTAGTGATAGTTTTAATTAAAGTATGTATCCTGTGAACGACATTGTTTGTAATTTATTACTAACTCCATTTAATCGGTGGAAAGATGAAGATAAAAAAGACATTTTACTTCAAGGACGACCGACGGATTCACTGACAATTGTTGAAAAAAAAAAAAAATCAAGAAGAGCGGTAAATCTTACAATATTAATTTTAAAAATTGTTGGTTTACTGAATATAAATGGCTTTGTAGTACTTCTGTGTTACAAAAATTATTTTGTTGGCCCTGCTTACTTTTTAGTAATAAACATTTGGCGTGGAATAAAGACGGATTCTCAGATTTATTAAATATAACACGCTCACTTCATAAACATGGTGATTCTACCGAACACCTGAAATGCGAGTTAATGCTAAGGAATTTTGAAAAAAATCAGAAAACCCTTGCAGATGCCCTGAGGGAGAAATGCTAGGCTTTTGAAAATGCATTTCAACGAAAATGTTCGTTTAAATAGACTTTTCCTGCAGACAGTGATTGATGCAGTATTATATTTGAGCAAACAAGAACTAGCATTCCGTGGCCATGACGAAAGCATGGACTCGATAAATCGTGGAAATTTCAAGGAATTACTTTCATTGTTGATATCAAGAAGTCCTTTAGAAATTCAAAAACAATACGAAAAGATAAAAAATGTCTTCCCAGGTGACTCAAAAACTATTAAAAATGAATTAATTGAATGTATTTCTGAATATATAAACGATCAAGTTAAAAATGAAATAAATGAAGTTCAATGCTTTTCTATTCAAGTAGATGACACCACAGACATAAATCAGACTTCTCAGTGCTCTTTAATAATAAGATTTGTTGATTTAGAAGGTGTATTGGCTGAGCCATTTTTGGGTTTCCACGACGTGAGTGGAGATTGAATGTCAGAAGCTTTATACAAAATGATAGACAAAATTTTGGAACAATTCGATTATCAACACAAATTAATACGACAATGTTACAATGAGGCAAGCGTAATGTCTGGACACTTGAATGGGCTTCAGAAAAAAATCAAGGATAAAGCTTCTCAAGCTGTTTTTGTTCATTGTTTAGCACATTGTTTGAACCTTCTATTACAGCAGAGTTTTTCTAAAATTTCAAAGTGTCGTATATTTTATGCAAGCCTCACTGGAATTCCTTCGTTTTTTCACCACACAGAGAAGCGATCTTATACACTCACATCTACAACCGCAAGATGCATACCAACCATAGCAGAAACTAGATGGTCCTCCACTTCTAAGTTAGTAAGTGTAAATTTCTGACAAATAGTGAATAATCAGATAAAAAATCAATTCAACTTGCCAAGGGGTTTTTAAATGATATGAACACTTTTGAATTTACATTTTTGGCAATAGTACTTAATGAAATATTTGGCCCCACCGATCAATTATTAGAAATTTTGCAGAAAAAATCACTAGACATAAACTACCGTGTAACTCAAATTAAAAAAACTCTTGAAATTTTGAGTCATAGAAGGAACGATGAAGTATTTGAAACACTGTTTGGAAAAGCTAGCAAAATCATAGAAATAAGCAGATCTAAACGGGAATATGCTGCTCTTACACAAGAAACTTAATTTTTCAAAATTATAAACAATTGTATTTAGAAATTTTAGAACACATTCTTATGGAAATGGATATAAGATTTCAAGACTGTGTAAAACTTCAATTTGTTTGTCTTGCTGACACAACCAAATTCGAACAATTTAATTCAAGCTTTCCTTCTCATGCTTTTGAAAACCTATAAACATTTTTACGGAAAAATATTTACTAAACTCCAGCACCTTAAAAATGAACTGAGTCTTGTATATGCCAACGAAAAATTAAGGAATATATCGACTCAAGAACTTCTTTGAGTGCTTCATGAAGATAAAGACATTTTTACAGAAGCTTATAAATTGGTTGCCCTCATTTTAACCATTCCATCTACAAGTGTGTCAGTGGAAAGAAGTTTTTCTTGCCTTAAAAGAATACAAACTTACTGAAGAAACACTATTTCTCAAGACAGACTTGCTTCTTTGGCAAATATTTCTATTCAGAAAGATATTTTATTGATGCTCATGAAGAAACAACCATTCTATGACGACATAATCGATAAATTTGCAGCTTTAGAAGAAAGAAGAATTGATCTAATATACAAAAAATAGGTCAGTCCTCGTGTAGTGATTTTCATTGAAGACAGTAGATATCTTTTCATATTGCTCTTGTAGCTCTTCACCTATTTTTTCAACCACGAGCCGCCACTGCATTTTTTACTCATCCACACAACTGCACAGCTTTATAAATACATCCTGTTATGATGAAAAATCATGGAAATTCAATATTTGATTTCCAAAGCACATTGTGATTGCATGAGGTCTGCATTTTTTGGCACACAGATGAGATTATCAGACAGTTTGTTATCCTTGTGGCAAACTTCTCAGAAAAGTTTCAAATTTACTGAAGAGCCCATGAAACAAATTACGTTCTGTGCCATAAAGAAACAAGGATACCAATTAATTATCTGGTGTAATGAGCACATTTTATGCCAAAAAATTTCAAACCCAGTATAAAAGTTTTTTTGAAAGTTTATAATCAGCAGTTTCCTAACATTCTCTTGCATTTTATGCCACTTCAACAGGTAAGAGGGTATTTATGCACAAGCACATGGGGCACACGCCTAGTGGGACAGAATTTTGACAATTTCAAAAAAAAAAAAAAAAAAAAAATGCAGTAAAATTCATTTTTTTACAAAAATATAAAAAATAAAATAAACTTGTAGAAAAAAAAATGAAAAAAAAAATAATAATACAGAAATCAGTGCTATGCCCTAAAGTTTTAGGAGGGTCAGGAGGATGGGGCACAAGTATGTTCAAGAAGGTGTTAGGAACAAAAAGGGACTAGGTTGTTATCTGTTATTCCAACTGCAGTTTAAAGAGGATAGCCTTGATTTGTCAGCCACTGACTGTCCCTCAAGGATTTCAAAGCTACCATGACATTTAGGTCCCAGAAGAAAATCTGTGAATGAGAAATACAAGTGGATGAAAGCTAAGATCACTTTGTAATTGATCAGGTAGAACAAGAATTTTGGAGCTAGCTAAAGAATATTCTTAACAAGGGCATTTCAAAGTATTCAGAATTTCCCACTGCAGCAATCATGACAAGAAATTTGAAAGTTTTTATTTGCCTTAGTGTTTTTAGATGGAAAAAGGGTTTTTACTATAATTAAAACACTTTCAGACTGCAGTCAAATATGTGCAAGACTTTTAATTCAAGAGCTTAGCAGGAAATTTAAGAAGTAAATGAAAAAAAAATCATGTAGCCCATCAATCAAAAATACTTTTTTTTTTTTTCCGGTCTTAGTAACTGAAACATCCTTTTCATGATGATATTTCCAAATTCCGACTTTTAGAGCTTCTAGAGCAAAAATTGTGAGGTATATTAAAATTACAAAGATGTCAAATTTTGGATGCTTTAAACTTCATGATCTTTTAATGTCCAATCAGTCACAAAAACAATTTCTGAAAATTTTAGAGGAAACAAAAAAGTTTGCAGCACACGCACAGACTGATGGCCAAAGTAATGACAGCACTTTTTTACAAAATATGCAAAAAAGGGCTACCAATCAAATATCCACATAATTAAAACGAATTACCTATGATTTTTTTTTCATAAGATTTGGTAAAAAAAAAAAAAAAAAAAGAAGTCACTAATCAAATAGGGGTTGGGGCTGCAAAGAAATAAAATTCATCTCTGTTAACAAGAAAACTTTTCATAAGAAAAGCTGGAAAGTCATGGCTAAAGACCACGTTTCCCAGTAATGGTTAAAGGTGTCTTCAAACGCAAGGTTTATCCCAAAAGAAATGATACAATATTTGTATTACTTAGTGGACACCCGGTTTGATGAACTGCTTTACACATACACTGCCCTACCATTAATATCCGAATACCTGCATGTCTACAAATAATCTTTATTTACAGAAAATTTAATATTGTGTGCTGAAACCGTTGGCCATTATGACAGCCTCTAGTCTTCATGGAATAATTTCTACTTGTATTTTTTGTTAATGTCCACCAATATGTTTTGCCATTCAGCCTTCAAAGCAGCGACCAGTTCAGAATTGTTTGCCAGGTGATCTCTTCTTTCATGTACCCGATGATCCAATTTGTCCCAAAAATTCTCTATAAGGTTCAGGTCAAGATTCTGAGCTAGTCTAACTTTTTAATACCAATGTCCTCAAACCAATCTGTAACAATGTGAGAAATATGATATGGATGTGCACCTGCTGATTGGTAGTGCATAATTGTTAAAGACATCTACAAACAGCTCAGCATTCTTGGTTTTGTCCAAAATGCCGAATGGGCCAAGGCCGAAACACAAAATCCTGACTATTAGACAGGTGGACTATGTACAATTCATTGTTCCAAAAACACAGTTTTCCACTAGCCTAAAAGTCCAAGTTCGATATTGCTTACACCAAGCTAATCAGTGTGTAACATTAGTTGAAGTGATTAATGGCTTGTGGATGGTTGCTCAACTGAGGCAACCAATGTTATGCAGTGTTTTGCACACTGTGGTGGGGTTAATATCCCTCCCAACAGTCTCACATAAGGATTGTGTGATTTGAGACAATGCAAAGTTGCATTCTAAGCAGAAAATCCTTTGCAAAGCACTCTGGTCGTGTTCTGTTGGCTTCAGAGGTTTACTGAGTCATGGCACATTGAGCCCTAGTTCGCTTCTACTTGCATATGACATCCCCAACCAGCAACCTTCAATGCCGCTGAAATGTCACATATTGAGTGACTGCTCATGTGGTACCCTATTATCAATCCTTGCTGGAAATCAGCTGACTGTCAATCGAGGCACCTTGCATTTACAGTCATACTATTGTCTTATCATAGCCCTATGAGCATATTTATAGTCAGGTCTGTGACATGTGTCCAAATATTAATGGGAGGGCAATGATGCATGACAGATTTGTTAACCCCTGTGTAAATAAATTTTGACAGGTCAGTTCCCATTTTGTTTTGTTTTAGTTTGTAACAGTCAGTTGTTATGAAGAGATGTAGAAGCAGCACAACAAATAAAAGTTTCCTGTAAGACTAGGAAAACTGCAATAGAGATGTTCAACATAGTGCAAGCAGTTGACAGCAAGAAAATTTTTTTGGCCTATGTGCATTTCTAATTGGCACAAAATTTTTTACAATGTAAGGGAAAGTTTTACAGCAGACACGAAGACTGTGGGCTCTTCCACAGTGAGGTCTGATGAACACACTGAGCACATCCATGCAATTTTGCAAGGAGATAATTGAAGAGTGTGTTGGATAACTGCCCATCAAAAGCATGTGCACATGAGAAAACTAGATCATCCTAAACTTCTTGCAGTATGTTGAACATTTGCCTCTATGCCATTCCCCCAGGCTTATACACTATCTACCAACAAGTAATTGGACACCTGTGATAGCAAAGGAAAACAAAGTTTATTCACCTTCAATAGTTGGTGGAGCCTCCACGAGTGGCGATTACAGCTGCGACCCTCCGGGGCATACTCTCAACCAGGCGTTGTACGACACCCAGCGGTATTTTCTTCCCCTCGGCTTGGATAAGACAGGTCCGTTCCTTCACCGATTTCGGACGGTGCAGGCACCCCTTAAGTCGACGCTCCAACTCGTCCCAGAGGTGCTCAATAGGGTTAAGGTCCGGGCTCTGCGCAGGCCAGTCCATTCGATTAACCCCATTGTCACCATACCAAGCCATGGTGGACCTCGCAACATGACAGGTGGCATTGTCACCCTGAAAGTAACATGGGTCCACCCCGTAAAGCTGCCGCAACGTAGGAAGCGCATAGTCATCCAAAATGGGGCAGTAGGTCTCGGCATTGAGTTTACCAGGGATTGCGACCAAGGGTCCCGTGCCATACCAGGAGAAACACTACCATAGCATAATTCCACCGCCGCCGAACTTCACAGTTGGCACAATAAATTCCGGCAGGAGGCGTTCTCCAGGCAGACGTCAAACCCAGACCCTGCCATCTGAACGGTAGAGGGTGAACCTTGATTCGTTGCTCCAGAGAACCTGTTTCCACTGTCGACGTTCTTTGCACCACGTTAGCCGAGCAGCGCTATTGGACTTGGTGATCAAAGGCTTGTGGGCGGCAGCACGTCCATGATAACCGAGCAGATGGGCTTCCTTACGGATGGTATTCATCGAAAGAACACTCCTGGATGCCTGTTGAAACTCCTCGCGGATGTGGCCCATCGATTTGGTGCGGTTCTTCCGAATTTCTCTGGCCAGCACCCGTCGGTCTCTAACTCCCAGTTTTGTGGGTCTGCCGGGTCGGGGCACATTCTGACAGTCACCTCTCATCTTCCACTTGCCAATCACGTAGGCCACTGTTGATTTTGGGTACTTCAACTCGCTGGATATGTCACGTATGGATTGGCCATTTCTGTGATACCCGATGATTACACCTTTCTCGAAATCAGAGAGCTCCGAACTGCATGGCATCTTGCATGCGGCTGGTTGCGTTGTTGTTTCCCACACGATATTTAACGGCGGCGGCCGTGACGTGTATCAGGACCGCAGATATCGTCGATTGCAGGGGTGTCCAATTACTTGTTGGTAGATAGTGTATGTAACTTTATGGAAATGTGCTGCTCTTCTATCTCTACATAAAAACTAAATCTGTAACTAACTAAAACAAAATGGCATGTACTGCAACACTGTATCAGGGCAGGCTCGCAGGCCTATAAAAACTTGTTTGCACAAGTTAAACATGTCCACGGTAGGTGTGAAAAAAATCCACTGAACTGGATATCAATAAGAAACACAAATGTTCTTTTTTGGGGCAAACTTCATACATTTTTATGCCCCTTCATGATAATGCATCTGGAAGAACAAGAGTCCTATAGACAACACTGACTGTAGTCAGACATGATCAATGCTAAAAGAACTTTCTAACCTGATCTGTGGAAGCTGAGGTACTGTTAAGCTAAAATTCACACCACTTAGCAGGAAAATTTTGCACTAGAAAAGCTTGAAATGCATGAAAAATTGTTGCCATGTCCACAATTTTACATGAAATTTAGGACACAAAATCAAATGGATCTTTCAAATGGATGTAAAAAATAATTTTTTTAATGGAAATTTTGGATGCACCGATTTGGTTCCGAATACAAAATTACTGTAATAACATCTAGTGGGAAAATAGTTCATAGGATAAGCGCATCACATGAGTATTACATTGATGATACATAAAGCCAGCTGATCTTAACAAAACTTCGCAAATTTGATATGTAGAAGTTGTAATACTGTCAAATAAATTAGAAGAAACAGTTCACAGTAAAATACTTGGAAAATACATGGAAAACTTTTGTTGTAATTCCACGCATCTTAACAATGCAACAGATCTATTTATTTGCTTTTGAAGGGGTGTCCGTTGACTTTTGTCAATAAACTGTATATCCTAATATATAAAAGGCTAAGTTGCGACGACGTGGATATGTTTTTAAGTCGTCATAGCAACAACCGAGAAACAAATGTTTGTGATGTCACGCTTAGCTTTTCGTGCAAGTGACGTTATCACCTATATGCGCACAGTGCACGTATATATCACTGTTTTGTTGTCATAGCAACAAAGAACACAGCTGCTGGTATGACATCATCTCATTCAAATAATTTTCACATGACATCAGAGATGCGTTACGTCACACGGTCAATTTACATCAGAAATTTTGGTTTTACTTTACATACCCTTGATATGCTTTATTACGCTATTTAACAGAAAAAGACAAACATTTATATTCCGGTGTTCACATAGTGTTATCAGTAGCCATTCCTGTTTACATCTTTTTTCTTTCGTTCGGAGTTAGAGTGTTTTTTTTCCGAGTGCGATGGAAGTGGAGGCATACAGTTCTTGGTTGTAAGATGTTTTACAAGATTGTTTTTTTTTAAATGTATTTTCCTCCTAAAAATATTTAATGGCTGTTAATATTTATTAAATTTATTAATTTTAATACGTACTTGGGGCGACGTGGATCACTTTTATTTCAGTAAGGCGAGGACGAACGGTACTGTTCTTTGCAAACTTGACTGTAGTTTTAAACCTCGCTTGTCCTATTTGCACTTCCCCATTAATTGAACAACTTATAAAACCTCAGCATGAGCATTCAACAAACTTTATGGTTAACATATGGTCAATTAATAGTTCTCTTGCATTTGCATTGATGCAAGCACAAATGCTCCACCAGGTTAAGGGCCTTATTGTTTTTGAATAAATGGATCAATCTATTATCGTGCAGGAGCATTGCATCCTGATAATGGTGAACAGCGGAAATGTGCGCATTTGTACATATTAGATTTTGATGAGGCTGCTGCCCAAAGAGTGGAAATGCAAGAACTGATGGCTTTCCTTACATGCACTAATACTTGACTTAAAATAAGATCTTGTCTCTGGAAAATAAGGGAAATTTCTTGAAAATGTTAAGGTAGTCAAGAAAGAAATGAGTTGTTATAACAAATCTAAAGTTTTGGATTTTTTTCAAAATGTCCGTAGCAACACTTCCCTCTTCACCTTTTCTTTGAGCAAT
The DNA here is from genome assembly GCA_039090855.1 of Macrothele yani. NCBI lineage: Eukaryota > Metazoa > Arthropoda > Arachnida > Araneae > Macrothelidae > Macrothele > Macrothele yani. The sequence continues at coordinate 134,962,760 of CM077023.1, forward strand.
ATTCTCCAAATGTACCTACCACCAGCCATTTCCAATCTTTAACTACAGCATTTAAAGCACCAATTTTACTAGCCACCCATCTTACTTGGTGTAAATGCTGTAATTTTGATATTTCACACTCTAGCAACTCTGAAATTTTATTCAGTTTCCGTAATCGTTTGGCAGAATGGCGATAGAACTTGAATATCTTGCATATTGTTAAGTCTAATTCTTCTATATATTTTATGTTTTTATATATTTTATGTTTTTAACTGAATGAAGAACTGTTAGCTGCAATTGGTGTGCAATATAGTCAGGGTCGGCCTGGCCCACCAGGATACCTGGACATATCCCGGTGCGCCCTCCGGGAAAAAAAAGGCCAGATGAGTGAACAGTCGCCAAGAATGGCGTCACCCAAGTGATGGTGAACGATGGTCATGCCGCATGCGTCTCGAAAATACATGTTCTTTCCAGTAACTTCTAAGATAAGGTTCCCGACGTTTAGTGCGTTTTTAATTTATGTTATATGTACCTACCAACATGATTTCATGAAAAAGTTAAATAGTCATTAATATTTTTTGTCAATAAAGTATTAATGTATTATTGTGGTTTAATTTGAAAGAAATGTTATTTTGAGTAATTTTCTTTTTCGCTCCTTGTGCATGCGTTTCTTTTTTATGATTTGTGTACCAGTTGCAACTTGCGAAATCTGAATTTCATTGTTACTGTTATTTAAAATTCAAATATTTTCAAGTTATTTAATGGTTTCTTTCAGAACGTCTTCATGTGAATAATGGACGATAAAAAGAGAAAGAAATGCGGCCATGAGTACAGGAAAGAGAAAAAAAGCAAACAACTACAAGAGTCTGCAAAAGTGTTAAAAATTACCTAATTTTACCCCAAACCAAAATCTACAAGTCATACCGGTCAGGCAGAGAGTTTAACCTCACATGAAGTTTCACTTTCAGTATCAGATTCAGTGGATTATTTTGACATTGAAACACAATCCACTAGCCAAGAAAACTTCTCTGAATCAACTTCTGTTGATCGACCTCTCGTACTAGAAAGTGCAGTAACAAATGAAGTTAGAGAAGGCTCAATCAATCCAAATGCAGAGTCAATGGGACTATTTTAGAAAACCTGGCCAGGATGAATTGCTTGCGTATTTGGCTTACCATCTTGTTCAGCCCTGTGAGAAGGATATGCCTTTCCATGATAGAAAACCGTTGTTTAATGTAGAAAAAAGTGACAAACAAATTTTCAAAAGACAGTGGTTGACTTTTAATGAAAAGACCCAGCAGTTGTTTTGTTTTTTGTGTATCGCGTTTAGCGATAGCAAATCTGTTTTCTGCTCTGGCTTCAACGACTGAAGGCATGTTCACCAAAGAATAGAGGAACACGAAACATCCAGAAGCCACATGGAATCCACACAGTCATTTATGGCAGTGAAACGCCAGAAAACTGCTCACGATTTATTGTTAAATAACCAGCTTGAGAAAAGAAAACAACAAGTACAAGAAAGGAGATGGATAATTGAAATAGTAGTAGATGTGATTAAGTTAATAGACAAACAAAGGCTTCCTTACTGAGGCTCTCTAGAATTGGCATACACACTTGATAATGAAACTATAAATCATGAACATTTATTTGAGTTAATTCTTTTATTAAAGAAATATGTTTGAACACTTGAAAAACACCTCAACAACGTTATTGAACAGAGTGTAAATATTCATACACAGCAAGAGAAAAGAAAGAGAGAAAATGAGAAAGCAGTAGGAAGAGGCACTTTGGCGACATTCTTAGGTAAGAATACTGTAATAAAAATTATCAACATTATCTTAGATGAGATGAAAAGACATATTGCTAAGGAAATGAGGAAGGCTGTTAAGTTTTCAGTTATGATGGACACTACGATGAATATTTCCTGCAATGACCAATGTACATTTGTATTTCGGTATGTTATAGAACTGTCAGATCATGGAGTTGTTGAAAGACTCCTTGCATTGATATGTGTTTTTTCAACATCTTGACAAGATTTATTCAATACATTAAAAGATGTGTTGGGTGAACTTCAAATTCCTATAGAGCACTGTGTGGCGAATTCCTTTGGTGGTGCAGCAAACATGAATGGGAAATACAATGGATTAGCAGCTAAGCTATCAGCAGAAGTTCCTAATCATATTCATACATGGTGTTACGCTCATGTGCTTAACTTAGTACCATCTGATACTGTCCAGTGCCTTTCAAGTACTATATTTTTCTTTAATTTATTTCAACAGGCAAAAGTGTTTTTGAAGGAATCCTTAAAACAACAGCAACTGTTCCTGGAACAAAAGCCTTATTTTAACTTAGAAGCTATTAAAATTACAAGATGGCGAAGCAGAAGTGACACCACAGTAAAAAATATTTGGAAGGATTGATGACTGGGTTGAAGTTCAACTATCCAAAACTCAATTCAAGCTATCTAAAGCTGTGTATTTAGAAATGGTTGTCGTATTGTTCAAAATTTCTAATTCTGAAGACTTTAATATTAAAGTCTGAAATGATGCATTGGCTATTTTAGAGAAGTTTTTATCATTTGAAACAATTTTGGTAGCAATGATGTTTCTCCAGATTTTCAAATTAACAACTCCTCGATCAGATTACTTACAGACAAAGAACCTTGATTATGTTCAAGCATGAAGGTTAATAGAGTGTTCTTCATCAAAGTTAAAATGCATTCCAGAACAGTTTGCCACCACTTTGAATGCTGCAGATATATTTGTAACAAAAATGTCTACTATGCTAGAAGAAAAGGCCAAGATTGATAGCTCTCTTGAAAACATCATAATAGAAACTGAAATAAAGAAGAAAAGAGTAAAAACTATATATATATAAAAAAAAAAAAAATGCCAGGAGAGGCTGCAAAACATGAAAATGCTAACTTCTGAAGATACTTTTCGTATTTCAGTGTTCTATTATCAGGGGTGTTTGCGAGACCAGATAAAATCCCTGAAAATCTCGCGGGCTTACTAGGGTTTTATGACTTTTAATTCAATGAGTATTTTAAAACCAATTATTATACCTTATATTATAATAACCCAATTGTACTATAATAATTCAAAAATTATTTACATTTACCTTCTTTTAGAAATATTTAAAAATTTTAAACATTTAAATCACAGAATATATTATGAAAAAAAAATACAATAAACCCGTCTTAAAACACTTGAATTATTTAAAAACAACAACATCCAGTTTTTTTTGTTTCCTTGGAATAAGCTCTGAATCTGCCTTTCTTTTGTATTGAATTTCACAATAACTGTTGGAATGGGAAAGGTTATTTTTTCCTCTTTCACATACAGAACTGGAAGGCTCCTCAACACACAGGGATTTGGAAGATCCCTGTTCACATATGGAACTACGAATTTCTTTTTGACATGAAGTGAAAGGGGTTTCATGAGTGTTCCTGGAACAAAAGCCTTCAGAACTAGATTTTTCAGCATTCAAGTCCTCCTGATATGCTCTCCAACTTCTATTGATATTTACAAATAAATCTTTATTAATTGGATCAGTCACGGGATTTTTCGAGCCATATTTTTGGCAAGTTGTTTCTTTGGAAGACATTAAGTCATATTTAACAGTTGCACTACATCCAATGAATCAATTTTAAGAGATGTTCTACTGTCAGTCAGAATATCATCCATTTAGTTGAAAGCACTTTCAACTAGTGGGCCGTGGAAGCAGGGAAGGCATGCCTTGACTAATTTTCCTAACATGGGATACTTTTTTTCATTTGTAACTTCATCTTTTAAGTAAAAAATTTTAGACCAATATTTGTGTATCACACATTTAATGTTTTTTTATTGGTATCACAACAGTAGAGCATTTCATCAGTAATATCAATATCAGTTTGGTATAATCTTAATTCTGTACACAGTTGTGGTTTTTCAGCCTCAGAAAATATATAAGACAGATAAAAAGATAATTTTTCAAATGCTAATATAGTACTAGTTTTACCTCTTAGCTCTGGGTCCAATGCTGTAAAACTAATAAGAAATTAATTTCCAACAGGTAATTTTTGTATCATATACTGTGCTGTGTTATTGTAGGCTTTGACCAAAGAGTTTTTGAATTCTTTTGCTAACACATGGTCTTTTGATAATTTTTTCATAATGGTGCAAGCTTCTGATCGAATATGCAGCAACTTGTTGGGTAAGTGGAAATTAGAATTACTAACATCAAGCTTTAACAAATCCTTGTAAGACATGCACTTTGAAATAACTTCTGGCTTTATAAAAAAAGTAACAAATTTTAACATCAATTAATAAATGCTGGTATGTAAGGTCAGGTGATGCGTAACATCACAGCCTCTCCTTGACAAATGTCAACCCCGCCTTCTCGTGGTACATCCTGTTCCCACTAAAGGGGCTCTGACGACCGCCAATAGCGGTATAACTATACCATCGGGATTAGAGGAAATGCTATCCCACACTCACCAACCCGCTTGGCCAGCGTAATGAGTTATGGCCAAACCCCTCCAAAATGACTCCACAACTTAAATCTTGGCCCTCAGTCTCCGGCAGCTGGAATGTACCTGGCCAAGGCAGCGGCCAGTGCGACATGAAGGCAGAGGGTGCTAAGAATCCCCGGAGGACCGGACTAGGCTGCCATCTGATGCTGACCTTGGCTACGTATAACGGATGCTCCCTATCTTCTGATTCAAGGCTTCTTGAATTGGAAGAGGAACTACAAAGGATCAAGTGGGACATCGTCGGGCTAAGTGAGGTAAGGAGAAAAGGAGAAGATCTCATTGAACTGAAAAGTGGACATCTCTTCTACTATCGTGGGACAGATACTGGCAGAACTAGTGGTGTTGGATTTATAATAAACAAGAAACTGAAGGATAAAGTTGTAGAAGTTGAAAGTTCCTCTGACAGAGCTGCACGACTCGTTATCCAACTCTCGAGAAGATACCAGGCTCAGATTATTCAAACTTATGCACCCACCACAAGTCATGCTGAAGAAGAAATTGAAGAATTTTATGAGGAAATTCGTGATCTAAATAATAAAGGTAAGCAGCACTTGAAGATAATTATGGGAGATTTCAATGCAAAAATAGGGCAACGGCAACAGAATGAAACTTCAGTAGGTAAATTCGGTAACGGCAACAGAAACCAGCGTGGAAATACTCTCTTAGAGTTTGCAGAGGCAGAAGGGTTTTTCATCTTGAACTCCTTTTTCAAGAAAAAGCCACACAGGAAATGGACATGGAGACATCCAAATGGGACGACAAGTGAAATTGATTTTATTATGTGTAACAAAAAATTCGTCATAGAAGACTGCAGTGTGCTAAACAAGTTCAACACAGGCAGTGACCATAGATTGGTGAGATGTAAGATGCACCTCAACACTAAACTCGAATGTAGCAAGCTCATAAGACAAACAAAATGTATTGACATAACCAACCTTAAAAAACACCATAATACCTTCAAATTGGAACTGAAGAACAGGTTTTCTGCTTTAGAAGGCCTAACATTGGAAGAAGTTGATATTTCTGAAGTTAACAGAAAAGTAACCAAAGCTCTTATGGAAACAGCAACAAAATTAGCTGGGTCTAAGAACAAATTGCATGTGAACAAATTATCAGGAAAAACCAAAATGTTGATGCAAAAAGAAGAGTGATGAGGACAACTAAAGAAGATGTGACTTCCAAAGTGGAATATATAGAGCTATGCAAGACAGTACGAAAAAGTATCACTGAAGACGTAAGGAAATTCAACTGTGAACTAGTAAGGAAAGCAATTGAAAACAACTAAAGCCTAAAGATAGCAAAGGGACATCTCAGTAAGGGAAGAAAACAGATTATGGCACTGAGAAAAGAAGATGGTTCTGTAACAAGAAATAGAGGCGAAATTTTGACAAGAGTGAAAGATTTCTACTCCAAATTATATGAAAGGGATGATACATGTACTCCAGACATCATGAAAGGTACCAGTACCAGAGTTCTTCCAGTCCTTCCAGCAGAAGTTGCGCATGCAATCAAGAACATGAAGCGGGGAAAAGCTCCAGGAGAAGATGGAATTACTGTAGACATCATACAAGAAGCAAGTGGAGAAATCGAAACAGTACTCGCCCAAATTTTCACTCGATGCCTTCATGAAGGGAAAATTCCTTAGGATTGGAACAACGCTACAATGATCTTGCTACATAAAAAAGGTGACATTGAGGATCTCAGGAACTACAGACCTATCAGCCTCCTATCAGTGGTTTATAAAATCTTCACTAAAGTTCTTTCACGCCGCTTGAAGGTAACACTGGACATGGCTCAACCGAGAGAACAAGCTGGATTCAGGAGTGGCTACAGCACAATAGGTCATATCCACGTACTGAGAGAACTAATTGAAAGAGCGAGGGAATATGAACTTCCATTGTGCATGGCTTTTATCGATTATGAAAAAGCCTTTGATTCGGTGAAACCATCAGCAGTTGCAATGGCTCTGAAATCCTGCGGTATTGAAGATGCATACATTACTATTATTAATAACATCTATGAAAATGCAAGTGCAAAGATTCGGCTGTTTGAAAATACAACACACATAAAAATTGGAAAAGGAGTGAGACAAGGTGACACCATATCTCCGAAGCTCTTTAATGCCACATTGGAAAATGTCTTTCAATCACTGAACTGGGAAAACAAAGGGATAAAGATTAATGGAGATTATCTAACCCACCTTCGTTTTGCTGATGACATAGTCATTTTTGCAACTACCCCATCAGAGCTACAGAGTATGATCCAGGAACTTGCTGACAAGAGTAAAGAAGTGGGATTAAAAATGAACTTTCAGAAGACAAAAGTGATGTACAATGCTTTTACAAGAAATGAAGATTCATCGATTGATGGAGAAAAGCTGGAGATAACAGACACGTACATTTATCTTGGACAGCAGATATCAAGTGAGGGTCACATTGATGAAGAAATTAATCGGCGTACAAAACTTGCCTGGAGAGCTTTTGGAAGAAACAGCATAATTTTCAAGAGCAATATGCCATTATGTCTTAAAAGAAAAGTGTTTGATCAATGCATCCTTCCAGTGCTTACATATGGTGCAGAGACGTGGACCTTAGCTAAAAGAGACATACAAAGGCTGCAGACAACTCAAAGTAGCATGGAGAGGTGCATGCTTGGTGTAACCAGGAGAGATAAGAAGAGGAACACGTGGATCCGAAAAATGACAAGAGTGGAAGACATCATGATCAGAGTTAAATCCCTGAAATGGCAATGGGCTGAGTATACTGCCAGAAGGACAGACCATCGATGGACAGCTGAAATTTTAGATTGGATTCCAAGGGACAGGAAAAGACCCAGAAGAAGACCACATGGAAGATGGGTGGATGAAATTCGAAAGTATGCGGGAGTGACATGGAGGAGACTGGTACAAGACAGACCGTTGTGGAGGAAACTTGGGGAGACCTTCGTCCAGCAGTGGATTGATAATGGTTGACAATGATGATGATGATGTAACATATGAAGCATTGGTTTTTTGGTTTCAAATAATTTTATGTACACATCAAATTCTGGTAGTACTGCTGTATATAATGCTATTTACAATCAAGTTTTTTTCTGCAAAACAAATAATCCATTGACTATTCTTTTTTTCTGAACTACAGCATCCTTTTAAGTTTTTGGGAATGTAAAGAGGAATGTACTATATCTACAAGCTCTTTTTGAGAAGATGAAATATTTCTATTATCATACACAGCTTCAACATCAGAAAAATAACACTATCTATATGACATATATCGTTGTTCAATTTTCGCTAAGTTGCGATGAACATACTTTTTACGTGGCTACGATATTTTAATTCGGTTGACATTAAATGTCTGTAAATACTGTTTCACACGTTATGCAAGTTCAGCTATCGGGAGATTGCAAAAGGACGTTAACGTAGTATTGGCAATTGAAGTCAAGTATATTAATAATAAGTATCTATACTTACAATATTCATAGTGGCTGTCGGGGCTTCATATATGCGTCATCTAAGAATGTGAATTCTTTCAATTGTGAAGTTAAAATTCATGACATTGTAAAATCTGCACCAGATAAAATTAAACAAGATGAATTTTTTACAATGCAAAAAAATCCTTTAACATCGATGAAATAAGAAACTGAATTAAAACCTTGTTGAATTTTTTTTTTTTTTTTTTTTTTAAACGAACTACTATCCTGAAGAGGAGACAATCTTGACCGCGAAGCACCCTGACACATAATGAAAACCAAAGATGAATTATACTTTTGCCAAAACCTCAAAAATAAACAATCTTGAAAAAGAAAATACAAACATACAAATCTCCCGAATGCGAAGCACCAAACTAGTTTCTGCTAACATTTATAGCCATCATCAATGGTAGGTGCACAGACATTAGGATCACCGCACTCACTCGCTCAGGTATGCAGCTTAACCCCAATGTATGTTCAGCCCTGTCGTGTAGATATTTGCGCATCATGATTTGGGTTCAACTGCACATATCAATGGTGTCGCCATCTGTAGTCAAACAAAAATATACTAGTAGCTTTTACGTAGAAATATTCAACTGTATTTTTAAGTACTATTTGATATCACATGTTTTTTGTTAATGTTTTTCCTCTTGAAATGTTTTCTCTCCTGTTCAATAAGGTACCTCCATGCAAACTGAAGCTCTACTGGACTATTAACGTTACAGTTGTATCTTTTGGTTTTCTCAATGACTACAGCCTCGGAGGTTAGAATCTGGGCATGTGATCTATGTGATGTTAGAATTTTTGTGTTAGTCCAATCAGGAGTTACATGATTTTTGATACAATGTTGTATTAATGAAGTTTTTTCATCTTTTCTTGTCCAGTTCATAATATGTTCATTTAATCTAGTCAAAAATCTTCTACGCATACTTCCGATATATACTTTGTCTTTCTGGTTATCATCCGTAACTGTTGGAATGACATAAACCCCAGATTTATTTAGAATTGATCTATTATTAGTAGTAGTAAGTATGCTTCCATTGTCAATAACTGTTTCTGCAATGTTAATATTGTTGTTGTAACATTCTTTTTTAAAATAGTACTAATAGGAGGTAAGTATGGAAATTTTCCATAATATTGCTGTATTTCTTTTTTAATGTTATTATCGAAACAATGTATATTGGCCGTAATGTTGTTATATAAAGATTTGACTAATCCTTTACTATATCCAAATTCTTCTGCAGTTTTTTCAATCCATTTTAGCTCTTTGATCTCTAATTCTTTATTGGATGAGTGTGTCATGGCTCTTTTAATATAAAAGCGGAATGCTGCAGTCTTATATTTCCAAGGGTGTGTAGAATCTCTTGGGATAATTGCCTGTACATATGATGGCTTCCGGTATACAGGAATATTCTATAATTCCGTTATCCTTTTGTATAGATATATCCAAGAAGTTTAGCTGGCCATTAACCTCAATTTCTTTACTAACCTGTATAGATTGATAACAATTGTTAAATTTAGCAATGAAATTATCCATTTCAAGATTGGAGTGCTGCCAAAACAGTAAAATATCATCTACATATCGGAGATATACATATGGTAAGTATATATTAGAATGATCTAATATACAGTTTTCAATATCTTGCAGAACGACTTCGGCCAGTAGTCCTGAAATTGGGGACCCCATAGGGGCGCCATATTGCTGTTTATAAATTATCCCATTAAATGTGAAATAATTAATTATTTGCAACAAAAAATAATGCAGATACAATACTGTTTCTGACTTTATCAGTAAGATTTTCTTCATCCAATCTGGAATTAATTAAGTCAATAGCGACATCTGTTGGAGTATTGGGATATAAAGAGATGACATCTAAACTGGCCATTGTGAAATTGGAGGTTTTAATTGTTTTTAACTTGTTGGTAACTTCAGTAGCATTAGTAATACTGGCTTCATGGCTATTGTAGAATGGTTTGATGTAGTTAAATAGTGCTCTCTCTAAGTTAATAGTTGGAGATAAATTCTTATTAACAATAGGCCTAATAGGTTCGCCAGTCTTATGTGTTTTTATTTTACCAAAAATATTTGGTGTACAAGCACCTACTGGTGGAATACATTTGCTTTTAATAATTGTAGGTAAGTCACTGTGATTTTTTATATTAGCCAAGTTCCTAATTATACTGTCAACAGGGTCCTTATTGACTATGATGGCATTCAACTTACTGATTGCTTCTGTCATCTTGTTATTATATTCATCTGTATTTAAGATGACAATCTGCTTAGATTTGTCCGCCATAATACACTTTATAGCAGGGTTATTTCTCAACTCCATTAGGGCTTCGTGCTCATATGTGATTCTTGTATTTTCATTGGTGTTGTACAAGTTGTTGATGGCACGGACCATTTTAAATCTTGTAGGATTTTTATTTGCATTAGGCAATCTTTGGATGACGTTCTCAATTTGCGGAATGAGGTATTCTTTTTATATATGGCTAATATAAAAAATCACAGTGACTTACCTACAATTATTAAAAGCAAATGTATTCCACCAGTAGGTGCTTGTACACCAAATATAATATCAAAGAGCTAAAATGGATTGAAAAAACTGCAGAAGAATTTGGATATAGTAAAGGATTAGTCAAATCTTTATATAACAACATTACAGCCAATATACATCGTTTCGATAATAACATTAAAAAAGAAATACAGCAATATTATGGAAAATTTCCATACTTACCTCCTATTAGTACTATTTTAAAAAAGAATGTTACAACAACAATATTAACATTGCAGAAACAGTTATTGACAATGGAAGCATACTTACTACTACTAATAATTGTAGGTAAGTCACTGTGATTTTTTATATGAGAACAGCCATACAAAGATTTGAACATCAACCACTTACAACTGAGAGGTACGTGAAAAGTTTTTACTTGAATTACATTTGATTACCGAGGTATTTGTTCGCAGTAAATACTAATAATTTCCCACTGGAAATTGCATTTCACACAAAGGAACTATAACATGTAAAGTTCCAACAGTTAAACCAGTACTGAATGGATTTAACTGAAAAAGAATAACGTATATAAAACATGTTTTTTAATCTCGATACGCCGAGAAATATGTGCGTATTAAAATCGTCACTCTACTGATTTTTTTTTTTTATGTACATACAGAAAATAAAATGAAATACATTTCTGCTTTCATAGCAAAAAGCTTGTTACATGGAATCTAAAATTTTCAACTACAAAATGGCAAAAGATGAGAGATAGAATGTGCTGCATTAGGTACGATCGTTGTCAAGGACACCAGGAAACATGCGGGAAACGGTAATGCACAGGAAGCCAATATTACGGTGGGCATCACATGTGCGAGATGTCAAGGTCACGTGAAGGGAAGAAGCAACCGTTGTGTAGTTGCATTGGTTAATACTGGGGTCACTCCAGTATTAACAAATGAAACTAAACAAGGGATGACTGGGGAGACTGAGATAGACGGGAGAGAAAGGAAGAAGAAGAAAAAAAAAAAACTGCGAAGTCGCTATTCTTACAATCACACCTCCTGCTTCAGGCGTAAAATTCACACGGGAAAACTTTGAGAGGGAATGAGAAAGCAGCACATTGGCTTAGTACTTTAAAATTTTGGAAGGGAGGGTGTCGCCGTGGAACTATTTCGCCAAGACAAAGAACGGCTTATCGCTTAAGAGAATACATAATTTCGTAAAACTGTGGCACTTCACATGCACAAATTTTAAAAAGGGGAAAAAAAAAAAAAGTAAAATGTTCTAATCACAATCATACTGCAAGCTTGCAGAAAAAGAGCCGTTCGTGCGAACGTCGTGGTCAGGAAGTTAATCGTCCACAATGAATTCTTGAACACCGCGGACAGGCGGTTTTGCTTTTGCGCGCCCTGGTAGCCAGTCCCATCAAAAAGCATTCCGGACAGATTCTTCTAATTTGGTTATATCACTGCTAATATCAAGAAATTTCATACTGAAATTCTCTAAGCCTCTACTTGATTATTAGCGCCAAATGGAAAGGAGACAAATTTTCTTCTCACACTAGCATTTGAACTCTCAACACAGGTGGTCCCTATGGGAGTTCTACTGCGCATACTCACAGACTTCTCACATACCACAACCGGAAAACATGTGAAACGAATCTTGCAATTCATGCTGCAGACATATGACTTATAGGTTCTCGCATTCAAAACCCTACTACAGTAGAATTCAATGATTCGGGATGGCACAACCCCCCCCCACTGCTCTGACCTTTAGGCCCGCTTATTTCACCTTTAGCGAATGGGAAGATCGTTTAAATCAGAGGAGCAAATGCCGCCATCAACGACAGAGGAGGGGACGGTACCGGGAGTGTCACACAAAGCGCATCGGATAAACAAGCCAGACGGCTGCCGTCAACAGCGAAGGGGTGTGCGTGATTCTTAATGGTTGGGGGCCGGTGGTCTTTCTCCCTTTGGCACTGTTTATAATGGCCTTTCTCTCTCACCTGCGGCTGGCTTTCGGAGCAAAGAGGTGCATGTGCAAAGCCGCCAAGCATTCTCCCCTCTCCCCCTCTGCGCCCAAGGAGCCGAACGCTGGTCACCTGGTAATGTTTCATCCATGAATGGTATGCTTTTCTAAATCCCCTGAATTTCAGGGGCACCTTGTTCAAATTTCCCGGAGCACAACACAGGCCTGTATTATGTATTAGACAAGATAATTCAAACAACGGACAACAAATTTATCCACCATAAGTCCTTACACTTGGATCTTTCATGGTTTGATACCAAACGGCTTGCCAAGTACAAATCACTACCACTGAATGCCTTAGACAGAATCTGTGAAGTTATTCATTCAGTTGATAAGGGAAAGCTAAAAGAAGAATTACTCTCATTTGCGGGATGTGGCCTCAGATTAGTAATCGATCTACTGTTCAAGATTACGTTAGGATATATGAGTTAGAAAAACTTTTGAGTAAGACTGATGATGCCCCCACCCCTCCGTGGGTGCGGCAGTGTGGCTAAGGCCAAAATAGGTGGGTCTGGGTTGCTTGGTTTGAGAGGGGTCTGGCGCCCTCTAGATAGTTGGCCCACCGCCCTCGAAGGTGACCCAGGCCAGCCCTGAACACAGTGAACACTTACAACACTGTCTAGTTTCTGGGACATCTTAGCTACTGACCCATTGTGCATACCAATCACAGTGGCTGCTCCATCAGTTCCTATTCCCACTAAAGTACTGCTGGTTAACAATCCTTCAAGTCCCAAATGCAGTAATCCTTCTCGATAGCTTCCAAATAACCAGCACTTGTTGCATTGTCTAATGAGACAATGGAGAGAAATGTTTCCTTCACTTTCCCCTACCTAATAAACCAAACATAGAGTATAAGTTCTTTCTCATCAGATTTATCTGTTGGTCCATCAAGTAAGATGTTTACATAAGAGCTTTCTCTGATTTCCAACAATAAATCATCTCGAAGAACTGAAGTAATATATGCAATAAATTCTTGGCACCTTTCTTCATTTGTATATTGGCCTAAATTGGTAACATCAAGTTTACTTAACAATGCCATCGGGTCGTTAAAGTCTGTGTACGGCCTATTATTCTTTGCAATGTGATATGCTGCTGTAAAAAGGGTTTGCAAGCGTTGCAGTACATTTTTATCAAATTTTTTCACACATTTTGCTAAACGCGCATTTTGTGGATTACTTTCGGCACGTTTTGCTTCCTCACATCTGACATGTGGGGCTGACTTACCCTGCTTTTCGAAAGTTTCCAGTTTAAATGGGACTGAAAATCCATTTACAACTCTTGATCCTGATGTCTTATTTGCAATGTCAGGAAACATATTGCACACCACACATTTTGCTATTCCATTCTGGTATTGTAGCCACTGTAGTTGTTTGAGCCACGATTCCTGAATTTTCCTTTGCCTTAACCAGATACGGAAACATCAGAAATTAGTGATTCACCAGCAGAGTTGTTTTCTTCAATAGTGGATGCACTGCTTGTTGTTGGCTGCTTAGCAATACTGGGTTTATGAGCAGCACTGATTTCTCTGGGAGAATCAATATGCTTGGCATTATTTGCTCTACTTTCAATTGATGCCTCATTTCCAAAGAAATTTGTAAGTCAACACTGTTTTTACTTGGTTGAGTAAGGCCGTGGCTCATATTTGCAAGTTTCATTTTATTTGAAACCTCAAATTATCACAACAAGGAACCAAAAAGAAGAAGCTCCAGGCAAAACTCCAAAGGTTGTACACTCCACATGTAGTTATGAAAAATACAATCCAACAGCGAGTTTTGATTAAAACTGTTCACTAAAAATAGCAACTTGCACTGTAGGATTGGTGAGGCTTGCCAAGCAAGAATGAGACAGAGAGAAAGAGAGAGAGAGGCGAACTACAAAGCTGGTCAGAAAGGGAGTTGTCATAGAAACGGTCGGTTGATTGACGGCTTCAGCGCAGAGAATGTTGCATCATAGCTGTAAACTAGATGAAGGAGGGGAGAGGAAGGGGTTTGCAGAAACTTCCTTGCTCAAACGGGGGCACGATGTTGACTGATAAACATCTCTTGTAGGCTAGTGGGATACAAAATATGATTTTCTTTCTTCGTGAAATTTCGACAAAACTGGCTGCAAATTTAATGAACTTCACAAATTGCGAAAAGGAACAAACTCACCAACTTTCGTGCGAAACGGATAAAAATTGTGAAAACTAGATACTAAAATTTTTAATCATGTTTTCAATTGCGTACGACGGCAGTTTTCTGCTCTGAACGTCATAATAAAAATTGTTATGTGCAATTCAAAAAGTTTTCATTTGATTGTAGTGAAATTTTCAGGATAACCTTGTATGACCCAGTTATGACATCTCACATCTGTAAAAAATTCAGATCTTTTAATTGAAAATTCGGAAGAGAGAAATGTGGCGCCCTACTATGTCGTTAAAAGATTGACCCAGAGACCTTTCTTGTAAACACAGGAGGAAACTGTCTTTTGATCTAAAGGCCGGAAGTATGAAATGATGAGACAGAAAGTAAAAACAAATCGTCCTCCAATCCGAACGGATCAAAAATCCTAACTAAAACAATAACATACCCTAATAGGCCGGTGTAATGATATTTTGTTACACCAGCCGACCGCTGAGGGTGGAGAATGTAGCAGAGCATATTTTTACTGTGATTCAACCATTTAACCTTATTGCCCCAGCCCCAATGTTTGTCACTGATAGATACTAGCAGACTTGGGACGGGAAACTGTAATAACGATATCCCTGAGTCCACGAAATGCAACTTTGTGCTAGTCAAAACACAGAATTATTATTATTATTATTATTTTGTGAGTAAAATGTTAGATGCTTCCAGGTTAATTTTTTTTTTGAAACTGAATTGAAAAAAAAAAAAACAAGCAAAAAAACACTGTTACACCAACTAAAGTTGAAAGAATTAATGGACGATATAACAAAAAGGTATATTTTTGGAGTACTGGAGGCCAAAGTTCATGTAATCAAATTCCAAAAAGAGGGCTTCCCCAGGCTCATATGCTCTTGATTTTGAAAGAAGCGGACAAACCAACATTGCCTAAGAAAATTGACCAAACTGTATCGGCAGAACTTCCAGATAAAGAGCATTTACCAGTTTTATATGCAACTGTTGCAAAACACATGGTTCATGGCCCGTGTGGTGAAAGTAATCACAATTCACCCTGTATGGAAGATGACAAATGTACCAAGCAATTTCTGAAGTCTTTCCCAAATTAAACAGTAGCTAACAAAGGCGGGTATCATTCATATCGCCGTAGAAAGAATGGTGCAACCACAACGTGGTAAAACTATTGATAACAGCTGGATTGTCCCTTCTAATCCGTATCTTTTGTTAAAGTACAATTGCCACATTAATGTCGAGGTGTGCGCTACTGTGAAAAGCGTGAAACACCTTTTCAAGTACATATACAAAGGTCATGACTGTGCAAATACGACTTAGTAAAAAGTCATGTTGTTTCCCGATGCGTAGCTCACCTGAGGTAATGTGGGTAATACTTGGTTATGATACACATCAGCAATCTCATCCCTATTCACCTTCCTGAAGAACAGAACATTACCTTTAATCCGGAGCGTTTAAACAATGTTTGAAATGCAGTTGTTCATAATGCTCTTTCAAAGAGATACAATGCTCACACCATGGTTCAAACTAAATGAGGGCAATGAAGATGCATGATCCATTTCATATAGTGACATGCCAAGACATTACGTGCTCAATCAAAAAGAAAGACGATGGGTCCAATGAAAATGTGGTAGAGATAATGTGATTGGAAGAATGTATTCAGTCAACTTTGGCTCTGATCCACAAATATAAGGGACAATCCAGCTGTTAAGATATTGTTTGAGACTACTGCTACTTCATGTGTCTGGAGCAAAAAGCTTTACAGATCTAAAAACAGTCAATGGAATTCTATATGATACCTTCCAAGAAGCTGCATTGCAGAAAAAATATTTAATTAAGAATGATGAAACATGGGAGAAAACCTTAGATGAAGCATCAGTTTGCAGCATGCCTCGACAACTACGAGATTTATTTGCATACATTCTCATCTTTGTTTTACCACCCAAAGCACAAGAATTGTTTGAAAAATATAAACCCCATCTTTGGGAAGATTTTGCACACAGACATAACATTGGACATACTGAGGATTGTGAACATTGCTTGAATTTGACCCTACAAAACATTAATGATATTCTCAAAGCTAACAACAGCTCATACATACAATAAATATAATCTTCCAATTCCATCAAGTAACATTCCTCAAAGTCTGGATGTTTATTTTGACAGTGCTGCAGAACGACAAAAAGCTACAGAAATGGCAAATAATTTAAATGCAGAGCAAAAACAGCATATGACAGTATTATGTCAGCAACCATTAATGATGATCTTCCTCATAGATGTTTTTTCCTTGATGGCACGGGGCGCAGGAAAAACTTATTTGTATAAAACCCTCCTCAGCACTATCCGTGGAGAAGAAAACATAGCTTTGCCTGTTGCATCAACAGGAATTGCTGCTAATCTGTCAGAAGATGGAAAAACATACTTTAACCAATTTAAGTTAGTGCCACCTTTAAGTGAAACGTCTATGTCAAATATAAAGATTAATTCCACCACCGCCGAAATCATTCGATCTGTGAAAGCCATAATTTGGGACAAAGCTACAATGGCTCCCGGTACTGCTTTACTTGCAGTTGACCGAATACTGAAAGATATTATAAGAAAGCAGAAACTTTTTGGTGGCAAAGTCCTTTTACTTAGAGGAGACTTTAGACTAACTCTCCCTGTTGTCAAGCATGGTGACAGAACCAAAATATTTGAAGCCACAGCAATTAAATTCAACCAATTATGGGAGAAGTTTGAGATTTTAAGACTCAAAAGTAATGTTCGATTTGTTGATTCATCATTCAGTGAATGGCTTTTACGACTTGGTGATGATACCCATGAAACAGTTGATGGCCTACAAGAGGAAATGATAGAGATACCTACACATATTTTATATGATGGTTATACAGCCAAAAAATATTCGGTGAGAACTTGAAAATTTCTGATTTCAAAACATTTGCAAAGAAAGCTATTCTGTGTCCCAAAAACTCTGATGTTGACAAATTAAATGATAATGTTCATGATCTCTTAGAGGGGACAGCAAGCACATACTTAAGCTCCGATTCAATTGATGCCGATGGTGAAGAAAATACTGAACAGTATTATCCTATAGAGTTTTTAAATGAACAAATTCCATCAGGAATACCACTCCACAGACTGAAGTTGAAGATTGGAGCTATTATCATGCTCCTGAGAAAACTCAATACACAACAAGGTTTATGCAATGGAACAAGACTGATAATTAAAAAACTAAAACCCAATTTGATCATTGCAGAAGTACTCACAATCTTAGCATGTGGTAAAACTGTTTTTATTCTGCAAATTGACCTCGCACTTACTGATATAAACCTCCCATTCACATTAAGATGACGACAATTTCCTGTAAAATTCGCCTTTGCTATGACCATTAATAAGTCTCAAGGTCAAACACTGGAGAAAGTAGGTATCTACCTTCCTGAACCAGTGTTTAGCCATGGACAACTTCATGCTGCATTGTCAAGAGTTCAGACGGTTTGATGATGTCACAGTTAAAGTAGTCCATGGGCCAGAACAAGGAAAACTACTTCCAGATTCCAAAAAAATATTAAAAAAAATATCGTGAACAAAGATATTTTCCATCGTCTTAAATAAACGCTTGAATAGCAATAAGTGATTTCTAGAACCTATTGTATTCTTATCTCAATGGGCTTTATAGCTAGTATACATATATAAGGTAAATTAAAGTAGTCTCATAAATTTACAAACCAACTTTTGAAATTTCATAGTGCCAGAGGCTGCATATAAGAAAAATCAAAAACAAAACACATCAACCAAAGCAAATAAATGAAAACAGAAGAAAACTGATTCGGAAATCCCAAGTCAGAGACCATAGATTCAACCAGGAGAAAAAGGAAGGATTATAGAAATACGGCAGCTGTTATCGATGGCATCTTCAGGGGCTAGGCACGGATGATAACACCTCTCATACCTCTATATAGACCAAAATGTGTGGGTTTTTGCATCATAAAGTTTGCAAGAAAATAATAACTAGGCAGAAAAATAAAAGCAAAAACTCTTCCCAATTATGACCCCCCCCCCACACACACACACTGCATAACTACCCAAGAACAAGAAAAAGATCTGAAAATTAAGTTAAGGAGTCAAAATAAAATTAAATAAAATAAAAAAAATAAAAAATAATGCTAACACACGAAAAAATGAAAATCCAGATTGCAATCTGGATGACTGTAGCCTTACTCACACTGCTTAGATCCGAGAAGTATTAAACACCTCAAGTCTCAAAAAAAAAAAAAAAAAAAAAAAAAATATATATATATATATATATATATAACCATACACTACAACAAACAACTATTTACAGGCACATCCTAATGAAACATCTATAAATGGAAAGAGTAGCTTATATGCAATTTTAAAGCTGTTGAATCACAACTACAACTTCCATACTAAACACATTCCCATATTGTCATTTTCAAACAAACTACAACATTAAGGATTTGAATATCACAATAAAAATAGCGTTTTTTAACGCTTTTATTAAAATTAAGGCAAAACTATTGGTTTTAGCGCAAAATTGAAGAGGAACAATTTTGTACTGCATTTTGAGGAATAAAGCTAAAAAAAAAAAACAAAAAAAAAAAAACATCACTACGACCACCGATTATGGAGATATAAGTCATTTTCTAAAAATCTGCAAATGAGGAGTTCGGGGAGGCGCCAGGGGGGGGGGCACAACGGGGAGGTACAGATTGTTTTCAGAAAATACATCTCTTATAGCATTCTAACAACTGGCCAAAATTAAGCTTTTCCCTAATTATTCCTGACATTTTTCTTTTATTTCCTGGGCTATTAGTCCTTAAAAGACATGAAGAAGATCAGCACACTACAATGACTGCTGCAGATGACGATTTGTATATACTTGGAAAAACAACAAACACTATTTATGAATCTGGAGACTACCTTTATATTTCTTACTTCCTCTGGAAATTGCAGGAAACCATAATGGACACGAAAACTATCTCCACATACATGGAGTAACTAACAACTCTTTCAACCAAGCATACTGAAATTCTTTGATTTTTTCCCATGAAATTCCATTTTCATCTGTCATTCCAGATGGTAACAGCACCTGGAATTTATCAATGGCCAATTTCTCCTTTAATAGGCCTCCTCATTTTAGGGAAATGGCCTCACCTTAATCATTCAGCAAAAGAATTTATCATGATAGTTTCACATACTTCTTTAAGAGATTTTTGTGTGTGTGTGTGATTCCAATTTTCCCTTTAATTGGCCTATTTTTAGGGAAGTTGCCTAGCCTTTATATTTTGGCAAAATAATTAATCATGATAATAGTTTCATCACACTTCTTTAATTTTTTTCTTGACTCCATGTGCACACACTTAGCATTATATGCAGGAGAATGGGACAGACTGCTTTTTATGGGGACATCCTAGCCCCTCTATTGAATGTTACTGAATCAGTGTGGCCACTCTGAATTTCAAAATTCCCTGACCTTTTCCAGGTTTTCCAGGTAAAACTCAGAAGTTTCCAGGTAAATTTTCAAACATATTGTATTTAACTCTGCTACTGTGTTTGGGTCCATTTGGACCCAGCAGCAATTTTATTTTTTAATAAAACTAAAAATAATGGTGACATCACTTTGTAGCTTTGTTTCTTTTAGTGTTTTAAGAAATACTTATGGTTTTTATTACTATTTGAACAACAGTTTGTTCATAAAAAACACTTTACACATCTGCGTTCGTTCGGGTCCTTTTGGACTCTAATGAAAAAATACATGTTAATTTGCAGAAATCAAAGCATTGATCATTGTACATTTCTTACAATAAAACGAATACATAGCTTTCCGCTAATATAAGCAAGATAATACAGGCTAGCATTTTTAGAGACTTCACATAGGGTCTTTCCCGATTTTCCCTTGTTTTCAGCACTCCCTGCTCGAGGGACACCTCCCAGCTTGACGGGAATTCCCTTTCTTTGTTTTGAACGATCATATCCATTCTGTTTACAGAAGTGCTGCAGTTCGCATATTGTTCAGTGCCGTTTGCAGATCATTAGTGACATTTGCTTATTCAGTGTTGTTGCCGATATTACATGAAGCTTCACAATAATGGATCGACCTTTATCAACTACTGAAATCGAAAATACACTATCAACTGCTTCAGACAATGAAGAAATTATGTTTGAATTAGATCACATTTCTGGAATCTGTGATTCATCGTCAGAAGAAGAGGATGGAATTACTGGCTGCTCTTACTTATCTATGGATAAGTCTATTCAATATAGAAGTGAACCTCCATTGCAAGCAGGAGGACATGCCTTAAAAGATATACTGAATCTTACACCAGGACCTACCAGGTATGCTACTTCACGTATTGTAGATGAACATTCTGCTTTTCAATTGTTTCTTACAAAAGATATGGAAAAAAATCACCCTCATAAACTCAAATACAGAGGGAGTTAGTGTGTATGGGGATAAGTGGAAAACTATGGACAGTGTTGAACTCAGTGCTTACATAGGGTTACTTTTACTAGCTGGAGTTTTCAAGTCCTGCAATGAATCAACAGAAAGTCTGTGGGGTGCAGAAAAGGGCAGATCAGTTTTCAGAACAACTATGAATTTGCAAAGACTTTTTTCAAATTTCACGTGTTCTGAGATTCGATGACTGTAAAACTTGTTCCTATAGAAGGCAAAAAAGACAAGTTTGCAGCCATTCGTGACTTGTGGGATGGCTGGAGATATTGCCAAAACTTTTCAACCCCAGTGCATTTGTTAACAGTTGATGAACAGTTAGTTTCATTTAGAGGAAACTCTCCTTTCCGACAGTGTATGGCCCAGTAAACCGGCAAAGTATGGTATAAAATTTTGGATCTCAGTGACAATCAATCCTCTTACATATGGAATATTCAGCCATACACTAGAAAGGCACTGAGACAAGTTTGTAGCCATTCGTGACTTATGGGATATGTGGCTGGAGATATTGCCTAAACTTCTCAACCCCAGTGCATTGTTACAGTTGATGAACAGTTAGTTTCATTTAGAGGAAACTCTCTTTTCCGACAGTGTATGCCCAGTAAACCGGCAAAGTATGGTATAAAATTTTGGATCTCTGTGACAATCAATCCTCTTAAGTATGGAATATTCAGCCATACACTGGAAAGACACTGAACCAGCATCCTCAGAAAAATCAGGGCCTTAGATTTGTCCTTTAGTTTGAAGGGACACAATATCACCTGTGATAACTTTTTCACATCATACGTACTTGGTCAAATGTTACTCAAAAGAAATGTAACTATGATAAGAACAGTTAGGAAGAACAAACCTTCCATTCCATCTGAATTGCTCCAGACCAAGAACAAAGAAGTTCATTCATCAACCTTCGTGTTCACAAATAATACCATGCTCGTGTCATATATTCCTAAAAAAAATAAGTGTGTTGTCGTTCAGAGTACATTACACTTTGAAAAAAAAGGTTGATAATTCAGATTCTAAAAAACCACAAGTAATTCTAGATTATAATTCTACCAAGGATACTGTAGGCACATTAGATAAAATTATTTCATCATGTTACACCTGTAGGAGAAAAACTAACAGATGGCCAACAAACTAATGATAGTGTTCACAAATGTTCTTGATATTTCAGCAATGAATGCATACATCCTACTTAGAAAGGTAAATCCTAACTGGAAACAAGTCACTGAGAAAGAGACAACTTTTTATTGAAAATCTGGGTATGTCACTAGTACAAGAACACATTCGTAGACGAGAGGTGCTTCCAAGAGAAAAAGCAGCAATTGAAAGGGTGCAAAATCAACAAAGCCAAACAAAGGAAGATGAACACTGTAGTCGTAAGGCATTTGGTGTAGCTAGCACAAGCAGAAAATGGGGTCGCTGCCATCTGTGTGAGATGTGGCAAATACACTTGTAAATCACATTTGCATCAGATATGTACAAAATGTACTTGACACTGCACTGCTACTGTTATTCACAGGGGTGTTAGTGCCCCTACCATGTTTCGGAGCAATTCTTGGAGCGGGAAAATATACAATTTGGAGCAGAAACGTTGGGTTTTGGAGCGAGAAAATTTGCATTTTGGAACAGAACTCCGGTTTTGGAGCAGTTAATGATAGCATTTTTAATTGTTTAAAGTCCATGCTGTGCTTTAAGTTATGTTTATATACTGAATTACCATTATTTTATGAACTATGAAAAAATGTTATATTTCAGGTTTGTTGACATTTTACTGCTTCTCTTAAGACTGTTAATTAGCATTTCTGTCGTTCCTCCAGTGAGATAAATGGGAAAACAATTATACTACCCACAACTTATTGAAAACTACATGACCTGCAATATTTTAAGTGTAACACATTAATATCAGGGATTTTCTTCTGAATGCATTTGTTTCGCTGTAACACGAATAAGGATGCTGCAGCGTCCAAGAACTGTTGCTATTGTTACTGAACGCTTGTGAATATACACTTAGGAAGAATAAATAATATGTAATTACTGTTTGTTCTTTGGTTGGCTTTTAGCAGCATATTTTTCGAAATTCATGCCATTCAAATGAAAATACATTATTTCTGAAACCAACCAACTGGCAAGCCATGCGTATGCACCACAAACTCCTAAGGTTTTCTGAAGGAAAGCGTACCTTCAATATAAAAGGAAAAGTAATGTAACATTTAATAATCAAATTGTAAAATCACCTTTCAGCAGTTGTGACATGATACTCTTCATAATGTTTTTCATCCAGTAATTATTATCAATGTTAAACTTTCGTTATTGCTGTGAACAATTATAACTGGAACCAAAACTATAAGATAACAGTGAGATTTAGTAAAGTTGGTTAAATAAAAGCTGTTTCCATCACTTAACGTTTGCACAGTGATATTTTGGTGTGGGATTGCCCCCCCCCCTCTTCAGTAGTAGTAGAATCAGTTTATGACTTTTTTGTTGTTGTTATCTGAAAGAGCCACTGCTCTTGCATACGTGGGATCCTGTATGCATGGGCATGGACATTAAGCAGACGATTGCGAGTTAGTAAGTGGTTCAACGCACCTTCCATCTGAAAAAAGAAAAGTGTGAGGGTGAAGATGTTCCCCAAGGTGTGTCAAAACGAGAAAAAAGAAAACCTCCTAAAAATTCTGCTCTTTGAACGTACAAGGGCAAAATTCAGACTTTAAGTAAGAACCAAAAGATCGGTATTCCTGATAATTGATTACAAGTTATGCGTTATAAACAATCCTTTCATTTATCCATAGCACTTCTGAGCGATTTTAATTAACATACACGAGACTGACGAAGAAAAAAACCAAAGCTGTACTTTTTAATTTGGTGAAAAATTAGACTGTGCGGTGAGAAAGTGTGAATATTAACACAGCATGAACAAAACTGAACCCAGTGTTAGAACAACTATAGCTTATGCCATAACTATTCGTAATTTATGTGCATACAATTACAATCATAAAAATAGCTTACCTCATGAATGAACTAAAGACGGAATAGGACGACCGCACCAGAGGCTTGAACCAAGCTAGACTACAAAAAGAACAAAACGTGCAGGGAAATGTGTACTAAAGAACCTGGCCTTACAATAAAAGGTAAGCTACCTATTATGATTAAAACTGAATCATTCACTGTAATTTATTTATGAAAATATTTAACTAGATAACACCACTATATTCACAATTATAAAATTACTGAATTCCAAACAAAATAGGGTGGTTTTAAAAGACACAGCTTCAGTTTTTTTTCCTGGTTTTGTTCTTGTACTTGCTAGAACATTAGCTCTGGTTTCCTCTTGCGAGCAAACCATACTTTCTTCTCAGCAAGTTCCACACCTATATTTGTCTTTTGTTGACTCTGCCCCTGCACAAGCATCCACTGTTTACTTTTTTTCTGCTGATAGTTTTCCCTTACCATTTTTCTTTGTTACTTTTCTTTCTTTTTTCGTTATTCCCTCAGATGACAATTTTTTTCTATCATGCTTAAAGAACTTTCAGCCTGAGAACCATGAATTCTGATATCAGAGCTTTCACTATTTTAGATAAATGGTGTAATTTTCAGAGAATGAATACTTTTTTGAACACCATGCATCAATTCTTACAAATTTCTAAACTTCGTCACTTCCGTTTTTGGAAATTTTCCCACCCTTATCAAGCTAAAATATACACACATTTATGAGGGTGATGACATTTAACAACTACAAGGAGTGGGGACATCGCGGGGAAAAAATATATACAGTTACGGAAGAAATCTTCGCTCCGTCCGACTTCCGTTTTTGAAAATTTATCCAACATTTTCAAGCTGAAATACAAATATTTATGGAATAAAATTATATCTAACAATACTGAGTAGAGGAAACATCGCGAGAAAAAAATACGATTACGAGAGAAATCTTGCCTCCGTCTACTTTCCGTTTTCGAAGGATGAAATTCCGTCCTCCTCCGACGAAAACGATCCCCGCTCCCCCCCCTAATCCTCCCAAAATTTCAGTTTAGTTGTGCATCAATCATGTGAATGGTCCAAATGATAACAAAAAAGACGGAATTCCTCACATCAGAGTAAGAATCTTGTGGCCGACGATTATGGGGAAATTTTCGGGCGGCCTAACATCCGTTTTCGGAAATCGTTGCCCACAATTTCAAGCTGAAATTATGCAATGAAATTATATTTAACAACAATACTGAACAGAAGCAACACGAGCGAGAAAAAAAAATATGATATGGGGAAAAATCTGCACTCCGTTTAACTTCCGTTTCCGAACATTTAAAAAGACAAAACAACGTCCCCAAACGGGATACGACCCCCCAACTAATACCCCAAAAAATTCTTCACTTAAAAAAAAAAAAAAAGAAAGAAAGAAAAAAAAAAAAAAAAAAGGAGGGAACTCGGCGAATTCACGGAAGAATCTTGCGTACGAATCAGCTGCTGAATCAATTTAGAATGTCGTAAGATTACGCTAAAATATTGTGAACGGTAAATTTTAACTTTCAGTGCAACATTGGCACAGATTTCGTCAAAAACACGATTTTTTAGCAGAATGGCACAAGAACAATGTTTTAGCACAGGGTGGCGCAATTGGCACAGTTCTGGCAGCCCTCTATTCAGTAAATAACAGTTTACTGAACAATTTATATATTTTGTTGTGCAACAAATTGAAATTGTTATAACTTCCACTTGCATTTACATATTTTTTTGTGTTTAACTAAAAAAATATAGTTGTAAATGAATTTATGGCACCTCTATTCATATTGTACTGTGGAATTAACTTTTTTATGGGTCTTATAGAGGTTATTATTCAAAAAAGTTGGTGGTCAAATTTTCGAACTAAAGCCTAGTTTGTCATCAGGACTACGTAGTCCTGATGACGAACTAGGCTTTAGTTCGAACTAAACTTTAGTTAACTAAAGCCTAGTTTGTCATCAGGACTACGTAGTCCTGATGACGAACTAGGCTTTAGTTCAAAATTTGACCACCAACTTTTTGAATAATAACCTCTATAAGACCCGTAAAAGTTAATTCCACAGTAAAAAATATTGTGAAGCATTACATTAAAACTTGTACTTGAGTTAATAGATGTGTTATTATTTTTTTAAGTCCCAACTAAAGTTGTATTACAAATTACACATCACAGGTCCATTTGGACCCGAACACAGTGAATGCGTGCTTGATATGAACACAGAAGCAGGGCTAAATGTGTAGTGGTGCCCACAATGTGGCTCACACAAGATACCTGTAATAATTTTTGGGTGCGTATGTAGCACTACCATTGCGTAAAGGTGTCAAAGGCTAAAAAATGATGAAATAACATTTAGTTTCAAGAAATTACATTTCGTTTGGTAAATAAGATAGATAATAACAACCATTACTTTTTAAAACAAATTACTGAAAGGTACAAGAAACTAACTTTTGCAATAAATTGTCTGTATCAACAATTAACATCAGGCTACTTCACACACTTGTCTTCTTTAAACAACATGGCAACCTCAAAAAGCACATAATACAGAGAAATAACTGAATAAATTATTAAACTTCATGACACATCAAAGTGCACGTAGTAAAATGACTCAGTGACTGCAGCAGCATTAAAGGTGTTCACAACCATACATTTGATCTTGAATGGCTCTTACCAATATTGTCTCCATAAGTGCATTTCCCAAAGGTCAACCAGCTGACCACCCCTGTTATATTCTACATAGATATTTAGTTCATAGCAGGGATGTAAGGTCAGGTGATGCGTAACATCACAGCCTCTCCTTGACAAATGTCAACCCCGCCTTCTCGTGGTACATCCTGTTCCCACTAAAGGGGCTCTGACGACCGCCAATAGCGGTGTAACTATACCATCGGGATTAGAGGAAATGCTATCCCACACTCACCAACCCGCTTGGCCAGCGTGGTGAGTTATGGCCAAACCCTCCAAAATGACTCCACAACTTAAATCTTGGCCCTCAGTCTCCGGCAGCTGGAATGTACCTGGCCAAGGCAGCGGCCAGTGCGACATGAAGGCAGAGGGTGCTAAGAATCCCCGGAGGACCGGACTAGGCTGCCATCTGATGCTGACCTTGGCTATGTACAACGGACGCTCCCTATCTTCTGATTCAAGGCTTCTTGAATTGGAAGAGGAACTACAAAGGATCAAGTGGGACATCGTCGGGCTAAGTGAGGTAAGGAGAAAAGGAGAAGATCTCATTGAACTGAAAAGTGGACATCTCTTCTACTATCGTGGCACAGATACTGGCAGAACTAGTGGTGTTGGATTTATAATAAACAAGAAACTGAAGAATAAAGTTGTAGAAGTTGAAAGTTCCTCTGACAGAGCTGCACGACTCGTTATCCAACTCTCGAGAAGATACCAGGCTCAGATTATTCAAACTTATGCACCCACCACAAGTCATGCTGAAGAAGAAATTGAAGAATTTTATGAGGAAATTCGTGATCTAAATAATTAAGGTAAGCAGCACTTGAAGATAATTATGGGAGATTTCAATGCAAAAATAGGGCAACGGCAACAGAATGAAACTTCAGTAGGTAAATTTGGTCACGGCAACAGAAACCAGCGTGGAAATACTCTCGTAGAGTTTGCAGAGGCAGAAGGGTTTTTCATCTTGAACTCCTTTTTCAAGAAAAAGCCACACAGGAAATGGACATGGAGACATCCAAATGGGACGACAAGTGAAATTGATTTTATTATGTGTAACAAAAAATTCGTCATAGAAGACTGCAGTGTGCTAAACAAGTTCAACACAGGCAGTGACCATAGATTGGTGAGATGTAAGATGCACCTTAACACTAAACTCGAACGTAGCAAGCTCATAAGACAAAGCAAAATGTATTGACATAACCAACCTTAAAAAACACCATAATACCTTCAAATTGGAACTGAAGAACAGATTCTCTGCTTTAGAAGGCCTAACATCGGAAGAAGTGGATATTTCTGAAGTCAACAGAAAAGTAACCAAAGCTCTTATGGAAACAGCAACAAAATTAGCTGGGTCTAAGAACAAATTGCATGTGAACAAATTATCAGGAAAAACCAAAATGTTGATGCAAAAAAGAAGAGTGATGAGGACAACTAAAGAAGATGTGACTTCCAAAGTGGAATATATAGAGCTATGCAAGACAGTACGAAAAAGTATCACTGAAGACGTAAGGAAATTCAACTGTGAACTAGTAAGGAAAGCAATTGAAAACAACCAAAGCCTAAAGATAGCAAAGGGACATCTCAGTAAGGGAAAAAAACAGATTATGGCACTGAGAAAAGAAGATGGTTCTGTAACAAGAAATAGAGGTGAAATTTTGACAAGAGTGAAAGATTTCTACTCCAAATTATATGAAAGGGATGATACATGTACTCCAGACATCATGAAAGGTACCAGTACCAGAGTTCTTCCAGTCCTTCCAGCAGAAGTTGCACATGCAATCAAGAACATGAAGCGGGGAAAAGCTCCAGGAGAAGATGGAATTACTATAGACATCATACAAGAAGCAAGTGGAGAAATCGAAACAGTACTCGCCCAAATTTTCACTCGATGCCTTAATGAAGGGAAAATTCCTGAGGATTGGAACAACGCTACAATGATCTTGCTACATAAAAAAGGTGACATTGAGGATCTCAGGAACTACAGACCTATCAGCCTCCTATCAGTGGTTTATAAAATCTTCACTAAAGTTCTTTCACACTGCTTGAAGGTGACACTGGACATGGCTCAACCGAGAGAACAAGCTGGATTCAGGAGTGGCTACAGCACAATAGATCATATCCACGTACTGAGAGAACTAATTGAAAGAGCGAGGGAATATGAGCTTCCATTGTGCATGGCTTTTATCGATTATGAAAAAGCCTTTGATTCGGTGAAACCATCAGCAGTTGCAATGGCTCTGAAATCCTGCGGTATTGAAGATGCATACATTAATATTATTAATAACATCTATGAAAATGCAAGTGCAAAGATTCGGCTGTTTGAAAATACAACACACATAAAAATTGGAAAAGGAGTGAGACAAGGTGACACCATATCTCCGAAGCTCTTTAATGCCACATTGGAAAATGTCTTTCAATCACTGAACTGGGAAAACAAAGGGATAAAGATTAATGGAGATTATCTAACCCACCTTCGTTTTGCTGATGACATAGTCATTTTTGCAACTACCCCATCAGAGCTACAGAGTATGATCCAGGAACTTGCTGACAAGAGTAAAGAAGTGGGATTAAAAATGAACTTTCAGAAGACAAAAGTGATGTACAATGCTTTTACAAGAAATGAAGATTTATCAATTGATGGAGAAAAGCTGGAGATAACAGACACGTACGTTTATCTTGGACAGCAGATATCAAGTGAGGGTCACATTGGTGAAGAAATTAATCGGCGTACAAAACTTGCCTGGAGAGCTTTTGGAAGAAACAGCATAATTTTCAAGAGCAATATGCCATTATGTCTTAAAAGAAAAGTGTTTGATCAATGCATCCTTCCAGTGCTTACATATGGTGCAGAGACGTGGACCTTAGCTAAAAGAGACATACAAAGGCTGCAGACAACTCAAAGTAGCATGGAGAGGTGCATGCTTGGTGTAACCAGGAGAGATAAGAAGAGGAACACGTGGATCCGAAAAATGACAAGAGTGGAAGACATCATGATCAGAGTTAAATCCCTGAAATGGCAATGGGCTGGACATACTGCCAGAAGAACAGACCATCGATGGACAGCCAAAATTTTAGATTGGATTCCAAGGGACAGGAAAAGACCCAGAAGAAGACCACATGGAAGATGGGTGGATGAAATTCGAAAGTATGCGGGAGTGACATGGAGGAGACTGGCACAAGACAGACCGTTGTGGAGGAAACTTGGGGAGACCTTCGTCCAGCAGTGGATTGATAATGGTTGACAATGATGATGATGATGATGATATTATGTGCAGACCTGCCAACTTTCAGAAACAGAAATCCGTAAAAAGAAGTTAATCAATATATTCGATTAAATTACTTGTCGCGCATATTGATTAAATGTACCGAACATAAGATTTAAAAACGATGTTACCCAAATGAACTATCAACTTTTATTGAAGTGACTACAGATGTTTAAATTTATTGGCACATTTATATAGATTAAAATAAATTCTATACATAATTTCTCATTACTATGCTATCATTATGATCTATAAAAAAAAAAGGTTATGAAAGAAAAATGTACTTTTACAGAAGTTTGCATCTAAAGGGAAGGATGTTCTACCCTTTCAATGGGATCGTGTAACACGCCATCATGAAACATACTAAAATATTTTCAAAAACGAACCATTTTCATGTTAGGTTTTTATCTTACGGAGACACGGACGATGAGACAGTCAAATAAAAAAAAAAAATAAGTAAGAGTGACTGAGAGACACTAACTGGTAAATTATGTTTAACTAAAAATGAAGTGAACAAACATTTTGTACGAATCGCATCCAGTTCATTATAACTTTTAACAAAGGAAGTTAATTTCGTTATTTTTTTCCCACGCAGCCAGCGTTATATTTATGCTTGTCACTAGAAATATGATTTGTTATATCATTCCTTCCACCATGCGAAATGTTGAAATTGCATCGGCACATAGCGCGAAATGCATATTTTCCTTTTTTGAAGATTTCGCAATACACGGGAATTCCGCAGAATACGAATCACGGAAAATTTGATAGTACTTTTTTCCCCCTTTTATATTGCTGCTCATAGCGAATCACTATTACTAAATTTATTACCACTCGGGAAAAAAATGTAAGTAAAAACTGCTATAGTAGAGGAAAAAATACTGATTACAGAGTTATCCGATTCGAGCTGGTCAGCTAGGAAAGCAGAGAGCAACTGAAAAGGTTCTTTCATCTAGAAACAAAGGTTTAGGTTTTAGTTACCTCCCTCCCTATCATTCCTCACAGGCGAATCGATGCCTTGTCTTTTACTAAATCCGATCCCTTTAGCGGCATCCGTTATACTTCCAAATTGCACTGATTTTATAGTTCTGTCTTCTCTTCCTGTCCTCCCCCCTCCCTTCATCTTACCGAATAAAGCTTCTCTAGTCATTTCTTTTAAAAACAATTTGGGCCCATCAACGTCTGAACCAACCCCTCTCCTGCAGTAAACTAACACAATGTGTTTTGCCGGAACAAAACCAACTGTCTTTTACATCAGGTGTCACGGGAACGATACAGCCACTTCGTCGGTGACATCCTCCCCATCTCGTCCCCTGCTCAATTTGTGGCGTAGCCACGGTATAAAACGTTTGAATCAGGATTTTAACTCCGATCTTATGTCTCAGCAAAAAAAAAAAAAAAAAAAAAAAGGCCTAACATGACAAAATGTAAAATACACGTATTATGTTTTAGAAAATGAAAATCTCTAAATATCACACAATTCGGTTTGATAGAAGTTACAAAGCCAATGGCGCTTTTTTATTCAAACAGATAAAAAAAAAAGTCTACTTCCTCCCTAGATTAAACTCGTGCTGTCAAAATCCGGATATTTTAAAATTCAGAGTTGTTTACTAAAAGCCCAAAATTTCATACCTACAAAAAAGTGAGGGTTTGCAAAAGCAACAGTGTTCTCCACGATACTTTACTGTTTTCGTTACGAATCCCTTAGTATGAATTAATAGATATTTTGCGTGTTTTTACTTTATTATAGAACATTTTTTGTGCCTGTTTATTTCTAAATTAAAAAGCTGCCACACACGCGTCGTTTTATAATTAAAAATTCTATCCAAATCGGTCAATTTCCATGGAAGATATTGTGCTAAAATTCTGAAACGCGAGCGAACAAATCTCGCGCATGTACTAGCCATGAATGCTGATAGCAACCATTTTCAATAGGATAGGTCCACTATGGGTGCTGAACAAGCATACCCAAACTTCATCACAATCATGCTTTGATTTTACGCAAGTCATCACACAAAAGGGCGGAAGAATGAATCCCGCTCCTATGTCTTGACCTTACCTTTGACCATTTTCAATAGGGATTAGATGAATTAGTATGTACCCCAGCATATTAATTTCATTGAATCCAGCCAAGACATTTTTATGAATGTTACCAAGCGATGAACAAAGCACGGTTGGAAAGCGAAAGCATAGAAAACTTACTGACTAACGGACCAGCAAAATAAATCATTGCTGGAGCAGCACTGGCTCGAATGAACATTGGACTCACTTTTTTTTTTAACTTCCTCTTATAGTAGCATTCTTTTGTTAGGTCAAATTTATTGCCAGAGAAGAAGTTATGAAACCATGCATGCCCCAATGCATTTTTAATTTCACAAAACTGGCAGTTTTTGCTTAATTTCTTCATGTTGGGTATCGATCTGGGCTTAAAAATTCCACAGATTTAAAATCCGTTTGAATTTTTTTCTACGATAACTACGTTCTGAGATAGCATTTCGAACTGGGAGGAATAAAGATAAAAGACACCTGCTCCAACGCAGACACACCCCACGCTGGCCTTCTGAGAAGTTGCGACTCGGGAGATGAACAATCTGAAAAGAAAGGTTGGGGGAAACAGCGTGCACAAGAGAGGGAGAGAACCAAACCAAAGGTTAAATAAGCCCAGCTGGTTGGTGCTCTAGTGTTTAAAAAAAAGGCAAAACGATAACCTAAAATGTGGGAAAACTGCAGCAAAATGTTCCCAAATAAACACATGTAACTAAAAACTTATTCGTAACTTACATCGGCACTTTACTTTGAATGGATTAAGTTAAAAAAAAAAAAAGTTTTAATAGTGGGTGCAAAATCATCAGAAAAAGAAAAAAAAATATCGGAGAATCGCCAAATCCGTAAAATTAACATTTTGCCCGTAAAACAAGTCACATTTTACGGGTAAACCGTAAAACCAGGCAGGTCTGTATGTGAGTTTGATGTAATGTACCTAAATAATCATTTTCAAAATAGTAAACATAAAGAATGTACCAGGAAAGTAAAAATAAAACTTCAAAAAAATAATTACACACCAATACTAAATGATATAATTAGGTTTAATAAAAATGTACAGAACATACAGTCACTGCATGTGGACCAAAATTTTTGCACAAGCCTTGAACTTAAAGAAACACAAAATGAACTATCCTGACACCCTGGATGAACAATTCAATAATCTCTTTCAAATGAAATGAAAAAGAAAAAAATATTCAGGCTTATCTTGCTAGTTCTAATCATAAAAAACTATAGTCCAGACTCCAGAGCATGTGTCTCACGGCAGACTATGCCAAATATCAGTTGAATGTAAGAAATTGCATTATCATGATCATTCTGAAAAGCCAATGGATATACTACCATGGTAAGCTTAACTTTTGAGGCCAACAATATACTCTTGAATTAAAGTAAGTTTGTGTTGTGTGTGTTTGTGTGGCATTAACTTTAACTTCATAGCTTGAAAGTGTTTTTTAGCCCCTGAACTTTCCACTTGTGATCATTTTCTTCTCTCACTTGTGATTTTTCATTTTGTAGCTGCTTTCCAAGCTTTCAGAATAAACTGAATGAGCACTGTGTGCTGCACAAATAATTCATATGGTTATCTCGAAATTCTCAATGTCTTGTGTCATATATCTGCTAAATGTAACAAGACTCATTTCACTTTGATTTCACAGGAGGTAATCCTTATTCAGAGAAAATCCTCTCTCAGGGTATGCATTGCCATGAGATACACCGAGAAGTTAAATAAATCTTAGCATCTCTTCAGTGCAATTGTAAAGTTTAAAGATAGTCATCCAGTGATGATCCAGTCTGGACTTTTCCTTATGGTTATGGCTTGAATAATTTCATGAGTTTTTCTCAAAATTTTAAATTGCTGGCCAATTCTGTCTGCTGCACAAAGATAACTAATTACTAAATACTAAGATTTCCAAACACAGTTTTAGGTGTTTAGAACACACACTTTTTTATTTGAGCACAAACGGCTTCCAAAAATCCTATTGCTCTAGTTAAGCTGAATTTTAAAGGATAATGATCTGAAGTTTTGATGAAAATATTTTGTGGAGCTATATGACATGAGTATTAGCGCAAATAATTCACATGCTCTAAAACTTTGATATTTTGAGTTCATTCCTTGCTACATATATAACATCTAACAATCTTCAGATTCTCCTGATCATTGAAGTCAGTTTTGTGTAATGAATGTTTTTCTACTACTTCATCTTACACAAAATAGGCTACTATGTGAAATAGACTGATACAGAAATGCCGGCACACAATGGGATCACTTTGAAGTTCTTTCAGAAATACTTCAAAGGCTTCAGCAAATGTTTGGAAGAAAGCAAGTTTCACTCCAATAAGTTCATCTCTAGTGCATTCGGCAACTACATTAAAACTTTTGTACTTAGACACGTCCTTTTTACTTTTGTGAAAGAAATGTATTTCTTCAAATGGAGCAATATTTTTATTGCACATATGCCACTGCAGCATTCTTAATCTACTGAATGGCACAAAATTTCTTGAAAAAATGTTAAAGAACCTGTCTACGATATGTAAACTGTTCATCTGGTTGGGGCATCTTGGAGCACATGGCTTTCAAAAACTCAACTACATTCTAGTCTGTTGTCTGGACATACACCTTAAAAGCATAGTGTAAAGTGTGTAGGCTACAACTATCCATATCCAGGAGCACTGGCTCAACAGGTGAGATTTCCAGCTCTATGCACATGTCCCTTAAAAATTTTAAGTTAGCATTTTGGCCATCAATGGAAATTTAAATAATTTTTTTTACACCTACATTTAAAAGGCCATTTTTGAAAGCTTGAAGAATTTTAGATAAGTTAATTTGTCCCAGGAAAGCAGAGTTCAAATAACTTGCGGCAAAATCATTATTTAAAGTGTCCCGAAATCTTACAACAAGATCCATTTGCAGACTTTGGGAAACTTTGTCGAGCCTTCAGACCACGCAACAATGAGCAACTTTGCAACACTGTCAACCACTTCACTGCTGAAAAGAGATGCAAGCCCATGGACAAGAGTGTATGCAATTTTAGTTCTTCCTAAATTTATTTTTTCAGAAATATTACTGTCTGAAAGCATTAGTGTAACTACAGAAAGTAGAACTTCAAAATGGTATATGTTCAACATCAGTTTTCAGACACCAGTGCATTTCTGCTTTAGTGACATTCTCTGATATGAGGAATGGTGTAACATGCTGTGAGTTGTCTTTTCCTATGACGTCTTCTTCTAAGAAACTACATCCCTCTTAAAACCTGCAGTTAATATTCCAGGAACACATTTTCCTCATGGGAAGTACTTGATGCAGCACTGGGCACATTTTTGGACCCCTTATCAGATGCAGAGAAAAATGTTTCAACACTGGATGATAATGCAGTGTTTTTAAGAGACGATAAATGTTTCTTCCCTGTTGTACAGCTAGCTAAAGCCTTCTTTCCCATGTTGCTGAAACAGAAAGTTGTATGGCACAGTGCACATGATACTGAAAATTGATCACCTGGAACTTCACATAGCCATGATGAAAAATTGATGCTCAGCCAGGTCTTTGAAAAACCTTTCTCTTTTTTATTTTTGCCATTTCAGCTGCTTTTTTTTTTCTCAGTCTGGAAAAAAAAAAAAAAAAAAACTATTATAGTAATTTTTTTAGTTACATCAAATTCTAAGATACAAGAAACTTTAAACATTTTCGTTATAAAACGCTTATTTAACAAAAACTATTGTTTTTTAACATTTTCCCTCCTACCCCCTAAAAAAAAGATTTCTCTCTTTCTCGCACTAAACTACCCCCCATAACTTGGAGACATTTTCTATTTTTTAAAATGGAAAAAAAAAAAAAATTGTGTATTTTTTTCGAGCTATTTTCACCAAATTTTTGAAATGGGAATTTTTATTTTCCAGTAATATTTTTACAGTGCTGAAATAATTAAATAATTTTGGGACACACTATGTTTTAACACATTAAATGCCCCCAAGTAAAATATATGCTGAACAATTTCAATTATTTATAATTTTTGGAGCCCCATCAACAAATTTTTAAGTTGAAAATTAGGGTTTTCCAAAATAATGCCCAAATCTCAAAAATTTGAAACACTGCCTGTTTTCTCAGATTGATATTCAGTAATGTCCACTACAAAAACTGCCATTGAAAGAGTGCCTACTCTAGCTTTTTCTAGAATGCTGTGTGATTGAACTTTGATTTCCATCCTGACATGCCGCTTGCTCAACTGTGGGTGGGAGCGATACATTGGTTGGTTTATAAACCCCACTGTATCGTGTACAAAAATCTAGCGGATAATGCTTACCTTGGCATTCCTTTCTAGCGACGGGAACATTTCACGCACGTGTTTTCCGGTCTTTGTTGATGTTATTGTCCTAAAGTCCGTTGTATGCGATGACTGGCTTTACTTCTCACACTTTTCGCTGGGTATACTCATTGGATCTTTGCCTTAGGATTCAAACACATCAATTTTTACCGTTCTTTATACTCGAAATTTTCGCCCATACTCTGGGCATCTTCAGGAGCGTGGTGACTTTACCACCGATGTTCGTGGTTAACTTCGCGCTAATGGAGTCCGATACTCCTTGTTGCCATTCGTCAGATATACTTTCCTGGATATATTTCGTTATCAAGCCCGGCTGGCGCCATCTATGTTTCATTAAAACACTTTTTTTAAATTTTTTCTTCTCCTATCCTGGTTTTCTTGTCTTTTTTGCGGGTTTTTCTTTTGTTGTTGTTTTTCTTGTCTTATTAGTTCTTTCCACAGGCCCGAAAATGTGCTAGGGTCGTTCTGATTACATACATTTGATTTATTTTTATAGATTAATATTGCTTCTTCCCTCCTCATTTGCCTTTCCGATTTTTTATTCTTTTTTAGCATTTTAATTTCATCGAATTTTGGGAATGTCCGATTTTCCATGCAGAATTGCACTAAAGCAGTTTTGGCTTCTTTTTTTGCCAGTTAGATATGTGTTGTTTAAGTCTTTTTAATCTGTTTTTCGTACTTCCAATGTACGATATTGGGGGTACGTGTGCAATTGGAATTTCGTAGGTTCCCGATTCTTCTAGCATTTTTTCCTCTGTTTTTTTGTTGACAATCATACTTTTCACGGTGTGCACCGAGCTTCCTAGTTGTAAGTCATATTTAGCACAGTGCCTATTGATTTCTTTACTCACTCCTTCCAAGTATGGGAAAGCTCCAATGTATTTCAATTTTTTATTCCTCATCTTCCTTTAAAAAATTGAAAAAAATTGAAAAAATTGAAATACATTGGAGCTTTCCCATACTTGGAAGAAGTGAGTAAAGAAATCAATAGGCACTGTGCAAAATATGACTTACAACTAGGAAGCTCAGTGCACACCGTGAAAAGTATGACTGTCAACAAAAAAACAGAGGAAAAAATGCTAGAAGAATCAGGAACCTACGAAATTCCAATTGCACACGTACCCCAATATCGTACATTGGAAATACGAAAAACAGATTAAAAAAAAAGACTTAAACAACACATATCTAACTGGCAAAAAAAAGAAGCCAAAACTGCTTTAGTGCAATTCTGCATGGAAAACCGGACATTCCCAAAATTCGATGAAATTAAAATGCTAAAAAAGAATAAAAAATCGGAAAGGCAAATGAGGAGGGAAGAAGCAATATTAATCTACAAAAATAAAGCAAAGGTATGTAATCAGAACGACCCTAGCACATTCTCGGGCCTGTGGAAAGAACTAATAAGACAAGAAAAACAACAACAAAAGAAAAACCGGCAAAAGAGACAAGAAAACCAGGACAGGAGAAGAACATTTAAAAAAAAAAATTAAAAAAAGAAGTGCTTTAATGAAACATAGATGGCGCCAGCCGGGCTTGATAACGAAATATATCCAGGAAAGTATATCCGACGAATGGCAACAAGGAGTATCAGACTCCATTAGCGCGAAGTTAACCACGAACATCGGTGGTAAAGTCGCCACGCTCTTGAGGATGACCAGAGGATGGGCGAAAATTTCGAGTATAAAGAACGGTAAAAATTGATGTGTTTGAATCCTAAGGCAAAGATCCAATGAGTATACCCAGCGAAAAATGTGAGAAGTAAAGCCAGTCATCGCATACAACGGACTTTAGGACAATAACATCAACAAAGACCGGAAAACACGTGCGTGAAATGTTCTCGTCGCTAGAAAGGAATGCCAAGGTAAGCATTATCCGCTAGATTTTTGTACAAGTTACTTTGAAATATAGCACGTAAACGAGAATAGTAGAATAATTAGAGCTATATAATAGTCAGAATTAGAACTACTAATTGGAATTGCCCCACTGTATGCTATTTATGCAGTACTAAGGGCTAAATAGTGTGGGCCAAAGTTCTAAGGAATGGGGGATAGACTTCTTTATGAGAAGGAGTTTTTATCCTGGTACCAATGACTTAATAAGACTTTCAAATTTCCAAAGTTTGGTCCAAATTTCCATCTCATTAAAAATAATCTTTTCTATCAGACTTTTAGAAGTGGATATTGATCGCAAATGGAAACATACATTTGTGAAACCTAGCATGAAAATTGTGCATCATGAAATGTAGAAAACATACAAGAAATCTTAAGTCATAGTGCAGGCAATGCAGTACAAAAAAAAAAAAAAAAAAAAAAAAAAAAAAATCAAGTCTGACTTTTAGAAACGAAGGTATCATCCTGAACCTAGAGAGAAATTCATTCATAAATTATGCATTTAAAATGCAAAACTTTCAGAGGAGAATTAGTGTATTGGAACACTTTGGCACAACTCTTGCACCACTGGGAGAAAAAACATACATACTGTTGAACCTCTTTAAACTGCCACCCTTGTTTATTGCCAGCTGTAACCCTGTAAGAAATTTTCCTGAACACCCCCACATTGAAAATCCTCTTGATGAACCACCGCATCACCATCTGCTCATCCACTAAGAGCACCAAATGTTTTCAAAGCATGTTAAACACCATTTTTAAATCACCATCCGAATAGAAAACAAAGAAGCTTACTGCATGTACCGTTCGCTTGAAATTCAAAGAGCCTAATTCTTATTTTTACTATTTCTAGCTCACAGAATCTTCTGTGAAACTTGGCCACAGGTAAGTTTTGCCATCAATCCTCCTGCCATGCCTCACTTGATTTGTTTCTCACCACGCTTGCAAGAGTGGAATACTGCATTTAAAGCATACAGACTATTTGAAGCTACATGGCTATTACTGTGTTTGTGTGTGTTTGAGGGTTCATTAGCACCCATTAGTGCCTTAAGGGTGATGGGATACAGGAGTGTTGTTCTACAAACTGAACTTCTGCTTGAGAGGGACAAAGCAACCCCAAATTCAGCATTTTTTAAATGAACAAGAACTTTTTACCATTCAATTCATTTACTGCATTCCAACATAGTTTATCATATGGGTAGAGAATTATTACAAACATGACTCGCTTCTCAGTCTGGTTTTCGACCAAGTTTTGTATGAATAGGGTAAGTGTCTTGATGGTCCATGAAAAAATTTCAATTTGTGAGTACATACCTAGACGAAAAAAAAAAAAAAAATCTGCAAAAGCCAGTATGTTAAATGCAAATCCTTTTTCATATTTATCTGAGAAACATATTAATTAGTAGGCAGACAGTAAGAGATATTCTAAATGAAAAAAGCATGTGGATGGGCTTAGAAAGATAATCCACAGTCCTCAAGAGGATAAACAACATGACGCTGATTGGGACCAACAAAAAACAAGCCATGTACAAACACACATGTGTGTGTGTGTGTGTGTGTGTGTGTGTGTGAAAGAGAGAGAGAGAGAGAGAGAGAGAGAGAGAGAGAGAGAGATCCTGACCTATGCATGTTATTACATTCACTAAAGAAAATAAAAAACGGTAAACATGATAAGCTGGAGCAAGCGTTAGCATTATGGACAGAACAAATAAATGCTAAACATGGTGTAAATTATAGTGAGAATAATTGGCAGTGAAACACATAACATACAAAACATTAGAATAATTCTTGATGACGACATATCATGCATAAGTTACATAAAAACTGCAAGTGGTGAGACGTTTCGGCAGCGACTTCTACCTTCATCAGCCATGGAATGAAACACGTGGTATAAGCATCAGCTGTTGCCAGATTTAAAAATAGCTTTCCAATGATACATATGTTAAAATGTGCGTCTGTATTGCAGGTATGGTATGTTAAAGGTGCAATACAGACGCAACTTTTAACACACCTATCATTTGGAAAGCTATTTTGAAATCTGGCAACAACTGATGCTTGTACCACGTGTTTCATTCCATGGCTGATGAAAGTAGGTCACTACCGAAACGTCCTACCACTTGCAATTTTTACATAACTCATGTGTGATATGTCGACATCAAGAATTATTCTAATGGTGTAAATTACAGATGAAATTATGTATTCAGAAAAATGATAGGCAATTTGACGTACAGCTGGAAATTGGAAGGTTTTTGTACATTACATTAGGTATGAAGTTTCTCACTAATAATGAAATTTTAAATTATTATCACTCACCATTGGTGGCAATACCAATTGGGAAAGGTTTATGCATCCCTGTCAAAATATTGCTCAGAAAATTCATGCCTTCTTTTTGTTTCTCCAAACTGATGTTACAAGAGGGGGAAAAAATTGAAAACTACTGTACAAAAAGACTTTTGATAAGAGGAAAAATAATAATTTGTTTTATCCATTTAATAAAAAGACTAATGTTAGCTAAGAAACACAGATACCTTTCCCAATATTTTGTTTTAAAGAATTGCTGTCACTGTGTCCTACCCTCTTATACCACCAGAAAAATATATAAAACAAACGCTGGCAGTTTTTTTTTTTTTTTATTGGAGGTTTAACGACCACCGTGAGCAACTCAATGGGCTATAAGCAGTCGCCCGTCCCTAATTTAGGGTCACTGGTTCCAGGGAAGGGAGAGAGCCAGTGCCGTAAGACAAACACAACATCCATGCCTGACCGGGATTCGAACCCAGACCCCTTACGGACGAATGATCAGAAGCCAGCGCCTTAGACCACTGCGCCACCGGGGCGGCGCTGGCAGTTTAAAGAGGTTCGACTATATATACATGAATAGTGAAAAACAGCTTATGTTGCATCTCATTTTCAAATGTAGATATTGAAAAAAATAAACTCTTGTCTTTTTCAATTTAAAGGCAAAATAGTTTCAAGTCACTGACCCCAATAATTATGTTTTAAGGTATGACAGCACTGTGAGACATTTGTAAGCAATCTATAGATGCACAACATATATTCAAAGGAAATACTTTTCAGTCAGTAAGTTTTGCCCCCAATATTATCACTAAAAATTATTTTGTTACCCAATAAGGCATAGAATTCCACAGTACTGGGGAAAAAATGATTGCAAATTTTTGAAATTGTATTCCATATCCATCTTTACTATCAGAGCACATATTCTAAAGGAAAGTAGCATAAAACATTTACCTCTGTGCTGGTAACAACATAAACAAATTATTTTCTTGCATAAATCCTGTAGATGTGAAACACAATTTATTTAAAACCTACAACAAATTTATTGAGCATAAATTTGTGACTGAATTTAGATCAACCCTCTTCCTCTTTGCTCAAATATCATCAGAATTAGATAGATTCACTATTTTCTTTAATAAGTTTAGTGTGGAACTGTAACTTTCAGGTATTTTTTAACGATTTTTGTTGAATTCCACTTAGTAGTTCTAATTCTGACTATTATATAGCTCTAATTATTGTACTATTCTCTTTTACGTGCGATATTTCAAAGTAACTTGTACAGAAAACTAGCGGATAATGCTTACCTTGGCATTCCTTTCTAGCGACGGGGACATTTCACGCACGTGTTTTCCGGTCTTTGTTGAGGTTATTGTCCTAAAGTCCGTTGTATGCGATGACTGGCTTTACTTCTCACACTTTTCGCTGGGTATACTCATTGGATCTTTGCTTTAGGATTCCAAACATCAATTTTTACCGTTCTTTATACTCGAAATTTTCGCCCATACTCTGGGCATCTTCAGGAGCGTGGCGACTTTACCACCGATGTTCGTGGCTTACTTCGCGCTAATGGAGTCCGATACTCCTTGTTGCCATTCGTTGGAAAAACTTTCCTGGATATATTTCGTTAACAAGCCCGGCTGGCGCCATCTATGTTTAGTTACGAACACTGTTTCCCCCCCCCGTATTTTTTTTTTTTTTTTAAATTTTTTATTTATTTAATTTCTTCTCCTATCCTGGTTTTCTTGTCTTTTTTGCCTGGTTTTCTTTTCTTGTTGTTTTTCTTGTCTTATTAGTTCTTTCCACAGGCCCGATAATGTGCTAGGGTCGTTCTGGTTACATACCCTTGCTTTATTTTTGTAGATTAATATTGCTTCTTCCCTCCTCATTTGCCTTTCCGATTTTTTATTCTTTTTTAGCATTTTAATTTCATCGAACTTTGGGAATGTTCGATGAAATTAAAATGCTAAAAAAGAATAAAAAATCGGAAAGGCAAATGAGGAGGAAGAAGCAATATTAATCTACAAAAATAAAGCAAGGGTATGTAACCAGAACGACCCTAGCACATTATCGGGCCTGTGGAAAGAACTAATAAGACAAGAAAAACAACAAGAAAAGAAAACCAGGCAAAAAAGACAAGAAAACCAGGATAGGAGAAGAAATTAAATAAATAAAAAATTAAAAAAAAAAAAATACGGGGGGGGGGGGGAACAGTGTTCGTAACTAAACATAGATGGCGCCAGCCGGGCTTGTTAACGAAATATATCCAGGAAAGTTTTTCCGACGAATGGCAACAAGGAGTATCGGACTCCATTAGCGCGAAGTAAGCCACGAACATCGGTGGTAAAGTCGCCACGCTCCTGAAGATGCCCAGAGTATGGGCGAAAATTTCGAGTATAAAGAACGGTAAAAATTGATGTTTGGAATCCTAAAGCAAAGATCCAATGAGTATACCCAGCGAAAAGTGTGAGAAGTAAAGCCAGTCATCGCATACAACGGACTTTAGGACAATAACCTCAACAAAGACCGGAAAACACGTGCGTGAAATGTCCCCGTCGCTAGAAAGGAATGCCAAGGTAAGCATTATCCGCTAGTTTTCTGTACAAGATTTTTGTTGATTTTACGAAAAGGAAAAAAATCGAAGACCCTTTATTTTTATTCTCTTTCAGTGAAATAGCTTCATGGTGATTAATTAACAATTCTAAAGGTAGCAGCACAAAAGTGGAATTTTACAGAACATCAGTGGTGATGTGGAAATAGAGCTGATATGACATGAAAGAATAAAACATAAAACTTGATATTTTTAGAATTATTGATTTTCTATGTAGGTCTCCGTAAATAAAAATAATCAGGCCAAATTCTTTCATTTTGAATTCATATCCTCTATATCAACAAGCCACCTGGCAGCTTGACAATGCTGATACCTTAATTTATATGGGTATCTTAGTAGTTGACTTCTCAAATATGGAAACTACAGGCAAGAGCAAATAAAGACACCATACCTTGATATGAGCTTTACGATTTATTCCATAACCATGGAGAACTTTAAATTGCTAAGACATACACAACATGATAAACATAAACAATAAGGTGAAGAAGTACAATGACTTATGCCAAGCAAGTAGAAACAAAACTTGCAGTTACACACCAATATAATTGGTATCTGACATCCAAATTGGGAGCTGCATTATTTTAGAATCGGGTCAACATATCTGTGCATTTCTTGTGTAAGACATGGTGGCCGATTTACACTAAAATGGATAAACTGGGGAAAATCATATTACTTATATACTTGTTTTTCAATGATATTCATAAAATTATTTCCACC
Organism: Macrothele yani; assembly: GCA_039090855.1. Classification (NCBI taxonomy): domain Eukaryota; kingdom Metazoa; phylum Arthropoda; class Arachnida; order Araneae; family Macrothelidae; genus Macrothele; species Macrothele yani. Next base: position 135,006,652 of record CM077023.1, read on the forward strand.
CATAATCTCCAAACTTCCTGAAACGTCAATATTAATAACTGAGTAAGAATCCTAAAAACTGCTTGAAAATTTTGCTGCCAAACTGCAAAATAAAAATAAGAAAGAACTAAGATGAAGCTATCATATTTCAGTAAAATACAAGCATTCAAAAATATCAATAACAAAATGTTTCTAACTTCCCATATGCATGTGGAAAGACACTAACAAAGAAAATGAAATTAAAATGAAGCAGTATTCTTTCCAGTACAGGGACCCTATCATCAGCTCTAGATCCAGAACTGTGCAGAATGTGCTGTGCATGGAGGCCCATGGCTCTTTAAGGGCCAACTTACTCATTCTTTCCTGTGTAAAGCCTTTTTTCATTTTATTTTATTTACATTGAGCTTAAGCAAATTTCAAAATGACACTTGTATGGCATATATTTATTTTCAAATCATGTAGATCTAGGCAGTAGTGCAACGTGCAAATCTTACACCCCTCCCCCTGCAAAATGTTTATCAGTCCTCTACATGAAACTGAAGTATCCGTTTCTTATTGAATGGTTCACGGGCCTCTAAAATGGAATGTTCTTCATGTGATAAACACAATTTTGTTCAGGAGAGTAATGAAGAGTCTGTCTTTGTTATCAGAAAGACACTTTTGTGTTAATTTCTTTTACTGTTTAGCGGATATTTGCCTGGAAAAACTGAACCACGGATTCCAGCAAACTGTGAAGTTATTGAAAAATCATTTCTTACTTTTGATTGAGACTCAGATTAAAGTTTTACTGACACGAAAATCTTAAGCAAATGCTTGGCTTTCAAATATCACTTGAAGGGAATGAATGGCTTAAGTGACAACAATAGACAAAAACTCAGTAAAAAAATAAAATTGTTTTCCGAAAAAAAAAAAAAAAAATCCACGGTTATGTTGGAAATATTGTATGCTAAAAGGTTTTAATGATATTTATCTGAATTTCTGCATAGTTTTAAGAATTGCATGCACTGCTGGTAAAAGTTCCTTTGTTCGAGTGAAGCTTTTCAAGATTGAAATTATTAAAAAAAAATCTTTGATCTAGGATGAGCCGAGAGAGACTTTTGGCATTAGATGTTTTGTCCATCTAATATGATATTGGCAATTCTTGGGATTTTAATTAAATTTCTACTTTCAGAAAAATAAATAAAAATTAGAAGGCAAGTGCTGCATTGAGTCTTGCTGACTTTCAAGTTAACTACAGAAGTTGGGTAAGAATTTCTGTTATTGTTACACTTCTGAGATTTCATTTGATACATACACTTAGTAAGATTTAATTTTGACATGTCCACAGCGGCAAGCTGTGAAGTGCTCTCAGAAATCAAGTATATTCTTCAAGGCAGCATAAAACAAAGGATTAGAAATAGATAAGATGCAATACACAAGTAACCGAAAAATAAATTTTTTGATTTACGCGCATGCTGTTCATAAAGAGATAAAAAATATTCAGAAGCTTTCACAGCCCAGCTTGGGCCTTGATCCCCTGTAAACCTTTGGGATCTAGGCTGGTTGCAAGATGTGGTGTTTCAAATTCATGATTGTGGTTGTTGCCAACCAATGAGGGACTTCCAAATGATGGAGATGAAACAAGGTCTATCAGTATTGCAGTGGAAAACTGTGGAAATTTTGGTGCTGTCATGAAAATGCAAAGCCTTTTTTTTAATTGACATTTTCATGACAGCATCAAAATTTCCACATATTTCAACTGTCACACTGATAGCCCTTGTTTCATGCCCATCATTTGGAAGTCCTTCCTACTGGTTGGCAACAACCATATTCATGAACTTAAGCACCACATCTGGCAACCAGTCTAGACACAAATGTTTACAGGTGATCAAGGCCCAAGCTGGGCTGAAAGCTTCTGAATATTTTTAATCTCTTTATGAATGTAACATGCATGTAGTTCAATAATCTATAAAATAAAGGATAGTAAAGAATAAATATTGCTTCTCCTTTTTATATATTATTAGGTGTTAACTGCCTATATATTACTTGGAGATGAAAAAAAATAGTTTTGTGATGTTACATTAAATGCAAGAAAATGCAGGCAACACAAAAAAGTTAGCATTAAAAAGTCCAAGTTCAAAAAAAAAAAAAAAAAAAAAAAAAGCACATGTATGGGGGTTGGAAATTACTTAGTGAGAATCCTGCTGCAGAGGAGATGGGAGTCCTTTAAGAGAATCTAATGGGCATCCCTATGTAATGTACCTTCCAGACATACCCCTAGGTAGAATGGTTGAATCTTCTCTCAAACTGCATAAGCACAGTAGCGACACAAACACACCTCCTAGTTGGTAAGCGGTCTAAATCCATGTTGTTTACAAAGTTTGAGCAGTGTTGTTGGCTAAAAATAGAAGTTGCTAGAGGTTGTACCATGGAGGAATGTTATGATGAAGGGCCACAACAAATTTATGGAGCATCTGGTTTACTGTATGGTATGGTAGCAAGGTGGCTGGCAGCCTTCGAAACAGGATGGAGAAATGTAGCTAGTGCTTCTGGGTGCAGATGTTCCCAGGTGAGTGAAACTCAAGTGCTCACTTTGTCTGCACTGTTGGAAAATTCGTGAACTCACCCATGAGAGCAACCTTTCACATATGAATGTGCTGCACATCTTGAAAAAATGGCAAACATGCAAAAAAATCACATCACGATGAATGCCTCATGCTTTACGTGATGTTGAGAAATAGCAGTGTTACGAGGCAGCTCGACTTGAGTTGGAATGGTATGAGTGTGAAGTGGACACATTTCTATGACATATCCTTATGTTCGATGAAACATGGGTGTGGTATTATGACCAGAACCCAAATGGCAGTCTAATGAATGCTAATGAATGGAGGCATTACGGCTCACCACACCAAACAAAGGTCTGAAAGAACCCCAGTAACGTTAAGGTAATGATCATCGCTTGGGAAATCTTGTACCACCCTCCCTATTCACCTGATTTATGTCCCTGTGACTTCGATTTGTTTTCGATGAAAACACCATTTGGGGGGGATTTATATCAAGACCACCGATGAAACTGTAAGAGCCGTAGACCGGTCCGTGGTGAAGATCAACACGTCTTGCCTTGCTGACAGCATAAAGAGACTTCCACACAAATGGCAGCGGGTTTTGGATAATGTTGGCGACTACATCAAACGGATATAGCCAACTAGAGTCAGATCCTATGTTATATTCCAATGTAACCATTATGTTCTCACTAATAAATTTCCAGCACCTGCTATCTGATTATAATAAAAACATCAACAGTTCAGCTAATGTCACAAAGGAGCAAACTTAAAATTCTTTAGCACCACCGTGTGAGTTTTGACAAGTTTATTTCTTTTAAGGTAGCAGTCATGAGCACTCATACTTTTTTTAGCAGTTGTTTCTCTTAGCAATCTAAATTATTGGCAGTGTTTTTTTTTCTTTTCTGTAGTATTCCAAATTATAAGCAGTGTTTTTTTCCCCTTAGAATTCCACTTATTTGGTTTACAGACTTCCTCAACTGCTGGAGTGTTAAAAATTTCTTCTGAGTGATCACACTTTCAAGCCTCAGTTGAATGAATGCTGAAAGACACTTCACCTGGGGACACCATGAAATGAGTTAGGTGGAGGGGTTGTCCTGAGAAACATTTCGCATGGAGGCCCAAGCAGCTCTGGGGCCAGCACTACCCATCATCACTGCTCCTCGACTGATGAAGTGGAGGGCTGAAGTATGAGTTTATTCCCATACTGATTTTGCTGCAGTGAAAGGCCAAAGCACAGTAGATTGGCTTTGAGGGGAGCTAAATGGTTTGGGAAGGAGTAGAGACAGATTATAAGAAGATTCGAGTACCATACATTGCCTGCACTAAAACAGGGGGGGGGGGCAAAACATTAGCACAAACAATTAGGAACATTGCAAAAAATAAAAAAATGAGGAACATAATCAGTAATTAAAAATGGAATTTGTTATAAAAAGGCAAAAACGTGGAATATTCTCATCCCTGACACATGCACAATTTATACTTAAAAGAGTGACCTAAAACTTTGGAAACAAGACTTTTCTGATTTCCCCACTAAAAACCTCCAGGTTTTCCTGAAAATAAGCACCCTTGAAGTCCTTAACATTTTTTTTCCAATTTAAAAATTGTTTCAGAAAAAAACTTGATGAACAAAAGTTGCTATCGCAACAGAATACTTTCACTTCTGAAGGAAGATAAGCCTCCCAATACAAATTTCATTAAAATTAATACTATACATATAACAACAATAGGTCATTCCATGTCAAATTTCCATGTCAAATCAACCACTGTACAGAATTTTTTTTGACATGGATGCCATGAACTGAATTTATTTTTGGCATAGTTGTACATTGCCCAGATATACTGTATAATAAAATACTTTTTTTCTCAATTTTTTCAACTGCCTGTTTTTAATGAAAATTAACACAACAATTTTAAGTTATGGCATTTTCAAAAATGCTAAAATTGTTCAAAAAGCACTGACAGTGTTACATTTAAGTGCCATTTTCTAAAGACCTCTATTGAAAGGTACAGATCTGGGTGAGGTGTCAAAAGCGGGCAGTCAAAAAAAACTTAAAAAATATATATTTTATTACATCTCTAGGAAAAGTACAACTATGGCAAAAATAAATTAAATCATGACATCAAAGTTTTATGCACTGGTAGATTTGACATGGAGTGACCCTAATATATTTTTACATATCATAAAGTTGTGTTGAAACAGAAGTAGAAATAAAAATTGTACTTACCCAAGATGATTGCACAGAAGAAGCACAGTAACTGGGTTTCCTTAATTCTCAATTTGCTAGACATGCATCTGGCTATTGCAGTAATTCCTTGTCTAAATGTTAGCCTCACACCCACATGATTCTTGCTCTCTTCACTAGCCTTGCACTGGGGTACAAATATACTTGAATCATTTTTACAGAACAAAAATATGGATGAAAGCTAGGAAGCATTGTTAAGACTGGAATGTTGTTCAATCTACAACACCCATAGATGCCAACCTCTAAAAGTAGTTTTCAGTAACCAACATGTTCATTTTTCAGTAATTTTCAGTAACCAACATGTTCATTTTTCAGTAATTTTCAGTAACAAATATTTTTTTTTCAGTAATTTTCAGTAATCCAGTCTAAAGCAGCAAATTTGGGTACTTAACACTGCAACAAATTTTAATCTGTCAGAACTATTAACAAAATAATAATAATAATAATAATAATAATATACAATAAAAAATAATTTGCTAGTGGGAAAATTTAAAATACTGTCTACCAGAAAAATATAATAAATTACCTCCAGAAATGAAGAAAAATTATTCCTTGGAATGTTGGCCAAATTATTATGATAAACTGGCTGTAGTTTCCATTTTGGCCTTCCTTAGTTCAATTTGCAAAAACTTCTTCTGATAGCATAGTTCACTGTGTGCAATGCTGTTTATTTTTTCTACTAATAAAGAAGACAGCTCATGAGTACTTAAATTAGGTCTGAATTCATTCATGTTTTTTTTCACAATACTGAAAATTCTTTCTGTACTTGCATTGCTATGAGGGACTATTAAAATCATTTTCATAATTCTGCTTAATGATTCATACTTTAACTGGCCACTTTCATTTTTCATTAAAGAAATTCTGTGCCACACTTCATCCATTCTCCCAGAAGTAACAGCACAGTTAAAATGTTCAAACTGGTAGTGAGCAAATTCAGATTCCACCTTGTCAGATTCTTCTGGTTTCAAAACTGGAAACAGGGGAACACATATATTGGACTGATGCAAAAAGAAACACTTTGCCTTAATGCTACATCTGCAATGTCAGCATGACTCAGAAATTCATCATTAAGTGGAAATTTTCTTAAAATGTAATAGCAGCCTGCCTTGTAAAATTCCCTTACCTCAGAATAAAAAGTAGCCACTGTGTCTTCACTCAGATCCGCAGTTGTGCCTATATAAGATCTCGCTTTTGACCCAATTACGAGATCACAGTTTTCTTTTGATTTCTCCTTCTTTCAAAATTTCCATCTGCAAGAGATGTTGCTGTCACATCAAATGCTGATGGCTTGATAAATCGTACAAGCAATTCAGATAACAGACTATGAAGTTTTCTTTTTAATACATGCACAAGCGGAGCTTCCTGCTGCAAGAACACGTTAACAGATGTAAACAAAGGAAGAGTAGCAGATAAAAAAAGACAATAAAGTTTAGATGAAGGATTTCCAACCATACTTGCAAGGTTCTTATACTGTGAATTAGCTTCTTCATTGTCACTGAAATAATGTTCTAGAGCCTCCCACTGTTCTAAAATTCTGTCAATGGATTCCAAAAGTGATAACCAGCGAGTATTGACATGCTTTAGAATTTTGTTGGGTTTAGTACCACAAACAGCTTGACTCAGTTTTAGATTGTGTTTCCTCTTTGAACTTTTCTCCAAAAAAAAAGTACAACTGTATCAGAAACTGCTCAACATTAAATCCTTTTAGTTGAGTAGCAGATTTCTGTGCAGCTAAATTTACTAAATGGCATGAACATCACTGCACTATGATTGCAGGCTGAACCTTCTTTATGTGAGAAACAACACCTTTTACTTGACCTATCATAGTGTTAGCATTGTCACAGGAAAATGACACACAGTTGCTCCATGAGATATTTTTTTTAACAAACTCATTGTTCAAAACGTTGATATTCTTTCACCTGTATTATTACTTGATTCAACCAATGATAACAAAACAGTTGAATTTTCCCCTATTTTTTTGTCAAAATATGTTATTGTAATGGGATACAGTTTATTTGCTTGAGCATCATTACTTCCGTCCGTAGATAGAGAAAAAGGATTTTTTTAAACTTCAGATACGATGTTACTTGTATAAACACTGGCCATATGCTGAATTAGTGCAGTAGCTTTGGTTCTTCCACACGAATATTTTTTTGCGATCGCTGAATTGGGAAACATGGCTTGAAATAACAGTTTTTCAAGCCTTCAGTTTTCGAAAATTTATCCGACATTTTCAAGCTGAAATACAAATATTTATGGAATAAAATATCTAACAATACTGGGTAAAGGAAACATCGCGAGAAAAAAAAAATCTACTACCAGAGAAATCTTACCTCCGTCTACTCTCCGTTTTCAAAGGATGAAATTCCGTCCTCCGACGAAGAAAACGACCCCCCCCCCGGACCCCGCCGCCACCAATCTTCCCAAAATTTAAGTTCAGTTATGCATCGATTTCGTACATGGTCCAAATGATAACAAAAAAAGACGGAATTCCTCGAATCAGCATGAGAATCTCGTCGCCGAAGATTACGGGGAACTCTTCGGGCGGCCTAACTTCCGTTTTCGGAAATAGTTGCCTACAATTTCAAGCTGAAATTATGCAATGAAATTATATTTAGCAATACTGAACAGAAGCAACATTGCGCGAGAAAAAAAATGTCTTCACTTTTGCATCAATCTCGACGAAAAAAAAAAAAAAAAAAAAAAAAAAAAAAAAATGGAGGTGACTCCGCGAATTACCGGAAGAATCTCACGTACGAATTAACCGCTGAATCGATTTTGAATGTCGTAAGATAACGCTAAAATATCAATGATTGGTAAATTTTAACTTTTGGCGCAAAATTGGCGCAGATTTCGTCGAAATGGTGATTTTTTAGCAGAATGGCGCAAGAACAACATTTTGGCGCGGGCTGGCGTAATTGGCGCAGGTCTGGCCGCCCTGAATTAGCATTTAATTTTTTTAACCCAGAAAAACTTGAAGAACCAACAAAAATTTTTAAGTTGATGAAAATTTGCTTTCTATCTCAGAAAATTAAATCAAATGGCGATTTTCCGTAATTTCAGCGGTGTTTCCGTACTTCCGTAACAGCAACCAAAAATCCGTAAAATTACGGAAAATCCGTACTAGTTGGCATCTATGAACACCCTTCCACTTTAAATAATAACAGATTAGGCACTAAGTTGATAAATGTCTTCCTTCATCTTCATTTCTGAATGTAATGCCACCTATTTATGCATGCACTTACATATAGAAATACACTATTTATTAGAGTGCTATTTTATTATAAGGATAAAAATAAATTTCAAAATTTTCAGGTCTTAAACCATAAATTTGTTCCTCAACATAATGTATACAAATGAGAAAAAATTCAACCCAATCAACAAATGTCAAGGTTTCACAGCACCGTGAAGTTTTAAAATATGCTTTTCCCTGAGGGTATTCATTATCACACTGAATATGATGTCACATTACTCTACAGGATAAGAGTCAAGATTAGTCAATTGAAGATCAATTACACAGCGACTGTCAGCAGTGTGCAAACAAACACAAAATGTGTGTTCTTTGATACACATTTCAAAGCTCTGTCAAGTAAGGTCTTCTGACTTATTGACATGCTGAAATACCCACATTTATGGAATAAAATGATATTTAACAACAGCGCACGACAGGGGAAAAAAGAATTACCATTTCAGGAGAAATCATTGCTCTGTCTCCCATGTTTGAAAATTTTGAGTCCATTTAAAAGCTGAAACACAAAAATTTATTGAATAAAATATTTAACGAGAGAGAGAGAGAGAGAGAGAGAGAGAGAGAGAGAGAGAGAGAGAGAGAGAGAGAGAGAGAGAGAGAGAGCGAGCAAACATAGCGGTGGAGGAGATTACACAATTACAGGAGACATTATCACTCCAGCCAACTTTCATATTAAAAAAAATTATGTATTAGATGTACAAATAAGTTTCAAAGCGTTTTAAGACAACGCAACGTGTAATTGGAGAGAAAACAATACCTTTACAAATAAAAATATTCGTCGTTATTATCTATCATCTTCCGCCATCAGTCAGGAAGCTGACGGATTCCAGCCATGAAGAATACTTCATCATGTGACGCGATAAAGTCGTCAACTTATTTTTGCACTTCGTCACATGTCCGGAACCGTACAGCAGACGCACCATGTTGCATCGATCGGAACAAATGATGGTCTGAAGGGGCAATGTCGGGACTATATGCTGGGTGCTCCAAAACTTCCCAGCCAAGTGTCAATAAGGTTTCCTTGACCGATTTCGTGACACGCGGTCTAGCATTGTCATGCAGTAATTTCACGGGACGTAATCCTTTGCCTGTGAATGGACGTTTCCGACAGATTTCCAGGTTAAATCGTAGCAATGGTTGCTTGTAGCAATCAGCAGTAACAGTTTGACTCTGTTCCAATAGTTCATAATAGAGCACACCCTTCATATCCCACCAGATGCACAGCAGAACTTTCTTGGAGTGAATATTGCGTTTCAGTGTTGAAGTCGTTGCTTCACCGGAGTCTACCCAGTGTTTTTTGCGTTTGGGATTGTCGTACCATATCCACTTTTTATCACTCATAACGATTTTCCACAGGAAAGACTTTCCGTGTTGTTTATTCAACAGATTCAAACACTTCATGACATGCTCATCCTTGTTTCTCTGGCTCAGGTCATGTGGCACCCATTTTCCTCCCTTCTGAATCTTTCCCACTGTGCGTAAACGATTGGAAATGGTTTGTTGAGTTACTCCCAGTTGTTCAGCTAGTTCTTTTTGCATTTGAGACAAATCTTCATCCAGCAATGCTTGCAGTTCCTCATGTGCAACCTTCTACGGGGCGCCGCTACGTCCTTGATTGCTAACATCAAAATCACTTGCTTTAAACCGTCTAAACCAGGGGTGTCAAACTCGTGGCCCTTGACTCATATCTGCGCGGCCCCAGCTTATTATGGGGAAACACATGGAATGCGGCCAGCGTTCAGTGTTCGTAAATTAAACATGAAAATGGCATGCAGCGTAGCTATTTTGAGGTTATACATGTACAACAGAAAATGGAACAGTCAAAAATTAGGTTTTTGCCAAATATAAATATTTTATGGCCCCTATAAATTTTTTATTTAGAATCAGTAAATTCCAACCTGAAACACACACATGAAAAAAATATTAATAAACCAAGAACACCCGAATGAAAAAAGCGCCAGAAAAACTCAAGAGTAAAACTAACCATGACGATCAACGAGTCAGTTTCGCTGACATCCACTACTCGAAGATGATGCCATGTGCAACTCACCCAAATATATTCAGAGCCAGGCATCATCTGTTACCGCTATCCTTGCACTCCTCTTACTCACCCCTTCAACTTCTGTGTGCTCGCATTCAGTGTCAGGCACGTGAGGTGATGCGAGCTCTCAAAATCAGTCGGCTTTTGCCTGTGCTGAAGGAAAGTAAATATTATTCTTTGGTAAGTTTATGGGTAAGCAACTATGTCTCTCTCAAAACCAATTGGTAGTAAACGAAAAATCGCCGATGAACATCATGTTTTTCAAGAGAAGTGGGAATTGGATTATTTTTGCTGTGAAGTGAAAGATAAAATTGTTTGCTTAGTGTGCAATAGTGTCATCAGTGTCCCGAAGTTATATAACATCAAACGTCACTATTAACAACATAAATCAAAATACGACCAGTATGACGCATTAAGGTGACAAGACAAGTTAAAAGAGTTAAAGTCAGGATTAAAACAGCAACAGACAATGTTTACCAAAGTCACACAAGAAAGCGAAGCTGCAGTACATGCAAGCTACGCATTGTTGGAGTTAGTAGCCAAACACTCGAAAGCTTTCACGGAAGGCGATTTTATAAAAACCTGCCTGATAAAAGCTGATGAAATTGTTTGCCCCAGAAGTGGAAATACTTTTCAAGGCATTTCATTGTCACGAAATACAGTTGCTGAAAGAGTAACTGATCTGGCTTGCAATCTGAGTGATCAGATCAAAACAAAAGCATCTAATTTCAACGCTTTTTCCATCGCTTGTGACGAGAGTATGGACGTCGGTGGCGTAGCTCATTTAGCTGTGTTCATAAGTGCTTGCGATGTGGAATTCAATATTTTTGAGGAATTATTGGAAATTGTATCGTTGCACACTACAACTGGAGACGATGTGTTCAATTCTGTTTGTGAACTTCTACAAAAATATGATTTACCTCTGTCAAAATTGTCATCTGTAGCAACGGACAGAGCCCTATGTATGACGGGACAAAAGAACGGTTTTGTGGCAAGATTGTAAAAAAAAGTGAATGAAACTTGTGACAGACCTAATTTCCATCACGTGCATTGCATAATACATCAAGAGGTGTTATGTTCAAAAGTGATGAACATGGCAAATGTGATAAAACCATAAAAAACAAATGGTAAACTTTTATAAAATCCTGTGGTTTAAACCCGTGACAATTTTCTGCTTTTATAACAGATTTAGAAAGTGAATATTCTGGTTTACCACACTATACAGAAGTGCGCTGGCTATCCTGTTCAAAGGTTCTTGAAAGAGGAAATTAGACATTTTTTAGACATAAAAGAACAAGACACCAGCCTTTTGTCGGATCCCATGTGGTTACAAGATCTGTCCTTCATGGTCGATATAACAAATCACTTGTTGGCTTTAAATTTGAAATTGCAAGGAAAATATCAAGTTATAACGGACATGAATGACCAAATTAAAGCATTCAAATGTAAGTTAATTCTTTGGGAAAAAACAGGTAGAAAATGAAGACTTAATGCACTTTCCGCCATGTGGGGCGTACAAAACTAGTACCAGTGAGCCTGTTTCCTATAAAAAGTACGCCGAAAAAATTCTATGTCTGAAGAGTGAATTTGAAAAAAGATTTCAAGATTTTAAATCTTTGGAAGACAAGTTTTCTATGTTTTCAGTCCTTTTTTCAACTGACAGAAAAAGTGCCAGGTCATATGCAAATGATGCTGATTGAGATTCAATGTGATTCAAATTTGAAGAACAAATTCAACCAGGTTGGTGTCCCTGATTTTTACAAGTATTTGCCTGTGCGATTTGTAGAAACTCGCAAATTCGGGTGTGAATTTATTTCCATGTTTGGAAGTACCTACCAGTGCGAGCAACTATTCTCATTAATGAAAGGAAACAAGTCTCCTGGTAGATGCAGATTGACAGACATTCATCTCGGTTCAGTCTTAAAAGTTGCTGCGGCCAATAATATTTCTCCCGAAATAGTAAAGTTGGTGACAGAAAAGAGATGCCAGATATTGGGAAGAAAACAATCTGTGTTATTGTTGTTTTTTCTTACTAGCAAACAATATGTACTTATGTAAATTCATACATTACATATTATATATTATATAATATGACTATTTCTTTTTCTTGCGGCCCACACGACCTAACACCCAGATTATTCGGCCCAGTTGAGATTTTAAGTTTGACAAGCCTGGTCTAAACCAAAACTCACATGTGCTTTTCGATAGAATATTCTCCCCCAGAACAGAACAGATCGACGTACATGATTTTGCAGCACTTCTTCCTTGATGAAATTCGTAACGAATGCAGTGTCGAATAAATGAAGTATAGCTTGCCATCTTTCACCTACCGATGTGCAAGTGCATTTGACTGTTGGGCAAACTTCTGTGTCACATTTTATACTCTGGACCAGTTGCGGTCACATGACAACATGGGGGAATGTCGTATATGTAAATTAGCGATATATGCCACACAAAAAACGCTTTAAAACTTATTTGTACACCTAATACTTAAATGATATTTAATGGAGAATACAGCAAAGAAAAAAATAAGAACAATTATGGGGAAAATCTTAGCTGCATCTAGCTAGCACCATGTCGGAAATTTATACAATAAAATGGTAACCATACTGAACAGATGGAACATTAACAACCATACCGGACAGAGGGAACCCTGTGAAAAAACAAATCAACACTGTGATTACAGAATAAATCTTCGCTCCAGGCAACTTCCATTTTTGAAAATTTTCCCACCGTTTTCATGCTGAAATGCAAATATTTATGGGATAAAATATTTAACAACAATACAGGGCAGAGGGAACAACAGAAGAAAAAGAAATTAAGATAACAGGGAAACTTTTGCTCTGTCTATCTTTCATTTTCAACAATTACAAGCTGGAATGGAAACATTTATGGAATAAAATTACATTTAACAACAATACAGGGCAAAGGGACCCCCCCCCAATAAAAAAAACTAGCAAAAAATCTTCATTTCATCTATGACTTTTTTTCGGAAAGCTTTGAAAGACGGCATATTTCACCCATGAACAAAAATTTCCTGGTAATAAATACAGGGAAAAAGCTGGCAGTATGTCCCCAAATTAATAATATGACGTGTATTAATATGCTAGTGAAAACTGCGCAGAAAATACACACCTTGTTAGATGTGGAGATTAAGTGTATTAAATAATAATTGACAACCAACATGGTTTACTGCCCAGATCATGTCATTTCCTTTCAGTATGTGATTTCTCATGTATACAGGGATTTGGGAACACAGTTTTCTCATTTGCTTGTACAGGATTATGTAGTGGTTCAAACAGTAATATATAAACTGTGGATTATACAAAGAACAGTAATAAAATTCAGATGAACCCTTGTTTTCCTTCCTGCTCTTTGACATAATGAATATAAAACATCAGTCTCCAGAGACAGCCAAGACAATGACTTTACAGAGGAAGCTAGCTAGCAGAAACTATTGCTGTATATCATGAATTATGCTTTCAAGGCACTGAAAGATGACCTACTTGCCAAGTCTGCACGGGTCGTTTGGTTTATTACTTTTTGGATAAACTTTTTAATGGAGATATAATATGGAAATGGCTGCTGGGCACCAGATAGTTTCACCTTCCCTGTATTTATTACCAGAATAAATAACCATAGCAAGCACATCAGTATTGTTTTTACTCTTTTGTGTGTTTTGATACCACAAATTATAATTAGCCATTTCTTAAATGTTATGAATATGTACTTAAACTGGGACAAGTAATACTTTTGATGAGTGATATCTTGAAGCTTACTCACTTTCAGATAAAATTCTTCACAAAGAAACACATCATTCCTTTTTCTTTGCAGCATCTGTCTTTCCATTTTTACTGACGTCAGCCTTGACAGATGTTTGGTCACCTTTGCTGGCAGGAGTGAGAAGTCGTGCGAGAGTATCCCAAATTCCTCCAAGGAAAAGTGCACAGAAGAGGTTTTCAAATGGTACAAATGGTTCATGAATACCCAACAGCATGGATGACAGCTTGAAATATACAAAAAAGATAACGATGCCGAAGTATACTAACGCATGAGGAGCAGAAATGATTTCTGTCTTCTTGTCCAAAACAAAAATGATTGATGCAGCAATACAGGCTTTTGATGGACTAAATAAAAGAGAGAAAAAACAATGGTTATATATAAACTGATATTTTTCAATACTGTATAGAAATTATAAAATTAAATACTCAACAATGATAATACATTTGGTATTACATATGTATTCAATGATACGTAATACTGTGCTTCAATAATATACACTCAAGATATCAGAAAAACTAGAATGTCAGTTGGCAACCTCACAATTATTAAACACATTGATTTCTTATTTTTGTTTTTGTTTTTTAACAGGTGCCTACCACAACTAATGACACATAATGAACAAAATTTAGTGCAAACAATAATGAATTTTCAAAATGAACAGATGGAAATCTGAGATGTAATTCATGCTCCATAAGCCTAGGTATACCAGTTAAGTGCATACTGCCGCCCCGGTGGCGCAGTGGTCTAAGTGATGGCCTCTGATCATTCGTCCGAAAGGGGTCCGGGTTCGAATCCCGGTGAGGCATGGATGTTGTGCTTGTCTTACGGCACTGGCTCTCTCCCTTCCCTGGAACCAGTGACCCTAAATTAGGGACGGGCGACTGCTTATAGCCCATTGAGTTGCTCACGGTGGTCGTTAAACCTCCAATCAAAAAAAAAAAAAAAAAAAATTAAGTGCATACTTGTCATGGCGATGGATGAAAAAATAAAAACTTCAGGAACACTTATGTATTCATACCATCCTAATTCTTAAATCTCAATTTTTCATTGTGTAACTGTCGCAACTAATGACATACAGTGAACAAATTGCTTTTTGCATATATCAGTCTAAACATTCAACACACATTCATACAAAAATAGATAAATATTGTACGGGAGTTTTTGTAGAACTGGTCACAAAGTCATACAATAAATTAGGCAGAGATACTATATTCAAAACATCTGGAATAAAAACAAAAACTTCTAGGTTTAACAGCTAAAGACCTTCAACTGAATTAGTGCAATTTATTGCACTAATTCAGTTGCAGGTAATTACTAGTTTGCACTAATTTATTGCCCCATATTAGGAGATTAAGAGAAGTAAATACAGTGATGGAAAGTTGCAAAATCATTTTTGGAGCAGCAAAATGCATTTTGGGAGCAGGTGAAATACATTTTTGGAGCAATAAAATGCAATTCTGGAGCAGGTAAAATATATTTTTGGAGCAGCAAAATGTGTTTTTGGAGCAGGTGAAATACATTTTTTGAGCAACAAAATGCATTTTTGGAGCAGGTAAAATAAATTTTTGGAGCAGAAAAATGTGTTTTTGGAGCAGGTGAAATACATTTTTGGAGCAGATAAAATACATTTTTGGTGTAAGAAAACACTTTTTTGGAGAAGGTAAAATATTAGTAGATAGAACAAACTCCTAAGCAAAAAAAATTTGGAACTAGATGCACCCTACTCAAATTTAAAATATCTTGCATTGAAATACACACACACATATGCAAAGATTTTAGTTTTCAAATAGATAAAAAAAAACTGTAACCATAGCAGGATTCTATTATTAATCATTTATTTAACAAAAATTGCTTATTTTTTTTTTGCTGCTTTTCTCAATATTTAATTGCTCGCTTTTATTTTTTTCTAATTTTTTAAGATAGTTAGCAATGTTTTGTTTTGCTTCTTTTAATAGTACCTGTTCACTTTTTATTGCACTTATGTCTATTTTTTTTATGCCATATTCAGTGTTCACCTCAGCATTGTTTAACAATTTATGAGAGGAATCCAACTGATGCAAAAGTTCAGCTTCTTCCCGTTTCAAATCACCTTGTGAAAATTCAATTTCTTCTTCTCTTTTTCGCTTGTTTTGCTGCATTTTTCCAACATTAATCTGCTCTTGATATTTTTTCCAGGATTCTTTATAATCTGTCAGAAGTTTTTTGGTTACATTAATTTTACTCACATCTCCATTTAGTCTCTTGACATGATCTTTGTGCTTCTTGCTCTCTGCATGACGCCATGTGCTAGGCTAAAATCGTAGCCACATGGCTTACAAAGCATGATTCGGCAAAACTTTAGATGATTCATCAAAAAGTTCATTCTTTTCTATATATATCACAATACACTTGACTATAAGTTTTATCTGACTTCGTTCTTTCTGTCATAGCTGTTTCACTGCTACGTTTCATTTCATTTTAATCTAAACGAACCCTTTCCACTTGAATAACTTTTCACCCATACTCAGAGCCCAGCACTCTGTTTTTTTTTTCTGCAGTAGAGGCCTCAACCTAGCAGTGAAAGCTGAGCTTTTGCTCACCAGCCCAGACATACGCGCTATAGAGGCATCATCGGCGTGGCGGGTGACACCCGACTTATTTGGCAAAAAAGAAATGCCTTGCAAGCATCGACATGCGAGCCTGTAGAGGCATCATTGGCATGGAGGGTGACACCCGACACGCATGATATTCTGCGAAAATGAAAGGTCTTGCAAGCCCCAACATACGAGCTATAGAGGCGTCACAGGTGTGGGGGATGACACCCGACATGCGAGCTATAGAGGCATCATAGGCGCGGCGGATAACACCAAACACGCCAGCTATTCGGCAAAAACGAAATTCCTCGCGAGTAACGACATGCGAGCTATAGAGGCGTCATCGACATGGAGGGTGACATCCGACACGCGAGATATTCAGTGAAAAAGAAATGCTACGCAAGCCCGAACATATGAGCTATAGAGGCGTCATAAGCTTGACGGATAACACCAGAGACGCCAACTATTCGGCAAAAACGAAATTCTTTGGGAGCGACGACATGCAAACTATAGAGGCGTCAACGGCATGGCGGGTGACACCTGACACGTGGATGACATTTCTTTTTCTCTATTCGGTGAAAAAGAAATGTCTCGCAAGCCCCGACATGCGAGCTTTCGGGCGTTATTAGCATGGCGAGTGGACTCGACGTATTCGACGAAAAAGAAATGTCTCGTGAGCCTCGACATGCGAGCTTTAGAGGCATCATCCGCGTGCGGCACGCCGATGACGCCAAAATTTTCACAAGCAGAAACCCATATGTAATCAATGTAAAGAGTTCGCAAAATTCACTGAGCTGAGTTCCCTCTTGGCTTTTGTGCACAGCACTCTCAAATGGCTGTACGGGGAATCATGTGACAAAACTCTGCCTCCATTGGCGAGGGAAGTCAGAACAATGAAGGTGCATAGGGACTATCTGTAAAGGGCGTTTCTTCGACCAAAAGACACTAAAAAACCGAAAATCGCGGGCAGGGATCTTGCATGGGCTTTTCCGTAAAACCGTAAGATGGAGTGAAAATTCGTACAAACTACAGTAAACACTATAATTCGTGCATAAATACTAGTATTAAAAGAAATCCGTCTTGTTGCACGATGATATTTATTCAGCTAAAAAACAAAATCTATGTACAGGTTAAAAAAACATGAGCACTTTCAGTGTCACAGTGACACCTTCATCAGATGTGATTTCCATCATGTGGTTACATGCTGGTCTTAAATATGTGGAGCAGATGCATCATGGGAAAGGTAATGTCAGTGTCACATGATATACCAGATAACAAGACAGCCGAAAAAGCATGATTAGCCAACGAAAATTACTCAACAGAAACAATAGTTATTGTGCTGTCCTCCCTAATCAGATTGCTCCAGGGTTCAGGTAAAACACAAGGATAATAGTCATTACAGCAACGTGTATTATAAGCCGAAATATAGAGGCTTTCTGTAAAATAACAAGGAATAAACAGAGTCAGGTGTGTTTATGATCTTAGCATTGTCCCAGTCTGAGATGGAATTTCCAGCACTTACAGTTCTTGCAAAAGAGGTGCTTTGGTGATTCATTTTTAAATTATATCTATGTTCATTTAATCTCAAATCCAAATTTCTTTTGGTTGAACCCACATAATGATTATTTAGTTCACCAGAAGTAGTGTCGAGCATAGGAATAACATACACACCCCATTTTTTTCCTTTGTTAATTTTGTCACGATCGTTGTCGGATAATGGAATATAAATTGCATGATCGTATTCCAAATTGTATTTTATGACGGAAGCATATGTTGGTAAGAAGGTTTACAATATGTGGATTGAAATCAACAGATCCAACATACTTTTTAGGCACTTCTTCACTAATTAAAACAGTTGACATAGCAAACTATACTTTATTGTGCACCCCCTTAACAACGTCGCCCAGATAACCATGGTTTTTAGCAAAGGATGATATCCATTGTAGTTCTTGAACTCTGGCAAAATGGCTAGAAGAATGTGAATATGCTCTTCTAAATAGGAAGTGCAGAGCAGAAATTTTATGCTGAAAAGTGTGGGGTGAATTGTACGGAATTAGAGTCGGTGTGTGTGGAAGTGGGTTTTTGATAAACGGCAAAAGACAGGGAATTGTCAGAAGGGTTACAAGTAATTTGAAAATCTAGAAAAGGTAAAACAAAATTAGGTTCAAGTTCTATCGTGAGTTTGATGGAGGGGTATTGAGAAGACATAGCATTGACAAACTGATGTAATTCATCTATGGTATATGGCCAAATTACCAAGATGTCGTCAACGTAATGGATATAGAAACTACACTAGCGTGCAAAAATTAAGGACGAGACGGTTTTTCGAATGTAACGTCGTGCAGAAGTGCTCCACATCGACTCAAATCATACCATAAGATCCCCAAGATGTAAGAATATGGGACAAGTGAGCAAAACTATCCAAACAAGGAATCCAAAGGATACAAAGGCACTTTATTGAAAAGGTAGCTTCGAGCACAACTGGACAGGAGACAGAAACGTCCATGTGACAGGCGGCTGCCAAGAAAAATCCAGTCTTTGGTAGGAGATATGATTATCCCTGACTGCATTCCAGGATTTACAACGTCTGTCCAGGCTGAGGACGAGGTTGTCAAGAAGCTGTTGAGGCATCGCGGCCCATTCCTCTTGTAGCGCCAATTGCAGCTGCGGAATCGTTGCTGGCGGATGGTGACGTGCTGCCAAGCATCTCCCGAGAAGGTCCCACACATGTTCGATTGGATTTAGGTCCGGGGACCTTGTGGGCCAATCCATGCGTTGAATATCTTCACTTTCCAACAGCTCTGCGACAGCCACTGTACGATAAGGTGTAGCATTGTCGTCCATGAAGAGGAACTCAGGACCCACAGCACCTCTAAACAGACGCACATGAGGCAGGAGAACCTCAGTACAATAGCGGACACCAGTGACTGAACCTCCTTGGAAGATGTGGAGGTCAGTACGGCTACCAAGCATGATACCGCCCCAAACAAGAACTCTGCCACCTCCAAACCGGTCCCTTTCGATGATGTTGGAGGTGTGATTGCGTGTTCTCTGCTCTTTCCAGATGTGTATACGTCCAGAATCACTCGTCAGACTAAATTGGCTCTCATCCTCCGTAAAGAGAACTCGACCCCATTGCTGATGTGTCCAGTTCTTGTGTTCCTGGCACCACAGAAACCGCCGTCTCCAATGAGCAGGCGTTAATGGCACACACCGTACTGGTCGTCGTGCAAATAGACCACCTTTGTGCAGCCTCCTGGCCACGGTAAAACGCGATAACGGACGTCCAGTTGTCTGTTGCATGTGCCTTGCGATTTCTCCCGCTGTCTGCCGTCTGTTTCTTTTCGCCTGTAGGACAATATACCGGTCGCCCGCTGCCGTGGTTGCTCGTGGACGACCACTGCTAAACTCTCAGACAGCTGGTTCCTGTCGTTTGAAATGCTCTCCAAGCTCGTGAAATGATGCTGTGAGCGATCATGAACTCCTCGGCCACACTAGTCACACTTCGACCTTCTTCCAACTTCCCAATGACGCGAATTCAGGTAAAGTCATCCAGATGTCGTCTACTGGATTGCCTGTTGGCCATATCACAAGGTGGCAGCAACTCAACGTCGTTAAAACCGATATACACCGTGCAATAGCTTTCACTGAATTACTGAGCGTACACCGCCTGTGTGCTTTATATCCTTCCACTCCCCACCCCCCGTCATGCTCCATATATGTGCATGCCCTACCGTACCAGACCCTAGTCTATCTCCCGAGTGGTCTTTCGGTCCGTTCTGCCTACTCGTTCAGCTGTTATGCTAATTTCTCCTGTTCGTCCTTAAATTTTGCACACCACTGTAGGTTTTTGTGGGAATTCTTGTAGGACTTTATTTTCAAAGTGCTGAAGAAGAATTTCTGCTAAAATTGCAGATAAAGGTGAACCCATGGCTGTCCCATCGGTTTGTTGATAAAAAAAATGTTCTGAAATTTGAAAAATGAACGCCTTTTAATTAGATGAAGAGCATTCATTATGAAAGAAATATCATTAGCAGAAATGTTAGAATCAATGAGTAAAGCCTGAATTAACTGAAATGTAGCTTCCATAGGTACATTAGTGTACAACGAAACTACATCTATGGACGCCAAAAATAAGAAGTTTGTAGTGGCTGAATTAACTTATCAATAGCTTGTGTGGTACTCTTCATTGAGTAGGAAGAATTAACGGTGAATTTGGTGAGATAACTTGCCAAGGCATTTTCCAAAGGTCGAGTGGGGGCAATGTAACCTGACACAAGAGGGGGAAGGGGGTACCCTTCTTTATGTAGTTTTAATCTACCAAATAAATCAGGTACATGGCAGCCATGGGGTGGATTGAAAGCTTTTGAAAAGGAATACGGAGGAGCTGAAGAATTCTTAAGGCGGCTTAAAGCACTAACAGTAGCCCTGTGTTTAAGAGGGTGCACAATAAAGTATGGTTTGCTATGTCAACTGCTTTAATTAGTGAACAAGTGCCTAAAAAGTATGTTGGATCTGTTGATTTCAATCCACATATTGTAAACCTTCTTACCAACATATGCTTCCGTCATAAAATACAATTTGGAATACGATCATGCAATTTATATTTCATTATCCACAACGATCGTGACAAAATTAACAAAGGAAAAAAATGGGGTGTGTATGTTATTCCTATGCTCGACACTACTTCTGGTGAACTAAATAATCATTATGTGGGTTCAACCAAAAGAAATTTGGATTTGAGATTAAATGAACATAGATATAATTTAAAAATGAATCACCAAAGCACCTCTTTTGCAAGAACTGTAAGTGCTGGAAATTCCATCCCAGACTAGGACAACGCTAAGATCATAAACACACCTGACTCTGTTTATTCCTTGTTATTTTACAGAAAGCCTCTATATTTCGGCTTATAATACACGTTGCTGTAATGACTATTATCCTTGTATTTTACCTGAACCCTGGAGCAATCTGATTAGGGAGGACAGCACGATAACTATTGTTTCTGTTGAGTAATTTTCGTTGGCTAATCATGCTTTTTCGGCTGTCTTGTTATCTGGTATATCATGTGACACTGACATTACCTTTCCCATGATGCATCTGCTCCACGTATTTAAGGCCAGCATGTAACCACATGATGGAAATCACATCTGATGAAGGTGTCACTGTGACACCGAAGGTGCTCATGTTTTTTAACCTGTACATAGATTTTGTTTTTTAGCTGAATAAATATAAATATCATCGTGCAATAAGACGGATTTCTTTTAATACTCGTACACACTACGAAAAATCCGTAAAAGTTAGCATCTCTGAATACCGATGAATCCTTTAGAAACAGAAGCATTGTATCCTGACACGGGAGAGCCATTTTCAGTCGTCTTCCGCATCAACAAAATAGCTAATGACTGACCTTACGCTGTATTTACGTAATCGCTCACCTCACCCGGAACGAAATAACTGTGCCATCCCAAAGAGCAGGGAACAACATATAAACAATCTCAATTGCACAACACTCCTAAAGACCACCAAACCATCTGCAAACAATCTTCATCAGGATTTCATAACGTACACCATCGTTTCTCCTACATACCACGTGATTACAACAAAACTCCTCCTCCATGTTCTCCACCTACATCGTGAATCCTATTCGTCGTTTATGGCGAAAAACAACGAATTAAGATTCGTGGTATGTGTTGATTAAGCATCGTTATATGTTTAACTAACTTAAGCGCAGACCTTAAAAATGCGTCATTCGATTCACCTTTTAAAACAGCATTTTTTGCCTGGAAAACATTTTTTGCTCCGCAGTTTTTGCTGCGGATTGCCGTTTCGGCACAGTTGGGCACCAATATTAATTTTATTTGTAATTTGTAGCAGTTTAGCGCAAGATAATGAAATTGGCGCAGTTCGGCGCAAACTTTCCGTCACTGTAAATATAATTTCCACTTTAAATAAAGGAAATTTTCATTAAAAAACAAAACAAAACAATTCATCATTTAGGTCACAACTACTACCTAACAGCAAAAAAAAACAACAAAAAAACTACTGTATATACTCGCGTATAAGTCGAGAAATTTGGGACAAAATGAGAGCTTCAAAGTAATGGGGTCGACTTATACACGGGGTCTAAAAAAATCGTAAGTCCAAAAGTTCTTCCCGTGAGGCAAAAGGCAATCCCCCCCCCCAAATGCCGATGCGGTATTAATTACGAAATCGCAACCCTCCGAAAGAAAAAAAAAGAAAGAAAGAAAGAAAGAAAAAACGCCGATGTGGTAGAATTACGAAATCGCAAACCTAAGAATTTCTACGCGCTTTGAGAAGTCTCTCTCCTGGCTTTGCGTATCCACAGCGCAGTCACAGCCGCGCATAGAAAGCTCCGCCCTTCCGACTACCAGTTGATTGCACTGATCTTCGACGTAACGGCAAAGAACACCACGCGAAGCGTTTTTCTTTGGTAACGGAGCCATGCGACAGCCAGTGTTAGGTGTTGCTTGTTCTTAATCGCACGTGTCTTGCTTCTCCTATTATGGGTGACACGGATTGTGTAAAGAAACGGATGTCCTATAACGCAGGATTCAAGTTGAAAGTGGTTTCTTTTGCAGAAAATACTAACAACTGTGCTGCTTCACGTCAATTTGGCATTAACGAAAAACTGATTCGAGATTGGCGTAAAAAAAAAACAGACTTGGTGAAAATCCCAAAATCGCAAAAGGCGCTGCCGCCGTGGAATGACATCTTTCCCAGAGCTGGATAGTGTCTTGAATGATTGGATTGTGGGCTGCAGACAAAATGGTTACATTGTAACGCGAACTGGTATACGTTTGCGAGCAATGACGCTCACAAAAGATGAAAAGTTTGCAGCCGCAAATAACACTTTTCGTGCCTCACCAGGTTGGTGCACAAGGTTCATGAACCGCTATGGGTTGTGTCTACGCCAGCGCACCAAAATTGCACAAAAGTTACCTCATGACCTCGAAGCAAAGATAATGGAATTTCAAAAGTACGTAATTCAAAAGAGAAAAGAGACTGCTTTTGAACTTTCCCAAATAGGGAACATGGATGAAACCGCCATGTGTTTCGACCTTCCTGGAAATAAGACGGTGAACCAAAAGGGGAAAAAAAAAAAAAATACTTGATCAAAACGACTGGCCACGAAAAATCCAGTTTCACGGTTGTTCTTTCCTGTTTGGCCGACGGCAGTAAGCTACCTCCGGTAATTATTTTCAAACGCAAAACTCTGCCGAAAAGCGTTGTCTTTCCGTCTGGTGTGCTCGTTCGTGCCCATGAAAAAGGATGGATGAACGAATCCGGAACAATTGACTGGTTACAGAATGTGTGGAACAAAAGGCCAGGTGCACTTTTGAGGAAACCTTCTCTTTCGGTGTGGGATATGTTTGTTGCACACTGTTGTGCAGAAGTGAAAAAAACTGCAGAAAATTCAAAAACAACTCTTGCTGTCATCCCAGGTGGGTTGACATCTGTTCTTCAACCACTAGATGTCTGCCTTAATAAGCCCTTCAAGGACAATGTGCGGAGGTATTGGGCAGATTGGATAAGTTCCGATTTGCCGACTGAAACCAAGGGCGGAAATCTAAAGAAGCCGGATATCGTTTTGATTGCGCGATGGGTCAAGGATGCTTGGGATGCGATACCTGCGGAAATGGTCGTGAAATCATTCAAGAAATGTTGCATTAGTAACAAACTTGATGGCACAGAGGATGATGAGATTTTTATGAGTGATGATGACAGTGATTCTGATGACACAGGCATAGATGGGAATACTGATGTTTATGATGACGCGCCGATGACGGAGAAAGACTTTTTTGAACTGTTTTGCGAGTCTGACTCGGAATCGGATTTTGAAGGGTTCCGATGAAGTTTTTGGGTATGCAAATTAAATTTAGTATTATATATATAATTTTTTTCTTTTTCAAATGTTTTTGAATAAATTCATTGAAAATTTACTTTTTCTCATTCCGGAATCGACTTATACGCGAGTTTATGATTTCTTACAATTTTTTCCTCTGAAAGTGGGGGATCAACTTATACGCGAGTTTCCGATTTCTTACGATTTTTTCCTCTGAAAGTGGGGTGGTCGACTTATACGCGAAGTCGACTTATACGCGAGTATATACGGTAGTTGTAAATGAATTTATGGCACCTCTATTCATAGTGTACTGTGGAATTAACTTTTTTACGGGTCTTGTAGAGGTTATTATTTAAAAAAGTTGGTGGTCAAATTTTCGAACTAAAGCCTAGTTTGTCATCAGGACTACGTCACCGGAGTAGTTGCTGCCACTCAGTTGGAAGAGTCCAACCGCAATTATCGTTAATTGTGGTAGTTCTTCTTCTTGCTATTTCAATCCTTTCTTCTAGTTTCCTCTTTACTAAGTTTGACTGGTGGGCAATTATTCTTACAGAGTCCCAATATGGAGTGTCCACTTGCTTGTATATGTCTGTCTAGCCCTGTTTTGTTACTAATGTTCCTAATAGCTGCTTGGTGTTCTTTCATTCAGACTTTAATACTTCTCCCAGTTTCTCCTATATAGCTGAGTCCGCAGTTACAGTCGATGCAATATATTACTCCTTCTTGCAATTGGATGTCCACTTCTTTCTGCTTTAAAGCTGGCAGGAATTTCTTTAATTTGTTATTTAGACCTGGAGCTAGCCTGATATTATATTTTACTCCGATCCTCTTCAGTTTTTCGAAAAGTCCCTTGTGGTACGTAATTTCGCTGGTGAATTTGAAGTTGTTTATTTCCTGCTTCTTTTTTGGCACTTGTCTAATTAATTTCTCAACATATGGGGAGGGGTAATTGTTTTCTGCCAATATTTCTTTTAATTCTTCTCTGTGAAGTTCTTTTTGAGTATCTGAAGAGACCAGGATTTCATTTTTTCCAAAAATTTCCTCGCCGTATTCGATTTAATATAGTCAGGGTGGAATGAGCAGAAGTCTAACATCTTCCCTGTGTTAGTGGGTTTTCTAAAAGGCTGAGTGAATATTCTCCCCTCTCTTGAGGTCAAGGTTAAATCAAGGAAATTGATGCCATGGTCTTGAAAAACCAGTTCCAGAGTGTACTGCAAGGTATTTTCTAGCGAGTTAAATTCTGCCAGAATCTGAGAGGGTAGAGATTGGTCCACAGTATCTACTATAAATAGAACATCATCCATGCATCTTACATAGAAAGCCCATATTGAGGGTTGTACAAGGATTTTTGCTTCTAGTTTACTTACATAATAATTTGCTAGCAGAGGTGCTAGTGGGGAACCCATTGCAAGTCCTGAAGCTTGCCTGTAATATTTCTTTCCAAACTGGAAGAAATTATTCTTGAAAGAAAACAGGAGCAGTTCATATATGCCAAGTAGTATTTCTCTATTGTGATTATGGAATATTATTTTTTTTGCCAGGTCATCCCGCAATGAATTCCAGCAGGAGGTCCAGGTTAATATTGGTATACATAGATACTATATTCAGGCTTGCCATTACTGGATGAATTAATTCTGGCAAGTTGTCTAATTTTCATTTCAGCTGCATGGAATTTTTTAGAAGGTAGGGGAGGAGAAGGGAAAATATCTCTGAGGTGAGTAAGTAAATAATAATTAATGTTGGAGAGTGGTGAATTTCTAGCGTCTGTTATAGGTCTTATTGGATGGCCTTCTTTGTGAATTTTTATTGTACCATAGATCTGTGGGACTCTTGACTGGATTTTGGAGAAGCTTTTAAAGAGCTCATTTAGCTGATTTTTACTTTTTAAAGAGCTGATTAATTTCTTAAGATTTTTGACAGTTTGATCAATAGGGTTACCTGTGAGTTCTTCATAACAAGCTTCCATTCTCCATTCAGCTTCCATTTTATTGTATTACTTATATTTTTCTTAAAGAAGAAGTATGCATTTATTTGTTAAACAGTTTTCAAAAAAACTTCAACAAATAAAATGCACACTTCTTTGAAATTTTCATATTTTAAACTTTTAATACAGCATTTAGGTCACTACTACTACTACTACTACTACTACTACTACTACTACTACTACAAAAAAAAAACCTGTTCAATAACAAGTAAAATATCTACTTTTTTACCGCAATGACAACTTTTCACAAGTACTATTTTTTTGTATTAATACACAGTCAGATATAAGCAACATAAAAAAATATGATAAACAATAGTAACAATTACAGAGTGGTACACTATAGTGAACGATAACACACATACAGTAAGTATTAAAAAAAATTGGTTAAAAATTTAAAACATTTTTAGTGATTTTTACATTTGTTTTCTACATGCATACATATCACTAAGTTGTTCTCTGAGATTCAGAGGTTAGCTCCACAAAGAAATACAAACTACCAGATAATTTTTACTTACTGTTGCCGTATCAAACTTCACCATTTACAGCGATCTTGACATACAACTCGGGCTTCACTGACATCCATCACATGCCATACAAAAGATCTTCCATACTTCATACTCATAATCTTTTTTTCATGCAGACACTCCTGAATCTGATCCTCCCATGACTTCCTTGGCCTTCCTCTGCCTTTCCTTCCTGTCACTTGGGCTAAAAAGATTTTCTTGGTAAGCATCTCATCACTCATTCTTTCAACATGGCCAAACCACCGAAGCATATTAGTCTCCACCTTGCTAACAACATTTTGCTTCACATCACACAACTGCAACACATCTTTATTCCTCACACAATCAGAACGTGTCTTGCCACAATCCCCCTGTAAGTAATGCATTTCTCCAGCACAAAAACGACTCTTATGTTCCTTCTGTAGTACCCAGGTTTCACTGCCATACATCAGAGTAGGAACTATTACGCTTTCATACACAGCAGTGCGGGACTCTCTTGAGAACCCATCATTCCTGTGAAAACCTCCCAAAGCAGCAATGACTTTCAACAAAGAATTCACTAGCCTACTAATTTCACCATCCAATTTGTTCTATCTGCCAAATATGCTTCCTAAATACACAAACTCATTCACCTGATGCCACGGATGGCATAGTGGGCAACGTTCGTGACTGCCACAGAAAGGACCCCAGGTTCGATTCCAGGCAGGTACGAACGCTCGATCCACTAAATATCCGCTGTGCGTCGGATGGCCCCCAGTAATAAATAAGGGCATCTCCCCCTTCTATTTCGCTTCCGTGTCACTTTCCTATCAGGCACTCTAGCCCAAATCTCCTAGCTTCCTATTTCTAAGGGTTTTTTAAGACCTAAAAGTCAGACTCTCCCTTCCTAAAATCCTCTACATATAATCATTTGATCATAGACCTGGTCAATCACTGTTCCATTTAGACTTATATTACATTCAGTACTTCCACTTCCTCTCTAAAAAACAATAACTTTGGGTTTTCCCTTATTTATACTCAGGTTGAATTTCCTGCAAACTTCGTACATCCGGGACAACATACTCTGCAAATCACTTTTGATCTCTGCCAACAGGACAGTGTCATCAGCATACAGCAATCTGCACACACGGATATCACCAAAACATAAACCAGTATTATCTATTTTAGCATCACGCATGCACACATCCATAAATATATTAAACAGCCATGGTGGCATTACACAACCTTGCCTGACTCCTGCACCAATAGAAAACCCTTTTGATAAAACACCATTCACAAGCTCTACTGCCAGCATACATGGCTTTTACACTGTTCAGTAGATTCCCAGTAACACCATATTCATTCAATACCTTCCACAAAAGTGTCTTATTTACTCGGTCCTAAGCTTTCTCTAAATCTATGAAGGCAGCAAAAACTTTCTTACCAACAGCCAGATACTTTTCAATCATCATGCGTAATGCAAAAATTTGGTTAGTGCAGCCTTTACCAGGCGTAAAACCACTCTGAACATCCCACACTTTCTCTGATGTAATACCCCGTACTTTTTCAGTAATGACCTTACCAAACGCTTTTCCTGGCACACTCAGTAGTCTAATACCACGATAGTTCTTGCAGTCAGCCTGATCACCTTTTCCGTTATACAAGGGAACAATGATAGCACCCTTCCAATCCCGAGGGACCATTCCTAACTCCCAGCACAACTGGCAAATTTCAGTTAACCAGTCAATTACAGAGTCGCAACCATATTTCAACATCTCGGCAGTTATGCCATCAATTCCCGGAGCCTTACCATTCTGAAGAGATTTTAGAGCTTTACACACCTCTTCTCTTGATATCCCACCTGTGCTTCCATCCTTCACTGTGACATTATCTGCTTCTGCCTCAGAATCACCTTTGCTTTCCTGATCTAATAACTCACAGAAGTATTCACCCCATCTTACACTTAACGCATTTGGCTCCCACATCATTTCCCCGATCCTATTCTTCATACAACTTACAACTCTGTTTCCCCCATTTTTCCCCGAGTCTCAAGTACTTCCAGAAAGTCTTGCTATCTTTCCAAAAAACAGTTCATGCCTTTCCACCTTTTCCTTCCTATCTTTTGCCTTACTCTGGCGAACCAGCTTAGCGGCTTCACGCTTCTTACAGCGGTATTCATCCACAGAAACTCTACTTTGCAACATCCCCAAATAGGATTCTTTCTTTCTCCTTACTGCCTCTTCAATCTCACTATTCCACCAAGCATCACCTCTATTGTTACCCACTATTGTGGTGCCACAGACCTCCTCAGCAGCAGTGACAACACAGTTCTTAAAACATTTCCACTTCTTTTCTACATCCCTTCACAAGACTTCAGCTCCTTCAGTCGTTCTCTGAGTACCTCAGAATAACACTGATGATCTTCAGGGTGCCTTTCAACCTTTGTTCTTTCAATCCTGGGCCTCTTCCTATTTCTTTTCCTCCAACCAACATTCAGTTTCACTTGTGACACTACCAAGTAATGATCAGAACCAACATCCACATCTCTTATCACACGAGTGTCAACAACTAAGTGTTTCAGACGCTAATCGTAGACAAGAAAATCTATCATACTCTTTGGACCAAGAGTACGTTTTTCCCAAGCACATGATTTGTTTTTTACCCCCATAAAATAAAGATATGCTCAGAGTTTAGTACAGAATCTACAAGAGCAAAAGGAATGACTGTTAAAATGTTAGAATATTAAAAGGTAAACACTTTTCCTCAATCAAACAACTCATTACATTCTCTTTCAGACATTCCTAAAGTTTACTCTTCCACATAAAATCCTTTTATTTAACATCCAGTGATTCCTCAATCTGCATGTCTAAAACCTTATTACTTTTCATTCTAGCATTTTGTTTCTCATTACACACCTGGAAAATGTGCGCATTCCACACATGATCCTAATGACTCTTACCATAGATCACAGTAAGTCATGTCTCTCCACTGGCATACTTAGAATTTCTTTATGGCAGCAGCCCAAATGTTGAAGATACAAATTAATATACACAGGTGAAAACAATTCCCAAAACATTGGGAAGTTATAAAAATATCTCAGCCACATTAAAGTGCATTTCAAATAATTCATAAAATATACACTTAAAAACATATATAAATATATTTAAAATAAGCTGCCAATAATGAAGAGTCAAGTGATACCTCAATGGGAGGGCCCAGGACACCCCCACTGTGTCTAACTTTCTGCAATATCCAGGTTTCTGTACCATGTAAGAGAGTAAGGACTAACTTTAAGACACACTTCATGATCATTTGGACAACAAGCTATTTTTGAGAAACCCACATAAAACATAAAAGTATTCAAAACTGAATTCACTCACATTTTAATTTCACTAGCTCTACCCTATTTTCTCTGTCAATAAATTCAAAAGTACACAAACCCATTCTTTTTGTCTAACTTCAAACTAGGGAAATCATATACATTCTGCACTAACAAGTGCTTTGCTCAGAAACTGGGACTTTGTTCCCTTCATTTATGCTCAGCTTCAAAGTGCATTCAAAGTGCATAATAAGCTAATACACTATGTGGGTTTCGACATGGATTTTCTAAAAACAAATAAATAAAATAAGTGGGAGGAGGCATTATTTTTAGTATGTCTTTGTAAATCTAATTTGTAACTCACACAAGATGCACAAAATTCTGTTCTCTTACCTGCATTATGAAGTTTCACTTGCTAGTTAAACCATCCCCCTTCCCCCAGACATTACTTTTCACATGATCGTACTTTAAAACTTCAGATTACAATTTGTATCATGCCCACAGTCAAGTATAAAAAACTGTTGGTTTTAATGTAACATGCACATTTTAGAGGAGAATGAAAATTTCAGTGACATATTTTATTATGCAACATTCAGAGAATCGTCAATACCTTCCACAAAAGTGTCCTATTTATTCGGTCGTAAGCTTCCTCTAAATCTATGAAGGCAGCAAAAACTTTCTTACCAATAGCCAGATACTTTTCAATCATCATGTGTAAAGCAAAAATTTGGTTAGTGCAGCCTTTACAAGGCATAAAACCACTCTGATCATCCCACACTTTCTCTGATGTAAGACCCCATACCTTATCAATAATGACCTTACCAAACACTTTTCCTGGCACACTCAGTAGGCTACTACCACGATAGTTCTTGCAGTCAGTCTGATCACCTTTTCTGCTATACAAGAGAACAATTATAGCATCCTTCCAATCCTAAGGGACCATTCCTAATTCCCAGCACAACTGGCAAATTTCAGTTAACCAGTCAATTACAGAGTCACCACCATATTTCAACATCTCGGCAGTTATGACACAAACTCCCGAAGCCTTACCATTCTGAAGAGATTTTAGAGCTTTACACACCTCTTCTCTTGAGATCCCTCCTGTGCTTCCATCCTTCACCGTGGCATCATCTGCTTCTGCCTCAGAATCATCTTTGCCTTTCTGACCTAATAATTCAAAAAGGATTCACCCCATCTTTCCCTTCACTTAATTCATTGAGTTCCCATATCATTTCCCCGATCCTATTCTTCACACAACTTACAACTTTGTTTCCCCCTATTTTTCCTGAGTCTCATGTACTTCCAGAAAGTCTTCCTATCTTTCCAAAAAAACAATTCACGGCTTTCCACCTTCTCCTTCCCATCTTTTGCCTTACTCTGGCGAACCGGCTTAGCGGCTTCACGCTTCTTACAGCGATATTCATCCACAGAAACTGTACCTTGCAACATCCCCAAACAGGCTTCCTTCTTTCTCTTTACTTAAGGTGACCAGATTTTTGAGAATGAAATTGAGGACAAAATGGCATGCTGTCCTCAATTTCAATGCAAAATTTAGGACAATTTCGTTTCAAAATGAGGACACAATTGAGGACATCATCTGACACATCACGGTACAACAGAAGATTAGCAAAGAATGTTATCAACTACACCATAATTGTCCTGTTGCATGCGAAAACATATGATGAATCTGAAGGATGATTTTCGTGTGAAATAAGTACAAAATAGCAATAAAGTACTATCATGATGAATATTATTTCTGATAAATTTTAAATGTTACACATAGGGGGGCAGCACATGAAAACAAAGCCACCTTTTGACTTTGTACTGAAATTTCATCGTGATTTAAAGAAAACTATCTGAAGCCAGAAAATTATTATACACTGAGCGGACAGAAATTATGGAATACCTGTGTGTTATCTATATAAGAAAGAATATTCCAAGTCCAATAACTTCACCTGAAGAAAGAGTTTAATGAAAAAATGTATTGAACAAAAGTTGTGGAACTCTCAATGGTATCTAC
Source organism: Macrothele yani (assembly GCA_039090855.1). Lineage (NCBI taxonomy): Eukaryota > Metazoa > Arthropoda > Arachnida > Araneae > Macrothelidae > Macrothele > Macrothele yani. The sequence continues at coordinate 135,038,736 of CM077023.1, forward strand.
CAAATGTAACCAAATTGAGCATCAATTACTTATTTAATTGCAAAAACATGGATGCTGAAAATATAAGATTTATTCCCCATCCTGTAAATATTTTAGTTCAATCCAGTTAAAACAGAAACGAAACAACATCATGATAATCAAGATGACTTTGTTCGATGCTTCGGAATTTTTTTTCTTTTCTTTTTTTTGATTGAAGGTTTAATGACCACCATGAGGAACTCAATGGGTTATAAGCAGTCCCCCCGTCTCTAATTTAGAGCCACTGACTCCAGGAAAGGGAGAAAGCCAGGGCCTTAAGACAAACACAACATCCACGCATCACCGGGATTCGAACCCATCTCGGAGGAATGATCAGAAGCCATCGCTTAGACCACTGCGCCACCGGAGGGGCCATGCTTCGGAATGTCTCCCATTAATATTGCATAATTTCTAACTTAATTCAAGGAAAAATTCACCGGCTTCCGAAAATAGCTATTTATACCTTTATCAGTTCATTTTCTAATAATTTAGTAATTGATGCTAAATTTGGTTGCATTTAGTTTATTCATTTGAGTTCTACGACTTTCGTATAACACATTTTTTTTCCTATTTCAATGTTTTTAGAAAATTTCAAAAATTGAGGACAAAAAATAAGAAACTGAGGACATTTGACGTCCTCAATCAGTTTTTATGAAATTGAGGACGAAGCATTGAAATTGAGGACTGTCCCCAGAAAATGAGGACATCTGGTCACCTTATCTTTACTGCCTCTTCAATCTCACTATTCCACCAAGCATCACTTCTACTGTTAACCCACTATTGTGGTGCCACAAACCTCTTGAGCAGCAGTGACAACACGGTTTTTAAAACATTACCACTTCTTTTCTACATCCCTCTCACAAGACTTCAGCTCCTTTGGTCGTTCTCTGAGTATGTCAGAATAATGCTGATGATTTTCAGGGAGCCTTTCAACATTTATTCTTTCCATCCTGGGCCTCTTCCTATTCCTTTTCCTCCAACCAACATTCAGTTTCACTTGTGACACTACTAAATAATGATCAGATCCAACATTTGCACCTCTCATCACACGAGTGTCAACAACAGACGCTGATAGTAGACAACAAAATCTATCACACTCTTTTGACCAAGAGTATGATTTTCCCAAGGATATGTATGGATATACTTGTGGTTGAAAAACGTATTAGATACACACATACCATTTAAAATGCAGAGTTCAATTAATCTTTCACCATTATCATTCACACAAGGATCACTGACTTACTCAGAACATTGTCAGAAATTGCATTCTGCACACCTACTCTAGCATTGAAATCCCCTGCTATTATAACTTTCTCTTTAGCATCAAACTGGCTCAAAACAGCTTTTAGCTCATTCCAGAAATCTTCCTTCCTATCAGAAGGTTCTGAGTCACAAAGAGCATACACTACAAGAATTACTATTCTCTGAAGTTTCACTTTCAAATGAATCCAAAGAATTCTCTCACTTATGCAACTATAGTGAATCAAGTTGTTCATCTTTTCACTTAAAATCATACCTACACCAGCCTGTCCTCTCACATTATCCAATACTCTAGACCACACACTCACCATTCCATTCACTTCTTTTATCCCAATTTCCTTCTTTTTGGTTTTACTTACACACAGCACATCCAATCTATACTTATTTATCTCCCCAATCACCTTGTTCATCTTGCCATTTATACCTCTAATATTCCATACACCAATCTTACACTCACTCAGCCGAGATATCTTTCTGATTCAACTTTTTCCAGTTCCAGGTTGATACCGTGATGGACCAACCTCCTCAAGTGTGGTAGGTCCACCATATCCTACACTTAAGTCAGTTTTTGCATTTCTTTTTGTCTTTTTAATCAGGTAAGTACATCAGTGTGAGGTATTAGCCCACAGCTGATGATTCCAGTTGGTCATTCAAACTAAGGATTCTGAAACAAACCCCAATGAGTTGAGGACTTTTTGCCAATGTCACACAGAACTAGCTGGTACCTCTCCAAGATTCACAGAGGCCCTAGTGCTGTTCTGTGTGCCACTGTTACCCCCATGGAGCACCCGCGCCCCGAGGAGGCAAACCCATCTCTCACTAAGATCGCCTGAATATGGTGCTACTGGGAATCTACTTAATAGTGTAAAAGCCATGTATGCTGGCAGTAGAGCTTGTGTACGAGTGAATGGTGTTTTATCAAAATGGTTTTCTATTGGTGCTGATGTCAGACAAGGTTGTGTAATGTCACCATGGCTGTTTAATATATTTATGGACGTGTGCATGCGTGATGCCAAAATAGATGATAGTGGTTTATGTCTTGGTGATATCCGTGTGTGCAGATTACTGCATGCTGATGACACTGTCCTGTTGGCAGAGATCAAAAGTGAGTTGCAGAGTATGTTGTCCCAGATGTACAAAGTTTGCATGAAATTCAAACTGAGTATAAACAAAGGGAAAACCAAAGTTATGGTTTTTGAGAGAGCTACTGGTAGTACTGAATGTAATATAAGTCTAAATGGCACAGTGATTGACCAGGTGAATGAGTTTGTGTATTTAGGAAGCATGGCTGACAGAGAGAAAAAATTGGATGGTGAAATTAGTAGGCAAGTGAATTCTTCATTGAAAATCATGGCTGCTTTGGAAGGTTTTCACAGGAATGATGGGTTCTCAAGAGAGCCTCTCGCATGGCTGTGTATGAGAGTATAATTGTTCCTACTTTGATGTACGGCAGTGAAACCTGGGTACTACAGAAGAAACACAGGAGCCGTTTGTGTGCTGGAGATATGCATTACTTACGGGGGTTTGTAGCAAGACACGTTCTGATTGTGTGAGGAATGAAGATGTGTTGCAGTTGTGTAATGTGAAGCAAATTGTTGTTAGCAAGGTGGAGACTAATATGATTTGGCAGTTTGGCCATGTTGAAAGAATGAGTGATGAGATGCTTACTAAGAAAATCTTTAAAGCCCAAGTGGCAGGAAGGAAAGGCAGAGGAAGGCCAAGGAAGTCATGGGAGGATCAGATTCAGGAGTGTCTGCATGAGAAAAAGATTATGAGTATGAAGTATAGAAGGTCTTGTGTACCGCGTGTGTTGGATGTCAGTGAAGCCCAAGTTGTATGTCAAGGAAGTTTGATACCACAACAGCAAGTAAAAATTATCTGGTAGTTTGTATTTCTTTGTGGAGCTAACCTCTGAATCTCAGATAACAGCTTAGTGATATGTATGTATGCAGAGAATCATTAAGAAACCTAAACATGGTAATAGATGGCACTGTTTCTCTTGAGTTCAATTTATTTTAAACAACTACTAATTAGAGCATTTCCTTTCAGCCTTTTTGGGTTATATTATTTTATACCTTACACATAAATACTTCTAAAATGCAATTAATCATCAAAATCTTTACTTCTGTTTTAAATACAACATTCTGGAATCAGCATATAAAAAAATAAACAATAAGATATATCATATACTAATTGAATAAACGTATCTCAACAGATTAAGATAAAATACTTACAAGCTCATCTGCATCAACTCTATAGCTGTGGGAGTCCATACCCCTCTTAACAATCGCTCAAGGATTTTCAAGAAAGCAGTTCCATTTCCTAAGTTGAACAAAATAGACATGTATTTGCACATGAAACAATGAGACGTAGCTAATATACTGCTTCTGTTATGAAACAACTGCAGTACACACTATGCTTCTAATAAAATGACAAAGATTTGGTCAGTAGTGTTTAATTCTGATTTGAAAATGCTGGCACTGATTCCCCAAATTCAGAGGCATAACTAGGGCGGTTGCCCTGGGCGCAGATCAAGAGAGGGAGCAAACCCCACTCCTGCATATCATATTTAAATTGGAATTGAAATTTTTTCATGAGTTTCTGTTACACTTAAAATTCGAATTTCTTCCTCAAAATGTTCAGGAGATGCTAGCTACTTACCTTCAGAAATGAAGGAGGGGTTCTATAGTCCATTCAAATAAAGAACCATAGCCTTTGTCGACAACAATAGGGACTGATTTTTCTTTAATTGGATAGATAAGAGTAGAATGTTGTTCACATTGTTGAAGATTCTCTGGGAGCTATTTGTGCATTAATATATATATACTGTATCATCATCATCATTGTCAAACATTATCAATCCACTGATGGATGAAGGTCTTCCCAAGTTTCTCCCACAATTGTCTGTCTTGAGCCTGTCTCCTCCGTGCCACTCCGGCATGCTTTCGAATTTCATCCATCCATCTCCCATGGGGTTTTTTTCTGTCCCTTGGAATTCAGTCTAAAATTTCAGTTGTCCATCGGTGGTCTGTACTTCTGGCAACATGTCCAGCCCATTGCCATTTCAGTAATTTCACTCTAGTCATGATGTCGTCTACTCCTGTCATTTTCCTTATCCACAAGTTTCTCTTCTTATCTTTCCTGGTTAGACCAAGCATACATCTCTCCATGCTTCTTTGAGCTGTCTGAAGTCTTTGTATATATTTTATAGTTAAGGTCCAGGTCTCTGCTCCATATGTAAGTACTGGCAGGATGCATTGATTAAACAGTTTCCTTTTAAGGCATAATGGCATACTGCTCGTATGGTGGCAGGTGGGGGAATACAATTTACCACAGTGTACCGTTCTTATGGTCAAGTTTGGAGCTGGCAGTGTACTCGTGTTTTTTTTTTTTTTTTTTTTTTGTGGTATGGTTATGGCCCATTGGTTACCGTGGACAAACCTGTTAACCAGCACATCTACCTCAATATTCTGGACAATTATGCCCTACCAACTTTGTGGCAATACTATGGAACCCAGCCTTGTCGGTACCTGCGGGATAATGCACCGAGCCATAAAGCAAGGACTGTTACGGCGTGGTTTGACGATAATTCTGTATCGTGAGTGAACTGGCCAGCACAGAGCCCTGATCGTAATCCCATAGATAACCTATGGGATGAATTAGAGCGCCGCATAAAAAGTTTTAAACCAAAGCCTACAACCAAGCAACAGTTAGTGGCAGCATTATGTACTGAACGGAAGTGCATACCTATCGCTGTGTTCCAAAACCTTGTCGAAAGCATGTCTCGAAGGGTCAGTGCATGCATTAAAGCCAAAGGTGGACCAACACTTTACTAATGTACGTCAATAAATGCTACGTTGTGTTTCTCTTCTAGGTGTCCGGTGACTTTTGTCAATATAGTGTGTGTGTGTGTGTGTGTGTGTGTGTGTGTGTGTGTGTGTGTGTGTGTGTGTGTGTGTGTGTATCGGTACCTGCAGGATAATATTATTTTGCGTCTTTCGTTTTAAATTCTAAAGTATTTCTTTTGTTTTCGGCTTTGCTCTTTTGTATATATATATATATATTGGACCTTAACTAAAACAGACATGCAAAGACTGCAGACAAATTAAAGCGGCATGGAGAGATGCATGCTTGGTGTAACCTGGAGAGATAAGAAGAGGAACTCTTGGATAAGGAAAATGAGAAGAGTGGAAGACATCATGATCAGAGTAAAATCCGTGAAATGGCAATGGGCTGGACATGTTGCCAGAAGAATGGACGACCGATGGCCAACCAAAATTCTAGACCCTTGGTCAACTGAAATTCCATATAGTCTTTTTCTAGGAAAAAACCTAGAAAAAGACCATATGGGAGATGGGGTGGATGAAATTTGAAAACATGGGAGAGTGACATGGAGGAGACTGGTGCAAGATAGACCATTGTGGAAGAAACTTGGGGAGATCTTCATCCAGCAGTGGATTGATAATGGTTGATGATATGATATATAATACACTGCCCAACAGAGAAAATGCCACACCATGAAGGAATGCTTGAAAACAGACCAAACTGCACACACAGATAGCCAAGTAGGTCCTGAACAAATGATTTAATTGCCACATACAGACTAGGCTCCAGTGGCCGAATATACATGATGATCAATAAGGAGTGTGGCCCCCATTTTGGGTGATACAGCATTGAATCAGACGTGACATCGAGAGTCCGAATGGAGTCCTGGGGTATCGTGGACCATGTGGTGTTGATCCGAGTCCATAGTTCATCTTCATTTTGTGGGGGTGGGAGGGTACTCAACCAAAGTTCAATCATGTCCCACAGATGCTTGGTGGACGAGTGGTCGGGAGATTGTGCTGGCCACGGAAGCATCCACACACCGTGTAAAGCATTCAGGCTGATTCGAGCACTATGCAGCCGGGCTTTATCCCTGTTGAAAAACAGTGTTTGGGATGCCCTGAAGATAAGGTAGTTCCACGGGCCACAGCACCTCATCAACATAGCGGTGTGTAGTCAATGTGCCCGTAACGCGCGAACCAGAGGTGAGCGGCTGTTGGCGCTGATACACACCATGACTCCACGTTGCCGGGCCGTGTGCCGCTCCACAATGGCGGAGGAATCCACCCGTTGGCCACAAGGCATCCAGACTCTCACTTGGTGATCATCTGTGGTGAGACAGAACTGCGATTTGTCACTGAACACCACACTATTCCATTTGGCACCCCACGCAGCGACACCACGCCAAGCGGTGATGATGATGGCTCGTTGTTAAGGGTAGCCTTCGCAACGGACAGCAAACCAGATGTAGCCAATCGGCGCGACACTCTCTGCTTCAATATCAGAGCATCCAAACTTCTCCGTACACTCCTAAAAATGTCGCCCAGTGTGGCCTGTGGGTCCGCTACAGCACGACGTGGGATGTGATGATCGGTGCGCTGGGACGTTTGTCTCCGTGCTTTGGTCCCCCTACAATGTTGCACAGATTCTCCTTGGGCTCAGTGTCTCCAAATGTGACCGACGGTTGTGCCATCACATTACATTTCTTCTGCAATACGATGCAAGGACCATCCGGTGGTAAGAAGGATTACGACGACATCTCTCATGAACTCATCAGTTTGATGAAATCGCGTATGACTGTCTGAATGGCATTGGCATTCCTTGCTCGTTCTCCAGACCCGGTTGCAGCAAAACCACTCACTTCTCACGGCCGTGACAACATCTTGACTGATGGCCTCACGGGCTGGTTGCCCGCTTATATCCCACACGCCGTTCGTGCAGTTGGCCTGCAAATGAAATCATTTGCATAACTTGTATATGTGCACCCACCCCGCAATTTCCATGGCACTGCAATCACATCTTCGTGGTGTGGCATTTTCTTTGTCAGGCAGTATATAAGATAGAAAGACAGATGGAGTGCAATATTTAGTGGTTCGCCCGGGGAGGCAGAAATACCTAATTACGCCTCTGCCCAGATCCACCGCATTTGACTGATCTGCATTCCAGACGCTGATGTATTTTGATACTTGCTTAACATAGTTAAAAAAAACAATCTCTGTTGCTTAGAATGAAACTGCTTCATACGTTTAATATGCGATGGCTCAGGTTGGTAAAGCAGGCGATACCCTTTTCCTTAAATTTATTACTATTGGGTTGGAAAGAAAGCAATGTCTGATGACGAGGTACCCAAAATCGAAGCCCCAGCACACATTGGACACTGAGGTTGCGCAGCACACAGGCATGACATCAGCAAGTAGGTGGCCGTCAGAAGGCAAAGAGTGTAAGCGCCAGCCAATATGGAAGTGGACAAGGAGCACATCCACCATTGCATGCTGTACGAGTTTCATTGTGGTAGCAGCCCTGCAAGGGCTGTAACAAACATTATCAGTGTGTACCCCAATAATATAGCACATCGTCAGTGCTGTCGTTGTCTCGAGAGGGAAATTTTGACCTGCCAGGCTGTCCCAAGCCAGAAGACCCGCAACAGTGGATATGAACATGCTGAGGACCTCAGTGGACACCGACCCACATGTCATCACGTGGGAGTAGGCAAAACAGCTGGGGACTACCCGCACAAGCATTATCATATACTTGCATCAACTTGGGAAGGTGCACAAGAGGGGAGTTTTGGTACTCCATCAACTCAAAGTTGAGCAGAAAGCAAATCCTATGAGTGCACGCATTTCCCTGCTTGCACGTGATCAAGTTGAACCGTTCTTGGACCACATTGTGACAGGTGAACAGAAATGGGTCCTGTATGACAATGTCAGCATGGTTAGACCCACAAGAGAAGCCCATGTTGACCCCCAAAGCCGGCTTACACCCACATTAAAGTCCTGCTGTCTGTTTGGTGGGATGTGAGAGGATGTCATGTGTTTTGAGCTGCTGCTGGACAATACCAATATCACCGCCGATATGTACTGCAGTCAGTGTGACGACTTACATGTATTGGTCATGTCAAAACTACTAGCACTGCTGAACTGCTCCTACAGCAGGATGGAGCAAGACAAGACCTCACATAGCTAACAGGTGACTTTCACAAGATCAGGGACCTGGGGTAGGAGCTGCTGTTACCATACCCAGCCTGTTCCCCGGACATTGCCCCAAGCGACTACCACCTTTTTTGGTCGTTGCAGCATTTCCTGGATGGACAGCGGTTCACCAACTGGGACGATGTTGCAAGTGCACTTAATCGTTTCTTTGCATTCAAGCTGCCACAGTTCTACAGGGACAGTATCCAACAGCTGCCCAGATGATAGGAGCAGGTTGTAGTAAATAATGACTACTACATTTTGGACTGATTTGTACTTGTATATATGGTAATTAGCACTTTTCGGTTGCCTTGCATTTGCAGACATTATTTTCTTTCCAACCCAATAAGAACTGTAAAATGTAGCAGTAGGCTCTATGTACATGAAATCTATACAGTAGGTTTCTAACTCTCAAGATTATCCTAATGCAACAAAACTGAATGGGAAATGAGCATGATGACAGGAAAAGGAAAAGTTACACAACAATCCTATTACATGACACTCAGTGTTGAGGACTGCATAGAATGTTCAGGACCAATTTCTAATCAAGGCAAGCAAGGTTTGTGGTTGTCTTGGGCCCAACGAATTTTATGCTTAAAATGTACTGTGTTTAATCACAAACTAATCATGCATTTCATCTAAGAACCATAGAAACTGCCACAACAATAATAATAATAAACATGTACACAAGAGACAGAATACGTTTTTTTCAGGTTTGTATGATTTCACCCTTATTTTTGCCACTTGATTAACAGATTTAAATATTTTTATTACCCCCTGTCCCCAAAATGCATTTTATAATATTTTCATGACAGCAAGAAATCATGGAACTTCTCTCTCTCTCTCTCTCTCTCTCTCTTTCTCTCTAAGATTTAGAAATGCTATTCAGAATTTTGGCAAGCCACAGCTAAGCAGGCAGAATCTGTTCTAGTACTTCAAGTTTCCTCAGGCTGTGGACAAATTTGAAAACTATGTTTGCAACTGCTGAATTCACTAGAAGATATATTTTTGGCTTCAGGATAACCTCATGCTTTGACAAGACTTCATATTTTCATGATCTAGGACTGCTCCACATTATTCCTGGCTATATGAATGCATTTAGTTTCGTCTGATAACTAACTACACAGTTTTCAAGGAACTCTTGCAACCAACAAAATTTCATATGCATAACAGCTTGCAACTGTAACTTTAACCCTTTGAACCCTAAGCCCCCTTCCCTTTCATTAATTATCCCTACCACCAAACTATCGCCCTACCCTTTTATTCATGGCCTGTTATACCAGGTCGTAGGATAATAATGGTAGATACAGAGGCCGGTAAACCGGCCATTCGGGTATATGCTTTGCTTCTTCAGGCCGGTTAACGAATTTTATGCTTAAAATGTACTGTGTTTAATCACAAACTAATCATGCATTTCATCTAAGAACCATAGAAACTGCCACAACAATAATAATAATAAACATGTACACAAGAGACAGAATACGTTTTTTTCAGGTTTGTATGATTTCACCCTTATTTTTGCCACTTGATTAACAGATTTAAATATTTTTATTACCCCCTGTCCCCAAAATGCATTTTATAATATTTTCATGACAGCAAGAAATCATGGAACTCTCTCTCTCTCTCTCTCTCTCTCTCTCTCTCTTTCTCTCTAAGATTTAGAAATGCTATTCAGAATTTTGGCAAGCCACAGCTAAGCAGGCAGAATCTGTTCTAGTACTTCAAGTTTCCTCAGGCTGTGGACAAATTTGAAAACTATGTTTGCAAGCTAAGATTTAGAAATGCTATTCAGAATTTTGGCAAGCCACAGCTAAGCAGGCAGAATCTGTTCTAGTACTTCAAGTTTCCTCAGGCTGTGGACAAATTTGAAAACTATGTTTGCAACTGCTGAATTCACTAGAAGATATATTTTTGGCTTCAGGATAACCTCATGCTTTGACAAGACTTCATATTTTCATGATCTAGGACTGCTCCACATTATTCCTGGCTATATGAATGCATTTAGTTTCGTCTGATAACTAACTACACAGTTTTCAAGGAACTCTTGCAACCAACAAAATTTCATATGCATAACAGCTTGCAACTGTAACTTTAACCCTTTGAACCCTAAGCCCCCCTTCCCTTTCATTAATTATCCCTACCACCAAACTATCGCCCTACCCTTTTATTCATGGCCTGTTATACCAGGTCGTAGGATAATAATGGTAGATACAGAGGCCGGTAAACCGGCCATTCGGGTATATGCTTTGCTTCTTCAGGCCGGTTTACAGGCCGATAGGGTTCAAAGGGTTAAGATGATATTGTGAGCTTTGATGACTTTGTTAAATTAAATAATCCTTTCAACATGGCTAGCATGAATAATAATGACTAGCATGTAAAAATGTGTTCTGGAATGGGTCCCATAATACACAGAGTTAAGATTTTTAGCACGTCTTTTGTAAAAAAAGATCGTGCTTCTGTTATCGGTTGGTTTGTCCATCCGTCCATCCGTCCGTCTGTACCCACAGTATCTCTGCAACTATTAGTCCGATTTGAAAATTTCTTTTTGCATTGGGAAGCTTGAAATATGCAAATGATGATCCTTTATTTCGGTTTGTTTTACGATGTACAATTTCGCCGCTAGAGGGCGTAAATGCAGATGCTGTCGAATTCAAAAATACGTTTTATTCCACATATTTGCTTCTAAACATCCGATTGAAAAAAAAAATTATCATTCGATTCCATTTATGTCGAAGAGTATTTTAGATATAGTTACTTTTTCAAATTACGCATAGATTTTACGCTAGGGGGCGTAAATGTGAATTACATTTTCCCCGATAACTCTTCTTCTAAAACTCTGATTTGAAAAAAAAATTTCTCCGGCGTATACATCTCCTGAAGGAAAATCTTTTGCATATAATTTCAAATTTTTGGTAAAGAATACTTTGGCCACCAAAGGCCGTAAGTGTTAATTTTTGCTTCTGATGTATTTGCCATAAAATCGGGGCTTCTAAAATATCGATTGAAAAAATTCTTTCGTGGACTGATGCCACTCACATCGATAAACCTTTTCGGAATATTTTCTTCTTAAAATATTCCACAGTTTCTCCGCCAGGGGGCGCAGATGTATCTTTTTTTTTTTGTCAATATCTCTACTTCTAAAAGTTCGATTTGAAAAATTCCTTCTTTGTTGGATAGTGTTTTCCGTGTGACATGTTTTTCATATAATTTCAAAATTTTCAAGTAATTCATAGACTTTCCGCTAGGGGGCATAGCTGTAAATTGCGTTTACCCCTATATCTCTGCTTCTAAATATCCGATTTGAAAAATTCTTTCTGCACCGGATACAGCTCCTGATGGGAAATCGTTTGCACATAATTTCTAATTATTGTAAAAAAAAACGTTTGGCCACCAGGGGCGTAAATCTTAATTTCCGCTTCTGTTGTATTTGGAGCAAAATATGAGCTTCTAAATTCTTGATTGAAAAAAAAATGTCGTTTGTTGACCGATACTACTCATGTCGACAAACCTTTTAGAAACATTTTCTTCTTAAAAATATAAAAATAATGCTTGGTTTCTACGCCAGGGTGGGGGGTTAGATGTATATCTTATTTTTGTCAATATCTCTACTTCTAGGAGTCCGATTTGAAAAATTCCTTCTTTGTTGGATAGTGTTTCTAGTGTGAAATGTGGTTCATATAATTTCAAAATTTTCAAGTAATTCATAGACTTTCCGCTAGTGGGCGGAAATGTAAATTGCGTTTCCCCCTATATCTCTGCTTCTAAATCTCCGATTTGAAAACTTCTTTCTGCACCGCATACAGCTCCTGATGGGAAATCGTTTGCAGATATTTTCTAATGTTTGCAAGAAATGGTTCGGCCACCAGGTGGCGTAAGTTTTAATTTCCGCTTCTCATGTATTTGCAGCAAAATATGAGCTTCTAAAATCTTGACTGAAAAAAAAGTCGTTTGTTGACCGATACTACTCAGTCGACAAACATTTTAGGAAAATTTTCTTCTTGAAAAAATGCATGGTTTCTACACCAGGGGGCGTAGATGTACATCTTATTTTTGTCAATATCTCTACTTCTAAGAGTATAATTTGAAAAATTCCTTCTTTGTTGGATAGTGTTTCCGATGCGAAATGTTTTTCCTATAAATTCAAAATTTTCAAGTAAATCATAGACTTTCCGCTAGGGAGCACAAAGGTAAATTCCGTTTTCTGCGTTATTTCTGCTCCTAAAGCTCTGATTTTAAAAATTCTTCCTGTATCGCATACAAGACCTGATGGAAAATATTTTTCACATAATTTCTAATGTTTGGTAAAGAATGGTTTAGCCACCAGGGGTCATAAGTGTTAATTTCTGCTTCTGAAGTATTTGTTGCAAAATCAAGGCTCCTGAAACCTCGAACTAATTTTTTTTTCTTCGACCGATACCGCTCATATGGAAAAACCTTTTGCGAATACTTTCTTCCTAAAATAATGTATGGTTTTCCCACCAGGGGACGTAAAGTCACATCTTATTTTTGTCGATATCTCTGTTTCTAAGAGTTCGTAAGCTCACGATTCCGTTTACAGCAATATCTGAGGGATTAAAAACGTGATTGAAGATCTTCTTTCTTTGGTCAGATCTATTGTTTTCCATACCGGTTCCATTGACTTTGAATAGCCTTGATAAATTTAATTTGCGTCAGAACGGATTCAAAAGATGTGCTTATTACACACGAAAATTCAGTTCCATTTTTCTTGTCAAAACTGAAAACAATGCTGATGACAAAAAACTATCAATCATGTGAAAATACTGTTGCTGAAAATTATCCCAGTAATCAAGGGGGAAAAACACAACAGGATAAGGAAACACACTGCCAGCTGGACAGACAAAAAAATATGAGATGAAAATTTAAAAGCTATTCCTTCAATATCATGCCAACAATCCCCACTCCTGCTGAGACACAGGTATAGCAGAGAAAGTAAATTAAGAGGTCGCAATTTGTGATTTCATTAGCACTGATTGTTAGCTGGAATAAGTTAAAAAATTAGTGGATAACCCAAGAGAAATGTCAAACAATACTACCTAACAACAAAAACAATCCAATTATAAGGAACATTATTAACAAAGTACTTGCCCAACGCATATGACCAAGATTTTGCCAAAATAAAATAAGAAGAACACTGATAATATCAAACTCAGTAGAATGTTTAATTACTTATGAAAGATGAAACATCATAGGATGTATATAATATTAACATTACACAACTTAACAAGAAGTGTGTACGTTTGTGTAAAACTCTTCACACGTTGTTCTTGAGTAGCTAAGGATATTTATGTCCGTTGAAGCATATTACATCTAATGTATGAGAACAATAATATCTGCGACCATTTGCAATAGGCTGACTTATTACTGATATAATAGTATCTGCGATCATCTGCTACAGGTTGACTTTTATATATATATATATATATATATATATATAATGCAATCACTATGCAAATTCTAGTATATTAAATATTTATTTTCCATATCTTATATCTTTGAAACTGACAATACTATTCAGATATGGAAAATAAGTATTTAATATACTAGAATTTATGTAGTGATTGCATTATACAGTATATATATATATATATATATATAAATTAAAAAAATAAAGTCAACCTGTAGCAGATGATCGCAGATACTGTTATGTCAGTAATAAGTCAGCCTATTGCAAATGGTCGCAGATATTATTGTTCTCATACATTAGATGTAATATGCTTCAACGTACATAAATGTCCTTAGCTACTCAAGAACAACGTGTGAAGAGTTTTACACAAACATACACACTTCTTGTTAAGTTGTGTAATGTTAATATTATATATTTCTATAACACGTTTTGATCAAACAATACTAATATTCTTAGTATCACATTTGGTATCATAGGATGTACAGGGACTAAGTTAGTAGCTTTTTTTTACAAAAAAAAGTTAATATAAAAAAAGATTTTCCTTGGTAGGCTTTTCTGCATGACTATAATAAATGCTGTTATGGTGTCCATAGCTCAAGGATTAATATTGAAGATGACTGTTCAAAACTGGCCATATATTCTTCACCTTGCACTGGATAGAACTGAATATATTGGGGGGGGGCATTTCACAACTGAAATCATTAAAAGATTCCTTGCTTACAGCATGTTACAGATATTTGTTATTTAATATATGCTGCAGGTGGCAAAGTCTTGAGTCAGAAGCAGTTTCTAAACACTGCCCAAAACAATATGGCAATTACTAACATTTAAGGCAGAGTTTATGAATTATCATTCTACAGTCAATAGCTGTTATTCTACTTTGTTTGGTGAGTTCTTATGACACTTCAAAAATAATCGTTAAAATGTGGTCTGCCAAATAACAAATGCCTGAAAAACGTGGGTAAAAACCAATGACAATCAAAGTAAAAAAAAAAAAAAAAAAAAAAGACAAAGAAATTCGTTGAATTTTTTGCAATGGAAACAAAAAAATACACATTTTATTATCGTATTTAGAACAACAGGAAGAGGTGAGGGAAAGTTTCCTCTCCTCCACATGCTAAGCCCAATCACCCTTAGCAAACAAAAACTCATCACCTTTTACAGTTACGTATATCGTGCGATACATACATGTTCAGATGAAGACTGTTTGAGAAAAGAACTTGATTTTCTTAAACGTGTTGCAGCACAGAGAGGATACAACTCTTCCCTTATAGACAAGGCTCTAACACAATTCCAGAAACCAAAACTTATTTTCATATCAACTCTTGTTGTGTGTCCATTATGAGAGAATTTTGCCATCATTCCGTTTTCCCATGACTTTGCCTTCAAAATTTCAAAAATTCTCAAAATTTTAAATTTCAAAATGATTTTTTAACCCATAAACAAAATGAACTTTTTTGAATCAAAGGACCATGTTGAAGATAAAAACTTGTGGGGAATTTATTAAATCCCATGTGAATGTGGCATTTTGTACATAGGACAGATCAGTAGGGCCTAGTATTTTCAATTGAAGGATCACAAAACCTACATTTGGAACTGTGACTTAAAGAAATTATTGATGGCTAAATACCGTTATGAAAATGACCATAGATTTTTTCTTTGAAGAAGTGAAACTAATCTACAAGCTGGATTCAACCACCAAACTTTGAAACTTTGGAAGCTTTCCATACATATCAGAATTCTTTGCAACTTGTCAATGACATGGCATCCAACCATTTCTATGAAGCATGTGGTAGCAACTAACTAAAACCCATAACAGGATTGTCACTCATATTGGCTTCAAAAATTCTGAGTTTTCCAGAAGATAATTTTGCTGGGAATTTCAGGCAAAATTTACAGATTATGTATAACTCTATGATAATATACATACCAAACGCCACATCCATAATGCAATATATTCAATGCAAGAAGAACAAGAAAGATGACACCGAATTTCTGGGTGTAATGAGCACATCTTTAGAATCCTTTCTGACGCAAATTAAATTTATCAAAGTTATTCAGTCAATGGAACAAGTATGGAAAACAATAGCATTTGACCGAAGAAAGAAGTTTTTCAATTGGGTTTTTAATGCCGCAGATATTGCTGTAAACAGAATCCTGAACTTTCGCCTTCTGGTTGCAGACTTGTGCATTAAGAAAAATTTGAATTTATATGAGAAACATTTCACAGCAGAAATGCTTTCCAACAAGGAAATATTTTTTTAAATCAGACTCTTAGAAGCAGAGATACGGACAAATATAAGATATGCATCTACGCCCCTGGGCGGAAAAACATGCTTTATTTTAGGAAGAAAGTATTCTTGAAAGGTTTTTTAATGTGAGCGGTATCATTCCAAGAAAAAAAAAATTTAGTCGAGTTTTCAGGAGCTCAGATTTTGCTGCAAATACATCAGAAGCAGAAATTAAAACTTATGACCCCTGGTGGCCAAACCATTCTTTACCAAATATTAGAAATTACATGAAAAACATTTTCCATCAGGAGCTGTATGCGATACAGGAAGAATTTTTCAAATCGGAGTTTTAGAAGCAGAAATATCAGGGAAAATGCGGTTTACCTTTGCGCTTCCCTAGCGGAATAAATGGAATCGAAAGATAAAATAATTTTTTCAATCGGATGTTTATAAGCAATAGAAGCAAATATACTGGCGGAAAGTGAAAAAAGAACACCACGAAGGAGACGTCCGATACCAATGAAATTTATACAGCATAATAACGGAATACAGAGGATAACGTGATCAAAACATTATGGCAAAATACAGCTGTATTTGCTGGTAAACTGAAAAATAACATTTCCATGTAACATGGTTAGTACGAGGTTGAACCGCCATGAACTGCATCACACTGTGCAATTCTGGCATGGAGTCTGTCATACAGATGTTGGATGTAAGTTTGGAGTATTGAGTTCCAAGCATCCTCAACCTGGACGTGCAAATCGAGGATGGTCGTGGCTGGCCGTGGAGACCGGATAAGTCGTCGTCCCATAAAATCCCACACGTGCTCAATGGGGGACAAATCCGGTGAACGTGCAGGCCATGGAAGTTGTCTCACACCCTGAAGAGCATGTTGCGTTACACGTGCCATGTGTGGGCGTGCGTTATCTTGCTGGAAAACACCACGATGGACCGACCTTACAAATGGCACAACAACGGGCTGAATGATGTTGTTGATGTAGGACGTGGTGTTTAACGTACCCGGTACAAACACTAGTTGTGTACGGGAGTGATAGCTGATCGCTCCCCACACCAGGAGACCAGTTGTTAGGCCCTGTGTGTCGCTGGCGGATGCAAGAAGGGTGGAGACTCTCCCCTGTGCGTCTGTGAACACGCATACGGCCATCGGAGGCTCCCAAGCAGAATCTGCTTTCATCGCTGAACACGACGGATCGCCATTGCGTTCTCCACTGCAGACGTTGGCGACACCACTGCAGCCGTTCCTGACAGAGTGGGCTGGAGTCAGAGGTACACATGCGAGAGGTGCACGTAGTCCTGCATCCAGTAGACGGTTGCGGATTGTTCGCACAGTCACCTCAGGTGCAACGGCAGCTCGGATTTGCGTCGCAGTGGATGTTCTGCTTGACAATGCTGCTTTTCTTATGCGTCGTTCGGTCCGCTCATCAGTCCGTCTCTGACTCCCGGTTCTACGTCTTCTCGTGTGGGAATGTTCCTCGGACCATCTACGCCACCATCGTACCACCACCGATACTTCCCGTCCAATTTGCTCCGCAATACGACGATACGACCACCCGGCCTCGCGGGAGTCCAACTAGACGACCTCGCTCAAAGTCCGATAACTGCTGAAATCGTACACGTCTTCCATGTCCAGGCATTGCAGTTTCTTTAGGGTCTTCGCAGATGTCCGTACGCCGACGACTGATTACATTCACTTCACCGTACTCCTTAAATACCACCGACGATAATTTTCATATTATGCCATGCTGTGGCGCAAGCGCTCACCGGTTGGTCCCGAAATTAACATCACACCTACGTAAACTCGACCCCATTAACATATGTAAATTTCATGATCGTCCGCCAATTCCTTTTTGGTGTTCTTTTTTCACTTTCCGGCAGTGTATATGGAATAAAATGCATTTTGAAGTCGACATCATCTGCATTTACGCCTTCTAGCGGCAAAATTGTGCATAGTAAAAAAAAAAAAAAAAAAAAATGAAATGAAGGATCACCATTCACACATTTCAAGCTTCCCAATGCAAAAATAATTTTTCAAATCGGACCAATAGTTGCAGAGATATGGTGTCTACAGACGGATGGACGGACAAACCGATAACATAAGCATGGTCTTTTTTACAAAAGACGTGGTAAAAAAGCTATCATTGTACACTTGAATTAATTGCTGGCTGGCTAAAATTTTTGATTTCCATTGCATACTTGATGTTTTTCGTTGTCCGTAGCGGATTGACAATTTCCACAGCATACTCCATATTTTCCGTCGTCCGTAGTGGATCAATGATTTCCATAGCATACACGATATTTTCCATCATCCATAACGGACTGACGATTTCCATAGCATACTTGATGTTTTCCGTCGTCTGTAGCAGACTGACGATTTCCATAGCATACTTGATGTTTTCCGTTGTCCGTAGCAGACTGACGATTTCCATGGTAACTACATAAAAAACCTTAGTACTTGGAACCATTGAATCTTTCTTCCAACTGCATGGTCATATTCAGTGTCAAGCGGAACTTGGTGCGCATGGAGAATGTAGTGTGCTGATGAAGTACCTACGATGATGACAGGACACGGGTGTTCTGGCGCAAAATCTGCCTTTTGTAGCAAGAAGGCGCAAGATTTTTGTTTTGGCGCACTATGGCACAGAATTCCCATCCCTGGTACAGTGGTGAATGCTGCTGTGTGGCTGGTAGTGCGCCGCCAGACCACTAAAACTGTCAATATTAAAAAAAAAATCCATTAAGCTGGAATATCTGCAATTACATCTTATATAAATGAATAACAAAAAAATACCATTTCATAAAAGCTGGGATACTGAACTCAGTTGTATTACGCCAGAGCACGTTCATTCATTCCATGGCTCACGCTCACCCTCGCTGTGGTTGGGAAGCCAATAGGAAACTCGAAACTTTAGGGATGCTGAGAGCTCACAGCCTTACTGCAGTTCAGAATTATGCTTCAGTGCATGCATAGGTTTCAACAGCCGAACCAAGAGACGGGGAGGGGAAACAGGTTCTGTTAGCTTATCAAGTCATGCGGCAGCAAACAAGCCATACGTTTCCTCGAAAGTGTTTTTCTGTTGAGTGCAAGCAGCAACCAAACAGCATTTTTCTTCTTTGGTGTAGATTGTAAATTTTGAATTCTGTGTTATTCAGTAAATCGTGTTAGTGACTAAAGCAGTGATGATCCTTGTGTTTATTGCAAATTATGTAGTTTGTTTCTTTAAATCCGGAAGTCTGTTTAGAATTTTAAAACTTTCTCACTGAACAATGAGTTTAGGCAATGTCGATAAAAGTACATATTCTTCAAGATTTGTTACAAATACCTTTTTCAAGGTGGACTACAATGGAAGAGATGAAAATAATAAAGGATGGGAGACCATGCCCACCTTTACCTCTCTTACATATGTAAGGATAAAACAAATACTCATACTCAGAATTTTCAGGTTTCTCAGTATAATTTGTATCCATGGTTGGCAGGCTACAGAAATTTAAATAAATTATTGTGCTGGCCATGTTTGTTGTTTTCTAAAAGTGACAGTTCTTGGAGCTCAGAGGGATTTGACAAGCTCTACACACAATGTTGCGTTGTTGTTATTAAAACCCATATGGGGTTATTATATGGTTCAGTTGGTATTAGGCAGAGAATTACGTACAATGTTGCATATTTCCGGCCCGCATGACCTCCATTCTATACCAGGATTCACCACCATCCCTGGTAACTGCATACGCATTATGCCAAAAAAATATCAGTTTAACTTTCCCTGACTTTTCCAGGTTTTTGCAAAAAATTTATTTCTCCCTGATTTTTAGCCTTATTTTCAGATTACCTAATTTTTCCCAGTTTTCCCAGTTGGCTGGCAACCCTGCCATAACCTTCAAATCATTGCTGATGTCATATGCGATTTGAAATATTTACGTGCCATTCAACCTGATGAAGCTGAGCAAGAGCCCAGTGAAACCTTGGTCGAAAAAAAATATTTAAAATACTTGTGATGCATTTCCTTAATATGTCTACCATAAAATTTTAGACTCGTATGACTGGTCAATATTATGCTGCTCAGCTGAGATTGGGAATTAATGCTAAATACAGGGAACTGAGTCAGGGGAAAAAATAAGCGGTATCGCATCACAGTTTGCAATGCAAACTCATATTTGAATCGCAAAACCACGATTCAAAGTTCAAAAATGAAATTTCCATTAAATTATTAATCCTTAGAGCAACTCGTTGTTTATCGAAAATACGATTTTGCTTACGCGTGAAAAAAAAAATTCACATATTTATAACTTTTCGAATACTTTATGTTTGCTTTCAGCTGGAAAAAAGCTTCCTTGTGTAGCTCTAGCTGTGCAGTGATGAGGTGGTCATCGTCCGACAGCAGAGCGTCTATGATTGGTTCCACGCTCCCGCCTGTCTGCAACATGAGTCATTTAAGGACAGATGTTCTTATCACTGTTTTTGTTTAGGTTTCGCCGCCACTTAATTTTAGGGGGATTGAGTTTTGTTGTTTTACTCTTTGTTATTTGAAATCATGGCTACCAAAGTGAAAATATCAACCATGAAAAGGTGGATGGAGGAATTAGATCCAAAAAGTAGTTGGTTAAGCTATGATGTTGACGCCGATAAAATCCCCATCCAGTTGCCTATTGCGAACTTTGTTAGAAGAATGTTGACAGCATAGAATTTTTTCGAAATTTCAATTTTTTTATTGATGGAGTTTTTGGATTTATTATTAAAAAGGACAATGTGGTAAAGCACATCAGATCGTACATTCACCGTGCCAGTGTCTCCAAGGCAGAAGAACATAAAGGAAAATTGCACGCTGGTTTTTTTTTTTTTTTTTTATCAAAGAACATCTTTGGTAAGTCAATGATTGTTGCTTCCAATGCATCTAAAGCTTAAATTGGAAAATTAATTGATATAGCAACATACGTGATGTGTGTTCAGTTCACGGAGTGCATTGCTAATGTTTTCAAAACTGATTTGCGCAATGACTTAAGAAAGACAGGTTATTTTACCTTATTCATTGATAGCAGTACAGATGTTAGTGTATCTGAAAATGAAAATGCTGATGCTAATGGTATCAAAACTGCAATTGTAGAGTACATTACAGAATTTGGAAAATAAATTAACTGGATTTTTGGCTGACAGTGCAAACGTTAACATAGGACATTAAAAAGGGTGTTGCAGCTCTTTTGAAGAAAAACTGCCCTTGTTTAGTGTTAGTGCACTGTTTAAGTCATCGCTTAGAGCTAGCTCTAAAAGATTTTATGCTGTCAACATATTTTCAAGAGGTACATAAGTTGATGGAAGACATTCATAATTTTTATGAAAAAAGTTCCAAATGAATTAGACTTTCGTGAGCTCTCAACAATACTCGATGAAGATGTATCAGATACACCAGCTTTGAGAGTCTAAGGCACTTGATGGGTGTCACATATGCACAGAGCCACTGACACACTGATTACAAATTATTTTGTTATTGTACAACTAGAAAATATGGTTGCAGATCCATCAAGCAAAAAAAGAAAAAAGCTAGGCAGGCATTTTGAGAAAAATTAAGTCCATCAAATTTGTAACTTGGCTGCTGTTGCTTTGCAACATTTTATATTCTTTGTCAAAATTACTTCTGTCTTTCCAGTTGAATGATGTGGATGTACCTTGTATTTTGAACGCATTAGAAAAATTTTGATTCTTTCAAAATTATGAAAAAAGGAACGTTTTCAGCCAACCTTTCCAAAATTTTACAAGACTTAGCAAACGTATCAGCTTGTGATTCCAGTGACTGTGATTCAGTAAAAACTGTAGAATTTCGTGGCATTGAACTGAGCTGTAATTTGACAGTAGATGTATTCTATGAAAAATTGTGAATATCTTTTAAATCATATTCATTAGTCTGTGCATACCCGGCTTGGTGACTTGCACGAAAATCAGGTTTTTAACGCTGTCAGAACCTAAGCTTTGGCCAACAGACAAATCTACTCTTGCAAATTTTGGTGATCAAATTACTGTATTAACTGAACATTTCAGTGAGTTGTTGACTGCCAACAACATTGACAACGATAAAATTCAAGAGGACTGCAAATATTTTAAAACCTTTCGGTTAAAAAATCTGCAACACCTGTCAAAGCAACAGTTATGGAAATGTTTGAAAGAAAAGTATGCAAATGAATTCCCAAATCTAAACTACATGATAAATATCATTAAATTATTGCCTGTATCCTGTGCTAAGGTTGAAAGAGTTTTCTGTGATGAAAAAAATCAAGACAGATTTCCGTAATCGGGTGAATTCTGATGCTTTGAACCATCTATTGTGGATAATGTCGGAAGGACCAGAACTATGCGAGTTTCACCCTGAACAAGCAGTGGAGGTATTTTTTGAAAAGAAACCCCGAAGCACAAGTGTAAAGTCTTATAGAAAAAGAAAGATAACAGATGCAGAACCTGAAACTACCACAAGTTCAGGAGTACTCTCACTGTCAAGTGACAGTGGCTGCTGCACTGTGTGGCCAGATAACATTTCCCGTATATCCATAGAACGAAAATCTCTACAAAAACATTTTAAAATTTTACTTTTCATTACTGATTAGAGTATTTTCTATAGATACTGAAAGGTATTAGTAATAGTTTTATTTGATAATAAATTATTAGTCACTTAAATCAAAAGAAAAATAAGTCTCAAAAGTGCTCCACATAATTACTCAATGCTCTGCAATGCTAAATTTGAGGAGCAAAGAAATATAATTCTCAAAAGTACTCCACATAATTACTCATTTGCTCTGCAATGCTAAATTTGAGGAGCAAAATTGCTCCCCAAAAGATTTCAGTTATTTTTTACCC
Source organism: Macrothele yani (assembly GCA_039090855.1). Taxonomy (NCBI): domain Eukaryota; kingdom Metazoa; phylum Arthropoda; class Arachnida; order Araneae; family Macrothelidae; genus Macrothele; species Macrothele yani. The sequence continues at coordinate 135,061,542 of CM077023.1, forward strand.
TGAACTGAGTAGTAAAGTACAACAGAAAATAACCCTTCAGTGTGCATAGCTTTCTCCTCCTTTGCATTCTCCAGACCATGCTCCATGAGACTAGAATTTAAAAAACTCTGTGGGATATGTTTCAGAGGTGTTGAAGTGCTGCAAAGTCACACAGGCATGACTTGTTGGATATGATAGACTTTCAATACTACTGGGGGCAGGGGGGGTCTAGCTGCAACACAGATGGTACTAACTGCACTGAAGTTACTGGAGACTATGCAGAAATGTAATGGTATAGTACTGCCAGAAAATCAAGGTACAGGATGTTAGGCTTAAGACTAACTAAACTGCCCGGTGGTTATCTAAAAATAAAATAAAATTTTTTGGGGGCAGCTTCAGTACAGGTTTTTGTTGGGCCCTGACATTTTACACTACAAAACAGAACCATACCTTTCACAGTTCCAATAATGACCATAATTAGGTATCCATTTGGATAGATCTTGGCAGCATGGACAACTCCATCATGGACTTTTTTACATCTGATAACTTCTTTCATCACAGCTAAGACAAGCTTCACTGGCAAAAACTTGAATATTTTGTATGCAAAGTCAAATGGCGTGTAAAAGACAGCATACCTAAGCAAAACAGATTTTTTTTTTGTATTTATTACATGACAACAATATTTCAACTATATAGCCACTACTTGCACCTACACAAAGAAACATACATATCACAATTCTATAATATACAAGCAGAAAACAGACATCATGATTTTTTTAAAGTACAGGTTAACTTATTTATAGTAAACTGTCCTTACAACTGGGTCAACCTAAATGAAATGACCCAGAAATAAAGAAACTGGCAGCTTGATCATTTTTAAAAATACTTATTTTTTTGTGTGTGTGTTAGCCTTAATGTTTATAGTTCAAAACCACCATTATCTTTACAATTTTTTTTGTTATTTTGGTGGCCAATTTTATGACATGATGGATAGCGTTTCTTGCAGTTTTTGTGCCTCATGGAAAGTGACATATCTCAGTTTCCACTGGTAATACAAGCTTCACAGACAGACACCCTTTTCTTTTTCAGCACAAAAACAAGCTAAAATTTAGGCTAACATACAATTTAACCTATATACAAGACTGGCACAAGACAGACCGTTGTGGAGGAAACTTGGGGAGACCTTCGTCCAGCAGTGGATTGATAATGGTTGACAATGATGATGATGATGACAGTGTTCAAAGGAAAGTCCTTATTCAGGGCAATAACTGTGGAGGAAAGGGTTCGAGTGATACACAAGTAAGGTCTATGTATAGGAAAGGGACGATGGCAGATCGAATGAAAGCGATTGGAGCGCCCCCTAGTGGCAAAGGTAAGAAGTTGGAAAACCTAACTCGCGAACAATGCGAGACAGAAACAAAATTCCAATTACAAAGTTGTAGCACATCGTCTAATTAGTAGGAAACAACATATGGTGCGCATGAATTATGAACATAGACAGGTCAAAATGCTGTTCATTTGAAATCGGTAAAGCGGGTGAAACAGACACAAAAATAATGACACGAGACAGAAGCTGTGCAGGCTTATTTATCATATTGAAAAATGTTTACAGGAGATATGCCTACTTACAGGCACAATGCGCATCTGCGCGAAGTTAATGTACATTCGGTTTGAAGTGGCCACCATCGGCTACAATGCACATTCCAAGGTGTGTAAAAATAGCTTCTCGTACACTATCTAATAGCATGGCAGGTGTCACTGAGTTATAGTCGCACACAATGCGATGTCGTAAATCTCCCAGACTAGTAGGTTCTGTAGCATACACCTGTTCCTTCAAGTAACCCCACGGGAGGAAGTCTAAAGGTGTTAAGTCCGGTGACCATTCCACCATAACCAATTATCTGATGTCTGAATGTTTCAGCCAGGAAACTCTGTACGTTGGCTGCCATGTGAGGTGGTGCACCATCATGTTGGTACCACATGCGCAGCAGATCTCTGAGGGAAGATCATTCAGAAAGTTAGATATCGGGCCCCGTAAGCTGAAGGTACCTCTGACCTGTTAATGTCCCATCATAGAAAATGGGTCCAACTAGTGTGTTTCGCCAAATACCGAACCAAACGTTAGTTGCCTAACGTTGTTGATGTCGAGCAGCTCATCCTATAGATGGGTTGCTCAGAGCCCAGTAATGGGTGTTATGCCGATTGACTATTCCGTCCCGTGTAAAACGGGACTCATCTGTCCACATATCGGCCAAGAAGTTTGGATTAACCTCCAACGTGTTATGTACAAAGTTGCAGAAATCGAAATGCCTTCCCTGGTCTTCATCCATCAAACCTTTCACTAGCTGAACGTGGTACGGGTCAGCTCCATGCTCGTTCAGAATTTGCCAAACACGTGTTGTTAATCCGCATGCTTCGGCGACTGCTGTGGTACTAACGTTGGAATTGGCAAGGACATATCCCAGGACAGCCTCAAGATGCACTCTCTTGGTTTCTGAGTTAGTTTTGCTAAGTTCCGTATTTTGGCACTAGGGGCGCTACAAGCACGCCCAATCGATTACGGAAGGTCACTTTCCTATAGATACACGTTACTTCTGTGGGGGTACAATACGCTGTTTAAAAGTTAGAGGGGGTAAATGGACTTTCCTAAGAACCCTGTATATAGTTCATAGTTCATAAGCAGCACTACATACTCACACAACCTGAAGTCTGTGACTTGTCTCCATTTCACACAGCAGCTTAAAAATGGCTGTTTTACAGTTTTTCATTCTCTTTAGACTCAATTATCTACAGTGGAAGACCTGATAAAAATATCACCTTTACACACATTTAAGTATTATATAGTTGCAGTCCACAGCAAGAATTTTGAGTTTGAGATTCACATAGAAATAAGAGATATGGCTGATGAAAATCTGAGGAAAATTCACTCATCTGTATGTTTCCTAGCTTTAACTAATTTTATTTTAAATCTAAAAGTTTTCTTAAGTAGTCAGTGCTGGTACATGGACAGGCAAAGGCAACAAAACTAACAGAACGAAACAATAAAATTACCAATATCTGTCACCATTCCAATGACTTTATAATGGTGGCAGGGTGGAACGTTTTGCTTCTGCCCATGACAAAAATGCTTGTGATGGAGTCGGTGGAACCATGAAATGAGAAGTGACCAAAGGTAATTTGTACAGGACTTGCACTAATCAAATTTTAACACCTGAAGATGTATCTATTTTCTGCAGATAAACATAAAGGCACATTAAGTATATTTATACCAAAAGTGAAGGAGTTTTAGCTCACTAAGTTTAACTGCGAGAAAGGTTGAAAAACTGCTTACAATTGCCTTATACCCAGGCATACCATTGGTGCGCCTGTCTGAGACAGTTTCATGAGATACTACTTAACCTCAAAATCAGAAGAATTTGAGGATATACCTGTAACAAAACTTGAACCACTAACATCTGGAAAAGATGATACTGTAGCATGTGTATGATGGGCAATGACAGCTTGGGATTATTGAAGGCATCAGTGTGCAACAAAATTGTTTTTATAAAATTTAACTATCCTGCTGGTCTCTTGTTTGTCTTACGACACTGGCTTTCTCCCTTCCCTGGAACCAGTGACCCTAAATTAGGAATTAGGGATGGGCGACTGCTTATAGCCCATCGAGTTGCTCACGGTGGTCGTTAAACTTCAATCAAAAAAAAAATTATTAAAGTAAACAATCGGCCCACAACTCCTTCATGCCACCTGACGAGCTATGACATTAGCGATCCATTTTTAAAACTATTAACTCTATGGGGAGTTGTATCACCTGACTATCATACACCGTGGTTTTGGCTAAAGGCTTTTCAGTTTCACACTCAGAAAGTTTAATTAATGCTTTTCTAATCTCACTGTAAGCTCCTCATAAGGCTGATACAGCATCAGCTTTTGCTGACCATCGAGTATCACTCAACTGTTTCACAATGTGTTGATATGGTTGAAGGTGGGATTTAAGTATTTCCCAACGATAAGCGGAGGCCGAAAAAAAAAAACTTTTTGAACAAAATCAAAGTAGGCTTTAGCTTATCTGCAGCATTCAGCAGCATTATTGCCTACTAAATTCAAAGAATGGCTTGATCACGGCACATAAAGTGCTGTGGGACTTCTTTCACTTATTTTTGCTTGAAGGCATATACGCCTGATATGTTCAAGGCATTGTCATAGCATTGGCCTCTACAGTTTCTCATATCTAGCCCTAGATTTGAAATCTTTTTCAAGACAGCATCTTTCAAATGCTCCGCTTTGTGAGATTTTAAGCGCAAGAAACCAAAGAATCGCGCTCAACAGTTTTTCCATCAGCTTTTACAAAACTCAAAACAAAAGTTGGTTGGTCCACATGACATACCCCAGGAGTAGAATCAGTGATAATTGAAAAGCACTGTGAATTTGTAACCTCCTCACAAAAAATCTTCTCAAGTTTTTCTGCCATTACAGTTAATATCTCATCATATGTTTGGTGAGACTAATAGTTTGTTCTGCCTGAACCACAGTGCTCATACGTTTCAAAATGATCTTTCAGAAAGTCATCAAACTCTGCAAGATACTCCATACAAGTTAAAAAAATTACCCTTATTTACATTTTCAGAGCATTCAATTTTTCTGTGGCCTCTGAGTGGGTGTCCGAGTCTTGCAAGTATTTTCACAGTGGCCACTATTCTATTCTATTTATATACTATCTTATGTATATGGTACTTGCCTCCAATAGCCGTTCTCTTTTTCAATTTGAGTCATTTGTTGAGAATCAACTCTCCCAGATAATTTTCTCCTTGTATGCATATTGACTATGGCTGTCAAGTGAGACTTCGAGATTTCATGATTTCTTAAAACTTTTTCTAAATGGGACCAATCAGGAAATCCTTCAAGAACCCTCTGTGATTGTTTATGGTTGGGAAAAAGTTTACACACATAGTAGTAAACAGACTCAGAAGTTTGAGAAAAACTTAACCAGTTTCTTTTTTCTTTTGTTTAATGTATCTTCAACTTATAAGTATCTTCAACTTATAAAAGTGATTTTCATTTATGTTCCTGAAAAACGTTTTCCCAAAATCAGAAAATACTTTCCTCAGATTTTTTGGTTCTTCTTTATTTTCTGATTTGTTCCTAATAAAGCAATCATCACATCAGAGGTGGGGTTAGAAGGCCATAAAGCTATATCAGTAGGATAGTATGAATCCATTGAACAGGTAGGCCTATGCTCTTCCTCTTGATTTGTTGGTTCATGCTCTTGGTTGATTATTTGGTCTGGCAATGAAGGCTGACTATTAAAATCATTCAGTGGCAAATGGGATGGTTTCTCACATGAATCTAAGTAGCTGGAGACAAGATTTGAATTTATTAAAGTAGCCTTACCATCATGTTGTCTAAACTTAAATGGCGTGGATCCTGTTTAGGTTCCAGTTGCACATTTCTTTTGAAGCACATGAATGTGGAGGTTTTTCCTCAATTCACTCATCAGCCGTATGACTTTGCACAGGCTTCTGTAGGAATACTAATAAACTATTATTTTGCTTTTGAAGACATTCGTTTTTATCTTTTTCTTCTTCCGCTTTTCATAACCTGACTCATAACTTCGTTTCACTGGCTTCATTTTCAGGAGAATCAGTCACATAAACTATATGTAAATGAAACAGTAACCTCAGCTTTTAGCGATGCCGATTTTAAGGGCACGGTTAGGTGTTAATAATCACAATATTAAGTAACACTGTATAATACCACAACGTGAAGATCGAATGGCAACGCAGAAATACATATTACAGACGATATTTTAGGTTATGTTGCGACCTTACCAGTGGTCAGTGCCGCCACCACGCACGAATGAAATTACTCTACATTTAACAAAATTCTACCCACTTGTCAAGTAAGACAGCCAACTTTACATTTCTTACGTAGAGAACAGATGACAAGCACTATATTATAAAGTTTGAACCACGACTACTTTTCTATGAATCCGCAAAACACTATATTCATCAACATAACTTTCCCCTCTTTTTTCGTTTTCTTTGTTTTCTCCTTGCTTTACTTCTCTTTTCACAGTGAATCGGGGGAGGGGGGGAATGGGGGGGGGCTTTGTGATTGCGACTTGCGTGACCCCATAAATCCGCCCGTTCAGTTGAATCTCAAGGTCAAAATTTTAAACTTTCATGGAACTATTTCTAAAAAGGACAAGCAGATATTGTATGTCCCACATTTAGAGACAATGTTGGACTGGAAGCAAAAATCAGCAGATAATTTGTACTTCCAACTTGACAGGGGTTTCACCACTGGTCTCTTCCTGGAATATGTGTACACAACTAATCTGAAAGAGTGAAATGTTTATTTATTTGGTTTTTAGCACATCTTTTGTAAAAAAAAAAAAAAAAAGAACATGAAAAAGGCATGCTTATAGTATTTTGTCTGTCCGTCTGTGGAACTGTCCAATTTGAAGATTTCCTTTTGCGTTGGAAAGCCAGAAATGTGAGATACTCTTCTTTATGATTTTGGTAGGATACTCTTCATTATGATCCTTGCTTTCCTGTTCTTTGCTGATGCATAACTTCACCTGTACAGGGCATAAACAGAGATGCCAACCTGTTTCAGATATTTTCAGTAGCACTCGTACAAATTTTCAGTAGTTTTGGCCATTTTTCAGTAGTCATACCAAAAAGAATAATTTTAACCGTGAAGAAAACAACTCATTTAATTTAATTAGCATTTTTTTTACTTACTTATTCATTTATATACATGAAAATCTGTATCAAAATATTCCGAATTTTTCACATGGAAAATAATATACACCATGACAGATACATTTTTTTAACACAACAAACAATTGATTAAACAGCTTTCTTTAGTGATTTTGCTGTACAGTGTTTTGCAGATTTGAGTTCCTCAGCAGAAAATCTTTTTTCATAACACACTTGCCCAGAGGAGAACATATTCATTTTTGCAATAAGAAGTGCTCACAGTGAAAATTTCTAAACCTAAATTAGGTTGGAAACGGGCTTGATTTTTTCGCACTAAACTAAAATCTCTCTTACTCACAGCATTCGAGGGTGGAACTACAAGTATTGCAAACATTACTTTCGAGAGAATAGTATACTTAACCGCTCCATTATAGCCTCTTAATTTTGAGATTTCTGACCAAGTGACATCTATTCTATCTGTTACTGCTATGGTCTCTAATTTGTCAGCTTGATAACAAGGAATTCCGCTTCCAGCATATTAAGTTCATTTTCAGTTATTATAAATGGAAGGAGTTTGACTATGTGTAATATAAAAGTACATGATGTTATGGCTCTAAGTGAAGGATCTACTACTTCTGCATGTTTTAATAATTCATCATAGATCAGTATCTTTTCTTGAATATAAGAACATTCTTCAATGTGAAATTTTCCGACAGATGTATAGAACTTAGAAAGTTCATTTTCGTTTAAAACGATTTCGCTTTAATACATTCTTGTTTTTACTTCAATTACCAGTTGTGTCCTTTCTGATTTTTCTTTTTTGAAAAACTGTTATTTGAAAAATTAAGCTCAACATCACCATCAGCTACGACAGTAGGCTTCACAAACCCCTTGGATGCCATGACAATTTTATCCATCATGCTGAAAAAACTTTCAGTTTGAGGACCATGAATGCATGATAGCTTTCACTATTTTAGATAAAAGGTAGTGTAACTTGGAGAATATGAATGCTTTAGAATATAATGCATCAATTCTTACAAATTTTTCAGCTTCGTCACTTTCGTTTTCGGACTCTCCCCCATTTATCAAGCTGAAATACAAACCTTTTTTGGGGGAATATGTAAGATCACAGGATACATGTTCGGAATATTGCTGGGGGAAAACATTACAGTTACGGGAGAAACCTTTGCTACGTCCGATTTCCGTTTTCGGACATTTCCCTTCCATATTCAAAGTGAAATACAAATATTTACAAAATAAAATTAAATTTAACAACAATACTAGGCAGAGGAAACATCGCGTGGAAAATAAAATTACGATTACGGGAAAAATCTTCACTGTTTCCGAAAGTTTTGAAAAACAAAATTTCTGTTTTCGAAAGTTTCAGGCGGAAAGCATCCTTCACCACTACCAACTGCCCTAAAGTTTCTGTTCAGTTATGCATCGATCTTGAGGATAACCCAAATTACGCCGTAAAAGCAGAAATTCCTCGAAGCCAAAGATTACACAGGAATTTTTGAGCCGTCGAATTTCCGTTTTCGTAAATTTTCCCTCCATTTTCAAAGTGAAATACAAAGATTTATGGAATAAAATTATGTATAACAACAATACTGGACAGAGGCAACATCGCAGGAAAACGAAATTACGATTACGGAAGAAATCTTTATTTCGTTCACTTCCGTTTTTGAAAGGCGAAATGCTGTCCCGATACGTATTTTTACGCGTTGGTAAAATTCTTCGATGCGTAGTTTTACGCATTTCTCGATGTGTGTTTTTGCGCGTTAATGTGTATTTTACTCGTTTCTCGATGCGCATTTTTACGTGTTGATGCGTACTTTATGCGCTTCACGATGTGTATTTCTACGCGTCGCGAAAAATTCCCGATGCATACTTTTACGCATTGGTAAAATTTCAATGCGTACTAGATGCGTAATTACGCATTTTGGTGAACTCTGCGAACGAAATCCAAGCATACTTTTCTGCAACGCAAGAAAAAAACTTCAAAATATTAATTACTGACATGAATGGTCGACGCACGATTTAAAAAAAACAAACTCCGATGCCAGCAGGCAATGACACTCACGTTCTGCACCAAACAATTTTCAACAGCTTGCCGCTGCACTGCGAAAGAACTTCAGGCCGAACTCCGCCCCCTCCCCTCAACACCATTTATAACAAACAGTATTTTGGGTACAATTTCTTTTACAAGTAGTGCACAGTTTTTCTGCTAGGTGAAATAAAGTTAAATTGCAATTTCCCCAATATCTCAGCTTCTAAAAGTCCACTCTGAAAAATTCTTTATGAGTCGGGTAGAGGTGCTGGTGAGAAACGTTCTTCCTATATTTTATAGTTTTTTTTATAAAGAACTGTTTTGCCACTAGGGGACGAAAGTGTATATTTCTGTGTTCGACGCATTTGCAACAATATCTGCAGTTCTGAAAACCTGACTGAAAAAAACTTTCTCTGAGACAAGATACCACTTTCTACAGAAAACCTTTTGCACATATTTTTTGCTTAAAAACAAAGCATTTTTTTTTTTGCCAAGGACATAGACTTATACCATGTTTTCCTCAGTATATCTGATCTAACAGTCCAATTTGAAAAAAATCTTTCTTTGTAGGACAGTGTTTCTGATGTGGAATGTTTTGCATATAATTTAAAATTTTTCTTAAGGCATAAATTTGCCACTAGACAGCATAAGTTGACATTTTCATTTACAGCATATTTTCAGCAATATCAGTGCATCTCAAAACCCAATTGAAAAATTTATTTTTGCTCAGATACTACTAAGAAAATATTTTATGCAAATTTCTAGTCCAAAATAACACACAATGTCCTTGCTAGTGGGTGCAAACTTTTAATATCTTTTTCTCAATATCTCTGCTTTTAAAAGTGCAATTTAAAAAATTCTCTTAACACTTGGATACCATTTACCTTGATGACCACTTCGCCTGTACTCATGTGTATTTTGTAGTTCACAGTTCTGGCGCTAGATGGTGTTCGTGTTTGCAGCTATATCTCTGTTTCAAAAAATTCGACTAACTTCCTTTTTTTACTGTATGCTGTTCACAACTGTAAATATTAGAAACATTATGCTCTTTAAATAATGCAGTTTTCCCAGTAGGAGCATAAATGTCAAAACTTTTTTTTTTTTTGTTATCCCTGTTTCCAGAAGACATATTTGAAAATTATTTTTTCTTAGCATAGATAGCAACCAGAAGACATATTTGAAAATTATTTTTTCTTAGCATAGATAGCTCTTCATGCCACGAAGAATACTTTTTGCATATTTTCTACTTCGCCATTATGGAAAACTCTTTGTTCAGGGGCATCTGTGCATATTTCTATTTATGAAAGAGTTTATTCGATTCTAAAAATTCCTTAGAAAACTCCTTTTTTGGTAGGATACTCTTCATTATGAGTATTTTGCACCCATTTTCTTTAATACAGCTTTTCTGCTAGGGGGCATAAAGTTATACAGTACAATTCCGAAAATCCGCACTTCTAAAATCCGCAATTGCCTAAAATCTGCATGGATTTGAACACTGGTCACAGTTACAGGTAACAGACGGATAAAAAAAAAATGTTTAAGATCTTTTTAAAGGTTTTTAAAATCTTTTTTATGTGTTTTCTCCATTTGAAAAATATTACCGATATAAATTTTTTTTTTGGTCAAAAATGATGGTACAGTATTGAGAGATTGAAGTTCAAATAAAGCACATATCAAGCGGGAAATCTGGCAACTTGGCATTGCGTGCTTACATTTTTTTCCAGTACACGTGCTGTGAGAATTTGTTCTTTTATGTCTTGTTTCACGTCTTAAGGTGACATTTTTTAAATAATTGTTTGGAAATTTGAGAAAATGGCAGGAGTGAAGAGAAAGCACAGCTCTTTAACGATTCAGCAGAAAGTGGACTTGTTGCAAAAACTTGATAATGGCAGTGCACCAAAGCATGTTGGGAGATTTTTGGTATTGCTGTTCGGACTGTGTACGATATTAAGAAAAACTAAGACAAGATATTGCAATTCTATGCAATGAGTAATAGCAATTCTGAAATTGCTGATCGCAAAATGATGCATGAAGCTAGAAACTTTACCCTTGATGCTGCTGTTTACGAATGGTTTCGGGAAAGGCGTAACCGATAACAGGTCCACTCTTATGCGAAAAAGTAAAGCTATTTCATCAGCAACTGAAGATTGATGAGCCTTGTCATTTTTCAGTTGGATGGCTATCCCACTTCAAACAAAGACATGGAATTTGTTACTTGAAATCCTGAGAGGAGCAAGAATCGGCAGATAAGGTAGCTGCAGAAGAGTTTCTGGATGTGTTTGCCAAATTTGTCCAGGAGGAAGCTCTTTCTCCTGATGAAATTTATAACATGGATGAAACTGGACTTGTCTGGCATTGTCTACTAAGACATACTCTAGTGTGTGCTGATGAAGTAGGACCTTCCAGTGTTAAGGAAGGCAAAGAAAGAGTAACAGTTGCTCTTTGTTCCAATGTCTCTGGAAATCATAAATGTATGCCATTTGTGATTGGAAAAAGTGCTTGTCTTTGAAGGGCTTAAAAAGGCCTTACTGTGATCTACCACAGTAATAAAAAATCATGGATGACCAAAAACTCGCTACAGACTGATTCAATAATGACTTTGTTAAAGACGCCAGAAAGCACTGTGTGGAGGTCGGACTTGCTCCAGAATGTAAAATTTTGTTGGTAAGCGAAAACTGCAGGGCACATCCTGAAGATTTAACTTCAAATAATGTTACAGTTATGTTCTTACCCCCCAAACACAACTTCAGTAATTCAACCCATGGAACAGGGCATAGTTAACAGTTGGAAGTGCGACTACAAAGGAGAATTCCTAAGGAAACTGTTGAACTCTGATAAATCATTTCAAACAATCAAAACATTCATTAAAGATTTCACAATGAAGGACTGATAGCAGGTTCATGGAACAATGTGAAACGTTCTACTCTGATAAATGCATGGCATAAGTTATGGCCAGCATAAATATTTATTGACTCTGAACCCGAGGATTACGAGTTTAGGCCAAATCAAAGGCTATGCAGCTTCTAGCATATGCCTAACAAGCAAATGTGTCAATGATGAAGGCATTTAGAGAAGAAGACATAGTTGAATGGATGGAATCTTCAGACAAGAGTGAAGTCCAAATGATGACTGATGATGAAATCATAGCTAGTGTGATTAATCCTGATGCAAGTGATTCAGACACTGACAGCGAGGATTCTACTACCAAAAAAATATCCTTAGGTGATGGAATTTGGTTGGAAGAACAATACATTAATTTTTTAGAACAGCAGAAATGTGTCATAATATTTGCACCTTTAAAGTATTAAACACCAGCAAAGTGCGCATATTTACCTGCAATTCATTAATGATATATTATTAAAATAGCCAATCACTTTTTTATTTCCTAACACTTCAAAGCATGTCAATTATCACGTGCTTGAAGTGTTTTGATAATTGACGTGCTTGAAATGTTAGGAAATAAAAAAGTGACTAAGAACTTTCGGGTAAGTGTTTGTCTATTTTAATAATATATCAGCAGAAATGTGTTTCAGCACAGGAAATAATGATGATTTATAGACTTCAGGAAAAACTTCAATGAGAGAAACTAAATTTAAAACAATTGACCATTGATTTTGGAATGTTTGCCAGCCAGAATGTTTGATTGACATATACAGTATTTGGTAAATAAAAATTCAATTAATTAATACAGTACTGTATTATGAATTTGCTCCCTATATTTTACTTACTTATTAAATACTGTATATATCTATATAAATTCCAAATACTACTAATTACATAATTAAATACATATTGATAATTAATTTTACTAATTATTAAACAAATGAAAGCCTATAATTCGTACATACATACCATCCTATTTGAACTAGTATTATACAGTACGTATGTACTAGTAAACACACACAGGTTCTCCAAAATCCGCATAAAATTCTACAATCTGCACAACCTCTGGAACCAAGATGTGCGGATTTTTAGAATTGTACTGTATATTGTTTTCTTCTCTATATTTTTTTCTAATCTTTCAATTTTAAAATCTCTTTTGTCTCTGATACCTTCTGTTTTGAGGAACTATTTGTGCAAAATTTGTTAATTTTCATAACACACTTTTCTGCTGCTAGTGGGAGTAAGGAGCTATTTTCCATTTGTGGATGTTTTATTGACTGTAGAAATCTGGGTGATATTTTTATTTGTAACCTGTTCCATTCACTAAGAATAACACTGCTCATATTGTGTATTTACAATTTTGCGCAGTTTTTACCTTGTTACTTAGGTGGTATAAGTGTATTCTCTTCTGTGCAGGATTTTTAGATTGTCTAAAAATCTGCTTTGAAATATTTTTTTCTAGTCGGTAAGGATTCAAAAGATGTGCTCATTACAACCGAAAATTCAGTGCCATCTTTTTTTTTTTTTTTTTTTTTTTAAACCGGTTCTCCAGAGCTTAGGCCTGAACTGGATTGGATACCTTGATTATCTACAGGAATGCACATAAACTGCTAAGAGATGTGCATAATTGACACCAAAAATCAGCAGGAAATTAAATTTTTTGACTTTATACAGCTCCCCCTTTGCCAAAAACCTTATGGTCTCACACACTGAGTCACTGGTGGCAAGAGTTAGTTAATAAAATCAGCACCATTTTTAGCATTCACCTTGAAACATGTACACAAGTGTCACAAGTATCTGTTTACTAAAAAGTAAGATTTCCTAATAGTTTCAAAGGTACATGGTGAAAAACACATTGAAGGCTGCAAAACAACAACAAAAACAAAGAAAAAAAAATGTCACCTTTAATTATCACTATTTTTGGAAAAACACAAGAAAACAATTTTATCTGCACTAACAAATAGCAAAACATGAATTGAAACTATGTTTACCAAGCATTATTGGAATAGTTTAAATGGCATTCAGGAATGATTTTTTGGCTGTGTATTAATGGTCCCACTTTGAAAGACACAAGAGCACAAATTTGCAAAAGATAACTAGAGTGTGAGAATTGCAAATGTAATAAATGAGAACTTTTTCTTTTAAAAGCTAGCATAGCAATGTATATGAAGATAAGTCACGATCCAGGCCCTACCAGAAGATCCCAAAACAACAAATGAATGGCTGAATAGTGTTTGAGAAGAGCATGGTAACCACAAGGAAGATATCTTTATTGGAAACAGAGCTCAGGTGTTTTTGTAGCATGACTGCACACATGTTTTTTTCCAAAGTGAAAACATATTACTGGTAAACTGCTATACCATGCAAATTAATTGGGGCAATGACTTGAAGAATATTCATGCAATTTGATACTTTGGGAATAAACGAGGAGCAAGCCATCGTTGCACAATATATGAAGACAAATGGTCAGAGATGGATAATTTAAAAACATTTATTTACAGTTAAAATAAATGAAATAAAATGACCACATGAGATCTTTCGGCTACCACTTTGGCATCATCATCAGATGTTTGACAAAGAGTGGAATGGAGTCCGGCATTAAATAAAGAAATACGTAACATGTGACCAGTACAATTGCATAGAGTGATTTACATAAAGAGTCATATGTTCATAAAATCCAGAACTGAGTTTTGTCCATGAGGGATCAGTGATCTCCAAGTTTGTGATATATAACTAGGCAAATTATCATTACAGCAAAAGGTAGTGTTAGCTATAATATGTAAGCTTTCGCACAACAGTAAGGAATTATTATTAGTTGCTTTTTGCAGTATAGCTGCTTCCTTCCATTGTGGATAATGCTGTCCTTCCTGAACACAACGGGCTAAAGCCGTAGTTAACTTACCATTTTTGAGATCATACTTGTGTTCATTCATTCTAGTCTTTAATGTCCTTCTGGTAGAACCGATATATAACTTTTTAATTTGCGATGGGTCATGGGGATATAGAGGAATGGAATAAATTCCGTGCATGTTTTCCACACTCACCTTGTCACGATCACTTCTGATTAGATGCAAGAGATTAAGAGACTTTGAGCCAAAGTCAATGTCATGATGTCTGCACAGGTTCTTTAACACCGGAGTTAAACTTGGGTGGTAGTAGAGTGAACCTACGTACCTCCTTTTTGGGGTATCACTAGTTAAAGAGCATTCCCGTGAGAACAGGTTTTTATTGTAGAGTCTGTCTACAGTTGTATTATTGAAACCAAAAAAGGAGGCCAGTTCTTTGATCTTTAAAAGTTCAGAACATTTGAGAGCGTCATTCGAGCAATGAGTTATTGCCCGTCTAACCATAAACGAAATTGAGGCTGACTTATAGTTACTCGGGTTAAAAGAGTCTGAAAAGCTCGGTGAAAAGCTCTGTCCAAATTTATTTCCCCCTCCTAGTGAGCTCACTTTACTCTGTACAGAGCTCGACACAAGCTCTTGACCGGATAAAGGCCAAAAATTTGGGTAATACACCTTTCTTTTTAGTCTCTTTGGATGTGGTTTCGTTGCATCATAACGTACCTATTGCCGAGACTCACATGCTTATTCGTCAAAAACTTATAAATTCTGGCTTGGCTCCCGAATCAACCGATTCTGTTATCTCCGCTTTAAAAATTGTTCATCAACGTACTTACTTTCGTTTCCAGGATGTAATATATAGACAAACAGAGGGGGCCGCCATGGGTTCCCCCCTGTCAGCATGTCTAGCCGAGATTTTTCTCCAGCATCTAGAAAATTCCGCCTTGGAGACTTGCAACTACAAGCCACTCCTGTATATAAGGTGCGTTGATGACGTTTTAGTTATTTGGCCTCACTCTTACGATGAGCTAATTGTTTTCCGGGATCATATGTCACTACAATATCCTACGATATCCTTTACAGTGGAGTGTGAAGAAAACTACACCTTACCATATCTGGATTTTAGCTTAATACGCAATCCTGTTACCCATCAACTCAGCTTTACAGTTTATCGTAAACCAACCTCTTCGCCTTCGATGATACCTAAAGACTCTTTTCACCCGAGTAACTATAAGTCAGCCTCAATTTCGTTTATGGTTAGACGGGCAATAACTCATTGCTCGAATGACGCTCTCAAATGTTCTGAACTTTTAAAGATCAAAGAACTGGCCTCCTTTTTTGGTTTCAATAATACAACTGTAGACAGACTCTACAATAAAAACCTGTTCTCACGGGAATGCTCTTTAACTAGTGATACCCCAAAAGGAGGTACGTAGGTTCACTCGACTACCACCCAAGTTTAACTCCGGTGTTAAAGAACCTGTGCAGACATCATGACATTGACTTTGGCTCAAAGTCTCTTAATCTCTTGCATCTAATCAGAAGTGATCGTGACAAGGTGAGTGTGGAAAACATGCACGGAATTTATTCCATTCCTCTATATCCCCATGACCCATCGCAAATTAAAAAGTTATATATCAGTTCTACCAGAAGGACATTAAAGACTAGAATGAATGAACACAAGTATGATCTAAAAAATGGTAAGTTAACTACGGCTTTAGCCCGTTGTGTTCAGGAAGGACAGCATTATCCACAATGGAAGGAAGCAGCTATACTGCAAAAAGCAACTAATAATAATTCCTTACTGTTGTGCGAAAGCTTACATATTATAGCTAACACTACCTTTTGCTGTAATGATAATTTGCCTAGTTATATATCACAAACTTGGAGATCACTGATCCCTCATGGACAAAACTCAGTTCTGGATGTTATGAACATATGACTCTTTATGTAAATCACTCTATGCAATTGTACTGGTCACATGTTACGTATTTCTTTATTTAATGCCGGACTCCATTCCACTCTTTGTCAAACATCTGATGATGACGCCAAAGTGGTAGTCGAAAGATCTCATGTGGTCATTTTATTTCATTTATTTTAACTGTAAATAAATGTTTTTAAATTATCCATCTCTGACCATTTGTCTTCATATATCGTGCAACGATGGCTTGCTCCTCGTTTATTAATTGGGACAAGCTATTTTATTCTCAGAATTGTAATGTGATCGCCAGTTGATGTCGGAAACCCACGTAAACCGGTTTTATCAGCTGTGAGGCGGTGTGACTGTTAGAACTTGATAGTAAGAATGTGGGTTGACTGGTTTTAAACAATAAATAGGAACTTCAGCTTCAGTTGTGAGCTTCCGTGTCTGACAGGTGGTTGTTAGTTTTTGCTCTGTGAGCACGTGTTGCTTCCGTGTATTGAAAAATGGATATTTCCCCAAGGAAGCGTGCAAAAATAATTGCTCTGAAGGATCACACTTCTATGACAGTGAGAGATATCGCTTCTGCAGTTGGTGTAGACAAATCAAGTGTATCAAGACTGCTTACGCGACACAATGCATCTGGATCATCGTCTCCAAAAAGGAGAGGTAAATGTGGAAGAATACGAAAAACAACTCCACGAACCGATAAATATCTAATCAGAAATAGTAAAATGAATAAAAAAAAAAGCACCGACCTTCAAAGAGCTTTATTGGCTAGTGGTTGTGATGTTAGTGATTCAACTGTACGCCGTAGGCTTCTGGAAGTTGGCCGGAAGGCAAGAAGATCAACGAAAAAATAATATTTGAATGCGAAAATGAAGATAAAACGTTTAGCATGGGCCAAAAAAATATAAATCATGGACTGCTGATGACTGGAAAAAGGTAATTTTCAGTGATGAAACTCATTTATTTGTGCAGGGTTACCAAGCAAATGTCGTTAGACGAAGCAACTGTGAACCCTTAAGACCTGAGCATGTCAAACAAACTGTAAAACACCCTCTGAAACAGATGTTTTGGGGTTTTTTCACTTCAAATGGCACTGGAAGCTTAGTTCCTGTTCAAGGTAGGATGAATTCAGCCAAGTACGTAGAAATATAACGTAGGATTGTTCCATTCTTGCAAACTTTTGACGGGACATTTCAATGTGACTTGGCTCCATGTCAAATTTGAAATTGGTCAAGAATTTCATGCTGGAAAATCAAATTCATTTGCTCGATTGGCCTGGAAATTCACCAGACTTAAATCCCATAGAAAACTTGTGGAATATTTTGAAGAGACGTTTAGGTAAAACGGACTGTACAACCAAAGAACGCATGATAACGAATGCTATAAAAGTGTGGTTACACGATTATGAAGTCAAAAATATGTGCACTCAATTAGTGGAGTCAATGGCGAAACAAATTCAAGAGGTCATTTCTGCTAAAGGAGGACATACTTCATACTAATACAGGTATTTATCAGTGTATATCAAGGCATAGAATGATATAAAGGCATAGTTTTGGAAAAAAAGAGTGATTTTTTACTTTGTCCCAATTAATTTTTACAGTATAGTATCTAAGAACTGTTCAACAGACATTTCATGTGCGTGAAAATAACTGAGAACTGAATATAAAGCAAATAAAACTGAATTCCACTGAATGTGAAGCAAAAAAAAGGCACGGATAACTTGAGAAAATATAAGATTTATAAATCTTGTGTAGATATTTTATATATTTTATCTATTGGATGAGTTGGTAGGTATCAGTCGTAAGTATAATTCTATTGTGTGTCTGTATGTGTTAGGTGATTTGTTTCTAATGTATCACCATCTATTGGATGAGTTGGTAGGTATCAGTCGTAAGTATAATTCTTTTGTGTAGATATTTTTGGGC
Source organism: Macrothele yani (assembly GCA_039090855.1). Classification (NCBI taxonomy): domain Eukaryota; kingdom Metazoa; phylum Arthropoda; class Arachnida; order Araneae; family Macrothelidae; genus Macrothele; species Macrothele yani. The sequence continues at coordinate 135,079,853 of CM077023.1, forward strand.
TATTATTATTTGTTCGTAGAAACAGGTGTATTTTTTTTTATTCTTTACTTATTGGTGTGATTTTTTGTAATGTTCTTTTTTTTTTTTTTTTTTTTTGTCTTTTTTATGAATTGTTTCCTTTTTTTGTAAGTGATTTCCAGGCTGTGTCTAGTGTGGTGGGGGTCTTGTAAGTTGCATATTTTATCTTTTTTTTTTTTGTTCTATTATAACGCTTCCAGAAATTCTTAATTCTTTTTCGTTTGTGTGGGTGGTTAGTAAATTTAATATTTTCAAAATCAGGGTATTGTTTATGTTTAACACAGTTTTGGATAAGTGCAGTTTTTTCTTCTTTTCTGTTCCAGTTTTTTATATGTTGATGTAATCTTTTTATTAATCTACTTTTTGTGCTGCCAATGTATGAAATGTAGTCTTCAGAACTCTGTGAAACAATAGGAATTTCACATACACCTGCTGATTGTAGTATATTATTGTTACTTTTTTTCTTAATATATTGTTACTTTTATAATAATATACTACAATCAGCAGGTGTATATGAAATTTCTATTGTTTCACAGAGTTCTGAAGACCACATTTCATACATTGGCAGCACAAAAATAGATTAATAAAAAGATTACATCAACATATAAAAAACTGGAACAGAAAAGAAGAAAAAACTGCACTTATCCAACACTGTGTTAAACATAAACAATACCCTGATTTTGAAAATATTAAATTACTAACCACCCACACAAATGAAAAAGAATTAAGGATTTCTGAAAGCGTTATACGCAATTGAACAAGAAAAAGATAAAATATGCAACTTACAAGACCCCACCACACTAGACAATGCCTGGAAATCACTTATAAAAAAAGAAAAAAATCATAAAAAAAGACAAAAAAAAGAAAAAAAGAACAGTACAAAAAATCACACCAATAAGTAAAGAATAAAAAAATACACCTGTTTCTACGAACAAATAATAATAGCCCAAAAATATCTACACAAAAGAATTATACTTATGACTGATACCTACCAACTCATTAAATAGATGGCGACACATTAGAAACAAATCACCTAACACATACAGACACACAATAGAATTATACTTACGACTGATACCTACCAACTCATCCAATAGATGGCGACACATTGGAAACAAATCACCTAACACGTACAGGCAGCAAACCTTCCCATCGATTCCCGACATGCAACTCCAAAACTACACACATGCGAGGAACCCTCGTGTAGAAGTAGTGGCCAGAAGATGGCGGTTAAGCATCGCTGAAAGCGCTCGCTGTAACAACGAACCCCTTGTGAGACGTCTCCTGACCCGATGAGTATAACTCTTTCTACTAAAATCTTTTAATTAATAGTAAATTTTAAATGTTTGATTGTGCGAATGAATGAACGTGGAACTGAAAATATATAACCTAACTGTTTTATTTCTGCAATTTTTTTTTATAACTAACCAAAGGTCCGTAACGTAAGGTACCTCTCGGGCCAGGAGCACGTGCCTCACAGAGCAAACAATGTGCGGAATACTTTGACAATATCAGGTAAAATACCTTAGATATTTTATGTATATTTTAAAGATACTGATAATAATTTTAATGAACAAAGAATATGCATGGCATAATGCACAGCTTAATGAAAGGAAAATATGTTCATGTTATTGCAAAGACTTGTTTATAAATATTTCTTTAACAGTGCTTGCATAAGGAACTCCATTCGTATTCTGCTTTTGTTCAGCCATATGGGCTGTTTGACAGTACCTTTTTTTCTTTTTTGCTCCCAAGACCACAGGTGTTGTACTGTGAGACAGCTGATTTCTGTTGACAAAAAGTGAAATGTAGATTGTATGAGGCTCCTCTTTTTACACCAAAAATTGAAGGTTGTTGAGATATCAAATCTATAGGATTTTTAACCTTCAGAATTGTAAAGCCAACAAAACGTGAGGAAAGTTTTCTTTCTTTCCTATCGCTGTTGCATTCTTCTTTGAAATATAACATAAGGTATCTCTACTGCTGTAAAACCTGGTCTAAGCATTTACCAAGGGATAACCATCTAGTACAGCAATGTTTAAGGATTTTTTGTGATTCAAAGAGCTTGAAATTTTTTTAAGTTCATTTTTTCTCTTTACACTTTCCTCCAGAAAATAATAAATGTCAATCAAAAATTCATCAATTTGGAAAGGTAATGTTGCAGACCCCTTTTCAGCAGCCAAATTTAACAGATGGCAAACATTACCAAACACAATTAGATTAGGCTGTTCTTTTTCAGAAATGCCACTACACCCTTCTTTCTCCCCATCATAACAGGAGCGTTATCACAGGATAAGGCAAGACAGTTCATCCACAGAATATCATGATGCTGAAATTCTTCGGACACAAGTTTGGCAATATTTTCACCTGTTTAACAGATTTCCAGGCATGTCAAAGAGAGCAGCATACATCTCCCTTGCAATCATTATCAAAGTACATTACCACAATTGGATAAAGTTGAACATCAGCATCATTACTGCCATCAGTTGCAACAGAAAATGGTAGACTTTTAATAGCACAGGACATTTTTTGAATGATATTCTCTTATTTCTTGAACAATATGCAAAGCTTTTGTTCTGCCACATGCATATCTTTTGACTTCTGGGGAGTTAGGAAACATAGTTGACAACAATAAGGAAACATGATCAGCTGCCACTAGTGGTATGTTGTGCTCCAACAAAAATCCAGTAAACAGAACTTCTGGAAATAGTTTGAAAATCATTTTGCATTGAAACAAAAAGATCCAAGTTGCACACACTTTTTGTGCTATCATGATTTTTTACATGCTTTTTAGTTCCAACATGTGCGACAATGTTCCCGCAACCAGTGTGAAAAACAGTGAAGTCAGTGTTACACAAAGTGCAATATGCATGAAACTCACCCTTACGTGATGGTTTCTCAAATACTTTGGAGGATTTCTTCAAAAATCATTGGTCCCGATGTTTAGGCCCCATTTTGGGGCTTTGAACTGAAATAATAACTTGCAACACAACTTGTTTGGTTTGAAAGATCAAACAAAGTACAGGAATAAAAGTTCAACATGAACGTTAGTAAACAAACAGCCTCCCACTCCCACAATGCTCTGCACAAGCACCGTGGATGTGACGTCATAAACCAGTATTTCAACTTTCCAAGCCACTGACTGTCTTGCTACCATCGCAGGGCTCATGACCTTGGCGCTTTAAGTGCTGTGGATTAAGAAAAAAAAAAAAAAAACATGTCTCCATTCGTTACTGACTCTTACAGCCAGTATTGACGCTGGAGAAAAATGATGGCTGATATAATTAATGAGGGGGAAAATACCATGTATGATAAATAAATAAAAGAAATAAGAAAACCACAAACCGCATTTTTGGTAGAAAAATCTGATTTCCGGAAAATATTTTAGAAATCGGATGGAATTCGGGTAAACCAGGACACTTGGCAACTGTCACACAGAAAACAATAATTTACATGGCACATATTGGTTTCACAAGCTTGTTACCATGACTGATTTCATCCCAACTGTCTGGAGATCCCAACTAGCAACAGGCATGAGACCAAAGCTACCAATATGACTATTCATCCATTAGTATGACGAAAAGAGGTGAACACAATTTGACTTTTTTGCAAAATATTCATCATTAATTAAATTCATGTCCTTTATCATGAATGGAATACAGGATTACACTATACAATACAAATTTTGAAGACGATAATCCGTTTTTTGGTGTAAATATGACTAGGATGGTAATTTAGATAATATCCAAAAACTTTAAATTTTCGTAGTTCTGGAGCGGGAATCGAACCTGCATCTCCCAGATGATGCCTGGGTATGATAACCACTACATCACCCATGATGACCAAGTCGCAAGTTTCCGATTAATTTGAACCATCACAGGATTCGCTAGTCGAAGCAACCGGCATTCATGTTTAGCAAATCTGGAGGTTAAGAATCCCATCTGGTGATTGCCCGGAGGAGCAGATAAATCATGAATGGAATACGGGATTACACCATACAATACAAATTTTGAAGATGACAATCCGATTTTTGGTGTAAATATGACAAGGATGGTAAGTCAAATAATATACGAAAACTTTATTTCGTATTGTAAACTATATTGTAAACTTATCAAAAACTTGAAAATTATTTGTATTATGTGGTGTAAAACGAAATTTTCAAGTTTTCGGATATTATCTGACTTACCATCCTTGTCATATTTACACCAAAAAATGGATTGCCATCTTTAAAATTTGTATTGTATGGTGTAATCCCGTATTCCATTCATGATTTATCTGCTCCTCGAGGAAATCACGGGATAGGATTCTTAACCTCCAGATTCGCTAAACATGAATGCCGGTTGCTTCGACTAGCGAATCCTGTGATGATCATATTCAAATTAATCAAAAACTTGAGACTTGGTCATTCTGGGTGGTGGTGTGGTTAGCATACCCGGGCGCTATCTGGGAGACACAGGTTCAATTCCCACCCCAGGACGACGAAATTTTCAAGTTTTCGGATATTATCTGACTTACCATCCTTGTCATATTGTAACCAAAAAACAAACTGTCATCTTCAAAATTCATGTCCTTTGTTTGGATGTCTTCTACTGGTTGAGTGTAAAAATTTGAATTAGGTCTGCTTTCTTAAAAGAGATTTCTCCTTTGATCACCACTTAATCAGGGATGCCAACCTCTTACAGCATTCATGTGTAGTCCAAGCCATAAAATGTGTAGTTTTGAGCTTTCATGTGTAGACACAATAAAATATTACGAAAAAGTATTTTAAGATGTTTTAAATTTACTACAGACTATACAGTTATAAAAATAACCAGAAAAAAATCAATATTGTGAACTGTATGTGTGAATTTGAGATTTTGATTTAAACAATTAGCGACTTATGAAACATTGACAAAGGAGAAAATTAAAAAGGGTGTTTTACTTACCCATATTCCTGCTAGAATAAATGACAGGATCCACACAAATAGAAAACACAAAGGTTGGGCATGAACACACAGTTTAATATAATATCCGCTGCACTCAGTGGAAAATTGTGCTCAACCAGAAATGCAGTAAAAAGCATTTCTGCGTTCGTTGTCCTTAGTTTCAAGTCACCATTTTTCCCCAAAAAAGAAGCCAAAGGTTTTGTCTGAGTTATAATTTTACTCATAGATTGATGCTTCTTTGATGCAATATGATGGGAACAATCATAGAAACCACCATGTTTAACTGAAAAATTGCTGTTACACACAGTGCAAAATGCATCATTTGATGACACATCTGATGCATGCAAACATGGCCATTTTTCCGAATATGATGACTTAAATTTCTGATCTGCAATCTGTAACTTCTTTCTTACTTATTCAGCCATATTAAAATGTGTAATCGCTAAATGTGTTCACAAGTTGCGAAAGCACATGGACAGCAAGAAGACTCACTTGCACATAAAGAAAGAAAAGCACTATAAAATCCAATCTGAAGCTGTACTATTAAGCGAGCGACACAGCGGTACTCCCACATTGTCCAATTAGAGCATGAAACGTGTGTGCGCACACATGTATGGATGCAAGATCAACTGGTATGTTAAAATAAATCACATGCTTACTTCAGTGAAAACGCTTTGAGTAGTACTCTTTGGTACAGAGCGTGCACATTCTGATTCCTACGTGACGCTGTTACCCATCACAGAAGGGTGAAACCAGTTCCAGTCGGTTATCGTGTGTGAAGTAGCGAACAGAAACGGAGACACAGGCGAGGGAGTGGGGTTGTGACGTAGCTGATGATCAGCGTGGAACCTCCAGTCTTTAACGTGCAGTTACCAGCCTCGGCGTCGAAGCAGCGGAAGCGCTACCTATCGGCAGTTGCTCCGTTGTAGCAGACGTCGCAGTCCAGATACCAAAGTATAACTGGCAAAACATTGATGGAGATCCTGCATTGCGCTTTTTGACTATTCTTATATGCAACCTGTTATTGAGTTGTCTGAATATGCTAAAGCACTTGGGTCCACGATGAACGCTAAGCGGGTCCGCAAATAACACAAAAATTATGCTAAATAAAGCTAGTGGGGGGGATGCAGCGTCACAGCAACAAAAGCGTAGTATTGGGCATATGATGCGTAGTGCATAGTAAAGCTCAAGAAATGCATAAGGGTTGGAATCCCTGCTTAATTATAAAGGCAGGATTTTTAAACATTGAAAAGTCTTACAAGTCCTGGATAGATTTGACCATAGCACAGAATAGGACATTGCTGAACAGTGCACATCACCATGAAGAAATGATCCAGTTTTGATGAATATGAAGCTAACAAAAATACGCCCTGTGATATGCCTAATTCAAAAGTATAATGGCTCAAGTAGCCTTAAATGTCATTAATATAGCTTAAATGAGAATATACCATATTTTCCGACACATAATCCGTGGATTATCTGTTCTTAAAAGTTTAAATTCTAACCACTGCGGATTATACGACGGTGAAGATAATACGGAGCCCCCCCAACTTAAAAAATGAAGCAGTTTTGCTCTTCATACCATGCCGTATAATGAGGGAAATCTGTATCACGTCAAAAGCTTTAAAAATGTCGCGTGTTCGACGATAACGCAGTGTCACTGCATCAACATATCTTCCCGTCCCCCTTGGCTTTGACAAAAACGTCTGTGTGTATATACATTTCCTCTCTGTGGATTGCTGCTTTGTAAAAGTTAGGGGGGGGTAACATTGCCTGCAGCAAAGCGTGTTGACCTTGAATAGCGGAGTGCCGTTTCCATTCTATGCTGCTCTGATCCGTGACCTCTGTAACGTCACCTCCCCCCACTCTTCCCAAGGTTCCAACCCCACTCCCTCTCTTGTTTATTTTGCTCTACTTCAAGGAGAATGCCTCTGGCACTACAGCTCCAAAACTGAAGGGGAGAACTTTGACACCAGTGCCGGTTCTAGGATGGTGCGACTGCACCGGGCGCCATCAAAAAGGGGGCACCGAGCTCCGAACCAAGAAACCGCTTTTTCTCTGCTTATAGTTTATAGACATGGACACGGCTTAGAGGAAATTCTGCTCATGTAAAAAGCTTGTGTGGGTCAAAAAGCGGAAATGTGTTTTGTTTGATGGGATGGGGTGTCAGACTCTCAGACAGACAGTCGCTGGCTTTCTGTTCATAACCTTAGCTGACACCATAGTTCGGTCATAAATTATCAGCAAATCAAAGGGTCGGTAAGGGTCGGTTAGTAAAATTTGTCTGCGCCAACGCCAATCGACATAGAACTAGCGATGGACAGCTACCGATAGGGGTTCAAAGTCACGTCGTGCATCCCGCCTTGCTGGTACTGTACTACATAAGGCGAGGCGGATTTGGGCGAGTTAGCAGCAGTTCATTTGTTTAATTTCTAATACCATAGATAGATCCTATGATGCTTAAAATTTGAATATTATGGGTTGAATCTAATAATATGTCTGAAACTCGTAAAAAGTTATCTGGATCTGAAAATTTAAAACAAAAATTGAAGAAGCAAAGAGAAGATGAGAAGAATGCCAAGAAAATGGCAAAATTTTTAATTCGCCAACCTAGAGATGAAGGTAAAGGTTTTGTGGAGGAAACTCATACAGAAGTTTCTTTTGAAAATGATCAGCCAATTACAAAAGATGGAAGCGTTCAAGTTGTGGATGCATCAAAGCATTCATTTCATCAAAATATACAATATGAAGATATAGCAAGTTGGCCAAGTTTGAACCCTGCTGCAAGAGATGATGTCATCATTCGTAGACCTATTAGTGGAGAAATGTCTAACGAGAAATATCCCCGAAATAGCGACGGACGTCATTTTTCTAACAATCACTTTCAAAGAGTAATAGCCATCGGTGAAATTTTTAATAGGCGATGGCTCGTTTATTCACAGAGAGCAAATAAAGTTTATTGCTTCTGTTGTAAGTTGTTTTCCCGAAACTCTCAAACCAAGTTAGGTAATGAAGGCAACAATGATTGGATTCGCTTATCATCCCGTCTAAAAAGTCATGAAACCTCTTCAGATCATTGTAGAAACATGGAAAACTGAATAGACACCTTAAATAGGCTTAAAGGATTTAGTGGAATTGATAAAGTGTTGCTAAAGCAAATAGAAGACGAAAAGTCTCGATGGGTATCAATTTTGGAACGCTTAGTAGCTATCACTATTTTCTTAGCAGAACATAATTTACCTTTCAGAGGAAATTCAGACAAACTCTTTACTCGAGGAAATGGTAATTTTCTTGTTTTAGTTGAGTTATTAGGGAAATTTGATCCTGTAATGATGAAGCCCCTTCGCTGTTTTGTAGAAAAGGAATCCAGCGTCAGCTACTGTAGTAAAATAATTCAAAATGAATTAATCAGTTTACTTGGAGGTTCGGTTCGGAAAAGAATCATATCTAAAGTAAAGGAATCTAAGTACTTTTTTTCCAATATATTGGATTGCACTTCTTTATACAGTATCTACCAACAAGTAATTGGACACCCCTGCAATCAACGATATCTGCGTTTCTGATACACGTCACGGCCACCGCCGTTAAATATCGTGTAGGAAACAACAACGCAATCAGTCGCATGCAAGATGCCACGCAGTTCGGAGCTCTCTGATTTCGAGAAAGGTGTAATCGTCAGGTATCACAGAAATGGCCAATCCATACGCGACATATCCAGCGAGCTGAAGTACCCAAAATCGACAGTGGCCTACGTGATTGGCAAGTGGAAGATGAGAGGTGACTGTCGGAATGTGCCCCGACCCGGCAGACCCACAAAACTGGGAGTTAGAGGCCGACGGGTGCTGGCCAGAGAAATTCGGAAAAACCGCACCAAATCGATGGGCCACATCCGGAGGAGTTTCAACAGGCATCCGGGAATGTACTTTCGATGAATACCATCCGTAAGGTAGCCCATCTGCTCGGTTATCATGGACGTGCGCCCGCCCACAAGCCTTTGATCACCAAGTCCAATAGCGCTGCTCGGCCAACGTGGTGCAAAGAATGTTGACAGTGGACCGTTGAACAGTGGAAACAGGTTCTCTGGAGCGACGAATCAAGGTTCACTGTCTACCGTTCGGATGGCAGGGTCTGGGTTTGGCGTCTGCCTGGAGAACGCCTCCTGCTGGAATGCATTATACCAACTGTGAAGTTCTGCGGCGGTGGAATTATGCTATGGGGGTGTTTCTCCTGGTATGGCACGGGACCCTTGGTCGCAATTCCTGGTAGACTCAACGCCGAGACCTACTGCACCATTTTGGATGACCATGCGCTTCCTACGTTGTGGCAGTTTTACGGGGTGGACCCATGTTACTTTCAGGATGACAATGCCACCTGTCATGTTTTGAGGTCCACCATGGCTTGGTATGGTGACAATGGGGTTAATCGAATGGATTGGCCTGTGCAGAGCCCGGACCTTAACCCTATCGAGCACCTCTGGGATGAGTTGGAGCATCGACTTAAGGGGTGCCCCCCCCCCAAAATCGGTGAAGGAACTGACCTGTCTTCTCCAAGCCGAGTGGAAGAAAATACCGCTAGCCATCGTACAACGCCTGGTTGAGAGTATGCCCCGGAGGGTCGCAGCTGTAATCGCCGCTCGTGGAGGCTCCACCAACTATTGAAGGTGAATAAACTTTGGTTTCCTTTGCTATCACAGGTGTCCAATTACTTGTTGGTAGATAGTGTATAAGGCATACCGAGCAACTTTCTTTTACGATTCGTTGATACAGAAGACGAAGTGAAGATTTGAAACTGTTTCATAGGCTATAAGCAATGCAATCAAAAAGTATGCACTTATCAAATGTTTCTGAGTTACTAAAAAAGTGCCCAGATTTTATGAAAGAATACAGAACTTAGGGTTATTCATCAGCTTTAATAACAGCGAAAGAAATCGCAGACAAGTTGGAAATCGAACCAGTGTTTAAGGAAACACGAAGCCGAAAGTAAAAAAAAAGATGTTTTCTTATGAAACCGATGATCAATCACCAATAAAGCAAGAATTATTTAAGGCAACAGTATTTTATCCCATGATAGATACAATTCAAAATTCATTGAGCACACGATTCGAACAGCTCCCGGAAATAAAATGTATGTGGTAATTTTTATGCGATATAAAAGAAAATTTGGAGAGAAACACATCTAAAGAAAGTTTGTGAAAATTTAAAAGTACTTTTGACAGACGGAGACAAATAAGACATTTCATCAGATGAATTAGTTGGAGAAATTTTAAGTATAAAATCATTTTTAAAAGACTCAGGAGAACCACTAAAAGTATTACAGTTGATCAAAGAAAATAGTTGGCAGGACATTTTCCCAAATTTATGGACTGCACTTCGAATCATGTTGACAATTCCTATCACAGTAGCTACGTGTGAACGAAGTTTTAGTAAACTTAAATTGATCAAAACCTTCTTTCGTTCAACTATGTTAGAAGAAAGGTTATCAGATTTAGCAATTCTGTCCATTGAGAATGACTTTGTCCAGTCGTTATGCTATTCAGACTTAATTACAAAATTTGCGAGTACAAAAAGCAAGAAAAATACCTATTTGAGAAGTTATCGCAAGCGTTCCGTTTTGCGGTACTCATAGTTTATATAGCTCAGCATCACGACGCCACTTCCTTCCCAACTGAGTCTGTTTACAAACACGGTAAGCAGTTTATCTTTGTTATGTTTTGCTTCTGAAGTACATTTTTGGATCACCTGTTCTCTCATGTTTCTGCATAATATTAATTTAATGGAAAGGTTATGGAAAATTAGATAACCTTTCTTGAATCATTGTAATTTAAAATATCTGGTCATTAAATTCGAATTAGAGAAGTTTCATTCCATTTAATTTAGACGTATTCAGAAGATCCCATCATTTTTTCTTATCTTACTTTTTATTCATTGAGTAAATGAGTTTTAATTACGACATATATTTTACCAAATGAAACAAGGTACAGTCAAATGCCGATTATTTGCAACCTTAATCATTTGAAACTTTTTTGGTCATTAAAATTAAGGTCTCTAATCATACATCACTAATTGAAACCCAATACCATATCGTAACAAGAATGAAAACAATGCGTTATTAGTTGAGAAGCTAGTTTTGTGCCGCCTGCCGTTTTTCTTGATATATATATATATATATATATAGCAAGAAAAATACCTATATATTTATATAGCATCTCAGTCTGTTTTATATGCTTGCAACAATAACTACAGATCTGAATACATAACACTTATGATGTGTGTGTATATTTTCTAGCATATCGGCATTTTTTTCCCCTGCAAAATTTGGATTTATCCGCCCGCGAAACTCGTGCCACCCAAACAGCTGATACCCTGGAGTTGACTTTGTATGTTAATTTATACATATAATTACAATATTTCTATTTATATCTATGAATTTGATTAGAGCTGTTTTCCTTTTTTAACTTTTGTAAAACAAAAACTTATACCGGTTGGTAGGGGGGGCATGATGAGATGTTTGCACCACCTTAAAAAATCGCTAGAACCGGCCCTGTTTGACACTATCACAAATTATTTACGGTCTGAAATCCAGTGTTTCAGTTCTTGATGTAATTTAAGCATTACTCAGAGTTACAGCACGATTGCCACATAAATAAAAAATATATATCACAACCATTTGAAAGTTGTGGGGTACTACTGTAACAGTAACTTTTTTTTTAATTTTCAAAAAATTTCAGCAATTTTATATTTTGTTAAACTCATTAAATGGAAAGAAAGTATATATATACAGTAAAACCTTAAAAATTCGGCATCGACGGGAGCGGACGAGTGTCGGATTTATGAAGCTATCCAAAAATTGCATAACGAGCATTACAGGCCACTTTAACGAAAATTTGAGCGTCTACGGCTCATAAATATGCAGGGGTCGCGCTGCCAATTGCATTCTTTGCAATTTGCGAAAAAAAAAAAGTTTTGGCAAAAATATTGGCGATTACCTTTTTGCATTATTTATTTATAAAACTCTGTTGTGAATTATGCATCTATTTTTTAACTTTTACTATGAATTTTGTCTGCGGATTATATGCCGAAAAAAATGGTAGTTTGCTGGATGAGATTATATGACACTATTTTCCCGAATGACTACTCACATAAACAGCTAAGCTGATTTCAACACATAATTTTTGTTGATGCTAAAAATTTGATGATGCTGACATTTACTGGTTTTTTAATGTATTATCATCACATACAAACACCCTAAATAATTTTGAGCAGTAATTTCCCTTTATTGAAAGGGATGACATTAGTGAGTAGATGAAATATATTAAACAAGAAGTTACAGTACTCTACACCAAGTTCATAGGCCTTTCTTTTCATCACATACAACTGCAGCCTCAAAGTACCCTTTCATGTTAATACTTGGATCTCATCCAGACATGACTTAGCTGAGTAGGAGCAATAGATTATTCGCCAGCTAATATGGCAATCTGCCCAGGTGTCTTCAAGGTCAGACCTGTCACTGTTTGGTGCAGCTGGAGGATGTAATCCCCCCCAACAGCAATTTATGAAAACAGTGCAGTAGAACTCAACCCTGATAGCGGAAGCTGCATGTACTATATGCAAAGAAAATCAAATGAACCTGAAATCACTTTCAGACATGCAAACATGACATGTTTCACACACCTCATTAGGCTGTTTACTGAGATTCAGAAGTAAGCTCCCCACAGAAACAGTAAAAAAATGTATAATTACTGTTGATGCTAAATTTTAATTACTGTTGATGTATCAAACATCTATATTTACAGCAATCCCAGCACACAACTCAATCTTCACACATATCCACAATCCACATATGCCACATGATCTTCTATACTTCATACTAATTTTCTTCTCTTTCAAGCATTCCTAAATCTGATCATTAGGTAAGTTTAATGATCTTAACTATGATGACAATGTTGAAAGATTAACTGAAGTTTGCACTGAGAATGGTTTGTGTGCGTAATATAATTTTCAATCACAAGCACATCTATACTTACATGTGAAATTGTACATTGGGGCATAAAAGTGTAAAAAATTTGTCATCTGCAAGCAGAACTTGGAACATTTAGTTTTTGACACTTGTAAGATGAGAGGTTACGAGTTATGCTAAATGTAAAGTAGAGAGAGAGAGAGAAACTGGGAAATACTTGCAAAAGAAAAAGTTGGAAGGCTTTCTGACAAACAACAGTACTGCTTTGGGCTGCTTTCAGTAAGACTGAACCAGATGAATGCATGTGACACTTCAAAAGAAGAAGATATGTTTTAAGAGCTGTGTTGTTACAGTCACTAAGGTGATAAGTGGCATAAGCAGTCACATCATAACATGTACATAAAAAGGAAAAGTAGCATTTCACCAGGTGCTAAACAGAAAATTAATTCTTTAATAGTTTTGTTGCTGACTATCTACACTCAGTTGTAACAATTCTCTTTCCACACCATGACACCATCTTTCAACAGGACAAAATCATACCACATACTTCACCAGTGGCGACCACCTGGCTTCAGGAGCATTCAAGTGAGTTTATCACACTTGACTTGAATGTCCCCTCAATCATAGAACCTCAACCCCAATGAGAATTTGTGGAACAAATGGGAAAGATCTGTTTGAGCCTGCCAAGCCCCATCGGCAACTGTGGATGATTTATGACAGCCAATTCTTGTTTCATCGGCCACAACACCTGCGTCCTTTCCAAGACATCTGGCTGCTGTTGTGAGGGCAAAAGGTGGAGCAACGCATTATTCAGTAAGTACATAAAATAATCTGCCCATTCATTTGAATAAGGATTGTAATTTACCCCCTCACAGTATGAAATTCACCTACTGCCTTTTGCATTTCCCCTAGTGATCACAACATTTAAAAACATCCACTTCAGTATCTTTCTTTTTTTAAACACAGATATTATATTTATGATATCATATTATTTTCTATGAAGACCTTTCCAACCTGCTGGAAAGGTCTTTATGGAAAATTTCAACTGAAAACTAATCGCAAAAAAACTGGTGTTAATTCAGATGCACAAGATATCAGAACAATAAGAGGTATCAGTATACTATCTAGACAGGAGGCTTTATTAGAATGTACAATATTTACCTTAGACCTCGCAAGAAATGCATTAAGCATTATCTCATTAGTCACAAGTATTACTATGTGTGCAGCAACAATGTCATATATTCATAAAAGTCAAGCACAATGAAGTTTTCAACATCAAAAACTCACCTTTGCCTATAACTTTACTGAAAACTCACATATCCACAGACATACAAACCTCCGACAGATGTTTTGGTACAACCCCGGTGGGAAGCACAAAAGCAGAAAAATGAAGTTTTAAAAGCTCACTTCTATCTCAATTATTCCTCATACTTATTAAAAACTATTATTAACACATAGGTAAAATGAACATGCAGTTAAAATAAATTAAGCTAAAACTTACAAATCATTTAAAAAATAACCTAGTTAATTACCTAACACTACAACTGTACTTCTTTATAAGAGAAAAATAAAAAAACAGGTTTGTAATAACCATGATTCTACCGCCTTACCTGATCCCTGGAAAATTTTAACTAAGCATAAAAAAAAAAAGAAAAAAAGGAAACATAATAGCCTTGTTTGATTTTCTTCCCACAAGAGGGCAGCACGAGCATGAATTCTACATGAGCCTAAAGCTGTGTTGTTTGACATGCTATTGGTCAAACAAAAAATGTGTCCCCTAGCATGATAGGCAGTGAGCAGCTCCTTTTGTCATCTTGTTGTTAATGTGAGGTGTGCTTTCTGATGATGCTCTGGGAAAGAGTGAAAGATCTTAGGGTGAACCAAATGTGAAAGTTACCGGCAAGGGAAGGACACCATGTGTGAAGTACAAAATGAAGATTTTAAGGTCGTTTGTGAATTTTAAATTGTTAATTTATTTGAATACTTGAAAGTTAATAATTAGTAACAATGCAGTTCTGAAATAAAGAAGTACAGTTGCAGGTAGTGTAGGTAATTAACTAGGTTATTTTGAAAATGATTTGTTAAGTTTTAGCTTAATTTGTTTTAACTTCATGTTCATTTTACCTATGTGTTAATAATAGTATTTAATAAGTATGAAGAATAATTGAGATAGAAGTGGGCTTTTTAAACTTCATTTTTATGCTTTTGTGCTTCCCACAGGGGTTGTCCCAAAACACCTGTTGGACGTTATACATGTGTGGATATGCGAGTTTTCAGTAAAGTTATAGGCAAAGGTGAGTTTTTGATGTTGAAAACTTCATTGTGCTTGGCTTTTATGAATATATAGCATTAAGGCTCTATTAGTTTCAGAGGTCTTGAGTATTTTACTAATCATATGATGATGCGATACGAGTAAAGATATGGTGTCAACAGCATCTGAAAATGCAGAAGAGGGAATTTATGAATTTCATTTATGGAATTTCAAAATAAAAATGGAAGGAAGGAAATCATGAGGCAAGAAACATGACTTTCCATCAGCACAGATTACTATGCCCAAAGGTTTGAATGTGCATAACACCAGTGTTTAAACTGGAATTTTTTCTCTTGTAGCAATTTGGCTATTTTGCAAGCAAAAGTTGCAAAATAGCTATGTAGATTAGCCAAATTTACAATTCCATGTTTTGCTATATTTACATATGAAAATACAAGCGTAATGTGTTGGCTAAATGAAATTTTGTACTTTAAATAGAATTCAAGAATAAAAACAAATAGACTTTCATACTTCTAATTTTAATTTAAAAAATACATTTGCTGATGCATGCAGTTTATGAAAATATACACAAAGATCAGGACTGAGCAAACCCACAACCAATGACACAACTGACCAACCAGTCGGCCTGAACAGAAACGGTGCATGCTCTTCTCGTGGTTGCTGCGGTGGTGGACAGCCAAAGAAATAAACAAAATGCCTCTTTCTCTATACATCACAGCAACGCCCTTGCGAAAAGTGCTGTCAAGGCTCACCGGTGCTTTTCTGCAATAGGAGAGAAGACAAGGGGCACAAAAAAAAAAAAACAACAGGGTGAAGCAGCATGCAACCATGATATGAAAAGAAAAAATGATGGGGAAGGATACCAGGTGGCAGGGCAAAGCAGCGATGACAGAATGAAAAAATGATGGGGGATAATGACAAACAACGCAAGGGGGAAGCAGGGGTGGGCCTGATGACGGGGATGAAAAATACAACGCAAGGGCGAAGCAGAGGTTGGCAGTATGACGGAAAGAAAAAATGAAGGGGAAGGAAATAGGTCAGAAAGGCGAAGCAGCAATGACGGAACAAAAAAAAATGACGGAGATTAAAACAACGCATGCACGAAGCAGGGGCTGGCTACATGACAAAATAAAATATGGAAGGACAGGAAACCAGGTCAGCGGGGCAAAGCAGTGATGACAGAGGTGAAAAATAACAGAAGGGCAAAGCAGGGTTGTGCGGAATGACGAAAGCAAAATTGATGGGAAACATTCACCTTTTGGCGATTCAGTAGGGATTAGTTTTGTTGCAAAATTACCGCCTTTATCCCAATGTGGTGAAAATGTGAGCGACAACTTAAGCACTGCACAACACAAGACTGATTTCCTTATTTTACTCACATTAATCATAAAAGCAGAAAGAGGGAGGATTTTTGGTCATATCCTATGATTTAATTTAATTAATTCACACTTGAACAAGGACAATTTACAGTTGCTCAAATCCCTACTGTTACATCGTCTTGACCAGTCACTTACTAATCAACTTTTCAGCTATGAGTTTTGTTATACCATCTCTGAGCTTATCTGGTCACTCCTTTGTCATGGCTTCTTGTCTTCCCTTTTCATGCAACTTTTCCGTGGCATAGTGTTCGATTTTCTCGTACTGATCAATCTACCTGTGCCTGGGAGAAAGTACTGATTTATTACTTTCTGGAATAGGGGCCTTCATTCTTCTCTTTAAAATTTTTGACTTTTGACAAGAATTAAACTTTGTTTTAATAAAAATTATTCAGTCCATAGCTCTCAACAAATCTTTCTTTGCATAATTGGAAAACAACTCCAGCAACTGAATCAAGATCAGCTTCTGCTGAACCTATGGAAAATATAAGCAGGTGGCCAATTAAACAAAAGCAGGCTTAATGAGGAGGACACAAGAACAGCTTTATATCCTGTCCATGGTGGTTAATCATTTTGGTCAAAATGTTAGTTCTTTTGATCCCTTTTAAATTTGTTCACAAGGTTCTGTTAATTCCTCCAACAAAAAGCTGATTTCCTTGCCTCCCTTTTTATTTTGAATTTCCACAAATCATAAATTCCCTCTTTTGCATTTTCACATACTTCTGACACTATGCCCTTAATCATATTGCATCATCATATGATTAGTAAAATACTCGACTCTTGAAACAAAGCCTCCTGTCCAGATAGTATACGCATACCTCTTATTGTACTGATATCTTGTGTATCTGAATTAATAACAGATTTATGCAATTAGTTTTTAGTTGTAATTTTCCACAAAGACCTTTCCTACAAGCTGTTTTAAAAAAGTAATTCGGCCTGCCTTGCAAATCATTATCCTATAGCTCTGATATCTGCTTTAGTCAAGATTAAGAAAAAACAGTTAATGGCTACTGCCCTATCCAGGGCTGGTGTTACTATTAGCCAACTAGGCAGCCGCCTAGGGAGCAGACCAGAGAAAGATGCAGTACTGACCTTTGAGGGGCAGTTTTGCAGAAATTAGTTCTTTAACTCATGTAAAAAAATGCAACTGGCAATTTATATTTTTTATTTTAAGATAAATATTACAACAGTGCAATGGAATATAATTAATTATGAAGTTTTATGAAAAATTTCAATGTGTTGTTTCTTATTTATCCTTTTTTATGTTTTTGCATTTTTGAACTTCACTTTTAGTTGGTAAAGTTCGATGAACACTTACCGCACGTGGGGCTTGGCTTTCAATTCATATTTCCGTTATGTGGATGCGGCACGGGATTTTTCATTTGGCCATGGGTCCGCTTCTTCTTCTTTTTTTTTCTCCGTTGGAATTTATTTTGTCTCATCACCAAATGAGTTTTTCCTTTGCTGCATCCTCATTTACTTCAATATTTATTCATACCCGAGTACTTTCAGTAAAATTCCTTTACCGTCTTCGAGGGGACGTTTTGCTCCGACTAGCACGGACCGTGTCAGCTGGGCATTTCGGTGGTTCTCGCGGGCTGCTTCTGTCATCGGCTATCGCTTCTTGTTGGGCGTTGTGGCGCCATCTCTTGTTGGTCAGTGATCTCACTTTTCGAACTTTTGCATTTTTTTGCTCAATTTTAATTAAATTCTTCCAGCTGTTTCTCAAATTATTAAGGTCATTATGGTTGCAAACTTTTGTCCTATTTTTTCAATCATTACCGACTCTGCTATTCTGAGGTGTTTTTCGGATTTACAGCTTTTAATGATTTTTATATTTTCGAATTTTGGATATTTTTGGTTATCTAGACAGTATTGGATAAGTGCTGTTTTTTCTTCTTTTTTTCTGCCAGTTTTTTACGTGTTGTTTTAATCTGTGTTTAAGCTTATTTTTGGATTACACAGATTAAAACAACACGTAAAAAACTGGCAGAAAAAAGAAGAAAAACAGCACTTATCCAATACTGTCTAGATAACCAAAAATATCCAAAATTCGAAAATATAAAAATCATTAAAAGCTGTAAATCCGAAAAACACCTCAGAATAGCAGAGTCGGTAATGATTGAAAAAAATAGGACAAAAGTTTGCAACCATAATGACCCTAATAATTTGAGAAACAGCTGGAAGAATTTAATTAAAATTGAGCAAAAAATGCAAAGTTCGAAAAGTGAGATCACTGACCAACAAGAGATGGCGCCACAACGCCCAAGAAGAAGCGATAGCCGATGACAGAAGCAGCCCGCGAGAACCACCGAAATGCCCAGCTGACACGGTCCGTGCTAGTCGGAGCAAAACGTCCCCTCGAAGACGGTAAAGGAATTTTACTGAAAGTACTGGTATGAATAAATATTGAAGTAAATGAGGATGCAGCAAAGGAAAAACTCATTTGGTGATGAGACAAAATAAATTCCAACGGAGAAAAAAAGAAGAAGAAGCGGACCCGTGGCCAAATGAAAAATCCCGTGCCGCATCCACATAACGGAAATATGAATTGAAAGCCAAGCCCCACGTGCGGTAAGTGTTCATCGAACTTTACCAACTAAAAGTGAAGTTCAAAAATGCAAATGCATTAATGCACGTTAAATAATTAACCTCCAATATCGGAAGTAAATTGAAACTTTTTTATGTTGTTTTATTTTATTTTTAAAACTTTGTGATAAATTGAATTTGGCAATTTTGATTGGGGGTGGGGTGGGGGGTGCAAGTAGTTAGCCTTGTCTAGCACACAAAATTGCCAGGCGCCAGCACTGGTCCTATACAATTTTTTTAAGCTGGGAGCACTAGAGCTTTGGTATATGCCACTGGGGTTGAGAATCATGGTGAGGTATAGGAAAAATGCAGAAACTAACTGTCTTTTATTCCATCAAATATTATGCTTTAGTCTCTAAAGTTTGTCACAAATGCTACAAAATTGATGTAGTGGATCATGACTCCCATAACTCACATTATGGTTTGTGAAGAAATCTCTCCCTCTTTGTAAAGTTTTATCTCTACATTATGGTTTTGATTTTCAGGAATGTATTAATGATTTTTTGCAGGTATTCCTGCATATAAGATCTCCCAAACTCAGAAGTTATTGCTTTCAGTGGATTATTTAAAACAATTTGAGCAGAAGAAACAAACTGAAAGATAGCCATCCATATTTAGCTGCATATACAACTTTGTTATCATGCTCATATGTGACTACAAAATAATATTATATAGATTACCATAAGGCCTATGATTCCATACCCCACAGCTTGCTGATAGAGGTCCTTGAGATCTACAGAGTAAGCCCTCTAGTCATCAACTTCCTTAAGACAGCCATCAAAGTCGGGAACATCACAACCAAGCCCACTCACATAAGGAGAGGCATTTTCCAGGGAGATTCACTGAGCCCACGATGGTTCTGTCTAGCACTCAACCTGCTGTCGACCATGCTCAACGAAAGCAAGTATGGGTTTACCATTAAGTGCAATAAGACCAATGAGTACAAACTCTCCCACCTCATGAACATGGATGACATGAAGCTGTATGCATCCTGCCAGAACCAACTCCAGCAGCTAATCTGGATCACCAAGGGCTTCAGTAATGACATCGGGAAGGAATTCAGTTTAGAGAAATGTAAGACCCATGGTATGAGCCGAGGAAAGCACGATTCACGTAGCTACCAATTGAAGACTGGAGAAAAGATTGCAGCTATGGAGGAAGGAGAAACCTATAAGTACCTTGGTATGCTTAAGGCCCAATGCCTGGAACATAAAGAAATCAAAAATAATGCATCTGCCAAATACAACCAAAGGCTCAAGAGGCTAATGAAGACCAAACTGGACGCCGCAACATCACCAGGGCCATCAACACAAACGCAGTTCCAGTCCACATGTATTCCTTCGGGATCACCAAGTAGACCACCACAGAGCTAGAGGAAATAATGCACAACTCCAGGACAACCCTCACTAAATATCACCAGAACCATCTGAAGTCAGCAGTAGAAATGCTGATCACTGGATGGGTAGAAAGAGGATGGGAAATAATTGATCTCCTGGAACACTGAGACAAAGAAATCAGCAGCATCAGAAAATACTTCCATCAGAGTATGGTGTCCCTTCACCAAGTGATAAACCAAAGTGACAAGAAGTACACAGCCCTACACCTTTTTACCCAGAACATTGAGATTAGAGCTGGGGAGCCAAAAGAAAAAGCATGCAGCACGAAAGTTCTACACGGAAGGTACTACAATCTTCAATCTTACCATGTGGATAAGACTGCCTCTAATGCATGGCTAACAAACAGATCACTCTTCCCCGAGACTGAAGGTTTTTTGATGGCTATACAAGATCAAGTTGTAACACCAGAAACTATCGGATGCATATCCTGAAGGACACATCGTTGGAAAGCAACACATGTCAGCAATTCCATCAAGCGCCAAAGACCATCCCAACATATCACAGCAGGGTGTAGAGTCCTCACACAGAGTACATGAACAGGCACGATCAAGTTGCCAAGAACGTCCATCAGAAATGGGCAAGAAAGCACCACCTCATTGCAACTGAGCCTGTCCTGTACTCTACAAGTATGAGCCGAAAACACTCCTAGAGAACAACACTCACAAGATGTACTGGGACTTACAAATCGATCAGAACAGATAACACCATCCCCCACAATTGGCCTGATATCGTCCTGGTCAACAAGGAGAAGGCAATATACATCATTGACATAATCGTGCCCAACATATAAAACATCCAGAAGACTCACGGAAGAGAAGCTATTCAAGTATAACAACCTAAGATATGAAATCAAGGAAATCTGGCATATGGAGAACGTCACCACCGTTCCCATAGCAATATCAGCAACAGGCATTGTACCCAAGACCATTCACAGCTTTAAACAGACACTATATCTTCAACCTAAAACCTACAAGGAACTACAGAAGGCAGCTATACTGAACACTTGTGGGGTAGTAAGGAAGTTCCTGGACAACTAAAAAATAAATACCACTTCTTAGACTTGGTATGCCGTACCCGTCCCAGAAGGAAGAGAAAAACATCTCCCCAGGAAGGGGGGGGATTATCTTTTATAAAGATATATAATACACTGAAGTGCCAAAAGCCATGGGATAACAGTATGCAAATGTTTAACTAGTGCTGCCATTGTATAAAAGCTTCAACGCACACCATGATTTTTATCAGTTGCGAGGTCTAATCTCGTGAGTCAGGTTGAACAACTGCCAGTGAGATTATGGCAAGCCGGCATGAATTATCGGAGTTTGAACAAGGCATGATAGTGGGAGCAAGACGGATGGGACATTCAATTTCCGAAGTTGTGCGAACATTCAACATTCCTCGATCCACGGTGTTATGTGTGTACTGAGAATACCTCATGGATGGGATTACACACTGTGCTGTCCACCTACCGTGGACAGCACAGCGGCCAACCATGTGTGCTGAATGACGTGACCAGCAGCGTCTGACTAGGATTGTTCATGCTAACAGACAAGCGACACTGGCTCAAAAAACATCCACATTCAATGCAAGAGGTACTAGAGACATATCCATCAGGTCACTGCAGTGTAATTTAGTGTCAATGGGGTATGGGAGCAGAAGACCCACCAGAGCGACTTGTTAACACCACGACATCAGACACAGCACCTCACCTGGGCTCATGAACACAGTAATTGGACCATGGAAGATTGGCAACATGCGGTGAGGTCCAATGAGTCGTGCTACCAGTTGTTACGAACTGATGGTAGTGTTTGGGTGTGGCACAGACCCCATGAGGTCATGAACCAAAGCTGTTAACAAGGCACTGTGCAAGCTGGTGGTGGCTCCATACATGTGTTGGGTGTCTTTACGTGGCATGGTTTGGGTTCTCTGGTCCTCATAAACAAGTCATAACTGATAATTGCTTTGTTGCTCTGCTGGGTGACCATTTGTAGCCCGCCCTTCATGAACTTCATGTACCCCAACAATGAATGAATTTTCCAGGCGGACAATGCACTATGTCATCAGGCCCAAGTTGTCCAAAATTAGTTTGAGGAGCATTCTAGACAGTTCCGACGGATGGTGTGGCCACCCCACTCACCCAACATGAATGCAATAGAGTACTTATGGAACATGGTGGAATAGTCCACTAGCACCCAAGATTCTGCACCTACAAATACCAGGGAACCGTGGACAGCTGTTGAGATGGCATAGCTCAACATCTCTCCAGAAGTATTCCGGCCACTTGTGGAATCGATGCCACATCGAGTTGCTGCACTTCGCCGGGCTAGCAGAGGTCCTACACGATACTAGGTACATATCCCATGACTTTTGGCACTTCAGTGTATATATTATAATAATAATAATAATAATAATAATAATAATAACAGTAATAATAATGATGATATAACACACACACACTTTAATTATACTTGTCTGCTCGTGTTAGTGGTTTACACAGGAATCCTATCACATATTTCATTAATTTACACTTGTTCAATATTTCAATCCTAAAAAGTTAATACTCTTGAAATTACCATTGTAGTGATACACTACCATCCTAAAAGTATGGGGACATATCAGTTTTATACTTATGACATTTGGCACTCATCTCAGTAAAATCTCAAACCCTTCTTAGTTGCTATACCATGCTTGATAAGCTTTCCACTAACAAAAAACAGATGGCAGCCAGCATAATCTTTCACTCTCCTGCGATTGGTGCCCAATTCAGCAACTGGTAAGGAACATATAGGTCAGGCCCTTGCTAGGCATTCTAGTTCATTTCATGTTTCTAGAGTAACCCCACCATGACAAACGGCATCACACCACCTCCCCAAAGCTATGTTATCACACTGCATTTCACAAAATAAGCTAATCCAATCAAACTGGAATTTCCATACAACATATGAGAAAGAGATCGACTGAGTAGGGGTAAGATTGGTGTATGGAATACTAGAGGTATAAATGGCAAGATGAATGAGATGATTGAAGAAATGAATAAGTATAGATTGGATGTGCTGTCTGTAAGTGAAACCAAAAAGAAGGAAATTGGGATAGAAGAAGTGAATGGAATTGTGAGTGTGTGGTCTGGGGTATTGGATAATGTGAGAGGACAGGCTGGTGTAGGTGTGATTTTAAGTGAAAAGATGAAGAACAACTTGATTCACTATAGCTGCATAAGTGAGAGAATTCTTTGGATTCGTTTGAAAGTGAAACTTCAGAGAATAGTAATTATTGTAGTGTATGCTCCTTGTTACTCAGAACCTTCTGATAGGAAGGAGGATTTCTGGAATGAGCTAAAAGCTGTTTTGAGTCAGTTTGGTGCTAAAGAGAAAGTTATAATACCAGGAGGTTTCAATGCTAGAGTAGGTGTGCATAATGAAATTTCTGATAACGTTCTGGGTAAGTTTAATGATCCTTGTGTGAATGACAATGATGAAAGATTAACTGAACTCTGCATTGAGAATGGTTTGTGTGTATCTAATACGATTTTCAACCATAAGTATATCCACACATATACTTGGGAAAATCGTACTCTTGGTCAAAAGAGTGTGATAGATTTTGTTGTCTACTATCAGCGTCTGTTGTTGACACTCGTGTGATGAGAGGTGCGGATGTTGGATCTGATCATTACTTAGTAGTGTCACGAGTGAAACTGGATGTTGGTTGGAGGAAAAGGAATAGGAAGAGGCCTAGGATGGAAAGAATAAAGGTTGAAAGGCTCCCTGAAGATCATCAGCGTTACTCTAACTTACTGAGAGAACGATTGAGGAGCTGAAGTCATGTGAGAGGGATGTAGAAAAGAAGTGGGAATGTTTTAAGAACAGTGTTGTCACTGCTGCTGAAGAGGTCTGTGGCACCACAATATTAGGTAACAATAGAGGTGATGCTTGGTGGAATACTGAGATTGAAGAAGCAGTCAAGAGAAAGGTGGAAGCCTATGTGGGGATGTTGCAATATGGAGTTTTTGAGGATGAATATCGCTGTAAGAAGGGTGAAGCAGCTAAGCTGGTTTGCCAGAGTAAGGCAAAAGATAGGAAGGAGAAGGTGGAAAGGCATGAATTGGCTTTTTGGAAAGGTGGAAAGGCATGAATTGGCTTTTTGGAAAGGTAGAAAAACTCTCTGAAAGTACACAAGACTCAGGAAAAATAGGGGAAACAAAGTTGTATGTTGTGTGAATCATCATCATCATCATCATTGTCAACCATTATCAATCCACTGCTGGACGAAGGTCTCCCCAAGTTTCCTCCACAACGGTCTGTCTTGTGCCAGTCTCCTCCATGTCACTCCCGCATATTTACGAATTTCATCCACCCATCTCCCATGTGGTCTTTTTCTGGGTCTTTTCCTGTCCCTTGGAATCCAATCTAAAATTTTGGCTGTCCATCTATGGTCTGTCCTTCTGGCAGTATGTCCAGCCCATTGCCATTTCAGGGATTTAACTCTGATCATGATGTCTTCCACTCTCGTCATTTTTCGGATCCACGTGTTCCTCTTCTTATCTCTCCTGGTTATACCAAGCATGCACCTCTCCATGCTTCTTTGAGTTGTCTGCAGCCTTTGTATGTCTCTTTTAGTTAAGGTCCACGTCTCTGCACCATACGTAAGCGCTGGAAGGATGCATTGATCAAACACTTTTCTTTTAAGACATAATGGCATATTGCTCTTGAAAATTATGCTGTTTCTTCCAAAAGCTCTCCAGGCAAGTTTTGTACGCCGATTAATTTCTTCATCAATGTGACCCTCACTTGATATCTGCTGTCCAAGATAAACATACGTATCTGTTATCTCCAGTTTTTCTCCATCAATCGATAAATCTTCATTTCTTGTAAAAGCATTGAACATCACTTTTGTCTTCTGAAAGTTCATTTTTAATCCCACTTCTTTACTCTTGTCAGCAAGTTCCTGGATCATACTCTGCAGCTCTGATGGGGTAGTTGCAAAAATGACGTCATCAGCAAAACGAAGGTGGGTTAGATAATCTCCATTAATCTTCATCCCTTTGTTTTCCCAGTTCAGTGCTTGAAAGACATTTTCCAATGTGGCATTAAAGAGCTACGGAGATATGGTGTCACCTTGTCTCACTCCCTTTCCAATTTTTATGTGTGTTGTATTTTCAAACAGCCGAATCTTTGCACTTGCATTTTCATAGATGTTATTAATAATATTAATGTATGCATCTTCAATACCGCAGGATTTCAGAGCCGTGGTAACTGCTGATGGTTTCACCGAATCAAAGGCTTTTTCATAATCGATAAATGCCATGCACAATGGAATTTCATATTCCCTCGCTCTTTCAATTAGTTCTCTCAGTACGTGGATATGATCTATTGTGCTGTAGCCACTCCTGAATCCAGCTTGTTCTCTCGGTTGAGCCATGTCCAGTGTTACCTTCAAGCGGTGTGAAAGAACTTTAGTGAATATTTTATAAACCACTGATAGAAGGCTGATAGGTCTGTAGTTCCTGAGATCCTCAATGTCACCTTTTTTATGTAGCAGGATCATTGTAGCATTGTTCCAATCCTCAGGAATCTTCCCTTCATTAAGGCATCGAGTGAAAATTTGGGCGAGTACTATTTCAATTTCTCCACTTGCTTCTTGTATGATGTCTATAGTAATTCCATCTTCTCCTGGAGCTTTCCCCCGCTTCATGTTCTTGATTGCATGAGCAACTTCTGCTGGGAGGACTGGAAGAACTCTGGTACCTTTCATGATGTCTGGAGTACATGTATCATCCCTTTCATATAATTTGGAGTAGAAATCTTTCACTCTTGTCAAAATTTTCGCCTCTATTTCTTGTTATAGAACCATCTTCTTTTCTCAGTGCCATAATCTGTTTTCTTCCCTTACTGAGATGTCCCTTTGCTATCTTTAGGCTTTGGTTGTTTTCAATTGCTTTCCTCACTAGCTCACAGTTGAATTTCCTTACGTCTTCAGTGATACTTTTTCGTGCTGTCTTGCATAGCTCTATATATTCCACTTTGGAAGTCACATCTTCTTTAGTTGTCCTCATCTCTCTTCTTTTTTGCATCAACATTTTGGTTTTTCCTGATAATTTGTTCACATGCAATTTGTTCTTAGACCCAGCTAATTTTGTTGCTGTTTCCATAAGAGCTTTGGTTACTTTTTTGTTAACTTCAGAAATATCCACTTCTTCCGATGTTAGGCCTTCTAAAGCAGAGAATCTGTTCTTCAGTTCCAACTTGAAAGTATTATGGTGTTTTTTAAGGTTGGTTATGTCAATACATTTTGTGTGTCTTATGAGCTTGCCACGTTCCAGTTTAGTGTTGAGGTGCATCTTACATCTTACCAATCTATGGTCACTACCTGTGTTGAACTTGTTCAGCACACTGCAGTCTTCGATGACGAATTTTTTGTTACACATAATAAAATCAATTTCACTTGTTGTCCCAATTGGATGTCTCCATGTCCATTTCCTGTGTGGCTTTTTCTTGAAAAAGGAATTCAAGATGAAAAATCCTTCTGCCTCTGCAAACTCAACGAGAGTATTTCCACGCTGGTTTCTGTTGCCGTGACCGAATTTACCTACTGAAGTTTCATTCTGTTGCCGGTGTCCTATTTTTGCATTGAAATCTCCCATAATTATCTTCAAGTGCTGCTTACCTTTATTATTTAGATGAGGAAATAATATGGGAGCCTAATAATGAGTTAAGTGAAAGATGGGGTGAATACTTCTGTGAGTTATTAGATCAAGAAAGCAAAGGTGATTCTGAGGCAGAAGCAGATGATGTCACAGGTAAAGATAGAAGCACAGGAGGGATCTCAAGAGAAGAAGTGTGCAAAGTTCTAAAATCTCTTCAGAATGGTAAGGCTCCAGGAGTTGATGGCATAACTGCTGAGATGTTGAAATATGATAGTGACTCTGTAATTGACTGGTTAGCTGAAATCTGCCAGTTGTGCTGGGAGTTAGGAATGGTCCCTCAGGGTTGGAAGGATGCTATCATTGTTCCCTTGTATAAGGGAAAAGGTGATTAAACTGACTGCAAGAATTATCATGGTATTAGCCTACTGAGTGTGCCAGGAAAAGTGTTTGGTAAGGTCACTATCGAAAAAGTACGAGGTCTTACATCAGAGAAAGTGTGGGATGTTCAGAGTGGTTTTATGCCTGGTACAGGCTACACTAACCATATTTTTGCATTACACATGATGATTGAAAAGTATCTGGCTATTGGTAAGAAAGTTTTTGCTGCCTTCATAGATTTAGAGAAAGCTTACGACTGAGTAAATAGGCAACTTTTGTGGAAGGTACTGAATAAATATGGTGTTACTGGGAATCTACTTAATAGTGTAAAAGCCATGTATGCTGGCAGTAGACTTGTGTACGAGCGAAAGGAGTGAATGGTGTTTTATCAAAATAGTTTTCTATTGGTGCAGGGGTCAGACAAGTTTGTGTAATGTCACCTTGGCTGTTTAATATATTCATGGATGCATGTATGCATGATACCAAGATGGACAATACTATGTCTTGGTAATATCCGTGTGTGCAGATTGCTGTATACTGATGACACAGTCTTGTTGGCAGAGAACAAAAGTTAGTTGCAGAGTATGCTGTCCCGGATGTACAAAGTTTGTATGAAATTCGAACTGAGTATAAATAAGGAAAAAACCAAAATTATAGTTTTTGAGAGGAGAACTGGTAGTACTGAATGTAATATAAACAAAATGAAGTCGCTGTTAGTGATAACGTGGTGGGAATCATTAAATGACACTTGGTCCGGCTGAAGGAAGCATTCTTGAAATACTTTCCACAGACTGAGAAAGAGGACAAAACACATGATTACGTTACAAATCCCTTTAATACTATTGCATGTACTTCATCTGATGTTTCCATCAAATTAAAAGAGGATTTAATTGAAATGTCTGCTGATAGCACACTAAAAGCAACATTCAAGAACTTGTCAATCTCCGATTTTTGGGCAGCCGCTCGAAGAGAGCTCATGGAGTTAAGTGACCTTGCTATTTCAAAGCTTCTTCCATTTCCATAGACTTACTTGTGTGAACAAGGCTTTTTTTGCACTAACATCAATCAAAACTAAGGAGAAGAATTGCCTTGATCCAGAGCACTCATCAACATTCGTCCCCAAATTGAATTTCTAGCTTCGAAAAAACAAGCCCAGCTTTCTCTTCTCACTAAATGGACATTTCATAATAAGATTAATATTGCCGTATTTTTTATATGATTCTTAATAAGCATTGCCATTCCCCAATGCACACACACACACACACACACACACACACACACACACACACACACACACACACACACACACACACACACACACACACACACACACATTCTATTAAGAAGAGACTGAAGCAAAAAAAATTTTTGACTCATACCAAGTACAACACAGAAAATGGTTCTGAGCTGTGTTTACAATGTAGTTAAGGTCTTAATAACTACTTAATTATGCACTTAAAGCACTTCTGAAATACTTTGTACATATTGCAACTAATTGTTTATGTCACATAACCTTCACAAAGCATTTCTTTAGTTTATTATTGTCTTTATTTTATTCTCGTTTTTATGTTGTCAGAAGTTGTGGAGTAGGGGGTTTTTATAATCCAGTTTTCTTTCAAGAATCTGTGCTTTAGAAAAAAATTAATATTTCCTTTTTTATTGCAATGTTAAGAATTTGTAATACTTGTATTGCTATTCAGGTCTAAATTCTCTCTCAGGCGAACTTGGCAATTTGTTATTGCTGAACATTATTTCTGATTCATTATGTCACTCTTACAACTTGAGTTTTCTATAATCATCTTCCTTCTGTTTAATAGTAACAGATGAAGAGCATGGGTCGGGCCAGGAAAGTTATGGATGCAAGCTAAATTGTTAACTAAAGCTTGGTCATACAACTCTGCGGAGGTCATGACATATATATATATTTTAAAATTTTTTTGGTGGGCTTATTACTTGCATCTATGACTTTGCAGAAACCCATTTCCAAATAGGTCTTTGTGGAAGTGAGAAAATGCAGAGTTTTTGCTGATCCTTGATAAAGCCAAGGCTCAGTATTCTCGACACTTTCTACATTCAGTTGTTCTATTTTTTCCCTTTTTACTCACACCGGTCAATACATAACCTTTTCTATGTTGTACTTGGTATGAGTCAAAAATTTTTTTTTTGCTTCAGTCTCTTCTTAATAGAATGTGAATTCTGAATTTTCATAACTGCTGCGTTGCGCGTTTTGATCTTCAGGTTATTTTGCAACTTTCGTTTTAAATTCTAAAGTTTTTCTTATGTTTTCGGCTTTGCTCTTTAGTATGTGTGTATATATATATATATATATATATAATATTAAACAATGTTGTTTGACAATCAATATGTATTTTTAGCATTAAATTATTACATTTGGCAATTCATAAATTAAAAAATATTGGGGGCACAAAGTTAAGATAATTTGTATTGTGGGGTACGCAAGCAAAAAAAGTTGACTAGCATTGCACTAAAACTCTGTTTTGACATGTTATATATCATTTGGCGACCCTTTCCTGGAAATCAATGCAAACTTTCATTTTTCTCTTAGTTAGGAATGCATTAGATAACCTTTTGGCTTGTTAAATGTCTCAAGGGCCAGTTATATATATATATATAATATATATATACAGTCGAGTCACATTATTGTGACCACCTCCTACTTTTGATGTCAACAGCGCATGACCAATGAAAGAAGGCACGTGTCGTGAGCTGTCTTGGAGGGTATATAAAGTGTTATAAAAGAGTGATAGGCAATGCACATAACTAACAAACAAATTAAGAAGATGGTAGGGTAGAACACGCTAAGTTACGTATAAAAGTTTTAAGGCAAATATATTTCAGCCATTACTATGGACTTCATCAGTGCGACAACGATTGGTTTCGTTGCCAGATTGAAAAGGTAAGTTTTGTAACGGTAACTCTGGGTGACGTGATGCAAAAAATGAGGGATTTCCAGATGTATCGAACAAAAATGGGGAGCTCAGAGTTGCAATTTTTGGAAAATAAAATTTCCAAACTTTCACTAAAAATTAAGAGCATACCGACTTTGGAAAGGAGCCAGCTTTTTTGTATCAGGCCAAAGTGGAATAGCAGAAGTGTCAGCCATGGTAAGTAGAGACTTGACTAGAGACAAGGACCTCAGCTGATTGGCAAAGGATTGCCTTCTCCAATGAGTCACGTTTTCTGCTTCATTGAACAGATGGATGTTGGCATATAAGGTGAGAAACAT
Organism: Macrothele yani; assembly: GCA_039090855.1. Lineage (NCBI taxonomy): Eukaryota > Metazoa > Arthropoda > Arachnida > Araneae > Macrothelidae > Macrothele > Macrothele yani. The sequence goes on from CM077023.1 coordinate 135,110,648, forward strand.
CAGAGAACAAACACTCTTCAACCATTGATGGAAGAACACAAGCTGGTGGGAGCATCTTTATGGTCTGGAGAATGTTTTCGTGGCTTTCCCTGGGTCCCTGTGGAAGGCATTACAGACCGAATTCGTTATAAATCCATACTTGCAGGCCACATACTCCCATACAGGCTGATTGTCTTCCTTGGGGCCAATGGGATCTTCCAGCACGACAATGCAATGTGTCACACAGCTAGAAATGTTTGAGAGTGGTTGGAAGAGCACGATGAAGACTTCAAAGTACTTCCGTGGCCCCCTAATTCCCCAGACTTAAATCCAATTGAGCATCTGTGGGACCACCTCAATTGTGTTGTTTGCTCTATGGATCCTCCACCATGCACCCTCCAGCAGCTGTCAGATGCACTGAAAGCATGGCTCCACATACCTGTGAACAACTTCCAGACCGTCTAGCTGCTGTAGCTGCTGTCCGTGCTGCATGTGGCGGTTACTCTGGATATTAGCTGGTGGTCACAATAATGTGACTTGACCATGTATATACATAGCCTGTTCAAGAAATACTTACACTTTTTTTTTAATAGTACAGCTACATACTGGAACCAAAACATCATCACAGCACACACCTGACTCCCATCCATGTGAATGAACCTTTCCAAGCCATTGTGTTGCACGTGACCTTGAGCAGAATGTTGTGAAGAAGAACTTGTTTATGCCTGCCTCTCAGTCGAGTCATGGATATCACAGTAGAATAGCGTGCAGCTTTGAAGTTCTGGTTCGTTTAGGGAAAACGAATTCGGAAGCGTACGAAATGTTGGTGCAGGCATATGGTGACAGTGTGATGCCACACCGTACAGCACAGTGGTGGTTAAAAGAACTTTTCGAAGGCAACGAATCGTTTCAGAAAAAAGGTGGACCTGGGGTGGTACCAACAGCCATTACTGCAGCTACGATTATCTGTGAGGATCTTCGGCTCACAGTGAGACAAATGGCAGAACATTTACAGATTTCAGTTGGAAGTGCCCACACTATACTCAGTGAGAAACTACACATGACACAAGTCAGTGCAAGATGGATTCCTCAGTTACTGATGCCTGAACAAAAACAAGTGCGTGTTGAGGTGTGTGAATTTTTGAAGCAAGAAATTGCTTCAAACGAGGACTACCTGAAGTCAGTGATTACAGGCAATGAAACTTTTCTTTATCACAACAATCCAGAGGGCAAACAACAGAGCTCTGTATGGAAAACTCAGTCACCCCCAAAGGCAAAAAAGGCAAGATGTGAAAAGTCTCCTGGAAAGATAATGGTAATCACTTTCTTTGATTACCAAAGAATGGTGTACCAGAATGTTGTGCTGCAGAATACCATGGTTAATGCAGAGTATTATATGTCTGTTTTGACAAAGTTAATCGCACATTCATCAAAATGGTTGGAAACTCCATCACGATAATGTTTGTCCTCATGTGTTGCAAAAGTCACTACTTTCTTGGTTGAAAAAAATATTGGAACAGTTCCACACCCCCATACAGTCTAGATTCAGCACTCTGTGACTTTTTTCTTTTCCCAACTCTCAAAAAGAACTTGTGAGGACATAGGTTTATGTCAACAGAAGAGGTAGTCAAAGCTTCAGCTACTCCGAAAGCAATGTAGAAAGATGACTTCCACATTTTTGAGGAGTGGCAGCAATATTTGTACAGATGAACTGCCTTGGGAAAAGGATCACAGCCATGTGTAGCTCAGGTTTGTACCTGTTTATAAATTTCTGCGCAATTCTTTCTTGTTTGTTTGTTTGATTGGGGGTTTAACTACCACTGTGAGCAACGCTGTCGGCTATAAGCAGTCGCCCGACCCTAATTTTGGGCCACTGGTTCCAGGGAAGGAAGAGAACCAGAGCCGTAAGACGAACACAACCTCCATGACTCACTGGGATTCAAACCTGGACCCATCTTGGACGAATGGTCAGAAGTCATCGCTTAGACCACTGCACCACCGGAGTGGCCAAGTCTTTCTTGAACAGCTTTGTGTATATATATATATTTAAAGGTTCTGCTATTGCCCGGAAGGTAATAATATTATGAAATCTAATATTTAATTTATATTTTACCAAAATAAATTTCAACATACCATTTTGTAAAGTTTGTCAACGTATGCTCACCTATGTTATGCTAAGCCCAGCCTTTACTGTACATTAGTTTGTTTTTTAAGCCTAAGATCACTGTTCTTTGGTATATATCTTCTTAGTAATTGCTTGCCAGTATGTTATTGCAATGGTTTATTTAGTTTCACTCAACTTAAATCCAAGCTGCAAATTTCATATGTATGATGTTGCTTCAATCGACGAAATAATTTTTGCAATGTAGTATAAGACCCAGATGAAAATGATATTTATTATTAGAGCTAATCATGGGATCAAACTCAGAACAACATTCTTCAGGAGACCGTTTTAAATCAAATCTATACCAACTAAATTAACAATGGATTGAAATCAATACGATTATTAACATTCAAACTGCCCTACCAACTTAATAAACAAATTGAAAAGTTTAAAACCTTAAAATCTGAAAACTATCAATAAAAACCTTTAAAAAACTGTAAAAAACTTCAGGAAATATATCAACCTGGCTCAACATTTCACCAACCTCGCAATCCTTCATCATCCTCCAGATGTGTTTTGCACAGTATATTCATCAGCATTTTCAATGGTGTTATGCTTGCACCTGATGCACTGCTTTAGTGCTTTTTTCTGTCAGCCAGTTCATCATCATATGTCATGAAGTGCCATCTCTGCATTCTGTGCCATCTGCAGTCAGAAAGTTTAGTTTGTTTTTTGTTCTTCTTTATATTTCTTTGTCGTTTCCTGTGAACTTCAATTTCTATTAAATTTCTCCATGCATAAGATGAGTGAATTCGGCTATTATTATTGCAGTTAGTTCTTTATGTTTTCTTTTATATACTGGATTCTGCTGTTAATATTTCTCACCATTTCTTTGTGTTGTATTATTAATTTCATTTTTCCCAATTAGAGTGGCTTGGTTCGTCATACAGAAATCCAATAGTACAGTTTTATTTTGCTTTTTATTCTAATTATTGATATGTTCAAATAACCTTGTCTCAATGTTCCTTATAGTACTACCAATGCAACAACTTACTGTTTTTTTGTTTTTTTTATCCAGGACTGAAATGCTATAAACTCCTGGCTTTCTCAATACTGAATCCTTATCTTGATTTTTGGCCACAATGCTTTTGATGTCATGCACTTTTATTCCTATATTTAAATTATTCTTCAAACAGATCTTTTTAATAACTTCTATAATTATTGGTATATTAAGTAGAGAGACCCACAATATGTACCTTTTTATTTTGCTCCATAGTTGACTTTTTATTGTTATTTGGATAGTATTGTTCAGTCAAATTATTAATTGTTGCTGCTTTATAGCCAAATACTTTAGCCATTTCTTTATTCCATTTAATTTCTTTTTTTGGAACTTGCTGCTATCAGAAGTGTGTATGTAAGCCCTATTTATATATGATCTTAATGCAGTTAATTTATAATTTTTTGAATGGGGGTGGAGTTGCCTTATTACACTAGCTATATTTGATGAATAGTATATCTAGAAATAGCAGTCTTCCATTGTTCTCGATTTCAATTGCTAGTTTTATGGTACAGTGCTTGAAAAATGTCTGAAAACTTACATGCCTGACTGGGCAAATGTAGAAATTATATACCTGCCCAGGTAATCAGAGCTGGATGCCCAGAAAAATATATCTTTTTACAAATCAGAAGACGCCATTTCTTTTTAAGTTAAAAAATACAATAAACTTAAGAGTGGATTTTAAGTGCCTTGTACTCGTATACACTGTTTCTCACATTATTATTAACCATATATCAACGGGTCAATCCCCCATTGCATCCCGTCAAAATTTCTAACCATTCATGATGAAAATTATAAGTTGCAATAAAACATCTATTGAAAACCAAATCCTTAAAGCATAACTTACATTTTATATCGGATGCATATTGCTGACTGATAGTCTGGCAAACTCATAATCCTGTTTAGGCTGTTATTTCATTGTCTGTCGTAATGTAAAGTCTTTTCGAATTTTGTAGCTTTTTCAAACGTGAAGTTAACAAGGTTCTTTTGAAATCAAATATGAAGAAATTGAAGATAGTGACAAAGAAATTAAACATCGAATGAACAAAGGAAGTTTTTTTACAACATTCTAAAATGGACAAAGCGGGTTAAGCCCGACAGTAGACTTTATCGATGTACGTTAAAATCAATAAAATCACATGAAGTAGACTTAAAGTGTACTTATGCTTTCAACCTATGTAGGTTGACTATTGAAATATCTTTAAAAATAGTTTAAAAACACAATAACAGAACCTGTCGTGAAGCAAGTCGAAGCAGGATAGACCCTAAAATGCAAACGGAGAACAATGGCAGGAGTTGACATCGATGACACATACGTTGCTTTCCAACCAGTTTCGACTATATAAACTTCAGTCATTATCAAGGAATGTCGTCCAGTGCATCTGCACCTGTTCATCGATTTTTGATTAGGTTTCTATACGTGAGAGAGATTGCGCACGCACATGGCAGGATATGACATTTTTGTTCTGAAAGTGCCATCTATCGTGTTTTTAAGGTAGGTTTGGTATTCTTTTGATATTATTTTCCTTTAATATCAAACTTCCTTTGTTCATTTGATGTTTAATTTCTTTGTCACTATCTTCAATTTCTTCATATTTGATTTCAAAAGAACCTTGTTAACTTCACGTTTCAAAAAGCTACAAAATTCGAAAAGACTTTGCATTACGACAGGCAATGAAATAACAGCCTAAACAGGATTATGAGTTCACCATACTACCAGTCAGCAATACACATCCGATAAAAAAAGGTAAGTAATGCTTTAAGGATCCAGTTTTCAATAGATGTTTTATTGCAACTTATAATTTTTATCATGAATGGTTAGAAATTTTGACAGGATGCAATGGAGGATTGACCCGTTGATATATGATTAATTATAATGTGAGAAACAGTGTATACGAGTACAAGGTACTTAAAATCCACTCTTAATCATTTAGACCACGTATTGCATATATGTCATATTATATGAACATATACTGTACTGTTCAATACAATAAACTTGTTATTTGCCTTTTGCACTGCCATTTTAAGGATCTGTATTCAAAATGTTCAATGCACAAAAGCCTGTACCTTGCCTCACTTGCTCAATGGTAAGGTTGGGTATAGACCCGGGCTGTACGATATCCTGTTGTTGCCCCCCCCCCCACGGCCATCCTATCGCTAACTGTCAACATTTGAAGTAAAACTACATATGGCCCTAATTTCTGAAACTAGATATATGAACATAATATAATTAAAGAAATTATATTTTCCTGTCCTTGGTACTCCGTAAACAATAATACAACTTCCGGGGATTTGCAGTGAAATGAAAATTTATATGCGACGCCTGTCTTTTTTTCATATATATATCATCATCATCATTGTCAACCATTATCAATCCACTGCTGGACAAAGGTCTCCCAAAATTTCCTCCACAACGGTCTGTCTTGTGCCAGTCTCCTCCATGTCACTCCCGCATACTTTCGAATTTCACCCACCCATCTTCCATGTGGTCTTCTGGGTCTTTTCCTGTCCCTTGGAATCCAATCTAAAATTTTGGCTGTCCATCGATGGTCTGTCCTTCTGGCAGTATGTCCAGCCCATTGCCATTTCAGGGATTTAACTCTGATCATGATGTCTTCCACTCCCGTCATTTTTCGGATCCACGAGTTACTCTTTTTATCTCTCCTGGTTACACCAAGCATGCACCTCTCCATTCTTCTTTGAGTTGTCTGCAGTCTTTGTATGTCTCTTTTAGTTAAGGTCCACGTCTCTGCACCATACGTAAGCACTGGAAGGATGCATTGATCAAACACTTTTCTTTTAAGACATAATGGCATGTTGCTCTTGAAAATTATGCTGTTTCTTCCAAAAGCTCTCCAGGCAAGTTTTGCACGCCGATTAATTTCTTCATCAATGTGACCCTCACTTGATATCTGCTGTCCAAGATAAACGTACGTGTCTGTTATCTCCAGCTTTTCTCCATCAATCGATAAATCTTCATTTCTTGTAAAAGCATTGAACATCACTTTTGTCTTCTGAAAGTTCATTTTTAATCCCACTTCTTTACTCTTGTCAGCAAGTTCCTGGATCATACTCTGCAGCTCTGATGGGGTAGTTGCAAAAATACCTATGTCATCAGCAAAACAAAGGTGGGTTAGATAATCTCCATTAATCTTTATGCCTTTGTTTTCCCAGTTCAGTGATTGAAAGACATTTTCCAATGTGGCATTAAAGAGCTTCGGAGATATGGTGTCACCTTGTCTCACTCCTTTTCCAATTTTTATGTGTGTTGTATTTTCAAACAGCCGAATCTTTGCACTTGCATTTTCATAGATGTTATTAAAAATATTAATGTACGCATCTTCAATACCGCAGGATTTCAGAGCCTTGTAACTGCTGATGGTTTCACCGAATCAAAGGCTTTTTCATAATCGATAAAAGCCATGCACAATGCAAGTTCATATTCCCTCGCTCTTTCAATTAGTTCTCTCAGTACGTGGATATGATCTATTGTGCTGTAGCCACTCCTGAATCCAGCTTGTTCTCTCGGTTGAGCCATGTCCAGTGTCACCTTCAAGCGGTGTGAAAGAACTTTAGTGAAGATTTTATAAACCACTGATAGGAGGCTGATAGGTCTGTAGTTCCTGAGATCCTCAATGTCACCTTTTTTATGTAGCAAGATCATTGTAGCGTTGTTCCAATCCTCAGGAATCTCCCCTTCATTAAGGCATCGAGTGAAAATTTGGGCGAGTACTATTTCGATTTCTCCACTTGCTTCTTGTATGATGTGTACAGTAATTCCATCTTCTCCTGGAGCTTTTCCCCGCTTCATGTTCTTCATTGCATGTGCTACTTCTGCTGGGAGGACTGGGAGAACTCTGGTACTGGCACCTTTCATGATGTCTGGAGTACATGTATCATTCCTTTCATATAATTTGGATTAGAAATCTTTCACTCTTGTCAAAATTCACCTCTATTTCTTGTTACAGAGCCATCTTCTTTTCTCAGTGCCATAATCTGTTTTCTTTCCTTACTGAGATGTCCCTTTGCTATCTTTAGGCTTTGTTTGTTTTCAATTGCTTTCCTTACTAGTTCACAGTTGAATTTCCTTACGTCTTCAGCAATACTTTTTCGCACTGTCTTGCATAGCTCAATATATTCCACTTTGGAAGTCACATCTTCTTTAGTTGTCCTCATCTCTCTTCTTTTTGCATCAACATTTTGTTTTTTCCTGATAATTTGTTCACATGCAACTTGTTCTTAGACCCAGCTAATTTTGTTGCTGTTTCTATAAGAGCTTTGGTTACTTTTCTGTTAACTTCAGAAATATTCGCTTCATCCGATGTTAGGCCTTCTAAAGCAGAGAATCTGTTCTTGAGTTCCAACTTGAAGGTATTATGGTGTTTTTTAAGGTTGGTTATGTCAATACATTTTGTTTGTCTTATGAGCTTGCTACGTTTAAGTTTAGTGTTGAGGTGCATCTTACATCTCACCAATCTATGGTCACTACCTGTGCTGAACTTGTTTAGCACACTGCAGTCTTCTATTACGAATTTTTTGTTACACATAATAAAATCAATTTCACTTGTCGTCCCATTTGGATGTCTCCATGTCCATTTCCTGTGTGGCTTTTTCTTGAAAAAGGAGTTCAAGATGAAAAACCCTTCTGCCTCTGCAAACTCTAAGAGAGTATTTCCACGCTGGTTTCTGTTGCTGTGACCGAATTTACCAACTGAAGTTTCATTCTGTTGCCGTTGCCCTATTTTTGCATTGAAATCTCCCATAATTATCTTCAAGTGCTGCTTACCTTTATTATTTAGATGACAAATTTCCTCATAAAATTCTTCAATTTCTTCTTCAGGATGACTTGTGGTGGGTGCATAAGTTTCAATAATCTGAGCCTGGTATCTTCCCGAGAGTTGGATAACAAGTTGTGCAGCTCTGTCAGAGGAACTTTCAACTTCTACAACTTTATCCTTCAGTTTCTTGTTTATTATAAAACCAACACCACTAGTTCTGCCAGTATCAGTCCCACGATAGTAGAAGAGATGTCCACTTTTCAGTTCAATGAGATCTCCTTTTCTCCTTACCTCACTTAGCCCGACGATGTCCCACTTGATCCTTTGTAGTTCCTCTTCCAATTCAAGAAGCCTTGAATCAGAAGATAGGGAGCGTCCATTATACGTAGCCAAGGTCAGCATCAGATGGCAGCCTAGTCCGGTCCTCCGGGGATTCTTAGCACCCTCTGCCTTCATGTCGCACTGGCCGCTGCCTTGGCCAGGTACATTCCAGCTGCCGGAGACTGAGGGCCAAGATTTAAGTTGTGGAGTCATTTTGGAGGGGTTTGGCCATAACTCACCACGCTGGCCAAGCGGGTTGGTGACTGTGGGATAGCATTTCCTCTAATCCCGATGGTATAGTTATACCGCTATTGGCGGTCGTCAGAGCCCCTTTAGTGGGAGCAGGATGTACCACAAGAAGGCGGGGTTGACATTTGTCAAGGAGAGGCTGTGATGTTACGCATCACCTGACCTTACATCCCATGACGCGCGTTCTTCCCTTTACAGAAGTAAATATATATATATACATTCTATAAAGAAGATACCTAAGCAAAAAAATACACATATAATTTTGACTCACACCTAGTACAACATAGAAAAGGTTATGTATCTACCTGTGTGAGTAAAAGGAGAAAAGATAAAAAAATAAAATAAAACAACTGAATGTAGAAGGTGTCGAGAATACTGAGCCTTGGCTTTATCAAGGACCAGCAAAAACTCTGCATTTTCTCACTTCCACAAAGACCTAGTTGGAAATGGGTTTCTGCAAGGCCATAGACGCAAGTAACATTCACACCTAAAATAGTTTAAAAAATATATATATGTCATGTCCTCCGTAGAGTTGCATGACCTAGCACTAGTTAACAATTTCGCTTGCATCCATTAACCTTCCTGGCCCGACCCATGCTCTTCATCTGTTACTATTAAACAGAGAGAAGAAGATTAAAGAGAACTCAAGCTGTGAGAGTGACATAATAATTAGAAATGATTTTCAGCCATAACGAAATGCCAAGTTCGTTTGAGAGAGAATTTAAACCTGAAAATCAATGCAAAAGAAATCCAAATTTTTACATTGCAATTAAAAAAGGAAATATTAATTTTTAACGAACAGATTTTTGAAAGAAAACTTGAGTCTAAAACCCCCTACTCTACAACTTATGACAGCACGAAAACGAGAATAAGTTAAAGATAATAATTAACTAAAGAAAACTTTGTGAAAGTTATATACCTTAAACAGTTAGTTGCAATATGTACAAAGTATTTTAGCAGTGCTTTAAGTGCATAATTAATTAGTTATTAAGAACTTAACTACTTTGAAAAAACAGCGCATAGACAGCGCATAGAAAAGGAACAAGCTTAGCCATCTTCTGTTCCTAGGTACCCCAAAAGACGCTCAAAGTTACAAAGAAAAGAAAGAGTTAAAACCCGCAAAAATGTTAACAGACAAACCAATGCCTAAAAGCTGAAAAGCTAAAAAACGACAGAGAAAAAGTACATGAAGTACAAACATTGAACTTATAAAACCTAGAACCCAAAAACAAGGAAGAGAGCTTACCTCTTGTGTGACAAAAACTTTTCTCCTCACAAGAGAAGAACATGGCTGACCTCTTCCGCCACTCCCTAGACGCTGGGGGGCAGTGGGGGTGGGGCTGATGGCCTCCTCATACAGCAAGAAACCAACGCGCGGAGATTTTAACCAGAGAAAAAAAATATATATATATATAAACTTAAGACTGTGGATCTGTATGATCAGAAAGAGCAGAATTAACTCTCCAGAATACATGAGAAATATTATAAAATACACGAGCAGTGTATTTAATAATCTTTGCATGTATTAAATCACCTTAGTGAGCTTCTATAGATTAATCAGAATCTTATTAATTTTAATGTTGGTTTTACTATTTTTAGTATAGCTATCCTAGTGATGAATAACTAGTTTTCTTTTTTATTTGTTTTTATTTTCTTTTATAAACAGATTTTTAAGCTTTTTTTGTGATTTTGTTTATATTATTTAATTTTTTGTTTTAATAGGACCGTCATATCCATAGCACTAAGGTTCCTTTAGGTAGTTAATAGGCATCCTCTAACCAACTTCCTTACGGCTTTGATTGGTCAGAATCATATTATTAACTGTGTAGAAAATTAAAGCAGATCTGCCAACCTTACTCTATTATTCAGAATAATTTTTCTTAAAGTTCTTTTGATGAAAGAAGAAGGAATTTTGTTCTCTAGAAAACTTTCTAATAGTATATTAATGTGGTAATTGAAGTCCAAATTGTTGCTGCAAATTCTTGAAATTCTTAGGACCTGAGAAATTAGTACATTCTCAATTACTTTGGTTGAAATGTTATTATTCCAGTGTAGATATTTAATTACTTTGAAAGGAAAATTAACTCTTTTATCAAAGAGGCTAATAGATGGGTTACCTCTGTTGAGCTTAATGCTTAAGTCTAGGAACTCAAGTTCCTGATTACTGTGGTTGGTTTTACATAAGTTAAGAGAGCTAGGATAGATATTATCAAAATCACTCTCTATAACTTCTGAATTATTGATACACAGCAGATCATCAATATATCTAAAAGTGTAAAGGTAGTTATCTGAGCAGGTGGGGTGATTTTTAATGAATTTGCGTTTTAAATTCTAAAGTTTTTCCTTAGTCTTCAGTTTTGCTCTTAAGTATATATATATACATGTATATATATATTGGGTTGTCGGAAAAGTCCGGACGTATTTTACCCATGTTTTGCAAAGGTTATTTATTAATAGAAAGAACAAAGATCAATCAATGATATAATGCCCGTTTTGTTCGATAACCTTTTGCCATCTTTCAGAGAGCTGCAGAATGCCTCGTTCATAGAAGGACCTGTCTTTCGTGGCGAAAAACTGCACAAGGTGCTGATTTACAGCCTCATCTGAATTGAACGTTATACCACGCAAGGACTGTTGAAGAGAGCGAAATAAGTGGAAGTCTGACGGCACAAGGTCAGGCAAGTATGTCGGGTGTGGCAACACATCCCACCCAAGCTCCAATAATTTTTGGCGGGTGAACAAACTTGTGTGTGGTCTCGCGTTGTCGTGATGGAACACAACACCTTTACGATGAACAAGCTCTGGACGTTTCTGGATGATGGATTCGTTCACAATACACATTCGAATTGATTGTTTGGTTCCGTGGTAGGAGCTCGAAAAACATGACACCTTTAAAATCCCACCACACTGAGACCAGAACCTTCCACTGATGAATGTCTGCTTTGGATGTTGTTTGAGGCGAAGAAGCACGTCGGGACCAAGACCGTTTGTGCAGCACATTGTTGTACACAATCCACTTTTCATCACCAGTAATCAGTCGCTTCAAAAAAGGATCCTTTTCCTCACGTTTAATGAGCATATTGCAGATGTTGATACGCGCCGTCAATTGAGCTTCTTTGAGTTCATGAGGAGCCCACACATCGAGCTTGCTTACGTATCCCAGCTTCTTCAGGAGGGCGTGAACACTTGAATGATGGATGTGCAATGTGTCTCCAATCTCTCGTGTCGTGTAACGTGGGTTTGACTCGATCAATGCCTTGATTTGGTGGTCATCAACCTCGGTTGGCCTCCCGGACCGAGGAGCATTGTTGAGGTCAAAATCACCAGCACGGAATTTTGCGAACCACCACTGGCACTGACGTTCTTATAGAGCATTATCACAGTACACTTTACATAACTTTTCACAAGCTTGACGCGCGTTCTTCCCTTTACAGAAGTAAAACAGTAAAATATGGCGAAAATGCACAGTTTGGTCTTCCATCTTCAACTTGATGTCAAATCTCCGCAAAACAACCAAATCGCTCCCTATTCCTTTTAGACTGCAGCTAGAACTGGCACCTGTTGAATGCCATAGCGATAACAGACATGCCTCTAGTGCTTCCAAAACTGCCCAACCGCCATCGGGTGCCAAAATACATCACAACTTTTCCGCCAACCCAATATATATATATTCACTCTGCAGCTCTGAGGGGGTAGTTGCAAAAATGACTACGTCATCAGCAAAACGAAGGTGAGCTAGATAATCTCCATTAATCTTTATCCCTTTGTTTTCCCAGTTCAGTGATTGAAAGACATTTTCCAATGTGGCATTAAAGAGCTTGGGAGAAATGGCGTCACCTTGTCTCACTCCCTTTCCAATTTTTATGTGTGTTGTATTTTCAAACAGCCGAAATTTTGCACTTGCATTTTCATAGATGTTATTAATAATATTAATGTATGCATCTTCAATACCACAGGATTTCAAAGCCATTATAACTGCTGATGGTTTCACCAAATCAAAGGTTTTTTCATAATCGATAAATGCCATGCACAATGGAATTTCATATTCCCTTGCTCTTTCAATTAGATCTCTCAGTACTTGGATATGATCTATAGTGCTGTAGCCACTCCTGAATCCAGCTTGTTCTCTCGGTTGAGCCATGTCCAGTGTTATTTTCAAGCGGTGTGAAAGAACTTTAGTGAAGATTTTATAAACCACTGATAGGAGGCTGAAAGGTCTATAGTTCTTGAGATCCTCAATGTCACCTTTTTATGTAGCAGGATCATTGTAGCATTGTTCCAATCCTCAGGAATCTTCCCTTTGTTAAGGCATCGAGTAAAAATTTGCGAGAGTACTGTTTCAATTTCTCCACTTGCTTCTTGTATGATGTCTACAGTAATTCCATCTTCTCCTGGAACTTTTCCCCGCTTCATGTTCTTGATTGCATTTGCAACTTCTGCTGGGAAGACTGGAAGAACTCTGGTACCTTTCATGATGTCTGGAGTACACGTATCATCCCTTTCATATAATTTGGAGTAGAAATCTTTCACTCTTGTCAAAATTCACCTCTATTTCTTGTTACAGAACCATCTTCTTTTCTCAGTGCCATAATCTGTTTTCTTCCTTTACTGAGATGTCCCTTTGCTATCTTTAGGCTTTGGTTGTTTTCAATTGCTTTCCTCACTAGTTCACAGTTGAATTTCCTTATGTCTTCAGTGATACTTTTTCATACTGTCTTGCATAGCTCTATATATTCCACTTTGGAAGTCACATCTTCTTTGGTTGTCCTTTGCTGACAAGAGTAAAGAAGTGGGATTAAAAATGAACTTTCAGAAGACAAAAGTGATGTGCAATGCTTTTACAAGAAATGAAGATTTATCGATTGATGGAGAAAAGTTGGAGATAACAACAGATATGTACGTTTATCTTGGACAGCAGATATCAAGTGAGGGTCACATTGATGAAGAAATTAATCGGTGTATAAAACTTGCCTGGAGAGCTTTTGGAAGAAACAGCATAAATTTCAAGAGCAATATGCCATTATGTCTTAAAAGAAAAGTGTTTGGTCAATGCATCCTTCCAGTGCTTATGTATGGTGCAGAAACGTGGACCTTAACTAAAAGAGACATGCAAAGGCTGCAGACAACTCAAAGCAGCATGGAGAGGTGCATGCTTGGTATAACCAGGAGAGATAAGAAGAGGAACTTGTGTATGCCAAAAATAACAAGAGTGGAAGACATCATGATCAGAGTTAAATCCCTGAAATGGCAATGGCTGGACATACTGCCAGAAAGACAGACCATTGATGGACAGCCAAAATTTTAGATTGGATTCTAAGGGACAGGAAAAGACCCAGAAGAAGACCACATGGGAGATGGGTGGATGAAATTCGAAAGCATGTGGGAGTAACATGGAGGAGACTGGCACAAGACAGACCGTCGTGGAAGAAACTTGGGGAGACCTTCGTCCAGCAGTGGATTGATAATGGTTGACAATGATGATATATATATATATATATATATATATATATATATATACTTAAGAGCAAAACTGAAGACTAAGGAAAAATTTTAGAATTTAACACGAAGGGTGCAAAATAACCTGAAAATCAAAACGCGCAACGCAGCAGTTTTGAAAATTCAGAATTCACATTCTATAAAGAAGATACCTAAGCAAAAAATTACATATATAATTTTGACTCACACCTAGTACAACATAGAAAAGGTTATGTATCTACCTGTGTGAGTAAAAGGAGAAAAGATAAAAAAATAAAATAAAACAACTGAATGTAGAAGGTGTCGAGAATACTGAGCCTTGGCTTTATCAAGGACCAGCAAAAACTCTGCATTTTCTCACTTCTACAAAGACCTAGTTGGAAATGGGTTTCTGCAAGGCCATAGATGCAAGTAACATTCCCACCTAAAATAGTTTAAAAAATATATATATAAGTCATGTCCTCCGTAGAGTAGCATGACCTAGCACTAGTTAACAATTTCGCTTGCATCCATTAACCTTCATGGCCCGACCCATGCTCTTCATCTGTTACTATTAAACAGAGAGAAGAAGATTAAAGAGAACTCAAGCTGTGAGAGTGACATAATAAATAGAAATGATTTTCAGCTATAACAAAATTCCAAGTTCGTTTGAGAGAGAATTTAAACCTGAAAACAATGCAAAAGAAATCCAAATTTTACATTGCAATTAAAAAAGGAAATGTTAATTTATAACGAACAGATTTTTGAAAGAAAACTTGAGTCTAAAACCCCTACTCTACAACTTATGACAGCACGAAAACGAGAATAAGTTAAAGATAATAATTAACTAAAGAAAACTTTGTGAAAGTTATATACCTTAAACAGTTAGTTGCAATATGTACAAAGTATTTCAGCAGTGCTTTAAGTGCATAATTAATTAGTTATTAAGAACTTTACTACTTTGAAAACAGCGCATAGACAGCGCATAGAAAAGGAACAAGCTTAGCCATCTTCTGTTCCTAGGTACCCCAAAAGACGCTCAAAGTTACAAAGAAAAGTAAGAGTTAAAACCCGCATAAATGTTAACAGACAAACCAATGCTTAAAAGCTGAAAAGCTAAAAAACGACAGAGAAAAGGTACATAAAGTACAAACATTGAACTTATAAAACCTAGAACCCAAAAACAAGGAAGAGAGCTTACCTCTTGTGTGACAAAAACTTTTCTCCTCACAAGAGGAGAACATGGCTGACCTCTTCCGCCACTCCCTAGACGCTGGGGGCAGTGAGGGTGGGGCTGATGGCCTCCTCATACAGCAAGAAACCAACGCGCGGAGATTTTAACCAGAGAAAAAAATATATAAACTTAAGACTGTGGATCTGTATGATCAGAATGAGCAGAATTAACTCTCCAGAATACATGAGAAATATTATAAAATACACGAGCAGTTTATTTAATAATCTTTGCATGTATTAAATCACCTTAGTGAGCTTCTATAGATTAATCAGAATCTTATTAATTTTAATGTTGGTTTTACTATTTTTAGTATAGCTATCCTAGTGATGAATAACTAGTTTTCTTTTTTATTTGTTTTTATTTTCTTTTATAAACAGATTTTTAAGCTTTTTTTGTGATTTTGTTTATATTATTTAATTTTTTGTTTTAATAGGACCGTCATATCCATAGCACTAAGGTTCCTTTAGGTAGTTAATAGGCATCCTCTAGCCAACTTCCTTACGGCTTTGATTGGTCAGAATCATATTATTAACTGTAGAAAATTAAAGCAGATCTGCCAACCTTACTCTATTATTCAGAATAATTTTTCTTAAAGTTCTTTTGATGAAAGAAGAAGGAATTTCGTTCTCTAGAAAACTTTCTAATAGTATATTAATGTGGTAATTGAAATCCAAATTGTTGCTGCAAATTCTTGAAATTCTTAGGACCTGAGAAATTAGTACATTCTCAATTACTTTGGTTGAAATGTTATTATTCCAGTGTAGATATTTAATTACTTTGAAAGGAAAATTAACTCTTTTATCAAAGAGGCTAATAGATGGGTTACCTCTGTTGAGCTTAATGCTTAAGCCTAGGAACTCAAGTTCCTGATTACTGTGGTTGGTTTTACATAAGTTAAGAGAGCTAGGATAGATATTATCAAAATCACTCTCTATAACTTCTGAATTATTGATACACAGCAGATCATCAATATATCTAAAAGTGTAAAGGTAGTTATCTGAGCAGGTGGGGTGATTTTTAATGAATTTATATTCCTTAAAGAACAGGAATAGATTAGCTATATTTGTGGACGTTGATGTTCCCATTGGAATACCGTTCACTTGCTTATAGAGAGTATTATTATATAAGATATGGTTATTTTTTATGCAGCAATTGAGATAAGAGTTCCAAGTTCCTACATCAACAAATTGGTTAAGTTTAAATTCTGCATACAGCTCTTTAAAGGTAGTGATTATATCTGATAGAGGCAGATTAGTATATAGGTTTTCAAAATCATAACTATTAATATCTAGGGGACAAACTTTGAGTATAGTAGAAATTACTTCTGCATTATTATTAATTATCCAAAAATCTCTGTACATCAAGTTAGAACAGTTTCTAATGTGTTTCAAAACCTTCTTTAAGACATCTTCAAAAGCAAGATCTATTATCTTTTTATGACTCCTTACTCCACTAGCTATGAACCTGAACTTCACAGGATCCTTATGAAACTTAACCGTTGCAAAAAGAAATGGAAATTCAGGCCCATATCTTCTAGTTTGTGGAATTTTAAGTTTCTTGAAGAATGCCTTAAACCGATTTTCTAACTGCTTGGTAGAATAACTTACGGGCTCGTATGTTACTCTATTATTGAGTTCCATAGTTAACAATTCAAAATAGAACTTCTTACAGATAATTGCAAAATTATTGCTAGCTTTATCCGTAGTGGTAAAAATAAATTGGTCTTGTAGTTTGGAGAGTGACCTTTTAGCTTCTCCAGAGAAAAAGAGATTTCTGTCGAAACAAAAGTCCAGACCTGCCAACTCACCGGTGAAGCTATTGATTATATTATATTTCCATTCTGCGAAGGCCTCAATAGGCTGATTGTACGTTAAACTGGTTTTTACGATGTACTTATTTACATCTTGAGTGAAGCTCTCAAGAATCCTTTCTTTGGAAATTATGAAGGAAGGTCTGAATTTAGAGCCATACTCTAATAAATTCCTAAGCTTTTCATTTTCAACATAACTCAAGTTTCCGGTGATAATATGGTTGTAATTCTTATCATAGTGAACTGTATCTTTATGTTCATCACAAGAACAAGTAGTAATTACAGGAATGTAGCTCGAAGAGTTAAGTTTGTAGTTTTTAACTATTGACCCTAAGGTCTTAACATATTTAAAACTTACAATAGACTGGTGCCTGTGGATGGGAAAAAAATTGCATTATTGTAGAACAGCTTCCTTACATTGAGATTATCGTAGGCTTTATATAGGAACCAGATGGTAACAAAATTACTGGAAAATTCTTTAAGAGAAATTTTATCTTTAAGAATATGTTTAAGAATGTCCAGAACCAAAGCAAAAACATGCTTATCAACATGGTCAGCAGTTTCATTCCAGAATTTGAAAAAACATTTAAGGACAGAGTGCTTGAAGGACTTGAGAATTTTGTAAGTATTTTTAACAAAATTAGTGCCAGTTTTAAAGCTTTCCAGAGTTTTTAGCAAGTTAGCAAAATCAACTTTGCTTGATGTGCGAAATAACCTCTGTCCTCTATTACCTCTAGAGCAGCTCTTATTATTAACAAGAAAGAAGAGTTCACGAATTGAAAATTTATGCTGATTATGCTTATTGTCAGATAGAGTGGAATTAAGGCCATAGGGATAAAGAGACTGATGCTGCAAAATTTCAAGGGATTCAGTTTCTAGCCGAGCATAAAGGTCAGGAATAATATGTAGTACCTCTATTTTCACTTTGTCAAAACCATGAGTATGGAAATGCTCTAATTCAAAGGTAGAGTACTGGTTGGCGTTTGTGGAGGGGTTCACTCCTGAATTAGAGAACTTGTTTACTAGAGACCTGTGACCATTAATCCTAAGATGAAGAGGATTTTTACTTTGGCCAATATAGCTAAGGTTGCAGACAGTACAGGTGAGCTTATAGATGGTATTGTAGGCTTTGCAAAACTTGTTGGAGCAATTATCCTCAACAGAAGAATATAGGTTAGGATCTGCAGATTTACATGTCAAACAACGTTTGTCATTTCATAACTTTAGATTACTCTTTGCCAGCGAGTTCATACACTATGGGAAAGGGTGCTAGCCTAACCGAGCGGGAGGACTTAAAATATCTGAGCTGACCTCCAATCCTTTCATCGTCCTTAGAACTCCACTTGGGCCAAAACATACAAATTCTGAGCAAACCAACTAGGAAAAACTTTTTAGAAATAAGCAGTCCAAGAAAGACCAAACTCGAGTATAAACTACACTCCAAAAAGCTGCATCCAAAACATACTAAAAAGAAAAATTAGAAAATGAAAAAAAACCTCAAGTGAAAAAAATAGTAATAATAAAAAAAAAAAAAAAAATAATAATAATAATAAAACATTTCAACTAGAATTTGCGCATGAGCTGCTAAATAATAAGTTGAAATTAGTTACTTAAGAGCAAAACTGAAGACTAAGGAAAAAATTTTAGAATTTAACACGAAGGGTGCAAAATAACCTGAAAATCAAAACGCGCAACGCAGCAGTTTTGAAAATTCAGAATTCACATTCTATAAAGAAGATACCTAAGCAAAAAATTACATATATAATTTTGACTCACACCTAGTACAACATAGAAAAGGTTATGTATCTACCTGTGTGAGTAAAAGGAGAAAAGATAAAAAAATAAAATAAAACAACTGAATGTAGAAGGTGTCGAGAATACTGAGCCTTGGCTTTATCAAGGACCAGCAAAAACTCTGCATTTTCTCACTTCTACAAAGACCTAGTTGGAAATGGGTTTCTGCAAGGCCATAGATGCAAGTAACATTCCCACCTAAAATAGTTTAAAAAATATATATATAAGTCATGTCCTCCGTAGAGTAGCATGACCTAGCACTAGTTAACAATTTCGCTTGCATCCATTAACCTTCATGGCCCGACCCATGCTCTTCATCTGTTACTATTAAACAGAGAGAAGAAGATTAAAGAGAACTCAAGCTGTGAGAGTGACATAATAAATAGAAATGATTGACGTTGCCTTCCGATCTCCAAGAGTTTTTCCTTCATCTTTCTGCATCTAAGCACCATCCTTCCATCACACCATTTTGACTAAGTGCTCTCTTTATTCCATCAGACCATGTTGTTCTAGGTCAGCCTCTATTTTTTCGTTTGTTTGATTTAAATTCCATGGCAATTTTGGGCAGTCTTTCATTGGTCATTCTCTTTACATGACCAAACCAATGCAATTGTCTCTTCTGTATGTCTTCTAAAATTGTTTCTTTCACTTCCATCAATTCTTTAATCCTTTCACTTGTTATTTTCTGTCTTCTTGACACACTACATGATTTTCTTAAAGCATCCATCTCTACGGCTGTTATTTTTTTTCTATACATTTCTGTTAATCACCAGGTCTCGGCCTACATAGTAAGATGCTCTAAACAATACTATTATAAATACCACATTTCCTTTTTCTGGTTATTTCTTCACTCCACCAGATTCTATTTAGGCATTTAACAGGTTTTCTTCCCTGTGCAATTCTATTTCTTAATTCCATTGCATTTCTACCTTCTTGTGTAATTTTAACACCTAGGTAATTATAATTATCACATATTTCAATTTCTTAGTTATTTTCTAGCTGTAGGTTTGTTTCATTATTTCCCTTTTTTCTTTTCTTACAGGAGGAAATTTTCCATTACAAACTTTTTTTTTTTTTTCTTTTTAAATCTAATTGCCCAATCGGGCAACTAGAGTTGTTCTTTTACCTGCCCAGGACAATAATTTACATGCCCCGGGCATCTCAGGCATGGTATTTTTCAAGCCCTGTGGTAGTATATACATTACAATCTCCTGTAGTTGATCTTGTCGATGCTGCAAAATTATAAAAATATCATCTATGTATCGACTAAATATAACCATCTAAAAATAAAGGAAAGCTCCTTTTATGGAGCAGATTGATCCACAGGAGGGACCTTGTCTTACAAATGGTGAACATGCTGAAGGTGATTCCTCATTTTTCTACAGATCAGGTGTGGCATTACTATAGCCAATTGAGTTAAATGAAAAGTTGCAGCCGAGCAGAAGTGAACAGGCTGACGACTAAAGCTGAGCTGTGCATTTTATATACTCAGTGCCATAAACGAATACGCAAATTTCAGTCACACATTATTGGTGAGATCCTGTATGTTTAGGAAAGAAATGCGCATAGATGGTATAACAATTGATATAAGAGTTGTAGGTAATAACTGTGCTTATGGAAAGTTGGACTAGACAACATCTACATAAAACGAATTTATCACTTGTGTATCACATTGCAAAAGTAGGAGAACAAAAACCACCGTATTTTGTATTTATCAACATATAACATGCACCCTAATTTTAAAAAGGAAGTTTGAGTAAAAAAAACTTAAATTTAAAATAAATGACTTGGGAGCTCTGAACTTTTTTAGATACTCAACATACATGTTTATTAATATTTATACCACTCATAAGGCAAATAATACGAAAGAAAAAGCATCTATTTGAACGAAAAACTTAGATACTGTATTAGACCTGTTACAAAAATTTTAATCAGAATCACTAGATCTATTTCCATGTTGCTTGGCATATTCCACAACCTTTAACTTGAAAACAGCTGTATATGCTGAATGCTTTTGTCTTGATTCCATTAGGAATAGTTTTAAGGAACTGAAACAAGTAGCGAATGCAGGCACAAGTTGTTTAACTGAGGGCACTCTGAACGTATGAAAGTGATGAGACAGACTAAAAAATAAAAAACAGCCAGAAGTCTGGGTTCCTTAAACTAATGCAGTTTGCCTATAATGCATGGTCATTGTCGCGAGAAATGTTACCCTCAAACCAGCATGACAAGAGCAAGCATACACTAACGATTTTTAACACCAACAATCAGCCACGGAGGTTAGATGTCACTGGAAATGTTGTCATATTTTCCCTGAGCAGCTGCTGCTTAAGCAGGTTGTGACTTGAAAGCAATTTAACAACAGCAAACGCTTAGGCTTAATGTGGCAGCTCGCGTTCGCTGCTGAAGCGAGTGAGATTACTTTCGCTTCCAAAGAACTGAAGATTGTATTGATACCACTTTTAACAAGATCCGTCAGAAAACAGAAGAGGCATTAGAGAAGCGTCTGTAATTAGAGTAAAGTGATACCAAACCGTAAACATTTGGCAACGTCAGGATGCATTGCACTCTGCAGCAGTATTCATTTTACCTAAGTTTAAAGTTTAAATAAAAAAGTAGTATATGCATATAACACGCAGGTAGAATTTCAGCTCTAAATTTTATGAAAAAAAGTACATGTTATACGCCGATAAATACAGTAAGTCTGTTTTGTATTTCAGAAACTGTTCCTAAATTTGATTATAATGCAGACAAATAGAAAAACAGAGGTGCCAACCTCTAGCAGAACGTATCAGTAATCAATGGGGGATTTTCCAGTAATGTTTCAGTAATGGAACACAAACTTTCAGTAATATTTTCAGTAATGTAACACGCCATTTTTTTTTCAAAGTTAAGGACAATATTATAGTATTACTGTGTAACCTGTAATACTTGTATGAGGTGACGACCTTCCGAGGAGCCTATCAGTAATCACCATTTGAAGCCTCATCATTAGGGCGCGGATTTCTATGACCTAAAAATGTCAAAAATATGCAAGCATATATGACCTTAAAGTCGTTTAAATATGACCAATTAAACCAAAAATATGACTTCATAAATTTTATGAAATTATTACCCAATTTTTAAAACTCAGTGCTTATACACATATAGATTATAGTTATTGACTAAAAGGTTTATTCTTCATCACTTCTACATACTTAGAACTGACTTCTATTTAATTAAACAATTAGCACTAATCAGTGCAAAAGCGCTAGAGTTGAAGGAATCAAATGAACATTTTGAGAGTAAAATCGTTGATCATAGAATTGCACTGGATGATTACGTGCATCTTTAGGTTATCAAACTGAAAACTCCTTCTGTTGCTCGTCAGTATGTTCTTGTACTTAGAGAAACTCCGCTCGACATCACAAGAGGTTACAGGGGCAAATTTGAATAACGCCAACTCATCTAGAGAAAATTCTGGCTTGAAGTCATAAAATTTTGCTTCACTTCCACAAAGAATGTCACTTATTTTGAGAAGTATTGAATAACCCGTATTAGATTGCAACACTCTTTGCAGTTTGTCACTAATTTTTTCAGCTATTTTCACCTTTGCTTGCTTTAAATCACCCACAGTTTGTTTCACAATTTCTAGTTTATCGCTAAGTTTCATTCCTACAGTTTCAAGGCGAGTGATTGTACTAGATATTCCACTGAAGTTACATTTTATATATGCCGAGTTTCCAGCCAAGATATCAGAAAAGGAATCTTGCACAATTTTAATGGAAGAAGAATCACAACAGTCAAATTCTTTAACTGTCCTGTCTAAAGAATCATAATTTGTGCAATAATACAAAGCCGCATCCAGCCAGGTCCCCCCACCGCGTTAGGACAGGTTGGGGAGGAGGTGCCAAAGTAGGAGCAATTTCTTTGAATTTCTGCACGCGAAGCGGAGCTTCTATGAACATTTTTTTACCATTTGAAATTAGCTTATCTACATCAGAATAGTTGCTTTGAATCTCTACGGCCACTCTGTGTAAACTATATGCAAGGCATGTGATATGGACCATTTTCGGATAAAGTACAATAGTTTAAGTCTCTTTGCTGCCTTAATTATGTATGGAGCGGCATTTGTTAAAAACATGAGGATGTTTTCTCTTTGTACACAATCTGGCCTAAGTAATTTCATTGAATCGTCAAAGAGTATAGCAATAGTGGAATTGTTTACGTTTTGCAGATTTTTGCATGTTAGAAGAAATACTTCATCAGGCTTGTCACATTTCAGAGTGCCGATAATAACATTAGCTATGTATCTTCCATCTGCATCACTTGTTTCATCTATTGAAACCCATATCTTACTGCTGGCAACGGCAGATCTAGTCTTACCTAAACCATCTTCATAGCAGGCAGAGATATAGTTTTTCCTAAGAGTTGATTCATTTGGAATCGGATTACTGGTGTACTTCTCCAAAAAAATCTCTGACGCAGCCACTACTTAATTTTCTTAAGGGAATATTCGAAGTAAATATCATTTTATCAAGGTCCTTACAATATTCTGACAGTGTATTTGATGAACCTGCAGTTGAAGAAGATGTCTCGAAAAGGAGACGCTGGCTGTTTTCAGCAGAGGAAAATCTTGCTAAACACCTCTGATATTTCGTGGTAGCACAGTGCTGTTGAACGTTAAAATGCTTTTGATCCGATACCCTGACTTCACACAATTTACAAAAGAAAATATCACCATTGCTACTGAAAATCCGCTTCCCAAACTCTTGAACAAAACACCGTAATTTCACGCTCATTGAACACCCGCTTTTAGACATGTTGGGATCAAACTGAAGTTCAGATGGGAGTTTTACTTTTAGCTTGGGTACAGTAAACCAAAAATAAAAGAGAATTAAGCTCTGGTTTACAAGTACTCATGAAGAAACCACCGCGTTAGGCTCATTTCAGTGGTTGGCAAGATGCCAATAATAATAATCCAAACGAGGCTAACTAAAACAATATTCAGGAAAATTTTCCCACGGGAAAGTCAGGCCGTTTGAAATGCTTCGGTTACGAGTCGTGGAGTCCTTATGACGTCATTTCGCATTCGCATAGCCAAGAATTGGTTAAAATATGACCAAATGTGCCGTTTATTATGAAATTAGTCAAAAATATGACCTAACATTTTCAAAAGATCAAAATATGACTTTCTAGGATAAAATATGACATGTCATAGAAATCCGCGCCCTACTCATCATTAACGTGCGGAAAGGGTATTTCATGAGAAATTAATGTGTGAAATGTGTAATAACCTTATACGTTTACACTATCCTGATAAAAAATTATGAAATTAAATTATCAATATTGTACATACTTCATGTCATTGCTGAAATAATATATGGTATATTCTTTTTCAGAAAACTTCTTTTTATAACACGACTCACCTGAGGAAAATGCTTTACTTTTCTGTACAAGAACGGCACTGTTTTGGTGCTCATTGTTGGGCAGAAGTATGTGAGTTTTTTTTTTACTATACTAAATATTCTCTCTGTAGAGGAATTGCTGTGAGGGATAGTCATTATTGTCAACATTAGTTTAGGCAATGCAGAATACTTGGGAAGGCCAGATGCCTTCATCTTAGATATTTCATTTCATGCCACATCTGCTCTAGGATATCCAGCTTCATCAATATCACAGTCTGGGAACATAGCATGAAACAAGGGACCAGCACGATCACAGTTTGCTTATAGGTAGGTTATGCTCCACAACGAATGTAGTAAACAGCAATTCAGCATTTATCACGCTATTTTCATTCTTTTTTGGCAAAAAAATTATCCAAAGGCTTTTATTGAGTCTTTCATTTTACATAATATTTATGTTTTTTTGACTGGATATGCCTTCGGCAATCATTTCGTCCTACATGGGCTACTGATTACTCCCATATTAGAAGGCACGCACGGAAACCTTTATTTCAGCATTTGTAACATTTTCCCATTTCCTAGCTCGAGATTCGGGAGAAAGATTTGGATGTTCCTGGAGAAACCTCTTTGCTTATTTATTAGTTTCAAAAACGATAATTCCAAGGATGAAATTAGTAAAAAACAAGTAAAAATATGCAATAGGTGCCGCATCAGTTGCAGGAGCATGTTTGGGCCCCTGCATTTCATAACCAAAAGGATGCTGCGGTTGTTCATCCCTTCCCTCTATTACATCTTCCTATTCGCTTTCATGGCCTGAAGATTCACTATCAAGATCTTCACTTTCGGAAGTATTGTGTGCGTGGCACGGTGGCTAGTTTTCTGGCTTGATGTTGCTTGGCCAATATCACTCTCAGATGATTCAAAATAATCACTATCATTTGGCAAACTTTCACTCTCACTACAACAAGCCATTTCAAATAACCTTACAAAAACATTTCATGCAGTAGGAAAAAGCACGTCTGCTAGTCTGAGGAACAAGCTGTCAATAAAATCATCCTCTGATAACACTAGTTTGGAAAAAGAGAGGGATTCGTAATTCACTGAGTTTTGTGATTGTGTCTGTTTGTTTGGAAAAAAGAAATGAATAATGTGAAGAGCTTCTAGTAATAAAACACCACATTTTGTCCTCCCACGCGGCAAAAGTCCGCCCCCCCCCAAAATAATAAATAAATAAATAAAAATAAAAAAAAATAAAAAAAAATAAACACCAGCCATCGCGGGACCATGCGTTGCGACGAGTTGCGCGTTATTGCACTTCGAATGGGGCTCGAAAAAGTGATTTCCAATAGTACGACGTTTTAAAATTCACCAACAAGGCCAAGTGAACAGCCCTGCCTCAACTGCAATAGGAAAAGTTTTGGCTAAAGTAGCCTTACTCCCGTCACACGGAGAAAGCGCGTGGGAAGCCCGATAGCAAGCGCAAACAATTTCATGATACGACTCTTACGACACATTACGATTCTTTTGATAATATCGCAGTTTGATGATATGATTCATGGAGATTCCATTTCAAAACGATATGATCATCGACACTGATATCTGCCGTCCGATTCGGAAAATACTCAGATCAAAATCAAACGTCGACGAATCGGCCGCGTCGCACTAAAAGGGTTAACAAAAAGGATACAAAATTGAGATTCTCCAAAACGCACTGAAATCCGTAATTCTTCCAACCTGTCCGCAATTCCGTAATCTGACAGTCGAAACCGTAATAATTACGGGCAATCCGCAATAGTTGGCACCTCTGGAAAAACCATTATTTGTATGAATTATATCCAAAAATAATTTTTTTGTAAAAAGTTTCATCCAAAATTATTGGAAAACTTGTTTTCCAGAAACCAGACTAAAAAGTTGGAACTTGCATATTCTTGTGCTTTAATCAATAAGTACTGCAACATTTCAGATCTTTATGCATGGCAAGATAAACTTGTCTTTAATGCACTCTTTCTTGTGAAGCTGTTATTCAAAATCATTAAAGTTTATACAACAGTTTTGTTGTAGTGCCATTTACTGTTTCACACGTTAATTTATAGCATTAGCTACTCGGGAGCATTATTCATTGTATTTTGAGAACTATATGTAATTATTGAACTAATTTACAAATTGAACATAGTTTTTTGATGTTGTTCTTACCTTTCTTCAGCAAAGGTTGTTATTCCCGCTTTCTTTTGTTCAGTCAATGGCTGTGGCCATCCAAGTGCGCACGAAGTATCACATTGAAAATTTGCCGTTGTTGTCACTTCCAAGTAATTAAAATATAATAAAACTATTTGAATTAAGATTATGAATGATGAAAATAACCATTAAAAGAATTTGGATGATATAGTAAAAAGAAATATTTGAGATTTTGAATGAGTCAATGACCATATTGAAAGGTATAGACATTAAGTCTATCAATTAATGAAAAGGGTTAAAAAGAAGAAATATCCTTGCTAAAAAACGTAAAAAGAAGACCTCAAATGAACAATCACTCCCTTGTAGCCGTACGCATACTAGTTTCAACTGTTTTCTTACAGTCATCTTCTGTGGGATTCACTACTTCCATTGATTGCGACGTCCGATGTTGAACTGTCAAACTGTAGCGTGTTGATCGGCTCCTCACGCGCCGCCACAGCCGACGTTCACCTCTCATATCAATGGCAGGTGGTGCTACGCAGTTTCCATGTTGCTTATTCGCAATGGTGCCATTTCTCCAATCACGATGCACTTTAACCACAGCACCACACGAACAGTTCACAAACTGTGCTGTTTCAGAAATACTGCCACCCTTGGCCCGAAAGCCGATAATCGTAAATCTCTTTTTGCAAATCTGACAAATCGCATCTTTTATCCATGATAGCAACGAGCGATATGTTTTCAGAATGCCTACAGCACACCTTATATACCCTCCAAGACAGCTCACGATATGTGCCTTCTTTCATTGGCTATGCGTTGTTGACGTCAAAAGTAGGAGGTGGTCATAATAATGTGACTCGACTGTGTACATTGGCATACTTTACAAATTAGTCATAAAATGTATGTTTAGAAGAATTTTTGACCTTGTGGGAATTTCAGCACAAGTTATATTCTCACTAAAACTACAAGCGTAGGATGACTGCTGTCACTTTTACAGTTTTTAAGTACAAATATCTACAAGCATAATGTACTTTTATTTTCAAAATAAGAGCCATCAGTTGACATTTTTGTTTATTTTATGATGCAACTTACCATGCTCCAGTTGCTAAAAGAAGGGAATTGAGATTCTTGAATGCAGCAAGGACAGGTTCACCTAACAGGAAGTTGGCCAGCATCTGACCTCCAAAAATGGATATCATACAGGAAACCCAGCATGCAGCAGGATGCTTTCTGGAGAATACATGAGCACCTAGCAAAAATTTTAACATGTTATTCAGCTTTAAATTTAGAAACTTATTTTCACTTTTTAACAATAAATTTGTATACAGTCATTAAAGAAGTCATTTTAACAAATAGTAACAAACACTGGTTTACAAGGGATTGAAATCAATTATCACTTTTTATTAGTGGCATCAACCAAAAAGAGTAAACTGCCAAGTAATTGAATAACCATCCAAGATGTTAAAATGCATAATGATTATCAAAATAACATTGAAGTCTAGCACAATTTTTAGAGGAGAGTCACTAGTTATGTTCACTTTTCAAAAGGTAAATGGAACAGGTTTAAAAACTGCATGATTAATTCTATAAGAAAAGATATATACAATAGCCTACACACAAAGATAGGAAGTTAAAACATATTTGTGGCCAGTAAGAGAAGAAAACTTATAGATAACAAAGTCACATAAAATATGTAAAGTATTAATGTACAAAGGTGACTAAACACACAAAATATTTCTAATAATTAATGACTTCATGGCTTCCTCTAATTACTTTCAGTATCATAAATATTTAACGGGAATTATAGAGGATAAATTTATTAAGGTACATTACCTTTCAAAAGGCTTGGTCGCCAGACCTATCAAGTAGTAAGAAGCAAGAGCTCCTGACTATCTAGTGTACAGATCAAAAATTTGAGAGGTAATGTACCTTAATAAATTTATTCTCTATAATTCCCATTAAGTATTTATGGTACTGAACATAAAATATTTACTATTCAGTTGATGCTGGCTTTCTAATTTATAACAGCATTTGTCATAAAACTTTTAGTGTTTGGGTTCTGAGCCTTGAACCCACTAGGTACAAACAATTTTTTTGGAAACGGCACCAACCTTTGTTGCTATGGATCACAGAAAACTAACCTTGAAGTGTCCACCCTTCTTGGTCAAATCACTCTTCACAGCAG
Source organism: Macrothele yani (assembly GCA_039090855.1). Taxonomy (NCBI): domain Eukaryota; kingdom Metazoa; phylum Arthropoda; class Arachnida; order Araneae; family Macrothelidae; genus Macrothele; species Macrothele yani. The sequence goes on from CM077023.1 coordinate 135,139,172, forward strand.
CAGTGAATTTTTGAGCTCATCTTCTTGCCCCTTAAGCGTCAGTTTACATGAGGCATTAGCTCAACGATGCTGTTTGTATATAAGTGCTACTTGGGGATTATATTATGTCTGAGGTGTAGCTCAAAAACAGGAAACTAAAAAAATTATGTCCTCCTGATTGCAATTTTAATGTAGGGCTTAAAAAGCCATAATTTTAACACTCAGTTCATTTGGAATCCAAGGGCTTTATCACCTTGTCAGCTGACTGTGGTGCTTATAGAATAGGGAGTAGGTTTGGTTTCTTTAAGCATCACAATTCAGTGCAATTTGTAAATATATATCTGGGTTTCTGTGTCAGTGTGAATTACCAAGCCTAATTTCTAGCATTGATAAAAATCCCACATGACAAATTTTATCAAAATTAGTACAAACATTTTTATAGATACTAAATCTGAGATGTATGAATAGATGGACAACTACCAGCACATATTTCTTGTTACAGAACAAAGAATGCCAAGTAGTAAATTTTTATCTTTTACTTTAGTGAAATGCTTATATGTGCATTTTTCTCCCCCCCCCCATATAGCCAATAATCTACATGTGCTTTTCTAGAGAGGAAAAATTACTTACCTATGATAAAAATAAATAGATAAATAAATTGACATAAAATAACACTAAAAAATTACCAGTGTCAAGAAAGAAAGGTGTCAGTATTAAAGTAGTTTTGTGCCCTCCTAGGACTATGAGGTTTCAAGGTTGAGCTTTGAACACCTTTCCAGTGAACAGTCCCTGGCTGTTACTTACATTTGTAAGCATGCATGTGCATTACTCAAGCCATTCCATCAAAAATGTACAGTACAATAAATAAATAAATAAAACTGATATTTGTACAAAACCACATAAGATGTGCTAATTACACAAAATTATCAGATATAATGAAAACACCTTTTTGTAATTTAGAAACAACAACAACAAATTCTCTAATGGGAGTGTTTTTACATATACGGTCATTCCATGTCAAATCAACCAGGCTCACAACCTGATCATTTTTGGTTTTATGAAGCTTGGCATATTTTTACTATTTATCAATATAAACAAACATGATTTTTTTTTCAGAATTTTAATGTCCATTTTTGAGTTATTAATTTTCAAAATTTTAAAGAAATCTTGAAATTCCATCCACCAAGCAAATTTCAATTGCCAATTACTCTAGTTCTAGTTAAGAATTATGAATTGCCAATTACTCTGGTTCTAGTTAAGCTTATGAATTATGGCTCATTTTAAAGATCTTTAATTGGGCTTTTATTTGATATGCCACATGACAGACACTACTAAAAATTTTAAAATTTTAAGGTCATCCAAAGACATTTTAAAATATAAATATTAAAAAACAAGTGTTTGTTTTAAAAAATCTGAGAAAAACACATGTTAAACATGCATTATTTTTCTACTTATCCTGAAAGTTTCATAACGGAATCTCAATGGGATCACTATAAAACAATAAATAATATAGAACAATGTCACTAAAATGCACCACCAGTTACCTGAGGAATTATTTATTTGGCTTGTCTACAATGTTATCCCTGGTCTTTCAAACACTGTGAATGCTAATGAATTACAATATAATTAGTTAAAAACGTTAATATATATCCATAGGGTAACAAATGTGTTTGTTTCAGGTTTTAAAGAAGCAAATTAAAAGATGGATGCCAGCAGATCAGCCACATTAAAAGTTTCTAGTGCAGTTTACTGCTGCAACCTCCTTGGGAAGCCAAACCATAAATATCACATTAAATTAAAATTTTGATACCAGTTTCAAAAAATTATATAGTTACAGAACAAGTTGCTCAGAACTGGAGACAAGATCTATGACAGTTGCCATAAAGCAATCCAGAAATTTCATTCTGAAGCTGCTGAACAATCCTCTTCACCTCCTGACAGTTCTAAGAAGCAAGAAGCCGAGGCTCAAGCTTTTTCATCTGAAAACATTGAAATATCAACTCCTGAAAAAGAGCAGGCTTTGGAAGCTTAATGGAAGTTTACAATGTCTGGATCAAACACCAATAAAGAAAAAATGCCTGCAAAAAAAAAAAAATATATATATATATATACCCTGAAGAGAAAAATAAAGCCCAGAAGCATTTCAAACAAAAATATTAAAGTCCTAAGTTAGGACCAAAAGATATTTCATCTTCTGAACAAGAAATTATAAGCCAGTTGAAAGAAAGATTTCATTCTACAGAAAATAAAAGCATTAGAATACAAATATTAACTACACTACCTAAAAGTTGGTCACTGAAACGAACTGAAACAGAATTTGGAGTTTAAAATGTTACAGCCAGAAAGGCTAAAAAGCTAGTCAAGGAAAAGGGTATCATGCCTTTTCTTCATACAAAGCCAAGAAAGACTTTAAGACAAAGACACAGCAAATTTAATAAAAGAATCTTATGAAAAAAATACTTTGTTTCTGTTAAAAGATAATAAGCATGAATATGTACAAAAAATGTTGATTCTGAGTAATTTGTGTGTTTACTCTTCTTAAAGAGAGATTTCCAGAGAAAAAGGTGGAGTTCTTCAACGTTCTGTGAACTTTGACTTAAGCATTGCATTTCTGCAGAACTAGTGGAACAATGCAAGTTACCTGAATTAACAGAAGACACTGTTCAGCCAGTAATCTCCTACAAAGATGTCCTCGCAAACATAATTTGTGGAAACCCTACACCTGCATGTTACTTCAGCGAGTGCAACAATAATTGTCCATAGAAGAGCTTGACTTTAGTGAGTGTAACAATTTTCATTAGAAGAACTCAAGCAATGTTTTGAAGAATGTTTTGATCTAAATAGTATAGAAAATGTGACATTCAAGCAATGGATGCGATTAGAGAAGAGAGCAGTCCTTGAAACGTAAAAATCCACACAGGAGTTTTTGGACCTGTCATTTAAAATTAAACTTCCAGCACTGCTTCACCATTCGTTAAATAGCAACTCAATAGTCATGTTACTTAAGACATCTTAAAGACATAACATAAAATCAATACATAGTAATTTGTGACTTTGCTGAAAATTATTCTTTTGCATTGCAAGATGCAGCTCAGGGTTTTAACTGAAACAATGCCCATCCACAGTTACATATTACTAAGATGAGAAAACTTAGAACCTTAGGACATGTAAGTTTTGAGATTATATCCGATTGCCTAATTCATTACAACAGTATAGCTGTCCATCTGTTTCAGCATTACCTAATTAATTTCATGCATTCATATTTTTTACAAAAACCTGAAAAGCTATTTTATTTTCTGATGGAGCAGCTTCACAATATAAAAACAAGTCAAACTTCCTCAACCTGTGTTACCATGAGACTGACTTTAATATAAAAGCAGAAAGAAACTTTTGGAACAACATGTGGTAAAAATACATGTGACAGTGTGAAAGGGCACAGTGGAGCGTTTAGCTGCAGAGGCAAGTTTACATTTGTTTATAATGATCAAATAATGACCCAATGCCAGTTCTTTGAATGTGCCAGTGGTAATATTGGCTCCATTCATTTTCAGTTTGCAACAGCAGAAAATTACAAGGAGGCAGAAACTATCCTTAAAAGTAGAATAGCTTCTAAGCCAGTGTACTCAGAAACTTCACTGTTTCATTCCTGCCAAAAAAACCAACACATTATTAGTCAAAACTTACTCACTTTCTGAGGATTTTAATGAAGAAATATGCACAACAAAGCAGAAGAGAACATGTTTGGAAAAAATGGTAGCTTTTGAGGTTAGTAAATACTCAGAGCACTGGGGGGGGGGTACTTGATGGGTATAAGGACACGGAAGAGGTAAAAGTGAGCTTTCTCTCCATAGGGTCTATCTCCATCACACAAGTATCCTCAATTACCAGATATACTACTAGTTCATAAATCTGATGTTTTGTTAAAAGTTGACCCTACGGCAGCTACCGGAAGAGTATATAATTTTAAAATGATAGAGACAAAGTTAAGGCAAATCAATCACTGTTACAAAGTGGGGCAAAATTTAAAAGAAATAAAAAAAGCAAGGTACATATAAAAGATAAAATTATTTTGTAAGTATTATAAATATGCACACAGAACCTTATGCTGAATTATGAATTAAATTATACTGGAACATACTTTTCAAATTACTTCAGATGCTTAATTTCATTGTTTAACATCCACAATGTTCGGAAGAAAGTGCACAACATTTTACACAAACCGAATAAAGACCCTGCCAGTAATGGGTGGAACCAGTAAGTACATTTGGCACATTTCATTTGCATCATTTTGTTATTTACTTTTTGTTATTATCTTCATTTGCATCATTTTTTTATTTACTAAATAACAAAATGATGCAAATGAAATGTTATTTTATTATAAATAAAATTTTATTAATTATTGTAAATAACAAAATGATGCAAATGAAATGTTTTTTATATATTATAAATAAAATTTTATTAATTATTGTAAATAACAAAATGATGCAAATGAAATGTTTTTTATATATTATAAATAACATTTTATTAATTATTGTAAATAACAAAATGGTGCAAATCAATTTTTTTATTATGTAAATAATAATAATAATAATAATAATAATAATAATAATAATAATAATAATAATAAACATTTGTTTTTTAATATTTATATTTTAAATTTTTTTTGGATGACCCTTGAAATTTTAAAATTTTTAAGTGTCATGTGGCCCATCAAATGAAAGCCCAATTAAAGATCTTTAAAATGAGCCATAATTCATGAGCTTAGCTCAACTAGAACCTAAGTGTAATTGGCAGTTGCAGTTTGCTTGGCAGATGAAATTTTGGAGAAGCCACTGAAAATTGTAAGTGCAGTTACAGCAAAGCAAAAATAATAAATAAATAAATAAATAAATAAATAATATGAAATAGAAAGAAAAATATTGAAGTGGACTTTGGAAAGTGCATCTAATTCCAAAATACAAAAGCACTATTGATGCCTCTTTGTGAGATAATGATATACAGTTGAACTTCTTTAAACCACTAATGCTTGTTTTATATGTTTTCCTTGCAGCAAGCGAGGGTGGAAGTATAAAGAGGGTGAGTGACAATGGCAGAGATTCTTAGAAAATACTAGGTGGGGATCTATGTTGTTGTTTTTTTAAACTAATATACATCTTTTATATCAAATGGATGGGGGATGCCAGTAACTTTTTAATTTTTTCCCTCTTTTAAAGAAAATTTGGAGAAACAAGGAAAGCGTGAATTTTTGGAACACATTTTAATGGGGAAGCATAACCTGGTCCTGGTAGGTATTGCCACCAATGGTGAGTGATAACAACTTAAAATTTCATTACTAGTGACAATTTCCAGCAGTATTCCAAACTACCAAATATTTTCCCGAATAATTCCATCTATAATGACATGTTTGATGTTTATCTGCTCTATCTATAACATTTGAGCTTGCTCCAGCTTATCGTGTTTGTCATCTTTTATTTTCCTTACTGAGTGCAATGATTTTTATAAGCTCATCCACTTCCATTTCACATTTAGGATATTTTCCACTGTTCATTCGCCTGCTAATACATTTCTCGAATAAATTTGCAAAATGATTCAGATAAACTGCTGGCTTGAAGGAAGATTTTTTTTTCTTTGTACTCACAAATTATGTTTTTTTCCTGAATACTCAACTGAATATTCAAGATAATTTTCCCAGTTGCTGCAGAACTCAGTCAAAAACAAAACTGAGATAAGTAGGAGTCGCACTTGTAACAATTCCTTACCTATGTGTCACGTCAGAAAGCAGCAAACGCACTGAACAGAAAAAAAGCTGTTGTTTGGTTGAAAAATGCACAGGAGGGGGGGGGGTGCCTTTTATGCAGAACGCAGATTTGTAGAGCAACGCTCCTTTACCCTTGCACCCTTGTCACGTGTGTGAACGTTAATATTCTTTTTAGAATGTGAAGTTTGGCAACGGACCAAAAAGTAAGTCAAATACAGTGTACTGAGTTAGTTGGCAGAGGAAGCTGGCGGAATGATAGCCATGAATAAAGTTATGTTTGGTTTTGGTTTTAGATAAATGTGTTCCTTTGTTTGTGTTAAATAATTGATAAAAAAACAACATGGCAGGGTGGCAGCTGAATGGGATTCGATTAACTGTGCAACCCAAGGACACTATTAAATTCTGTCTGTAAGTATTGATTTATTCTAGAATAATGGAATGCAGACCTCCTACCAAAATGAGGTTTGATGGTGATGTGGCAGAGAATTGGAAAAAGCTTTATTTTATTAACTAGTTTGGGAGATGAATGCATTGAAATTTATAATACATTTAAATTAAGTGAAGATGAGTCGGCAGATTTCGATGTTGCAATGCAGAAATTTGACGAATATTTTGAACCTGAAAGGAACACTGTTGTGGCAAGATATAAGGTTTTTAATTGTAAACAACAGCTTGGTGAAACTGTGGACTGTTTTGTTACCAATCTTAAAACATTGGCAAAAAATTGTTCATTTGAGAAGCAGGAAGATAGCCTGATACGCGATTTAGTTATCATGGGGCTAAGAGATATCGCTATGAAAGAAAAATTATTAATGGATCCTAATTTAGATTTGCGTAAAGCAATTGATTATTGCCGAGCAAAGGAAGCTAGTGTTAAGGAAGCTCAAATATTGATGAATGAGAATACTTCAATATTAAAAACTGATGAAATCAGGTCTACTAAACCTAAAACACAGGTTAGGAACTTTAAAGATTCAAAGAACACAGTTAAAAGGAAACAAAATGGTACATTTGGTAATAGCTGTTTATATTGCTGTAGCAAGTGTAATACGTCACATGAATGGAAAAAGTGCCCAGAATTTGGTAAACAATGTAGAAAATGTATAAAATATAATCGTTTTGCTGTTGTTTGTAGGAACAAGAAAATCTATGATATTAGTAAAGTGGAAATGGAAAGCAAAGCTGAAGATATTAATAATGCAGTGCATTTAAACTGTGTAATAAATTCTGTTAGCTCTGGAAAGTTGGAGTGGAGAGAAACATTGTTTAAATGGTACTAAAGTATATTTTAAGTTAGACACTGGAGCAGAGGTGAATATAATTCCTGCTAGTAAATTCTTCTCTTGCTTTAATGTAAAATTAGAGACCACTGAAAAGCAACTCAGGTCTTTTACTGGACATGTTATTGATGTCCTTGGTACGTGCACTTTGAATTGTAAAACTAAAAAATTTCGAGAATGCTAAAGTTTTTTTGTTCATGATCCTGCTCATGCTATTTTAGGCCTAAATGCTTGTGAAGATTTGGGTTACATAAAACGATGTACAGGTTCGGGTGATGTTATGCAAGTTACCAGTCTGTATTTTAAGGAATATGAAGATGTTTTTTCTAGGGAAATGGGATTGCCTCGATATAGTTATGATATTAAAGTTGATAAAGCAGCAGTCCCTAAAATTAAGCCAGCATGAGTAATTCCATTGGCCCTCAAAGATCATGTTAAGCTTGAACTTGACCGTATGACAGAAGAAGGTATTCTTGTGAAGGTTTCTGAACCTACCAAATGGGTACATCCTATCGTGGTGGTGAAAAAAACAAATGGAAAAATCAGAAGTTGTATGGATCCACAAGAACTAAAGAAATTTGTTAAGTGAGAGCATTACCACATACCAACAGTGGTTCTAAGGATGGCTTCGAAGAAGTTGAAAAGCTTTAACAGGAGTAAACATAGCAAGTTCCTACACAGAATAGTTGTCCCTAAATCCCAAAAAGAATGAAAAAAATGTAGGTTTTTTTGCCCCCCACCCCCACCCCCACCTGCAAATGTTCATTGCAGAAAAGAATTCTAGTACTACTCTAGGACTTTACACAAGAATACGAAAATTCAGGACTTTCCAAGATCTGGAAAGGAAACTAAAATTTCAGGATGTTTTCATGATTCCATGGGCTGTGATAACTCTGCACGTGACCAGAGATGCTCATTGAACAAATGCGATGATATTGAAAACATTCAATAAACACTCTCCAAAATGTTCAATGAATGTTAGAATCTTGAAAACATTAAAATAAACTTCCCGCACATCATTAAAAAGGTCATTTCACCGAGATTTTTCATTTCCATAGTATATCAGATGCTTTCCACAATTCTTAACGGACCAATGATTTCCATAGTAACTGGAGTCTCTGCATGAAAAAAAAAAAGCAAGAAAAAAAATCCTCACATCGGGCATTTAGAATTGAAAGTACAGTTAGTTGCAAGTGTAAAAATACTTTTATGTCATCTAACAGAAAAATATATTTTCCACCACTAGCAGTTAAATTTTACATTATGCAAAGCAAAAAATGCATGAGAAGGAATGCTCATATTTCCAGATGCACAATTTTTTTTCCAAACCGATTTTTAGGGCCGTGAAAAAATTGCACTTTTTGTAGGTTACTTTCCCTACCTACACAAGAAAAAATCCATGCGCTCCATCATTTTCTGTTCGTTTTTTTGTGTAGGCCACTTTTCTTATGTCGTAAAAAGTATTTTCGGCGTAACTCTGATATAGACAAAAATATTGCTGTCACTTATTTTCAACAACATTTTACTCTTGTACAAGTGGAAAAGTTGCTTTTTTGAACAACATTAGAGAATAGTATAAAAACTGTACTTTGATTTGGGGACATAAATTGTTGTGACTCCATCCACAGGTAATATTTCATATTAAAAATGAATCAGAAATTCATGCATTTCTCAAGCCTACAGTTATAGGATGCAAGATGAATTTTGCAAAAATGACGACTGAAGTGAAGACATGATGCCAAATGCAAGCAGACTTCGAAATATATATTTGTGCCAGCTAGCTAAAAAAAAAAAAAAAAAAAAAGCCTCACATAGAACAGTAAAATACAAGAACAGCTTACTTATTGCTTCTATAATAATTTTAATGCAAAAGGAATTTCTTCCATACAAGCATCAAAAATGGACATATTGTACAAAAAAATACCTTGCTAAAAAGCTATGCATCACACAAATTCAACAGCACATGAATGATCACCATCATTTACATTACTGATTAAAAAACAGATTTTACAAATGCTACTTATGAACATATATGGAGATACATCTACAGCCAGTCGGATGAAGTATGATAGGAACACACAGAAGGACAAAGAAAGATAACAAAGATGAACAGACTGACAATGTGATATTACACAAGCACATTTTTTTTCTTTTTCTTTTTTTGCAGTTTATAAAATTGCAATGACTCCAGTCTTGCTAGCATGCTAGCAAGGGCATAGAATTACGAGGGTTGTACCAAAAGTAATACAAAAGTGAGCATAACTTTTTTATTAACTGACAGAGGTTGTTTAAATAGCACATGCTGGTAGAGTAATACTACTTTCTCTATACAAAGGTACTACTCAACATAGTCGCCATCACAAGTGATGCATCTGTGCCATCATTGAACCAAACTCTCTAACCCTCTTTGAAAAATTCAGGTGTGGACTGCTGTACCCACTTCTTCAGAGCCACTTTCACCTCGTCTGTGTTATCAAATCGGAGACTGTCCTTCATTGGACCAAGCAGGTGGAAGTCTGAGAGGACCAGATCTGGGCTGTACAGTGGATGGGGACCACTGACTAGCCTAATTTGCTGATTGCCTGATTTGTTGCCAAAGATGTGTGTGGTCTTGCATTGCCATGGTGAATGTGGATCCTTTTCAGATTCTTGTTCGGTCTCTTGAGTGTCTCAATGAACTGCTCGCTGGTCACGGTACGGCCACATTCCAGAAAATCAAGGAGAATAACACCCCTGTCATCCCAAAAAACAGTCACCATGACTTTCTGTGCTGATCGCTGGTTCTTTAACTTCTTAGGACTTGATGAAGAGGTGTGATGCCATTCCATGGATTGATTCTTCATTTCCGCATCATAAAGATAGGCGCACGTTTCACCCTGTCACCAGATCAGAACAAAATTTCTTCATTGGCTTAAAATGCTTCCAGCAGATCAGAGCAGACTTCCACCCTTCTCTCCTTCAAATTGGGTGTCAACTGCCGAGGTACCCTCTTTGCGCACACTTTCCAATACCCTAAGCCTTTCACCATCTTCTGTATGGCATTGTGACCACAGTCCAATTGCAAAATAAGCTCATGGATTGTGACTCGTTTCTCTGCACGAATCAATTAATCCACTTGCCGACGATTCATGTCAGTGGTAGCAGATGATGGTCTCCCACTGCGTGGTTTGTCTTCAATGCTAGTTTCTCCTTCTTTAAACTTCTTCATCAATCTGTGCACACTGCTCTTGTCAATGGTGTCATCTCCGTAAACATTCTTTAGCCTTCTGTGTATGTCAGATAGCCTGCACCCTTCCTTTGTCAAGAACTCAATGATGGCGCGTTGCTTCTGCTCGGAATATATTATTTACCTGTAATGAAGAAGAAGGGTTACTATAGAGGAAGAGTAACTCTATCAATGTGCGATTTGAGCAACCCTTTGTGAGTTGTTGTTGTTGTTGTTTGGAGGTTTAACGACCACCGTGAGCAACTCAATGGGCTATAAGCAGTCGCCCGTCCCTAATTTTGGGTCACTGGTTCCAGGGAAGGGAGAGAGCCAGTGCCGTAAGACAAGCACAACATCCATGCCTCACCGGGATTCGAACCCAGACCCCTTACGGACGAATGATCAGAGGCCAGCGCCTTAGACCACTGCGCCACCGGGGCGGCCCTTTGTGAGTTAATAAAAAAGTTATACCCACTTTTGCATTACTTTCAGTACAACCCTCGTATCAGAGAAGAAGAAATTTCACCTCCCATTTGTTTTCACACACAGTAGGAATTCTTCACCAATCATCAAATTTTCAAATTTTGGACATAAGGTTCCTCTGAAAATACCACATTTGCACATTTAAAGAGAAAGAACTACAACTAAATTTTCAAAAAAATTAATTTATTTTGGTGTTTGCTTTTACTTCATCAGTTGAAAGTAATTCTAATAAAACATACTTGAAAAAGATATTCACCCGCATACCTTCTACACAATCCAGTATATAAAGCCATGTATTGCTTTGTCTTTTTTATAATGTGTTGAAGCATGACTGGCAAGCCATAATAATAACTGCATTATTTAACAAAATTCATTCCCCCATTTGTATCTCAGAAATTTTAATCACAGTCCTCTAAACCATTTTTATATCTTTTATCTAATTCTTTTAAATTTTTGTTGGAGTTGGCACTGAAGTAAATAAGAAAATAAGTGTTCAGAGGTAGATTTCAGCTCTTCAGGACTGCCGCCATTTGTTTGGCCCTTGGCCTTTCCCTGAGTTTAACAATAGGTCCTAGAAAGAAACTTGGTTTCCATTCATTGTCACATAGCTTTCTCCTCCTGGCTTATCTTTCATGGATAAACAGTTTGGAAGAAGGAAAGGTTTCATCCCTAATGGTGGGGGAGAGAAGATGTACATATAGTGGAACCTCATTTACATATTATAAATTTCACTAAATTATGGGATTTACTCAGGAATAAAATGATATTACTTAAAATCAAATTTTCAGGTAGCACCCCTACCCTTCCTCAGGACTACAGGTGTTGCCATTTGTGAACTAAATTCCAACCTTTCAAATCATTTAATGTTGTACCTCTTCTCCCTATTTCTAGTCCTTCTGAAAATTTTCTCTTGAAAGAGTGCTGTTGATGTGTCAGAACTTGTAGTGTCCCAAAGCACCTTATGTCCAGTATTTTGAATGGGGACATAAGATGCTTTGGGACACTACAAGTTCTGACACATCAACAGCACTCTTTCAAGAGAAATTTTTCAAAAGGACTGGAAATAGAGAGAAGAACAGGTACCACATTAATAAACGATTTGAAAGGTTGGAATTTAGCTCACAAATGGCAACACTTACTATAGTATATATAGTCCTGAGGAAAAGTAGGGGTGCTAGCCGAAAATTCGACTGTAAGTAATATTCTTCTATTCCTTAGTAAATCCCATAATTTAGTGAAATTTATAATATGTCTAGGGATAGCCATGACATCAATTATTACCTCATTTATATGTTTTTCAAGGGACCAAGTAAAATTAACGTATAACTGAAAAATGTATAAACAAAACAGGGAAATTCAACATTAAGAGCAATTCAGAATTTTTGGATTGGCGACATTTTATGTATAAATGAGAAAAGCGTACACGTGAGAAACTTATAATCAAGGTTCTACTGCATATGTACACTTTGTCACGCTATGAGCTTAAAAGTTCCTGTCCCTTTGGGACAGAATGATGTTAGCTGAAAACTTAGCAATTTTACCTCAAAATGTCATAAGCTAGCTACTCTATGCAATTTACAGGAGTGGAGGATAGTACTGCTTTGCTTGACCCAGTGTACACACTCATTAACTGTTATCAATCATCTATTACAAGCCACTGCCAATGCAGTTATGGAGTGAATAAACTTGAAACTGCCACAAACATATCCTGAAAATGAATATAAGTTATAGAAATGACATATCTACACTCAAATGCATATTTTAGCAGATAATTATTTCCCTACAACCCCTATGTGTTATTTGTCATGAGACCCTTTCCAACAATTCAATGAAGCCATCGTTACTAAAAAGGCATTTTCATATGAAATACGAGAACCTGGAAAATAAGCCACTTGAGTTTTTTAAGTGAAAGGAAGCAGAAATAAAATCTGGTAAACAAAAAATTGCCTCTTTTTCATCTCTGAATATGAAAAGCCTTGAAGCATCATTCAAAATCAACTTATAAGAATAGGAAGGGCTGGTTAATAGTAACACTTTCTAAAATGTCAATGTATTTAAAATGTAAATGTATTTACATTTTAGAAAGTTCAGCTTTGTCTTCTGGTGTATACCACTCAATAACAACAGTAATGAATAAATACACTTATAATCACCTCAAATGAAATAAAAGTGATAATAGCATCTTCGTTATTCTGCTTTTATGCTAAGTAGTTAAGAAAAGTCGCAAATAGAAAAAAATTGTATACTGCACTTCCTGCATTATTCAAAAAAGAGAAAGTTTTAAAACAGAAACCTTACTTATGAAAAATAAAATTTTCAGAATAGAATTTGAAAACTGAGGTACCAGACGAAAATTTTCTTGCACCATGGCAACTTAGATTTGTCTAACCCTGCAAACACTAACAGAAAACAATGTTATATAGGCACTATAACTATGTAATGCTACTGCCACTAGCATGCAGCAGTGCTGAGCTTGGGCTTAATTTCAATGTCCATGCCCCAATTTTATATCACAAAATAGAGCTTGGTCCAGAACAAATCCAAAAACTGTGGCTAACTGGTTTAGGCATTAATAATAATCTCCTCTTCCAGACTGTCGCTCTCTTCTCCACCTACAATCAACCGATATCTTTCTGAACTGGGGAGTGGGGAAGGGAACCCTGTTTCTACAGGGTGAGTCAAAAGTCCTTAGACAAACTTTAAGGGTAGGTCAGGCATACAAACACAAGTCTTTTTTACATAGGAACTTGTGGTCGCAAATGCAATGGACGACCGCTAGAGGGGGCTCTTTGCAAGCGAGTGAGTTGGGACGTGCGTGGCAGGATCATTCAAGGCACAGACGTTGCCAGAGTAGGATGCAGGAGTACACTCGTATGGAGATGGCAGAGATGCATTTAATTTATGGGGAAGTGAAAGGAAATGGCCGTGCAGCACAGTGTTTATATCGTCAACGCTACCCAAATCGGCGAGTGCCCCATCATCAGATGTTTGGGCATTTGCACCAACGATTGTGTACAACAGGGTCATTCGAAGTAAGCAGACATTGCGGTCGAGACCGAACAACACGTTCACCTGTCACGGAAGAAGTGATCATACGCGAAGTGGAACACGACCCTAGTACAAGTACGCGAACCATTTCTCGTAACCTTGGTGTTTCACAATCCGGTATGATGCATGTACTGCATGATGAGTGTTTACACCCTTATCACATTCAACATGTTCCGACACTCGGAGCTGGAGATTACCCCTGGCGACTCGCATTTGCAGTTTGGTTTTTGCAAGAAGTTGCAGCGCAGGCAGATTTTCCAACCTGGGTTTGTTTCACGGAAGAAGCTACATTTTCAAGGGACGGTGTTGTGAATGTGCATAACTGGCACGTGTGGGCGTATGAAAACCCACGAGCAACAAGGCCACATGGTGCACAACAACAATTCACCATATATGTTTGGGCAGGCATTGTGGAAGATTGTTTGCTAGGTCCATACCTTCTGCCACCACGAAACGACGGGAGAACGTATCAGATATTTTTGGAGGATGTATTACCAGAGTTACTCCATGACGTCCCAGCAGACACTCGCCGTAACACGTGGTTTCAGCAAGACACACATTTCAGCCAGATTGTGCGGCACTATCTCAATGCAACTTACCCAGCGAGATGGATCGGCTGCGGCGGCCCCGTCATGTGGCCTCCACGATCCCGACTTGTCCCCCCTTGATTTCTTCCTGTGGAGCTACATGAAGAACCTTGTTTACGAAATCCCTGTGACAACCGACGAAGACCTCTTAGGAAGAGTCATTGAAGCAGCTGCATGGATCCGTGAGAGGCCGGGCATCTTTGAAAGTGTACGACGGTCCATGCGTCGATGTTGCGAAGCGTGTATTGCTTCAGAAGGCAAGTCCTTTGAACACTTACTTTAAGTATTAAGGTACTGCAAAAGGTTTGTTGTTGATACATGTAACTGTAATACTACGTACTACTTGTCATTGTACTGTTGTTATTCATACTTGAACCTGTAAACCTGTGCTGCACCTGTATTGTACACTTATCTGGTATGTTGTGTCGTTGTGTTATTGTAAACCTGTGTTGTACACTTTATCTGGTATCCTTTTCTTTTGGTTAATTCACTGTCAAAGAGCCCCCTCTAGCGGTCGTCCAATGCGTTTGCGACCACACATTCCTATGTCAAAATGACTTGTGTTTGTATGCCTGACCTACCCTTAAAGTTTGTCTAAGGACTTTTGACTCACTGTATAGCATAGACCATTGGTTTCCTTCTGAAACACTTCAGACAGTTGAGCATCGGGTTGTGCTGCAATCTACTTATGTTGCTCAATAAAATTAGTGGGAAATTGTGACATACGGCCAGAGGAGACATATTTTCAATGGTGTGGTATCCACTATCTACAGTTCTTTGAAGAAGTGTTTCCTTCGCAGAAATCCACTAATGCATGGCCTATGACATCCCCCCCCAGTCCCCACTGCCTTCCCAGACCCAGTTGTCAAAAAATTCTTTTTACCAACTAGGATATGTAATAAAAGTCCTATACAATGTAAATAAATACATCACTCTTTCCCCGTTCCAGAAACACTGACACTACGTATTTGGAGAATTTTCACTATACAATGTATATGCCTAATCATAAAATCACAGTTAAGAAAATATACGAAGAAACTCTGCCTGAGCTTCGTCTCAGAAGTGGAGTGCAGTAGCATGTTTTTGAATTAAAAATATTTTCCAAAACAACATGGCAAATTTGGACATAAGCATAGAACCATAAATAATAAGTATTAAAATTTTTAAAACACACTTAAGTTACAAAACAAAATTAAGATAAGGAAACTTTCTACTGATAACTTCAGTCTTTATCAACCTGGTAATGGATGGATGATGACAATTGTAAGTGGTTGCCATGTCTGATCCATCAGCAACTGACCAATTTCTTTCAATTGGCCCACAGTTTTTTCCTAGTGTTCTTGTAGAGCTCCCCACACAATATATCTCCTTAAATCAGACATTCATAAAATTCCCCCTGATCACAAACCAATCAAAAGAGCAAAAGTAGCTTTGGCAACCTTTTTAACAGCACATCATTGAGTTATGAGGTTGTATATAGTGAGTGAAGGAATATCACCACTGGACCATGAAAGAATGGAAATGGGTAGCTTAGTTCAGTGAATTGAGGTTCCAACTGTAACACCACAATGGGAGGGTGCATGTGTGGTAAAGACTTCAAGGTAGTAAAATATTCTGAAGTAATGTAATTGTTGGCACAAATGTGCCATATTTTCACTGTTTCCATGTAGCAACTCCCTCAGAAAACTTGAAAATTACATTGCCCTGGAGTGGAAATTGAACTTGCATCTCCCAATTTCTGTTTGAGCATGATATCCATTACACCATCCAGGACAAGGAAGTTCCAAGCAACTTAAGGTAAGCATATGTAGTTTAGAAATCTGACAAACATTCAGATTTTGCACTATTCGAAGCTATCGCATGCTTCCTCGTAGTGTTGGCGCAACTTTTTTCTCACATCCAGGGTCAAATGTAGGTCACAAGTTTCAGTGCTTCAGAGAATATCAGATATATAATTAGGAAATGAATCTCCCTAAAAAAATAATTCTTCACAAACACATGGAAGGCAATACAAATGTAATTGTTGGCACAAATGTGGCATATTTTCACGATTTCCACGTAGCAACTCCAGAAAGCTTGAAAATTACATTGCCCTGGAGTGGAATCAAACCCACATCTCCCGATTTCCATTCTAGCATGTTATCCATTACACCACCCAGGACAAGGGTGGTGTAACTGATAGCATGCGCCAATGGAAATCAGGAGATGTGGGTTCGATTCCCACTCTATGGCAATGTAATTTTATTAGGAATCGCTAATGAAAAGGACAGGGGTGGTGTAACGGATAGCATGCTCGAACATAAATCAGGAGATGCAGGTTCGATTCCTGCTCCAAGGCAATGTAATTTTCAAGCTTTCTGAAGGAGCTGCTACATGGAAACTGAAAATACGGCACATTTGTGCCAACAATTAAATTTGTATTGCCTTCCATGTATTTGTGAAGAAATATTTCTTCAGGGAGTTCATTTCCCAATGATATATATGATGCTCTGAAGTATATTTATGTGGGCCACTTTGGGTGCATGAGAAAGTGAAGTGACACATGGAGACAAACCCATCACCAGCAACACTTGGTGGAGCTGTCCAAGAATAATGGGCCACAATGTCACTTGAACATTTCCAACACCTAATAGAGTTCATGCCACAATGCACTGCTGCGAGGGAAAAAGGTGGGCCCACATGTTATTAGATGGATGATTAATAAATTTCAGTGCATATACATTATTTATAAAATAAAATCTCGATACACACAAGGGCTAAAAATGAGCTGTTTACTGGTATCACAAATCAGATGATATTCATGGAGAAAAAAAGGCAGAAATTCACCATGTAACACAATTACAATTGCCACACACATTAAAATATTGTTAATGAACCAACGTTTAAGTTACATGAAAAGAGGAGTTATAAAATTGGGACATTTCGATAGCTGCTTAACTGCCTTGTCAGCCATGGAACAAGCAAAAATGACAAGGTCAAATATTGAATTTTAGATTGGATTTCCAAATACAGTAGATTCCGGTTAATTGGGACACATCGGGGCTGTAACACTTTGGCCAAATTAAGCGGCTGCCTCAATTATATCCAAAAGAGCTTGTTTGGGATGTTCTTCAAAAATTGTCCCAAATAAACAGCTGCCCTGATTAACCAAAATCTACTGTAGTAGGAATTTGATAAGGTAGAGTCCATATTACAGGTATTAGAAAAAAGGCTAATTTTTATATTTTCATGAAACCTTAGAGATTTCCTGTTAATTATTAGGGCAATGCATTTTTGTGTTTTACCATTTAAGAACAGCATGAATATCACTGATGGTTACTAATGAAAGACAAATAATTGGGCTACTTCTCTTATAACATTAGACGTGTTCTGCCAGATGCTGACCAACAGTACTGTAAAGTACTTTCAATGTAATGGGCAACTAGAATCAACACCAGATAAGTCCAAACAAACCCTTTGGTTGGTTTGGATCTCTGCCTTTACGTGTAAGATTAATAAGTTGTGGAAGACACTTAAACTGCAATACTGTAACCATAAGATTTGATTTATCCTTTCAATTCACATATCTTCGAAAAATGCGAATGTGCACCCATCAAATCTTACACACACAGAGCTAACCTTATCGTGATAGCTCTCTTTCATTATAAGAATTGAATATACAAATCTTTAAAGTAATCTGAGTCCTGAAGAAAGGTCACTTTACATATTTCCAGAACATCTAACCACCCATCTATTTGTTAGCTCTACTCTTTACAACCTAGACCCCTTTTCCATCTCAATTCAGGCAGTGGGTGTCAGGTGACCACCTCCAATTTTTTTTGAAAAAATTATGGTAGCTACTCCTAATAGAGATATAAAGTACTGCAAAAGGATTTTTCATAAAAAAATTTTTGGTCAAGCTACAGCATTTTGAAAATAGGCAAAAATTACACTCGTGACGAAAATCATGTGAAACGCCAAATTTTTAAGTGCACAAAATTAAAAAAAATTCGAGACTCTACCTGTTATAGTTCAGGAGCAGTGTGCACTTAAAAATTTGGCGTTTCACATGATTTTCGTCATGAGTGTATTTTTTGCCTATTTTCGAAATGCTGTAGCTTGACCAAAAATATTTTTATGAAAAATCCTTTTGCAGTACTTTATATCTCTATTAGGAGTAGCTACCATAATTTTTTCAAAAAAAGTGGAGGTGGTCAAGTGACACATGTTGGTCATGCCTGCCTGAATTGAGATGGGAATGGTCCTTATCCTTTTCTTTTAAGCTTTGCTCTATCTTCAAATCTTATGGTTACAACATTGCAGTTAAACCTCCTCTGCAGTTTATTAAACTTACATTTAATGACAGAGATTCAAACAAACCTCTTGACTTACCTGGTGTTTATTGTATTCCAGTCAACAATGCAGCAGGTATTATCTACTACATTGGAAGTACATACTACAGGATCAATTGGCACGTGGCAGAACACATGTCTGATGTTAAGAGGAGTAGCTTATCTACTTTTCTTTCATTATTAACCATCAGTAATATTTCTGCTCTGTTCCTAATTGGAAAAACACAAAATACATTCCTTGGTTCATTCATTAATAGAAAATATCTTAGGTACTGCAAAAGTCCTATTATTCAGAAATCCATTTAAAAATCTGGCAACATTTGATCTACTAAATGTTAACACCTTATCATTTCTGTTCATTCCATAGTTTGATCTATAGTAGAGCATTAGAACTATTGTACATTAAAAAGAAAATAATCGGTGCTTAGCCACCATATATTAGTCTTCATAATCAACAGACTTCAAAAATAATAATACGGTTACATTTGAATTATTTTTCTCCAGTTATTTATTCCTTAATATTCATACGTTGACAAAAAATAATGAAAACAAGAATATGCATTTGAATCACCTTTGAGAGTCCAAAGGTGACTATATACACAAGTTGTCTGAACCTTTTAAATGCGGGATGTGAAAGGGGCTTTATCATGAGGTCTGCAATGTTGTCTTTTGAGGCATAGTATTTCAGTTCCAAAAACCCTTTGCTGAACAAGTCTTTAATATAGTGGTATTTTATATCTATCAAACAGAAGATATCATGAAAAGAGCGATGCTTTCTGTTGATGTTTCTAATCCACATCAATTGTCTGTATTAATTATTTTATATCTATATGTTTAATTCTTAAGTGCCCCTTTGAACAAGTTTAATTACCGACTGTTTGCCTTGTAGCACTTTAATTGGTAACTGCTGCTCTAAACCTAAATATTTCAATAATTCCAACATCCATGTCAGTTCTTGTACTGATTTTGCTAACGATGTGTACTCTGTTTTTGTGGATAATAAGGTGCTATACAATTTTGTTTTTGTGACTTCCAATTTAAACAACTGTTTCCCAATTAAAATAAGCGATGAGAAGTTGACTTTCTGTCTTTCTTGTCTACACCCCAATCTGCATCAGTATACACTTTTATTACTGCAGGATATTCTACAGAAATTTTAAGTTTCATATCTTGCAATCGCTTTAGATATCTTATTACTCTTTTAACTGCTGCCCAGTCTCTTTGCATTGGACTTTAACACCTTCTACTCAGGATGTGTACAGCAGTGGAGATGTCAGGTCTTGTGATAATACAGATACATAAAAGAGATCCAATAGCGTGTATTTGTAGTTGTCTGGTAATACATCTTCTTCACCTTCAAGCTTACAGTACCTAGTTTCCATGGGAATGTCACTTGGCATTGCTTCTTTTAATCCAAAATTTTCAACCAGTTCTTGAACTTTGTTCCATTGGTTTAAATGAAAACTTCCATGTTTGTTTCCTTATACTTCAATTCCTAAGTAGTGGAAAAATTCCTGCAATTTTTCCACTACACTTCTTATTTGTGCAAGACTTTTAGCACTGATCAAAATGGCATCTATGTACATAGTTAAATATTAGGTGTGCAACTTAATTCTCAGCCCCTAAAGTTCCAGGCAACTGTAACCGCTCACAGCTGTATTGACAGAAGAGAAGAAAGTTGACGGTGAAAGCAATGTCGTTCGAGAAGCAACATTTCAGGCACTGCCTTCTGTTCGCGTTTCAGCTGAAAAAAAGTGCCGCAGAAGCTCAGCAAATGATCTGTGCTGCTTTGGGTGAGGTTGCTGTGTCCTATAGTATGTGTAAGAAAAGTTCCAGCGGTTTAAGCAGGGAAATTTCAATCTCCGTGATGCAGAACGTCTGGGACAGACGCAGAAAGTTGACGATGAGTTCCTGGGTGAGCTCTGACTGTTGCACACAGTCAGAGCTCGCTCAGGAACTCGAAGTAACATGGCAAGCCATTGCAAAGCGCCTGCACAAGCTTGGGTGGATTAACAAGGAGGGCCATTGGGAGCCCCACCAACTCATAGCTGCGAACAAGTCTAGGCGCTACATGTTGCTGTGTCCTTGCTCTCCAGATTCAAGAAGGATTTCCTCCACAAGATTTTGGCCTGTGATGAGAAGTGGATCCTCTACAATAATCCTAAGCGGCGCAAATCATGGGTTTATCCAGGTCAGCCTACCACCAATACCGCCAAACCGAATATCCATGCCAGGAAGTTGTTGCTGTGCATATGGTGGGATCAGCGCAGTGTCGTACACTATGAGTTGCTCAAACCTGGTGAAACGGTCAATGCTGAGCACTATTGTCAGCAACTCATTCGTATGAGTGACGCAATGGAGGCGAAAAGGCCATACACCGGCAACAGCAGAAGGTCGGTCCTGCTGCTTCAGGATAACGTATGTCCTCACACCTTGAAAACGACTTTAAACACAATCACTGACCTGGGATGGGAGATTTTGTCTCACCCGGCGTATTCTCCAGACTTCGCCCTGTCAGATTATCACCTTTCGCTCCCTGCAACATCACCTGAGTGATATGCACTTCACTTCTGTCGAGGAAGTCCACACAAGTATTGATGACTTTATCAACTCGAAACAGCCCTCTTTTTTCCGCAGTGACATTCGGCAGCTCCCTGACCGATGGCTCAAATGTATCCAACATGACGGGGATTATTTCCCTGATTAGGTACGAATTCGATTTGCTATAATTTACTGTCAATGTGTCATGCCTGTGGCCGAGAATTAAGTTGCACACCAAATACATAGGACTTTCCTTTTCTGTTTTGAAAAATAAACAAGAATCAGCCTTGCTTTTACTGAAGCCAAGGCTTTTCAGCATTTGTTCTATTGATTCCACACTTTTGCTGCTTGCTTTAAATCACATATAGATTTATCTAATTTGCAGACTTTGTGTGTGTTCTTCACCTTTCACTTCAAATCCTTCTGGTTGCTTCATATATATCTCTTCATTTAATTTTGCATTCAAATATGCAGATTTAATATCAATATGTTGTACATGCATGTGTTTATATGCCACTGCAGTAAGAAATTATCTTACTGTGGTGTGCTTGACCACTGGAGCAAAAGTTTCATTATAGTCAGACCCATATTTTTGGCCATATCCTTTTGCTACTAACCTGGTCTTATACTTTATTACTTGAGCTGTTATCATTCTATTTCATCTTGAAGATCAATTTGCTTCCTGTAGCTTCCTTTTCATTTGGTTACTCTGTTAGTGACAAAGTGTCATTTGCTTTTAAGGACTTTATTTCATCTTCCACTGCACCTTGCCATTTTGTTCTTTCTTTTTCTGGAAGATCTTTTATATCACTTAGAGATTTTGGATCCATGTTAGAAATTTGGCTTGTTTTAACTCTTTGCCAATTTTCCCATTATATCTTGCTTTATATCTAAGTCTTTCTGGAAGAACTCCTTTATTTGAATGCTCAGAAACTTTAGGTAAATTAATATCTATAACCGATTCAAATCATTCATTGCTCTTCTGAAATTTTTTCAGTGCCTCTTTCTCAAGTCTCCTGTTTCTTTTCCCCCCATTTTATTGTCAATATCTACACTTTCTGGATAATTCTAACTTCCCATTTGTACGATGTTGAAATCTACCAGTTTTTCAGTTTCTTCTTTTTCCCTGCTGAATTAGTTTTCAAATAATTTTACTGATAGCTAGACACAATGAGACGTTTCTTCCTCCAAAGTAAACTCGATATCCTTTTGACCTAAAGTCGTAACTTGCACCTTCAACTGCTTTATCATCTAACTTCCTCCTTTTCTGTTTATGGACATAGTAGTAGGCTTTGCATCTAAGATTAATATTAGGTATGACTCCATTCCACCATTCACATGAGGGTTTGTTACTTGCTTTGGTGATCAACCTATTTTGCAAATGCATTGCTGTTGGCACTGTCCCCCCTCCACACACACACACCCTTAAGCTTTTGGTCAATTTGCATTTATTAGTATTGCTTTGCACACTTTAACTAAAGACTGGTTTTTTCTCTCTGTTACTCCATTTTGAGCTGGTGAGTACATTATAGAGAAGTTTGGTGAACAATACCTGCTCTCATTAAATACTCTTCAACTTTGCTGCAGTATTCTTAACTATTATCTGTCACAAAAATTTTATTTTTCTATTAAATTTATTTGCAGTAGAATTAAATTCTTTCAACTTTGCCAATACTTCATCCTTTCTACTTATTATATATATTGTGGCATATCTACTGAAGTGATCCATAAAAGACAAGAAATATGTCTTTCTTCCCAAGCTTTCAACTTCAAAAGGCTTACTTACACACACCTGAGTGTATTAGTTCTAACAGCTCTTTCGCTCTGTATGATGTTGGCTTTGAGTATGGTTTCTCCATAAGTTTTGCTCAAATGCATGAATCACAATAAAAACTATGCTTACAATTATTTATTTTCATACATTTAGCTAACTTTTGATTTTCCATTTCTTTAATTGTATCAACACTTTGTCTCAGCCTAAGATGCCATTTATAAATGCAGTTCTCATTTTTACACATAGTATTACTTCTCAACTGTGTTACACAGCTTGTAGCTTGTTTATTTTTATATTGAACTATGATCTCAAATAAACCATCTGTGACAATGGCATCAGCAATCATAGTTTAACCTTTGTTTACAGTGCAAGTATTTTCATCAAACAATACCTCCTCTACTAGCAACCACTTTTACTGACAAGAGATTTACAACTACTTCTTGAATATGCAAAACATTTGACACACTAAGGGTGTTTACATCTTCTTGAGTTTTGACTAATACTTCACCTTTGCCAAAACCTTCTGATTTCAACATATGACCATTTGCTATGGTTACATTTATACCTGATTTTTCTCTAAATTTATAAAAGAAATTTATGTCACTACACATATCACATATGGCTGGCTGCTCCTGAATCCACAATTTAAGACATTGAACTGTCAGATTTAAACATTGCTTTTGTTCATTTTGTATGTGTAAATGTTTCACTTATATGATGCTTTTCAGATGTTTCACTGTTTTGTGATAATGTATTCTGTACATCACCTATTGTATCAAGTTTTGCATTTTCGTTTGTTTATTAGCACAAAATTTATCTTTTACATTTTCATTTTTGCTACATACTTGTATTTCAACCTGTGTGATGTGTTATTATTACTTTGTACTTTACTGTTATGGATCAGTTGCTTAAGAATGAGCTTTGTTTTATCTTTATTAATATTACTATTCTTGTTATTAGCATTCAGATGTCAACACTCATTTCAAAAATGATTTGACTTGAAGTAGGAACAGCAAACGTTTTCTTTGTTTTAGAAACTGAAAATTGTGTTTCAGAGTGTGTTGCTGCCCTCCTCAGAGCTTGAAAAATACCACACCCACGATACCCAGGGCACATAAATTAGTGGCCTGAGCAGGTAAAAATGCAACCTTGTTGCCCGGTTGGGTAACTAAATTTAAAAATGAAAAAGTTTGGAATAGAATTTCCTACTAAAAGAAAAACGACAGTCATTGCATGTCGTGTTTCATTTCATTTCTAATCACCGGAAGTTGTAGTATTGTTACAGAGTGCCAAGGACAGAAGAATATCACTTCTTTAATTATATAATGCTATAGGTCTAGATATTGGAAACATATGTAATTTTGCTCTAAATGTTAATTATGAATTGCATCGGGATACATGCTTCTGATGGAACTAGCCTTCGGCGTTTAGTGACAAAAGAGCGAAAACTTCAACGAAGAGGACATGGCAGAATCACTAAATTTCTCAAATACCAATTTCATCATCATCTTAAAACTTGAGATATACGCTTTTATGCATTGAACATTTTGAATACAGACCCTTAAAACGGAAATCCCAAACATGTAAAAAACATTCATCATATTTTTTAACTTAAAAGAATTGAGGGTTCTGCTTTGCTATCTTAAAAGAAAAATGTTCCTGGGCAGGTAAATAACTTTTGCACATGCCCAGCTGGGCATATGTAACTTTTCAGATATTTTTCAAGCACTGCTCCTCAAGGTGCATTCTCCTCTCATACTCATCACACAAATAATTAAGATTTTACATAATCCTCTAATAGTTCTTCATTTTTGCATTCTAGAGCAGTTATCAATGTACTATAACTTTGTGGAAAACTACACAACAAGACTGTTGCCATATGGGTTTCTTTTATTTGTTTCCCAATGTTTAATTTTCCTGCCAGTTCGCTTACTTTTTTAATGTGACAGCATGGGAATAATCTCATTGTACTTTATACTATACAGCTTTCTTAACAAATAGTTTACTGGACAAATTTGCTCTCTCGTGTACTAATTTGAGTTTGTTCCAAGTGTCCATGGCACTGGTCTCGTGTAACACAATACAGTTGTGAATCGTCAATATACAAACAAATTTAGAGCTCTGTATTGTCTATCCTTTTTAGCCCATGTCTTATCTACAACTTGTGGTTTGGGTTCAAATACTAAATCAATTAGGTCTTCCCTAATTAGTAACATTTCCATTCTGAATTTCCAAGTGGCACAGTTAGTTTCTGTCAGTTTCTCAATGTGGATATCTTTTGATACCACCATTTTGCTGACTGTTCTGCATTGTAACTTATGATGTTGTAAATGTTAATTTATGATTTTTTTTTGCTTATTTCCAAAACTGTGACATGAAATTAGTACTCAGTCTCATAATCAAAGCATGTTTTGTTGAAGTACTTGGAGTTCTATTCAATAATGAGCACTATGCATACGAGTTAGGACCCAAAAGTTCGAGGACTTGATGTATAGTTAGTTCCTTTACCTTGAATACTTTAAAACACTGATGCACAACCACTTTCAAAATAATCCCCTTGGGCAACGATGCACTTTTGCCACCGCTCGTAAAGCTTCAGGAAGCATTGCTGAAAGCTATGTTTTGCAACCCCTCGTAACCTCCTGCGTTGCTGTTTTTTTAACTCATTTGTTGATACAAAATGACATCCCTGCAGATGTTGTTCAGTGGAAAGAAGTAAAAATAGCAGGGGGCTAAGTTGGGTGAATAGGCGGGATGTGGAAGCACATTAGTACGATTTCTGGGGAGAAACTCTGTGACCAGTAGGGACCGATGTGCAGGTTCGCATGGGGAAGGTACCATTGTCCACTTCACATCTCTGGCCGTTTATGATAGATTGACTCCTGTAAGCGACGTAAAATGTCCAGATAACGTTCCTTGTTGTCTGTTGTGCTCTCAGGAATAAATTCGGAATGGACAATGCTGTGAGAATCAAAAAACACCTCCAGCACGACTTTCCCTTTGCTGCGATCCTGCCTGAATTTCTTTGCGGCAAAGACTGATTTCCATGTTGAAGAAGCACGCTTTGGCTGAATATCAAACAAGTAGCAGCACATTTCAATACCTGTGATGATGTTATCCAAAAACGCAGGATCGCCATCGGCTTTGTTGATTAATTCACCCGATATCTGCATTCGTTTATCCTTTTGTTCGGAGGTCAAAAGGCTAGGGATAACGTCCTGATATACACGGTGCATGTTAAAATCATTTGTTAAAATGCTCTGGTATGTGCTCTCCGAAAATGTTAGTCACGCTAGCTATTTCCTCAATGGTTCGGCAAAGATTCTGATGAACACACTGTGCCACCACGCAATGTTTTCCTCACTCCGCGCAGTCACAGGTTGACCACAGTGCTCATTATCTACAATGGATCAGCCCTCTTTGAAACGCCAATACTATTCGTACACCTTTGATCTTGCCATCATGGAGTGACTGTACACCTTCGAAAGCATTTCTAAGGTCTCTGCAGTTGCTTTACCCAAACGCTGACAAAATTTAATGTTACAACATTGCTCTTCAAAAGCCATGTTTCTCACTTCGCAGAAGACAGATGACCAACCACAGCAGCAAATGTCTGCGTGTGCATTTCAATCACTTTCCATGGGCCAAATTCTCCCCTCCAATTCTGACTACGGAGGGGAGGGATGGCGGGATGTACTTCAGATGCTGTAGCTTTAACTACATGCTTGCATTGTCACGGGTAGGCGCTGTCCCCAAACTTTTGGATCCTACTCCGACAACATTAAAACTATCGTGCATTAAAAAACAAAACAAAAAAACAGTGCTTTGTCACAGTACATTAATCTTCATAATTAACAGACTTCTTTTTTTTTTTTTTTTTTTTTGATTGGAGGTTTAACGACCACCGTGAGCAACTCAATGGGCTATAAGCAGTCGCATTAACAGACTTCATCAATAATAATAATAATACTGTTATGTTTGTTTGAATTACTTTTCTTTGGTTATTTATTCCTGAATATTTATAAGTTGACAAAAAAAAATAATAATAATAAAACTACTAATGAAAACAAGAATATGCTTTTGAATCTATCTTTGAGAGTCCAAAGGTGATTATATATTTATATACCTGATGACTATACAGTATGTGGTTATATGTAATTATATTATGTGATTGTCATATATTGTTGTCATATTCTCCGGTATTCTTATATAGCTAATTTGTAGATGAAAAAACGTGATTGGCAACACCCATCATCCTGGTGGTTGTTGTGATCTGTAATGGCTGTTTGTCTTACTGAGTGATAACTAAGATGTTATTACATGGTGTCAGAATTGTGGGATTGTAAATGTTATAGTGTTATGACTAATTTGAGGCAACTGTATTAAGTTTATAGTTAAAGTAACATGGATTCTGCTAACGTTCGTCTTCCTCGAGAGTTGGAAGTAACTGCTGACAACATGGCTGCAAAACGGAAGTTGTGGAAACAATCATTCAAATTGTATGCAGTTGCTACACAACTTTTTGAGAAAACACCACAGGTGCAAGCCGCTACTTTCATGTCAGCAATAGGAACTTCGGCAACTGTGATTTTTAATACTTTTAATTTGTCTGAGGCGGATCAGAGCGATGTGGCTGTGATTAAAAAAAGATCTGATGATTGCTTTGCCCCAAAACCGAATAAGACTTATGTACGCTACTTATTTTTTACTTGTGTGCAGGGTGAGCAAGAGAATTTTGATTCTTACTTAACTAAACTTCGAATGAAGATTATTGATTGTGCTTTTGGTAATTTACAAGATGGTTTGTTGTGTGACCAGATTGTGCGTGGTGTACTTTCAGATAAAGTTTGTGAATTATTATTATTAGCTGAGGGAGAGTTGGCATTGAGTAAAGTGATTGATATATGCAGAGCTAGTGAACGGGCTTCGAATCAACTTCAGGAAATGAGGGCAGTGATGAATAAAGATAAAGAAGTCCTTTCGTTAAGAATAAACAAAAAAAGGGTTCCTACAGAATTCAATTGCTCAGAAATGCGCGAAGGATCGAAGTCCACAGTGGACATCAAATCGAAGGGAGTATGTTGGCGATGTGGTTTCGTGCACCAATTTCGGAACTGTCCTGCTTTCAGCGTGACGTGCAATTACTGTTCCAAGAAGGGACACTATGCGCGCCAATGCAAAGCTAATATGAAAACCCTTAAGTCACGAAATAAGGAAGTTCATGAGATTAGCGAATCTGATAGTGATTTGGAGGACATGGCTACATATGCCTGTGATACTTTACATATCAGTGAAGTGATTAATTTCTCAAATAATTACCAAGGTAAATGTGCTATTTGAAAAAGGAATTTGCGCTAATTTTAAGATTGACACTGGTGCAGAAGGGAATGTTATAACTGCAGAGATGGCAAGACAACTATCGGTGAAAATTTCAAATTCACAAGTTAAACGACTGAGGTCTTTTAATAATACGTATACACCAGTTATGGGAGAGATAAGCACTAAGTGTATTATAAAAAACAAACCTGTTACCCTTAATTTTCTAGTGGTTGAGGGTAGATTCAACTGCATTTTAGGATGCTATGCTTGTGAGAACTTGGGTTTAATAGTAAGAAATAAGGATTTCATTCAAGTTCATGAAGTTATAAGTCCTATTCTAGAAAAGATATTTCAAGGTATTGGTTGTATAAAGAATTTTAAATATGATATAGAGCTGCAAGAAGGTGCTTCGTTAACTATACATCCACCACGGCAATACCTTATGCAATTCGTGAGAAGGTAAAGAAGGAGATTGACATGATGGTGAAGATGAAAATTCTCATACCTGTTGCTAATCCTACTCCTGCAGTAAGCCCATTGGTAATCGTTAAGAAACAAGACAAAATTTGTTTGTGTTTAGACCCTACTGATCTAAATAAGGCTATTAAAAGATGTCACTTTCCACTCAAAACTGTGGAAGATATAGCTGCTAGAGTAAAAACAGCAAAATATTTTACCCTACTTGATGCAAAAAAGGGTTTTTGGCAATTACGTGTAACAAAACGTACTTCGGATTACTTGACAGTTAATACAACCTGGGGTCGATACTCATTTTTGAGAGTGCCTTTTGGACTTGCTTCGGCACCCGAAGTTTTCCAACAGGTTATGGAGTCAATATTGAAGGGCATTGGCAATACTGAATGCTCAATGGATGATATTCTGATTTGGGCAAACACGCTCAAGGAGTTACGTAGTTTAACATCGAAGGTCATTGATCGGAGTTTAGAGAGTAGAATTCGGTTGAATAAAGACAAGTGTGAATTTGAGAAAACAAGAGTTAAGTTCTTAAGTCACATTTTTATACCAAGTAGAATAGAAATTGACCGATCCAAGGTTGAGGCCATTGGAAAATTAAAAGTACCTACTTGTGTTACTGAGTTGCAGAGATTTATGGGTATGACTAATTATGTTTCTAAATTCATACCTAATTATTCAAGTATTTCAGAACCCATGCGCAGACTTCTACAGAAAGATGTCATATGGGAGTGGTCTTCTGACCAAGAAAAAGCCTTTTGTAAGTTAAAAGAATCTCTTCAAAATACTCCACAGTTGGCTTATTATGATGTAAACAAGCCAGTGGTTATTTCTGTGGATGCCAGTTCTCATGTACTTCTCCAAGCTGTACTTCTCCAAGATGGTAGACCGGTAGCATATTCTACTAAAGCATTAACAACTGCACAACAGCATTATCCTCAAATTGAGAAAGAAGCCTTTGCCATTCGTCATGGGTGCAAAAATTTCATGACTATATTTATGGCAAGTCTGTTACCATTGAAACGGATCACAAATCTTTAGAAGTCATCGCGAAGAAACCCTTATGTACAGCTCCACCTATATTACAGTGATTAATTTTTTATGTGCTTCAGTATTCGCCGAAAATAATATTTAAACGTGGTACTGATATTCCAATCCCTGACGCTCTAAGTCGTGACTGTAGTGTGGAGTCTTTGGAGACAGCTGATGAAGATCAAGAACTTTTTGAAACATTACTCGATATACCGCTTCCCTCATTAACATTTCAAGAGTTGATTGCAGCAACTAATTCAGATGAAGAATTACAACAACTCAAAAGAGTTATCCTTGAAGGTTGGCCACCAACAATAAAGGAAGTGCCTGTTTCTTTACACAAGTATTGGAATTATCGAGAAGAATTATCTGTATACGAAAATCTGTTGTTCAAGGCTGAACGACTGATTATTCCTAGAGTACTTCAACCTAAATATCTCAAACTTATCCATCAGGGTCATCTGGGTACTAGCCTTTCCTTACATCGTGCAAGAGAAATAATATTTTAGCATGGAATGTCTAAAGAGATTGAACTATTTGTTCAAAAATGCCCAACGTGTCAACAAACTGCTCGTGCTCCTAACACAGAATCACTGCTGATGAAACCCTATTCCCTGTTTTCCATGGCAATGAATAGCATCAGATTTATTTGACTTCAAGGGTGACCATTATTGCCTTGTAGTTGATAGTTACTCCGGATATTTTGATTTTAAAAAACTAAGTCAGCCTACGTCTCAAGCTGTGGTTAAGTATTTAAAAGTTACTTTTGCCACTCATGGTATTCCTGATATCTTAGAAACTGACAATGGTCCACAGTATAACTCTGAGGCATTTCGTAATTTCAAAAGAGACTGGAAAATACAACATCTCACATCCAGTCCTCATTATCCCAAGTCAAATGGTTTGGCAGAACGGTATGTGCAAATCGCTAAGTTAATGTTAAAGCGTACTGATCTAGAACAATCTGACTTGCATCTGGCACTATTGAATTAGAGGAATACTCCTGGCAGTGACCTACCTTCTCCAGCTCAACGTCTATTTGGACGTCCTACATGAACAATGATCCTGTTACATCCTCTGGTACGTTTGCCTCGGGCGTCAACTTCTGCTCACCTCCAGTTCTCCAGAGAGAACCAACGTATAAATGCCACAACTGGTACTCATAACCAAGCACCATCACTGGTACAGGGTCAATCTATAAAACTCAAAATGGCACATCGCAACTGGATTCCTGCTACTGTATCTGAGAAGCTTGATACTCCTCGCTCCTATTCAGTTACCGCTCAGGATGGCACCACTCTTCGACGCAATGCAGTGTATTCGTCCAACAAAAGCTCTATTCACGTCGAAAAAGCCTGTAGTTGAGTGCCCACCAGTTTTGTCTCCCCTGGAGAACTCTCAAAACTATGATACACCTATGCTTACTATACCCAATCCTAATCGGTTGCTCCTTCCTCAGAACTCTCCAACTAAAGATAAACATCATGTTACTATACCTGAATCACAATTACCATCTCGTTTTTCTCAGTGCATTGACACACCTACTAAGTTGTCTAATTCTGTGACCACTCGTTCAGGATGAAAAATTCATCCACCTGATAAACTAAATCTTAAAAAAAAAAAAAAAAAAAAAAGAAAGATGTCATATATTGTTGTCATATTCTCCGGTATTCTTATATAGCTAATTTGTAGATGAATAAACGTGATTGACAACACCCATCATCCTGGTGGTTGTTGTGATCTGTAATGATTGTTTGTCTTACTGAGTGATAACTAAGATGTTATTACAGTGATTAAAGTGATTATATGTATATTTGTCATTTTAGTGTTGTACAGAACGGCAAACTTTAAGCATAAGACAAAAAGGTTCTTAATCAACACGGTCTTTCACCATTTTATGGCATATTAATCCTTTTTGTAGTTCTTTAAACTGTCTTAAACTTACTATGATTTAAATCTCCCTATGAGCACATGTGGCATTCTGGCTTTCACACACTTAGGCACAATTCAAAACACAAACACAAGAAAAAAAGCAGATTACATCACGTCCAGAGCTTAATCAATCTTCAAGAGAATTCTTTTTGAACAACAACTCAATGTTTCTCTGCCGATGCCAAAAAAAAAAAAACATCCAGGCATCGTCCCAGCATTCCTTGCCCAGCCAGCAGCTCCGTATCCATGGTAACAACATTGCAAACTGAAAAACGTGTAGGTGCAAAAGACGGCAATCCCAAGGGTGCAACACCAACAATGAAGGTAGAAATAGCTACCAAAATATCACATTTTTATAGCTTTCTTTTTACATAACTTGAGTGTTGGTTTATTAGCAATACTTTAAAATGTATCAGTCAGTCAGCTGATATAACATCAGATATAAACTACCCATTTACTTGGTTTTCCTGAGAGAAAAATGTTCATGGTGTTAGTTCAAAATAAGATGTAACGTACTCCCCCTAAACCCAGAGGTAGAAGAGTCACGTGTTTCATCTTACTTTTGTCACTTTGATGAAATATTGTGACATCTGGAAAACATAACAAGAGTGCTGCAGTTCCTTTACAGAGTGCTTACGGAAAACAAAGTATTGAAGCAGCACGCAGATGCAACAATAAACATAAGCACATTTCAGTTTCAAAAATAAAATCTTGATCGTCAGAAATACTATAAATGAGCCCTTCATTGGAATTACACAGACAGTCTATCTGATACACATGGGGAGCTGGAACTATTTTTCCATGTAGTGTCATGGTACAAAACAGCACACAATTAAAAGAAAACAGACTGTTCACTGGAAATATAATCCTAATAAAAAGTAAGCAAATCGCTGGGTGGAATTAAGCAACACTATATGTCAATCCATAGTGGTTCCCACGAAAAACAGAGGGCTGAATAAGCAATAGCATAAATTCGAAATAATAAGCCACAGATGGCAGGGAGTACACATACTAATTTTAATAGCACACTTTCCCACTGAACCAAATGGACACAACTGCAGCTAAAGCTAGAGAACCAGTATTCAATACTTTACCTTAAAAAATTAACTGAAAATTTTCTACAGAGTTTATGGACAGAAATCAGAAGATGTTGATTTAATTCTTGTTCCAGAACAATTTGACTTTCTATTCCGCTGAAGAATTAGCCACAACAGTTAATCGTGGTATTTCTTTAAAAAGAAAAAATATATATATCTGCCTGCATTAAACTAAAGGTTCTTTTTTCATTTATTTTTAGGATGTTCCTTATCGGTAAATGTTGTGATACTTCTATAAGAGATGAAAGTAATAACTGAAAAATCGATGAAAAAAAGTTTAGTTAAACAAGTAATTGTTTTCAATGCACATCTGTCTCTTTTTAACCGTGATTCATACATCTGTAAACTTCTTTTCAATTAACCAGTTGCAAGGATGGAATTCAAAAAGCCTCCAGAGACATTCTGATAATGAAAGATTATTAATGCTGTATCAGGAAATAACAGGTTTCAAATCTAGC
Organism: Macrothele yani; assembly: GCA_039090855.1. Classification (NCBI taxonomy): domain Eukaryota; kingdom Metazoa; phylum Arthropoda; class Arachnida; order Araneae; family Macrothelidae; genus Macrothele; species Macrothele yani. Next base: position 135,172,470 of record CM077023.1, read on the forward strand.
TGGGAGATCTTTTATTTTACTTCCTACAAATATTGCCTGTATATCTGGTTTGCACTAAATGCATACACTTAAACAAAACCTCCTAAGCTGAAATTCTGTTTTATTTTTCTTAGGACCTTATTTTGCAGAAACCTATTTTTTTCCCTTGAAAAAACAATAGTTTTCCTATTTCCCATTGAAAAATGCCAAGGTAAACCTTGAAGCTAAAAAAAAAACAAAAAACCTCCCAACAGTGCCCCTCCCCCCAAGAATGTTTTGCATTCTGGTTCTGGCACACTTGCATCCAAGTATGCTTTATTCAAATAGCTAACAATCATTCTAGTTCATGACCCCCCCCCCCCCGACTATTTGATAAGCACAAAACCTTTTCCCTAGGTTTACAGTTAAAGTTTGTAAACTTCAGCCGGATTTTTTTCAACTCGTCACGCATATTAAATATCAGATATCACCCATGCCATATCTGGGACTTGAATCTAAGCCTAACTCAGACAATTAGCCAGAAACAAGTGTTTCTGCCCCCCCCCCCCCACACACACACACAAACACATAGCATTCAGCAGCAATTCAGTAGAAACTAATCAGCACTTTTATCATTGGCATTAAGGAGTTCACTGCCTTCCATTTGTTCTTTGTTAATAGCATTCATAATTAAATCACAAATTCTTTTTAATTTGGGAAACTTAACTGCACGTTTAGTACAAAAACCTTTTTTTTTTTCTGAAGTACTTAAGCAAATCATTTCTCTCTGAGGAGATATTGCACAGAAAGCAATGTAAAAACCTCAGGGGGGGGGGGAAGGTGAAAACTTAAATCATAATAAGACAATGAAACTCCTGATAACTTAAAGAAACATTGGATCTTGAATAGTGTGTCCAAGAATCCAACCTTCACTGCGTACTAAGCCATAAGTTATAAAATGATGTTACACCATTTGGTGACAACATATTAACATCAGCAAGACATCTATTCAGATTACTCCAAACAAAATTATGTTTATGTACACTCACTGAACATGTATTTTCTTTCAAATGAAATTCTTACATAAGTACAGTTATATACATAGAACTATTATATTGTTCCTAGAAACATCACACAGGAAGCATTTAAACAGCTCAATTGCTTTCCAACTTCAAAATTTGAGTATATGTTTAGGATGGAAAGAACTATATCCACATTTTTCTTTCAGACTTTTGAAAACTTTTTTGAATGAAACATTCAATGTCAAACTTTCCATAGTGCAATTTCGAAATTTTCTTATTCAAATTCAGTTACATGATAAACCATTTTAAAGCCTTTTTTAAAAGCTTTAAAAAGATATCACTTTCAGTTCTGCATGTTAAACATAACCAACATTATGAGCTAACTCATACATTCTTGAGGAAATTCCTCCCCCTCCCCCCACACACAATTTTAAATGTTAGTAACTCCTACAATAATCAAAATAAGCTTCAAGAAGTTTGCTTATTTTTGCTTCCTGTTGGGTATGCCACCTAACTTTAATCCAAATCTGAGGATGCAAGGTTGTTAATGGTAAATGTGCTGATCTGCTGAGCATATGACACAAGTGCGCGCACACACACACACACATTATGACTTTAACATTTTGGCCATTTTCACCAAACAACTTTGTACAGAATACATTTTCTCACATGTTAAAACACAAAGTATATATACAGTATATATACATGGTGATTTTTTCACTTAACAGCTTTGACATAAATAGGTTGAATAAAGCTCATGTTGAGAAATGGCTTCCTAGTTTCTTAATTCAATTACTAATCAAAAACAACTTTTATGGGAATTTTACTAGGAAATTTTATTTAAATTGCAAATTCTCGGAGAAAACAGCCTAAAGAAGGAGAAGAGTTTTCTCCGAGAATTTGCAATTTAAATAAAAAATTTCCTAGTAAAATTCCCATAAAAGTTGTCTTTGATTAGTAAATAAATAGGTTATTTAAAATGTACTGGCAGTTTGATGTAGGAATGAAGAAGCATAACACTTTGTTGTCTAATATTATAACTGTCATTTGCCTTTTAACTAAAAATGAACAAATAATGGGATGGAGCTTTGAAAAAGTAGAATGCCACTTAACTCTATATTTTTTACAGATAATTTATATTATGAGATGAAATTGTAATAATTTTTTTTCTAAACATTTCAATGGGATTTCCTTATAGTGTGATGTTATACACAGACCAAACAAACACCTGAATATTCCATACAAGCCATCCTATCTCAAAACCTTTTACGGAAAGCATGCATAATTCTTGGAAGTATAGAAACACAACAAAAATATTTGACAGTATTTAAAAAGGTCAAGCATTTCAGTTTATTTAATTTTTTTAAAGGTATTGTTACATACTCAGTTTCCATACCTAATAGTTCACCATATAACAGCAAGAACTATATGTTAATAGCAAAGTTAAAACTCATTCGAAACATTTAAAGACCATAGTTCCTAAGTGGGAATGGGTATAACTGCTTAAAGAAAAATTAAATTGTACCATCGTATTATTTAAAATAAGGTAACAGGAGATAATCTGACAAAAACAATAACATTAATTTAGTTATAATAATTAATAGCAGCCGTTACTAATATATATCTCAGGGAGGGGGGCATACAAAGTATTTTGCCTGGTCTGATAATTTCACTAAATGATTGATTAATAGAATTTTACAGCATAAGTGTTTTGTAGCTAAAAAAGTTATTACTGGAAGCCCAGTTAAAAATCTGAGGCAGATATCTTAAATGATTACAGAATGATTTTAAATTCCATTTTGCTTTAAAAAAAAAAAGACACAAAAAGGTTTCATTGACCTTAATGTCATATTTAATGTTGACTATTACATTTTGTAGTCATAACTTGACAATGAATGATTTCCTTTTTTTTTTTTTTTTTTTGCAGCACACTGACAATCAATAATTTTGTTCCCTAAAAAAACATTTTATAGTTTCTTCAGTTTAAAATACATTTTAGCTGGATTCTTAAATACTTTTCTTACTCTGATGGCATTATATATAAATAGAATTTTTTTGTACAAAGGGAATGGAGCAATATTTCCAAGGAATTAATTATCTTGAGCTACTTGTCTAGAACCTAGGGTAACCAACCAGACAAAAAAAAAAAAAAAAAATTACTCTTCCACATGATATAGTTTTAAACAAATGTAAATTTGCAAACTCATTTACCAATTGCGTTTACTATCATTACATAGAATAGGCGAAGTACTATATTTTTGCACATTCTGCAATAACAACCTATGGTACTGTAAAACCACTTCTTTGGTTTTTACAATACAGTATTATTGCATTATTTCATAACAAGAAATTATTCTATTCAGCAGAATATAATATTCTTACTTACATCTGCCAGATTTCAAGCCACAGAAATCTAATTTTGGCTCTTATCAATAACCTTTTGTGAATTTATATTATATGATGTGCACATTTTTATGATGGATAGGGAGATATTAATATAGTATGTTTATATGTCATTGATATTAATATAGTAATTTTATATATCATTAAAAGTATTCTACATAAAATATTAAGGAATGTGTTAGGGTTTAATGCATGTAATACATACTTAAATGTTGGGAAACATACCAATATGCCCTCTTTGAGGTTGTTTAAACTTGGGCATGAAGCACAACATTTGATTTTCTCATCAAAATACTAACAAAACTGTACCAAACACACTTGCAGTCTTATAGCAAAATGACATAAGGTACAGAACTGGATCTGAATGTGCAATAGCAAAATGCATTTATGCATATCAAATGATGGTGTATCACAGCATCAGATTTATTAAAACCATAAAAAGTTTGCACTCTACAAATGTCAATCTACCACACAGAACTGCTTTACATTATAAAATGGTTATGGTCTGCTTTGTTGACATTAAAGAATTATTATATTATGTTGATGATATACAAAAAAATTTAATATACAAAAAAATTAACCTTATTTTTGATAATAGCCAAAATGTAAGATATTATTTACAACTCTTTTTTTTTTAATCACATGGACTTAGACCACTATTTGCACTTGCTAACAAATATCAGCTTTTAAAGAAATCAAATGACAAAATAAGCCCCAATTTGAACTATCAGATATAAACTAGTAATCTTTCCAAAGTAGTATGTATATTTGGGATAGTACATTATTTAAAAAAAAAACTATTTCTTAAATTATATTACTTTTAATTAGAATGGTAGGATTAGTCAGTAGATTATTTTGGTAAGTAATGATGAAAAACAAAATATCTTCAGGAAACCTATGTCCATGAAGGTAAAACTTCAATATCACAGCCATAAGTTTCTCAATTGATAAAAGTGACTACAAAAGTTCATTCTTCTCCAGAAGAAATTTCAAAATCACTTAGGTACTACTGGCTAAGGCAGGCTATTTTTAATTTTCACAGAATGGAAGAAACACATAGAAATGAGAAATAAACAGATATTTTTACCAGGTTTTTTTAAAATTGTATGAACTCCATGAAAGTTGAACGTTTACAAAATGTTTAAAAATCAAAAGGTATGGCAGCGACTGAGAAATCTAATAGCAAAACCAAAAGCTCATAAGAAGTGGTCTGCAGCTCAGTAAAAACACTATTTAAACTGATTAATGCTAGAATTTTGGAATGAAGAAAAAAATATATTAGCTTTGTAAACAAATAAAATAAAATATAAGTTCATCTCAGAAAAACATGGTGAGGGAAACAGTAATAATTTTCTAATGGGCACCAGTGCTTCAAGTGCAAAAGTGATTCTATAAATCACTGAAAAAACATTAACACTCTTTCAAGACACCTCCCCCCCCACCCCAATCTTATAGACCCATTTTCTATGAGATTACAATTAGTCTAATACATTTCACTAAAGTCCTCTTTAGCAGACCTCTTATTATGGCAGTGAAACGTGAAATACAAACCATCATTTGGATAAAACTATATGAACTTAATAAATAACCAAATGAAGACATTACATGGGGAGTTTAGCCTCAAGAAATTTCTTGGGTACCAATGGAAAACTGCATGTGGAGTACAGAACATACTCATCACAATACAGAATAAAGTGTACTGAATTTCCCATATGCATAAAACCAAGCAATCTGAACAAGTCATCATTACTCTTTCTCAAGATATTTAAGGGCCGGTACATGAAAGAAATCATAAGCCTTATTTCTCACTGTAGCAAACAGTCTGAAACAATAGTAGAATAAATATATTTTATTAAATACTAAAGGTGCTATCATGGGCAATTTGAATCAACCTCATGGGGGCAGTAAAAAACGCATATTCTGAGGAAAAATATTTTTGCAATTCTGAAAAATAATAGAACTAAAATACTTCACCCTAATTCCACTTTGTATAAATAACCACAGCTACATACAATAACCATAAAATCACAGTAGATAAATGACGTTATTATATGTCAAAAACTGCATACAGTTGTTTAATTTTTATTTCAAGTTTTTTCATAAAAAGATGGGCACCATCAAATATTTATTTTACAGTTTTCTTCCTATGTAATTTACCCTGAGAAATTTACTATTCAAATCATTATGTGAAAATTAGTTATTACTTATTATTTCCTGTCATGACTAAAGTACAACGTGACATTACTATTTTGGTACAAAGTTAACAGAAATAGCAATGGTGAGACCCCCACTTACATACAGATCACGTTGACATTCCATTTTAACGTGTTGACGACCATGCTGACGATTCTCAAAACTCCGTGTCTCGCGAAATGTAAAACTCTTAAAACGATGCGTTTACAGGACATATCTGTAATGAAACTTTTTACCAAGAAAAGTAGTACATACCAGCAGCTAGATCCTCTTTAACATACAAGCACATTATTATACAATGTGCAAGTTCAAAGTATGGAAACATATTAAGTTTCGTAACTTGATTAGCAATCTCCAAAAACGCTTCGGGATCCATTTTTGATTAATAATAATGTGCCACAGATAACTTAAACCGGTGCTATTATCACTAGCAAAACTAAGAAGGAAGGAAGAAAAACAACGTAAGATAACGACGACACGAAATTGGTAAGGATGGATGTCAAGTACTTCTGCGCATGCGCAGAGGATGTTGGTGAATCAAGGGATAGAAATAAGTTTTTCCGTATGTGGAAATATGGAATTTTACCTTCACCTAGCAAATTCTAAAATCATAAAGCTGTAGAAATAAGGAAAACACGCATGACACAATTAAAAATTGCTTTATATCAACGATCACCTTTTTAAAGCCCATGTTTTCTGTCACGTACCGTAGTGGCAAAAAATAGCTTCAGGTCTGTTCCATCCCAAAATAATATTTTGTCTCATGAAATAAGCAAAATTGCTATGTTCAAAGTCATATAAAGTGAGTATTCCCTTATTTAAAACGTTATAATTGGGAAGGCAGCCAGTCAGAATCACACTGTGTTGGGCTGGTTGTTTCAGTTAATATAAAGTCACAATTGCACCGCTGTTTTCGGTATGGTAAGTATACAATGACTTTAGCGAGGTTAAGCACCCACGTGTAAAAAAGTACGTAAAAAGTACCAAAAACTATTAGTTTTACTTGAAGGATTCTTAGATTTTAAAGAGACTTAAAAAAAAAAAACCGCTGACATATCGCAATGGAGTTTCTGTTCTAGGGCGAAAGTTGAAAAGTAAAAGTTCACATTTAGATTGAGAATTGATTGAGAACAGGTTCTACAGATAAATGAGCAAATAAAAATCGAAGGCGATACAGGAGAGTGTAAAGGTGTAACTGTGAGAAAGTGAATTCATCGGAGATCTTACCATTTTATTAAAAATACTAGCGATTTCACGGAATCACTTCAACGACGTCACGCAACTAAGCGAATAAAGGATTCTAGCTAAACAAGTTAATTCTAAAAGAAAGGAAAAACTGGAAATATAGCCGATATAGTATTGACTAGGAGGCAAACAAATGAAGCTTCATCATGAAGAAAGAAAATACCTTTTTAGGGCGTTCATCCGTGATTGTGTGAATAGCTCATGGCGTACGTTCGTCTACAATTTAAGTTCTTTGGCACAATGTATGGAAAACATTAGGGTCATGTTTTCGAAACGAGATCTTTTTGCAAATACATATAGTATTCTAATTATAAGACCGCCGGCCGAGCGGCAGCTGGTGGTGTTTGAGCGCCTGCGAGGCAACCACAGTTACTAGAAAGTTATATATTCTTTTTCATGGAGTATGCAACACATATAAGTTAGGAAAACAGAGGAATTAATTCAAACGTGACGTTTATGTGTACACTAAAATAATGCATGCAAATATAGAAAACTTGATTGTTGAAGTTTTTCAAATGTCATTCGCAAAAAGTAAGCCGTACTGTTTAGGCACAAACTTGCCACTGGAGTCAACCACATCCATCTATGACAAAGAGAGTTTTATTCTAGTATTGATATCAGCAAAAGTTTATCAACTGCTTGAATCATTTATTGGAATGGAGTGTTAGTATCATTTAATGTTACCTGTTTCAACCATTAAGAGACAAAAGATTTTCTTGCAGCTCCTTTAACTTCTAGAAAATCGAGATCCTTATTTCATGCGAAACTGAGATCTACAACTGGGCACCAAAGCCAACGTGAATTCCGCGAGAAGCATGTAAATTCAGAAGACTTTGTGATCAGTTTTGATGCACCTTAGCCTTTTCATGCTTTACGACATAAAACTTAAATACCAACTATAGAACCAACCAGCAGTTCCGTCTAGGTATATGAAATTTTCTGGCATCCATGAAAATATTATAAAACTACTAAGGTGCATTGAAAATTTTCGTAAAGAAAATAATTATTCCTTTGTTGCCATGTAATCACTGAGAGCGCGTGAGACACAGAAAACACAAAATCCAAATAAAGGAGGTAAATTTTCAGCATTTAGAGATGTCGCGGTTGCAAGAAAACTATAGCAACAAATCTAAAGATGGATGTAATTAAAAGAGTACGATTGACATTATTTTTCATAATGTCAACCGTACGCCTTTTCATTAGGATTTTTTCAGATAGTGAGGTCAGATCAATTAGTAAACATTGTGACATCGTCCCAAAGTGTAAAAGGTTTGCATTCCGAAGTATGGACACAGTTTCGATTACATGCAAGTGTATCGTCACATTGGGAAAACGCATCCGGATTTTGAAAGTCTAGGTCTGTATCTCCCGTTGCTTTGCTCATTGAAAACATTAAGTTTTATACAACACAACGTAGAAGGCCACTAAGGCTATCAGCGCCAGCTTAAGGCATGTTTGCGCTCTGATGCAAAGTACCTTTGCGAACTTTTACCTGGAGAAAAATTACCTAAAGTTTTCGAATTATATATGCACACATGCACCCCTTCCACTCCCAAGAAGCTCGAGATAAAATGTTTAAGTCTCGTTCAACAATACAGCAACATAATTTGTCTCATGACAAATTGTGATTTCATTCACGTTGACAGATCTGGAAAAAACGTTCTGTTTATGAAACGGAACAAATCACCAAAATTAAAGTCTTAAAAAACAGCTCTTTATTTGTGTACAAAATTTTAGCACATCTTAGGTTATTACTTACCACAAATGCATTCTCTACAGTTATCGTGGAAAGTTCTACCAGTTTTTGCGTTCTTGAGACATGCTTGATCGTAAATAATTTTTTCTATTTCCTTAGTTTCAAAAATGCCTTTTTCTCTTTCCCATGGTTTCAATGTTAATGAGATTCTTATTGAAACTGTTATTTTCGGAATTACAGAATCTAAATTATTTACATATATGTGCTGTAAAACACCTAAGGGATTTTAATTGTTTTCTGGATCAATTCAACCGATTGATAACTTTAATTTATCGAATAGTTTTTGAGAGCAAATATCTTTATTTTGATCAACTGTAAGAATTAATTCAAAATTTTACAGTATTTCATCAAAGCATCGTCTCTCATAGACTTAATTTTATCGAAGTTTCAAAGCAAACCAAAGTAATCGTTATGGTGTTTTTGAAAGATTGTAATTTTCTTTTGAAAAAGTAATGGACCTTATTCATGTGACATCAGAAGTGGATTTCTGGAGACCAACATGGCTGCTGATTCAATGTTTTCACTATTTGATTATCCCTTACTGTTGGCTAATTTTTACAATCCTAACGTCGTGGATTTTGCCGAGGAATTAAAGCTATAGGGCGAAGAAGAAGAAATTATTTTCTTAGAAGAACAAATCGAGGTTGCAAAAATATACCAAGACAATTTTGTGTTCGATGTTTATTTCGCATGACGCAGGAGAGCATCGCCGTTAGTCATTATGAAGTTTTTAATGTAGCATTTCTTGTACACGCTATATTAAATTTTCATGTTCTTATTGTCAGACATTGGCGAAATATTTGAAACATAAAACTGAGTACCTTGTTTTGTAAAACAAAAACATGTAGAAGCTCAAGCAAATACATAATAAGGAAACAAACTAGGGTTAGCATTCATTCTAACTACCTTGAGTAATCACGCTAGGCAATCTGCTTAAAAATTAAATGAATGTGTAGCATTAAATAAAAGAGAAATTACATATATGTTTGTTTTATTCTTTGAGGAAAGTAGAACTTAATTCGTAATTTACCGATCCAAATATTCCATCAGTTTTCTCCTATTTTTTTTTTTTTTTTTTTTTTTGAAATTGAAATTCGAAGGAATACTACGAGGTTTCAACTGCCTTTGATTCGTAGTTTCATAATTTCCAAAAGCTTTTTCGTTAAAGTGGACAGAACCTATTGGAGAGTGCACATCGGAATGGAAATCACCGCGTTTCATTTTGCACAGCCATTCTTTTAATAATTTCGTCTTTTTCAGAGGAAAATTAAGGAATGTTTTTCTTTCGTCTACACAATATAGGTTGCAGGATTTATTAGCACAACCATACGATGAGCAAAAGTTAGACATGTCGTTAATACATTTACGAAAATCGCGATTTTCCTTAACCCTTGCAACGTAACGCCCTGCAAAGCAGCGGGAAAACGCATGCAAACAAACTGTTGTTGGTCCTCGGCCACAGAAAGGCTTTCCCATGATGCAATGCGAGGTGAATAAGGTCCATTCAAGGAGGTTAGAATAAGATATCTGGAGATGCCCTCACTAATGGAACAGTACCACTTTGCGTGAAGCCTATAACCGCGAGCGACAACCGTCAAAGTGTGGGAAAGCTGATGGGTTTGAATACTATTGCAATGCATTTTGTGTTGGCCGAATCGCCTTCTTTCGTCGCAAATGTTTCCAATTTCGCATCGTAAAGTGCTGCCGATGTGTAAGAAAATGATGAATTTATAGAATTCTTAAGGCTCTACGAGACCCGCCATCTTGTATTGCTGCCTTCTCTTGATAACCAACGGGCAAGCGTATTTCACAAATTGCTCGGGCAATTTTGCACATTTTGGAACACCGTTTGTGGCTAACGCAAGATATATGGTAAATAAAGACTTCCCTGGTTTCAGAATCTTTATTGACCTTTCCCTTCATTTTTTATCTGCAGCGAAAGTCGTACCAAAGCGTCTTCCATAGTTTTATTAATTAATAAAAAATACTTAAAGAGTCCAAAATGAAAATCTGAAACCAGGGAACTCTTTATTTATCATATATCTTGCGTTAGCCACAAACGGTGTTCCAAAATGTGCAAAATTGTCCGAGCAATTTGTGAAATACGCTTGCCCGTTGGTTAACAAGAGATGGCACAATACAAGATGGCGGGTCTCGTAGAGCCTTAATTGTTTTGAGACTCCCTCCCATTTTTATTCTAAATTGAAATACATGAATATTAGTGCGAATTCTAAACACAACATAACGTTAAAATAAAAACTTCACTCGTATAAGAAGTATAATTCATTCCGGTTTGATATTAACACTGTTTCTGCAACCGAAAGCCACGCTATTCCAAAATACACACAGTTCAAATTACATAGATATCATGTAAACAACGTCAAATTCCCACAGTTTGCGGCTTCACGGTTAAGAGACTCAGAGCAGCTCCAGAAGTATTATTCTAACCTCCTTGGGTCCATTGCGGTATCAAGAACTGTAAAAAAAATAAGAACTTTTAATTATTGCTTGGGATTTAAAGGCATTTTTCATCAACACTTCCTTAATCAAAATAATTGTTCTTCTTACTATTTTGTACTTGCTATGTACGTACTTGCTTCTGATTGTTCTTGGATTTAGGAGATATTTCTGATATCGTAGCCAGTTTTCTTAAAGAAGGAAGCAATTTTTAAATCCCTCATCAATGCGATATATGTTTGTAACATTTCCATTTATTTTCCTATTGATCCAAGGAAACTCTGAATTGCCGCCCCGGTGGCGCAGTGGTCTAAGGCGTTGGCCTCTGATCATTCGTCCGTAAGGGGTCCGGGTTCGAATCCCGGTCAGGCATGGATGTTGTGTTTGTCTTACGGCACTGGCTCTCTCCCTTCCCTGGAACCAGTGACCCTAAATTAGGGACGGGCGACTGCTTATAGCCCATTGAGTTGCTCACGGTGGTCGTTAAACCTCCAATCAAAATCAAACTCTGAATTATCTTATTTCCATCTTGAAACATTTTGCTGACTACTGAATTCGAGGAAGAACTTTGAAGCATAAGACTAAGGAACATGGAACCTGAAAAATCTTTTAGTTTTGCAGCTAAAAATCGAGCTTCGTAACTTGATAAGTTATCTTTTACATTGTCTTAGCTAATGAAAAGTAATGCATCGTAATTTTTTTCTATCTGATAAATTTTTTCTGTCTATCTGTTGTTTTGAGAATCGAAGAGCTTAAACTTTGCATTCCTATGTAGTATCAGGCATGCATTTGAGAGTGAATTTTGGAATGTATGTCATGAAAATTTCGCCGCCCCGGTGGCGCAGTGGTCTAAGCGATGGCCTCTGATCATTCGTCCGAAAGGGGTCCGGGTTCGAATCCCGGTGAGGCATGGATGTTGTGTTTGTCTTACGGCACTGGCTCTCTCCCTTCCCTGGAACCAGTGACCCTAAATTAGGGACGGGCGACTGCTTATAGCCCATTGAGTTGCTCACGGTGGTCGTTAAACCTCCAATCAAACAAACAAACAAACATGAAAATTTCCCAACGTATTTACATGCCTTCTTTTCGTCAAACAAGAATAATTTGCACTTCTATGAGATTTTTTCCAAGAATGTAATTTTTTTTGTCAGCACTTCCAGCTAATGTGGTTATAGTGTTATACACTACTTACTGTTGCAAAAACGCGCGATATTGACTGTCATGTGAGCATCGATAAAAAAAAAAAAAAACTCCGCCAAGCTTTGTGTTTTCTCGAAGCGTTTTTTTTTCTTCTGAACAGGCGTTTTTCCCACCATGATTTAAAATTACATGCTTCTGTCGAACCGAAAGAGTAGTTAATATCAACCGGTATGTATACGTAAAAATTGTGTTGTTCTCCTGGTGAATAATGAAGAATTCGGGGAAGCCGCCCCGATGGCGCAGTGGTCTAAGGCGCTGGCCTCTGATCATTCGTCCGTAAGGGGTCCGGGTTCGAATCCCGGTCAGGCATGGATGTTGTGTTTGTCTTACGGCACTGGCTCTCTCCCTTCCCTGGAACCAGTGACCCTAAATTAGGGACGGGCGACTGCTTATAGCCCATTGAGTTGCTCACGGTGGTCGTTAAACCTCCAATCAACAACAACAACAACAACGAATTCGGGGAAGATTAAGAGGCTCATAAATAACTTTTTAAGAATTCCAGTTACTCAACTTAATCAGCTTATAATTCCTAATCATTAGTGGAACTCCTGAGGCTGACAGAGCACCTTCCTTTGTTCTAAAAAATTCTTTTGGCTGCGCATGTGTTCCATAGCACTGAAATGAACTCGAATTTTGCTACTGCCGTCTCAGGAGGATGGGTATTTCTGTGTTTTGAGAAGGACAGAAACCAAAACCACGACTTGCATATTTTCATGATTTTATACCTGCATTTCGCACTGTGCGACTTCAGCTCAGAATCTTAAGTCACACATCCGAATCATGTTACTATAAAACAACAACAAAAAAAAAACAACAACAAAAACAGTTCTCTGAGTCTGCTCTAACGCAAGCAAGTAATATATTAAAAGGAATATAAATATTGCTCATTATGTTAAATGAACATCATAACAAGGATTCTGAAACGGAGTTGCATTTTGTTTACCTTTCTGTGTTATATCTGATTCTTTTTTTTTTTTTTTTTTTTTTTTTCCCTGTCCGTGTCTAGTTTTTGATTCAAGTGAACACAGGAAACGTATAGCTTGAAATATTGTATAAATTATAACCTGGATAAACCGTAGCTCCACGGAGCAAAAATACAGTGTGTGTATTATGCAATATCTATCTAGTACAATCATTAGCGCTGATGGAGAGGGAGAGAGCAAGAGGGGCACTTGCCCTTCCCTGGTAATTTGACTATGCTATTTCTGATCTCAAAACGTACTAAAACGTTTTTCGAGATACCACTCATTCTGATTGCGGTTTTTTTTTTGTTGAATACTTCTGGGTGCACGTATATACAGTAAAAATAAGAGAAACGTTGGAAATTTACAGTAGAAGTAGAAAGTTACAGTAGAAAGGAATAATATTGATTTTTATATTGAATACTGGAGCACAGCGAAGGTACTTACAGAATGGAAAAGCATGAAAGCTGAATGAGTAAAAGATATGCTATAGCCATTCGCTGCTGAACAAAGATCTCTTGAAATTTCTGGGATAAATTTCAAGAGATCTTTGTTCAGCAGCGAATGGCTATAGCATATCTTTTACTCATTCAGCTTTCATGCTTTTCCATTCTGTAAGTACCTTCGCTGTGCTCCAGTATTCAATATAAAAATCCAATATTATTCCTTTCTACTGTAACTTTCTGACCATTGCACTGCCGCAGACCATTGCACTGCCTCTACCAGTGCAATGGTCTGCGGTCTGTTAGTTAACGCTAAGCAGCTGGAACCCATCGATTTGCGCTGTTAATGCTGTTAATTCTGACCCGTCCATCTGCGTGAATTAACTGAAAACACGATCCATGGGACAAGGTGACTTTTTTCCAGTTCTCCAGGATCTGGTTTTGTTGCTCCCGTGCCCACTGCAGACGAATTTGTCAGTTTTTAGCAAAGACGAGTGGTACACGAAGGGGATGTCTGCTGTTATAGCCCACCCGTGCCAATGTGCTGCTGTCTGGGTATGCAGAAATTCTCCTTTCGATACCGCTGTTGTACTGCACAATTACATGAGACAGTGGAGCTCGGCCGCCCCGGTGGCGCAGTGGTCTAAGCGATGGCCTCTGATCATTCGTCCGAACGGGGTCCGGGTTCGAATCCCGTGAGGTATGGATGTTGTGTTCGTCTTACGGCACTGGCTCTCTCCCTTCCCTTGAACCAGTGACCCTAAATTAGGGACGGGCGACTGCTTATAGCCCATTTGAGTTGCTCACGGTGGTCGCTAAACCTCCAATCAAAAAAAAAAAAAAACAGTGGAGCTCGTCTGTTACCATGTATAATCCTCTCCAGCCGCCGTTGCCCTCGAACATCGACCAGTCGTTTGCTCCGACAGGGGAAACGTTGACTGCTTATTTTGTTGGTTGTGAACTACTCATTGCGCACACTCTGTGGAGTTGCTCTAGTGTAGACAACAGAGCAGGAGATTGCCGCCCCGGTGGCGCAGTGGTCTAAGCGATGGCCTCTGATCATTCGTCCGAACGGGGTCCGGGTTCGAATCCCGGTGAAGCATGGATGTTGTGTTTGTCTTACGGCACTGGCTCTCTCCCTTCCCTGGAACCAGTGACCCTAAATTAGGGACGGGCGACTGCTTATAGCCCGTTGAGTTGCTCACGGTGGTCGTTAAACCTCAAATTAAGAAAAAAAAAAAAAGAGCAGGAGATTCAGAGGTTGATCTTCCGTAGATACTCATGGAAACAATTTGGCCCCGAAGATCTCAGTAGAACAGCACGCCAGTGGACGGACATGGAACTAAAACGTTGAACCGTACCGCCTGCCTTTTTTTTCCTTTTTTCAAGAGTTTACTACTCTTTCTGCGGTGCTACTTATATAGCCACTGGTACCGTATCACGTGACAGACGCTATCGTTGTTTCATGTCCGACCACTGGGGCGCTGTCTTAAACACGAGAGTTGGACCTGTAGGTCTCTCCTCCTCTGTGGTGTAAACGGGTAGATCTCTCCTGCTCTGTGGTGTAGACGAGAAGGTTTGCCTTTTAGGAGATGCTTGCACCTGTCCGCCTAGCGCCCACTATATGCCTCTTTCAAAGTAGCTTAAATCACGAGTTTTTTCCACATCGCCGCTATCTGCGTAGGGACGTCATCAACGAAATGCGAAGCCCACCCTAAAACGTGCCTTGCCCACCCAGTTCAATATGTGCCATTTTTTAAATATTTAACTTAAAAACATGATCAAGACTCACCAAGTAATGTCCTGTGTGTTTTACTTCATGTAGCTCTATGTATTTCCCCCTAGGAAGTACGTTGTTTACGTCTCCGTAGAAAGGTTATCTAACTGGCATCTGCAGGGCCATGAAAATTAAATTGTTCTCGTTCTTCCAATTCCTTAGTTTAAGCCTCTTGTTCATGCTTGTATGACAAGGGGACGAATGAGGAGAGTGGACAGGAATTCACTGAGTGAGGTAATTACTAATTGCTCTGCTGTTTGTTTTCTTTATAAAATTGGGGATTCCAACACAGAAAGTGTTGCCCCGGTGGTGCAATGGTCTAAGCGATGGCTTCCTAACCATTCGTCCGAGATGGGTAAGGTTCGAATTCCGGTGAGACATGGATGCTGTGTTTTTTTTACGGCACTAGTTTCCTCCCTTCCCTGGTGCCACTGGCCCTAAATTAGGGAAGAACGACTGCTTATAGCCCATCGAGTTGCTCACACTGGTCGTCAACCCCCTCCCCCAATTAACCCGGAAAGTGGAGTTTAAAGCTACATTAGCGCTTTTAAGACTGCGCCGGGATAGAGAGAGAGAGAGTGCAGGGAGTTGCTGACGACTGCTTTAAAGGGGGAAGAGTGCAAGACAAAGTCGCTGGCTTGAAAAAAGGGAATAAAGGAGGGGGATTATGTCTACGTGGCACGACGTTAAAATGTGATTCAGATAAACAAAATGACATTTTCCTTTAAATAAATTGTCCAAGTACAGTACTCTTTTCGTAAACTAAAATGCAAAATTTTGAAAAGCGATCAAGATGATGCATTCAAAACAAGCAAAAAGTTGAAGGCGACATTCTAGTAACACCTGTATCGTACACCAGTAACGCAACTAATCAGATCCGTGTATGTATGTGTCCGGGTTAAGGGGTGGGGATTGCACGAATTCCTTCGTAGCCGGAAGTAAAAAAAGCACTACAAATTCTTTCTTTCAGTGTTTCATAAATATAGTTGCTATCAAATTTGCCCCACGAAAAATAATGCTCACCCACCCGTCGCCCATCTTGATTTCGAAGTCTAGCGATGTCCCTGTATTTGCGCTTCATACACGTCTGAATCCTTTGCAGTGGGCTGTTTTGCAAAGCCATCTCAGCCTCCCCGGTGGTACAGTGGTCTAAGTGATGCCCTCTAATCATTCGTCCGAGATAGGTCCGGGCTTGAATCCAGTTGAGGCATAGATGTTGTGTTTGTCTTACGGCACTGGCTCTTTTCTTCCCTGGACCCAGTGACCCTAAATCAAGGACGGGCGACTGCTTATAGCCCATTGAGTTGCTCACGGTGGTCGTTAAACCTCCAAAAAGCCATTTCAACGTTACATAAGTGAGGATGTGTGTGATTGCTATTTGGTGTTCCTGATACCCTCTTTGGCAAAAAAAAAAAAAAAAAAAAAACCCCGAAGCACTCCAAGAAAGTCGTTCGATCCTGATGAACCTCAGCAAGTACCGCAGGTCAGAATATCCAAGTGATTAAAAAATAACGACTAATGACTAAATAGTGGCCCGCCACAGCACATGGGAACCGCCCATCAAGGAGGGTATTTCAAGAGTAATGCTCGCACGCAGGGAAAATTATGACAGCGGATTGCGGTTGCACTAACCTCCCCGGACTGAGAGATGCTTTCACGTCGGATCCGTCCACACTACGAGCAGTTGAGCGAGTTTGAGAGAGGACGTATGATTGAGCTGACAGAGGCCGGTTGGTCAAGTCGCCGTATCGCCAGGGATTTGGATCGGAGCGAAGCAGCAATCGGACAAAGTTGGTGCCAATGGGTCGAGGAGGGAACAATCCAGCGGCACGAGGGCAGTGGACTGCCGAGGGCAAAGACAGAATGCGATGAACGAGCGATTGTGAGAGCCGCGCGAACAGAACCCAATTCGTCGCTCTCAACCATCCGTTGTCATCTTGCGTCATCTACAGGTACGGAAGTGACGACCATCCGGACCGCTGTCAGACGACTTGCGGCACGGGGACGACATTCGAGGAGACCACTCCGCTGCCTACCGATGACCTCCAAGCATCGTCGGCATCGGCTGTAGTGGTGTCGGGCCCGATCAACGTAGGATAGGGTCCAGTGGCGTCGTGTTGTCTTCAGTGATGAGTCACGGTTTGCACTTGGCGCCAATGACCAGCGCATACGTGTCTGGAGACGAGCCGGGCAGCGCACGGATCCTGCCTTTGGCGTGGAACAGCATACGACTCGCACACAGGGAGTGACTGTCTGGGAAGTAATTTTCTACGAGAACCGGGCACCCTTGGTAGTCCTCCGTACCACCTTCACGGCTCAACGGCTCGTCGGCAGCATTCTACGACCTGTTGTGTTGCCATTCTTGTCGCAGCATCACCGAGGCATTTTTCAACAGGATAATGACCAGCCAGACACTGCTCTCACCGATCGAACATGTTTGGGACATTATGTGACGCCATCTACGCCCATCCCGGAATGTCGACGAACTGCTCCGCAATTTGGATGCCATCTGGCATGCTATAACTCAGGACAGTATCCGTAAACTGTATTCGTCTACGCCACGTCGGGTTACCGCTTGTATCCGAGCCAGAGGTGGTGCTACAACCAGTGGTGTAACGCAAAACCTCTGCTCCCCCGCCCCCCGCGAAATTTTCCTAACAGGCCCCCAACATAGCAAAAACTAATGCAAAAATTGAGGGTGAATATTTTACTTCTCCGTAGTAAAAATATATTATCCAGATATTAATTCTATGATCACTTATGTATTGCTTTTAATTATGTGAGCACTTATTCCGGTAAGTATCCTCGATACATTTAATATTCAGGGAAAAAAGTCCAAAATCTTCAAATGACAAATGTGCACGATATCAAATCAAGTAAAAACAAATACTGATCTTCGAGTGTCTGGTTTCGAACTTCCTTTAAAGCTGTTTAATTTTTTAATACAATAATTTTTGAGAAAGAGGAAAACAATTGTGTTTACATTTTTCTACTTTTAAATACTTCAGCTATATTGTTCCTTTTTAGTGTCTTGTCTTTTAAATTCAAGAAGCAAGCATACTTTACAAAATAAAGAAAACTTACGTTACTAAAATCTGGATTCCCTTCTAACGTTCGTTTTTTGCGAATATTTCAATCAGTTTCGTCACGTCTAGTTTTCCGGCTCGGTCATTTTCAATGCTTATTATCGCAAGTCCATCAAGCCTACTTTGAGTGTCCGATGACCGAAGGTAGAACCCTCAGTTTCGATCCCAGGCAGGTACGAACGCTAGAACCACTAAATATCCGCCGTGCGTCGGCTGGGTACGTTAAGCCGTCCGACCCGGGTACTGGCCCCCGGCAATAAAATAAGGGCGTCTTCTTCTCCCTTTCTACCTCGCTTCCGTGTCACTTTCCTATCGGCCACTCTAGCCCAAATCTCCTAGTTTCCTATATCTAAGGGTTGTTTAAGACCTAGGGTAAGACACTCCCTTCCTAAAATCCTCTACATATGATCTGATCTGATTTCTAATCGGCGCGCATA
The DNA here is from genome assembly GCA_039090855.1 of Macrothele yani. Lineage (NCBI taxonomy): Eukaryota > Metazoa > Arthropoda > Arachnida > Araneae > Macrothelidae > Macrothele > Macrothele yani. The sequence goes on from CM077023.1 coordinate 135,191,409, forward strand.
TAAAAGTCTGTGTCAATGGGGCCCTTTAGTTCAAAAACTTTCCTATCCAAAAGACAGAAAATTTAAAACAAACATTTTTAGAGCAAGCAGAAAACCTCTTGTCTAAAATTAAATTGCTAAATAAAAAAAAATACATACGTAGATCTGGGCCCCATAAAATTCTCGGCCCCCCCGCGACGCGGGGTTTGCGGGGGCTATCTTTACGCTCCTGGCTACAACATACTGACTCTCTCCACTCGTGTAGCTATTTTATCCGAATAAATGGCCCAACTGCTCTGGAATTGCAATCATTTCCTATCCTATACATGTACATTGCACATACCAATTTTCATCTCGATTGGATGATCCCTTCTAGGTGCTTCGTTTTTTTCTTTCACCCCCGTTTCGCAAAAAATGTAATTTGCTACTTCAATGTGTGTTATTTTTGTCTAAAATTACTATTTTTTAAAATTTGATACTGCTAAAATGGAAACGAAAACCTTGAAAGCTTTTTTTTTCTTCCTCTTCCCCGTATTGAACATTAAACTGACTTGGCTAACATTTATTCAGTAACAGATCAGATAAATGTAAGCGTATGTGCAGTATCTGTTTCAAGAACGAATGGTTCTTGAAACAGATACTGCTCATAGTTAATTAGATCCATGTTTAAACAATAAGTTAATTATTGGAGTGTCAGAAAAAAACCTGTCGTTTTTGTATTGGACAGTTCCACGACGCAAATAAGCGTATTTTCTGCGGTGCAGTTTTCCTGTGATGCAGATGAATTAAAGCGCATACTGTGGAGAACCAAACGAGGCGTGAAGCACATGTCGCGACCCATGCATTGAACTTGAACCGCAGTCAATTGCAATGGCTACAAAGTTTGAAATGTTGGTTCCGTTGTGACATTACTGGAAACAGGGGGTTTAAAGCTACTGAAGCAGTCCGAAAAACTAAGGAAATTGAAGGTGAAGGGCTGGCGGTTACTCGAACCGCGCAAACGTGATTCAAGAAATTTGCGGCTGGTGAATTCAGCTTGAAAAGATATGAAGGTTCGGTTAGATCCTCTGCTGTTGATTCGGATGCACTGCAAGCAGCTATGGTACACAATCCTCGAACAAGCACTCGCAAATTGTCAGAACAACTGTGAGTTTCTAAATCTACCATAGCGAACACCTGCACAAGGTCGGACAGGTTTACAGACCATGCCTTGAGGTTCCTCATGAGCGTTAGCTCATGAACAACGACATGTCGAGATATGCAAGGAACTGCTCAGAAATCCACGCAATGCTCGATTTATCAAGCGAACAGTTACTGGGGATGAAAGGTGGATATATCTGCGTATTCCAGATTCTTCGTAATAGTGGTTAAATAGAGGTGAACAGCTTTGCCTACCCCCAAAAGCGGACGTTTTGAGAAAAAGTTCATGCTGTGTGTCTGGTGGAATTATGAAGGTGTCATCGGCTTTGAGCTCATTCCGAATGGTTGGTCTATATAATGCCGAATCGTATTCTCAGCAGCTGGACAGGATGTATGAAAAACTTCAACAAAAGTATCCTGCCATAGTCGACTGAAAGCGAAAAGTGCTACAACAAGACAGTGCAAAACCTCATATCACTAATCGGACCCAAGTTAAACTTCAAGAACTGTTTGGAATCGAGCTGCTGCCTCGTTCAGCATACAATCCTGACCTTGCCCCCTTCAAACTATCACTTAGTTTGGACGATGGCACATTTTCTCCGTGTCAAGCAGTTGTCTACTTTTGGTGATGTAGAACGCAAGTGCCAAAAGTTCTTTGCCTCTAAACTGAAAGCTTGGCACCATGCATGAATTGAACAACTGGCAAACGGATGGGTTCAAAGTATTGAATATGAAGGCATGTACTTTGAAATTTAGCTTGGGTTCTTCGAAGGTTTTGGGTGAGTGAAACTGTTGTATCAAAAGCGCCGTTTTTTTATCGGATTATTCCTCCTCCTAAAAAAAAAGCACATTTAAATAATCCGCTGGTGAAAATCCATTTTTATTCATATACATGTATAAATGAGTGGAAAAGTGTTACCGGATTTCAGCTTCAGCCCTCTGAGATTCAGAAAAAGTTATACCCTAGAGTTTTACACGGGCGCGGCTTTTTTTACTATAATTTAAAAAGCAGTACGGGCTTGGGTCATTATTTTTTAAACCGAATAAGGCACGGGTCGACTTTCTTTTCTGCTTTTCTTTAGGAATTGCGGACAGACACGAACGGCAGAGTAAGTGAATGTGAGAGTTCCAAAAATGCTCAGCTCAAACTCTTCAGCCGTGCACCTTTCTCTCAAAATTCATGATAAAAAACATAAAAGGACCAAACGTTACAGTTTTAGTTTCTACCCCTTCAACGCAAGAAAAAAAAAATCAGTTCAGCAAACAACTTGAAACTTTCCATCCATAAAAAGTTTCCCGGCCTGTTCCTCCTGAATAACAGAAGCTCGTTAACTTCGGTGTGTAGATGTCATTAACGTCCAATAAGGTCTTACTCTTTATTCTCTTAAGATATCCACCCAACAAACTCATTGTTTTTTCGGCTATAGACAACAGAGCGAGACTAACATTCCACGAAATAGAACAAACTCCAAGGGGCCTACCAGCAGCGGGTGTTAGGCCTCCAGATTTCTGGATGAAGTGTTAGAAGCTTTTAAGTCTCAATAAATTGCATTGGGAGTAAGTACAGGCCTCTTGTAAGCTTCTTTTCCTTGTTTTTCTGAGTATTACAGACTTTTGAATTAGTGGATGAAGTTTTCGATGGGTTCAGTCGCTGCGATGGGTTCAGTCCCTGACTTCTGACTCTTGGTGAACCAAATGGCAAACATGCCCTAAGGCCACCCTTGTAGCCATTTTCCTCTACACTGTGATACCGGGTCTGCGTAGTCTGGTAGTCTGTCTCTTCTATGCTTGTGGGATTGAAAATATTCAGAGTTTCAAATGCGCGCTCTTTAACATGAAATTTAACGAGGCAAAAGATCTAGGCAGAAATTTGCAACTGAAGTAAATGTTGCATGCATGCATGCATGCATGGGCACCTGCAGAAAATTTTTCAAGGGGTGTCAAGTGTAATTAATTAATTAATACAGATTTTTAACGTGGACCAGGAACATCAAACAAAGGTCTTGTCAGAGCGAAGACCTTTGTTTGATGTTCCTGGTCCACGTTAAAAGTCTGTATTAATTATTCATTCGCCTTCTAATTATTTCTTCAGTTGCTGCTTACCATCTTTGGTGAATCCCCAGCATTGTTCGGGGCTCCAAGAAAGCAACCTGCCAACTTGGCTTGGCAGTTAGCGTGTGTGAGTCTGGAGGAATTCGAGGCCGCTGTGGTGTAGCGGAAGCATATCCGGCGCGTAACTGGAAGACCCTGGGTTCGACTCCTGGTGGCGGCCAATGAGAATTTTTCCGTGACTCACTTATAAACGTGGAAAGAGCGAAGACCTTTGTTTGATGTAATTAATTAAGGTTTGGCTAATATGTAGAAAATATTAATTCGTGAAAATGAAAGATTAATACTAATACTTACTTACTTACTACTATTATTATTAATTGATGCTGCTCTTGAAGAAAGTGTATGTTAGTAATAGTCATGTATTATCATGTAAATTGGTAACTGTTTTCAAAATAATGAACAGTGTCGAGCAAGGCTACGCCAAGCCTTTTAAGTTCAGCACATACCACCCGGAGCGGAACTTGTTTGGGCGTACTACCTTACGGTTTGCTAGGTTTTCCGCTTTCACGTTATCGTTTTCCAATTCCAAATTTCCAATAAAATTGGGATATTAAATTAAAAGCCCCAAACTACATCTTTCCTTGTGGTCCAGTTCTGTGAGTGTGGAAAAAAAGTAATAAATAAAATAAAATAAAAGGAAAAATAATTCTACAGGGGGTGTCAAGTGACCCCTGTGACCCCCCCCCCGTAGGCGCCCATGCATGCAGAAAATATAACAGACAAACGCGATGTTTGAAAGTTTTAAATGATTTTAAATTATTGGCAAATATACGAAAAAGCATATTTGGAAGTACACTGCCGGACAATTGCTAAGGACGGATGACAATAGCAACGATAGCAACCATAAAATGGAAGGCAGGAAGATGTGGAAATTAGCATAAGTGCGGGATACAGTAAGACGTGTTGTGCGTATGCAAATTTTGGATTGCCGAACTTGTTCGTGACGTCATAGCGCTGATAAGAGATATAAAGGATTTGACGCGTATTGACCGTTGTTGTTCAAACGCGAAATTGAAAGGGAAAGAATCAATTGACGAACTTGCAATTTTCAGTATGTCTTTTCGACATCACCTAGATGATTTTACGCGTGGCCGTATTATTGGCAAGATTGAAAAAGGGCGAAAAATAACAGATGTTGCCAGGGAGTTCGACGTCAGCCACAGTGTTGTTTCAAGGCTTTGGAAATCATTTCAAACAAATGGAGAGTGTAGCAAACGTCTCGGGGGAGGTCGTGTTCGCAGTACGACACCTGCAGAAGATCGGTACATAGTGCTATCAACAAAAAGAAACCGGCGCAGCACAGCTAGTGAGGTAGCAAATCAGTTTATGGCTGCTACTGGAAAGCGGATCTCCCGAAAAACTGTCGCCAGACGTTTGCATGAAAGAGGACTATACGCCCGCCGTCCTGTTGTGTGAATCCCATTGTCCAGACGTCACCGTACCACCCGTTTGCAATGGTGCCATCAACATCGCAATTGGACTGATAACGACTGGTCTGCTGTCCTCTTCTCAGATGAGAGTAGATACAGTCTATCGTCTGATTGTCGACGACAACTGATCTGGCGTGATAGTGGTACTGCATATTGTCCAGCAAACATACAGGAAAGGGACCGATATCCGACATGTAGTGTCATGGTATGGGCTGGCATCATGATCAATGGCCGTACGTCCATCTATGTGCTTCCAACTGGGACTATGACTGGCCAACGATACATTAATGATGTTATGCTACCTCATGTTTGCATGTTTCGTGGTGCTGTCGGTGATAGATTCATTTTCATGGACGACAACGCAACATGTCATCGAACAGCCGCTGTCCAGGAGTGTCTTGAGAGCGAGGATATTCAACGCCTCATATATCCAGCACGTTCTCCAGATCTGAATCCCATTGAAAATGTGTGGGATGCTTTGGGGAGGAGTCTTGCTGGTCGCCAATGCCCTCCAATAAACAAGGACACCCTCATCCGTGCACTGACAGAAGAATGGGATAAATTACCCCAACAGCTGCTTGATAATGTTGTGTAAAGCATGACACGACGTGTGGAATCTTGCATCGCCCTCCATGGTGGCCATATCCCGTATTGACATCTTACGCCGGAACGCCTGCGGACGGTAATTGCATTTTTTCATGTTTACGTATTCTGCACAAAATGGCCTGTTTGTCCCTTGAGCACGTTCCAAAGCCTTCTGGATTTCAGAGCACAATAAATTGTCTTTCTTGTAATGTCCTGGCATTCTGACATTATTTTATTTCACTTGGCATCCAACCACACTTACTTTTTTATGCGCTATATAGCCGTTTATGATCCGTCCTTAGCAATTGTCCAGCAGTGTATTTTAAATTATTAGTACCATAATCCTTTCCCTAACTTCGTCACCAAAACCCCCACTCGCATTCTGCTAAAACACATGAACACTAAACGGTTGATATAGAATTCAATTTTCACGCTATCTTTTTCGTTGGCTTTAGTTTCCCTTTAGAGAATTAAGGGATAAGGAAGATCACAGAGTGAAACAGAAGTCTTGGAAGGGGAGCGTTCTTTGATTACTGCTGAAACTACATGTAGTAAGCTGGGCTTTGAACGCTCCGGCTTGGGCCGGACTATAAGATTACAAGTTTGAAACGAGCCGAGTCTTGGACATTCGCGTTTGGGCTGGGCTTGGCTCTCTCAATTAAGGCCCGTGCAGATCTCCGTTACACCCCAGAAGAAATATTAACCTTCCTTTTGAGGAATCCTGGGAAAATCTCTGAGTTAAATCCAGAGAGATTCAGGATTTCTAGGAGGTCAGGAATATGAAAAATATGTGATTCAACTTTGTGGCCAGTTTGGGTTTCCACTCAGTTTGAGATTATCGGATATTTGCATAATTTCAGTCAATGTACCACATATTCCAGCGGATATTGAGCATTTTTATATTCAGCTGCTCTGTACAGTTTTCCGTATTGCTCATACTCCAAGGTAATGCGAGTAATCGGTACTGTACTGTATTAGTTTCCTGATGTCTTCTATTTCCGAAATATCGTTTGGTCAGGCAACTAACATATAAACGTGCAACGTAACGTATGAAAAACTAATACATAAAGATTTGTTAATATTTCTTTACGCGTTTTCTGTAACGACATATGTTATTTTGAACCAGAAAGCAGCAGAATCTCCCCTCACGTCCGTAGTTCACATTCTCGACGGGTTACAGCGAAATCACTTTTTAACTCAAATTAATTTTTTGAGCGCAGTTATCGTCCTCAGGTGGACAGCATCCCCACCGCACAAGACTTTCAACAAATTAAAACTGCTAATACACACACAAGCAGACTCTCGGAGCCCTTCTGAATATGAGAAACATTTTATCTTTTACACAAAGAATATAACCACTATCTCCCATTCTTTCTGCCAAGAATTTAACTATCGCATTGCTTTGTTCCAAAAATCATACTGCTTTGTTCCAAAAATCATACTGCTTTGTTCCAAAAATCATACTGCCTTGTTCCAAAAATCCTACTACTTCGTTCCAAAATTACTTTTACGAAATTCCTGCAATTTCACTGATCTGGTGAACTGACAGAGGAACAGTATGCTAAACATAGAATACAAGAGTTATGTCATGATATTATCTGACGGGTTCCATACCATTCTTTTACCTGTTATTGAGAGCAATTAATACTGTATTATTGTTTGTCATCGTATCTATTGTAATTAACATCTCCGATAGGATATTTACTTTCCGGTGAACTGTGGATTTTCCAAATGTTACTCGCTGTTATTGCTTTTGATCAAGACAAAAGCGTTTCAACTACTATTATCTTTTTCCTATTCTTTAGGTTTTCCAATTTATAAGTTTCGATTCTGCAGGTCGAATTTATCTGCGGTGTAGAAAACATGCGCACTGCCTGAATTGCAAGACTGGTTTGTAATCGCTTGACAGTTTGTAGAACAACGGACACAACTAAAAACAACAGTTGTGATTAACTCTATGGTTTATCAGGCTGAATTGCAAGCCTGGTTTTTACCACTCTACAGTTTGTAGACCCAGCCAAAAGCAAGTTTGCAACAGGTTTCCAGCCGTTTTCCTATGAGATTATCAGGTTATGCTACGATGAACCCTAAGGCCTACGAAATGTGATGCTTGTCTGCAGTAATGCTATGTAAGAGTAGAGTATAACCTATGATAATGGTAATGTACCATGGCTTGTTATATAGGCACTTATAACGAAGTGAATTTCTCCGTCATTTTTATCCGCGCCAGGATTCGAACCCGGGTCCACTCATTCCGGAATAAGTTGCTCTACCATTTGAGTTACGCGGACATTTTATTCTGATTCCTATCTGCCTTTATGTCGTGTGCGTCCTTCTGGCAGGTACGTCACACCTCCTAGTACGTTACATCATCTCCCCCTTATTTTTTTTTTTTTTTTTTTTTTTTTTTTTTCGAAGTGCTGCTCTTATTTTTCCTATCTCGCGGTGTGGAAATAACATCACACCATTGCGAGATTGTGAACGGTCGGGTCATCCGGATAGTTCGGGCGCCATTATAACGAAGTGAATTTCTCCGTCATTTTTATCCGCGCCAGGATTCGAACCCGGGTCCACTCATTCCGGAATAAGTTGCTCTACCATTTGAGTCACGCGGACATTTTATTCTGATTCCTATCTGCCTTTATGTCGTGTGCGTCCTTCTGGCAGGTACGTCACACCTCCTAGTACGTTACACATTCTAGGTTCTATACGTGCACTGTTCATTACCGACCGCTAGATTTCACTTCAAATATTATAGTGTGTGATCACTAATTGCCCGTCCAGATTATCGCACGACGTGGTATGTCGAACATTCGAGAAGACAAGCTAAGGCTCGGTGATCGTGGCTTCCCTCTAGGAAAACGATTCGTTTGCCAGAAATGAATGAATTTCCCCTCAAAAATGCATATTTACAAGCGACTGCACTTACAAGATGTCTATTGTCATGCAGCATAGATCTCTTCCTCAGATGGCATATTCGTTCGATCATTATTCCCATAGAGTGTATTTGGAATATTCCGGTCGGCTATTTTGCGAGCTCCTTAAACGTGTTGATGCCATTGGTAAGCACTTCTATCCTGTGTAACAATATGCACATAGTTTTCAGTTGTACATTAAGATCTGATGTCTTTTGATGCTGTACTGAGTTATACAGAGACCGAGTGCTACAATTTCTAGATTCTTTTTCTGTTGAGTCTCACTTTATTTTTTCATTTGTATAACTTTATAGCTGTGATCAATGACCTCTTCTCCACAATTCATTTGCTGTCAGGTGTTGCAACTTTTTTCGCAGGCAGAGTACACAGGAAAAGCGCTCGGAGGTAAGTTATTACAGCTTACCTCTTGGGAATGGGACAATCTTTTAACTGTAAAGTACAAAATATTTGTACAAAAAATATCAGTAAGATGACAGCAGTAACATTTGGCAATAACGCTGCCGTTACCGCTTTATCTTCACATTAGATGCTAGCTGGTAGACGAGGTCACACGTGCTTCAAATTTTCCTTCAACTAGAGCACGCACACATACCCTAGTTGTTCAAAATTACAGAGATGCTATTTTGTGAGATAATCCAGCGTTGCCATTGTAAGTGACTTGAAAAAAACACAAACTGGTTTTCTTTTTAAATGGAATAGCCAAAGCTGATGTCCCTTATGTGGTTGCATTTCGGGGTCTCTCCCCTCAAATGAGACATCAACTCGTGCTATACACGGAATGTACACAATTTCAGTAAGAATGGGATAAGGGCAAGGTTAGAAATCTGACTATAACGAAGTAAATTTCTCCGTCATTTCTGTCCACGCCAGGATTCGAACCCGGATCCCCTCATTCCGGAATAAGTCACTCTACCAATTGAGCTACGCGGACGTTTTATTCTGATTCCTATCTGCCTTTATGTCGTGTGCGTCCTTCTGGCAGGTACGTCACATCTCCTGGTACGTTACATGACCCGTGAATACTTTCACGAATATTTATGACGACAATTTTTTTATTAATATTTCTGTGCTTTCGTACGTAACTGCGAAAAGAAATGCAGTGAAACTTCTAAAAACTGCTACTGCTTGAACCGGAGAAAATTGACCGTTTTTGGGAAGTGGCTGTTGTTCGTAAGTTAGTCCTAAATAAATATTATTTGTCAGTTGTAATTTGGGCTGAACAAATCATAGAAGTCAATGAGAAATTTGAGATAAGTATGGTCAGCGAATGTAGCGATGCAAAGATCAGAATGCAGCCCGTGTAATGTTGGCCTACATAAACCTGAGCTTAGTTCAAGAGTGGAAATGTCCAGATTTAAAACAGTAAATACGACTGGTTGTTTGCAGATGAATTTTTGAATCAGCAATGACAATTTAAATGCAAGTTTTTCTCGTTATCTCCATCTATTGTTAATCATATTTGGATGACTTTCGAAACTTTAACAGATAATCATGGTGTAGTGGATGTTAGGAAGGAAGTGTCTGACCCCTGGTCTTAAACAGCCCTTACCAAGCTAGAAGATTAGCGTCAGGGTACCCTATTGTAAAACAAATAAACAGAACAATTTCAGAGACAGTGAAGTGTAACTGCGTAGTTAAACGGCCGTGCGCAAGGAAGCAGGAAACCAAACAGGGACCAAACCAAGAGACCCAGCCGTGAACGGACGACATTTCAGGCATCAGAACACACTCCTGCCGGATTTGGTGTCTGCTTGAGACATGCGATGGGAGCTAGAGATCGCCTTAAGTAATTGTCACACGTCGAACTAAACTTCAACTCCTCTCTTTTCAATTAAGCATGACATTGTGCGCGTCATAATGCAACCCCGCCTGCCCGAGAGACAGTTTCTTTTGCAACATTCTTTATCCCCATCTTACTCACCCGCCAAATTCCCGAAAGAGTTAAGTAAAACCATAAGGAACAACGTGTGCGCTAGTCCTGCTTCCGGACTGATTTGGGGTGTCCTTTGACAGCTGTTAAGAGGTTCCACTGTTTGTAGAATATCGTTAATGTTAATCCTATAACAGATGCTCTGTACCAACCAAAATTTACCGTTGTTTGGAGGTGTCCGTTAATGTTACTGTATTAATACACTGGTGTGCAAAAATTAAGGACGAAGAGGAGAAATTAGCATAACAGCAGAACGAGCGGGCAGAACGGACCGAAAGACCACTCAGGAGATAGACTAGGGTTCGGTACGGTAGGGCATGTGCATATATGCAGCATGACGTAGGGGGGTCGGAAGGGTATAAATCACACGGGCGGTGTACGCTCAGCAATTCGGTGAAAGCTATTGCACGGTGTACATCGGTTTGAACGACGTCGAGTTGCTGCCACCGTGTGATATGGCCAACAAGCAATCCAGTAGACGACATCTGGATGATTTTATCCGAGGTCGCGTCATTGGGAAGATGGAAGAAGGTCGAAGTGTGACTAGTGTGACCGAGGAGTTCGGGATCGCTCACAGCATCGTTTCACGAGCATGGAGAGCATTTCAAACGATAGGAACAGCTGTCCGAGAGTTAGCAGTGGTCGTCCACGAGCAGCCACGGCGGCGGACGACCGGTATATTGTCCTACAGGCGAGAAGAGACAGACGGTAGACAGGTGGAGAAATTGCAAGGCACATTCAACAGACAACTGTACGTCCGTTATCGCGTTTTACCGTGGCCAGGAGGCTGAACAAAGGTAGTCTATTTGCACGACGACCAGTACGGTGTGTGCCATTAACGCCTGCTCATCAGAGACGGCGGTTTCATTGGTGCCAGGAACACAAGAACTGGACACATCAGCAATGGGGTCGAGTTCTCTTTACGGATGAGAGCCGATTTAGTCTGACGAGCGATTCTGGACGTATACACATCTGGAGAGAGCAGGGAACACGCAATCACACCTCCAACATCATCGAAAGGGACCGGTTTGGAGGTGGCGGAGTTCTCGTTTGGGGCGGTATCATGCTTGGTAGCCGAACTGATCTCCACATCCTCCAAGGAGGTTCAGTCACTGGTGTTCGCTATTGTACCGAGGTTCTCCTGCCTCACGTGCGTCTGCTTAGAGGTGCTGTGGGTCCTGAGTTCATCTTCATGGACGACAACGCTACATCTCATCGTACAGTGGCTGTCGCAGAGCTGTTGGAGAGTGAAGATATTCAACGCATGGATTGACCAGCAAGGTCCCCGGACCTAAATCCAATCGAACACGTGTGGGACCTTCTCGGGAGACGCTTGGCAGCACGTCACCAGCCGCCAGCAAAGATTCCGCAGCTGCGATTGGCGCTACAAGAGGAATGGGCCGCGATGCCTCAACAGCTCCTTGACAACCTCGTCCTCAGCATGGACAGACGTTGTAAATCCTGCAACGCAGTCAGGGGTGATCATATCCCCTACTAAAGACTGGATTTTTCTTGGCAGCCGCCTGTCACACGGACGTTCCTGTCTTCTGTCCAGTTGTGCTCGAAGCTACCTTTTCAATAAAGTGCCTTTGTATCCTTTGGATTCCTTGTTTGGACCGTTTTGCTCACTTGTCCCATATTCTTACATCTTGGGGATCTTATGGTATGATTTAAGTCGATGTGGAGCACTTCTGCACGACGCTACATTCAAAAAACCGTCTCGTCCTTATTTTTTGCATGCCAGTGTATTATGATAGTAAATATAAAAAAAAAAACCTCAAAGATCCGTTATTAGGCGTAGAAACTTTATTTTTATTTTGCAAGCTTTCGCTTCCAACGGGAAGCTTCGTCAGACAGCGGAAAAAGAAATAGATAAAACAGAACAGGACAAATGCAATTCAAATATGTCAAACAATCCAATTCAAATATGTCAAACAGCGAGCTCGAGTGCTCACGAGCTCATAATGGTCATGTTGCTCATGATGGGCGCGCTCGCTGTATACCAAGAATTCTGCTCCATCGGAGAGAGTTCCATCATGAAGTCAGTGTTGCAGGTTTCATGGTGCGTCAGGATTTCGTTAGTTTTGCGTACATCCGTAGATCTTGGTCCATCGTAAGGGGCTAACATGCGCAGATCAGACCAAATGGGTAAGGCTCCCAGGTTGGCGGCATCCCGAGATAGAGCCCCGTGCTCAGTTTGCTATTTCTCACATCACGCTGGTGTTCTTTTATACGGATCTTGAATGACCTCTTGGTCATATCGATGTTGACTTTCCTAGATGAGTCCGGGTATTGGAGAGGTACGGCGTACACTCCCACTTGATTATCGACCTCCATATAACGACAGTCTGGTGCGTGTAGGGCAGTGATAGTTTTCGGTGACTGAATACCAACGTCAAGGTTGAACTTTTTTAAGGAATCTTTGATGGCATAAGTATGCCCAGGAATGTACGGGATGGACCCAACGAACTTTCTTCTCTGCGTCAGACCAATTAGAGATCTTCTCTCACCTTTTCTAGCTGCATTAGAGATGATTTGCTCAATATGCCCCATGTCCTATCCAGCGTTGTGTGCTAGGACCCGAAGGCTGTGCAGCTCATTTTCAAGATCGTCGGAAGTAGACGTGAGATCATAGGCTCTGTTCGCTCGGTGTCTGAAGAGCGCGTGTTTGTACTCAAGATTCAGGTAGGATTTGCCCCGCTGATTCAGGTAGGATTTGTCCCGCTGATTCAGGTAGGATAGGTTTTGCACGTGAGAAGGTTTATAAATACTTTAGTGTGCAGTTCACCTGTGGGGCTCCTTGATACCAGTACATCCAGGAACGGAGGGTTCCGCTTCCTTCGTAATCGGCTGTGAAACTTAAGTCACGATGGGCCGCGTTCAGATCATTGAGAAACTTTTTCAAGGCCTAAAGTCCATGACTCCATACGAAAAAGATATCATCTGCGTAACAAAGCCATCATTTTGGGGATGGTCCTGGCGACTGCAGTAGTAAATCCTCCAAAGGTCTTAGTACAACTTCAGCTAACACAGCGAAAAGAGCAGATCCCATAGGGGCTTCTTTCGTTTGCCGATAAATTTTGGATTCGAAAACGAAATAGTTCGATTCGTTAAGAATGTCTAGAATTTTGGCAACGGCGTTGATGGAAGCCTGCTGGAACAAACCGGAAACTTCTAGTGATCTCTTTAGATTATCGGTTGATTCGGTTACAGGGATTGACGGGTATAACGCTTCCACATCAAAACTTCCCATCACATCCATGGTTGACAGCTTGAAACATTTCAATCTATCAACAAAGTCCTCTGATGACACTAGGACTCGATTCTTTGCCGGAAGAAACGGTAGGAAAAATATTGCCATTGCTTTTTGTAAATTTGCCGATGGGGCCTTCTTTGATACAATTGGATGCATCGGAAACCCACTCTTATGATTAACGCGGCCAAAAATCCTTGGGATGCAGGGACCTGGAGGAGTCTTGGCTGCGTTCTGAATTTCAGTCGGCAAATTTGGCATTTTAGAAGCCCTTTGGATTTTCGCCAATCAGGAGCTCAAAGGATCTCTTGGTATGAGTACGGATTCTGATCGCGATAAATACTTCCAGCTTCGCTTTGTATTCCGTTGTATTCATCACGGCAATCTGACCAGAACGATCAGTGAGAGTGAACACGATGTCAGGCTCTTTTCGTAGTTTGGACAAAGTTGCTCTTATTCTCGAATTGGAACCTCCATTATCTGCTTTTATGGCCCTTTCCAGCAAGTGTGCGCACTTGAATCGGATGGTGTCCTTTCCTCAGTTGGGAAATGGTAGAGGACTCCCTCTATGGCTGGAATGACCAGCTTAGGTTGTACTGTGCTTGGGGGTGCAAATTTTGGGCCTTTCTGCAGGATCTTCATTTCCTCTCTGGAAAACTCCCTCGACGATAGGTTGACTCTTGGCACTGTAAATTGAGTGGCAGGAGGTGGGCGGGCTGACAAAAGGTTTTGGACATTTCGGGGGTGCCGGGACCGGATCGTTCTTGACTGTCGTTCCACAAGCATAAGAACTCTCGTCAGCAAAATGTCTAACTCTAACTCTTTTGTTTATATTTACTTTAGAGTAGCGCATTTGAACCCAATTGTCTTTACTCATTAGTAATAATATTATGATATTTATTATGACAGAATTTTGGGCCCTTTCTGATAAAAAAAAAAAAAGATATAGTTAGCTCGAAGACTGGTAAGTTTTGTAAATAATGAAGAATCGATGCTTTTTGTGATGTCTATCATACGTGCACAAGAACAGACTTTCATCTTGGGAGAACACGAGATATTCAATATTCTGCATAAAACCAGGACTGCAGTCGAGCACTGCGGGGCCTGGCTCCGCAAGGCTTCTTTTTGTGTAACTGAATCGAACTTTGATTCATTTTTTTTCTCAATAGCTGTCCGTTTCAAAAAGAAATTCTTTTTTTTTTTGCTTTTAACTCAATAAATGATCTGAAACCATTTTTTTAATTTCTATTCTCCGTGTCCATACACAAAGCAATCAGTACACCTTTTGGTTGCGAAAACTAGAGAAACTTTTCAGTGGTGGACATTGGCAGGCGGTCCACACAAAATAAGAAAGAAATCAATCGCGAAGGTATGGGTGTAGGCGGCCTTTGGGATGGCCGTTGGAGAAGGTTAGTAATGGCTTGAGTATTGTTGATAGTAACAGAAAGTAATGGCTTCAGTCAGGGGCGGATTGGGACGACCAAATCAGGCCGGGAATAGCAGTTTTCCTAAGCAATTAATTTTTGTACCTTTTTGGTCATGTCCATCTATTGCAGAATGGTATTGATAATTCTTTCTTAAATAGACGCATTTTTAAAGTCTACCAATTATAATGACCCACGAATAACCATTTTGATACGTGAACTAGTACTGAGAAATCGTTGTTTAAAATAAATGCGGGTGGGACATGGATTTAGGAATATCTCTAAGGGAGAATCACTTTGTGTTCTATGTCACCTTGTGGATAAAGGGGTGGAGGTGATGGATTCTCACAATGGCTGTTAGTGTCTCTTTCGAGATTGAAAAAGGAGAGTAGATGCAACCAGCCAGCAAGCTATATAAAATTGTAGTTAGCTATTGTTTAATTAATTTACACTGAAGAGCAATTGAATTCGAGGCAGCTGGCGTTATGCAAATGTGGCGCTGTGGGCGGCCCTGTAAACGAAAACGGCATGACGTATGCAGCGATCCGACAATATAAGGAGTGATGCGACGAGAAACAGTAAGAGTCGGACGCAGTATGGGTAATACGAAGGATCTAAGCGCATTTGATCGTGGGCAAATTGTCGGGGCCTGACGAATGGGTCACTCCATCTCGGAAGTCGTGCAGGCACTGGGATTTTCAGGAGCCACTGTGTCACGGGTGCACCGTGAGTACATCGAATCCGATAAAACCATTCCTGCAAGGGCCAACTGCCGTGGACAACAGCGTGTGGATGAGCGGGGTCATCGTCGGCTAGCTCGCATTGTAACAGCGGATAGACGGGCCACAGTGCAAGAAATCACTCGGCAATTTAACGCTGGTGCACAAAAACGTGTAAGCAGCCACACCATCCAGAACCATCTCCTCGCTATGGGGTACAGAAGCCATCGTCCCACGAGGGTACCGCTGCTGACCGCACATCACAGGGTGCAAAGATTAGCATGGGCGTGGGAACATCGCCACTGGACCCTAGACATGTGGAAAAATGTTGCCTGGACTGATGGGTCGAGATTCACGTTGGTACATGCGGATGGCAGGATACGAGTACGGCGCAAACCACATGAAGCGATGGATACTTCTTGCCAGCAGGGTACTCTTCAAGCTGGTAGGGGTGGCATTCTCGTTTGGGGACTGTTTACGTGGACTGAAATGGTACCCCTGGTACGTGTGACATCGTCCTTCACAGGTCAACGTTACCGGGATATCCTGGACGACCATTTGCTCCCGTTTGTGCGTCTTCAACATCTCACTGGGGACCTCATCCTGCAACAACACAATGTAGCTCCCGAATTGTATCCGAATGGTTGGATGAACACTCCACCGACGTGACCTAGCTTCCTTGGCCAGCTAGGTCACCTGACCTCAATCCCATCGAGCACATCTGTGATGCCATCGAGAGAGATGACCCCCCTCCATGAAATCTTCGTGAACTGTGGGAGCTTGTTCAGGGGTCGTGGATCCGTATGGCTTCCCAACGCTTCCGGTGTCTTGTCGAGTCCATGCCGAGACGAATCGCCGCCGTCATCAGGACGAAAGGTGGTGCTACACGTTACTAGACAGGTATCTCTAATTCAATTGCTCTTCAGTGTATATCATCCTCTTTGGTCCGGGGCACTTTCCCACATAAGTACAGATAATTTATCTATATCATTTCATGGCAAGTGCCCAATATATACTTGTAGGCAAAAAGGAAATTTTCATTTTAACGGAAATAATTGCTTAGACAGATATAGAGCTCAAATTAAGTTAACGGTTATTATTAAAAAAAAAATGTTTTTCCCGAAAATTTAGACAAAAAAGAGAGTACGAAAAAGTGGGCCATTTCTCCAGCTGTCCACCTGGAAATGTCCCGGTGTCCCGGTGGGCCAATCCGCCCCTGGCTTCAGTTTGCTGATAGTAACTGAGCAAGTAAAGCAAATAGTTAATGCTCTTAGATATAGCGTCTTAATACTTTTGATAGCACAGAGTACTGATGAGTTTTGAAATTTCAAATTGCAGTTCACCACTTTCCATAATTCTACTCACATCCTCACATCCAGCCCTGGCCTTCATCTACAGATCAGGACTGGATTTAGGAAAGCAGCAGGATATGTTTTTAGGACTGCACCAGTGCATCGAACGCCCAAGGAATGCACATATTCAGAAACGGGTGCTTTATGGATGGTATTGTTATAGTAACAGAAGCACATTTTGCATTGCTTTGTAAGGCAACCCTGATGGAAGAGTGGAATATATACAGTATGTTTCAGATGCTCAAGAAGGGGTGTTGCCAACCAGATGCCGTATAGCATTGCCACTGGTTTGTGATATACGACCACCGTTATTCTTATTTGCGGTATTGTAGCTATAAATTGTTATGGTTTAAACAGTACCATTACTTCCAAACTTATGTCACTGCTTAAAGCATAGATCCTTCTTTAAGTTTCAAAAATGTACTTTTCTAATACGCAGGCAGATCAATAAGAAACTTCTAATAACCTCTAGCGGGTGATTATGGATATGTGAAACGGTGTTTTCCAACGTCATTACACTTTCTTGACTAGACGGTGTTATTTCGTACAGGAGTTTGAATAAAAAGGCAACTCACCGGAGAAAAGATTCAGATGAAAATTACGACCCTCTTGTAAACACGGGCTCCCTGGGAGGTCGGTGATTAGGCTTCGCTGGGCATGGAAAACGCCGACTGCAAGAAGTCTGTGGCCCTTAAGTCATGAGCGTTTGGAGCGTGTCAGAATTGGTATTCAAAAATCGCACGCTGCGCAATGCGTTGACAGATGGGAAACGCAGTGGCAAACCTTTAAGAAAAGACATGTGGATCCGACTTTCAACAACGTGGAATGTGTGGAGGCTCTAGTTCTAGAGCAGACGGTAGACTTTGCGTCAAATAACTGCAACTGTAAATGTTTCTTTCGGTAGCCGCGAGTCACATCGTTCAACCTAATCACTGCGTGTACCTCCGTGTGAGATCTTGTTTCTACGCATTTAGTCATTTTTATTTGAAGCTGTTTTCCTGCACGTTGCCATTTTTATCTAAATTTCTGTATCGAACAACGCCCACTAGTCAAGAGAGTGTAATGTCGTTGTAAGATACCGATTCACATATCCCCAATCCGCCGCCAAAGGCCACCGGAAGTCACTTATTGGTCAGACCTCGTGTTTTTAAACAATCTTAGTTTCCATCTGCACACCTTTCCTCTCATAAACTACTACTTCTAAATACTGATGTTTGGTGCTGTTTGGTATTTTATTACATCTATGCATACTGCATTCATGTACGTATTGTAGTACAACTCTTAAGCTTCCATTACATTATTACTTATTTTTCCATTTTTCCATTACTTTATAGCTGCATGCCGTTGCTTCATTTTTTTCCATCTTAGAAGTAAGTCTCAGACTTAATCGAGCTTGGCACTGCCAAACAGAGTGCATGGCACCAGTGGAAAAGCAATAGTTCGATAGCTAAGCTACAGACTAAACCATACGAACTCAGTAAAGCAAAAATTATGCAGTAATTTATTTGAGTAGAATTTATGCTTCAGTTGACTAGTGAAAAAATGGTTTTAGTGTGCGTGTCAGAAAATACAACATGATTCGTAATTATTGTCCGAGTTCCTGTGGCCTGGCAGGGATTGTCAAACCGTAACCGACCAAATAAAACTGACTGAAGTATAAACAAGTTCACTGCGGAAAGTTTTATGTGGCAACACGGTACCCGCTGAATTGACGTCATACTTCAAAATGGCGACTGTTCAAGAAAAAGTAATGTGCGTACTCTGGTTCTTCGAAACAAAGTCAGTTATCACAAACCAACGTCGTTACAGAACGCAATATGGCAGAGCTCCGCCTTCCGATAATGCTATCTGACGTTGGTTAAAACACTTTCAAAAGACTGCTAGTGTGCAGCATCAAAAAGGAGCGGGAAGACCGAACGCTTCGCAGGACGATGTTGATCGCGTCCAGGAAGCCTTTTCTCGAAGCCCTCAGAAGTCAACGAGATGAGCTGCGTACATATTGTACTGGCTTTACAGCGGGACAATAAACCCCGCCGTTTCCAATTTGCTCAAGACATTTTGTCCAAAGTCGAAGCTGATGAACATTACCTGCGGACATGGATATTTAGTGATGAGGCAGCGTTTTTCGTCTCAGAGAGAGTACATCGGCATAACTACAGAACATGGACCTCCGAAAACTCTCACGTCATTCAAGAAGTTGTGATGTGCCTTCCCAGCAGGACGCACACGACATAAAAGCAGATAGCAGCGATACGAACGTCCGCGTAGCTCAATTGGTAGAGCGACTTATTCCGGAAGGAGGGGACCCGGATTCGAGCCCCGGCGTGGACAAAAAAAATGACGGAGAAATTTACTTCGTTATAATGGCGCCCGAACTTTCCGGATGACCCGGCCGTTCAAGATCTCGCAATGGTGTAATGTTCTTTCCTCACCGCGAGAGAGGAAAAATAAAAGAATCCCTTCTCCAGCGCTTCGAAAAATAAATGTGTGTGACGTTGCATTCCACACACCAGATTGACTGGGAGTTCTCAAGTGCACGTTCTACAGCGGATGGCTGCCTGCAACGATTGATGGTCACGGCTGACCCGTGGGCCATGCCCCCGGCCTTCTTTCGAGGGGTGGGGGGATATGACGTGCCTGCCCAGCAGGACGCACACGACATAAAGGCAGATAGCAGCGATTACGAACGTCCGCGTAGCTCAATTGGTAGAGCGACTTATTCCGGAATGAGGGGACCCGGGTTCGAGCCCCGGCGTGGGCAAAAAAATGATGGAGAAATTTACTTCGTTATAAAGTCGAATGACATAGTCAAAAGGTGCACGTCCGGTGAGCTTTGTCATACTCGGAAGTGTTGGGGTCCTTTTTCTTTGTGGAGAAAACAGTGACAGCGGTGACCTATCTAGACATGCTACAGCTGTATTTGTTGCCTGAGTTGGAAGATCGGCAGCCCAACGTGGTGTTCCAGCATGATGGCGCACCGCCGCATTGGGCTGTTATTGTCCGATAATTTCTTGACCTGCATTTTCCTGGGCGATGGGTTGGGCGTGGTGGACCCATTCCGTGGCCTCTGTGCTCACCCGATATTACGCCACTGGATTTCTTCCTGTAGGGATACGTGAAAAACATCGTTTACCAGATCCCTGTGACTTCCCTCGATGACCTGAAGACCAGAATTGGTGCTGCGATAGCAACAGTAACGGCGCAAATGCTGGAGAACACTTGGCGGGAAATTGATTATAGCTTGGATATCTTACGTGCCACGAAAGGCGCGCATGGCGAAGTGGTTTAACAATATGATGTATTGATTCTACAGGCAATAAAACCTTTAGTTATCATCTGTCATATTCTGTTTGCGGTTTTATTTTGTTTCCCGTTTTCCGATTATATGCTACTGAAACCCCCATAACAATTATGAATCACCCTGTATTTAAAAAAATATTCGCTAGTTACACACACACAAAGAGAAAATATTGAAAAGACAAAACATTCAACAAGAGACACATAATGAAATTTGTTACATCACAGACTCGCAAATTTTATTTCTAAAACAGAAACACTTAAAAAATATCTAAAATCGTAGAAAACAAACAAACTTCCAAGTAATAGTTATCACAAAAGAGAGAAATGGTAAGTAAGAATGATATATTTTGTTTCACATTATTCAAGAAAAAGTTTTGAAAAGATACACTTTTCAAGTTGGTGTCTTTAGCCGACAGTCAAAACAGGGCTTTTAACGCCGTACCAGAATATGGCATATGATTTGACAATAGTAGCCCTAGAAGAGAACAAAATATCGTGATTAGACCTTCGAGAATTATATTACGTATTTAAAAGAGTGATAACTGAATCGTAAATATTAATGAGAAAGAAGATTGTAAAATAAGCACCTGATTTTTCGTAAAGAGATCTTTAAAACAATGAAACAGCACATAGTCATAAAATGAGATCGGCCTTCATTCGCAGGATATTTCAATGTATCGGTTTGGTACAGATGAAACTTTTGAAGTAAGAGTGCCACCTACAAACCCTCAAAAACACAGGAAGCACCTAACCGCCTAGACAAAGTAGTTCCCCTCTGCATTGATACACTTCTGTCAAAGGGTTAAGAGGCTGTGGATCTCACGGTGATCAAATTCCGGAGTTTGTGAAGCAGAGAAGATGACAATTGCCTCTCACACAGCTCTGTCGTTTGGAAAGGCCTTCTCAGCCAAGAAATGATCCAAATGCAGGAACAGTTAGTAATCCGGGAGAGGGGGGGTCGGGAAAATATGGACGGTGCGGCATAGTCATTGGAGGATCCTTTAGAAGACGTGGCCGAGCGTTGTCGCTCAACAGAAGGATTCTATGTCTGTTGACCACAACTGGCTGCTGACTCCGTGGTATCCAACCACTGTGCTGATCGCTTACGATTGTTGTAGAGGACTCATTATTTATCACGAGTTATGATCCGATGCACGAACCCTCCTGTCTGTGCTTGGCTAAGAGACAAATGCAAACCTTCAGACAACGTGTCTTATGGCTGCTGTCAATTCGTGTGGCACACATACATTCAACTTTTTCCCCTTCCCTAGGGCCACCAGGAGCAAGGCAACCGTCAAATCATGCACACGGACCTTCGCTGCGATCTCATGGACACTTTGCCGTGGGTCAGCTTCCACGTAATTCTTCAGCTCCTCATATGTTACAGCTATTGATGGACGACCATGAGGCGCATTTGCAAGCGACATGTCTCAGGCTTAGAATTTTGAACCCTCGGCGTATGGTACATTCATTCGCAATACCCTGTCGAAACGTTGCATTAATGTTTCGGACCACCATAACCGCGGAATGTCTCAATTTCAACTCATGCAGAAAAATTGCACACAACAGGTCTGCCTCCATGGATCACTCTGACGAAGCCTGTGCACTCGCGGTTGAACCGTGTCACGAAATGAGGCACATAACGTGTACACCACATACAATATATTCCGACCTCGTGATGTATGCCATGTGACGTTGCTGGTAGACACCATTCCGCTGGTGGGATCGAACATGTCCATACGCTGAAAGTGGACATTTGTGATCTACACCAACCCAACACCGTATTTTAGCACCTATGCCTTTTCAGTGGCAAATACTTTTTGAGCAAATACAAATTGTTGGTGATCTATGACGAAGTAAATTTGTCCATCATTTTTATGCCAGGGGCGGGATGCGAATTCGCAACTCTCGGCTCCGGAGCTCCGAGTGCTATACACTATACTACACTGGCACGTGCTCCCACTGCTATCTGCCTTTATCTCATGTGCGTCCTGCTGGGCAGGCATGTCCCCGAAAGAGGCCCGGGGGAATGGCCTGCGAGTCAGCCGGGACCATGTGTCGCTGTAGACAGTCAAATGTGCATTTGAGAAATCCCAGACAATTTGGTGTGTGGAATGTAACTTCACATTGATTTTTTCTTTTTTTTGAAGCACTGAAGAAGGGATTCTCATTTTTACTGTCTCGCTGCGTGGGAAGAACATCGCACCATTACGAAAAACCTAACGGTCAGGTCATCCTGGAAGTTCGGGCGCCAATATGATGAAGTAAATTTGTCCATCATTTTTATGCCAGGGGAGGGATGCGAAACCGCAACTCTCGGCTTCGGAGAGTGCTATACACTATACTACACTGGCATGTGCTCTCACTGCTATCTGCCTTTATCTCATGTGCGTCCTGCGGGGCAAGCACGTCACAGATCACACAGTGAGTCATAAATAAAGTAAAACTGACTTTCATTTAATACCTTTAGTCGGCTTCGAATGACATTATCCTGTTCCGCATTAGCTTTCAACTTCCTTAGAAATGTCTTTTTTTTTTGTTTTTGTTTAATTGAAAGTTTAAAGACCACCGTAAGCAACTCGATGGGCTATAAGTAGTCGCCATCCCTAATTTAGGGCCTCTGGTTCCAGGGAAGGGAGGGAACCAGTGCCGTAAGACAAATACAACATCCATGCCTCACGGGATTCGAACCTGGACCCATCACGGACGAATGATCAAAAGCCAGAGCTTAAACCACTGCACCACCGGGGGCGGCTTAGAACCTTTTATGTCTAACAAACGGACGTAGAATAAACCTTAAGGACATGTGCTGAAGTACACACGCATATGAGATTTTCTTACCTGGGCTTGTCCAAAGGGTGTTTCATTGTACATAAGACTACATAAAATGTGTTCCATAATAATTTTATGAAATGAGTTTCAGATCTAGGTACATAATGTAGTTATAGCAGGTAAGGGAAACTCAAGAGTTTCAACTGTCCGAGAACTCTGTCCACATCAGGAAGACGAGTATCAGCTAGTAAGGGAAACTACGGCACTTTTTTTGGTGTGTGTGGGGGGTAGGAAAACACGACATCTATGCCTCACCGGGGTTCGAGCGCAGTTTCATCCCAGACGAAAGGTCAGAAGCCAGTGCTATGCCACAGGAGCGGCGCAAACTAAGGTACATTTTAGTCGCTGTAATAAAGAAACAGGTATGCCCCAATATGGATGGATCACAAGTTCTACCGAAAATTAGAATCACCATAGAAAACTTTTTTATATTGTATATGAACACCTCTGAGAAGTTTCAAAGCATTATTTACTGTCGTAAATAACCGTTGTGTAACGCAAAACGATATGTTTCTAAAAAACAAGAAACGTTTTTAGTCGTTTAAACAGATCTCAGTATCATCGGCTAACGAACATCATCACGAGGATACGCAAGGACTATCAGTCAAAGGGCTAAAGCACAGTAGTATTCTGGTTATGCGTCAATTCGTCGCCCAAGTGAATTCCTCACGTTCCCAGATCTTACATTATATACAAATCGCGTGCAGAAAAGCGTGCAATTTGGTTTGTATTTCCTTTCGTCCCTCTCTCCTACAAGAACGGTACTTAAGCTTCGAAATGTTGATCTGCTCATTTTTTTCTTTCTCATGGACGGAAAGAACTGTATGAAATTTCAGACATTCCTCCTTCCATCTTTTCTCTCGTCAGTTTGTTTTTTCGTCCGCAGAAATTGTATTTCAGCCAGTGAAGAACTTCATTCGGTGACTGATAGATACAGGCATGTGTAGCAGTTTATCGGTGTCTAACCTTACGTCCATCCTTCTGTCCGTCCGTCCACAAAAACCATACCTCCCTTTCTTATGATCAGATTGAAGAAATTCTTTCTCTGATTGATTAATAGAGACAAACAAGGTTCATGTCGGTTCTTCCGCTCATTCATCTGTCTTTCCGTCGTCCGTCTGCAGAAAAGATAGTTCCACTTCGAAATGTTGATTAGAAAAATTCCATTTCTGCCTTAAAGGAGGAAACATGAGCGTAAGATTTAACAAATCTCTGCTTCAATCCCTCAGTTCATCTGTCTGTCCGTCCGAAGACAGTGTAGCTTCGCTTTAAAAACGTAGGATTGATAAAATTGTTTCTTTGCGTCACAAAAGATAACGTGAGCGTGAGATTTCATTAATTTTTCCGTCCTTTTGTACGTCCATTCATCACTTTGTCTGTGTGTCTGTCTGACGGTCCATCCATCTGCAGAAATTTTGCCCATGTGTCTGACGGACAGATCGAAAAATTCGTTCAGTGGCTTATATAGACAGACTCGAGCATGGTAATATCAATATTTTGATCCTTTCCTTGTTCCGTCATTGTTGTCTGTCCGTCAACAATGACGTAGACGCCGAATTTGTCCGCGACAAATTGACGCAGGCGACGAACTGAGTGACGGCACCGAATTTGACCGCGACACCTAGTATTCTTAAACCCACATGGCGGGAAGGAGTAACTTCAAAAGTGGCTTTCCTGACATCATGCGAACAAGCAGGAAGTGCCAATCCGCTGATTAAAGACGAATCGACAAGTACTGCCCGGTGTTGGAATCGAAAGAGAAGATGTTTTGGGGATGTGTCTAAATTCCTATTACCAATTCTAAGCAGTTAGGTTTTTTGGAAAACTACCTTATAACGAAGTAAATTTCTTCGTCATTTTTATCCGCGCCAGGATTCGAACCCGGGTCCCCTCATTCCGGAATAAGTTGCTCTACCAATTGAGCTACGCGGACGTTTTATTCTGATTCCTATCTGCCTTTATGTCGTGTGCGTCCTTCTGGCAGGTACGCCACATCTCCTGGTACGTTACATCATCTCCCCCCTCCCTTTTTTTTGAAGTGCTGGAGAAGGGATTCTCTTATTTTTCCTATCTCGCGGTGTGGAAATAACATCACACCATTGCGAGATTTTGAACGGTCGGGTCATCCGGATAGTTCGGGCGCCATTATAACGAAGTAAATTTCTTCGTCATTTTTATCCGCGCCAGGATTCGAACCCGGGTCCCCTCATTCCGGAATAAGTTGCTCTACCAATTGAGCTACGCGGACGTTTTATTCTGATTCCTATCTGCCTTTATGTCGTGTGCGTCCTTCTGGCAGGTACGCCACATCTCCTGGTACGTTACATCATCTCCCCCTCCCTTTTTTTTTTGAAGTGCTGGAGAAGGGATTCTCTTATTTTTCCTATCTCGCGGTGTGGAAATAACATCACACCATTGCGAGATTTTGAACGGTCGGGTCATCCGGATAGTTCGGGCGCCATTATAACGAAGTAAATTTCTTCGTCATTTTTATCCGCGCCAGGATTCGAACCCGGGTCCCCTCATTCCGGAATAAGTTGCTTTACCAATTGAGCTACGCGGACGTTTTATTCTGATTCCTATCTGCCTTTATGTCGTGTGCGTCCTTCTGGCAGGTACGCCACATCTCCTGGTACGTTACAAGCTTGTTATTTGACACTTGAAATAATGAACTGGTGATACAAAGATGGAATTCGACAAGTAAACTCTGGTCTTCATCTAAACTCAACACGAAGTATCTGTCGAAAGTTTTGTAGTTATAACAGCGCCGATTGTTTTCGGTGATATCGTTCACGAATGCCGATAGTGCTCACGAACGGTATAATAATCTCAGATGGATGTTTTCGTTCTTCGAGGGAAACCGTACTTTGGATGCAAGACGTTATCATAATTCCACAGCCAAAGAACTGTTTCTAGTTTCACCATGCACATATCGTTTGAATCAGTCTTTCAAACAATCAGAAATAAATCATAAGAGTTTTCTTTTCTTTTTTTTTTTTTTTTTTTTTTTTGGTTGGAGGTTTAACGACCACCGTGAGCAACTCAATGGGCTATAAGCAGTCGCCCGTCCCTAATTTAGGGTCATTGGTTCCAGGGAAGGGAGAGAGCCAGTGCCGTAAGACAAACACAACATCCATGCCTCACCGGGATTCGAACCCGGACCTCTTCCGAACGAATGATCAGAGGCCATCGCTTAGACCACTGCGCCACCGGGGCGGCTAAGAGTTTTCACAGCATGGTCTCAAAATATTGCGGGGTTCATCATCCGGTTATCGTAAATAACATATCATCATCATCATTGCCACCCATTACCAATCCACTGCTGGATGAAAGTCTCCCCAAGTTTCTTCCACAACGGTCTGTACTGGGCCAGTCTTCTCAATGTCATTCCCGCATGCTTTCGGATTTTATTCGCCCATCTCCCACGTGGTCTTGATTTGGATCTTTTCCTGTCCCATGGAATACAGTCTAAAATTTCGGTTGTCCATCGGTGGTCCGTTCTTCCGGCAATATGTCCAGCCCATTGCAATTTCAGGAATTTTACTTTGATCATGTCTTCCACTCCTGTCATTTTCCTTACCACGGGTTCCTCTTCTTATCTTTCCTGGTTACACCTAGCATGCATCTTTCCATGCGTCTTCACTAACACATATCAGACTACAACTTTTTTGTTTGATTGGAGGTTTAACGACGTAAAAAATGCTTCGATTACGACAAAGTTTTATCATGTTGTTCCGAAGGTACACTGAACCGGTTCTTTTGAATATAATTGAATGGAGTCAAAGGTCAGGGCACAGGAGCTACATTTATTCTACAGCCATTATCCCTATAACTTGAGTAATGGTTTCTGGTATGTTGGAAAGCGTATAATAATCAATGCATTGTATGATTTTACTAACTTGTTGAGCTATAATTTTCAGTGATTTTATCCACACATTGTTCACTTCTATTTTTACGCCCCTGAGTTTATGCCCTAGTATGACCAGTTTGGGAGGGCAAACACCCCTTCCCCGGGTTACTTACAGGATCTGCTCCTAGATAGAACAGGGTTTTGCCACTAAAGATGACACGACGCCATTCCGCTTTGAAGTTGCTCTAGGTCAGCATCATTCCAGCCATTATTGACGATGCCTGGAGAGTTGAAGGCAATACAACGAACAACGTACCATGCAACCCTTCCGCTGCAAGTAATCGGAAAATGGCTCACCATGTAATGTGAGGCGGAAACCTGTTGTAAATTTAGGGCACGTCCGTAAATTGGGTATTCTGTGTGAAGTTCTAAAAAAGTTACTTCTTTCAAACTGGTTAACAGAACTTACCTTGGAATGCACACCATTTTCTGGGGTAGAACACATTTCTCGTACAAACACATAAACTTAATTTTTTCCCCCTAAAGTTTGTTATTTACCTGAATATTACGTCTCCTGAGTAATCTAAAGGTGCTTTCCAAAGGAGTTCAATTCTAGACTTGACTGAGTTTTCTGTATGTGTGGCAGTGTTCTACAAAGAAAACAAAAATTCAAATGAAGGTGTGGAAAGAAATTAAAACTAATAGTCTGTGAAAAATAGTTCAAATAATTTTTAGCATAAATTATAAACATGCGCAGAAAAGAAAACGTCCTGCGAAACGAGAAATAACCTGACGTTCAATCTGATAGACATAAGTAATAATGAAATATACATTAGTGAAACATGTGGATTAACTACATGCACTCCGTGCTGAATAGAACATTTCTTTTTTGATTAAATGTTTAAGGACCACCGTGAGCAACTCGATGGGCTATAAGCAGACACTCATCACTAATTTAGGTCCTCTGGTTCCAGGGAAGAGAGAGAACCAGTGCTGTAGGACAAACACGCTATCCTGACAAACACAACATGCCTCACCGGGATTCGAAGCCGGACCCTTCACGAACGAATGGTTATAAGCTAGCGCTTAGACCACTGTGCCACCGGGGCGGCGAATAGAACATTCAAGGAAGCATACATGGAGCCGAAGTGGAATTCTCATTGGAAACTCAAGGCCGGTTTCACGTTTACTCTGCGTGCGCATCCTAAAGTTATGTGTGAAAACACAAGTTTGTCCGCGACGGGCATCGGAGCCGTGTCCCCCTCACTCCGGAGTAAGTCGCTCTCCCAACTGAGCTACGCGGACAGAATGTCTCGCTGTAGATTTGTCGTCTTGACACATGTTTTCACCTCTATACTAAGTCACATATGTTTCTCTAACTCACGAAAGTAAAGACGCATTACAGAATTTCGAATGTGCTCAGTGACACATGCCTGATGTTTCACGCTTGTTCTGAAGACTTTTCAACTGATTTGTGACTCAGATCTGTAGAAATTCACAAAAAATGAAAATTAATTATGTTCCTCAGGATTCAACAAAACGGGCTTTACCTTGAATATCGTTTATCTAATAAATAATTTCTGGCTGGATCAGAGGTCTAAAGTACTCGCTGCTATCACGCCATAATCGCACCTGGAGTAATATTTGCATGCGTCGATAGCAGGTGCTGTTGAATTAGGCTATTTATAGCCACGAACAGTCACACAGTCAGTGTGGAAAAGCACGTCAGTAGTGACGTATGAAAAACCCATGTTCGGCATGTTATGCTGCACGATTTTTTTTTTTAATTTTCATTTTTGGGTTCAACGACCACCACGAACAACTCGAAGGGCTTCATAAGCAGTCACCCATTCCTAATTTAGGGTCATTGGCTTCAGGGATAGAATAAAGCCATCAGATAAATATACCACCCCATGCTTCATCCGGGACTCGAACTCGTGGCCCAACTTGGAAGAAACTAGCGCCTCAGATCATTCGTCCACCCGGGCTGTGCTGTACGATTTTAATAATATAGTACATGATAGGCCTATAGATGTTAAGAGAAATATAATAATCGTTAATGGAGAACTTGTTCGTCGGTAAGAATTTACTGCAGCTGTTTTGGGAAATTCTGATCTTCGCAACATCTCAGAAAAAGAAGGCTGCGATAGGCCATCACGGCTAGATGAAGATTTGTTTTCATACAACAAGGGGATATTGAATCCCTCATTTTATTAGTGGAAGAAATAGCAGTCAAAATCTGACTTACTGAACCTTCCACCGTCACCTTTCGGATATACGGAAACTGTCAGAGTTCGATGGGTGGATATAATATGGTACTTTAGAGTTAGAGTGCGTGCTGGTATGAAAACAATCCACGTTTGTTGCGATTGCGAATTACCGCACACCCTGTGGCGCTGCTGCAAGCACGAACTGGCAGCCTTATAAACCGGCGTGTAGTTGATGCCCCATAAAAGCGAAAAGCACCGGTCGACGCTAGCAAGAGTACAGAGTCAAAAGAATGCCGGGTAGACGCCATAGACGTCGATTTACGCAACTTACGGACTTTGAGAGAGGCTTGATCATTGGGCTGAAAACCGCAGGGTGGTCGGCGGGCCGTATACCCCGCCACGTGGACCGTTCTGACCATACCGTCTGACTGTGTTGGGAGCAGTGGACAAGTAACGGCACTGCCACACGGCGGGGTGGCTTCGGACAGACCAGAATGACCGCCGGTAGAGAAGATCGACGGATCGTGCGCCAGGTACGAACGGATTCCACGGGGACCCGGTCAACTATACAAGCAGATGTAGCGGCTCCTGTGTACCCACGAACCACTTCCCGATGTCTCGCGGAAGTGAATCTGCGATCCCAGCGCCCCTTACGTGTGCTGTCATTAAGACCGAGACATCGCCGGCTCCATGTGCAGTGGTGCCAGGCCAGAGCGACGTGGAACGCCACAGATTGGTGACGTGTGGTGTTTAGCGATGAGTGCCGCTTCGTTTTGGGGACAGATGATCATCGTGTCCGGGTGTGGAGGTCCCCGGGTCAACGGCACAATCCCACCCTCCCTATCAAGCGCCACACCTCCCCCACTGCAGGCATTATGGTCTGGGGAGCCGATCAGCTCTAGTAGTGGTACGTGGATCATTGATGGGCCAGCGGTATGTGGATGAGATCCTACGTCCCCATGTGCTCCCATTCTTGGCCGGAATTCCAGGTGCGCTATACCAGCAGGATAATGCCCGCCCGCACACGGCTCGGGTTGCCCAGGACTGCCTATGTCATGTCCAGACACTTCCATGGCCTGCCCGCTCCTCGGACATGTCCTCTATCAAACATGTGTGGGACCAGTTGAAACGCCAGCTGCCGCCGTGCCGCACTATCCGGGATTTGGAACACATCGTCCAACATGTGTGAGCCAGACTGCCGCAGGACAACATCAGGCGTCTGTTCGCCTCCATGCCGGACCGTATTGCAGCATGTATCGCCACACGAGGCGGTGCGATGTGCTATTGAAGGCGACGAGACTGCGTGCCACAGATCCCTGTGTAATTATCCTGCAGCTCTGTTTTTGCCATCATGTGTATCATTCATCTGCATCATTACGTCCATAAAATTTTAGTTCAATCCGATGCTTTCTTCTTGGTGCGAAAATTTCATTGTCCGTGAGTGTATCATAGCAAACCAAAATGTAGCAAGCCAACATCTGCCTTCTCTGCAAAATCCGATAACGTAGTGAGAGGACGAAAAGTGGATCCTTCGCGCCAATGTTAAATATATACTGCAGCAGATTGACCGACGTAGCTCAAAGCCCATACAAACCAGAGGTTGTCTGTATCAACGGAAAACCATTTCGAGCGTTTGTTTGAACATAAAAGAAATTGACGTACGAAGTTAAAGAATCCTTTTCTTTTGCACCTTGTAGGTTTCAAACAGGGCTAGTCTTCAACGCGAGCCGCGCGTGCTACCGTCGCGTCAGAAAGACACATAACGCACAGTCACGTATAAGGTATAACTCTAATCTCGCGACGACGAAATGTTTTTTGCTATTAAGCGGGTTAATTATTCATTTTATTTTACGATAGAGTTTATTATTTTTCTGAATAAGTTTGTAATAATTTTTTTTTCTGTAGGACTTATTATAAATCACGTTTTTCATTTCATCGTGATTTTTTGATGCAACACAATGCTTTGGAACTTGAGATCTTTTTAAACTGACAATGATTTTCATGTATTTATAAGAAAGGGTGAAATGTACTGCTTTATAGTATCATTTCATAAAACTCCTAAATATATAATTTAGGAGTTTTATGAAATAAAGGAATATCCGGTGCCACGATAACCAAAATTTCATGCCCCATGTTATCCACAATATCCGATCTCGCCACAGAACTTCAAAATCAGATCTTTCGATAGACTATTGAAATTTAATAGTTAATCAAACCTCAAGTATTCCCACGAATCGCTCCTATTACCAGAAATCTTCGGTCATATGGATACGAAAAAAGTGAGAACAGAATTTTTCCGTTAATGTATGAAAGGAATTGCGGAAAGGTTTCTAAAAATTCAGAATTTTCCTGGCGCACGAAAAATCCGTAAAATTCAGGTTTTTTTTTATTTCGACATTTAACGGGAAAGGTTGTATCTGGAATATACTTCGTTAGTTCACGAAAGGAATCACGGGAAATGCCTCGAGAATTTCAGGATTTTTTTTT
The DNA here is from genome assembly GCA_039090855.1 of Macrothele yani. Classification (NCBI taxonomy): domain Eukaryota; kingdom Metazoa; phylum Arthropoda; class Arachnida; order Araneae; family Macrothelidae; genus Macrothele; species Macrothele yani. The sequence continues at coordinate 135,222,948 of CM077023.1, forward strand.
ACAATGTATGTTCATTATCTCAAAGGAGTTTTACTCAACATATTGAAAAGGCATTAGAAGAGTTTTCTATGTGCATAAGTTTCATACTCATTTTTCTCTTACATAAGCCAGAATTAACAACTAATTTAACATAGACCTTACCTCCAAACAACTGTTACTTTTTTTGCAGTCCAGCGATGACAATTATTCGGAGGTTTCACTGCGTTGTAAACTCGAAAAGGTCTGTTATCGCATTGTTTTCATCTCTGTATTTTCTCTAGACGTGTAAAAACTACCGGGTTTAAGAAACAACATTTATTCTAAACTTAGAAACGACCAAATTTTACAATTGAAATAAACAGACGCTGTTAACGATATTTTATTTCAAAAATATAGTCGATCAACAGTTTTTGTGGATATTTCAGTGTTACTGAAGCCACAAAAAATGTATGAAGGTTTTTACTTCGTATTTTCGAACTTTTTCTAGTGAGAAATTTCCACTAAATTTTAGTGTAACGTTAAGTGTAACCAAAGCTGTGCGTTAGCGGTATTAATTGTCTTAAAAAAACATTCGCAACAACCCTAAGAATTTTCAAAAGGAATGGGGTTTTGTTGCTTACGAGAGCTGAAAGCATAGCATTTGTAGCAATAATTCTTGAGTTTTTAAAAAATACGTCAAGTGAGAAAAGTAAGATAAGCGGAGAACTGTGCTCTAAGGTATGGTATATCATGAAGGAAGCATTCTCATAAAAATAATTCTATTTTAAAGCTAAAGAAAGTAGAAACGTACTCCAGGAGCACCGTTAGGGCAGTCCAAAGTCTTGGATTTGCTGTCATCAATAATCACAAAACTTCCAATAATCCTTTTGGTGCTTACGTCATTAGCCTGGATCAAGAAACCCTTGAAAGTATCACCTTCAATGGCAACTGAAATGAAAGATAAAACAATACAACATAAATTATTATCTAAAATTCTGTAATATTATACAACAAAATATTTCAGAGCTGAATCCCTGGATAGTTGAATTTGCGTCCCCCCCCCATAAACTGTGATTACAACAAAAACTATTGATTCTGATCACACATACTGAAAACCACAAGAAACATGATCTGTAGGAAATGCGTTCCTTACTAAATTTTGAAAAGAGGAATACAAATGTTCATTAAAAAAACCTTGCTGTGTGGGTAGTACATATAATTTTGAAAAGAGAAATACAAATGTTCCTTAAAAAGCTTCCTGATTGGGTAGGTAGTACATATTGAAATAACAAATACAAATGTCAACTGAAAAAAAACTTGCTAATTGGGTGAAGATATTGAAATTTTGAAAAGAGAAATGCAAATGTTCATTAAGAAAAAAAAACTTGCTGCGTGGTTAGTACGTATCGAAATAATGAATTTTATGACTTCTAAATGAAATTACTGTAAGTAAAATTAAATAGGCCTTGATAAAAATAATGGTACTCATAAGGAAAAAGAAAAATTAAAAGATACTTCCAAAATAAATTTAATTGGCAGTGAAATTTTACACACCGTTTCCAAACAAACTGAGATAGTGTATTTCACTTTTATGATGAGCTATTACCAGATAATTTGCTATTTCTTCATTGTAACCATAACTTTGGGCATCCGGAGCAGCTAGGGCACGACTAGTATTGGGAACTGAATAGTAAGGTAGTAAAAACACGAATGAATGTACAAATACCACATAATTGCCAAACAAGAACTGATCAGTGTCCACCCTTCTACAGTGAGTCTCTTAAACAAACAATATTTACAAACAAATCATCCGAAGCGCGCGCGCGCACACGCACACATACATACACACAAATCCATACAGTGCTATTAATTGCAAACATGAGGTGATTGGACCAACCGGCATTTTCCATTTTCCGGTACATCACTTGAGAAATGTGCCATTTTCTCGTATTACCTTCCTTTTGATTTTTTTGAACGATCTAATATTTATTTTGTTATTTATGAATAACAATCTTTAATCACACTTTAGCCTTATTTTTGTCTGAAAAATTATTTCCTTAAAAAAAAACTTTCCCCTCTGAAAAAAACTTTGGAATGGAAGAACAAAATTCTCTGTACTTATGTGAGAAAAGTGCCTTCGGATCAAGCATCCTAATATATAATCTGCTAGAGCCCTCCTCCTCCTCCGTGCCACTTTTTAAGTCGGCATAACAACAACCGAGAAACAAATGCTTGTGACGTCAAGCTTAGCTTTTCGTGTTTTTGTGTAGGTGACGTCATCACCTACGGGCGCACAGTCCAAGCGTATACCACTTTGTTTTGTTGCCATAGCAACAAAGAACACAGCTGCTGGTGTGACGTCATCTAATCCAAATCATTCTCACATGGCGTCAGACATGCGTTACGTCACACAGTCAACTCTAGAGATACGAAAACTTTTTTTTTTTTTTGTTTGGAGGTTTAACGACCACCGTGAGCAACTGAGTGGGCTATAAGCAGTCGCCCGTCCCTAATTTAGGGTCACTGGTTCCAGGGAAAGGAGAAAGCCAATGCCGTAAGACAAACACAACATCCATGCCTCACGGGATTCGAACCTGGACCCCTTTCGGACGAATGATCAGAAGCCACCGCTTAGACCACTGCGCCACCGGGGCGGCTACAAAAAACTTTACATCAGAAATTTTGGTTCACTACCTGAACCGGTGTTTAGCCATCTGTATGTGGCAACGTCAAGAGTACGACGATCTGACGACGTCTAGATACAAATAGTGCACGGCAAAGAACGGGGGAAATTGATATAGGGTTCACAGTCAGTGTATACGTAAAATGTTGTGTACAAGGAAGTGTTGACGAAATAGGGACTAAAGGTTTTAAAAACCCATAACAAACAGACAGCCCGTCGTATCAAATTCCATAACCAATTGCTCCGGAAATTTTCAGAAAGCTGTAAGCCAATGTCGCCATCTATTGACGTGGAACTCAAAAACTCAATAAATAAATAAATGTCAATAATTTCTGTATCATAAATTTTATTTTCCCCCGTCATTATTGACGGGCTTTCATCTGGTTCCATCATATTTTATTACGGTCATTCAGAGAATAAATACCGTTTGAAGATAAAACAACAATAAAAAATATTGATAACTAATTTTTAACGTGTGATGAATTTTACATGCCTTATTCTACTTTGCAACATATTCCCCGTGGATGTTAAGTCATTTACCATATCGTGACACAAGTTTCTGGATACCTTCCTCATAGAAGTCTGTCGCCTGGGTTTTGAGCCACCGCTCAACCGTCTTCAAGTCATCGTCGGAAGAATGATGTGTTTCCATTGCAGGGACTGCTGTTTCGATTCAGGTGTGATATAAGAGACCCAAGTCTCACCTTCCGTCACTATATGGCTTAAAAAATCATCGCTTTCCTCCCCGTACCGCCTCAAAAATATCAAAGCAGATCCCATGAGCTTCGTTTTGTGCTCTTCTGTCAACATCTGTGGCACCCATCGTGCACACATTTTGCGGTACTGAAGCTTTTTTGTAACGATTTCCTGCCGTAATGACGTCTAAACTTCAGGAAAATGTTCTGAAAGATCAGAAATTGTGAAGCATCGGTTCTCCCTAACGTTTTCATTCACTCTCTCTACCAAATCTTCCGTGACCACGTGACTAGCGAAGGCACACCACTGCGCAATTCGTCGTGAACGCTCTGTCGGCCTTCATTAAACATTCGAACCCACTTCCGCACCATTTTTGCACTCACTTCGCTTTGTCCGTAAATTTCACAGATTTGCTGATGAATCTCACTTGGTCTGACATTTATCGCATTCACAAACCTTATCACAGACCGGACTTCGCAGTCGGCGGACCGTTCTATTAGCTTAAACATTATTAAAGCAAAAAAAAAAAAAAAAAAAAACCCTTTAATATAAGCACAACTTTACAAAATGGCGCCAGGGCGTGGCTAATGGATGAGGCAACACAACTGCGCGTGCGCGACTCTGAAGCGAATACTTGCGCGGGAGTGATGCGTGGACGGTTCCTACTTTCTGGATGGCCCCGTATAAAGCTAAAGACAACCACACTTAGACGTAGGTCATTTGACCAGGGTCAGAGGCGACTTTAGATCTTTCGGGGCCCTAGGCGCTAAAAGATTCAGCCCCTGCCCCTCCTCCTTCTTATCGCCTCAGAAATTTTCATCCGCCAGATTAACATAAAAAAAGTAAAGTCAAGAAAAAGATGTTTACGCTTTTTAAATGCCATTCTACCTTCTTATAATTAGAACGTTTTATAAGAAACATTGCTAGTGTAATCACATTATCTGTCCGTGAACATCGAACATTTTGGTTTTAGAGATATTTTTATGGCTAATAAGAAATCAAAGGACATTAAGTTTGGTACTTTAAATATCCCATATACTTCATGAATTTATCGCTAAGGGCAGTCAAAGTCGAAAATTCAAAACAGTAAACTTCTATTATGAAGAAACTATTCAACTTAGAGGGAAAAATTATTTCTGTGCCTCTCAGATTAGGCTTAACTGTTCCTTCTCAAATTTTTAAATTTTCCAATTGGTTCGTTAATATCCTGCTAGAGTCCAAAGAGTTTGTTTTTCACAGATTTTTGAAACATTATTTTTTGTGAATGGTAGGACATTAGCATTCATTAAATTTGGCCCATTTTAAATTTCACCACTAGCTCATAAATTTCCAGCTAGGAGTTCTCAAAGTGGAAATTTAGTAAATTTTAGCTTTACGCTACAAAGAGACCATTTCAGTTACAGCAAAAGTTCTTTTTGAATTTGATACGTTAGGCAAAACTGATTACTTTAGCACCTTTTCATTTGCAAGTTACTTAGCAAATTAACGCTAAGGGCGCTGAAAATGGAATTTCTCAAAATTTATCAGTATGTTGCATATTTGTCATAAAGTTGGAGTGCGTTTCAATTGCAAAACGGGCTTTATCTATTGCTTCAGTTATTGAAAATAACCTTGTTTTTACGTCATGAGGAAATTAGTAGGCAACGAGCATGGTATCCAGCAAAAATAAAATACTAGAAGACATTGACATCCGGAAAAGTCCTTCACATAAAAAAATTCGCGTAAAATGCCATTTTTTGCACAGTTCTTCGCTTGAAACGGTTGGACGACTTTTCGTGGAAGAGTTTTCCTGTGGCGAAGAATTCCTTAAATCGAAGAGATTCGGTTGTCCATGGCATGGACGAATGCCATGGACCGAAGAAGCTGGGCAGTAAGAATTTCATCAGTCAGGTCAGGAAAGCGAGAATGTGAAGAGTTTCTTGAAAGCATTTTTTCTTATTATTTTCATTATAAAATTGAGAAGATATGCATTTTTTTATTCTGTCAAAAAGATGCGTGAGATTTTTTATACCTGCACTGCAGTTATCAGAAACACAGAAGTATAAGAATTAAATGCAAAAGATCCAGTTTGAAAATGGAAATCTAGGAACCACAGCTTTTCGAGTAGGAGTATCATTAAAACTTTTTTATTGCTTTTTCAACAGTTTGTTTTATCGATTTAAGGAATAGGAAAGGTAAGAATACTTGATAATTATCTGTATTAAACCAGGGAAGGAGAAATGAATAAGAAAATGTTGTTGCATAATATAAATTTCTTTTAACGCTACTAAAGAAGAAACAGATAGTGTGATATTCTCGAATTTCTTTATTGGTATAGGCTGGTTTAGGGGGATTAAGGCAGCGAAAGAACTTGATTATCCCACTACAAAGCAAAAGACATTTTACAGCAAACACCTCCGATCATCAGGAAAGTTTCACCAAACACTCCTCATCGCAAATCAGGGGGGAAAGGGGAAAAGTTCCAAACCTTCCCTGGAAGTAGCATAAAAGCAGTTTATAGCACAGTAGGCAGTGGCGGATTCAGAGTTACCGAGGCCCTGCGCACAGCGTCTGTTTTGGGGGCCCCTCACTTTGCCGAGTATCCTTAAAATATAACCCGGACAGATTTACTCTCTCCCACTAGTGAATAAAAACTATTGTGAACACAAAAATAAATGGACTTCCAGATTTCAACAGAAGTACCCATTTATGGCTCCCCCAGACATGATTTGATTAGTTTCATGGTGTGTGTGTGTGTGTGTGTGTGTGTGTGTGTGCGGTTTGTTGTCGCCTAACTCAAAAACTATACTATCAAAACGAAATTTAATACTGAGGGCTTTTGTGATACCCTGATGGGGAGGGAATGGCTGAAGTTAAAAGTGGAAATCCTTTTTTAAGGAAGAAAAGTCGGGACTTTTATAAAGATGACCACTAAATCACAGTATACTTTAACATGTTACGTAAGGTTGGTTTATAGTACTACTTTAACTGACATTTATGTTGCATACGGTGTGGGATCTGCGTTCGCATATCGCCAGATTCCACCGTACAGTTAGTTCCCGTACAGACAGTCCTAATATGGATAAAATCTATTCTTATGCCTCATAAAACACGTTTTCCAATGACATTTTACTCGTACGGCAACAGTCTTGTGATTTCCTCTTTAACTAAACATAATGGGGGGGGGTCATATAAAACACCGAACTAAAGAACATTACATTCTACGAAAATTGGCCAAATGCACTGCAGTCAGTCGAAAGGGATATAAAGTGGTAATCGTTGCTGTCATTGCATGTCGTCGTTCTGTTTGTGGTTGTGACGCCTAAAAGATGAACAGCCACAACAGGCAAATGGGAACTTTTGCTTTACGAGTTGGAACTCGGCCATAACGCTGCTCAAGCAACACGAAACATTTGACGTGAGAAAGGGGAAGGTTCCGTGGAACACAGCACCGCAATCACATGGTTCAAGAAATTTCGCTCAGGTGACAGAAACCTTGACAATCAGCCAAGGTCAGGTAGGCCCCCGAACCGTGGATTCGGAGGCCGAACGCCAGGCCGTAGAGGCAAATCCGACAACCAGCACTCAGAGATTATCAGGCGAGCTGGGCATATCATAGACCACCGTGGTTCGACACCTTCAGGACCTCGGCAAAGTCTACAGGAGCTGCCACATTGTCCCTCATGAACTGACGCCAGCTGAAGCAAACCGCCGAGTGGAAGTGTGCACGAAACTCGTAGAAAACCAGCGCGATGTACATTTAATCAAGAGAATTGTTACGTGCGATGAAAAGTGGGTCTATTTCCGTAATCCTAACACACAACGGCAGTGGTTGAGCCTGGGCCAGCTTCCTGAACCTGTTGTCAAACGCAGGCGTTTCGAGCACAAGGTGATGTTCTGCATCTGGTAGAATTTCGAGCGGATAATCCATTACGAATTTGTTCCAGACGGTCTGACCATCAACGCCAACCTCTACTCTGAACAGCTGGAGCGAATGTATGCCGTTTTGAGCGAGAAATACCCGGCACTGGTGAACAGAAAGCGCGCTCTCCTACAACAGGACAACGGTCGGCCTCATGCCGCGCGAACGACCCGGGAAAAAGTGCAGGAACTTGAGGGCATCGAACTGATGCCACACCTAGCATATAGTCCGGACTTTGCCCCGTCCGACTATTACTTGTTCCGGTCCATGGCCCACTTACTTCGCGGGCGGCACTTCAACTACCAGGAAGAGGTAGCAGCTGGAGTGAAAGAGTTCTTCGCCTCGAAGGACAAGGACTGGTACCGCCGCGGAATCGAAGAACTGGCAGACAGACGGTAAAAACCGTGCAACACGAAGGCCTATACTTTGAATGCTAGTCAGCTTTCGTCTTAAAGGTACGTATGAAGACATAAAGTGATCCAAATATTGCAAAACTTTCGACTCACCCTCTGTAGTATGAAGTAATATTACCTTTAAGACGATATTTAGCGAGACAGCATTAAGGTAGTAAATTCATGCTTGCAGATGACGTATTTCAATAATCGGGTGGAATTATGTCTCTAAATTTTCTCAAACCCAGAACAGCGAATTTATCACTTGCTATATGACTTTTCTCGTTTTTTAGAAGCAAAATTAAAAAATATATATATATATAATCACTATTTTTGAGAAATAAAAAAAATATAAATCATTATCAACTTCCAGAATGATCTTCATGGTGCTTTAGTTGGAAATTGGATCTTCAAGAATCCAATTTCAAAAAAGTCGCGAACTTTTTTTTTTTTTTAGTCAAAACCGAAAATTTCAAAGGAAAATAATTACTGTACTTTTACAATACCCCGTTTTGAGTGCGGTTTGGTGCTACATTTAATCATGAGCGGATTTCTTAAAATTATTTCACTGCTAAATTGTTGAAAATTTGTTCAGGATTGAATTCATTTTACAATGCATGTTTCAACAGTTCTCTTTCACCCAAGATCTAACAGAATTTTTCTCATGAGAGAACTGATGAGGTATTCCGTGTGTTTTTATGGTGGGCCGTGAGATGTGACGTACTACAGAGGTGAAAACATGTGTCAAGACGACAGATCTGTAGCGCGGCATTCTGTCTGCGTAGCTCAATTGGGAGAGCGACTTACTCCGGAGTGAGGGGGCGCGGTCAAATCTGTGTTTTCACAAAGATTAAAGTTCCCAGCAGGGAGTGGTCAGAGGCGTAGGTTTCTGGCTAGTGGTCCGAGCTGGGTTCGAGACCCGGATGAGGCATGGGTAGTGAGTGCTCTTGTCTTAAGGCACTAGCCCTCTCCTTTCTCTGGAAGCAGTGGTCCCAAATCAGAGACTGGCAACTTATTATAGCTGTAAGAGTTGCTCATGGTGGTCGTTAGACCTCGAAACCAAAAGGAAAAAACAATAAAGTGGTCAAGAAAATTACATTTTATGTGGTGGTAATAATAAAAGTAGCATTCTTTATATCACGTTCTTTGGTCTTGTTTTGATTCTTTTTAAGGGCAGGCTCCTGTAGTCTTGTTTTGATTCTTTTTAAGGGCAGAGTACTGGACTAATTTGACCGTGCAATTAAGCACCACATCCCTTCGCTGTTTCAGACCTCGTCTTGTTTGCAGCGCTGTTAGTTCATATGAGGCTTTTGTTCGAATTGCTTTCTAACTCAAGGAGGACTTATAACGAAGTAAATTTCTCCGTCATTTTTGGTCCACGCCGGGGAACGAACCCGAGTCCTCTTATTCCGGAACAAGTCGCTCTACCAACTGAGCTACGCAGACGTACGTTCTCGCTACTATCTGCCTTTATGTCGTGTGCGTCCTGCGGGGCAGGCACGACACGTCTCCCCCGCCCCGAAAGAGGGTCGGAGGCATGGCCCACGGGTCAACCGGGACCATGTGTTGATGTAGGCAGTCATCCCATGAAGAACGTGCACTTAGGAACTCCCAGTCAATCTGGTGTATGGAATGCAACATCCCACACATTTATTTTTCGAAGCGCTGAAGAAGGGATTCTCTTATTTTTCCTGTATCGCGGTGTGGAAAGAACATCACACCATTGCGAGATCTTTAACGGCCGGGCCATCCGGGAAGTTCGGGCGCCATTATAGCGAAGTAAATTTCTCCGTCATTTTTGGTCCACGCCGGGGAACGAACCCGAGTCCTCTTATTTCGGAACAAGTCGCTCTACCAACTGAGCTAAGCAGACGTTCGTTCACGCTGCTATCTGCCTTTATGTCGTGTGCGTCCTGCGGGGCAGGCACGTCACAGACTACTCAACAAAGTAGTCAGCTTTGTTATTTCATTGATCATTAAGAAGTTACAAGTGGAACTAAGGTAAATTCTTTAGAGGGAAATATAAGAAATACGAGATGTAAAATAAACACAGTAAATAAGCAGTGAAACTTTTTTCTTGGTGATATTTAGCGCTACGGCGAAGCTAAGTTTCTTGTAAAGCATTGCAGAAGAAATGTGTTACATTTTCCCAGCTAAAAAAAAAAAACTTTTAATTTCCAGTTTCCTATAAAAAGTTTAAACGTCTCCACTTTTTTTCGTTTTCTGTGTGTGTGGGAGGGCACAACCCAGCGAACGTGGGAGTAGACGGCCGAAGGCAACGACAGAACGCGAGGATCGAGCAATTGTGAGAGCCGCACAAACAGAACCGAATTCGTCGCTCTCAACCATCCGTGGCCATATCGTATCCTCTACAGGTACGGAAGTAGTCATCCTGACCGTTGTCAGACGACTTGCGGCCAGGGGACTACATTCGATGAGGCCACTCCGCCGCCTACCACTGACCCCCCAGCGCGTATTGTCAGCACCGGTTACAGTGGTGTCGGGTCTGATCAACGTGGAATAGTGTCCAGTGGCGTCCTGTTGTCTTAAGTGATGAGTCACGGTTTGCACTTGGCGCAGAGGACCAGCGCATACGTGTCTGGAGACAAGCCGGCCAGCGCACGGATCCTTTCTTTACCGTGGAACGGCATATGGCTCGCACACAGGGAGTGACTGTCTGGGGAGCCATTTCCTCCAATAGCCGGACACCCTTGGTAGTAATCCGTACCATCCTCACAGCTCAACAGTACGTCGACGTCATTCTACGACCTGTTGTGTTGCCATTCTTATCGCAGCATTACCGAGCAATTTTTCAACAGGATAATACCCGACCACACATGACACGACTCTCCCAGGCCTGCCTCCGAAATGTCGACACTCTTCCACAGCCAGCCCGATCTCCATATCTCACCGATCGAACATGATGGGACGCCACCTACGCCCATCCCGGAATGTCGGCGAACTGACCCACAATTTGGACACCACCTCATGACAGTGCCCGTGAACTCTATGCGTCTATGCCACACCGCGTAACCGCTTGTATTCAAGCCAGAGGTGGCGCTACAACGTACTGACTTGTTCCACTCATATAGCTATTTTATCCGAATAAATGGCCGAACTGCTCTGGAATTGAAATCATTTGCTTTCCTATACATGTACATTGCACATAACAATTTTCATCTTGATTGGATGATTCCTTCTGGGCGCTTCGGGTTTTTTTTTTTTTTACATAGAGTATATGATAGCTAATCTCTTCCTTAAAATTTCTTTTTGCGCATTCAGTTCAGTTTAAGAGGCAATCACAAGACCATACGTGTAAAATGGCATTGGAAAAGTTGTTTTACGAGGCACGCTAATAGATTTAATCCATGTTCAAGCACTTTCGGGGAACTGTCAGTGGGGTGGAATCTGATGATATGTGACATCAGGTCCCACACCGCATATAGCATACAGTAAATGTCAATTAAACAGTTCCATAAACTAACATGCTAAATGCTAGTATGTGCTTCAGTGACCATCCTTGTTAAAGATGCAACTTTTCTTCCCCATCCTCCGCTATTTCTTTCCCATCAGGTTATCGTGACCCTCCTAAATCTTAAATTTTATCTTGATAACTATAATAACTTTTGCGTTATGGCGGCAACAACACATGCAGACACCAGCGAGAAAATAGTCAAATCACACGTTCGGGAGAACCCAAAATTGTGTAATTCTGTTAAAATCTCAATTTTTTTGCCATTACAATGCTTTCTCATACTAATGTATGAGAGAGTAAACATGGGTCGGTGGGTATCAGCAATTAACAATCTATTCTTCAGGAACAGTGGGCAAGGTGAGAGGCACCCGAAACAAATGCCATGCGCAGGACTCCTATAACCGTAAATCCGCCACTGGGATGGACATATTAAAAAATGCACTTTTTCGCTGATGTCAACTTTTCGCAGCACTGTTCGGAATTATAGCACAGAGAATTTGATTTTATAGATCAGATGGCCGAGTGACCACGCGCTGCCCTTATACTTTTGTTTTGTTTCGGGGGTTAAAGACTACAGTGGGCAACTCTAAGGGTTACTTAGAGTTGCCCGCTTTTCATCCGATGTTGTATCATTGCATGAATTTCGAACATACACTGAAGAGCAATTGAATTAGAGATACCTGTCTAGTAACGGGTAGCACCACCTTTCGCCCTGATGACGGCAGCGATTCGTCTCGGCATAGACTCGACAAGACACCGGAAGCGTTGGGAAGCCATACGGAACCACGACCCCTGAACAAGCTCCCACAGTTCACGAAGATTTGATGGAGGAGGGTCAGAGCCTCAAACATCTCTCTCGATGGCATCCCAGATGTGCTCGTTGGGATTGAGGTCAGGGGACCTAGGTGGCCAAGGAAGCGAGGTCACGTCGGTGGAGTGTTCATCCAACCATTCGGATACAATTCGGGAGCTGCATTGTGTTGTTCCAGGATGAGGTCCTCAGTGGGATGTTGAAGACGCACAAACGGGAGGAAATGATCGTCCAGGATATCCCGGTAACGTTGACCTGTGAGGGACGATGTCACACGTACCAGGGGTCCCATTTCAGTCCACGTAAACAGTCCCCAGACGAGAATGCCACCCCCACCAGCTTGAAGAGTACCCTGCCGGCAAGAAGGATCCATCGCTTCATGTGGTTTGCGCCGTACTTGTATCCTGCCATCCGCATGTACCAACGTGAATCTCGACTCATCAGTCCAGGCAACATTTTTCCACATGTCTAGGGTCCAGTGGCGATGTTCCCACGCCCATGCTAATCTTTGCACCCTGTGATGTGCGGTCAGCAGCGGTACCCTTGCAGGACGATGGCTTCTGTACACCACAGCGAGGAGATGGTTCTGGATGGTGTGGCTGCTTACACGCTTTTGTGCACCAGCGTTAAATTGCCGAGTGATTTCTTGCACTGTGGCCCGTCTATCCGCTGTTACAATGCGAACTAGCCGACGATGAGCCCGCTCATCCACACGCTGTTGTCCACGGCAGTTGGCCCTTGCAGGGATGGTTTTACCGGATTCGATGTACTCACGGTGAACCCGTGATACAGTGGCTCGTGAAAATCCCAGTGCCTGCACGACTTCCGAGATGAAGTGACCCATTTGTCGGGCCCCGACAATTTGCCCACGATCAAATGCGCTTAGATCCTTCGTATTACCCATACCGCGTCCGACTCTTACTGATTCCCGTCGCATCACTCCTCATATTGTCGGATCGCTGCATACGTCATGTCGTATCCATTTACAGGGCCCCCCACAGCGCCACATTTGCATAACGCCAGCTGTCTCTAATTCAATTGCTCTTCAGTGTATAAGGTGAGTGTATGATTCAAACCAGTTTTCCAGCGAGCCACTTCTCTGTTTCACTTAACCTCCCACCCTTGCTTCTGTTTATTTATTTCACATCTGCTCTAATTGTGTGTGTGTGTGTGTGTGTGTGTGTGTGTGTGTGTGTGTGTGTGTGTGTAAAGCATTTGTTTTCAGTGGTTAAACTTACCTGTAATTTCTCCTCCTGATGCAACACTAGCAGGATTAATGGTAATATCATAAGGTGATGGTGTTGTTTGAGGCTGGTGGAAACTATCCTGAGAAGGTGTTGCGTTGTGAAGTGCTTCAAAGTTTCCGCAGGCTTCTAGAGGTGCTCCAGTTGGGTAAGAAGAAACCAGCACCATCAACCCGCAGGTAACGGCAGACAGAAAGAGGAACATCGTTGTTCTGAAATGAAAAAAAGGATAAAATTCACCTGGTATCTAGATGAAATTATGGTGCATAGTATAATTAGTGTAGATTGCCAGCCGTCTTGGTCCAGTAATTTTCTCTTCCTGGTACATTAATTTTCTCTTTGGTGTGATATGTACCTGATGATGAAATGCCCTGCATTTTCGAAAGACCTTGTACGATAAATATCGGCACTTAGTATAAAAGTATTAAACTATGCTTTGTTATAATTGAGTACAGAGTGTTCAATTCTTGTGACCATCGTGTAAAAAGACGGCTTGCTATCTACACTAATTCACTTGGTATTCTGTGAAAATGAAATTATGTTGGGCGTGGGAAACAAAACTGAAACTAAAATCATAATTTACGTCTGCCTTATTAAGTCATACAATAGATAGTATGTTTCACGAAGATGTTAGGTAAGACGTAACAGTTCCAATAAATAACCGAGTTTCGTCACTTAGTTTCTTTCAGAGCACGGAGATTCTAAATGTGCCGACCAACTTTTAGCAATTGGTTAAGCTTTAAATAAAATTCAAACAATTGTTTCTGTACAAAACTGGAATAAACTTTTTTTATGTACTAAAGCCCTCTACGCAATTCAACAAAACTCGGGTTCTTGTAGCGGGACGTTAACAAGAAAAATCATTTCAAATTACTTCTCTTAACGATGTACAACTCGTTGATCTGTGTACAGGTTTAGTCTAGAAGTACAACGTGTTTCGTAGAAATTAATGTTTAGTGAATCCCTGGAAGAAATAATTCTTCGCAAATACACATGAAAGGCATATACGTATCATTGTCGGCATATACACTGTTAAAAAGTTTTGGTTGGTTGGACCAAAAAGTGGTACTACACCATCTGCACCGCATTCTGAGAAAAGATACCCCATTGGGTGGTGCAAACAGAACTCAACACCATGGTGCAACTTTGCACGACTTTATGGTACAAGGTTGCACTACAATATGGAGCAAGGAAACATACACCATTGTGTGGTGCAAAGAAGGGTTTTCTTTGCACCACACAATGGTGTATCTTTTCAGAAAGTGGTGCAGCTGGTGTAGTACCACGTTTTGGTGCAACCTACGACAAAATTTTTAACAGTGTAGATGCCGTGCATTTTTGCTGTTTCCCATGTAACTTTCCTTCAGAAAAGTTTAAAATTGCATCGCCCTGAAACGGAAATCGAACCTTTCGATTTACTTTCGAGCACACTACTGTTACACCACCCAGGACGAGGAAGTTCCAATCAACGGAAGCTAAATTTCGTAGTACTGTGTCTGCAACGGAAGCTAAATTTCGTAGTACTGTGTCTGCAACGGAAGCCACCATTTTCGAAACATGGGTGGCGAAAGGTCCTTTTGTTGCATGATAACGCATAACCTCATGTCGATGCAGCGACCCAAGAAACCATCATTTAGCTGGGGTGGAAGTTTCTCTCTCATGCGGTTTACTTCCCAGACTTATCCCCGTTGTACTTTTACTTGCTTAGCCGGCCAGTGGTTCTTCGCCAAACTTGAGGATCTCCAGAAATGCATCGACGACTACTTCATAGCATCGAATTGGGCGTCGGTCTTTTATGCTAGTTACCGGATAGATGGCGAAAGGTTACAACTCATGGGATCACATTCTTTTATTATGATTAAATACGACTTGCTTGTGTAAGTGCGACATCTGTTAGAACATAAACTCTGGAAACTTATGCATAGACCTAATACGAACCGTTAAAAATGTGCATCTTAGTTACGAAAAACATTATTTAAAACAGTATTGGTCTTCACGTTGTGTCTTGAAACAATATAGAACAGATATAAACAAATTTTCTTTCATTATGGCATTCAAATCTTTTGAAAGTTTCTAAAGAATTACTGCAGTGATATTAAGGTTAATATGTATTAACGGTATGAGTTTCGAATTTCAATAATTTAGATGCATTCCTATCCATAATTTAGATGTTTCTTCAATGTTAATCTTTCTTAATGAACTGCAGGTTTTAGAATTTTCTAAATGATAATTACTATTTCTTACGGAAAGATTTTTTTCTAAAATGCAGCAGTGGCATCACTCAGGCAAGACTGTTTTTGCTTCATGACACAGAAACCGTGTAACGAATACCTTTCATAACCTGTGCGGTCAGATGAATTTATTCAGAGAATTCCATTACTTCACACAACATTATACGGAGAGTACCTAAAGTGAGTGCAACAAATCTTGGGGGAAATTTTCTTTCACGTCACACACACACACACACACACACACACACACACACACACACACAAATTTCGCTACATCACGCATCTGATTATGAGCAGTCTGGAAAATTAATATGAGATTCAAATGAATAGTTCTTTATTTTCAGTACCCACGAAAAACAAAACAGTCTTTGTTTTAAATGCAATAATCTGTAGACGAGATAAGATAGAAAGTTTAATTACATTTGACAACTCAAACGGGAAATTTGAGAAGTATTTTGAAAATTCAAAAATGAAAAAATAATTTTTTAGTCTCGTTAAACAACAAGAATTAAAAACAAATAGTCCAGGTTAAACGATATTTTTATAACTCGCTTTTAAATTTCAGCGCTCCTAAGGAAAAAATAAGTGAACTTTTTCGGAAAAATTTTGAACCAGTGTACAGTAGATGTGATTAGATTAGCTTAGTGATTTTTAATACGTGATTCTTAAGGATACCAGAAATCCTCAGGAATTGAAAAAAATGTGGTCACATCGATTTCTCCGAAACTTGTTTAGTTTGAGTTAATAGCTTCGCACAGTCTCTATTTCATCGGAACTCAATCCGTTTTACAGGAAACACTCTCTCGAAATCAAAACGTGGAGTCTGCTAATGGGAGGACATTATCAAGTGTGTCAAAGCCACTATTTTTCCTCTCCGCAAAAAAAAAAAAAAAAGAAATTGCAGCATTTTGAAGATTTTTGCTAACATTTAAAAAATTCGGCGTTGAAGACTTCAAGGGTTTGAAACGGATAGAAAAGAGTGCACATGACACATTTGTTTTCCTTTTTTTTTTTTTAGTTTTTTTAAAGGTTGTGTTAAAGCATGACCAGAGAGCTCATCTTCATTGTTTAAATACTTGTACGTACTTTGATTTTAACAACATGTTTATGCTCGCCTTTCAACTGCAAACTGTCGAAGCAGATGTAGCTTTGGGTCTAGGTAAAGTGTTTGAAGTAAATTCTAAAAGATGAATCCAATACTAGAAATCAACATTCAAGTGACGGAAAATTGAACGGGATAAGGTTATCCATTCCTTAATCAAAATGTGTTTTCCCCCTCACATCTATTGATTCACTCAGGACATCAGCTGCGTGGAGTTCACTGAAGAGCAATTGCATTAGAGACAGCTGGCGTTATGCAAATGTGGCGCTGTGGGCGGCCCTGTAAACGGAAACGACATGACGTATGCAGCGATCCTACAATATAAGGTTTGGTTTTCTACAAACTTAAAATGTTCATATTTACCAAAGCCTTGATTTCCGTTTAAAGACGATTCAATCAGTCGAAATTATTTTTGGATTGTAAAGAAGGAAGGAAATCACGCTTATCCCTCAACTTTATTTCCTTGCAAGGCTGAAGATCAAAAGGTTTGACAGCTGTATCGAGATAATGACTTGGCCAGCTGTCATGAAGAAAATCATACGACGGGGGACCTTGAGTAGGAGTTTCTAGATATGTTCTCATCAACAATACCCTTAGGATACGAACCCTTAATTGAGTTAAAGGAGGAAAATATATCCTCTAGAACTGTTTTCAGTTATCGGGAAAATTTTTTATTCCTTTCTTCATCACAACTATACATTAAATGAGCCTTGGAACCTTGGATGTTGAATCCAAGCCAGATCCATTCTGATAACAAAACACTCAGCAGAGGCGCCATATTTTGATTAAATATAGAGTTTAAATAATGTTCTTAATGTTATCATAAGAAGAAGTAAATGTAATTCGATTGTACGATGACTTTTTTTGTTTTGAGAGACGTGGTGTTAACGGCCACCATGTGCAATTCTAAGGCCTATACGCGGTCATCCGTCCCTAATTTGGGGCCTCTGGTTCCGAGGGTGGGAGTCTGAGCAACGATACAAGGACGCCAATCATGTCTCATACAAGGCTCGAGCTAAGAATTATCTCGGAAGAATGGTCAGAAGCAAGCGCCTCAGACCACTCGGCCGCATGGGCGGTGTATCCTGACTTCACTGGTCATACAGGTTGTCCATAAATGTGTTTGTCTTACGACACTGGTTCTCTTCCTTCCCTGTAACTAGTGGCCCTAAATTAGGAACAGGCGCCCTTGGAATTGCTCAGCGATGGAAACCCTTGGAATTGGTCATTTTCCATGTTAAAAGCTGATTTAAGCATGTTAAACTTTAAAATGAACA
The DNA here is from genome assembly GCA_039090855.1 of Macrothele yani. Lineage (NCBI taxonomy): Eukaryota > Metazoa > Arthropoda > Arachnida > Araneae > Macrothelidae > Macrothele > Macrothele yani. The sequence goes on from CM077023.1 coordinate 135,240,718, forward strand.
CTGGTAATAGAATGCATTTTCAAACAGAAGTATATCAACATATACAAAGTTTTGATGCATAGTGAATGGACTTAATAAATTTCTACATGTTCACCCCTAACGGCTGAGCGATATTCTCGCTCGCGCCACACATTTTCCATAATTTGTATTCAACTGTTGCTATTGCATCTGTAACGTGTTCTCACAAAGTCCTGTTATTTAGAACTGTACTGTTGCATAAACCAGATCTTTAGTATAACCTCACAGAAAGAAACCTTGAAAGGGATAAGATCTGGTGAATTTGTTTATGCCATCCACACAACACACATTGCCTTCTTTAGTACAGACGCGAACTCAATTTCACAGCTTCTACAGCTCCTCTATTGGCGATCATACAGCACAGAAACTCTATGTGTTTACAAGATCACATATAAAGTGGAAAAGGATGTAAGACACGTTATTTAAAAGGTATATAATGCTGTAATCAGGGTAATCATTTATGGACCCCCTGTATATGCAAAGGAAATTTTACGACACCTTGTACATGCAAGGAAATTGCACTTGCATCAGTACGAAACAAGAGCAGTTTCCGTTTCATGTACAGCTTTACAGCACATTCTGAAGTGACAAGTTGACTAATTGAGATTGCGGTTGACGATGAGGTATCACGATTAAGAGACCAGTCAACGCCGCGCCCAGGGCAAACACAAAAAGAAGAAAGTGATTTAGCGTTTTGTCCGAATTGTGAGAGCCTCATCTCCATAAACACTGCAGAATCAGCTGTTTCTGTTCGCATCCAAGTAATGCCGGATGATTTTCAATATTTCAGCAAGAATTTCCTACTAGATTAGCTTTTAAACTTTTTTCAACTGAGGATTGCAGAAGAAACTACTGTATATTCTGGCCTCATGATAATTTGCGTAAAATATGCTGGGTTTCAAAGAAACTTAAAGGTTTCGGTTTTGGTTTATTTAGGAAGTAGCCTAGATAAAAATATCCTGACTCAGATGAATTGCCAGCCGTAAAATAAAATAAAACAATAAGAAATACATGTTTGTTAGATGATATAAAATTACTTCAATTTTCTAGCAGAATGGAGATTTTTCATAATTTAGTAAAGAAAACTAGATGTGAGGTTTTAAATTGCATCAGCAATTCATAACCGTAAATTTTGAAAACGGTAGAAATCGAAGCAAAGAAGCCCTTATTCACAGATTTTTAATTCAAATCATCACAAGAGAAATTTATCGAATGCATCCAGCAATCGTAAAAGCAAGCAAATAAAACCAAATGATTTTTAATCATGAGTGTAAGTAAATAAATCAAAATGATTTTAATTATTAGTGCAAGTAATAAGTAGAAATAATTTTTAATCATGAGTGGAAAAAAATAAATCGGTATATTTTTTTAACCATGCATTCAAGCAAATAAATAGAAGTAAATTTTTAATCATATGTGCGCTTAAATAAATCGAAATTATAAGAAAGCAAATCGCATTAAACTTAAATGGAGGCAATATACGAGTATTAAATTATATATTATATATTTAATTAAATTTTTGGAAATATTCTCAATTTTACAGTTAATTTTAAAGGAATATTTGAAAGCCCAGTTCAATTGCCTTAACACCCCTTAGAACACAGAAGAATCTGCGTCTATGAATACCATGATTTATGCTATTTTTTTCTTTTCAATATTTTCTTTGATGAAAGATTTACTTCAGAATGAACAAGCGAGTGCTTCTTCTTAGCAAAACTCTGGAATATATTTCTGCGTTCTGCTTCACTGATTTCTCTACTTCAGTGCCACGGGCAGCTACGAGAATCCACAAACAAAACAGTAAAATAAAAATGTGACACCATTTCCCCCTCTTCTCACGCTTTCGTTTTCAAGAAGTGCTACAGACACTTATTGATGATTCCGTTCCCTCTGGTGACCTTTACCTTCAGTTTTCCTAGTAAAATCAGGTACTGTTGCTGAAGTCATGATGCTCATCTGCGATGTCAACAGACTGAAGGGCATTGTGTTCGGTAACGTTTGAAGAATAGGAACTTTTATAGAGTTTTAGCTTTTGATACGCGTGGTTTAAATAATTAACTAAGCAGCTACACTTGTAATTTAAGATCAGGTTTCATGAAAATTACAATATGTTCATATTCAGTATTTGAAGAAACCGTTAAAGAATTATCAGTTTTGACTCTACGCATCTGAGCTCATCTTTTCTGGCTTGACAGATATTAATCAGCATAAGTACTTCAAATATGTTTTGAATAACATCCACGGAACTAGTCGTAATGAGACATGCATAACCTTATAAAATGTTGCGATTAATTTATGTTATGAAAACTGAATCTACACCAGGCGTAATCAATCATCTTAAACTGCCCTATTTGAACGATTACACATTTGAACAGCTCCAAAAAATAGTAAGAAATGTTTCATTGATGACTTTTCGCACCAACGTTTTTAATGAAAGGCATTTCCTAATTTGGGAACGTGAAAAATATGAAATAAAAATAAAAAGTAGACCAGTTTCATTGAGTGGGAAAAGTCTCTTTGAAATTAGCCAGAGGGTATGATTTGTTCTGTACACTCATTATTTTGATTTTCATGCATTTGAATGAGATATTAGATGGAAATTGATTAATTAAGATATGATAATTATGGATAAAACATACGAGGTCATGGAACGAAGCTTGGAATTTTCTGTTTTAACAGTGGGACCTACTGACACTGATGTGAATAAAGAGAAGAAAGTAAGGAAATATAAAGTGCCAAAGAAAGAATAAGAGAAAGAGGCTAGAAGAAGCTGGACAGTCAATGGATTTTTTGCCCTTTCAATGCTACAAGAAAGTAGATCGCATTACCAGGGGTGTGGGGATGACCGATGCATTACTTCATCGAATCAGAATCGTTGAATTTTGTCGGTCACAGGTGAGAAAGAAATGAGGAAGGGTGGCATACTTCCTGGATGACCACTTTTCGTAATTATTCATTCTGCAAGGGTTCCCAAAGTCTCAAGTGCCTTGATGGATTCATCCGGGCCGGCACACGAACAGCAGTTTAATGTGTTTTGGAGTCATAGCCTCATTAAGAAAAAAAAAAAAAGCATAATAAAAATATAAGAAACAAAATTTTGCAAAGTGATGGATTATTCTGCGATTTTTTTAAAAATGTTCTCACGTTTTACATTGTTTGACACTGCGATACCTGTTTCCCGTTCGCAAATTAGAACCAACTTGCACGACTGGCTGTTCGGTTGGTCATTGGAATTTCATGATTCAAGGAGCATGGATGACGAAAGGGCGCCATTCACAGCACAGTACAGTAGAATAAGGCCGAGACAGCGTGGCCAGCCATGCGCGTCTGGAATCGGTATACAATTTTTGATCTGAGACATCGTTCATGCTCAAAATTTACCTGAGTGACCGAATCTTGAGCACTGAGGACTAGGGCTAACTTCTTTTCTACTTCATTTTTCCAGACTATACGAACAAAGTTAAGTTACGTAAAAGCTGACAGGGGGTATGCTACAGGCCGTGGAGAGCGGGCTCGGGCCCCAGTGCAATAAAATCTCCCCCTCCCCCCACCTCGGCTTTTCCACTAACCACATAATCCATATTTCCGTTTCCTCACCTACCCCCCCCCCCCCCCACCATTCCCCTACTTCCCGACAGCCAGACCGGTTGCAGCTCTTCAATCTTTTTTTTTCCGGTGGATAATTTTTCATATTCTCCCCTCCGCACATCAGTGGCATGTCGTTACAAATAAACAGTGGTAGTATTATGTCAAAATTACCTTTCATTTTTAGAGTGAAATGTACGTTTAAAGATGCAGCCTCTGGGAAAGTATCCACAAAGAGTTCTCATAAGTAAACATTAAATTTTGTGTTTTCTCTTCTAAGTTGCCGCTGTGAACAGGACGACTTCATCGGTCATCGGAATAAAGGAAAATAAACGAAGTCGGAATTGCGCACAAAGACACTATATTCATTTATAAAAATTACCGCAATGCGAAAATAATGAGTTGAGCATAAAATAAAAAGACAAAAGATGCCGGCTTCTGGTGGGAAACACAAAGTGACAAAATCCACATGATGAAAATTGTCTGCAACCTTTGATGACTAGCAATAACGTTGTATATCATACACAAGGTCTGTGTCGGTGAGTAGCAAAGCAACACAGAAACCCAATGTGTGGTATCGATGTGTCTTTGGAAAGGAAAGAAGAAATGAAAAACGCAATATGGAGAGCTCGTTTGATTTACCGCAGGTAACCCAAGCACGTGTTGCAGTTAGCCTGGGTACTCGAGTAACATCGTAACACTTCGTTTTTTTTATTGTATTTAAAGTAAGTTTTGAATTTATTACATTTTTTACGTTTATGACGTAAATTGCGCATTTTTACGCGTATTTACGCGTAACTTCCCAACCCTAGTGATGGTAAACCTTGAAAAATATTCAGACACCATAAAATAATAATTAGAAAAAATTACTTTAGAAACGGGCTCTGGGCCCCCTTAGGGGCCCGGGTCTCGGTGCTACGCACCGCCTCCTCCCCCTCTCGTCAGACCTGGTATGCTATAATCAAAGTGTCATTTAAATTTCGGCCTTAGTTTTAGTTCAGTGTTTGCATTGCAATGAACGAGTTTGCCAATAAAAATATATATACACTTCAATTTTTTCTTTCTTTATATCATCCTTCTAGCTTTTTTTTAAAATCCATTACAGGATCGGGTGTTTATGGGTACCCAGCGATACCCCCATTGAGAAGAAGGATGAAAACTGTACTGAATTTCATTTCCAAGAACATGCATAGCTAGGGTAGCAGTCCTCAGGCTGTGACATGGAGACAGGAAGAACACGCCACTCACGCCTTATTCGCAGCAAACTCTCCTCTGAGTAAACAGATTCACTGACTACCACTCACCCAGGGGTACAGTCGAGGCCTGAAATAACCTGGCACCACCAGGCCACTTTCTTTTTCAAGGTCTGGCGCCGCCAGGCTACTTTTTACCTAACTGAATCGGACTTTCTTATATTCATTTATTCAATGATCGTCTATCGGAATCAACATTTTTTTTAACACAAATAATCATCTTAACCGAGTGTTTCCCCCTCTTTCATCTTTTCTCTTTCTCTCTCTCTCTCTCTTTATTGTTATTTTTCAATCCATAGATCTTTTAGCTATGCAGAAATCCATAGATCTTTTGTTTACCGAAACCACCTCAGAAATAGCCGGTGAAGTGGTACCAGACAGTCCGCACAAAGAAATTAATCAATCACAAAAACAAGGGATTAATTACCATTGATCAAAATCGCTTCCTGTATTTCTGACAACAGAGAATACTGCAAAGTTTTTGAAATTTCAAATTGCAGTTGACCCACTGCTGCAACTAACTTCTTCTCCTCCGTAATTTGGCAGTTGTTGACAGTGTCTAGACCGGATGTAGGAGACTGCCAGGGCATTTATTTTAGCACTGCACAATAAACAGAATATATATATTATATTTCAAAGGTTTGTTGCCCCGCCTTTCTCCCCGTATGCCTGATGGAATGCTGGAATCGATAGCGCCTGTGCCGGTCTTTGGAGCGCCAGGTCACTTGTTTTTTCAGGACTGCACCACTGCACTCGCCCTCAGAAGGAACACAATGCAGCATGACAAAACAAGGGTGAGGGAATATATGCATGGCTTAAATCAGCGTTTTTCTTTAACGTTTTCAGACCACAGAACTCCTAGCAATACATACATGCATACTTTTTGTGAAACCCTTATGAATTTTTACTTGAAAAAAACACGGCAGATAAGCCATGGTAACAAACGGAAGAACGATTCCGCAGGAACGAGGATCGGCAGCAAAACCGATGCACTACGGTAGTGATACTGTTATCATAAAATAGCGGATTGTGGATTTTTCGAAGATTTCGCGGAACACAGTTTAAGAAACACTGCATTAAGTGGGCATACTATGATGATTAGGGTAAGCATCTACTGCGGAATCTCATAAACTCACACGCTATGCTCCGTTCAATTCCGCAAGAGAAGATAAAAAAATTCAGGAAAGGAATCCTCTGAAATTTCCCGTGCTCATCAAGACTCAGTTTTCAGAGTCTTGTCGTCAATCCAAATTTTCAGAGTGTGTTCGCTAAACACAGACTAGGACTAAATGAAAAATTAAACACCATAGGCAGTTTCTTGGAAATATCTCTTGGTTAAATACCTGTGCGCAATGTGTTTTTTGTTTGGAATGCTAACATAGCTGAAAAACGTTATTAAATATCATGTTTTATAAGACGGAAATTCGTTTAATATTTACCTAGACAAGGTAAGATGGTTCGTCAGTTCCTTTGGGGGGGGGTCGATGCTTTTAAGAGTCGAACTGGCCCTATACCTAAACTCTTATTATTTTCTTTTTCGTCACGAACATCCTGCCCTTCCCGCAGGAAACTCAGGTACTTTTTCGTTTGACTGTATACTATTTTGTTAAACTAATCGATCAATTCCTGTTTAATAGCATGGCAAATTTCAGTTCGTTCTCTCTGAATTTAAGTTTCTGTGGAATCCATTTTGGACACTTCACATATCATCACATTTGAAAAAAGAATACCTTGTTATTGTGCAGATGCTGTTCGAATACCAAAGTGACCGTATAAAATATTGAGCAAAATAAAACTCAGTTTCTCAAAAATTGCTTTTCTGACATATACGCATATTTGCAGCATCCTAATAAATTAGTGTTCGAGTTGCCATTTACCTGACGACGTCGGTAAGAATTCGATGTAGGCTTGCGTTGAGTGTGAATGCAGATTCTAACTTATTTTATAAATTCAAAAGCCTTGTCTATACCAGAATATTTGGAGTCTACACATTTCACTTTTCATACCCATGCTAGTTTTATATTAAATGTTCCCAGAGCTGAATTGCTTTGTCTTTTTTTATTAAGTTTCCTTTGTATGCTTCTTTTATGCTTCTAGCATCTGTTAAAATTTGTGCAAACGGTTTTTTCAACAGTCGCTTGCCGCAAAGTTATGCGCGAAATTACCCCGGAACAAAGATCTCAGTGCGAAAAATCGCGTTGTTCTTAAGTCGTTGAACTTCACAGTTTTCCCTGTTTACAAAGTAAATACCCAAGGAAAGCAGTTGTGAAGTACGACTAACATCTCTTGAGAGAAACCCCTTTCCCCTCTTCGGTGCCCCTCAGCTTGAAGTAAGTTGGCGCATTTTTTTAGATAAATTTAGACATGAAAGCAGCTTCTTTCGAGGCTCAAGTAGGCTGTAAAGCGGGACGCAAATAGAGAAAATCGTCCATGGCCTCGATGCGGAAACATTTCCCATTATATGCCTTGCACCATTTTCCAGCTCATTGTATCAGCACGAAAGAGATATTCGTTTTGGTAGGCAAGATCAAGGACTCAAATTAAAAGAAAATTTGAGGCTAAATGATTCACCAGTAAGACACACGCGGAACTTGTAGCTGAGGAATCTTCGGAATATCCCCCAAAACTTAAGATTATCAGCCAAGCTGGCACTAGGGCTTCTCAACTGGGCAAAGATCCAACAGACGCTCGCCTCGAGTTTTCACAAATAGAAGGAGGGATCAAAGATAAAAAGAAAGCAAGCCAGGACCGCTACACTAGGTTGCACGTTCGCGGGGAGTATGTGCTCTGTCAGCAGCAGACTGTCTTCTGTCTACCAGTGGAATCTCACCGCGGAAATCAAATCAGATCAAACTATGAACGGCAGTTATGACAGTTGAACGACACGATGTGAGGGAACCTCAGGAGTTTTTTAAGCCTTTGCGATTTCTCAGCTCCAGTTATCAGAACTCAAGCTTTTGTTGCACGACATGGTAAAGATATAACAGCTCTTGCTTAAAGATTCATTCACTCCGACTTATAAAATATTTATTACCGTAGATACACACTTCTAGATAGTAATTTTCGACAACAATCCGTAATATGTGCTTAAAATAAAGCAGAAGAATCTGAAGTTGTTCTTTCACCCTTAAAACGAATTTCTATTGTATTTGTACAGTGCTGTTTTTTTTTCTCTTACTAGATGACTCAGTAAGTCAGTCTATAAATGTCACTACGATCTTCGGAACGCAGAAATAGCTAGACCAATGCAAAGCCTTGATTGTCAGAGAGGGTAATATAATTATTACCACAGTTTGCATTGTTAAACAGCATCAAGAAATAAAAAAATCGAAACATATACGTAGGGGCAGCATAAAGAAAAAAATTACTTTTTATCCAACCAGGACCAGTTCCGTTTATCTAGATCGCCGACGGATATTTTAACCAATCAATATCATATCAGCATACTTATGTGCGAATAGCTAAAGCAAACAGTGTAATTTTATTTTATAGTCAACTTTGTGAACAAAATTTTGTCAGCATCTTACATTTTTTAGTTACAACCACCACTCTTTATAGAAAGAAAGGAGAAATCACCTTACCTAATTTCGGATCTCGTATCCTAGGGATGTGAGAGAACCAGAACCATAACAACAAACACAACACCATCCTCTTACCAGAGATTCGAACCAGAATCCCTTACATTAATCCACTCACCTGCAGATTGACTCGGAACATGAGCTTTTCCGTGAGAAAAAAGCATGCCTCAAAAAAGAGAAAGTGAAGAAAAAACGAGTAAAAATTTTCCGCATACTATTTTTTGAAAACGCAGTGTTCTCACTTATTTCTATTGCGTAACGTACACAAAGTGTTGCTTTCAGTTAAAACATGTTTTCAATGCTATAACTGCAAACACGTCGAAAAAAGCTGATGCTTGTTTGCTGTTAATATTTTGGATTTTCGTTTAGGTTCCAACTTCTAATACGCCAAAAATTAAATGATAAAAAGCTATGCCATATGAAAGTATTCTTACGGTGTTCTTTGGGACATAGAGGCTGTTTGTTTGTCTTTATAACGTAGCAGGTACGGATCCTGAAATTTGCATCCAGTGGGAGAAAAATTAACTAACAAACAAAATACAGAGAGACTACGGAAAGCTTTTTAATTTTTTTTTTCACCCCGGCAGCACACTTTATGAAACTAATCACACTGAACTTAAGTCCCAAAATGTGAGTGCCGCCCCGCTGGCGCAGTGGTCTAAGCGATGGCTTCTAATCATTCGTCCGAGATGGGTCCGGGTTCGAATCCCGGTGAGCATGGGTGTTGTGTTTGTCTTACGGCGCCGGCTCTCTCCCTTCCCTGGAACCAGTGACCCTAAATTAGGGACGGCACTGAGATGCTCACGGTGGTCGTTAAACCTCCAAACAGAAAAAAAAAAAAAAACATTGCGAGCAAGAGCTACAAAAACACCATTATTTTCACGACTGTGAATTACCTGCTTTACTAGGAAATGATCCTAATATTTCGTAAAAGTCTAGGTCTGAAAATCTTTCCAAAACATAGGCTGGTCTTTATATTCTAATTACTAAGTTTAATAAAAACAAAAACAAAAAAACCCAATCAAGTTGTACGCAATGTGGCACGGTAATTTCTGGTCAAGATGTTCATTTATGCTTTCATAATGCTGACTGCCACTCGATTGAAAAGAAACTTGTATTTGTGTTTGCACGACGTTTTTTTTTTTTTTTTTCGTGTGTGAGTTAGGGTTTAACGACCACCACGAGCAACTCTTAGTTCCATAAATGGTTCCCCGTCCGTAACCAACGCCACCTGACGAACGTACCTCCCATGCCTTACACGGGAATCGAGTCCGATCCCACCTCGGAACAATAGTGAAAAGCCTGTTCGTGTAAAATCTGCAAAATTCTGAAACTGTTTACTTCTTTTTTTGTCTTTTTATTGATATTTAAACAGTTTCCCCATAGAAGATCTGAGCGTGTGAGCAGCACTTTGAATGGCGTATGAACGTGCGTGTGAAATCTGCTTGACAAACGGAAAATTTACTAGCCGCTCAGTGTCGAAACGGGAGGAAGCTGGCCACCAACAGGAAAACCGTAGAGATTTGAAGTCTAGCATTAACTCCCAAAAGCACTTACGCGCCTGCATCTCGATGCCTTTTTTTGAAATCCAAATTTCTAAAACTTTAATTAATTTTTTGTTTAATATACGTCGGAACACTGAAATTCTAAAACATCTAAAACGACCGACCGATAATAAAAAAATAAAATAAATAAATAAATAAAATAAAAATGTATTTTCTTTTGGATTGGAGGTTTAACGACCACCGTGAGCAACTCAATGGGCGTCCTTAATTTACCGTGAGCAACTCAAGTCGCCCGTCCTTAATTTAGGGTCACTGGTTCCAGGGAAGGGAGAGAGTCAGTGCTATAAGACAAACACAACATCCATGCCTCACCGGGATTCGAACCCGAACCCCTTTCGGACGAATGATCAGAAGCCATCGCTTAGACCACTGCGCCACCGGGGCGGCAAAGAAATGTATTTTCCCTTTCTCCGGGAAGTTAAGTTTTTGCTGTTTCCGGAATTAACGACCACCGTGATCAACTATAAGGCCTATAAGCAGCCGCCTGTTCCTTATTTAGGTCCACTGGTTCCAGGAAGGAGGGGGGTGGGGCAGCGCCCGCCCCAGTGGCGCAGTGGTCTAAGCGCTGGCTTCTGACTATTCGTTCAAGATGGGTCCGGGTTCGAATTGCGGTCAGACATGGATGTTGTGTTTGTCTTACGGCACTGGTGGCTCTCTCCCTTCCCTGGAACCAGTGACCCTAAATTAGGGACGGGAGATTGCTTATAGCCCACTGGTTTGCTCACGGTGGTCGTTAAACCTCTAAACCTCCAATCAAAAAAAAAAAAAAAGCCAGCGCTTAGACCGCTGCACACACATTGTGAAGTTAGTTCAACAGAACATTTCATTTCGAAATTCTGAAAACAAAATGAATGCAAGTTAATTATTTACGATGTTGGTATAATTTAGAGGAGAAAATCAACTTCAGGAAGTTGAGCGACAACCCCAGTCGCCCCTCTCCCACACAAAATCTGCTACTAAAAGGGAGAAGAGCTATTCATTTACGAATAATTATTCAAGGCAGGATAAGCATGCTGTAAATCACTGAGAGTTTCGGAGTGTTCACAAAGCATGAAGTGCTCGTGTCATCCAACTACATAGAAATACGTTTAACTACGTTCAGAAACGTCTGCGCAATGATCACAAGCATTAGAATTTTTTTTCTTCATATATTGAGGTACTGTATTTAACGACCGCCAGGAGCAACTCCTAGAGCAATAAGTAGTCGCTCCGTCCCTAATTTACGGCCATTGGTTCTCGGGAGGGGATAGAGCCAGATAGCGGCGTACCCAGAAAGTAATTTGGGGGAGAGGGGGAGGTGCATATCGTCGCCGCAATGTCAAAACCACCAATGCGAAATTTTGTAGTTTTAATTATTGCTATTTCAAAATTAAATTTGATCAAAGAATCACTTTTGCAATTACATCAGACTGTTCAAGCACTAAACATAACATTTACACCAAGTTGCATCTGTATTATGCAAAAGTGAATAACATTTTACATGATGCCAAGTCAACAATGGAAAAATTCTCACATTCTTGGTTTTATCAGTACAGCTACGATATCATTCCTTTCTAAAGGGATGAAAAAAATGTGCATGAGAACAGGCATTTTTATTTTTCTCAAATACAATTTATTACAAAGTAATGCTCATTCTACGTTTTTGTTTTTCTGTTATGGTATGTACTCAAGATAAAAGGCTTACTCTCTGTCTCCCCCAGACCCCACCATACATTAGCCTGACGCCCTAACCACTACAACACCAGTTTTCTGTCTTTGGTGGCATACAAGTGGGAAACGTGCACGGGGAGGGGGAGGGGATAGGCATTAACAATAGGCATATGTGACCTTGTCTGACCATTCCAAATAAATAAGTAACTAATGGCAATTTAAGCAAGACCAGAATGGCGACACTAGCAAAATAACGTCACCAACAATTTTTATCAATTTCTAAAACTAGACAAAATTATTTTGGGGGTGCATATGGCCCTTTGCAACCCCTCTGAGTACACCATTGGAGCTAGCGCCATCGTATAAACCCAACACCCATACGTCATCCGGGACCATCTCGGAGGAATAGTCAGAAGCTAGAGCCGACGATCACTCGGCTATCAGAGCGGCGCACTAGTAGTTTAAGAGACTATGCATTTATCATGCTACATTTCGAATACAAATATAAAACAAACAGATGTTATCACCCTTTTAGGAAAGTTCATGTTAAACCAAATTCATATCGCGCGTTTTTATGTAACGCTATTCATTGCTGTCTTGGTGGCGTAGTGCTCGAACGAATGGTCAGAGCGATGGCCTCTGACTATTCGTCCGAGCTGGACCGGGTTAGAATCCTGAATGAGGCATGGGTAGTGTATTTGTCTTACTACGCTGGATCTCTCTCTTCCCTGAAACCAGAGGCCTTAAATTAGGGATGGGTGACTGTTTATAGCCCACCGTGTTGCGTACGATTGTCGTTAAACCGCCCATAAAAATAATGTCATTCATTTGTGGTCTTTTTGATCACCGACAAAAGGGGGCGTGGCTCGAAACGAATAGAAGTGGCTGCTTCAACAGGGCGTTACGTCATCAAGGACAATTACCACTGAAGACCCAAAAAAGATGTGCCAGCACAAGCAAAACAGTTTCCGGTAAACGCGGTGCTTAAAACTATATGTCTTTAAAAATTTCGCCATTAGTTCGAGAACCATTGTCATTAGCGGAGCAAATTATCTGCAATAGCATCTAGGATGTTCCGAGAGTTTTTGCTTTGTTACTGGCATATGCATTGCTCAACTAATTATTATGATCAACTATTTTTTATTGCTCAACTTATAACGAAGTGAATTTCTCCGTCATTTTTGGTCTACGCCGGGATTCGAACCCGAGGCCGCTTATTCCGGAACAAGTCGCTCTACCAACTGAGCTACGCAGACGATTATTCTGATTCCTATCTGCCTTTATGTCGTGTGCGTCCTGCTGGCAGGTACGTCACACCTCCCCGCCCCCGAAAGAGGGCCGGGGGCATGGCCCACGGGTCAGCCGTGACCATGAATCGTTGCAGGCAGCCATCCACTGTAGAACGTGCACTTGAGAATTCCCAGTCAATCTGCTGTGTGGAATGCAACATCACACATTTTTATTTTTCGAAGCGCTGGCGAAGGGATTCTCTGATTTTTCCTGTCTCACGGTGTGGAAATAACATCACACCAATGCGAGATTTTGAACGGCCGGGTCATCCGGATAGTTCGGGCGCCATTATAACGAAGTGAATTTCTCCGTCATTTTTGGTCTACGCCGGGATTCGAACCCGAGGCCGCTTATTCCGGAACAAGTCGCTCTACCAACTGAGCTACGCAGACGATTATTCTGATTCCTATCTGCCTTTATGTCGTGTGCGTCCTGCTGGCAGGTACGTCACAAACTATTTATTAGAAGAGTTTCGGTAACTGAACTGACGAAGATGGAATGCTTAATTCAGTGGAAGATGAGAAAAATTACTGTATGTCTGTAATGTAGTACACAAAATTTAGGAAACAGATTTGATAGCCTTCAGAAGATTATAATATGTTGTACACATCATTCTGAACCTGCGTAATGTTTTTGTTCTAAAAAAAAATGTGTTTATTTTAATGGCAAGTACGATTGTTTAAATTCATTTACGCGACGTAAATTTGTATTGTAGCCATCAATGTAGGCAACGTTGCGCATCCACATGGGCTGGGCACCATAACTTTGTATAGTTTCTATAAGAAGAAATCTTTCCAAAAAACTGCATTTACAGTATGTTTCTTGTATAACAGTTGCAAGTGAATAGCAGGTTTACTAGTTGTTCTTGGCGTGATTGGTGTTCAGTTCTGACTGCTCATGCTACATAACAGCAAATCATATTTCCTTTTTCCTCGACGACCTTTGAAGTAGCTCTCGCATTCTGAAATTCAGTTACAAAAAGAACTAGATCAAAGCAATGAAATCCGCTTTTGTAGTCTGGCAATGATAGGCCTCCAGTAAAACTAAGGTTTTTGGGTTCTATGGAGTAAACTATTGATTACGGAAAATAATTTACAATATCCCAGGTTTGAAAAACAGGCAAAACTAATTAAATGAAGATTAGACAGTGCCATATTTTACTCAGATTGCAAAATACATGGCGCGATTTCACTCCTACGACGAGAATCGGTATTGGAACTTCGTCCTTAAACTTTGACACTGCCTTTGAGGTAAGAATAGAAGTAGCCTTGTCAGCTTTAATTCTTTCAAAATTCAATCCTTTGTTACGAGAGACAGAGTTAACCAAAAATTTCCTCATTTGGCATATCAAATAATCCTTTAATAACAGGTTGTCTTTTGTATGTTTTCAACTTGAATACTTACTCTAAGCTTTCCTGCTGCATTACAAAACCTATGTTCAGGAAGTTTAGACTTTTTTAAGTTAGACTATTATTCCTGTTGCAGTAGTATATGATTGTGGCGTACGGACATAAGGGTTTGTTTGAAGGTAGAGCTCTCACCGCACTGAAAGCACACTTTAATGCATAAGAGCACAACATTCTAAGTACACTCACGGACAATGAAATTTGCGCACCAAGAAGGAAGCATCGGACTGAACTGAAATATATGGACGTAATGATACAGATGAATGATATACACGATGATAAAAACAGAGCTGCAGGACAATTACAGAGGCATCTGCGCCACGCACTCCGGTCATCTTCAATAGCGCGTCGCACTGCTTTGTGCTGCAATACACGCTGCAATACGGTCCGGCATGGAGGCGAACAGACGCTTTATATCTTGCGGCAGACTGGTCCACAGGTGTTTAACGGTGTGCTTCAAATCCCGGATAGTGTGGAACGGCGGCAGCTGGCGTTTCAACAGGTCCCACACATGCTCGATAGGGGACATGTTCGGGGAGCGGGCAGGCCATGGAATTGTCTGGATATGACGTAGGCAGTCCTAGGCAACCCAAGCCGTGTGCTGGCGGGCATTATCCTGCTGGTATAGCGCACCTGGAATCCCGGTCAAGAATGGGAGCACATGGGGCCGTAATATCTCACCCACATACCGCTGGCTCGTCAATGATCCACGTACCACTACTAGAGCTGATCGGCTATCGTAGGCTATTGCTCCCCAGACCATAATGCCTGCAGTGGGGGAGGTGTGGCGCTATAGCGATGGCGAGATTGGGATTGTGCCGTTGACCCGGGGACATCCACACGCGGACACGATCATCATCTGTCCCCAAAACGAAGCGGCACTCATCGCTAAACACCGCAAGTTTCCAGTCTGTGGCGTTCCAAGTCGCTCTGGCCTGGCACCACTGCATACGGAGCTGGCGATGTTCCGGTGTTAATGACAGCACACGTAAGGGGCGCTGGGATAGCAGATTCGCTTCCGCGAGGCGCCGGAAAATGGTACGTGGGCATACAGGAGCCGCTACATCTGCCTGTATATTGGACCGGGTCCCCGTGGGATCCGTTTGTGCCTGGCGCATGATCCATCGATCCTCTTTACCGATGGTCCTCTTGGTCCGCCCGGACCCATTCCGCCGTGTGGCAATGCCGTCACGTGTCCACTGCTCCCAACACAGTTGGAAGGTAGGGTTAGAACGATCCACGTGGCGGGCTATACGGCGCGCCGACCGCCCTGCGGTTTTCACCCCGATGATCAGGCCTCTCTCAAAGTCCGTAAGTGGCGTAAATCGACGTCTCTGGCGTCTACCCGGCATTCTTGTCACTCTGTACTCTTGCTTGCGTCGACCGGTGCTTTTCCCTTTCATAGGGCATCGACTACACGCCGGTTTATAAGGCTGCCGGTTCGTGCTTGCAGCACCACCACAGGGTGTGCGGTCATTCGCAATCGCACTAAACGTGAATCATTTGCATACCAGCAGGCACTCTAGCTATTTGCAAAGTTTCGTGGTTGTAACATGTTTTCTTCTAGGTGCGCAAAATTTGTTGTCCGTAAGTGTATGTTGAGTCTTCTGTATATATCTCTTACAAGCAGAGGCGCAACTAGGGAGGGGCGGCTGCCCCGGAAGCAGCTAAAGAGAGGGCACAAAAATCACTGCGTACAATCTGATTAAAACTGGAATTGAAATTTTTGCACCAGTCTCTGGTACAGTTTTTTCGTGTCATACTTTGTCGTTCGTCTGTTTACAGAATTATCTTATAATATATTTTGCCAGTTTTGGAAGCCTTGGCAGCTTAAAATTCAAATTTCTTCCTCAAAATGTTCAGGGGAAGTTAATTCCTCACATTCAAAAATAAAGGCGTGGTTGTACGTATGTTACAAGATAAGAACATCGTTCACATTGTTGAAGATTATCTGTGATATATTCGATCATTGCTGCGACTGCGAGCCACGCCTGTCAACTGCATTCAGTCCGCTTGATGTAGTACTGAAGGTCTAAACTTCGAAGCAGTTGGGGATCTGACCTCCCTCTTCCCCTTCTATGTTTTACAACACTAAACGGGGTCTCGTGTCCAGTTCAGCTTCAACTAACAGCGTAGGGGAAACACGCGAAACCCTTCTCTGTGAGTGCTCCCCCATTTTCTAACTTCTTTCACCGCAGTTAAAGAGGGAAAGTGCCGTTGCCGTTTGGGACGAGAAATGACACCTCATTCTGTACATACCTCAATAAAAACGTTTAAGCATTAGATTGTTAAACTACATGCAATCCGGTAGCTGAATACTAGCAAAGGCCCTATTGCGACAGTAATCTTCCATGGGAAGGAAACTGAACGAAACTTAGATAAATAAATCAACCAAAAGATGTACTTGAGCTACAGTCTTTAGTTTGATGCTTAATAAGGACTTCAAGTTCTTAAATTAGTGTGATCTCTTTTCTGAGTTAAACTAGACAGCAGAAAAAGTTTGGTTCAATTTTCTGCTAAACAATGAAGAATCCATGCTGTATTTGTATGTATATATCTACACGGAAAGACAGGTGGGGGTGTAATGTTTGTGGTTTCCCTCGGGCGCAGAAATGCCTACAAAAAAATACTTTACTTTCTCGAGGCATTACATTTCTAAGTCCTTCGACCCCTATGCTTATGTTTCTGATTACAGGAAGCGTTAATTTCTGCGTATGCCTCTGGTTTCTTGCACTGCATGAATCCTGAAAACCATCATGACATAAGTATAGGAGTCGAAGGACTTAGAAATTTAATGCCCCGAGAAAGTAAAGTATTTTTGTTGTTGTTTGTTTCAAGGTTTAACGATCGCCATGAGCAACTCTAAGTAGATCGTCCCTAATTTAAGGACAATGGTTTCAGGGAAAAAATAAACGAGCGGCATCAGACAAGCTCACCACCCATGTCACATTCGGACACGAACCCAGCCCTATCTCGGACGATTGGTCAGAGGCCAGCACCTCAAACCATTCGTCCGCCGGAGATGCCCAGTAAAGTATTGGTGCAACACTACGTCCTAGAAGTACAGTTCGGATAATTCTTGTAATTGCCAAGTGAATCTCACTCATTACATGCTAATAACCGTAAAGATTTGCTCCTACCAATAATTTTTTCTCTTCAGCTCTTATGACGTAAGTCTGCGAGGAGAGGTGGCAGAAAAAAATATCCATGTCTAACTTGGGATTAGAACGCAGGGTGCAAATGATCAGTATATTGTTGCTTTAGGAAACTGAATGGGAAAAACACGAAACTTCAAAATGTTGAATTCTGATGTGTTTGCAAACACGGGCGAAAAGTTTCTCTTTGATTAGCTTAGTAAGTATTTGAAATTTCAGTCGATATAAATCGTGGCCAAAAGTCCTGCCCCAGTAGACTCAAAGTCAAAATGTTGATGTTTGAAGTCAACTTATGCAACGTAATGATAAAGTCAAGAATACATATTATACATCATTTTAAAGGAAATTTTATGCTGAATTCAAATATTTTTACAGAATGTTATTGCTAGCAATAGAAGTGAAGTCACAAGCAAAAGTACAACGTCTAGTCATACAAAGCAGCAAATAGTGGAATTTGTGAAATTAGTGTACAATGCGTTTAACTTAAAATTACTGTACAGTACATTATGGACACTTGAAGGACACTTGAAATAACTGACCAACAAGCAAAATGCGCTTTAATATTTAATTGGATAACCACGGTTACTTAGTAACAAAGTGCACCTTCTTGGCATGGAACTAACGAGCTTCTCTAGTTGTCCATTGGTGATAACACGGTGCCATATGGCCCATACAGACTCAATTAAAGATTGATATGATATTAAAGATTGAGTTGGTGCCATATGGCCCTTGCAGACTTAATTAAAGATTGATATGATATTAAAGATTGAGTTGGTAAGGGCCGTATGGCACCGTGTTATCACTAATGGACAACTAGAGAAGCTCATTAGTTCCATGGCAAGAAGGTGCACTTTGTTACTAAGTAACCGTGGTTATCCAATTAAATATTAAAGCGTATTTTCTTTGTTGGCCAGTTATTTCAAGTGTCCTTCAAGTGTCAATAATGTACTGTACAGTAATTTTACGTTAAATGCATTGTACACTCATTTCACAAATTCCACTATTTGTTGCTTTTTATGACTAGACGATGTACTTTTGCTTGTAACTTCACTTCTGTTACTGGTAATAACGTTCTGTAAAAATATTTGAATTCAGTATAAAATTTCCTTTAAAATGATGTATAATATGTATTCTTGACTTTATCATTACGTTGCATAAGTTGACTTCAAACATCAACATTTTGGCTTTGAGTCTACTGGTGCAGGACTTTTGGCCACGATTGTACTTCGGGAGCATTCTTTCCTCTGGGGCGGCAAGTTGTTGAAAAATAAAAAATATAGAAGCACCTTTAAACAGATTAAACTATTTAGGGGAGGGAATAGCGATCACCCTGAGCAACTCAATGGGCTATAAGCAGGCGCCCGTGCCTAATTTAGGGCCATTGGTTCCACGGAGGGGAGAGAGACTAACACATCATCCATGCCTCACGCGGACCCATCTCGGACGTATGATTATAAGCCAACGATGTGTTCCTACTTTTTATTATGTGTACCACTCGACGAACGGGGCATTAAGGTTAAACTCCATACTGGTTCAAATAAAAACAATAAATACAGTATAGCTGAAGCAGTTTAATTAATTTTGTTTAGTAAATGGTATGATAGCTGAGTTTCAACAATGTTCATTTGAGAAATTTGGGTTAGAAAACATGTCACAGATTTTCTTCGGTTATCCGCTCTAGTGAACACAAACCACACGCATTTTACATTAATTTCAATGATATGCAGACTCGTGAAGTAAAAAAACTTACGAAGTTAGGCATTTTTAGAAAGGCATTTCACAAACCGCTATTACTTTCTCTCACAGAATGTTGTATTTCAATTGTTACAACAAAACAAGTAAACGATATTTGTGTTTTATGATTTAACTGTTTTTTTCTATTCACAACAGGCATTTATTTTGGTTACATTAGTTTCACTTCGGTGACGTATTTTACGGCTACTGCGCAGTTTAATGGCATTGCGTTTTGAGACAGCTGAAACTAACTCCACTGTGGCGTCTGTGTTTTCTTTACACACAACTTATTTTAGAATTCCGCACAGCTTCGATGTAATAACTCTTAATAGATGCGGAAGCTAGGAAATTTGACCTTGGAAACTATTGTTTGGTATGTTCAGATATAGGTTTCTTGATTTCCTCTGACTTGTTTTGTTTGAAAACAGGGAAGGTCAATGAATTGCATGCAAATTTGGTCGCTTCGAAATGAAATGTATGAGATATTTGAATGTGTTTTGTTTTCCTCATACCGTATTATTTAACTAGAATTGGCAGGGTTAAAAGTAAGCTTTCTTTCTGCTTAAACTTCAGTTGTTAATATTTCAACGCATAAGAATTAATTGCTGTCTTTCTCTTAAACAATGTGAATTTCTGCCAATTTTTTTTCCACTTATTTTATTTGGAGTTTAACGATCATCAGTAGCTCAATGGGCTGATTATGAGCAGTCGCCCGTTTCTGATTTAGGGCCATTGTTTCCAGGGAAGGGAGAGAGCCAATGCTGTAAAATAATCACAACATCCATGCCTCACCGGGATTCGAACACGAATCCGTCTCTGACGATGAGTAAGAAGCCTGCGCCACCGGGGCGGCATCTGCCAACTTCCTTCACTTGCAATTATTTGCATTTAATCAGTCTGAACGAAAAAGGCAAGAATGAAAATAAGCATGATTAAAAGCGATTGCCGCATACTTTTCATAAAACCATCATTGGCTGTATGATTCAGCTTATGTATTTCACTTTATTTTGAGATTTTGTTCGAAGGGCACTTAATTGAGATGTGGGGCTTTCTAAGACATCTGCAATTAAACCACTGCTTTCGAAAAGCTGAACCACGGGTGTGTATTGTGATTGAGAAGTCTTTTTCTGAGTTCTTAACAGTTTTTTGCTCAGCTTAGAGTGCCGAGAAACTGAAGACAGACACTTTTCCAAAACGTTCTGTGATCACAATTTAATGGCAACATTGAAAACTGGTACAGGTACGTATTTGGATTCAATACAACATGTAATTAATTGTTATCAGTATATCATTAATATTATTTGAAAGATATTACAGTAGCTCCAAAATTGAGGTCTTTTTCAAGTTCAGGTTTTCATAACCATTTCTAATATTAAATACGTTATTCTACTTATTTCTTCGGTAGTTTTTCCCAACCCATTTTTAAAGGTACGAGCATAGGCGTCCGTATCGGGGAAAATATGGGCGCCTATGCTGAAAAATCTTACTATGATATTTCAGTTCATGAGAGGTACCGCAAAGATTTTCGCGGTAACACTAATTCCGATTTTTCTGTTGAACTTCGGGAGGTATGCGTGCATGTGTGAGTACAGTAAAACGTTGGAGATTTGCAACAGAAAATAATAATATTGAAATTTCCCATTACATGTTGGAGCCCAGCGTACATGCGTACAGTATGAACAAGAAAGATGACACCGAATTTTCCGATGTAATAAGCACGTCTTTTGAATCCGTTCTGACGCGAATTAAATTTATCAAAGCTATTCAAAGTCAATGGATCCTGTTTGGAAAACAATCAACTGATTCCAGCAATCGATAAAACATCCAGAAATAGAAACATCTACTTAGTTCCACCGGCGGCTAAAAAGCATGTTACGAAAATTAACAAATGGCGAACAAAAAGTTTCTTATACTACAAGGAAGGTACCAGAGACAAAGAGATTTTCAAATCAAACAAATAAAAGGAGAAATATAGAAGCAAACGGGATATAAGTCTGCATCTGCTAGCGGAAAAAATTTGCATAACGGAAAAGTTGAAAATAGTTGAAAATTATTCTTCATGGAAAAAACGTTCGACCTTTACGCAACTAGTGGGAAATCTTTGCGTTACTTAAAGAGGATACTGTTCCGCACCTCTGTTGTAGCGAATGGCATACAGTGAAGAAGAAATTTCTCAATAGCGTTTTTCGAAGCGGCGATACAGCTGCAAACTGAAGTACACAAACACCAGCTACCGACAGAACTGTGAACTACAAAATTCTTCATATATTAGCCTTAAGAGTTCTACAAGGTAAATGGCATCCGGTGTTGAAATAATTTTTTAAATCGCACATGTAAAAGCAGTGATATTGAGAAAAACAGAATAAGCATATGCGGCGAAATTGGGCACTATTTTGGAAAGAAAATACACACACGCGTTGCATAGTTAATAGTATCTGACCGAAGAAAAAAGTTTTTCAATCGGGTTTTTAGTCCCGCAGATATTTTTGTAAAGCGAAACGTGAACTTACGCCCTCTGGTGGCAGACTTGTGAGCTAAGAAAAATTTTGAATTGTATGAAAAACATTTCCCCACGGAAGCACTCTCCAACAAAGAAAGAATTTTTCAAATCCGACTCTTAGAAGCAGAGACATCGACAAAATAAGTTATGCGTTTACGCCCCTTGGCGTGAAAAATATGCATTATTTTAAGAAGAAAATATTTTCAAAAGGTGTTTCGATGTGAGCAGTATCAGTCAACGAAAAAGCATTTTTAAAGAATTTTTTCCATCGAGATTTTAAAAGCATATATTTTGCTGCAAATACATCAGAAGCGGAAATTAACACTTACGCCCCCTGGTGGCGAAACCGTTTTATACCAAAAATCAGAAATTATATGCAAAGTATTTCTCACCAGAAGCTGTATCCACTGCAGAAATAATTTTTCAAATCGGAGTTTTAGAATCAGAGACATCGGGAGAAACGCAATTTACTTTTATGCCTCCTAGCGGAGAATCTATGCGTAACTTGAAAAAGTGACTATACCAAAAATAATCTTAGCCATGAGTGATCTCGAAAGGCAAAATAATTTTTTAAATTGGATGCTTAGAAGCAAAGATATGGAATAAAATGTATTTTGAATTCGATATCATCTGCATTTACGCCCTCTAGCGGCGAAATTGTGCATCGTAAAAAACAAAATAAAGGGTCATCATTCGCACATTTCAAGCTTCTTATGCAAAAAGAATTTTTGAAATCGGACAATTAGTTGCAGAGAGATCGTGTCTACAGACGGACGGACGGACAAACCGATAACATAAGCACGATCTTTTTTTACAAAAGACGTGCTAAAAAGTGTGAAAGGCGAAGAAATGAAAAATCTATCCTCCTATGCAGCAAACATTCACTGCTGAATATCGATCTCCCGAATTTGCTAATCGAATTTTGTGCAAGGGTGTTTTTCTTCTTGATAACTGATTAAGTGATCGCTGGAGTTTCGTGAAACACCGAAAGTGCAAGGCTACAAAAAAAAAAAAAAACCAAAAAAAAACAAACCGTTTTTATTGTCCCAGCATGCTATCAAATTTCACTGACCCGTCTCTTTTATGATGATTTTGGGTTTTCTGGTTTTCAATTAAATTTATCTATTGTGTGTGTATGTGTGTGGTAAAAACGGTTAGAGAACATAGAAAACACAGTGGAATTTAAATGTGGCGTTTGTACATGTCATTTATATTTACAATTTCCGTTTGCCCCATCCTAAAGACTAAGTAAGATACAGGCACCCATTGGTACGGGGAAATCCTTCGCTGAATTCAATGCTGTGAGGAATTTGCTTTTACCAGAATTAGTGTTTCGGGAAAAAATTCACTGAACTGTGTGCTATGAACGAATGCTTCACTAAAATGAATAGCCCTTGTATTGATTGATTGATTACTGAGGAATTCTCCATTATTAGACACTTGTTAAGAACGATGATTGGAAAGCCTCAGTCAAACACAAACACCAACTTTTTTGCTGTGAAGAGTGCCAAAGTATACACTCATTAGCCACAACGTATTGAGCCACCTTTCGTAACGATAATCAATTGCATACGGAGTTTCGTTGATTCCTCTAGATCGCGAAGGTGACCTCAGGTATTCTGCACCAGGTGAGCAGAACAAGGTCTAAGATTTCGGCGACGGAGCGAGGCAATGGCGTGAACAGGCGAACAATGAGTTTCACTGCATCCCATAACTGTTCGTTGGGATTCAAGTCTGGGGAATCTGGCAACCAAAGGATCACACGTAACTCTTGCCATTCCTGCACAATGCGAGCCTTGTGACGTGGGGGCTGTCTTTCTAAAAAATTCCAGAACCATTCGCATACATGGTGACAATGTAGTAGTGATGGACCATTCCTAAACGATTCGTTCCAACGAATGACTCTTCACCGTGAATGGTTCGCTCTCACCGTCGTGAATGGTCACCGTTACTACAATACACACGGAAGCCGCAGTGCGTTTGACTTTCTTCCGCCCGCATGCATCCAGAAACGAATTCCCAGTAAGAAAAGTAATGTCGAGAATTGATAATTGCCAACCATTATATGAGTGAGCAATCAGCTAGGAAATAGTGGTGAAACTTAAGAAATGGGAATGATACGTGAATGCCATTCATTTGAATGGTGTGTTCAAATCGTTCAGCTCGCGGCAAATCATTCATCGTGAATGGCTGAAAAGCTCGCGTTCTTTTGGGGAGTTTGCCAAAAATAGCAGTGGCCTTGAAAGCGCAACACGAAATCCCTGCAACCAATGCTTTACTCACTAAGCGTAGTGAGAACCTGGGAATTGGATCATTTGTTTGAATGATCATTTGTGAATGACTATTTTGCGTGAATGATGAATGGACTCCCATGAAGGAGTATTTCATGCCATTACTACCATGTAGGACAGACAACCTGTGGTTTGAAACAATGCCTAGGCAGAATCTGGAGGTGTGTTCAACGGCGACGAGAGGACCTAGTTATATCCATGGGAATCATCCCCGTATAATGATACCATCTCCACCTACTGTTTTCCCGCCCAAAGTCTGATTTCAGCTTTTCACCTGCACGAAATCAAATACGTACCGGCCATCAGAGCATTGGAGCTAGAACCTGGACTCGTCGGACCAGGCGACTCTTTTCCAGTTGTCCAATATCCAGTCACGATTTTCCAATGCCCACTGCAAACAGAGCAGTCAATGACGTTTGGTCAACATGGCTACATGAAAGGATTACCGACTCCTTATACCCACCTGTTCTGGTTTATGCGCTCTGGTTGTAGTCTGTCGTTAACTGAGAGATCGTGAGCCACCTGCTGTACCGGCCAGCACGTGCCAATCGGCTTTTACCTTGACTGTCAACCGATGGCGGTTTCAATTTTCCGGCACGATGAGTAGATATGTGTCCTTGTTCGGACCACTCTCGGTACAGCTTCACTGCAGCGGCCTTCGAAGAGCTAACAATGTCTGTGGTTACTGAGATGCTGGCTTCCGCCTTCCTGGCCTCGATAAGTCATTACCCTTTCAAACTCCAATAAGTCATTCCCTTTCCCAATTGCACGGTCTTCGTACTGGCGAACTGACATGCTCCGTCTGTGCCATCTATATAAACATAACGGTGGCTTCACTTTTACTTACTGTGGGACAGTGGTAGTTACAATGTTCTGGCTCATGACCATGAGTGTATATCAACCATAAGACTATTTTAAGTTAATTGTAGTATTATTCTTTTCGACACTTTATCCCTGTCTTTATTCTGCTCCTTATTTCATTAATCACCTTTTACAAAGCTTTCTGCAGTTCTCGTTCTGGTGCTTCTAGGACTTGAATTTATTCTGTTTTTCATTGCCATTGATTCACATTTTATTTTCTGTTCCTTTCCCATTAATTTCTACGCATTACACTCTTTAGCAATACAGGATCCTATCACTTTTATTCGCCATCTATTAAACCTTTTTAAAGCACTTTGTCAGAACCCTGGTAGAAGCATTTTTTTCATATGCTGAACAACTGATAGTGAAATCAAAACTTGAAAGGGAATGAAAACAAAAAGGACAGAACAATTCAAAATCAAGACAAAAAGAAGCTAAAAATTTAATTACCATGCTGTTGTTGGTGGTCAGAATTATTAAACGTGAGACGAATACAAATAAATACTTATGTTTTCAAGCTTAACAGATTAATCCAACGATTAATGATCTTATATTTTATATATTTTTTTAATTTCCAATTCCAGAAACTTCTTAGAAAACCAGCACGCTAAAACAAACAACTTTATTAGGCTTTATGCTGGCGTAATAGAATATTACGTCGATTATTTTGGTTTAAGGAATTTTATATTTCATTTATTTCATACTGGTAAGGCAAAGATAAAAAAAGTAGTAATTTTCACGAAGAGCACAGAGCATGCAGAGAATACTTGTCATGTTTTTTGAGGGGCAAACAATAACCGTGCGCAGCTCAATGGGCAGCCGTCAGTCCTGGGGAGGAACGGGGTCCAGAGAGGGAGAAGTTGCGGCCACTGGTTCCCGAGAAGGGAGAGAGCCAGTGCCGCAAGACAATCACCCCATCCACGCCTCAACTGAGCTTCGAACCCGGATCCACCTCAGACGAAGCCAACGTTTCGTACCAACCGAAAACCAGGACTTGTCTTCAAATTATGACTAATTCTATAAGGTAAGTTCCAAAAGTAGTATAATCATTACGGTTGAAATGAGATTTGTTTTTGTACGTAATTTAAATGAACACACAATACACGGGCACAGGGACGTCAATTTCAAGAGCGAAACTTTGATTAATATACAGTTTACAGTTTTAGTTTTATTACAGTTTTATAGGGTTTTTTGTTTATAATTTTAGTCTGTATATAGTTTTGTTTTTTCATATTTTCTTTATGTTAGAATGAAAGTTAAAGTTATTCAAAGACAAAGCCATAGCTAAGTCTCAGAACCAGAGGGGTGACTGAAGAGTCATCAGTGGGCGCTTCGTGGTCAACTAAAAACTAACTTTTTCCACGAATACAGATGCAAGTTTTGCTTTGTTTTTGTTTTTTCGTTCCTTTTACTTTACTAGCGAACAATTTCTCCATGCCAAAAAGATAAAAAAAAACACAATAAAATAAACACAAAATATGAAGAGGGGAAGAAGGGACAGAAAGAGAACTGAACTTTCTTGAAATACAAAAAATAAATCACATTCTCTGAATCTGATTGATAGTCGTTCAATTGCAGATTTCTTATCACTGGAGGCAAAATAAATCCCAACTAGCACGGAAAAACCATTTATTTTTAAGCTTATTATTTTGATCCCTTTCCGTGGATTCACGCAATGGTATCGAGGAGCTATTCATGTCGTACTTGGACTCTTTCTACTCACCTCCTTCGGTTACACTTTTATCTTCATCTTTAATTGTGCATTCTCCTTTGCTGGTGCTCGGAGATAGCCTCTAAATCACCGTGGTCAGCAGCTGAACTCCTTTTTCCACTCAAAAAACTAGTCCTAAGATTTCCACTGGCAAACCCCTTTTCTTCCGCATAAGCATTGAACAATCAGTTCTACCGCAGCAAGACAATGAACAGGATGAATTTGAAAGCTCTGTCCTTATCTCTCACACATACAAGGATTTTCCCTTTAAGGCTATCTTCTAACGCCTAAGGGGATACCTTTAGCTAAAACGTTCCCACAGCAACACTTTTCTGTAGGCAATTACTTATCTGGAAGTTTTCAACAGTAAATTAGCATTTCATAGTCACTTACCAGTGATGAACAGTATTTTAGCCTTCTCTGGAGAACTATCTCTCTCTCTCTCTCTCAAATATTTTTTCCAAATGTTTTTTTTTTTTTTTGGGTTGGAGGTTTAACGACCACCGTGAGCGACTCAATGGGCTATAAGCAGTCGCCCGTCCCTAATTTAGGGTCACTGGTTCCAGGGAAGGGAGAGAGCCAGTGCCGTAAGACAAACACAACATCCATGCCTCACCAGGATTCGAACCCGGACCCCTTTCCGACGAATGATCAGATGCAATCGCTTAGACCACTGCGCCACCGGGGCGGCAATTTCCAAATGTTGCAGCCGACTCGGTGGCGCAGTGGCCTAAGCGTTGGTTTCTGATCATTCGTCCGAAGGTTCGAGTCCCGGTGAGGCATGGGTGTTGTGCTTCTCTTAAGGCACCGGCTCTCTCTCCCTTCCCTGGAACCATTGGTCCTAAATTCGGGACGGGCGACTGCTTACAGCCTACCGAGTTGCTCACAGTGGGCGCTAAACCCACAAAACTTTCTCCGAAAAAGAAAAGGCATTTCTTTCTTCACTGGCTTTTAACACCTACAAGCCCTATACCGATGTGGAGAGAACCTTTGGCGCAGCTGTTCCATCTTATTCACCTCGAGAAGTAATTTCTTTTGAGTTATCATGGCTCGTTCTGTATCATTTCAGAGCTTTTTTTAAAAAGTGCAATCCACAACTAAATTAGGTAAAATATTTATACTTGTAATGAAACACAAAAGTAGTTTTCATTAATTACCAAAAATTATAACGCCAATTTTTCAGTGGGGGGGGGGGGGGGGGCTTGTTTGCTTTTCAGGGGGCTGAGCGCTCTCCTGCCCCCTGCTAGCTATTGCCCATTTCAAAGCTTGCTGCTTTAACTGACCTCTGAAAATTGGTTTAGATTGAAAAGAAGATTGATTTAAAATCGCAGAAAGGTTCCTAGTCTTGATAAAACCCAACTAAGCTATAGTCTCAAAGCGCAAAACAGTTTAAATAAAATAGAGAATAAAGGGAATGAGATAAAAAGAGTGAAATATTTCGAAGTTATTTGCGTGTAACCTCTGCTGCAAGATTTTCCTGGATGTTAGTATGTCACCAGGATAATTGGGTTTAATTCGGTGAAGGATGCACGTCTTCGTGCACCGTTATCCTCAGATCGGAAAGATGATCTGGGGGAAGCCATGCGTGCAAATACTCAGTAGGGTATCCTCGACAAACACTTTTAAAATGCGTTGCTACAGTCTACTCACGAAGGTCAGGTGAACCAATCGAACTACCAGGAAATGAGAGATTGTTGAGACATTGAGATCAAGGAAGAAACCAGATTCTGTCACTTAATCACCGTCAAACGCTATTGTGTACAAATCAAAAGCGTTCAAAGGATGCTAATTTGCATTCGTAAAAGAATTATAAAAGCAAAACAAATAACAACCACGATAAGAAATGATGAATAACGGGTAGATGGAACAAAAAATGAAACAGCAATAAACACCAGGAAATTTTGAAAATTCAGTACAAAACAGCTTGTCCAACTAAAATTTAATAACTTTACATGTGTGTGTTCTGAATGCATGTGTAATTTATAAAAGGCTGAATCCACATCTTTAAAAGAAATAAGCTGAAGATCTGTGCTTTAAAAAATGACGTATGTGTGTGTGTATGATTTTTTTAGTTCTTTTTTTTCTGGAGAAAGAGATGCGGAAACTCTTAATCATGAATTACTGCAAAAGGTGGAGGGTTAACCCCTAATAAAAAGCAAATCATTTTTTCGAACATTGTTCTTTTTAAGTCTTGTTAGTGCTGAATGGTACAAAACGTAAAACCATAATTTACATGATCACATTACATTAAATTATTATATTAAAAAACCAGCACACCGTAACGGTTTTATAATGCGTAGCAAATGCTGGAATTAAAATCCTTGTGAAGCTTACCCCCAAATGAGAGTGAAATTCGCCTTAAGGATTACATTACACGGAGGAACAGAAGATAGCTGCATTTCGATTTTAAAATACTGCCCAAATTTTGTTTAACTCTTGAGATATTCTTACCGTTGTCGTCCGCGCCTTGCTTTTTGTATCCATTGCAGAATGGTGTCCTCGAAGGAGTCACGATTGAACGTATTTTGTGCGATCGAATTGATTTAGCGGAGGCCCAACAATTTTTATGAATAACAAATGAGGTTATTGCTGTGATTGAAAGTCCTAACTGGGGTGATAATGAAATTCGTCTGGGAAAATCCTCTTTCATATTTCCTAGAAGTTAACAGCAATGGTTTGTAAGGTTCACCTCAGCGGTAAAAGTTGCTTAGGTTTTCCTTTTCCTTAAAGTTGTAGGTATTTTCGAAAACCACGAATCTTTTTTTTTTTTTTTTGGTTTGGGGAGTCTAATGACCACCGTGAGCAGCTCAATGGGGTATAAGCAGTCGCTCGTCCCTAATTTAGGGTCACTGGTTCCAGGGAAGGGAGAGAGCCAGCGTCGTAAGACAAACACAACATCCATGCTTCACGGGATTCGAACCCGGACCCATTTCCGACGAATGATCAGAGGCTATCGCTTAGACTACAGTACCACTTTGCGTGAAGCCTATTACCGCAAACGACGGCCATTCAAGTGTGGGAAAGCTGGTGGTTTTCAAGGCTATTGCAATGCATTTTGTGTTGGCCTAATCGCATTACTTTCAGGTAAATGTTTCTAATTTTACATCGTAATTTGCTGCCGATATGAGAGAAAATGCTGGATTTTTAAAATTCATTATTTTGAGGCACCTTCCTTTTATATTTTAAATTGAAATTCATGAAACGTTAGTTCAAGTTCAAAACAAAACATAACATTAAAATTGAAAACTTCACTAGTCTATGAAATATAATTCATTCCGGTTTGATATTAACATGATTTATGCACCCAAAACCACGCAATTTAAAATATCGCATCGCTGAAACTTCTTAGGGTATTGTAAACAACATCAAAATTCCCACACTTTCCGGCTTCACGGTTAAGAGACCCAGAGCATCTCCAGAAGTATTATTCTAACATGATATATATATATATATATATATATATATATATATATATATATATTATATACACACACATTATTGATCTAACCCACCTTCGTTTTGCTGATGACGTAGTCATTTTTGCAACTACCCCATCAGAGCTGCAGAGTATGATCCAGGAACTTGCTGACAAGAGTAAAGAAGTGGGATTAAAAATGAACTTTCAGAAGACAAAAGGGATGTTCAATGCTTTTACAAGAAATGAAGATTTATCGATTGATGGAGAAAAGCTGGAGATAACAGACACGTACGTTTGTCTTGGACGGCAGATATCAAGTGAGGGTCACATTGATGAAGAAATTAATCGGCGTACAAAACTTGCCTGGAGAGCTTTTTGGAAGAAACAGCATAATTTTCAAGAGCAATATGCCATTATGTCTTAAAAGAAAAGTGTTTGATCAATGCATCCTTCCAGTGCTTACGTATGGTGCAGAGACGTGGACCTTAGCTAAAAGAGACATACAAAGGCTGCAGACAACTCAAAGCAGCATGGAGAGGTGCATACTTGGTGTAACCAGGAGAGATAAGAAGAGGAACTCGTGGATCCGAAAAATGACAAGAGTGGAAGACATCATGATCAGAGTTAAATCCCTGAAATGGCAATGGGCTGGACATACTGCCAGAAGGACAGATCATCGATGGACAGCCGAAATTTTAGATTGGATTCCAAGGGACAGGAAAAGACCCAGAAGAAGACCACATGGGAGATGGGTGGATGAAATTCGAAAGAATGCAGGGGTGACATGGAGGAGACTGGCACAAGACAGACCGTTGTGGAGGAAACTTGGGGAGACCTTCGTCCAGCAGTGGATTGATAATGGTTGACAATGATGATGATGATGATATACACACATGTATATATATATATATTTCCTTAGTCTTCAGTTTTGCTCTTAAGTATATATATATATATATATATACAATTCCAATTTAAATCAGATTGAAAGTAGTGGTTTTTGCGCCCCCTCTTGAGCTGCCGCCCCACCTGCCTCTCCTTAGTTACGCCTCTGCGTACAGGAAAGAAACTTTTCGGTATACAACTTGGAAAAAATCAAACGCAAGGAGTTAAGGCTTGCCATCTATCTCCCTCACACGTTACGGTAATTACATGATGCTACATGTTGCGATTTCTTAAATATTTATACCAAAAAACTTAAGGGCAAAGAGTTTGTGTTGAAAAAAAAGGACCCGAACGCCGTTCCGGAGCGTTCCTCCAGAAAGAAGCCCTGTGTGTATATATTTATGTAATTTCAAAATGAAGTGAGCGAAAAGCAAATGCAATTCCAAATGTACAACAGTGCCACACAAACCTGAACAATGATAAGAAAAAAAAATAAATAAATAAAAAAAAAAATACAAAAATACAAGCCTGAAATTTTTTGAAAATTTTTCTCGGCAGCTTATGCGCCCTTAGATTTCCTATGCATTCGAAATCCTTGTTTTTGGGATATCTTTTTTCATCAGTTTTGGATATATATATCATCATTCTTGTCAACCATTATCAATCCACTGCTGGATGAAGGTCTCAACAAGTTTCTTCCACCACGGTCTGTCTTGAGCCAGTCTCCTCCATATCATTCCTGCATGTATGAAAGTGCAGCGTACTTTTTAGTCATACTCCATATATGTTGTTGGTGAAGCGTATAAAGTACTTTAGACGGAGCATAACTTTCTAATAAAGATTGCACGTTTTAATGTTACATTTTAAGAGGGTTACTAACAGCCATTTTGCACTTAATTGAGATGGCCGAAAAATTAGCTACCCATTTCAGAAGTACGTAGAAAAACAATTTCGCCTGCTGATAAAGCATTACTTGATGATTATTTGCTATTTTTAAAATTAAATCCTTTGTCTTTCATCAACATAGTTTAATGGTTTTATATTTTACCTTTTGACCAAAACATCTGATTTCTCGCTAAGAAATAGCTCGTAAACAGAAATTTAACTTTCCACAGGAAATTAGAAATTTTTTTGGTAAAGCGATGTTTCCGAAAACCAAGGCACCCATTCAAATATTATTTGAAAGTAGCAGGTACTTACGGTTGGGACGAGGCGGTTGAGATACGAAGGGAAACAAGCTCCGCAGTGACTTATTTCTTCAGCTTCAGTTGGCGGTAACTATATAGCTGCGTGAGGAACAGGCTTTAACCAAGGACCCTGTATCGCTCATGCGCATGCGAACCGGTTTGCGTTCTTTAGCTTCTATTATTTTTGCTGCCTTTCACTGCTTATTATTCGCAACAGATGGTCACGTTCTGAGAAGTGTTGTTTTAAGCGCTCCAGGGAAGATGTTGCATGCACCCTGGCCAAAAGAAACTTTTATCCATTTAGAGTTACTCCATCTCTTCCCCCTCCTCCCCTCCATTCCCCAAAAAAGAAAAAAAACTCTCGGAAATTGCGTTGCTGGTGTGCAACACGAGCAAAAGAAAACAACAACAACGTCATTATGTTTAATAAAAACAAAGATGCCATGCCAAACATGTTAGAGGATTTCGTTATTGTCACGAGGTTTTTAAGCCGACAGTGACTACTTTCGGTTTGGGTAGAGGAACTTGATTGATATCAAACAGATGAGTAATTCATGTAATGTTGTCGCAATGCCAAGGTTCATCAATTTGCGCAGTTTAATTTCTCGTAAAAGCGAATTTTCAAGGGAAACATCATTCTTTCGTGTCGCAAGCTGACGAAATTTCAGTGTCCTGTTTGTCACGTGTCAGGAAAGTGGTTGCTTCGGCAAATCAAGAATGCAGCACGGAAACAGTTTGCTCATAATCATCCCGGCATTTTGTTACTCATTACAAGGAAACTGTTGAAAATGAAAGTACCAGCTGGATTTTAAAAACAATAAGAACGGTGTTGATAAATTGTCGAAAATAATGCGGTAGAAAAAAGCAGAAGAAAAAAGAAAAAAAGTTGCGAATTTTTGGAGGTTAAGCAGAACTTGGAATTCTCTGCCGGCCCTGGTGGTGTAGTGGTCTAAGTGCTATTTTCTGACCATTCATCCGAGATGAGTGCTGGTTCGAATCCCCAAGTGAGGCCTGAAAGGTGTGTTCGTGAGGCCCTAAATGGTGTGTTTGTTAAAGCCCAGGCGAGGCATGGATGGTATGATTGTCAAATCCCCAAGGCGTAACCACGAGGGGGGGGGGTCAGGACCCCTCCAGATTTTCATTTTCAGAGTCGGGGATCCCCAATACAAGGATCCCTCCAAATTTTTAGGGAATATAATGATATAATGCAGACTTTTTCATTATGTGAACCGACTAAATTTAATAATATAAGATTGTGATTTTTCGTAGAATGCAAACACATGTACAATGTGTACTTAATAAAACAGCGATATCGATTCCTAATATAAAGTCAGCTCTACAACTTTGTAATTTACATTTCTACCCTATCTATCATAGTTTTACAGTTGTGCTCGCTAAGTTCCACAATTTTCCAACAGAAACGCCTATGTCGTGCCCATCAGATCGCGTTTCATCAATTTGATCGCGCTTTGCTCCTGCGCGTGTGTGTGTGTGTGGGGGGGCAAACTATTTAATACAGTATGCATATATTATTGTATATACATACATTAATACATATAAAAAATCTGGGGAGATCTGATCACTGTGTATGTAAGTGTGATTGCCCCCCCTCCCCCAGATTTTGAAACATGGTTACGCCACTGGGGTGTTTGTCAAACGCCAGATGAGGCATAGATGGTTCGTTTGCTCTCTCCATCTTCGGAGCGAGTGGCTCTGAATTAGGGAAGGACGACTGCCTATAGCTCATTGAGTTGCTCGCGGTGGTCGTTAAACCTCTAAACTAACAAGACAATTCCCTACAGATTGAAAAATTCCTTGACACTTCTCATTTTTTCTCTCAGGTATTATATGGTGCCATAGGTAAAATATACGCTTCCTACATTTAGCGGGACATTTCTGTGCCAAGATATTGGGAAACTTTAATGACAAGAAGCGATATCACATCATATATACACTCTTTGCAAAAAAACAAAAACAAAAAAAACGAAGCACCTCGAGACAGCAGTTCGATCCTAATGAAACTCCGCATGCAAGTACCTCAGGGGCAAATGTGCAAATGATTAAAAAACAACAACGAATGACTAAATAGTGCCCCGCCACAACGCATGGAAACTGCGCATCGAGGAATGTATATCAACAACAAAGTTCGCGTGCAGATACAACTGTTCAGCGGATTGTGGTTGCATTAACCTCCACGAACTGTGAGGATGCCTCAACATTGTATCCGTGCACAATACGAGCAGTTGAGCGAATTTGAGAGAGGACGTAT
This sequence comes from Macrothele yani, assembly GCA_039090855.1. NCBI lineage: Eukaryota > Metazoa > Arthropoda > Arachnida > Araneae > Macrothelidae > Macrothele > Macrothele yani. Next base: position 135,275,071 of record CM077023.1, read on the forward strand.
TGTTGGGCTGAGAGAGGCCGGTTGGTCAAGTCGCCGTATCGCCAGTCATTTGGATCGGAGCGACGCGGCAATCGGACGACGTTGGCGCCAATGGGTCGAGGAGGGCACAACCCAGCGGCACACGGGCAGTAGACGGCCGAGGGCAACGACAGAACGCGAGAATCGAGCGATTGTGAGAGCCGTACGAACAGAACCAAACTCGTCTCTCTCTCAACCATCCGTGGACATGTTGCGTCACCTACAGGTACGGACGTATCCATCCGGACGGTTGCCACACAACTTGCGGCACGGGGACTACATTCGAGGAGGCCACTCCGCCTCCTCCCACTGAACAGTGAATATCACCGACATCGGTTGCAGTGGTGTCGGGCCCGATCAATTCGGGATAGGGTGCAGTGGCGTCATGTTGTCTTCCGTTATGAGTAACGGTTTGCACTGGGCTCCCATGACCAGCACATATATGTCTGGAGACGAGTCGACCAGCCCACGGATCCTACCTTCACTGTGGAACGGCACACGATTCGAACATAGGGAGTGACTGTCTGGGGAGCCATTTCCTACGATAGTCGGACTCCCTTGGCAGTCCTCCGTATCACCCTCACCACTCAACGGTGCATCGACAACATTCTACGGGCTGTTGTGTTGCCATTCTTGTCGCAGCATTACCGAGCAGTTGTTCAACAGGATAATGTCCGGTCACACACTATCCCAAGCCTGCCTCCGTAATGCCGACAACCTTTTATGGCCAGCCCGATAGCCCGACCTCTGTTATATAGAAAGTTTTGGGGTTATTAACAAAAGGCTAGTTTTATGCTAATATTGAAATTTATATGGAAATTATAGAAAATTTAAATTTGGGAGATGGGTAGATGCATTTCGAAACAAAAATATTTTCTAAGTATTTGAAGGCCATGAAGCTTCCAAAACAAAAATGCATCTAACAAGGCTAGATTTTTTCACTAACTCGAACTCACTCCATCCCCCTTTCCCGTAATGAGGAAATAAATAAAACTACGGAATTTTAAAATTGTTAGCTGTCACTTGCATTTTAAATTTTTAAAATTAAATTGATTAATTAATTTAATTTCGATTACAACCAAGCTAACCCCAAAATATTATTTAAATATTGAGCTTTTCCTCATCTTCGATGGGTTTCTGATAATATGGAGATGACTCCCAATGGCTTTGCTGCGCGGTGAGTATTTTGCGGTGCTGTAGTGGAATTGTCTTTCTTCTGTTTAGGAGATTATTTATTTGTGTCCTTTGCTAGGACGAGCAACAGACTGCTTATGGAGACAGTATGGAAGCCAAACTTTTAGTTTTACAGGCCCCGCAATTTAAATAAGGGACAGAGTGAATAGTGGATTCTATGTGTTCCTGAGTGCTAGCTTAGGGGTCTAATTTATCGGGATGGTGACTTCACGGGGTGACAGGCTTCGTAGACAGACAGAGTATTCTAAGTTAAGGGCAATTAAGAGCAATAAAGAGAGATTCGGCGCAGGGCAAGAAAACTATCGGTGGAACATCAGATTCAGCATACGAGGCGCAAAATCTGATCGTCCACTTGATGTCCACGTACACCAGGTGCACAGACACGTACAATACATCATAGCATAGATACTCCACTTACACCAGATACTCTGTGACGTGCCTGCCCCGCAGGGCGCACATGAGATAAAGGCAGATAGCAGTGAGAGCACATGCCAGTGTAATATAGTGGATAGCACTCGGAGCTCCGGATCCGAGAGCTGTGGGTTCGAATCCCATCCCTGGCATAAAAATGATGGAGAAATTTACTTTGTCATATTGGAGCCCGAACTTCCATAATGACCTTGTAACGTACCAGGAGATGTGACGTACCTGCCAGAAGGACGCACACGACATAAAGGCAGATAGGAATCAGAATAAAACGTCCGCGTAGCTCAATTGGTAGAGCAACTTATTCCGGAATGAGGGGACCCGGGTTCGAATCCTGGCGCGGATAAAAATGACGGAGAAATTTACGTCGTTATAATGGCGCCCGAACTATCCGGATGACCCGACCGTTCAAAATCTCGTAATGGTGTGATGTTATTTCCACACCGCGAGATAGGAAAAATCAGAGAATCCCTTCTCCAGCACTTCAGAAAAAAAAAAAAAAAATAAAAAAAATAAGGGGGAGATGATGTAACGTACCAGGAGATGTGACGTACCTGCCAGAAGGACGTACACGACATAAAGGCAGATAGGAATTAGAATAAAACGTCCGCGTAGCTCAATTGGTAGAGCAACTTATTCCGGAATGAGGGGACCCGGGTTCGAATCCTGGCGCGGATAAAAATGACGGAGAAATTTACGTCGTTATAATGGCGCCCGAACTATCCGGATGACCCGACCGTTCAAAATCTCGTAATGGTGTGATGTTATTTCCACACCGCGAGATAGGAAAAATCAGAGAATCCCTTCTCCAGCACTTCAGAAAAAAAAAAAAAATAATAAGGGGGAGATGATGTAACGTACCAGGAGATGTGACGTACCTGCCAGAAGGACGCACACGACATAAAGGCAGATAGGAATCAGAATAAAACGTCCGCGTAGCTCAATTGGTAGAGTGACTTATTCCGGAATGAGGGGGCCCGGGTTCGAATCCTGGCGCGGATAAAAATGACGGAGAAATTTACTTCGTTATAACCTGACCATTAAGTTTCTCGCAATGGTGTGATGTTCTTTTCACATCGCGAGACAGAAAAAATGAGAATCCCTTCTTCAGTGCTTCGAAAAAAATAAATCAGTGTGATACACCAAATTTTCTGGGAGTTCTCAAATGCACATGCTTCACTGGACGACTGCGTACAGCGACACATGGTCCCAGCAGGCCATGCCCCCGACCCTCTTTCGGAGGGGAGGGGGCTGGCATAAAAATGATGGAGAAATTTATTTCGTCATTAAACTCTTAAAAAGAACCTATGGCTAAAAAAATACAAACCGCATTACGATCCTCGGGGCGTATCCTTAAGCAAAAAGCGGTTCTTCACGTGTCCTTCGGTAGCATGTAATGGTCACATGTAAATATGTCGTTAACATTCTGTCTTCTTTTTTTTACGCTTTCCAACCGTAGGTTGAAGAAGTGCATATGCTTCAACTTTGTCCGTCTGTCTGTCCGTCCGTCCACACGATAACTCGCGTAAAAATGGTTCGATTTTGATGAAATTTTAGTATCTGGTAGGGGACAACCTGGGAAGAAACTCTTGTAAATGGGCGAAATGGGGTCAAAGATCAGGGCATACGAGCGGGATCCATTCCATCTCCCTAATGCGTCATAACGTACGTAAAAATGCTTCGATTGCGACAAATCTTCATCATGTTGTTTCAGAGATGTACTGAATCGGTTATGTTTAATATCATCGAAATGGTGACAAAGGGCAGGGCACAGGAGCGAGATTTATACCACAGCCATTGTCCTCATAACTTGACTAAAATGCTTCTATAGCGATAAAACTTTAGTATGTTGTTCCGGAGGTATATTGAACCAATTCTGTTGAATTTCATCGAAATGGGGGTCAAAGGTTAGGGTACAGGAGCGAGATTTATTCCACAGCCATTATCCTCATAGCTTGAGTAATGATTTCTGGTATTTTGGAAATCGTATCATAATCAATGCATTGCATGAATTTACTAACTTGTTATTTATTTTTTGATAACTGATCATTGGTTTAAAGTAAATCCTAATAATAATAATAATAATAATAATAATAATAGTAATAATCTGAACTTAGTAAAGGTTTCGAAATTCGTTATTTAAACTTAAACGAAAAACTTATTTTGAGATTATTTTAAGATTGCTGTGGGGCCTCAGCCCCCTCTAAAATAGCCCAGCAATGCCCCTGTGTGCCCTTATGATTTCTTTTTTATTTTTTCATATAGTTCCCAGTTCCTGCAATGCACTTCTCCCACCGATGCTCTAGTACCTGGATTCCGGCACTAGAGCATCGGTGAGAGATGATCTAGTGCCTTCAACAAGGAACAGCGAGCCACTGTGTTAGTGTTTCGGATGACGTTGACAACAAAAGACGATCACAAACTGCTTCTCTTCCTCTACGGAAGATTTTCCCGTTCTGCTGGTCCTCACTATGAAGCCTTAAACAACACGACAACAAACCACAAAATCAAGCACTCGATCGCTTCAGACTCTTCATCAACCAGCGGAAAGACATTTTCTCTCACAGTCAACTATAGTTAGCTTTATCATGAGACCAGTCAGTGTCAGGAAACACGAGAACTGATTAAGTAACTTCCGATGACCGCTGGTGAATGATTAAGAGTATGTAAATCGGTGCCTTACAACGTCATTAAACTCTCCTGACTAGATGGAGTTGTTCTGGACAGAAGTTTATATAAAACGTCTCTGGGCAGGAGTTCATATAAAAAAATATTTTGTCATAGTCAACTGTAGTTAGCTTTATCACGAGACCAGTCAGTGTCAGGGAACACGAGAACTGATTAAGGAACTTGAGCAATATGACGCGCTGTACCGAAAGAAATTTTTGAAGCAATCTAACGCATAGTCACTCTTTTGTCTTCCTCCACTAGAGCTTCAACACATGGTACGTTTCTGTCTATTTTTAATGTTGAGCACCTGTCACTGAGTTTTTTATTCGTCTACTCATTGCGCCCGTGTGCGAATTTTCAACACCGTTCTAACACGCTCCGAATTCTCATGCTTTGAGGACCATAGACTTCTTGCAGTTGGCGGTGGATATTTACTGCCTGTGTTCAACGTTCCCAGAGAAACTTAATCATCAAGTGTACCTTCCAGTAAGACCATGTTTTCAGGTGGGTCATTATTTTCACTTGAATCTGTTTTCCAGCACGTTGATTTTTTATACAAACTTCTATGCTGAATAAATGCTCTCTAGTCAGGAGAGCGTAATGTCGTTGGAAGACATCGATTTATATACCCCTAATCCGCTGCGAAAGTTCATCGGAAGTAACTTATTGAATTACCTACGTAGAATTCGGATAACCGATGCTTCTAAGCCAGTAAAACGGAACGCATACACAAAGACGTTTTTAAAGAAGGAAACAACGAAAAACCTGCTAATCGAACGGTTTTCTTTCACCTTTATCAATGTTCAGATTTTTTAATTTTAGGTTGCACTAAGTAGTGGAATAAGCGAGAATTCTTACAAGCAGGCTATCATCGGCAGCCCATTAGCATTTAAAACTTATTTTCACCTGAAAACAAATGAATAATCTACGTAAATGGTTAGCATTTCTACAGCATTTCTCAAAAAAAATTAAAAAAAATAAAATCAGACATTAATTTTGAACATAAAAACATTTATAACTCCAGGAATATGTCTATTAATAATATGGCACCCAGTGGCGTATTTTCGAGGCTAGCTAGGCTAGCAGCGAAGCCCAGAGAATGCACAAATAAAAGTCAATTAAATATACACAAATGACAAATAAAAGTAAATTATCAACGGTATTAAGATATGTCGATGCTTTCAGTGCGAAAAAAACACGAGCGGATTCGCTTCTTTCGATTATGAGAGTAAGTCTGGCGAGCGATGATCAACTGCATAACGCAAGTTGGTCTGCGAGAGCCTTCGCTGTTCTGATGCGAAGCGCTTCCATACTATCGCCTGCTAGCGTTTCCATGACAACATGAATGAGCTACGGAGGTGTGTGGACCCTTGCTTTGCGCAAGGGTTCGCTCAGAAAAAAAGAAGACTTCGGACTACCTCAGTCTCTCCATGCTTCCAGCGCGTGTTTCGCGAGAGTTGTTTCACTTTGGGTGAAGTGTCAATGAATTAAAATCAGTTAGATTATATCTTAAATTCGTGGCTTTGTTGAATTCGAACTGTTTTGATAAATTTTGTGAAAGCTTCCCTGAACATCTACTATCAGAGCTTAAAGAACTCTATGCTTCAAATTTTGATACAGCTCCATTAAAAAATTGACTAAAGGTGTTTTATTCCCTTGATGAATACAAAACAAATCAGTAAGAGACATTACTTGTTACATAAAGTTGAATAATTGGACATAGTGTTTATTGAGGTGTACAAATTAGCAGATCTAATATTAAACTGTTCATCAACAACTGCAACTGCCGAAAGAAGTTTTTCCGTATTAAAAAGAATCAAGATATGTCTTAGAGCCACACAAGGACATGCATAAATTCGAGCAACTTGACTGGTTTGTTAATAGAGAAAAACATTGTTTTTAAATATGAAAAAGTACTCGGAAGAAACATTTTTGTGAAAACGTAACACTCATATTTACACAAAAGGAAAGAAGAATGGAGTTCATGTACAAATAAGTGTTCAAATACTAATCCTCATAATTATTTGGTATCATATTAGCAATAGCATGTACCTAAAATTAAAAAAAAATGTTACTTCTATTACTTAACAATTGGAAAATAAACTTCGCAATTTAAAAAAAAGTACGGGGGGGGGGGGGGGTGAGATAGCCCAGGTCTCGGACCCAACATACGCTACTGATGCCAGCGTATATTTATATTAAGCGAATTTTGCCGCTCTGAGCTTTTAACACTTCTTTCTGATGCATGAAGTCTCGAACTAAGAACACGATGTTGTTGACCTAATTGTGAATGCTTCGAAAGATATACAGTTCTCAAATGTGTGTACTATTTCTATTTTATCTAAACATGCATAAAATGACGTTTTTGCTTTATTTGGCATGGTGGATATCTCTTTGATCGAGTCATTAACACTGGAAAAGTGAGCATATCATAGTTAATACATTCCGTCACACATGAGAAGTTTCCGAAAGAAAACAGACAAGAACAACTGTTTCGAGATCGGTTTTCATCCATGAAAGATTAATGGAGAATGTTGTAACTCTTTATCATGTGGGAAGTGTTTATTTTCCGCGCTGCTTAAGCAACACATCGATGTAAGAACACTGAAAATTGAATGGCCTAGGAATGCAGCCAAGAACTGGGCACGCATAGCGAACTGAAACAACTTATGCCGTAGTTTCTACGACCAGATTTTCTTTTTGTGTGTTCTCGTGAAAATGGGCAGAAAGCGATATTTAAAATGTTCTCCAGAAGACAGCTCCGCTGCAAATTTTCTTTTTCATTACAGTAACATCATTGTTGAAACATGAAATTCTAGCAATGTACCTCAAACACCCGCAAGGCCCATTCCATTTTACGGGAATCTTTAGAATGAGTAAGTATTATTTAATAACTGAAAGCATTGAATAATATTTAAAAGATTAGAGTATTTTTTTTTTAATAGAGACCTGAAAACAGAAAAATAATTACGCAATGCAAAATGTTATGGCAGCTTGTGATGCACATAACCCATTTAACTTTCCGTTTCTGCTGCTATCTGTCACATAAATTTTGTTTATCTTCCGATCAGACTTTTCGAACTTAACGTCACTTCTAAACCTCCAAAATTTTCTCTTGATGTGGCAGCACTGGCAATCGGTCAGAGATCAAGCAACAGATAAAAATCAACAAAGAAGTATATGAAAAAATCAGCAAAGAAGTACAGATAAAAATCAACAAAGAAGTACAGATAAAAATCAACAAAGAAGTACAGATAAAAATCAACAAAGAAGTACAGATAAAAATCAACAAAGAAGTACAGATAAAAATCAACAAAGAAGTACAGATAAAAATCAACAAAGAAGTACAGATAAAAATCAACAAAGAAGTACAGATAAAAATCAACAAAGAAGTACAGATAAAAATCAACAAAGAAGCATATGTAGATCACGATACGCGATCTACGTGTACTTCTTAATCATGTATCGTATATCTAGATAAAAATGGAAATTAACAACCGCCTACGCACGATTAAAACACATTCGATTCAAGAATTAAGATTTCAATAGCATTACATTCTAAAAAACCAGACATTAGATCTTTCGGATCGTAACGTACGATCCATCATCAGATGTATGACAAAATGAGGTTGAATCTGCCTTATATGATAGAATTGCGTTGGGGTCAGTGACGCAAGAGTAGGAGGATTCATTGTGAGCTAATGTCGAACGCGAATGGAAAATGTTCTGCAGCACTACACTTTTGGGCTGTCAACTGGAATGTGAAATAGTCCGATTGCGTCTATGTAGATGTGGAGAATACCGATTTCCGAGCTAGTAGGTTGATTTCAGGATTGTGCATAGTTATCTGATGCCGTCCGTGCAGAAGCGGGAAGTACTGCTTTCCACGGAATCGGGATCACTTCAGGGATATTATCATTACATGCTTTTTCTCCGCTGGAGTGTATAAACAGACTTTCGGTAAACCTGAGTTATGATATTGAAATTGGTACATTGAGGATAGATGTTTGGTCTCACACAGGAACGTGTTAACCTTTGTTGACTAGGCGTGACATCGCTGTAGCATTAGATTTCATTTTGATATCAAACTTGTGTTCCGCAATCCTGGTGTTGAGAGCCCAGAAAGTTGAACCTATATAGATATTGTCATTTTCTGTAGGTTGAGTGGCCTGCAGAGGAATCGAGTAAATTCCATGTTTTTGCAACATGAAATCTACTCGATTTTCATGGAATTTACGATCCGAACGATCTAATGTATGGTTTTTTAGAATGTGATGCCATTAAAGTCTTAATTCTTGAGTCGGATGTGTTTTAATCGTTCGTAAACGGTTGCTAATTTCGATTTTCTAGATTACTGATTGGCACGAAGTTTTTATCTTATCATGTACCGTATAATTATAACATACAATTATTATAAGGGAGTAGTTCTGTTAAATATTCATCTACTGCTTCTTCTAATCATTGAACTTTCTTGTATTGTAACATTACTAGTAGCTGGATAAGAATAAATGTACAAAAGTCAACCTCCTTCTTAATTGTTATGGCATCTGACTATTTTTCCCAGTGAATTTAGGGGGGTCATCCCCACTTTGGGAAAATTCTGTGTGCCACGGACCACGCCCCCTCCCATGGGAAATTTCTGGGTGCGCTACTGGTTTACACCACACTACCTAATTCTGTTTGAAATGGGAAGGCGTTTTTTCTTCCACACTGAATCATAAACGAGATAGCCTCGATCGTATCTAAACAAATATTTTGAACTTCCTCATTTCCGTTGGTGCAAAGCATTGCGCTAGAAGCTCGATCGTCCTGTTTCGTAAAGTTGCAAACTCTGTTTACGTAAACATTTCTCGGAAAAGAAAAAAGCCACGTGTTTTTGGTCGCTATCTCTGTGTGTGTAAGCATTTCTTGGGAACGACAGTCAGGTGTTGTGTGACATCCAAAGGCCCTGACTAATATCAAATCCCCAGTAATTATCGCAATGTTCATGAAATCTTTATAGCAGACAAGCTGATCATTGCTGGAGTTCTAGGTAAAAGTGGTGTAACTGAGTTTCCGTTCCAATTAAAAAGAATCCCAGAAAGTCATGAAGTAACTGCACCCCGTGTAAAAATTGTGCGCATGGTAGTTACTCAAATTCCAACCGCTGCGGCGGTCGTAGTGTTAAAGTAAATTAAAGCCAAAGGAGTGAAAACGGAATTTGATTTCAATATTTAAAGAAATAAACCGACTCATTTTAGATTCTCATCTTACTGACCGGCTTATCGATTTCAGCTGTAATTAATCAACACATCCTATAGCGATGTACTTTTTTTTTTTTTTGATTGAAATTTTAACGATCACCGTGAGCAACTCAATGGGCTATAAGCAGTCGCCCGTCCCTAATTTTGGGCCTCTGACTCCAGGGAAGGGAAAGAGTCAGTGCCGTAAGACAAACACAACATCCATGCCTCACCAGGATTCGAACCCGGACCACATGCCGGAAGAATGGTCAGAAGCCATCGCTTAGACGTGTGGCGATGTACTTCCATGTCTTTCGTTTCATTCAGTGACCTTCACCATCTGATTGCTTAACCTCTCCGTTTTGTGAGTCGAAACGTTTTTCTTTAATGCATGAGCAAAATGCAGAACCTTCCAGAACCTGAAGGTTGGGTCGGGCTCAGACTGTACAGGCTGTACCGCTGGTTGTCCCTGCTATTGTGTACATATGGTTCGTACTGATGCTTAGAAGTACATTTTAGGAGTTTTCAAGGAGTCGAAGACTGACATCAGAAATTCATAATTTTTTTTTAATTTTAACTTCTCTGAAAATGCATCATTTCCCACTTCTCCGTCACTTCTTGCTATATCAACAGTCAAAAAGAGCAAGCAGTTTTCTCTTTGTTTACAACAGAGATAGCATTCAAAATCGAAACTTCAGCTCTCCCTTGTCGCCTTTCGTTCCCCTAAAGTCGTTTGCTTTGCATAGTGTGCGAGTAGTAGTGTTTTGAACATTAATTTCTCTTTAAACAAAAGAAACAAGTTAGTAAAATCATGCAATGCATTGATTATGATACGCTTTCCAACATACCAGAAATCATTACTCAAGTTATAAGGATAATGGCTGTGGAATAAATCTCACTCCTATGACCTGACCTTTGACCCCATTTCGATGATATTCAACAGAATACGTTCAGTATACCTCCGGAACAACATACTAAAGTTTTGTCGCAATAGAAGCATTTTTAGTCAAGTTATGAGGATAATGGCTGTGAAAATCTTGCTCCTGTGCCCTGACCTTTGACCCCATTTCGATGATATTCAACAGAACTGATTCAGTATACCTCCGGAACAACATGATAAAGTTTTGTTTGCAATCGAAGCATTTGTACGTAAGTTATGACGCATAAGGGCGATGGAATGATCCCGCTCCTATGTCCTGACCTTTGACCCCGTTCGTCCATTTTCAATAGGGTTTGCCCCCAAGTTGTCTCCTACCACATAGTAAAATTTTCATCGAAATCGAACCATTTTTACGCGAGTTATCGTGCGGACAGACAGACAGACGGACAAAGCTGAAGCATATACGCTTCTTCAACCTACGGTTGGAAAGCGTAAAAAAGCTTGCTGTGCTTCCCCTAATATTGCAGGAAGGGACTATGAATGGGAGAACGCATGGTTTTAACGAAACTAAAAATTCAAAATTCGGTACTGCATTGTTCACTCTGCAGTTTCTTGCAACAATTTTACAGGTCACGGAAATGGCTCAGATTCAATCACGGACAAATTAAGTACCGATTCTGAAATTTAATTTCTCTTTAAAAAGGGGGAATGTTTGATTAACTAATTGGTTTTGAAAAAGATACTCTTAGAAATAGAAAAACGTGCATTTCGTTAGAAAAAAATTCTTAAAAATAGGAAGTCGCTCTTTTCCACTATTACCAAAGATATTAAAAACTAGGAACATTATCAGAAAAATATAACAAAAGAAGAATATAATCATGAAGAGAAAAAAGAAAAGAAAAACGCAGTTTGTTCAGAAAAATTCGAAATTCCCGAAATCACGAGACATTCTCATCCCTGCCCGAACAATAATTTCCGGCGGTTTCAAACATTTTCGGCCAGCGAATGGCATGAAGACGTCCAAAAAACATAGAAGAAATGTCGCAATATTAAAAACTTCAAATAAACAATCCCGAAAATTTTCAATAAATGTTGTGAACATGAAAACAAATTTAACACAGATATTGAATTGCATTACTTCAGAGAGATTTTTATTTCCTTAGTATATTTGGTTTACTGTACTCCGTAGTGGACCAACGATTTCGGTGGTGACTACGGAAAATTCGAAGCACTTGGAGTGTCTGGGTGTTTTTTGATAGAGCTTTATTTCTTTCTCCGATGGAGTTCTATGCCACAGCACCCGACGAAGTTTATCCAATCACTCCTGTTGCTCATTCCATCAGGAGAGGACCGAGGGCATGTCAGCTGGGAAAAGTGAACTGAAAATATTTTCCAGCGGATGAAGGGAAATCGCGAATTTCGGGAGGGAAATGGAAAAGTTCGCCTCCCACTCACTAAATGAGTAATGCAAAACATTGAAAACGAAGTACAATAATTAAATGAATTTAAGGATTTTTCGAGGAGTCTGAGGGGGGAACAAGGACAAAAAGTTCATTTAAGGATTTCTTAAATTCCAGGAGGCTTACGAATCCCGTGTAGCGTATACCCTAATTTAATCTTCCTTTTTGGTTCCTGTTATCTTGTGTAAATTTTAATTTATTCTCGTTAAGCATTTTCCAGTCTTAACGCTACATGTTCTCTCTCGGCGAATTTGTGTTTTGGCTACCTGACGACAGATCAAGAGAATGACTTATGCGAACGATGAGAATAAGAGTGCTGTTTTGATTTGTATCGGTGGGATTGATGAGAGCTAATTTGTACGCGATTTGATTTGAGTCACTCACGCTGAATGCTACGCTCCTTGTTATATAAGTCTCAGTTATTTGTTGGCGAGACTTTACAATTATTCTGTGTCACGAGCACTTGACTTATTCTGATGTTGAAGCAATAGTTGATTGATTAGGAATCGGAGTTATATTCTGCATTTAACGTTTGCTGGCCTGTGTGTGCCTACAAAGAATAAATAAAGAAATAGTGGACATAGTAAGTAAGCATCTTCAATTCACCTGGATATTTTTTATTCAGCGCCTAATTAGCTCTTGCACGTGTAACTAAGCTATCCGGAACACGACATTAATTTATGTGGAACATTTCAGTAAGCTTTACAGTGAAGCAATTAGTGCTGCAGGGTTACGCTTTACAGACCTGCCAACTTTCAACACATGCGCCACGAAACCCCAGATTTTATTCAACTGGTCATCAAGAATAAAAAAATATCCCCAAAGCGAATTTCTGGGGAAAATTTCAAGAGATCCTAGTCCAGTAGGGAATAGCTGCTGCAGAGGATGATATATTTTTGATTTCTTTGCCTTTCAAACTTTTCCATACTGCACGTACGTACGCTGTTCTCCAAGATACAATGGGAAATTTCATTATAACTTTCCACTGTAAATTTCCGCTTTTTTTTACTGAAAATTACCAATGTTTTCCTACTTCTTCATTTTAAACGCGCATCTAGAAGTTCAGGAAAATTAGCAATCATAATTAGTATTATCGCGAAAATCTCTTTTGTACCTTCCAAGGGTAGAAAGAGCATGATCCGATTTCCAAGGGAAGGCAAGTGCCCCTTCTTGCATGGGCGCCCATATAGGGAGGCAAGAGGGGGGCATTTGCCCTCCCCTGGAAATTTGACCATGCCCTTTCTGTTCTTAGAAGGTACTGCGGAGATTTTCATGATAAAACTAATTTTGATTGCTATTTTTTCTGCTGAACTTCTGGATAAGTGTGTACGCATAAAATTGCAAACCGCGTTCGGAATTTCCAATAGAAAAGGCGGAAATTTGCAGCACAAACTATTAATAAAATTTTCCGTTGCATGTTGCAGAACAGCATACACACGTACAGTATGGAAAAGTATGAAAGGCGAAGAAATAAAAACATATCATCCTCTGCTGCAGCTATTTACTGATGATGGACAAAAATTAATTTCTCCGAAGTTTTGTCCATCAGTAATAAACTTCGGAGAAAATATGTCAGCTTCGTGGGCATGTGATACAAGTGTCCAAAAGGATCAAAAGAACGACAAAAAAATTCCTTGTTGTCCTAACAGGCTGTCTCATTTCATTTATCCATCTGTTTTATAGCATGTAGTTCTTGAATCTTCTGATTTCCAATTAAATTTGTGTGTCGAGAGTGTGAAAAAAAAAAGGTAAGAAAACGAGAAGGCACAGTGGAAATTTGCATATGGTGTTTATATATTAGTTACAATTTTTGCTTGCCCCCTCTTGAAAACTAAGCTATGGGCACCCAGGGTTATACCATAAATAATTAAAAATATGTTACATCCGCGAAACACTAAAACCCTACACAGTATAATTCTTATAAATGTGACAATAGATACACTCCGTCACCAATGGGACCGTTAACACGGCATTTCGTGTAAATAGAATGCTAATCACAATCTAGGTGCCACTGCTTAAGCAGTATTTTATCCTTATTTAGTTCTAAACGAAAATTTCTTGCGGCAGTGGGCAATTACGCCGCATCAGATTAAAATCCTTTACAAAGAAAATAGAATTAGCATTATCACAATACCAAAATATAATGCGCAACCAACTGAAAGAATAATTTTTTTTCTTTCTTTCTTTGACTTGTTTCTTTCTCGCTGATGATGATGATGTCTCCTTTGGGTAATAAAGGAAAATTATTTCAGCTGGTTTGTTCACTAACAGGTTCCGATGAGTCAGTCATCCTTATCTGCTTTTTTATTCAGCAGTTGAAAAAAAAAATTCATGGTCCTTACCACGTGATGCGAATTTCATTAATATGCTCTTGATAGAGTTTGCTTTTTTTTATTTTCTTTTTGGCTACTCACAGGTAGTTTCGCGAAATTATCAGTTCAAAAACATGGGGGTAATAAAAGGTGGTGCAAGACATTGCCTGTGTACAAAGGAGGCACAATGATGGTTGCGCGTGACCTTGAACGGCGATTTGGTATCTCATGTTGATGACAAGTGGCGCTGCGATCAGACAAGCGAACACCCATTAAAAAATGGCAGATGTTACTTACGTTGGTGCTCACAGTGACTGTATTTATTCCCTGTCGCCGAGGGGGACCACTCCTACTGAAATTCAATGCTTGAGGAATGCGTTTTCTGCATGATATTTAACAACGTTTATGAAAAACGCGTTTTCTGCGTGATTTAGCATTTCACAAGTTAAGGAATTCTGTTCTTTGTACTCTCCCATCTCGCACGCGTTTTCATAACGGTCTATAAAATTAAAATGCCATTTCTACTTACAGTTATTGTTATGTTCACTTGCTTACTGAGCGCTACAAGCGAATGGGCTACATATGGCCGAATAGAACTGCAACACATTTCATATACAGTATACGCTCATGGGCCATATCATTATGACCACTCCTGTCTCCATCTGTAGATGCGTCCCCTATCATGTTGCACGGACGTCACGGATTGACGCTGAACAGGGGTGTCATTTAAGCAGCATGAAGCGCTTGCAATGGGAAAAGAGAAGAACGTGTCGGGTTTTGAATGGAGAATTATTATCTGCGCGAAAAAGGCTGTAGTCAGCACCTCAACAACATCAGGTATTGTTGGATGTACGAGAGACGCCGCAATAAAGGTTTGGCGAGAATTTCCTGAGAAGGACACACAATACCGGGAAGGGGACACCACCAGCGGTTGGTAAATGAGATGAACGGCTTGGCACTTGTTGTCTGGGACACGAGACGGCTCACAATCCCTCAATTAACGGCCAACTACGAGCAGAACGCATATAGAAACGTTTTCAAGCACGCATTTCAGTGGACCCTCTTGTGGATGGGCAGAAATCGACTGTTCTTTCATGTACCAACGTTGATCGACCTTCATCGACAGATCAGTAAGTGCAGGATCACAGTGACTGGACATTAGGCAACTGGAAAAGAATAACCTGGCCCGCTGAGTATAGGTTCCAACTCCAACATGCCGACGAGTGGGTCCACATTCGAAGTTCCGCGGGTGAACAGCTGCAGCCAGACTGCATAGTTGGACGGAAACAGGAAGACAGGCAATAGTATCATGATATGGGCATTGTTCTGAAGGATATTATTAAGTCTCCTCACCTCCGTTGAACTCAGCTCATCGCCAGGTCTAACCTAAGCATTGTTTTCATACTAAGTGTTGCCCTACATAGCGACTGTGTATCCGGATGGGACTGGACATTTTCAGAAGACAATGTCCGGTGTCACAAAACCTGCACTGCGCAGGAATGGTTCGAGGCGAGGATCATATAAAGCACGTCGTATGGTCCCCTGGCCTCCAAATTACCGCGACATGAATGGCATCGAATATTTGTGAATGAGTGGAGCGCAGCTTTCACCTGTCCACGTCAGGGTCTCGCTACGTCGTCGAATTTTGATACATCATTCCGTCCACCTGATATAGAAAATCTGTGGTAAGTCCTGAATGTGAAATTTAAGCCTCAGGCCCAAACAGTTTGGCGCTCATTCAAGTTTTTCCTGGAAAGTAAACATTGACGTAGAGGCGATCAGGATAGATTTTGTTCGCGATTTCAGAAAGACCACAACGGAGAAAATAAGTACACCTTTACTATTAGCAAAATAAGTTACACAAGAAGGTACTGCACAGTTGGGAAACCGTTCATGATAGCGCACGAAAAAGTAGCCTGGTCTTAGTGTCAATGTTAATAAGAGTTTTGTTAGTAATGAAAGAATAACAAATGTTATATTACATTCGAAAAGTTATTTTGTTATTTTATTATTATTAAAGAATGCTATTTACCACTTTAAAGATTTCACTGAAAATAGTCCCCACCGGCAGCGATGCTAAGTACCGCGCACCGTAACGTGTTCATAAAATCAGACCTCACTTCACCAGCTGAGATGTTGTTTATCTCTCAGCATGTGGAGTCTTTCAATTCTTCCAAAGTTCGCTGGTTGTTTCTGGGGACTTTCTCTTTTAACGAGTCACAGAGGTAAAAACAACAAAGCGATAGGTCTGGAGTCGGGCCGGCCACAAATCTTCGCTAACACTTCTTCTTTAATGAATACACTGTGTATTCCGGTGAGTGACCGAGCAGACGTATGGCATGTCGCCCCGTCTTGTTGAAAGAAGAAGTAGTTCAGTTTGACTGGAGTCAAGTGCACCACAAACTCGTCGAAAATGTGCAGATACAAATCCATGTTGCCCTCCCGGTGGCGCAGTGGTCTAAGCGATGGCTTCTGATCATTCGCCCAAAAGGGACCTGGTTCGAATCTCGGTGAAGCATGGATGTTGTGTTTGTCTTACGGCGCTGGCTCTCTCCCTTCCCTGGAACCAGTGACCCTAAATTAGGGACGGACGACGGCTTGTAGCCCACTGAGTTGCTCACGGTGGTCGTTAAACCTGAAATCAAAAAGAAAAAAAATCCATGTTAATGGTCTGCTTGAAGGATATCGTTCCAACGATCCGGTTTCCTGAGACCGCATAACAATTTTCTTAGCACGTCTTTTGTAAAAATAAAGTAGATGCTTGGAGTATCACTTTGTCCGTCCGTCTGTGGACACCATATCTCTGCATTTATTAATTTGATTTGAAAAATTCTTTTTGCACTGTAAAGCCCGAAATATGTGAACAATAATCCTTGTTTTCTGGTCCTTTTATGATGCATAACTTCACCGCTAGAGGGCGTAAATGCAGATGCTATGGATTTCAAAACGTACATATTTTATTCTATATCTTTACTTTTAAATATCAGATTGGAAATTCTTTCTCTTTCCTTCGATACCATTTATTACAAAGACTGCTTTAGAGAGTGTTTCTTTTTAAAGCAATGCACAGTTTTTTCGATAGGGGGCATAAAGATGAATCGCGGTTTCGTCGATAACTTCGCTTCCAAAAAAAACGATTTGCAAAATTCTTTTGCGTCGGATAGAGCTTCTGGTGGGAAATGTTCGGCGTGTAATTTATAATGACAGTGAAGAATCATTTTGCCAGGGCTGGGGGGGTAGTGTATTTATGTTTCCGATGCAATTGAGTTTTCAAGTGTACAGCAATATCTGCACACTTGAAAACTCAATTGCAAAAGTTCTTTCTTGCATAATTTCTGCTTAAAACATAAAACAGTGCACAGTTTTTCCTCCAAGTGGCGCAAATGTATATCTTATTTTTCTCAATATATCTGCTTCTAACTGCCCGATTTAAAAAATCTTTCTTTGTCAGACAGAGTAACTAACCAGGAATGTTTTCAAATTTTTCTTAAGGGACAGGTTTGCCACTAGAGGGCATAAATTATGTTTCCGTTTACTTCATATTTGCAGGAATATCTATGCGTCTAAAAACTCGACTGAAAAAATCCACTTTCGGTCAGATACAAATAACTACGTAAACATTTCATTGGTATTTCCTGCCCAATAACGCAAAATTTTTCCACTAGAAGGCGCAAATGTTTATTTAGTTTTTCTCGATATCTCTGCTCTAAAAGCCCGATTTAAAAATTTCTTTTAACGCCGGATACCATTGTGAAACATTTTGCATGCAGTCGTTGCTGTTTGTAGCGCACAGTTCTGTCGCTAGGCGTTGTTAGTGTGCATTTCTGTTTGCAACTGTATTTCAGCTTCTAAAAATCCCATTGAATAATTTCTTTCTTAATATATATGTCATTCGCTACAATAGAGATTAGGAGCCTTATCCACTTTAAATAATGTACAGTTTTCTCCCTAGGTGGTGTAAGTGTCAAAACTTCTTTCTCGTTATCTTTGCTCCGAGAAGACCTTTTTGGAAAATTCTTTCTTAGCATAGCTCTTGCTATGAAGAATAATTTTCGCATGTTTTCTACTTTTCCATTATTCAAATTTCTGCCGCCATGGCACGTCAGTAGGACTGTAGCTACCGGCAGGGCAGGGAGGGCGGTTGCGCTCCTAGAATGTGGTCATTTCAAGATCGTAAATTCATGCTCTGGAGGATGTAAAAAATAGAAATTGTAACTAAACAAGAAATTTACACCGTTCAGTATTTTCTTTTTAAAGACTTGACTTAGTCTTATACAGTATTCCACGCAGTTAACTAGGGTACATGGTAACATACACTATGAGGTGTGAACATCTCATATCCATAAAGGGGATTTTCCAAAACAGTAAATGAAGACATAGAAAACAATATGCTGATATGCCTGACCTAGCTATGACCTTTCTGAACATGTCGTTGGGATGAAGAGCTAATTAATCATTTGTGCTCTGTCGTAAGAAGTCTCCCTGAGCGTTTAACCTTGAATGGAATTTTTCCAAGCCCTACACCTAAAGCTTCTTCCCAGTGTTACGTTCACTATCCGATACTCATTCGTTCTGCACTGGTTTGTTTTTCGTTCTGCGTTTCTGTGGAGTGTCGCGTTGCCGGCGTTCACATAGCGTTTACGCTTTATTATCAAACAGAAGTCATCACTTTTTCCACGTTTTTAAGTGAGTCACGGAAAAATTCTCATCGGCCGCCACCGGGAATCGAACCCAGAATCTTCCAGTTACGCGCCGGACATGCTACCACTGCACCACATGCTACCACTGTGGTACAGTAGTAGCATGCCAGGCGCGTAACTGGAAGACCTGTGTTCGATTCTGTGATACAGTGGTAGCATGTCCGGCGCGTAACTGGAAGACCCTGGGTTCGATTCCCGGTGGCGGCCGATGAGAATTTTTCGTGACTCACTTAAAAACGTGGAAAGAGCAATGACTTCTGTTTGATGTTCCTAGTCCACGTCAATTGTGTGTATTAATTATTCATTCGCCTCCTAGTTATTTGTTCAGTTGCTGCTTTCCTTCTTTGGTGAATCCCCAGCATTGTGCGGGGCTCGTAGAAGCAATCTGCTATGTGGTTTGGCAGTTAGTCGTATGTGAGTGTGGAGCATTCGATGCCGCTGTGGTTCAGTGGTAGCATGTCCGGCGTGTAACTGGAAGACCTGGGTTCGATTCCCGGTGGCGGCCGATGATAATTTTTCCATGACTCACTTAAAAACGTGGAAAGAGCGATGACTTCTGTTTGATGTTCCTAGTCCACGTCAATATTGTGTATTAGTTTACGCTTTATTTGAGTTCTTGGGTATTTACCTAGTTTTCTACATTTTTAATAAAATTATGTCAAAAACCTGAAGTGCGATTTTTGAGCGATCATAATACTTTCCTATAACGGCGGTGTGTGCGAGAAAGTAAAAACTGCGTATTATTTGAGTTGAAATAGAACGAGCGTAATTTTGAACTGGAAGGGGCATAATTTTCAGTCTCGCCCTCCCACATAAAAAAACTTGCTACGGTCCTGTACGTCAGCATATATTTCTATGTGATCAACTTTATTTGATTCTAGAAATCCCTTAGAAAAATCCATTATTGGTAGGATACTCTTCATTACGAAGGGTATTTTGCACTCATTTTCTTCTTTAAGAAGAAAATGAGCGCAAAATACCCTTTTCTTTTCATTTTCTTCTTTAAGCACTTTTCACAGCTGTTCCGCTAGGGCGCGTAAAGTCATCTCTACTTGTAAATGCTCAGTTTGAAAATTCCCTTTGCCTTGATATTTTCTGCTATCAGAAACTTTGTGTACACAACGTTCTTATTTTGGTAACACACTGTTCAGCTTCTTATGGGAATAAGAAGCTATTTATTTCTATTTGTGGATGTTTTACCGATTGTAGAAGTCCTGCTGATTTTTTCTTTCTGTTTTTAGTAATTGGTTTCATTAATTAGGATTAACGCTTTTCACATTGCGTATGTTAAATTATGCTAGTTTTTACCTAATGGCGTATTATTTTTTAACTGAATATTTAGGTTTTCTAAAAAATTGTGTTTGAAATATTTGTTTAGTGTCAGAAAGGACTCAAAAGACATGATCATTGCAACAGAATATTCTGTGTCGTCTTTCTTTTTAAATCGTGGAGTGGAATGCATGTGAATTTTTTGAGGACCAATACCGGGCATTCTGCGCGTTGACATAGTGTGACAATCACAAATGAAGCCAGGCTTCATCGGTTGAAAGGAAGATAAATGTGTCCACGAACCCTTCATCAACCATTTTCAAGAGCCATTCACAGTAAGTCACACGCCTCTCCGTGCCATATTCCCTTAGTTCCTGCACAACACTGGCATGATAGGGCTTCAGTCGCAAATCATGGAGTACACGCGGACATGGCTTTAGTGTCATACACTCGTCTGTTGTGATTATCACCCCGTCGATCCGTGGGAGGGGCTGGGTTGGTCATCCCATACGCAAAGCGGCTTTTCAGAGGTAATTTTGAAAGGCAACAAACAATGTGACATGTTACTTTGAATCCAAAATGTATTTACCATCATTACTTACAACTTCTTCCCATCGTAATCTTAAAATTTCGGTTCCCTGGCGATAAAAGTCTTTCGGTTTTGAGCTGAAGAATGCAGCAAGCTCCCTTCGGACATCATCCTCTGTATGAAACCGTTTCCCACTAATGTGGTGTTGGAGACTGCGGATAAAATGATAATCCAATAGTGCCAGTCAGAAGAATATGGCGGCTGTGTCATAACTTCCCATTCAAATTGCCTCAGTTTTTAGAGTGTGTCCTTCGCAGTATAAGGTTTGGCGTTATCATGATGAAAAATGACACCTCTTTTGTTGGCCAGTACTGGCCTTTTTTCTTCAATGGATTGCTTTAGCCGGCCCAGTTGTTGATAATACAGCTCTTTCGTGATGGTTTAGTTGGCTGGTGGCAGGTTGCAATGGATAACCCCATCCATATCCCACCAAACTGACAGCATAATCTTCCTTGGATGTAGTCCTCCCTTCAGCTGTGGTGCTGGTATCTCGTTGCGGTCCACCCATTGTCTTCGAACGCTTAATATTGTTATACACAGTCCATTTCTCATCACCAGTAACAATTCGATTCAGAAAAGGTACCTTTTCCAGCCGACAGGGACGAGACGTGCAGACCTCAATTCGTAGTTTCAAATCGCTCTCCGATAATTTGTGAGGAACCTATTGACCCAGCTTAGAAACTGTACCAATCTATTGCAGATGCCGATGGACCGTTGAATGGATTGAATGGCGCTGCTCGGCTAATTCTTCCACCGTTACATGAGGATTTTTCTCGACGATCGTTCGCAACAGATCATCATCCACCTCCTGAGGACGTCCTGGCCTTGGCTCATCTTTAAGGTTACAGTTCCCAGACCGAAAAAGCTGGAATCATCTTTGCCCTTGACTCACACTTAAAATATCTTTCTAACAGATGAGCCAAGGCCAGGACATCTTGTCCTGGCGGAGAGACAAGAAGAAAAACTTCTTGATGACCGATCATTCAATCTGTGTTCATGAAGTTTTCCTTCTTGATGACCGATTGAATGATCGCTAGACTATGATTTGAAAAATACATAATCACGTTTAAAAATTAGGGCTCTTTCCCTCCTTTTAAGTCTGCGGGTGGACTAATGGTTACAACTCATGCATTTGGGCCAGTGGACCTCCGTTTCTTGTGGTGTACACTCGCCGTGGTTGGGACGCCACGTTAAGCATTCTAAACAAGCCTACTCCCCTTTCCTTGGGGATTCAGCATTGTCTGATTAACATGTAGAACAAGTAGTTCCCTGCCGGGGTTAACAACCAGCCAGCCTTACTCTTTTTAATACGAATTAATGAAGTTTTGCGGTAGTTTAAAATCAGATCATTTAATAACGAAATCGTTCAATCATCCTATTCAGGAAATAATACTGAAAAGTGGTGAGCTATATTTGGTTTTGTACTTAAAACCTCGTCAAAATCAAGGCAAACCACTATTTGTCGCACTTATGTGATTTTTTTCCCCTTTTGCGTTGTGTTTTTTTCTTTTCCTTTTACTGTTTTACCACCTGCCGCTGCCTCACGCCAGTTCCTGCGAACACGACAACTTTAAATTCCTTTTCTCTGCTCTCTCTCTCTCTCTCTCTCTCTCTGTCATGTGCGTCTTACATTACTACATTTATACTTTACCATTTTAAATACACGCCTACCTAATGGTAATTTTAGGCAACAACTTTGGCGTTCTTCTTCCTTCCGAGGCTGGTAAATTAGCAAACTGAAACTGAAATATGGATGTGGAAGTAGCAACAAAGAAACGTCCTTGAAGTAAACTTTTTTCTTTTTAACCTTTCCCTTTCTTACCTTTTCTGACAAACAATTAATCTGGCAAAGAAAGCTGCTTTCACAAGGTTAATGAATGGAAGACTTCCAGGAATTACTCTTGCCTCTCCCTCATTGACAAAAGCCCAATAAAAAGATTTCGATACAAAATACCGCCACTGTAATTTTGAGCAGCTAGCATAATAGCTGAAACCCCAGAATGCTTTCATCAGAGTAATTAATTATAGCTTCTGAAAATCTAAAACAGGTTGTTCGTGATCGTATATACGTCATGCGCCATAGAGGAAAAACATGGTATTTGTGTAAAACGTATGGGACGATTAAAAGCAGACTTTCCGAAGTTTGAAGTTACTAACAAATAATGCATTCACATTTAAAATTGAAATACGTGATTGGCCGCCCAGGTGGCGCTGGCCTCTGATCATTCGTCCGAAACGGGTCCGGGTTCGAATCCCGGTCAGGCATGGATGTTGTGTTTGTCTTACGGCACTGGCTCTCTCCCTTCCCTGGAACTAGTGACACTAAATTAGGGACGGGCGACTGCTTATAGCCCATTGAGTTGCTCACGGTGGTCGTTAAACCTCCAATCAAAAAAAAAAAAAAAAAAAAAAAAAAAGAAATACGTGATTGAAGAAAACAGAGCTGACGAAAAAGGAGCATACTCTTGAGTTACCTGCATAATTTGACGTTTCCACATCAATTTCACACGAATATCAGAATTTCGATCATAAATGCTGCTATAATAATATTGCAGTCGGGTGAAAGGCACAGGGTAGACGCAGATGAGGTTGAATCTGTCACTTTCGTGTTTTAGTGGAAGTAGTTCCTCAAGACAGAATTGGGGTTTGATGCCGCAACGTAATGCGCATGCTTTCAGAGCTCAAAGACATAATATGGTGGAAATCAAATGACAAGTTATTAACCCACTGGAGGTGGTAGAAAATGAGTTACCATAACTAGCAGGCTGCTGAGAGGAGAGGAGAGGAGACAGAAGGCACTGGCGTAAGGAAGAAAGAGATTCGATCCACACGGTCTCCTTCCTGTTAGGAGACTCCGCATTCGTTACTTGAGAAGTGCAAAAATACTGTTCTGTGTGAGCATTTCGCACGCCATTTCTTAACAATAGCCACGAAATCGTAGCCTGTTCGAGTAAGCAAGCTCACTCCGCGCATAATACGATTTTACATTGAGGTTCTACGATTTTAATATACGATCCGTAGAAACAAGTTTTCTAATTCAGGTTAAGCGTATGCGAATTAAAGCTTCTGTATTTGTCATCGAATTTTCAATTTAGTGGAAATTAAAGTCCTCATTAACTCCTACCTCATTACTGTTGTGATTAAAAATGAACTTACAAAAACAAAATTTATACACAACAATGTTTGATGTTCCTAGTCCACGTCTATTGTGTGTATTAATCACAACAATGCTTTTACAAGAATTGAAGATCTGAAAAAGAAAGCATTACGCCCTTCGGTATTTTCTTTCCTAAGGACTAAAATTTGCCGTATACAGTATGTAACGTACCAGGAGATGTGACGTACCTGCCAGAAGGACGCACACGACATAAAGGCAGATAGGAATCAGAATAAAACGTCCGCGTAGCTCAATTGGTAGAGTGACTTATTCCGGAATGAGGGGATCCGGGTTCGAGCCCCGGCGTGGATAAAAATGACGGAGAAATTTACTTCGTTATAATGGCGCCCGAACTATCCGGATGACCCGACCGTTCAAAATCTCGCATTGTTGTGATGTTCTTTCCACACCGCGAGATAGGAAAAATAAGAGAATCCCTTCTCCAGCACTTCGAAAAAAAAAAAAAAAAAAAAAGAAAAAAAAGAAGGGGGAGATGATGTATCGTACCAGGAGATGTGACGTACCTGCCAGAAGGACGCACACGACATAAAGGCAGATAGGAATCAGAATAAAACGTCCGCGTAGCTCAATTGGTAGAGTGACTTATTCCGGAATGAGGGGATCCGGGTTTGAGCCCGGCGTGGATAAAAATGACGGAGAAATTTACTTCGTTATAAGTACGCGGCGCAGCTAACCAGGGTACGAGTTACGCGGTGACATATGAATCCCTCATATAGAAGGAATTTTCAGAAACAGTGGAGAGAGCAATACGAAACAATATGCGGATATGCCTAACCTTCGTGACCTTTCGAAGTCATCTGTGCTTTGTTGCAGAAAGCTCCTCCAAGCGTTTAACCTTGAACGGAATTTCACCAAACCCTACCCCGAAAGCATCTTCATATCAACGTTCACTGATACTCATTCTCTCTGTGCTGGTTTGTTTTTCATTCTGCACTTCTGCGGCAGGGACGTCGCTGGACTTCGAAATCAGGACGAGCAATGGGTGGGCGAGTATTATTTTGGCTGGGGCAAGTTTCACAGCAACTTTATTTACAAATTACTGAAAGAAAGAATTTGTTTTGTTTTTCTACAGGCTGTATTTGCAATCCCCGCCCCCTCTTTACTGAAAGAAAGAATTTGTTTTGTTTTTCTACACGCTGTATTTGCAATCCCCGCCCCCTTTTTTTTTATTTTTTATTGGAGGTTTAACAACCACCGTGAGCAACTCAATGGGCTATAAGCAGTCGCCCGTCCCTAATTTAGGGTCACTGGTTCCAGGGAAGGGAGAGAGCCAGTGCCGTAAGACAAAACACAACATCCACGCCTCACGGGATTCGAACCCGGACCCCTTACGGACGAATGATCAGATGCCATCGCTTAGACCACTGCACCACCAGGGCGGCTCCCCTCTCTCCTGGATGCATACTCACTAATTTTGGAACTGTCTTGAAATTTTTTGCACTTTTTGTAATACAAAAGAATCTAAAGTTTGGAGCCTGGAGGTAGGAATAAGGGGAGAAAGTATGACGTCACAAACTTGAAGCTTTCTTAGCAGGCGAAGCTGACGGTGTGACGGCCATCTTAAGACTCTGATAGTCGTTTTGAACTATTGGGTTATGTACGTGACAAGTTTGATTTTCGAAATTTGAAGATTTTCTTTTTTTTAGAAATGGTGTGTTGTTGCGCTTTGGCATTGAACAGTATGACATTTTATTGTGCTAACAGAGGAAAAAATTCTAATAGAAACTCGGAAAAGTCATCTTTCAGAGCTTATGCTTATGCACATAGGTGAAAACCCTTGTGATGTTTGTTCCAAGTAATTTCCTCGGAAAAGTCATATTTCAAGGCATATGCTTGTTCACAGGTGAAAAGGCATTTTCCCATTTAGATTGTATAGTCAAGGTGTATTATAAAACTGAGGGATATGTAACCGAACTCTGCATGCACTTTTTAAGTTTGATTTAGTGGTGTTGAAATGTAAGGATTTTGTATTGCTTTCCCAAATACTGTCGAAATGTAAGGAGTTTGTATTGCTTTTGAAATTGTGCCCTTCCTTGGTGAAAGGCATATTTTCATCACAATATATCTAATATAAAGTAATATTGGGGTATTACAGCTTAACATTAGTTAACGTACATTATTATATTATCTTCATTTTAACAGAGCAGATCTCTGTAAAACGTCACTAAACTAAGATTAAAACCCATCACTAAACTTTGATTATCATACACACAACTTAAAAAACTATGAAACTGCACAGCGGTTTTACCTACAGAATGAGAAAAACTTGTACCAATGCTGATCCTCCAGAAGCCAGCCGAAATGTTTCCTAAATTCAAAATACCTGGAAGTAGCCGTAACGCCCTAAACATTGATAAATCAACTAATAATATCTTTAAGAACAGTATATAAACGATTAATATAATAAAGAAGGGCAAATTTATTAATATTAAAAGCAAATTGCCACCTTCATGCCTCGTACAGCGTTAACAGCAATTGCATAAACTGTTCATGCCAGTCTTAAGATGGGTGCCGTGACGTTTCGCTCGCTTCACTTGGACTGCATTGAGTCAACGGAGAGTGCTTTCTCCCCTTATTCCTACCTCCATGGTTTGGAGTCACTTTTTGCTAATGTTCCGTCCATCCATTTAAACATGACACACTGCCACCAGTACCTGTAACACGCCCTGATTAAAAGAAAATTTCATGCCTAGGAGAAAGATCTTAAAGCAGACGTTTCCGTGGATTAGGGTTGAGAGGAAATGTTCAAGTTAGAACGATTAACTTGCACATTTCCCCTCAACAGTTCAAGCTAGTATGATTCCAACACGCAGACAATACCTTTCCTCTTCTTAACTCCTTTCCTTCAAGCCAGCAACCTTGTCTTACACTCATCTCTCTCAAAGTAGTAGCCAGCTACTACCTGCTCTCTCATTACCCTAGGGATGGATCAAGAGCGCTGGTAGCTTTAGTCTTCGCTTTCGGTGTTGGAATCTCCTGCTTAGTAGCACAAACAAACAGCAGAGCAATTACTTTGATGACTAAACAGCAGAGCAAGTTAGTATGATTCCAACACGAAGACAATACCTTTCCTCTCCTTAACTCCTTTCCTTCAAGCTAGCAACCTTGTCTTACACTAATTTCTTCCAAAGTAGTCGTCAGCTACGACCTGCTCCCTCATTATTCAAGGGGTGGCTCAAGAGCGCTGGTAGCTTTAGTCTTCATTTTCGGTGTTGGAATCCCCTTCTTAGTAGCACAAACAAACCGCAGAGCAATTATTAATGACTCAGTGAATTCCTATTCACCCTCTTCATTCGCCCCTGGTCATACTAACTTGAAAGAAACGCTTAAATTTAGATTTTAGACGAGTGGAGAACAACTGAATTTTCATGGCCCTGTGGATGCTATGTTGATACTTTTCTACGGAGAAGGAAAAACGCACTTTCTAGGGAGAAATACGTAGGGATACACGACGAAAAACACGGGGGTAATTATTCCTTGACAAATTCTACATTATATTTTTAAGTTAAAAAAACAACTAAAATATGGCACATCTTGAAGTGGGCAAGACAATTTTCAGGGTGGGCAAGACAATTTTCAGGGTGGGCTCGCACCCCATTGGCGACGTCCCTTTTCTGCTGCATGCTGTGTTGTCAACGTTCACATAACTTTTACGTTTTACTTGAAATTTACAACGTTGGCTCGTGTGCATTTATCTAGGTTTTATATTTTTAGTAAAAATATGTCAAAAACCGGAAGTGGTTTTTGAAGGACCATAATACTTTGCTACAATGGAAGTGTGAGAAAGTAAAACTGTGTGTCATTTGAGTGCGTTTGAACTCGAAGGGGCGTAATTTCACGTGTCGTCCTCCCAGATAAGAAAAGCTTGCTCCGGTCCTGGTTGATTGGGTAATTCCTACGTTTTCCTTGGACAACAGATATCAAGCGAGGGCCACATTGAAGAAGAAATTAATTGAGGTATAAAACTATGCTGTAGTGCATTTGAAAGAAACAGTACAATTTTCCAGAACAATTTGCTATTATGCCTTAAAAGAAAATTGTTTAAACAGTGTCTTCTTATAGTTCTTACTTACGGATCAGAAATATTGACCTTAACTAGAAAAGAAATACAGAGACTGCGAGCAACTCAAAGAACCATGGAGAGACGCATGCTTGGTGTAACCAAGCATGCGTCTCTCCATTGGTATCCCTACGTATTTCTCCCTAGAAAGGAAAATTACAAGAGTGGATAACATTATGATCAAGGCAAAGACTCTCCAGTGGCAAGCAGCTGGATATACTGTATTGCCAGAAGAACTGACCACCTTTGGACAACTGAAATTCAAGACTGGATGCCAAGGTAAGAAGAAAGCGAATTTCTCAAGACAGCGAGTTGGGGAAGAGACCAGGGAAGACTTTCATCCAACAGAGGATAGGGAATGTTGATATTTGAAAAAGTGCATTTTTATGCTTCCGAAATGCAAAAGAGCGGGGTAACTTTCGAAACACTATAAACGCAAAAATATCCGTCATATTGTATTCTGCGAATGTTTTACGGGTATTTACAAGGTGAATGGACAGCCAAAATTGCCCAGCCCTCAGTTCTTTTGTTTTGCAATTTCCCAAACATTTGAGAAGTCAGAAATGTGTGCATTTTGCGAACATTTTGTTCTGTAGTTCTGCTTAGGTACAGTCTTCTTATTTTACACATACTCTTCAGAACATGCGTACAAATTTATCACCCAATCAGTGCCACACTCGGAGAATAAATATATAAATCCTTAAAGAAGACTGGGGATAGCTTCTATCAAAATCCTCCCCTTACTTGTTTTTAAAAAATAAATTCATTCTTCCTTTCTTTAATACGTTCCTCCCCTCTTCCTTAATTTACTCCAAACCCAAGCAAGATGAACATTATTTTCAGGCTATTCAGCATTCAAAAAATTATTTAAAGTACCGAAATTACATTTACAACGCCTCATGTTTTTAGCATTTCCGACCTTGCAACTAACTTTAATTATGATTGCAAAGAATTTCAATTACATTTTTTCAGTTTCATTTGTTTAATAGATTTTCACAATAACAAGACACTTTTTGTCGTCAATAAAACTCCAGTATTAGGTATAAATTCCTGCTCTAATTGAATCTCAGGAGAAGCGTGCCCTTTAAACGAGATCTCTCAGTTCAGTTTTATGACTGAAAAAGAACTTCGGATGTCATGTTCTCAGATACGCGTTCCTTGTACAGATTTAAATATCTGCAAATTTCAAAATTATCAGTCTTTATTTGAATTTCTCGGACTCAAAGAGTTTTTCCTCCTACATAAATGGACGTCATCAATTTCCATTATTTTGAAGTTACACATTAATGGCGAAGTTGTGACGTATATGCTGTAATGTAACTTTCTATATTAGCTTTCTGTTCTTATTTAAATTATGTTAGTTCTCGTTATCTTTTCTTATCGTCAAATCACCCAAAAGCTTACGTTTTCAGAAGACAGTCAAGTCAGTAAGTGGTAGATAAAAGGTAATTGCTTGAGCATTGGATGTTGCACGTGTGATCCAGCTGTCGAGTTTGCTGTTTCGTCAACATACTGTAATTTCTTCGAAGCCGAATTTTTGTGTTAGAGGAGCATTTTTTACTATATTTTCCTTGACTTAATTGTTAAAAGTTCGCCAAGTATTCAACGAGTTACCTGTTTGTTTCTTCAATTTCAAGTATACAAGTCTGAATTGGGCAAGGACAATAAAAATGTGAAATAGTTGAACTACAGGCATTGCATAATTAATTACATTTAATTCAGAAAACAATGTTTATTAATGCAATTTTTACAATTTGAAGCCTACTATAGTTTCGCGGAAAGCTATGGCGAGTCCTGATGAAACTGAAGCTATGTTTCTGTGATAGCCCGATTTAATACAGTCAAATGTGTCTTTAAGAAAGTCAATTGCTCTAGTAAAGTAGGTTAGTGATCCAGCACAACTTGTCCTTTTCCAATGGAAGCAGAATCATCCGAGTCAAATTTAGATATTACTTCCTTGATTTTTCTGAAGTTGTCTCCATAATATGCTGCAACTTGTAAGCAACTGCACCAACGTGTAACCACAGGCTGAGATGGGAGCGGTAAGTCAGGGAACATTTCTTTCAACTTTTCAGTTCTGATGGGAACTTTAAGAAAAATCTTTTTACCTGTTACAATCAACGAATCGGTTTGTGGAAAATTGTAGCGGACTGTTTTAACAATTCTGTGGAGCCCATGTGCAAGACAAGTCAAATGAATAATCTTGCGGAACAGCACACCAAGTGTTGTGGCTGCTTTCATCATGTAAGGTACAGCATCAGTTATCAATAGACTGTATGCATTGACGTCACGAACCCGCGGTTCACGTCACTTTTTCGTCTGCTGCTTTCTTGCAGCACAACTGGTGTACAAGTGAATTCAAAGATGCATTGCATGGGCTACGTAAGTGGGTTATCTGGTCATCAAAAACAGCTTTATTCTGATAAATCAAAGTTATTGGGCAATTGTGGTGACCCATATGATATTCCATATTCAATTTTCCTGAACAATATGGTAGGAAGGGGAATGTTTTTGCTTGAAAGGAACCCGAAATTCTGCATTGCAGCACAGCCACCAGCTTCTGTTCTGACAGCATATTCACACAGTTAAAATAGATAAAAAAGTCCTATCATCTTTGGCTAATGATTTAATTTAAAAGTTTACCTTTCAATAATTTAGATATTCCCCAACCTGAAACTTAAGCTAAGGTAAAAATCATCAGCTTTACACAGGCAAGTCTATAATAATAATAATAATAATAATAATAATAATTTTGGCGAGTATCACTAAGTCTCTGTACCTTATATATGATAATGACAATAATAATAAACTGGTGAATGTTATCATGAGATCATTTTTCAACAATCGGCCTGGGGGCCCAACAAATGAAATTTCCACAAGATATAGAGTTTTTTTAGATAATGCATCGGTAAATTTATGAACATACTTGTTACAAAATGTAAACTACACACTCCAATGTTCCTTCGTTTCCGGTCATCAATGTCAACATACATGATAACCACAAATTTTGGCGCTTCTGAATTAAATTTTTATAATTCTGATCCCACTTCGTTCGTTCAGACGGTAATCTATAATAGGATACATGATTATCTCTCCCACTTCGGTTACTTCAGCCGAAAAGAGCACATAACACCATCTTCCTTAAATCAACTGGTTTACAAGCAGTGCTTGTACACCAGTTGATCACCAGGACATCTGCTACGATAGCTTACCTCGCTGTGACGTCATATGAATACGATCTATAGATGCACTTTATAGTATTTTACTCCCTCTTTCCATAAAATTCTCAGCGATTTGTTGATAAATTTAGCGATCGTGTGGTGGTTACATTTTGCTAGTTCTCCGCAAGTAATTACGCATAGGATCGACGGTGCTGACTCATTCAGATGTCCAACAATAACGCTCCCTATACATCTCCCATGTGTATTTGTTGTTTTGTCAACTGAGATCCAAATAGGAAACTCTTCGATTTTCTGTCCGATTTTTAGTACAGTTTCATCATACATCATCTGCAAGTAATTTTTTTCTTAAAGCAGATTCGTCTGTATTATTTGACCGTAGTACTTCTCTAAGAAACCTCTAAACACTGGATTGTTTACTTTCGACAATGGTATATCTGAGCCCACTAGTGCACGGCATAAATATAAACTTAAATTTGAACTGACCTGTTTACTGTTCCCTGGGGCTTATGACTGTATAAAGTAAGAAGCCTTTATTTCAACAAAGGGGCTTTCACTATTTTTTATGTTTCCCAGTTTTAATGTGTTGAGAAATTTAAAAACGTTGGTCACAAGAAACAGCCGACGCGCACACACCACAAAACAAAATATTTTCGTCAGTTCTCAGTTTTCATAAGGAAACTTTCAAGTGCTCCCTTGATAAATAATTTGAATAAATTTGAAGAGAAGATTGAAATATTAAGAAAGATACCAGGCCATATTGAAGAAATTATAAAACACAAGATGAATAGCGTTGTAAAAAAATTCAGGCCTAGAAACTGTTAAAATTATATAAAAAAAATCATTATCCAGGGAACTTCAACTAGCAGTTGTGCTATTTTAAAAGATAAGGAATTCTCTCTATCGGATAAAGCGGGGTTTAAGTTTTCGCCCATCACCAATGTCAAGAGGTCGCTATCAAATTTAGCGGTATTTGAGAGAAAACAGGAGATGCTATGTTGTTGCTGGTTGTAATAGCAGTAAGTCAGCTGGAAACCCTGGTTTTGAGTATAGTAATTTAAAATTTGTTAAATACAGTAAATTTTAATTTCTTATGACTGTATAAAGTAAGGAAATTATACAAAGTTATTAAAAATATTAAAACAAATGTATCACATATTTTAGTGATTTTCAATTTTCCTTGTTTACCCTACATATTTCCTCATTTTTTACGCTTTCCAACCGTAGGTTGAAGAAGCGCGTATATGCTCCAGCTTTGCCCATCTGTCGGTCTGTCCACACAATAACTAGCGTAAAAATGGTTCAATTTCGATGAACTTTTAGTATGTGGTAGGGGACAACTGGGGACGAACCCTATCAAAAATGGACGAAATGGGATCAAAGGTCAGGACATAGGAGCGGGATCCATTCTATCGCCCTTATGCGTCATAACTTACCTAAAAATGCTTCGATTGCGACAAATCTTTATCATGTTTTTCCGGAGGTATATTGAACCGGTTCTGTTTAATATCATCGAAATGGGGTCAAAGGTCAGGGCACAGGAGCAAGATTTATTCCACAGCCATTGTCCGCATAACTTGACTAAAAATGCTTCTATTGCGACAAAACTTTATCATGTTGTTCCGGAGGTATACAGAACCGGTTCTGTTGAATATCATCGAAAGGGGGTCAAAGGTCAGAGCACAGGAGTGAGATTTATTCCACAGCCATTATCCTCATAACTTGAGTAATGATTTCTGGTATGTTGGAAAGCGTATCATAATCAACGCATTGCATGATTTTACTAACTTGTCAATAAATATTTTATGTGCATATTTTGAAATTTTTATTACATGTAAATCCTAGTCCTATGCATCCCCATACGTAAATAAAATAAATTTAATACGTACAATAAATGAAAGTGTAATTTAAAACTGGTTTTTGCAGTATGAAAAACTTAAAATTATTACATAAATGACTTACTGAAGCAGAAATGAAAGGAAAAGCTAAAAGAAGTGCTGGTATTCCTTTCCTTTATAATTTCTTTATTTTTGTTTATTATTATGTTTTGTAGTTCTGTGTCATTTGGCGTGGGATATGCCAGTAATGGCTGTCATCTAGCGAAAACATGTTGTATGGAGATCTTATGGCTGGGTACGAAAATGTCTCGAAAATATGATGCCTGCGTCTGTAAAAATTCTTTCAAACCTGTGTCCTATTTTAAAGAAACACATAACTCTATTTTTAAACAATTTCTTCTTGCTCTGTATATTAAGAACCAGGGGCGTTGTAATGCACAAATTTTTTGTGGAGGGTACGAATCTAGGAATTTAGTAGCTTCGAATTTCTCCTTGCTAGTTTTCAAGAAGATATAGCGAAACCTTCGTTTTTTCCTTAGAAATATTTGGAGGGCGATTCCTCCCCATTATTTCTTTTGGGGTAGCACGAAATTGCGACGCCCTCATTGAGAGCTACACATGGACTTATAGGTGTTTGCCTTAGCGACCTGCAAAAGTACGTACTTGTGGAATCGTAATCCTCCTTTCCTTCTTCCGTGGGAGGATGGATTGTTTTTCCATTCATATTAGCATCATTTACATTGCGGATGCGGTTGTTCAGTTATAACATACGGTAGAATTTCTAGTCCATAACCTTCAAGTGAGACGATTCGGGACAATTTTCCTGGTGAGCGAAAAACAATACTAGGTTGTCCTTGAGTATTAAGAATGCCTTTGTCTGATTCTTTTTTATTTTATTATAACTGTTTCTTCCACAGATCGTTTTTGCTTTGATTACAACCTCAGTAAAATTAAAATTACTGTAATGCCAGCTAGTATGTAATTTATTTATTAGTCTAATATAATATTCACACAACTTTAATGGCAGTGCACAGCCAAGTGCAAGTGTCAACAACTATTGAAAAACCACATCTTTCTTTCTCGAAAGCTGTGAGAATTGTCTGTTCCGTGTCATTTACATGTATGCTCCGGCTTCAGTACATCCAAGGCAGTGGCGCTCTCTTCAGATAACCCCCCCTCCCCCGAGGAGCAAGTCGCATCAACGATTTTGGTGACTATTGTTTACTGAACTCATTTCGTACAGCATATTTTTTTACAAAATTTGGCAGGCAACTGCCATACGAGGAGCAGACTCATTAAATAGCCGAATTTGTCCCAATGTCTCTGGAGTTGCATCAGTAAAAACTAAAATGACGTCCACAAACTAATAGAGCGAAAATTCGCGACGGAAATAAAAATCTAAATCAACTACTACAGTTAACCAAGCACCAGTACGATTGTATAACATTTAAAGAATAGTTTTTACCCAAATTCTCTGGGAAGCACTGTAGCATATTTCTGCTCTTTTTTCTTTTTTTTTTTTTTATCTGTGCATGATTCATTAAGAAAAAAAAAATCAAAGCTTCAGCACTACTGCCATAAAGTCCACAGTGGAAACCATTCAGCTTTGACAATAATGAAATAAGAACTGCCATTTTCCCTTTCTAGGATTTCCCACTAATTCTAAAGAAACAGCTTCCTTACCTAGACGCTCTTGGAAGTAATCATTATCCCACACCTTACCTAGTCAATCACAGAATAAGGCCTATACTTATAGCCAAGAAAGACCAATAGACTATCAACTGGAAGCTACTAACTTTAAAAAAGGACATTGCCCATGTAGCTTGCAGTAGAT
Source organism: Macrothele yani (assembly GCA_039090855.1). Lineage (NCBI taxonomy): Eukaryota > Metazoa > Arthropoda > Arachnida > Araneae > Macrothelidae > Macrothele > Macrothele yani. Next base: position 135,309,900 of record CM077023.1, read on the forward strand.
CATACAATAAACCTTATCACAGTATCCGAGAGTATGCCTTTATACACTTAATGGACAAACCATTAGAGATACGTACCTAATAGCAGGGGCGGCGGAAAGTAAAGTTCGTTGACCGGGCCAGAAATTTTGAATCGTGGTGCAACCCTCTCCCTTTCCGCTTCACTGAACAAACAGAAGAAAACCAATGCCTAAGGAGCTTTGGTGGGAATTTGGACCACCCAACCACTTACCTAGAGGAACTTTCTAAGGTACATCACAACACCCGCACATATGCTAAATAAAAAAAATAATAATATAAACATTGGCTGAAATTATTGACCGGGCCCGGGCGGTTCCGCTGCCACTGCCTAATAGCGTTTTAGTCCTCCTCTAGCGCGAATAACAGCCTGTACACGCCGAGGCATCGACTCCAACAGATGCCGGAGGGTTTCCGAAGGTAATGCTAGCCCTGCCTGTTTCAGCATTGCCCACAATTCCGCCCGAGACGTCGGTCCAAGATCCATAGATCTGCTCTTCCACTCCACGGAAGCCCAGAGAGCTTCCACAGGGTTGAAATCCGGGGGCCTTAGGGGCCACTGGCAGGGACATCGCTAGACTTCGAAATGAGAGTGGGCGACAGGTGGGCGATTATTATTTTTGGTGGGGCAAGTTAGATAGCAACTTTATTTACGAAACACTGAAAGAAAGAATTTTTAATGCTCTTCACTGCCGGCTACAAAGAAATTTGTACAATAACCACATCCTGCACCTGGACAAACACATACACAGTGGCATATACAGAAATGTCTTAAGTGTGTGTGTGCGGGGGGGGGTCCCGTGGTTTTGGTTCATTGGTGAAAACTTCATATATATATATATCGCTTTGATTTCATTCTCAATCCTCTCTCAAGGGAACGCCCGGACCCGAGGACCCTCCACTTGACTACGCCTGTGCAGATACATACACGGATTTGACTAGTTACGCCACTGGTGTAAGATACAAGTTTTACTAGAATGTCGCCTTTAACTTATGCTTGCTCTGAATGCATTGTATTAAATTGCTTTTCAAAATTTTGCCTTTTTGCTTACGATAATTGTAATGTACTTGAACAATTTATTTAAAAGAACATGCCGTTTTTGTTTGCCTAAATTAAATTTTAACGTCGTGCCACGCAGACACAATATATCTACCTCCTCCTCCTTAACTCCCTTCCTTCAAGTCAACGACTTTGCCCTGCACTCCTCTCCTACAAATTAATCGTCAGCCGTTTCCTACACTTTTATTGTCCCGGGGCAATTCTAAGAGCGCAATTGTAGCTTTAGACCGCACTTTCCGAGTTGGAATCTCTTATCTTGTAAATAAACCAAACAGCAGAGCAATTAGTAGTGACCCCCTCAGTGAATTCCTATTCACCCTCCTCATTAGTCACCTGGCAATAAAAACATGAAAAAGAGGCTTAAACTAAGGAATTGGAAGAGTGGAGAAAAATTGAATTTTCATAGCCCTGCGGATGTTATTTTGATAACCTTTCTACGGAGACGTAAACAACACACTTCTTAGGGGGAAATACGTAGGGCTACACGAAGTAAAACACAAGACTTATTACTTCGCAAAGTCCAGATTATATTTTAAAGTTAAATATGCTAAAAAATGGCACATTTTGAACTGGGTGGGCGGCAGGATGGGCAAGACAGATTTCAGGGTGGGCTCAAGACCACTCTCGCACCCCCTTAGCGACGTCCCTGGCCACTGGATGGTTCCAAACTCAGATGCGTGTTCCTCGAGCTATTCCTGGATGGTTGCGATCCGGTGGGGCGGCGCATTGTCCTGTTGAAACAGACTATCGGCCGCAGGATGCGCGAAGGCCGTGGAAACGTGTAGGTGATCAGCCAGAAGTTGCTGGTAGAGCGCAGCAGTTATGGACCTCTGAAGACACAATAAGGGGCCTAATGTGCCCTATGAGTAGGCTCTTCAAATCATCACAGAGTCACAACCGCTTGGAACACAGCCGATCTGGCACGACGGGGCCATGGCCTCATGCTGCTGACGCCACAGCCGCACACTCCTGCCAGCTGGGTACAACTGAAAACGGGATTCATCCGACCATACGACGCGGCGCCACTCTGAAGTGGTCCAGGTTTGATGTTCCCGGCAACAGGCGAGACGTAATGTCCGATGACGATCAGTCAACAGAGTCACAGGAGTAGGGCTCTCGTAGTACAGGGTATGCAGTGTGCGCCGTACCGTTCGCTCTCTGACACTTATTAGGTCTCCGACATTTACCCTGGATGTGATTTGGGCACAATGTCTGATGACTATCAGTCAACAGTGGCACACGAGTTGGGCGTCGGCTCCTGCAGCCCAAAGTATGCAGTGTGCGCCGTACTGTTCGCTCTCTGACACTTATTAGGTCTCCGACATTTAACCTGGATGAGATTTGGGCACAACGTCAGATGGCGATTAGTCAACAGTGGCACACGAGTAAGACGTCGGCTCCCGTAGCCCAAGGTATGCAGTGTGCGCCGTACTGTTCGCTCTCTGACACTTATTAGGTCTCCGACATTTAACCTGTATGTGATTTCGGCACAATACCCGATGGCGATCAGTCCACAGTGGCACACGAGTAGGACGTCGGCTCCCGTAGCCCAGGGCATGCAGTGTGCGCCGTACTGTTCGCTCCCTGACACTTACTAGGTCTCCGACATTTATCCTGGATGTTATTTCGGCACAATGTCCGATGACGATCCGTCAACAGTGGCACACGAGTAGGACGTCGGCTCCCGTAGACCCAGGTATGCAGTGTGCGCCGTACCGTTCGCTCTCTGACACTTATTAGGTCTCCGACATTTAACCTGGATGTTATTTCGGCACAATGCCCGATGGCGATCATTCAACAGTGGCACACGAGTAGGACGTCGGCTCCCGTAGCCCGGGGTATGCAGTGTGCACCGTACTGTTCGCTCTCTGACACTTATTAGGTCTCCGACATTTATCCTGGATGTTATTTCGGCACAATGTCCGATGACGATCAGTCAACAGTGGCACACGAGTAGGACGTCGGCTCCCGTAGCCCAGGGTATGCAATGTGCGCCGTACCGTTCGCTCTCTGACACTTATTAGGTCTCCGACATTTAACCTGGATGTGATTTCCGCACAATGTCCAATGACGATCAGTCAACAGTGGCACACGAGTTGGGCGTCGGCTCCTGCAGCCCAAAGTATGCAGTGTGCGCCGTAGTGTTCGCTCTCTGACACTTATTAGGTCTGCGACATTTAAGCTGGATGTGATTTGTTCACAATGTCCGATGACGATCAGTCAACAGTGGCACACAAGTTGGGCGTCGGCTCCTGCAGCCCAAAGTATGCATTGTGCGCCGTACTGTTCGCTCTCTGACACTTATTAGGTCTCCGACATTTAACCTGGATGTGATTTGGGCACAATGTCCGATGACGATCAGTCAACAGTGGCACACAAGTTGGGCGTCGGCTCCTGCAGCCCAAAGTATGCATTGTGCGCCGTACTGTTCGCTCTCTGACACTTATTAGGTCTCCGACATTTAACCTGGATGTGATTTGGGCACAATGTCCGATGACGATCAGTCAACAGTGACACACAAGTTGGGCGTCGGCTCCTGCAGCCCAAAGTATGCAGTGTGCGCCGTACTGTTCGCTCTCTGACACTTATTAGGTCTCCGACATTTAACCTGGATGTGATTTGGGCACAATGTCCGATGACGATCAGTCAACAGTGGCACACAAGTTGGGCGTCGGCTCCTGCAGCCCAAAGCATGCATTGTGCGCCGTACTGTTCGCTATCTGACACTTATTAGGTCTCCGACATTTAACCTGGATGTGATTTGGGCACAATGTCCGATGACGATCAGTCAACAAAGTGGCACACAAGTTGGGCGTCGGCTCCTGCAGCCCAAAGTATGCATTGTGCGCCGTACTGTTCGCTCTCTGACACTTATTAGGTCTCCGACATTTAACCTGGATGTGATTTGGGCACAATGTCCGATGACGATCAGTCAACAGTGGCACACGAGTAGGACGTTGGCTCCCGTAGCCCAGGGTATGCAGTGTGCGCCGTACTGTTCGCTCTCTGACACTTATTAGGTCTCCGACATTTAACCTGGATGTGATTTGGGCACAATGTCCGATGACGATCAGTCAACAGTGGCACACGAGTAGGACGTCGGCTCCCGTAGCCCAGGGTATGCAGTGTGCGCCGTACTGTTCGCTCTCTGACACTTATTAGGTCTCCGACATTTAACCTGGATGTGATTTGGGCACAATGTCCGATGACGATCAGTCAACAGTGGCACACGAGTTGGGCGTCGGCTCCTGCAGCCCAAAGTATGCAGTGTGCGCCGTACTGTTCGCTCTCTGACACTTATTAGGTCTCCGACATTTATCCTGGATGTTATTTCGGCACAATGTCCGATGACGATCAGTCAACAGTGGCACACGAGTAGGACGTCGGCTCCCGTAGCCCAGGGTATGCAGTGTGCGCCGTAGTGTTCGCTCTCTGACACTTATTAGGTCTGCGACATTTAACCTGGATGTGATTTGGGCACAATGTCCGATGACGATCAGTCAACAGTGACACACAAGTTGGGCGTCGGCTCCTGCAGCCCAAAGTATGCATTGTGCGCCGTACTGTTCGCTCTCTGACACTTATTAGGTCTCCGACATTTAACCTGGATGTGATTTGGGCACAATGTCCGATGACGATCAGTCAACAGTGGCACACAAGTTGGGCGTCGGATCCTGCAGCCCAAAGTATGCAGTGTGCGCCGTACTGTTCGCTCTCTGACACTTATTAGGTCTCCGACATTTAACCTTGATGTGATTTGGGCACAATGTCCGATGACGATCAGTCAACAGTGGCACACAAGTTGGGCGTCGGCTCCTGCAGCCCAAAGTATGCATTGTGCGCCGTACTGTTCGCTCTCTGACACTTATTAGGTCTCCGACATTTAACCTGGATGTGATTTGGGCACAATGTCCGATGACGATCAGTCAACAGTTGCACACGAGTAGGACGTCGGCTCCCGTAGCCCAGGGTATGCAGTGTGCGCCGTACTGTTCGCTCTCTGACACTCATTAGGTCTCCGACATTTAACTTGGATGTGATTTGGGCACAATGTCCGATGACGATCAGTCAACAGTGGCACACAAGTTGGGCGTCGGCTCCTGCAGTCCAAAGTATGCAGTGTGCGCCGTACTGTTCGCTCTCTGACACTTATTAGGTCTGCGACATTTAACCTAGATGTCATTTGGGCACAATGTCCGATGAAGATCAGTCAACAGTGACACACGAGTAGGGCGTCGGCTCCCGTAGCCAAGGGTATGCGGTGTGCGCCGTACCGTTCGCTCACTTACGCTGCTTGGGCGTCCGACATTTAACCTGGTTGTTATTTATGTCAACGTTGTCAAGCGGTCAGTCTGTACGAGCCTGGATAGTCTAAGTCGACCCCAGTCATCAATGGCGTGTGGTTGGCCACCACTTACTCTTTGGGCGCCGGTAAGTCCGTCGATGATATACTCTCGGTACACCCTTGATTCGGTTGCTCTCAGGGACCCTAGGGTACTTACCACTTGAGCAATAGAATGACCCATCTATCTTGTGCCGACAATGCGTCCATGATCAAAGTAGCTCCGATCATCACGTTTACTCATGTTCGCCGATTGTGATACACTGCTGGGAAGCCCTGCTGTCCGCATATTTATCGCCTGCGTTTGGTTTGGTTCTGTTTCCTTCTGCGCGGGGGATGCCCATGTCAACTACTCATCACCATTATCTCCGTTTTGTTTACTGGTTGTATTGTATATTGAATTTACCCTTACACAAAGCCTCAGAATAAACTTTGAAAAAACTTCTCAGATGCTTTGGCAAATTTTAGTGATCAGCAGAGATCGTCGTGTGCCTGAATTTGAAAAACATGGCTCGTCCTGTTTCAGACTTGCCAACGTATACGGCCTGGCCCAATCTTGTACATTCAAGGCCGGTATGCTTTCAGACCTGTTTCAGACTTTCACCACGGCCAATTGATTTAAGCTATAGTTAGCGAATGAGCCTTGTTTGCGATTCAGTGTGGCCTTCGTTACACCTTCTTAAGCGAACAACAGAAAAGATCACAGAGTGTAAACGAGAATTTACATCCACGTTTCTGAGTTCATTGTTCAGCTGGATGGGAACAGGGTCCTAATCAGTGGCGATTTGAAAGGCAGAGACTAACACTTCTTTTAAAAAAACTTCTCTTAAAATATAGAGAATCATGTTTTCAGTATGAAGCAATTTATTTATTTATTTTTCTTTAAAACCAAATCTGGTTTCATTTCATTTACTAATTAAAATGCGTAGAATGGGGGATAATATAAGAGACAGTTATTATGCCTCAAGTCAGCCTTCATTTTGTGGACCAATTTTTTTTATTTTTAATCTTTAAATCAGCAGTAAAATGCTTAATCCTATAGCGCCAACGCATTTTTCGCGGGCCAGTTCAAGATCGAGCTTTACTGATGGGTCCACCCGCCCCAGTGGCCAAGTGACATGTAGCTTTGGATTCAAATCATTCCTCCGAGATAGGTCCGGGTTTGAATCCCGGCTGAGGGATGGAAGGTGTGCTTGTCTTAGGGTAGTAACTCGGTCCCATCCATGGAACCCATGTCCCTAAATTAAGGATTGGCGACTGTTTATAGACTATTGAGTTGCTCATGGTGGCCGTTGAACCTCCCCCCCCCCCCAAAAAAAAAGAAAAAACCCGGCCGGGCCAGGTCTGTGTAGCCTTTTAATGCTCAGTATGTCTTTTTTATTTTTTTTTTCAAGTTCAGTGATTGAAACACTTTTAGTGCAATGCCTAGAAAATATCCGAAATTTTTGTTTTATGTAGCTTTGTTTGTGCTGTGCGAACTTTGCTTCTCGTTCGCATACAGAACTTGCGGGAAATGTGCATACATACCGAAGAGCCAAAATACATATTATCATGAGGGGGCAGGCGTGAAGAGATCAGACGTGGGAGGAGCACGTCTGTTCCTTTGTCTGGAGGTAAATTGAAATTAAAAGGGGGGGGGGGCCAGAAGATAAACTACGAGATTCGACGTATAATTTGAAACGTAATTGTAATTGCTCATAAGCAAATGAACAAGGAAATGGAAATATTATTTTGCTGAATATTAATATTTTAAAAAATTAAATTCAGCCTGCGATTTTATAAAAATATCACGAGAGAGCAAAATGTTGATGTTGTTATATCTTCAGAGAGCAAAATGTTGATGTTATATCTTTCAGCTTGTTCATCCTCATGTAGCAAAATGTTGATGTTGTTATATCTTCAGCTTTTTCTAAAGACAGCTGTCCTTTATCATTCATGTAGTGCATGTTCTTAGTTAAGATTTAATGTAACTGAGGTATTCATAAATGATATCATGCTAATTCTCATTTGTCTTTCACGTCTTTCTTACTGTATCTGTTACCAAAATCTGATCCCCCTAAAATGTCTAATTGGCAAGAACGTAAACACTTCCCTGTTTTATATCTCTTCACTTCTAACATGGCATAAATATTCTTTTTTTTTTCTTTTTTTTTAAAGTAAAACTTTAATAGTTTTGAAGTCAGTTACATATATAAGATGACAGTTCATATTTCTATAAAATGTACCAGACCAATATTGTGTGCTTTTGTTGATCAAGCTGACCCTGTGGTCAAATTGCATTGCCTAATAGTTTTCTGATTTGTGTGCAGGCCAATGTTTACAATGGTTTTACCACAGAAATCAAATTTAATGTACCTATTATACTTAGATTTCATTTTCAGTAAATGTATTAGGGTTATTAAAGCCAACTCACACGCACCTCTGTATTAGATTATTAGTTTCTGCTGTCATGTTTGTTTGTTGCCTGGATTTCTTGGAACGAAAGAATAATTATTTTGATGCACATGAATAGCAATCGTCAAATTCATTTGAGCTTTATTTTTATCTGAAAAGAAAAAGTTACTTCCTTAAAAAAAAACGTTTCCTATCTAGACATACATCGGGCTTCTGTGAAATGAAAGCAAAATTTTCTATATTTATGGGAGAAAAGTGCCACCGGACCCAGCACGCGGTTTACAAATGAATTAAGCTAAAGTTAACTATAGATAGATGTAGGTCGTTGCTCTGGAGCCTAGGGTCCTACCCTCAAATCTTGAAGAAGACACTAATACCCATTGTGAGGGCCCATCATTTTCAACCTCTTACCCACGGACTGTCACAGAGCGCAAAACGATTCTTTTGCTGAGATATTCCGAAATTCGTAGCTTGCCTACATCGATCTTAAAAGAAACAACGATTTACTAGAATTGGTTCGTACGTCAAAATAATGGGTGGATTTTAAAAAGGCATACATTCAAGGATAAGATATCTCTACTGTTGTGCAGCAGACGAACAGTGGCAAAATAAATATAAAAATGGAGATTTAACGACCACCGTGAGCAACTCAATGGGCTATAAGCAGTCTCCCGTCCCTAATTTAGAGCCACTGGTTCCAGGGAAGGGAAAGAGCCAGTGCCGTAAAACACAACATTCATGCCTCATCGGGATTCGAACCCGGACCCCTTTCGGATGAATGAGCAGAGGCCACCGCGGCGGCCAGAATAGTTTTCATGGTGATTTAGTTTGAAATGGGGTCTTGAAGAGACTGGTGATTTTTTCTATTTTTATTTATTTAATTTTTTCTCAAAACAAAATTTTTCAAGAAAAATAATTATTTGGTACAACAGTCCGTTTTTATAGTCGCATGTTACTACATTCAGTCATGAACGAATTTTTAACATCCTTTCACCGTTCAATTGTTATTTAAATTTGTTCACGACTGTATTCGTTTTACAATGCATAGCAATTCACTCTAATCCAGGATCTAACAGAATTTTTCTGCATTGGGGAATTTATGAGTAGTTACCCTGTAGGTATGTCCGACTCTATAGTAGACCTCAAGAATAAAATTTCCGGCCTGGTTTGGTCCTCCCAATCCGCCCCTGCGTCCAATATAACACTGGGAAACTGGAAAACGTAATTACTTTCCGGATGTCCGATGTTATTAAAGCTCGAGACTAAAGGAGCTAATTCTGAGCAGCTGCAAATATTTTCGATACATCGCTCTTTCTTAAATGCATGTTGACAAGTTTATTTTGTACATCCCCTCTTACTGCAACGTCAGACACACTGCGTTTTCCGCCTGTGTTTAGACATACCGCTAGTTGTTTTGCATATCAACTACTTTTATTATTATCATTATTATTTTTTTTTTTGACCTTAACCTCTTTCAGTAGTTGGCTTTTGGACTCGTTGAGGAAAATTCATTCTTATCATACTAGACCTCGACTACAGATTTTCCGGTTTTCTTGAGTAAGCATAATTGGTTTTCATGTTCTTTCTGTTTCCTGTCGTCTCGCCTCGGCTCTCTCTATCTTTTGTTAAACCAGTTCACGATTAAGATTTATGATCAGTCGCCCATGTCAGGAGCAAGGTACAAGTTTGTATTTCATTTTAGGAGTTTAAATGGACCTTCCCCTCTCACTGTGCATTACGTCATTTAGTTATTAGGCAAATATCCTACGCTATTTGCCTAGTAACCAAATGACATATACTTCGAGTGACCTATCATTTTTGCGCCTTATCTAAATTTTTAAGGAATTCCTGTGCTTTAATATTTTATAAGATGGGGGAAAAAAAGGGAAAAATGCGGTGTTTTAATCTTGAAGATGCAAAAACTATAAACTTATCGAACAATTAATACATTTCTTTCGCTGACAGACAAGCTCCGTAATGGGTTTAACTTTTCTGTGCGTCAGTTATGCAATCATTTTCAAAACTTTTTCTTGAGTCTGACACAAAGTTCACAGCGTCTTTTCCTCAGAGTAATAATTTCTCTTATGACGAAATAAATTTCTCCGCCATTTCTGTGCCAGGGGCGGGATTCGAATCCACAACTCTCGGCTCCGGAGCGTTATCCGCTATACTACACTGCCATATGCTTTCACTGCTATCTGCCTTTATCTCAGTGCGTCCTACGGAGTAGGCATAGCACATCTCCCCCCCCCCAAAGAGGGCCAGGGGCATGGCCCACGGGTCAGTCGGGACCATGTGTCGCTGTAGGCAGTCATCCGATGAAGAACGTGTGTTTGAGAAATCCCAGACAATTAGGTGCGTGGAACGTAACATCACACTGATTTATTTTTTCAGCTCTCGGCTCCGGAGCTCCGAGTGCTATCCACTAACTATACTACACTGGCATGTGCTCTCACTGCTATCTGCCTTTATCTCAAGCGCGTCCTGAAGAGTAGGTACGTCATTTTTTTTCTCCTTCTCCCCGCTCTCTTACGGCTGCTTAAGTACACTTCTTCGCATTTCCCCGATTGTCAATTTATTGTCTCGGTGTTACTAATGTTGGAAAAAAAATTTCTATCTCTTTCTCTTCCCCACCGTCCAAATGAAATGCGTTTTCCAGCTAGACATTCAGCTGCCGAAAGTGCAAGTTTTTTGATTGAGTAACTAGTCGAGTCAAAACTATTTCAAAAACCGTCTGCCATTATGAAATTTTGTCTTAAACAGAGCCGGATCAAGGAAAGGGGGCACAACCTAGCTAGGGGCTCCACTGATATCCTTAAAAATAAATTTTGTAAGAAACACTTGCCTAAAACGTTCTGAAATCACCAACATTTTTGCACCTTAAAGGTAATATGAATACTTTATACACTCTTTGAAAAAAAAAACAACAAAAAAACCCCGAAGTACTTCGATCCTGATAAAAATCCGTATGCAAGTACCTCAGGGCTGAATATGAAAATGATTAAAAAATAACGACCAATGACTGAATAGTGGCCCCATCGATGAATGTATATCAAGAGCAAAGCTCGCACGCAGGGACAACTGCGACAGCGGATTGGGGTTACATTAACCTCCACGGACCGTGAGGATGCATCAACGTCGGATCCGTGCACAATACGAGCAACTGAGCGAGTTTGAAAGAGAACGTACAATTGGACTGAAAGAGCGCGGTTGTTAAAGTAGCCGTATCGCCAGGCATTTGGGTTGGAGCGACACGGCAATCGTACGATGTTGGCGCCAATGGGTCGAGGAGGGCCCAACCCAGAGGCACAGTGGCCGTGAAATGCCGAGGACAACGACAAAACGCGAAAATCGAGCAATTGTGAGAGCCGTACGAACAGAACTGAATTCGCCGCTCTCAACCATACGTGGCCATATTGCGTCGTCTACAGGTACGAAAGTGACTATCCAGACCATTGGCAGACGACTTGCAGCACAGGGGCTACATTTGAGGAAGTCACTCCACCGCATTCCACTGACCAGCGAGCATCGCCGGCACCGGTTGCATTGGTGTCGGGCCTGATCGATGTGGGATAGTGTCCAGTAGCGTCGTGTTGTCTTTAGTGATGAGTAACGGTTTGCACTTGGCGCCGATGACCAGAGCATCCGCGTCTGGAGACGAACCGGCTTGCACGCAGGAAGTGACTGTCTGGGGAGCCATTTTCTACGATAGCCGTACACCCTTGGTGGTCTTCTGTGTTGCAGGGTAAACACCTGCAACAAGACTGCGTGGCTGGACAGAAACAGGCAGGCCGAAGCGTCGTTATCATGGAATGCGAACTGTTCTCATGGACAACACTGGGTCCCTTCATTCCCGTTGAACACACCCTCACTGCCTAAGACAGGTTCGGGCCCAAATGTTGTCCCACCTGTTGACCGTGTATCCGGATGGCATTGGAATCTTTCAGAAAGGCACTCCTTTTGTCAGAAGGCCCGCATTGTACAGCAATGGTTCGAGGATCATGTCCAAGCATTGCGTGTGTTCTTCTGGCCGCAAAATTTCCCCGAACTGAATCCCATCGAACATTTGTGGGAAGAGGTGGAACACAGCATTCACCGTTCCATGCCAGTGCCACTCTCCGTCGCCGAACTTCAATACACCATTCCGTACAGCTGGTACAGAATACCTGAGGATACCTTCTGTGGTATAGTGAAGTCTGTGGCACTCGGGTAGTAAGAGGTTATAGCGGGGAAAAGTATAAAAGCCTAACACGCTCTTATATAGGTTTTCATAATGTTGCCCCTTATGAGTGTATTTTCACGACTACATAATAATGTTATGGACTTGTCCTTGGGTAAAGTACTTTTAAAGAGTGATATTATTTAACGTACAGAGTCTGGTTAATACATTAGAATGTAAATATACACCGAAGAGCCAAAACCTGACCAGCTCGTCTTTATGCGAGTGGAAGAAACTGCACGTAAACGACGGTTCGTGTGAAGGTCATGAAACGGTATAAATAACACCTGATACTGAACTATCTTAACCAGTGTTATCATTTTCTTTATGCGAAAGGCGGCGGACTTAGGTGACTTTGACAAAGGCCAAACTGTAATGGCCGGACGGCTGGGTCAAAGCATTTTCAAGACGTCAAGGCTTGTCGGGTGCTCACGGTCAACCGTGGTTAGTAACTTCAAAAAAGCCGCCCCAGTGGCTCAGTGGTCTAAGCGATGGCTTCTATTCATTCGTTCGAGTTGTGTCTTTGTTCGAATCTGGTGAGGCATGGATGTTATATTTGCCTTACAGCACTAGCTCTCTCCCTTCCCTGGAGTTACTGGCCCTACAGTTGGGACAGCGGTAAACCCCCAATAAAAAAAATGATAATAACTTCAAAAAGTTGTCCGAGGAGGAAACCCCAAACCGCCGGCAAGGTGTTGGCCGACCATGGCTCATCTATGCTAGAGGTAAGCGAAGGCTATCCCTTATGGTACGAGCCAACAGAAGGGATACTCTGGCGCAACTCGCTGATAATTTGAATGCTAGTGATAGGGTAATGTGTCGCAGCACATAGTATATTGAATTCTGCTGAAAATGGGGCTGCGTAGCAGCTGGCTGCTCCGAGTGTCCATGCTAATCTCGGTTCGCCGTCAAAAGCGCGTACAATGGGAACGCGAACATCAGAACTGGACCCTGAATGATTGGAAGAAAGTGTCTGGTCCGACGAATCTTATTTCCTGTTGCACCCTGTGTACGGCCGGATACGCGTGCGTCGTTTACCTGGGGAAGTGTTGGCACCGGGATACCTGGTGGGACGGAAACAAGCCGGTGGAAGTAGTGTAATGCTTTCGGCAATGTTCCTCTGGGAAACCATAAGTTCAGTCATTCATACGCAGGAAACTATGCCGCATACCAACTACCTAAACATCATTGCAGACCAGGTATGTCCTTTCATGGTAACGGTATTTTCCTCTAGTAGTACCTTCTTTCAGGAGGATAATGCGCCATGCCACAATGCCCGGATTGTTCGAGAAGGGTTTGCAGAACTTGAAGAAGACCTCCAGGTATAGATCGCACTGGCCTTCGAATTCCCCAGACACCAATCCAATCGAGCATCTGTAGTTTGCGCTGGAACAACAAATCCGATATGCAGCGGCTCAATTACTTAACTTAGAAGAGTAAAAGGATCTGCTGGTAACATGTTGGTACCAGATAGCACAAGACATCTTTAGAAATCTTGTAGCGTCCAACCTCGCCGGGTAAGAGCTGTTTCGGCGGCACGTAGAGGACTAACATTATACTCAGCAGGTGGTCATATTGTTTTGGCTCTTCGGAGTATATATGAATTGTACAAACGGAAGCTGCCATTTTTTTTATTTCCTTTCTTCCAAATGCCATGATTTAGTTTCCTGCGTGACAAAGGGATGATAATAGTTTTAGATTGCTTTCGTGGAACTACACAGTCATTCAGACTGTAGCTCGTGAAGAAAGATCTGCTCCGTAAGATTGCGTTTTTCCGTTACCAACGACATATGCCGTGCCTCTTTTCCGCTTGAGAAATCAGGTACTGAAAGTCTTTTTTAATGAAACACGACATGCTTCTAGCTCATAACAAAAAGTTTATTAAATGCGAACTGTAGATTCCCGTGTAGGCAAGATCAACTGTTTCTTGAAGTTGCAGTTCACGTAACACCAAAAATTTAAACAAAAATAAACTTTTCTGTTTGAAAAACCCATTTTCGACTTCTACCTTTTGTTAGTAAGTTTGCTTCATCCGTGGAAGTCAACCAGGACTCTAAACAAATTGTGGCGTATCCAAAGGGGTTAGAATAATACTTCTGAAGCTGCCCTGAGTCTCTTAACCGTGAAGCCGCAAATATGGGAATTTGATGTTGTTTACATGATACTCATGCAGTTTTGGCGGTGTGTATTTTAGAATGGCGCGGGTTTGGATTGCAGAAATCGTGTTTGCATCAAACCGGAATGAATTATACTTCATACACGAGTGAAGTTTTCAATGTTAACGTTATGTTTTTTTTTAAAGTTGCACTAACGTTTCATGAATTTTAATTTAAAATAGAAATAGGAAGGTGCCTCAAAATAATTTAGAATTTTATAAATCCTGCATTTTCTCACACATCGGCAGCAAATTATGATGCTAAATTGGAAACATTTGCGACGAAAGATGCGATTCGGCCAACACAAGATGCATTGCAATAGCCTTGAAAACCACCAACTTTCCCACACTTTAACAGCCGTCGCTCACGTTTATAGGCTTAACGCAAAGTAATACTGCTCCATTAACAAAGACTCTCCAGTTATCTTATTCTAACCTCCTAACAGATATCGTAAGAATCAAACAGCAAGGTTGGAATAAGATAGACGCAAGAGTCAAAACGGCAAGTTGCAGCGATAAGCCAAGGTCGATGTAGTTCAGTCGTGGATAATAACCGGCTCCGGAGAGGGAAGTTTGGATCCCATCACCGGCAAAAAAGGACTTTATTTTCACAAAATCATTGAAGTAATCACACTCTCCGGTTAACCAATAAACCATGTCATTAAATTAAACCATACGTAACCAAGGACCTGAACAACAGGGATTCGGATTAAAGAAATTTTGAACGTAGGGATGGTTTTCAATTATCACTCATAGTCTTTCAGTTCAACATATTACCTTCATGACCACCGAAAAACGAAAGGAACGCCGAGTCATGGCTCAAGACTCGTATGAGGCATGGGTGTTGTGTTTGTCCTACGGCTCTGGCTCTTTCCCCTCCCTGGAACCAATGATCCAAATTAGGGAATGGCGAATGATTATAGCCCTAAGAGTTGCTCATGGTGATCAGTGAACTCAAAAGAACAAGAAAGGGTGGAAGAGCTACGCACGGCTTGTACCAAATCGATTACTTTCCTTTTCTTTTGAGAATTCTACAAATCCATGTACACCCTCTCAGTTAGTCTGTCTGTCTGTCTCACAACGTGTTTCTCACCTATTCACGTTTGAAAGATGCATTATTCTGCAGGCAGTGGCGCTTAACCAGTGGGACACATGCCTCCACAGATCAAAGTATGTATGGTCATTGACCACACGGTGTCTGTAAGCCACAGGATCTTAGTATACATCATGCTTTTATGTTTGTATATTTGTTTGTTTTTCTACTTCTTATGCTCGCATCAAATGGAATATCAACATGCTTTAGGAATACTCCCGATACTACCAGCCATATTTTTCACATAGACATACTGAGCTGGGAGCCCAGAACTTAAAGAACAGACGCTCTCCGGTGGCGTAGCCAGAAATTTCTTAAGGGGAGGGGGGGGGAGTCCATGGATTTGGTTCATTGGTGTAAGCCCCGTATACACGTATAGATCTCTTTAAATTCGTGCTCAGTCTTCCCTCGACGGAGGGGTTCAAACCCCGAACACCCCCTCTGGCTACGCCACTGGCTCTCTCTGTCCCACGCGTCATAGATAAGTTTCTACCAGTGTGTCCTTTTTTATGCCCGTACCCTCCACATGCCCATAAATTAATTATCCGTTTCTTGAGCTTTCGACTACCATATAATGCCAGGGGAAATCTTACAAAGCCCTAAGGGAACGGTACACGTTTCTCCCTCACATAGCGTGGAGACTTTCTGCTATACCACTATTACACTGGTGTGCAAAAATTAAGGACGAAGAGGAGAAATTAGCATAACAGCAGAACGAGCTGGCAGAACGGACCGAAAGACCACTCAGGAGATAGACTAGGGTCCGGTACGGTAGGGCATGCGCATATATGCAGCATGACGTGGGGGGGGGGGGGAGTGTCGGAAGGGTATAAAGCACACGGGCGGTGTACGCTCAGCAATTCGGTGAAAGCTATTGCACGGTGTACATCGGTTTGAACGGCGTCGAGTTGCTGCCAACATGTGATATGGCCAACAGGCAATCCAGTAGACGACATCTGGATGATTTTACCCGAGGTCGCGTCATTGGGAAGTTGGAAGAAGGTCGAAGTGTGACTAGTGTGGCCGAGGAGTTCGGGATCGCTCACAGCATCGTTTCACGAGCTTGGAGAGCATTTCAAACGACTGGAACAGCTGTCCGAGAGTTTAGCAGTGGTCACCCACGAGCAACCATGGTGGCAGACGACCGGTATATTGTCCTACAGGCGAGAAGAGACAGACGGCAGACAGCGGGAGAAATCGCAAGGCTCATGCAACAGACAACTGGACGTCCATTATCGCGTTTTACCGTGGCCAGGAAGCTGCACAAAGGTGGTCTATTTGCACGACGACCAGTACGGCGTGTGTCATTAACGCCTGCTCATCAGAGACGGCGGTTTCATTGGTGCCAGGAACACAAGAACTGGACACATCAGCAATGGGGTCGAGTTCTCTTTACGGATGAGAGCCGATTTAGTCTGACGGTCGATTCTGGACGTATACACATCTGGAGAGAGCAGGGAACACGCAATCACACCTCCAACATCATCGAAAGGGACCGGTTTGGAGGTGGCGGAGTTCTCGTTTGGGGCGGTATCATGCTTGGTAGCCGTACTGATCTCCACATCCTCCAAGGAGGTTCAGTCACTGGTGTCCGCTATTGTACCGAGGTTCTCCTGCCTCACGTGCGTCTGCTTAGAGGTGCTGTGGGTCCTGAGTTCCTCTTCATGGACGACAACGCTACATCTCATCGTACAGTGGCTGTCGCAGAGCTGTTGGAGAGTGAAGATATTCAACGCATGGATTGACCCGCAAGGTCCCCGGACCTAAATCCAATCGAACACGTGTGGGACCTTCTCGGGAGACGCTTGGCAGCACGTCACCAGCCGCCAGCAAAGATTCCGCAACTGTGATTGGCGCTACAAGAGGAATGAGCCGCGATGCCTCAACAGCTCCTTGACAACCTCGTCCTCAGCATGGACAGACGTTGTAAATCCTGCAACGCAGTCAGGGGTGATCATATCCCCTACTAAAGACTGGATTTTTCTTGGCAGCCGCCTGTCACACGGACGTTCCTGTCTTCTGTCCAGTTGTGCTCGAAGCTACCTTTTCAATAAAGTGCCTTTGTATCCTTTGGATTCCTTGTTTGGACGGGTTTTCTCACTTGTCCCATATTCTTACATCTTGGGGATCTTATGGTATGATTTGAGTCGATGTGGAGCACTTCTGCACGACGTTACATTCGAAAAACCGTTTCGTCCTTAATTTTTGCACGCCAGTGTATATTAAGACTAAAAAATGCCGAAAAGTCATAAAACTATTCCATTACCCTAAAGTTTCGTAAATTGTCTAACGTCGCCCAGCAGGCGCAGTGGTCTAAGCGATGGCTTCTGATCATTCGTCTGAAAGGAGTACGGGTTCGAATCTCAGTGCGGCATGGATGTTGTGTTTGTCTTACGTCATTGGCTCTCTCCTTTCCCTACAACCAGTGGCACTAAATTAGGGACGGGCGACCGCTTATAGCCCATTGTGTTGCTCACGGTGGTCGTTAAACCTCCAATAAAAAAAAATTGTCTATTGTCTAACACGCGCCTAGAAAAAAAGAGAATTCCTCTCGTGTAGGGGATTTTTTTCTTTCCTTGGTGGTGGTGGTGGTGGTGGGGGGGATGAAAATGTTCCGAAGTCCGAACGTTTCTCGAGGGTGCAGCACATATTCGGGTAACCTCATCCATCTGATGGAATTTCAGTTCGTCATTCAGACCCGTAAACATAAACGGAAAGTACTCTGCTTGTTTTTCGTTCCTTTCGTCATTCCGTAAATCTGCAAACTTGCTGCAAACCCATCAAATCCGAACATGTGAAATGCAACTAGATGACGTAGCCAGGAACTTTGTGTCACGAACTGTTTCTAAGAAAAGTATTGTTACGACCCACCCCCGCCATTAATTTAGTAATTAATGGGCGTGGTGGATGTATGAAATTAATTAAGTATTAATTATGTTCGAGGCTTGATTGGAGTTTAAAAGTGTAAACAGCAGAGAAAGTTTTATCTGGGGGTTTGGAAAGAAAAGAGGCGAAGAATTCTGCCTCTGGCTGGGTGGTCTCAGAATAGCTCTGCTAGGTCGTAAATATCAGGTTGCAGCTGACGGCCAGTTTAAAAAGGGTACATTTCGAAGCGGGGCCACTTGAGTAAATGAATGAAGATGGGGGACAAAAGATTTAGCGAATAATCGTTAATTCGTCGATTGTTTGGGGCATTTTCGAGAACAATTGCTCTCTGTGTGGTCCGTGCAGAAAGATAAGATTCGCACTTAGCGTGAAAATAAGGAAGAAAGTTTAGTTGTCTGTACGCTCTCCGATATGAAAGGCTGGGCTGGATGCCTTGGATCTGCTGTATGAATTGGGCAAATGAAGAGGGAAACTCCCTGCATTTTGGTAAAAAACGGAGAAGCAACAACTCGGGTAGCTGGAGATGCCAGTTTTGCCATAAAGACAGCGGAATGCCTAAATCCCCGTGATAAAGAAGCAATTTCTAGGAGGGAGCCCAATGGAAATTAGCGACTGGTTGGCCCAATGAAAGCAAAGTTACAGAGGAATTAAGAAGTCTGCGAGTGGACAGTGGTCATTCCAATGAGAAGCGAAGCTCGGGTTCGAATGCCAACCACTGCAGTGTGGAATCATCATCCCCCATTCATCCCCTACTGTGGAGGAAGTGAAGAGACGCGCTTTTCTTACGAGGCGAAGGCTCCCTCAACAAACGCCTGGATGTGTGTGTGTGTGTGTGTGTGTGTGTGTGTGTGTGTGTGTGTGTGTATGAGTACGGTAGCGCCCAGGGGACGCAGCTCCTACAATGAAATCTTCCATGTAAAAAGGAGGGTGTGTTTTACTTTACTAGTGCAGTCACAATTTGGATTTATTCTTGACAGCATCCATGTAAGTAGAAACATTGTGTTTTTATTGTTACATCTGCTACGCAATTAGTTGAGGAACTGAACTAATATATTTCAAGAACTGAACTGAGAAATAGTAAGACTGAACTGTGGAATTTAAGTTCATTAAAACTATCTCGCGGGAACTGATTTAGGTCAAAGTTGACTCAATGCTCATGTTCAGAAGATAGCTAAATTTTATTGATATGTGTGTCATTGTTATGTTTTCATAGCCAATTAAATATTTGTTTAGGCAGTCAGCGCAGTCATAGAACACATTATTTATGTGTACGCAGGTGATTGGTTCAAATTGTTTAAATGTATGCCCATATAATACAGTTTTCGCGCCAAGAACTACATCGAAAGAGATCAGTGAAGAAATATACTTATACCGCTCGACCCACGGTACCTGATCAATTAGTGGTCAACGGTGGGATAACTACCCACGGTATCGTAACAGTATATTCCGAAAATTCCAATATTCTGTTTGTAACATCTATTCGGTAAGTGCTGTACGTATTTCCTGTATTTTAGAATACAGTACTTGGTTGGTGCCTTTCCCTTTAGCATGATGAAATGTTAATTAAAACAGCTTTAACAGCATAAACATTTTTTTTTATTTGTTGCAGCTACATCCTGTGTCATAGATGTTTTCAAAATAATAATAATGAGAAATAAAAAGCATTTTTTTCTTTCGGGGGTTTATAACCATCGTAATAGACTCCAGGGGCTTGTAAGCAGTCGTTCGTCCCTAATTTGGGGCCACTGGTCCCAAGCAAGTTTCAGAGCCGCAAGGCAAGGACAGCACTCACGCCTTGAGCCCGGACCTACTCAGACGAAAGATCAGAGGCCAGCTCTTAGGCCACTACATCACCCAGGCGGCAAAAAGCATTGCACACTTCAGATAAGGTACCATAATTTCTTTTTCATAAGGGTAAAAATCACATGAATCAAAACATTAATATTTTAACAGTATATTGGGTTGGTGCTAATGAAATGTCCGGCAAAGGACCAGCACACGTGGTCGGCGAGAACGGAAAAGTAGGACAACTTACCTAGGCAACATAATCCCCCTCGGCATTGACACATAGTTGCCATCTGGCTGGCAAGGCCATCATCCCAGAGCGAAAGAAGAAGTATTGTAGCTGGGACTCGAAGAAGTCATCAACTGCACGTTGAACCTCGTTGAATGTCATGAATTATTTCCCGGACAGGAAGCGTTCCGGGCGACGAAACAGATGATAGCCTGTCGAAGACATGTCCGGGGATATAGGCAGGATGAGGTAGTGCTTCATAGCCTAAGGCACTCAGTGTCAGCATCGTTCGTTGTGCGACATGAGGGCGGTGTTGTCCTGGAGCAAAAGAAAACAATATCTGTTGACGAAAGCCTGTTGTTTCTGCTGTAATTTCCAGTGCATCTGGTGTAATTCAGCACAATAACGTTCTGAAGTGATGGTTTGGCCTTTTGCCAAGAAACTCCGATGAATTATCCCTGCTGTCGAACACCAGACAAGGAGCATCATCTTCTCAGTGTGTAGGGGTGGCTTAGGATGCCATCCATCAGGCTGTGATCGTTTTCGATTATAACAAAGGACCCATTTCTCGTCGCAGGTAACGATTCGATGGAGTAGAGGTTCCTGTTTATTCCTGGCAAGCAGCGACGTGCAGATTTCCAAACGCCTAGTCTTGCACATACCTCTTCCGCTATCTCACGGCACGTTTTTCGGGGTCCGCTTCAACCAAACGTAACACATCATATCGTTAGAAACGGCAACAGTTCGGTAACCACGTGCTTCGTTTTGCAGGTCCGTACCTCTGCTTCGAAACTTCACAGACCACCGACGAATGGTTCGTTCGTTGGCTGTATTCTCCCCAAACGCTTTGTTAACGTTTCGAGCGGCAATTCCTGAAGAATAACCCAGTTTAAATTCATACAGGAAGATGACTCAAAAATCCGGCGCCTGAATGTTTCCTTTGCAAGCCAAGTTACGTCCAAACAAACTACGCCTGAACTTTGTTCTTCGCACACATGCTAGCTATTTATAGTAACTCTGTGACGTAATTCCCGCAACACCTATGGGTGGTTCCATTCCGCTGTGGTGGGGGCCAGTCTCCACTGATCGTTCGCGCCGGACATTTCATTCGCACCAACCCAATAATTTTCGATAATATAAATTGAAATTAAAAAAAGTAACATATATGCATCCTTTCAGTCCTTACCTATGGATCAGAGACCCAGACCTTAACTAAGAAAGATATTCAGAGGGTGCAAATAATTCAAAGAAGCGTAGAGATATGCATGCTGGTATAACCAGGAAAAATAGAAAAAGGAAATGACAAGGGTTGATAACATGATAAAAGTAAAAATCCTCACTTTACGATATGCTATGTGTTAGACAGAGAGCGATAAATATTGTACGATTTGATCTATGCGAATTACAAAGGCAGTTCCATAAAAACTGAGAGTATTTTTTTGGGTTGGCAACAGTGCGAAGGGGGAAAATAACCACGCAGACGACTAGACATCAAAATTTAACCACTGTGTCTCGGTGACTTTCATGCTCTATAGTTGAAAAAATCTTTTACCTTATTCAAAAGTATACAAATGCAATAAAATGAGTGATCGTCTCCTTCGGCACATCTTATACAAATGGATGATCATTGCACATTCTGGCAGATGATTCGAAACGAACCTAAATTAAAACCAAGGAAAAAAAGTTTCTGTAACGAATTAAAAACAAATTTGAACTTAAAAATTGCCACTAAACCGGAAACTCTCAAAGAGAACGAATCGGTCCGAACGAATTTTTTTAGTGAGTCGAATCGAAAGTATATGTTTGCACATCTCTACAGCACACCCCATACGAACGGAGTGCACCAAAGTGACCCATACAGAATTTTCTCCTTTGGCACATCTTATACAAATGGATGATCATTGCACATTCTGGCAGATAAACACGTATGCTTTCTGAATCAAATAAAATTGAGCTGTTCCCATATCATCGATATCGTCTGCGACCATGAAACTTTATTTGCCGGTACAGGTGACTTCCCTTGTAGCAGTAACTTTTGTTTTAGTGTGGCCGACCGTATAAGTATCTATGGCAACAGTTATAAGCCGTGGCAGACAATTCTGGTTTTGTTATAGCGCAGTTGTTAAAGGTACATCTGCATTTCGCCATACAGCTATCGAGATGAGTGATTCAGAGTTATGAAATGAAATGTGTTGTGCGATAAAATTTTGCTATTGCTTGGATCAGAAACAGTTAATTAATGAAAAAAGCTTACGAAGATAAACGTTTAGGTAAGTCAACGATTTTTAGACAGCACCATGATTTCAAAAAAGGGCGTTTGTCGGCTGAACTCGCTCCTAGGCCTGGTCGCCCTGAAAGTGTTGTTACTGAGTGTATTATTAACACTGTTTGGACAATCCTGCAAGAAGATCGAAGAATGACGGGTGAAGACATTGCGGCGTCAACTAATATTTCAAAAACGTCAGCATTCCACGTTCTACGCGACAAATTACAGCTGCATCGTGTGCCTTCCAAATGGGTACCTCATCACCTGACGAGAGAACAATTGTTAGCCAGAGTTGATGTGTGTCATGAGTGTAAACAAATGATTGCAAAGGATACAAACTTTCTAAACGCAGTAATAACTGCCGATGAAACATGGGTCCACTATTTCGACCTCCTCACGAAGCGCGCAACAAGTGTCTGGAAACACATAGGCTCGCCTCCTCCGAAAAAAGTCCGCCAAACCAAATCAGCTGGGAAGGTGATGATGATAATTTTCTTTAATCATAAAGGTGTAGTCTACCAGTATGCCGTTCCTCCACAAATTAATGTCAATGCTGAGTATTACATTTCAGTCTTGACGCGTCTGCGACGACACATATCGATTAAGCGACCGGAACTGGTGGAGAAGTGGACCCTACACCATGATAACGCCCGCCCACAAGTGGCTGCTTGTTTTCAACAATTTCTTATGAAATGCCGCATTGAAATCATGCCACAGCCTGCTTACAGTACTGACCTCGCCCCGTGCGATTTCCGGTTGTTTCCAACAACGAAGGAGAAGTTCCGTGGTGCAACATTCAACACAGATGCTGACGTTATTCAAGCTGTACAGGGATCGTTAAAGCAGCTTCCACAAAATGCTTTCGCCACATGATTGAAAATTGGACTGAACGATAGGACCGTTGCATATCATCAGAGGGAAGACATACTTTGAGAAAGAATAACATATTTTGTTGTACCTATATTTCTTCATTTTGTGTGATTTACTCTCAGTTTTTATGGAAATTTTCAGGCTTTTTTTTTTACTTTCAGGCCCTTTCCTCAGGCTTTTTTTAAACTTTCAGTCCCTTTCCTTAGGCTTCTCTCTCTTTTTTTCTTTTTTTTCTGGCCAGGGAATAGATGGTTTTCCATCATTTCAGGACTCAAAATTTTGTGTGACTCACTTTATTGAATGGGAAATTTCTGCTTTAGGCCTTTGCATATTTGGTGACGGCGAGCTATACTTGTCAAGTGTGTCCTGTTAAGTAGTCGTTGGAAGTATTTTCATCTTGCTGTTACAAGCGAAGTATTTATTATCAATGTGCCACATAATTGGCATGCTTGCAGAATAAATAAAGGGACACTGAACTAGGAAGTACAGAGTTTTGTGATTATTGAATCTGGACCGTATTGATTTTGAAGTATTTTTTACGTTGTTTAATTGAGTTTACAGCTTCAACTTCTTCAGACGATACGAATTAGAGTATAAGGGTTTTTAAATTCATCAAATAACCTTAAATTGTAAAGTTCTATAGTCATCAAACCCTTATTATTCTATAACTTTATTTAGAATATTATATAAAATAAACCATTTATTTATGCGATTTCTACTTTAGTAAAACTGAAACTAATTTCTTTGAAATTATTGAAGGTGCCAATGCCTCTGTAATTGATATCAGTCTCCGTACAAAATTCAAGTAAGTGGGCCCAAAAAGTTTTCACTTATTTATGATAAATTCTGTTCTGAATTTTGTGATGTATTGGAAAGGAACGCCGCAAAGCGCAATTGAGAAAATTAAAAGTTTAATTTCAAAACTTGATTTCAGATAGAGTAATAAGCGAACATAGTAGTAAAAAAATACGGTATCAATTACAAGATTATTTTATGCGTTGTGAGGGCACCATTCCATAAAAAAAATGGTAAACTATACCGCATTTCATAATGATATGACCACCCTCCAATTTGAAGAAGGAACTGAAAAAAATCACGTTAATTATGAAACAGCAAAATCCCCCATAACAGTCTGCATGTGATAGTGAATAAATGGCACAAAAATGTTTTTTTTTCAAAAAGACAGCAAGGTGGTGGGTCCGTTATGGTTTGGGCTGGCTTCGGATATCAGGGTAAAACTGCCGTAGCTTTTGTATCAGGTAGAATGAAGGTTATGGATTACCAAGAGCTTCTGACATGTGCTGATGAAATTGCTGAGTCTACATGGATTCTGCAACAAGATAACGCACCGATTTATAGAGCAAACAGCACGTGGGAGGAGTTTTTGAACAACGGCGGGCATTTGAGGAAATGACCATCTGTGTCGCCTGATCTTAAACCCATGGAAAATGTGTGGAGTATTCTAGCAAAGGCGGTGTACGGAAACGCAAGGCAGTATACGAATATTACCGAACTAAAGACAGCAATAGTTTCTAAATGGGCGGAAATGGACCAGAAAATATTACAAGAATTAGTACATTCCATGTCTGATAGAATTTTTGCATTAATTAAGAACTCCGGTGGATATACTGTCTACTAAGTCATGTGGTCATATCCTTTTTAAATCCCTTCGTTTTGGCAAATGTTGTAAGAAAGAGGTTCTTTATTTTCCCTTCGAAAGATTTTTTTACATTTGTATCTGTAATGATTGAGTAAATGATTCGTTCTTTTCAATAAGATAAATTTTGTGTGGTTTTCATTGTTTTTCACTTGGTTATGCTTGAAATAGTAGGTGGTCATATTATTATGAAAAGCAGTGTATTTGTCTCATCGGGAAAACTTTTTGGCGATCTTCAGAAAATTCAGTCGATACGGAACACAATGTTTAACATGACTCAACTTTAAGTTCAGATACGACAAACCAAATCGGCTTTGAAAAATATGTTCGTCGTCGGAAAGCTATTGCAATTATTTGTAAAAGTAAAAAATGAACAAAGCACCATTTTCGAAATAAATGTGTGATTCCTTGAAACCATTGTATTATTTCGAAACAAAATTCCAGTTAGTTCTCGGGAAATAATTCTATTTCGACCAAGAATGAACAATAGTGATATCCCCACGGGGTTTTACCACAGCTGTGTGAACTATTTCGAGTAGACGTAAGCATTCTCCCCAATGTATATTGCACAACTGACAAATGCACACTTCCGTACAACGAAAAGGCTCATGAGAAGACAATATGGATGTAAAAATTAGATGGTTTTTCTCTGAAGTAATTTGCTGCAAAGCATAATTTGATTTTCATATTTATTCAGTGCATACATTCTTTATGATATCACAGTTAGGATATTCTCAATATCTGACATAACATGCTGTCCGTACGAGGGCTGATCTAAATATAGTGCTAATATGCATACCATAAAGTTGTGCTTCCACGAAGACATCACAATATTAATTGCAGATCAAAGTTGTGATACACTTGTATAAAAACGTAGTTAACTTCAAACTCAATTAACTATTCAACAGCATCGCTCTCTCTCATAGCTCTGGCCGCTGCACGGTCTTATTGTGTTCAAATATTCTTCATTTTTTGATGCTATGTATCTTTCCTGAGAGTAGAAAAGTAAATCCCAAGTACAAAAATTCGATGTAACGAAAATGGGTAACGGTGCGTCTTTGTCAAAACCACTGTTGAAATCTGATCGTTCTTCTTGCTGTTCCATGAAGGGATGCAACAATAGTTAATTTTACTGTCACTCAATAATACACCCTGATTCATAAAGAAGTATACAGTTTCCAGATGCTGTAAAACAGTAACAGTTGAAGACACGGACCACAACTGCGAACCGTTAGGTAGATGTACTCATAAACTTTGTGTCCCGCTACTGTGGGAAGTGATGTAGACGATAGCGCGCGTGTCACGTGACGAGTCAGCCAAAATGGCAGCGTATGCAGTGGAGAAGGCGTTTTGTGTTCTTGAATTGAGCAAAACGGAATCTGTAACTGTTGCGCAACGGCATTTTCGATCACGATTCTGAAAAGAACCTCCAACCGGAAAATCTATCTACGATTGGCAGAACAAATTTGAAACTACGGGCTGTTTGTGCAAACTTAAAAGTCCTGGACGACCGCGTGTATCGGAAGAAGTCGTCGATAGTGCTTGCACCGCCATTCAACGAAGCCCGGGAAAATCAACGCAGAGGGTGAGTCGTGAAGTGCAGATTTCACAGCCCACTGTCTGGAGAATTTTGAGAAAGAAGCTGAAAATGATTCCATACAAAGTGCAGATGTTGCAAAATCTCACTGACCTTGACAAGACAAAGCGCTTTGAATTTTGTGCCGAAATGCAGCACCGTTTTGAAAATGACGATTTTGCCGATCACTTAGTTTTCACCGATGAAGCTACATTTCACGTGAGTGGTCAGGTAAACAAGCACAATGTCCGCTTTTGGGGAACGGAGAATCCCAGATTTACAGTGCAACACGTGCGAGATTCCCCTAAGGTAAATGTGTTCTGTGCTGTGTCCAAAAAGAAAGTGTACGGCCCCTTCTTTTTTCACGAGAAAACTGTCACGGGAGGCTCTTTTCTGGACATGTTAAGTCTTTGGTTGATGCCACAGTTGCAGGACGACAGTGACAACTTTATTCTCCAATTGGATGGTGCACCACCGCACTGGTTAGGCGACGTGCGAGATTATCTCGATGAACATCTTAATCACCGATGGATTGGACGAGCCGCGGACTACAACATGCCACTGACCCAATGGCCACCCAGAAGTCCTGACTTAACACCTTGTGCTTTTTTCCTGTGGGGGTACGTAAAGGACAAAGTATTCGCCCCTCCCCTTCCTACGGAGCTGAAACAGCGTATCACAGCCACTATCACTGCACTTGATTCAGATATCTTACCTTGCGTTTGGGCGGAAATGGATTACCGGCTCGAGGTGTGTCGTTTGACTAAGGGTGCACACATAGAACATCTGTGACTGTCTCTGAAAAAACTTGAAACATTCCCCTACAGTTCTGTTACAGGTAACATAAAATATCTTACATTGTTCTTGTTTTATAGTGCGTTGAAACTGTATACTTCTTTATGAATCACCCTGTATATTTTACTAAACTATCGCTGAACATTATTTCATCACGTTTAACATAAACGTAACAATATCTCGTTGCAATCTGCGTAAATTACAAAAACCTGATGTTAAATGTAATAAAAGCCATTACAAAAAAATGTATTCTGATGCTATGGATCTTTCCCCAACAGAAACAGTGTTGCTGGGCCAGCACTCAAGCCAGCAGTGCCAGCAGTGGTGAGTAGCCCAACACTATGTTTCCACCGCTCAACCGTCAATAAAATGTCCCGGCGGCCACCACATGGGCCAGCAGTTCAGGCCAGCAGCTGGCCAACAGTTGGCCCTTCCATCAATTGTCACATGCCAGAACAGGGCCATCAGTTATCCATCACAGGCAGTGGCCCTTCAGCAGCCCTGAAAGCACGTGCCATGAATGATGGCTAGCCTAATGTGGTCCGCTCGTTTTCCAGCAGTGGCAGTCGGCAATCACGTGACGTAACTTATGACTTGCCGAATCTTGTCCGCCAATTTCCCAGTAGTAGTAGTTCAAAAAAAAAAAAAATAAATAAATAAAAATAAAGACAACAGCAGTTTCCCAAAGCCACAACTACTCCCCCCCCCCCCCTTACGAAACTTCTGCATAACGGCACAGCGCTGAGGAAATTTTCTCAACAAGTCCCGAAAAACGCCCGCTTGGATCGGGCCGGAAACGAACCAAGGACAGACTGCGTACGAAGCGCGCGCACTCTGCCGACTACACTGCTTTGCAACACAGTAATCTTCCCTTGAAGCTGAGCCTCTTTCCAACGCGATGTGAAATTAAAGGTTTTCTTTTTAATTTTACAATATTGCGAGGTATTTTTCATAAATGTCAGTTTCATATAATTCATAAATTTATTTTTTCAACATAACGATTGTTTTTGTTTAACTTAAGGGAACTTCACTCATTTTCAACGAGTGTACCAACTTAAAGACGCTTTCCAAAGTTTTGTGCTGTCCTTGTCGTCTTGAAAGGCGATTGTTTAACTAATATATGTATGTACCCGTTCATGTCCCATTCTGTTACATTTTTAACGTTGTATCTTTCCTTTCCGCGGTCCGAAGCTACATTTGTTTTAAAGAGGAAAGTTATTTTATTTTACTTCTCGTTATTTTTAGCAGCGAATTCCTCCAGTCTTGCGTGTATTCAACCAATGGATGAGTACATTATATGCACATATCATTGCTTTTTTTTCCCCAAATAATTGATAAATTTCGTACGCGTATAATTCTTATTTTATTCCAATATAACGTTTTTTTTAATGTTTTTCCAGGACTTTTGTTCGAAGCGGTTTAGTGTACATTAAAACGAAATATTACACAGAAATTATTTCTTGTTATTCATGGAATGGAGTGGGTGTCTGTATTCTCGATTCTTTGCGTGTTAGTGCAGGAATTTTGCTACGAAATTAGTTTCTATAAATACACGAGAGTAATTGACTATTTCTTACAGTTCATTAAAAATTATTTATATATTTTCGTCAACGTGGCATTTCATTAGGAAATTAATTCGCCTCTCTCTACATATGGCTTTTTTTTCTTAACATCCACTAAAACAACAAGATGGCGACAACGTCGTCTTCAACTAACTGGTACCACGAGAGACACAGCACATATTGCTTCTGCGCGCAACCCGTTGCTTCCACCTCGTTTTGGGGTTGCATCGGTTGCCAGTTACGGACCGCTAGTGGCCCTTGCTTGGAGGCCCGCAATTCACGGCGATGCTGCAGGGACATTAATGGCTGCAGGGACATTAATGGCTGCCAACGGATGGCGCTGCCACCAACAAACCACTACCGTGCCGCGAGCGCCAGATTTCAGCCATCAGTGACCCTTCACTGCCAGCTGGTGGCTAGCAGTTTCCCAACACTTGTGCTTTTGCTGGAATCCCGACAGTAGAAAAGCATACGTTGTAGCGAAATTTGGTTTCCTTTTGCCTCTCCCCTCCCCCAAGGGGAGGTTACCTCCTATTGACGAGAGCTTTAAAACGATGCATAACACGATGGGTGTAACCTGTAGATATCCTAGACCAAAAGTCAACCAATCCACCTCACTAGCACACTTGCGATGCAGCTTTCCTTTCCATCTTTTCTATCTTGAGGTCAGATTTTAGCTTGCACATGCGCACATGGACTTTCGTAGCTACACCATACACTGCTGGCCACCCAAAATGCAACACGAAGAAGGAAGCATCCGATTGGCCTGAAATTCGCAGCATGCGTCGCCCGCGAGAGGACATGCAAACGATTAGCATTGCAGGGCATATGCAAATCATGTGCGCCCGGCACGCCACCGAGAAGCACTATAAGAAGGGTGCACAAAAGGCGGGGTGTAAGTAGTGGAAGTGTGTTGTGCTGCCGGACCTGTGCGTGGGAAGCTTCCTGATGCCTCGTTGCAAAATTCGGCAGTCATTCCAGCTCGTTTCGGAGTTCGACGGAGGACGAATAGTGGCTTATCGCGACAACAGTTTATCGTACCGAGACATCGGCGGCCGTGTGGGACGACAATCAGCCACAGTGAGGCGAGTATGGATTCGGTGGGTGCAGGAGGGACGAACGGACCGACGTGAGCGATTGCCGCAGCCGCGGCACACCATCGAACGGGAGGACCGGCATGTTGCGCGGCGGGCATTGACGGCTCGCACCACCACATCACGAGCGTTAGCGCAGGAATTAGGGTGGGTTGCGCAACAACCTGTGTCAGCACGTACCTTGCGACATCGTCTGCAGGAGCGGGGACTTGTCGCACGGCGGCCATTGCTCCGATTACCATTGACGTAACACCACCGGCGAGTGCAGCGGCAGTGGGCCGTTGAACGCCGCACCTGGACTACGGAATGGCACGACATTGTCTTCTCCGATGAATCCCGCTTCTGCCTGAAAAACCACGATGGTCGGAACCACGTGTGGCGGCACCGCGGCGAGAGACTGTATGACGCCTGCATTATGCATCGCCATACCAGTCAGTCGCCTGGCGTTATGGTTTGGGGGCGCAATTGGATATGACACCCGCACCCCTTTGCTACACATCGCCGGTAGATTGAACAGCCACCGCTACATCTCCGACGTTTTGGAGCCTGTAGTCCTCCCTTACCTGCAGGACCTGCCAGCGACCACGTTTCAACAGGACAATGCGCGCCCGCACGTGGCACGCATCGTGCAACAATTCTTCACTGCCCACCAGGCGTCACTTCTGCCGTGGCCCGCCTGTTCTCCCGATATGTCGCCCATCGAACACGTCTGGTCGCAGATCGGCAACCGAGTGGCCCGGCAAGCACCACCCGCGGCTACGCCTGATGAAGTGTGGCAACGTGTGGAAGCAGCCTGGACCGACATATCCCAAGCCCACATCCAAAGCCTCTTTCGTTCGCTGCCGCGGCGTGTAGCGGCCGTTATTGCCAGCCATGGAGGCTACACGAACTATTGATGTCTGCGTGATCCGCAAGTCGCACGGACCTGTAAGCTCAATGGTTTCATCTGTGTATCTGTTGTTATGTGTCCAGTAAATCTGGCTTTGCTATTTCGTGTCCTTCTTGGTGTTGCATTTTGGGTGGCCAGCAGTGTATATTATCCTTATCAGGATCTTTTTTTACTTTCGCCTAATCCCAGTGGCGCACCCAGGAATTCCTGTTGGTGGAGGGGGCTATATATATTTATAAAAATACACTGGCGGAAAGTGAAAAAAGAACACCAAGAAGGAATTGGCGGACGATCATTAAATTTACATATGTTAATAGAGTCGAGATTACGTAGGTGTGATGTTAATTTCGGGACCAACCGGGGAGCGCTTACGCCACAGCACGGCATAATATGCAAATTATCGTCGGTGGTATTTAAGGAGTACGGCGAAGTGAATGTAATCAGTCGTCGGCGTACGGACACGTGCGAAGACTCCGAACAAGCTGCAATGCCTGGACATGGAAGACGTGTACGATTTCAGAAGTTATTGGACTTTGAGCGAGGTCGACTAGTCGGACTTCGCGAGGCCGGGTGGTCGTATTGCGGAGCGAATTGGACGGGAGGTATCGGTGGTGGTACGATGGTGGCGTAGATGGTCCGAGGAACATTCCCACACGAGAAGACGTGGAACCGGGAGTCACAGACGGACTGATGAGCGGACCGATCAACGCATAAGAAGAGCGGCGATGTCAAGCAGAACATCCACTGCGACGCAAATCCGAGCTGCCGTTGCACCTGAGGTGACTGTGCGAACAATCCGCAACCGTCTACTGGATGCAGGACTACGTGCACGTGTGCCTCTGGCATGTGTACCTCTGACTCCAGCCCACCGTCAGGAACGGATGCAGTGGTGTCGCCAACGTCTGCACTGGAGAACGCAATGGCGATCTGTCGTGTTCAGCGATGAAAGCAGATTCTGCTTGGGAGCCTCCGATGGCCGTATGCGTGTTCGCAGACGCACAGGGGGGCGTCTCCACCCTTCTTGCATCCGCCAGCGACACACAGGGCCTACACCTGGTCTCCTGGTGTGGGGAGCGGTCAGCTATCGCTCCCGTACATAACTAGTGTTTGTACCGGGTACGTTAAACAGCACCTCCTACATCAACAACATCATTCAGCCCGTTGTTGTGCCATTTGTAAGGTAGGTCCATCGTGGTGTTTTCCAGCAAGATAACGCACGCCCACACACGGCACGTGCAACGCAACATGCACTTCAGGGTGTGAGACAACTTCCATGGCCTGCACGTTCACCGGATTTGTCCCCCATTGAGCACGTGTAGGATTTTATGGGACAACGACTTATCCGGTCTCCACGGCCAGCCACGACCATCCCCGATTTACGCGTCCAAGTTGAGGATACTTGGAACTCAATACCCGAAACTTACATCCAACATCTGTACGACAGACTCCATGCCAGAATTGCACAGTGTGACGCAGTTCATGGCGATTCAACCTCGTACTAACCATGTTACATGGAAATGTTATTTTTCAGTTTACCAGCAAATACAGCTGTATTTTGCCATAATGTTTTGATCACGTTATCCTCTGTATTCCGTTATTATGCTGTATAAATTTCGTTGGTATCAGACGTATCCTTCTTGGAGTTCTTTTTTCACTTTCCGCCAGTGTATATACACTGCAGAGCAAGTGAATTAGAGACAGCTGGCGTTATGCAAATGTGGCGCTGTGGGAGGCCCTGTAAACGGAAACGACATGACTTATGCAGCGATCCGACAATATAAGGAGTGATGCGACGGGAATCAGTAAGAGTCGGACGCAGTATGGGTAAGACGAAGGATCTAAGCGCATTTGATCGTGGGCAAATTGTCGGGCCCGACGAATGGGCCACTCCATCGCGGAAGTCGTGCAGGCACTGGGATTTTCACGAGCCACTGTGTCACGGGTGCACCGTGAGTACATCAAATACGGTAAAACCATCCCTGCAAGGGCCAACTGCCGAGGACCGCAGCGTGTGGATGAGAGGGGTCATCGTCGGCTAGCTCGCATTGCAACAGTGGATAGACAGGCCACAGTGCAAGAAATCACTCGGCAATTTAACGCTGGTGCACAAAAACGTGTAAGCAGCCACACCATCCAAAACCATCTCCTCGCTATGGGGTACAGAAGCCATCGTCCCACGAGGGTACCGCTGCTGACCGCACATCACAGGGTGCAAAGATTAGCATGGGCGGGGTAACATCGCCACTGGACCCTAGACATGTGGAAAAATATTGCCTGGACTGATGAGGCAAGATTCACGTTGGTACACGCGGATGGCAGGATACGAGTACGGCGCAAACCACATGAAGCGATGGATCCTTCTTGCCAGCAGGGTAATCTTCAAGCTGGTGGGGGTGGCATTCTCGTCTGGGGACTGTTTACGTGGACTGAAATGGGACCCCTGGTACGTGTGACATCGTCTCTCACAAGTCAACGTTACCGGGATATCCTGGACGACCATTTGCTCCCGTTTGTGCGTCTTCAACATCCCACTGGGGACCTCATCCTGCAACAAAACAATGCACCGTGCCATCGCTCCCGAATTGTACCCAAATGGATGGATGAACACTCCACCGACGTGACCTAGCTTCCTTGGCCAGCTAGGTCACCTGACCACAATCCCATCGAGCACATCTGGGATGCCATCGAGAGAAATGTTCGAGGCTCTGATTCCCCACCATCAAATCTTCGTGAACTGTGGGAGCTTGTTCAGGGGTCGTGGATCTGTATGGCATCCCAACGCTTCCGGTGTCTTGTCAAGTCCATGCCGAGACGAATCGTCGTCGTCATCAGGGCGAAAGGTGATGCTACAAGTTACTAGACAGGTATCTCTAATTCAATTGCTTTTCAGTGTATATACATGTGTATATATACTGTATAAATACTAATGTATTGACATAACCAACCTTAAAAAACAACACAATACCTTCAAGGTGGAACTCAAGAACAGATTCTCTGCTTTAGAAGGCCTAACATCGGAAGAAGTGGATATTTCTGAAGTTAACAGAAAAGTAACCAAAGCTCTTATGGAAACAGCAACAAAATTAGCTGGGTCTAAGAACAAATTGCATGTGAACAAATTATCAGAAAAAACCAAAATGTTGATGCAAAAAAGAAGAGAGATGAGGACAACTAAAGAAGATGTGACTTCCAAAGTGAAATATATAGAGCTATGTAATACAGTACGAAAAAATATCATTGAAGACGTAAGGAAATTCAACTGTGAACTAGTGAGGAAAGCAATTGAAAACAACCAAAGCCTAAAGAGAGCAAAGGGACATCTCAGTAAGGGAAGAAAACAGATTATGGCACTGAGAAAAGAAGATGGTTCTGTAACAAGAAATATAGGCGAAAATTTGACAAGAGTGAAAGATTTCTACTCCAAACTATATGAAAAGGATGATACATGTACTCCAGACCTCATGAAAGGTACCAGAGTTTTTCCAGTCCTCCCAGCAGAAGTTGCACATGCAATCAAGAACATGAAGCGGGAAAAGCTCCAGGAGAAGATGGAATTACTGTAGATATCATACAAGAAGCAAATGGAGAAATTGAAACAGTACTCGCCCAAGTTTTCACTCGATGCCTTAATGAAGGGAAGATTCCTGAGGATTGGAACAACGCTACAATGATCCTGCTACATAAAAAAGGTGACATTGAAGATCTCAGGAACTACAGACCTATCAGCATCCTATCAGTGGTTTATAAAATCTTCACTTAAGTTCTTCACACCGCTTGAAGGTAACACTGGATATGGCTCAACCGAGAGAACAAGCTGGATTCAGGAGTGGTTACAGCACTATAGATCATATCCACGTACTGAGAGAAATAATTGAAAGAGCGAAGGAATATGAACTTCCATTGTGCATGGCTTTTATCGATTATGAAAAGGCCTTTGATTCGGTGAAACCATCAGCAGTTACAATGGCTTTGAAATATTGCGGTATTGAAGATGCATACATTAATATTATTAATAACATCTATGAAAATGCAAGTGCAAAGATTCGGCTGTTTGAGAATACAGCACACGTAAAAGTTGGAAAGAGAGTGAGACAAGGTGACACCATATCTCCGAAGCTCTTTAATGCCACATTGGAAAAAGGTCTTTCAATCAGTGAACTGGGAAAACAAAGGGATAAAGATTAATGGAGATTATTTAACTCACCTTCGTTTTTGCTGATGACGTAGTCATTTTTGCAACTACCCCATCAGAGCGGCAGAGTATGATCCAGGAACTTGCTGACAAGAGTAAAGAAGTAGGATTAAAATTGAACTTTCAGAAGACAAAAGTGATGTGCAATGCTTTTACAAAAAATGAAGATTTATCGATTGATGGGGAAAAACTGGAGATAACCAATACCTACATTTATCTTGGACAGCAGATATCAAGTGAGGGTCACACTGATGAAGAAATTAATCGGCGTATAAAACTTGCCTGGAGAGCTTTTGGAAGAAACAGCATAATTTTCAAGAGCAATATGCCATTATGTCTTAAAAGATAAGTGTTTGATCAATGCATCCTTCCAGTGCTTGCGTATGGTGCAGAGACGTACCAACTAAAACAGACATACAAAGTCTGCAGACAACTCAAAGCAGCATGGAGAGGTGCATGCTTGGTGTAACCAGGAGAGATAAGAAGAGGAACTCGTGGATCCGAAAAATGACGGGAGTGGAAGACATCATGATCAGAGTTAAATCCCTGAACTGGCAGTGGGCTGGACATACTGCCAGAAGGACAGACCATCGATGGATAGCTGAAATTTTAGATTGGATTCCAAGGGACTGGAAAAGACCCAGAAGAAGACCACATGGGAGATCTTGGATATAGGTCTCGTCACCCTCTGTATGCGGGAGCAACATGGAGGAGACTGGCACAAGACAGACCGTTGTGGAAGAGGCTTGGAGAGACCTTCGTCCAGCAGGGGATTGATAATGGTTGACAATGATGATGATATAAATACTATGTCAGACACTATGTGATTTTGAACATGTAAAATAATATTTTTGAATGTTTAATTTGTGACGAACGTCGCTCTTAATTTCTTTGGGGCTTTGGGAAGAAGACACTATGTAATGTTTTGAACATGTAAAGTAATATTTTGGTATGTTTAATTTGTGACGTACTTCGCTTAATCTCCTTGGAGGGGCTTAAGCCTCCCAAAGCCCCCCTCCGTACGTGCGCCAATGCCTAAACCACAATAATAATAATAATAATAAACATTGTTTTTAAAAAAAATAACAGTTCAAATACTTACTATTGCTGCCGCCATAGTTTAGTAAATACGTATTTATTTTTATGACTTACATATCTTCTCTCATTGGTTTTAAAAAAATTAACAGTCCAAATACTTACTATTGCGGCCGCCATAGTTTAGTAAATACGTATTTATTTTTATGACTTACATATCTTCTCTCATTGGTTTTACGACACAAACATTCATTAATCCACTTACCTAAGTACCACTCAATGTCAGGAATTAGTAAATCTCATTGTTTGTTGTGATTTGATTCCTCTTGGACTGTGGCTCGGTGTGGTCGTGAGTGACGCAAATAAATGCAATGTTTTGTACATAAATAAATGTATACTCTCGAATCACTCGTTTTATTTCACATCCACAAAGATCTTGGCATGCAAAAGATGTATAGCATAAATTATCTACAAAGAGTACCAAGGTATTCTCTTGATTTTTTGTTATTGTTGTTGTTGTTTGGACGTTTAATGACCACCGCGAGCAACT
The DNA here is from genome assembly GCA_039090855.1 of Macrothele yani. Classification (NCBI taxonomy): domain Eukaryota; kingdom Metazoa; phylum Arthropoda; class Arachnida; order Araneae; family Macrothelidae; genus Macrothele; species Macrothele yani. Next base: position 135,346,565 of record CM077023.1, read on the forward strand.
CAATGGGCTATAAGCAGTAGCCCGTCCCTAATTTAGGGTCACTGGTTCCAGGGAAAGGAGAGAGCCAGCGCCGTAAGACAAACACAACATCGATCCATGCCTCACCCGGAACTGGAACACTGACTCATCTCGGATGAATGACCAGAAGCCAACGTTTTGTAGATTCGCCGGTGGCACAGTGCTCTAAGCGATGGCGTCCGATCATTCGTCCAAAAGGGGTCCGGGTTCGAATCCCGGTGAGGCATGAATGTTGTGTTAGTCTTACGGCGCGGGCTCTATCCCTTCCGTGGAACCAGTGGCCCTAAATTAGGGACGGGCGACTGCTTATAGCCCATTGAGTTGCTCACGGTGGTCGTTAAACCTCCAATAATAATAAAAAAAAAAAGAACGTTTTGTACCAATCTGGTACTGGGACGGAATGGTGAGGATGGTAAACAAACGAACGAGGACGTGCAGTAACATGTCAACATAATCATCGAAGAAGTCTTGTAGTGTAGGGCGCGGGCTTCTGATTTCTCGTAGTGTATAACCTGGGTCCAAATGCAAGGGAAAGGAGCAAATATTACGCCTGTGCTTCTTGCACTTTTTTTTTTTTTTTTCATGTTCGGGGTGAATCATTCTTCGTGAGCTTCTGAGGCCATAAGGAGTGGCCTGTACCTAATTTAGGAACGTTAGTCGCAGGAAAGGGAGAGAGAACTAGCCCCGCAAGACCAACACATCACCCATGCCTCATCCACGACTCGACCCCGAGCCGAACTCAGGCGATTAGCAAAAAGCTCGAGACTCTAACAACTCTGCCACAAGACGGCCCCGGTGCTGAATCTCTCCCTTTCCTGAAACACTGGTTCAGGCGACGGGAGATTGGAATGAACGACTCATTACAGCTTTAATCATGGTGGTTATAAAACCTCTACACAAAACAAAAAAGAGGGAAAAAAACGAAAATTTTATTTTTCTCTGGAGTGGCAGTAAAACTGCCATATTTCAGCTACAATAATTTTTTTCTTTTGGAAAGTGTGACGCTGTTCAAGGTAAATCTGCCCCCCCCCCTCCTTCCTTTTAAGGGGAGGCAGAGTCAGTTTTGAGAATCGAGACCAGAATTCATCTTTTTCTCTCCTTAAGTCCCAGCCAAACGAAACAAATATCATGCGCGTTTTTTTTTGTTTTTTTTTACTATGTTTACAAAGGTGCAGAAAAAAAGTCCAGAATTTACAATCGTGCCTTTCGAATAACTTGCAACGAAAATCTCAAACCAAGAAAGAAAATGAAAAGCCGGCAAGACGTGCAAGGACGCAAACTTGACGGCCATTAATTGTGATGAACGAAGAAATTTCGTGCGAAGATTTAATTTAAACTCAGAAATTGAGTGCTGCAAAAAAACCGACAGCTCAAGCTATAAACTGTGCGTGCAACGTGAACCTATTCATCTGCGATCATTGACATTGGACACCGGATACTCGTTCGGTAAGGGGCCGTCCATAAAGTACGTCCGAGATCACAGGGAGGAGGGGCAAATGTGACATGGGGCGGGGAGAGGTTTAGTAATTCGGACGTCCAGCGGCAAAAATATAGTGGATGGTATGTCTTCGTTTTGTTTTCTCTTTTTATCTTCTTTTAATAGTTAAAAAAAGGTATGAAATATTTTAGATTTCTGATGATATTGAGCTAAATCAGAATTAATATTAAGTTCTCGTATTTGTACTACCAAATCTATCGTGTTTTGTAGATGGTATAATCGGAGTGTTGCAACCTTGAATGCGTGCGTTCAAGGTTGCAACACTCCCGATTGATCTTTATTTCTAACACTCCCGTAGATCTTTATTTCAGAATGATAAAGTTCGGGTAGCATTAGGAAATAAATTAATGCCTAAATAATAAATATTTTCCGAAGCAAACGTGTAAATATATGGAAGATTCCTTTAAATAATTACATGTTTCCTTTCTGTTTCTCAACGGACTTCTAAAAGCACTTCTATTACAAATCCACGCCTGTACCTAATCCGATGCTTGGCAGATCATTTTGCCCAGAGGAAGAGAAGTCTACGTTTTATAGATCACGGATTCGAAGAGCTTTTACTGTAAGCTCAGATGTCACCGCCAGACAATCTGAACTACATAAAATAATTAATCTAGCCACGAAAACAGGGTATTGTTCAGCATCATCAGGAAGACCAAGGCGACACTACATGTTATGTGCACTAATTCAACGACTCAGCTGCAGTACTTGGGATCAATACCATATATTCCTGGCTTGTCTTACGTCCTGAAAAACGCCTTAAAGAAAATAGTTCTAGGTGTATGTATAAGGGCCCCCAAATCCTTGTACAGCATTTTTTCAAAGTTCTCTGACAGACCTACGATCAATAACGAAGTTGGCGTTTATTCCATACCCTTATCGTATCCTGACGGTACGCATAGACATTACATCGGAATGACAAAACGCTCATTTGAAACCCGAATCAGAGAACACAAAAGGGACTCAAAAGAAGGAAGATCTCCTACAGCTCTATCCAGAGAAGTGTGTTCCAGGTCCGCGGTACGTATGTGGGAAGCTATTTAAAAAATTAGCCCCATTCACTAACCGGAAAACAACGGCATTCAGAAAGTCTCTGGAGATAATAACCAGCCATGAAGCCTGCAACGGCAGCGTCTCCCTGGAGTTACCAAAAATCTGGATCCAATGCCTGAATGATTGTCCCCCCTGAAAACCGCCATGTCCCAAACTAACACATCTCGTGACTCCATATTCAGAACACGAGCCGCGTATTTAATCTTTCTTTGTCTCGTGTAACCATTTTCATATTCAAATTGTAATCGTTCTCATCTTCAGTTTGTTTACGCTTTTAGTCTTGACAAAGCTATCCGTAAATGATCGAAAGCTCGGCAAACTGTATTTTGTTTCTTACGCCAATTAAAGGGATTACCACTTCAATCTTATACAGTATAAGGGTCGCCCAAATGAAACTGAGAATGTCGGTTTTTTGCCGTAAGGACTTATAGGTTGGAATATGTGAACATACGGAAAGTAAGAATGATACATGGGCTACATACATAGTCGCCTTGTTGGTTCAAGTAAGAGTCCCAGCGCGGCACGAGATTGTGGATACCCTGAGCGAAGAACGTCCGTGGTTGCCTTTGGAAGCAGTCTTCAACGGTGTCCTGGACCTCAGCGTTGTTAGCGAACCGGCGGCCTTTGAGAGCTTTTTTCAGTGGCCCGAAGATGTGATAGTCGCAGGGCGACAGATCGCGGCTGTACCTAGATTTACCGTAAATAATGTTACAAAGTATTCAATGAAATAACAAAAGAAATTTAAAGATATTTTAATATACCTGTGATATGACATAAGTAGTACACTTGTGAATACATGGCGCCAATCACTTTTCATAGTGACATCTTTATGCCTTCACACAGTCCTTCAGTCTTTGTGGCCACTCATCAATAGCTTAACGCAGGGTATCCATAGGGAAAACTGCTACTGCCTGCACCAAAGAGCTTTTGATACTGTCAATACTGGGGTATCTCTTTCTACAGGTCATGTCCTCCAGTGTGGCCTACAACTTGTAGTCCGATGGGTTGAGGTCTGAGGTTGCTTGAAGGCCAATCAGCTGGAGAAATGAAGTCTGGCAAATTCGTCTAAGGCCACTCGGTTTTGGAAGAGGGTGTGACTCACATTTTTTACCCCTAGCGCAAAAACCCTGTTCTGGTAGACTTTGGCGCATGTTTTCACTCCTTTCTCACAGAAATGGAGCTCCGGGGTACCCTCGTAGGAGACTCCCTACCAAACCATGACAGAAGCAGGATGATGGCCTCTCATGATCGTTGCAGATTTCTCCTGAGCTTCTTGTGAGGTTGACGCATATACCCTGTCATTTCGGCAGTTGAAAGCCTCTTCAATAGTGAAATTTTTTTCATCAGAGAAAAGGATCTGTTTGTGGCGATTGCGTAACGCTGCAGCAAGCGTTTTGCTTTTAGCACCCTCTGCTGCTTCAGTTGGATTTTTAGCACCCTCTGCTGCTTTGTGGGATTTTTTAATAACGCTGCACTTTTACTTAGGCACTAAATATTTACATAACATGTCAAGTTATTAATATTTCTCTTTTACTTAAGCACTAAAAAAATAATTACTATGCCTCATCCGTACGCCATTTTGAAAGTTTTTATTCAATCGATGTCCTAACATTTACCAATCAACTCAAAGTAACCATATTGTGCTTTTTTCTGAGGCACGAGATATCAATTCACAATCCCCTAGGCCTTTTCAACGGTTTTTATTATAACGATGTCATATTCATAACGTTTGCCTATCAAGTCAAGGTAATAATATTGTGCTTTTACTTAAGTGCTAAATATTACTTCATAGAGCCTAGGCCTTCTTAACAGTTTTTATTCTGCCGATGTCATATTCATAATGATTACGTATCAACTCAAGTTAATAATATTCCGCTTTTACTTAGGCACTAAATATTCATTCATAGGCCCTAGGCCTAGGCCTTTTTAACAGTTTTTATTCTACCGACGTCATATTCATAACCTTTACGTATCAACTCAAGTTAATAATACTGCGCTATTACTTAAGGTGGTTGCACCTAAAATCTCTTGCCGTCCCGGTGGCGCAGTGGTCTAAGCGATGGCCTCTGATCATTTGTCCGAACGGGGTCCGGGTTCGAATCCCGGTGAGGCATGGATGTTGTGTTTGTCTTACGGCACTGGTTCTCTCCCTTCCCTGGAACCAGTGACCCTAAATTAGGGACGGGCGACTGCTTATAGCCCATTGCTCGTTAAACCTCCAATCCAAAAAAAAAAAAAAATCTCTGCCTCATGTTTCCAATGGTAAAACTTCTTTACATATTTTCTTCGCATTTAATGTATTCCCAAGGATGAAAATTTGCACATCGATAAAACTAACTTTAAGTTATAGCATGGGATACTTAATACTTGCTAAAACATAACCATAACTATATTAAAAAACAATCATTTTTCTTTGAGTAATGCGAGACCTGTTAATAGATGGCGCGACCTGTACATTAATGACGTCAGTAGACAAAAAATGTTGGATTGCTTAGTTATTGTTATGTTTTAGCAAGTGTTAAGTATCCCATGCTATAACTTTAAATTATTTTTATCGATGTGCACATTTTCATCCTTGGGAATACATTAATTGCGAAGAAAATATGTAAATAAGTTTTACCATTGGAAACATAAGGCAGCGATTTTAGGTGGAACCACCTTAAGCACTAAATATTATTTCACTGGCCCTAGGCCTTTGTAACAATTTTTATTTGACCGATGTCATATTCATAATGATTTATGACCATTCGTCCGAGAAAGGTCAGGGTTCGAATCCCGGTGAGGCATGGATGTTGTGTTTGTCTTACGGCACTGGCTCTCTCCCTTCCCTGGAAACAGTGACCCTAAATTAGGGACGGGCGACTGCTTATAGCCCATTGAGATCTTCACCGTGTTCGTCAAACTTTCAATCAAAAAAAAAAAAAATCGCCGCCCCGGTGGCGCAGTGGTCTAAGCGATGGCCTCTGATTATTCGTCCGAACGGGGTCCGGGTTCGAATCCCGGTGAGGCATGGATGCTGTGTTTGTCTTACGGCACTGGCTCTCTCCCTTCCCTGGAACCAGTGACCCTAAATTAGGGACGGGCGACTGCTTATAGCCCATTGAGTTGCTCACGGTGGTCGTTAAACCTCCAATCAAAAAAAAAAAAAAAAAAAAAAATCATAACCTTTATATATCAACTGCAGTTAATAATATCCCGCTTTTACTTAAGCACTAAAAGCGCAATATTATGAACTTGAGTTGATACGTAAACTTTGTGAATATGACATTGGCTGAGTAAAAGCTACTAAAAAGGCCAAAGCGTATGGCCTATGAATTGATATTTTGTGCCTCAGAAAAATGCACAGTATGATTATCTTGAGTTAATCTAAGGGTGGGAACCGCTCCGCTGGATCTCTAGCCTGCCGCCAGTTGTAAACATTTATCACAGGAGAGCAAAACCAGTAAAATCGTCATACAGAATAGAACACGGCGCTATCTAATGACAATATAAATTGAAAGCACAACAACATTTTCTGGGCAGCTAGACAGAAAGACATCAATCATCTAATCCTTCCCCGAAGAAGACCACTCCCTTCCAATCGTTCGGACCAATCACAGACTGAGCGTGAATTTAGCCTCTGCCGTTAGCAACTCAATGGGCTATAAGCAGTCGCCCGTCCCTAATTTAGGGTCACTGGTTCCAGGGAAGAGAGAGAGCCAGTACCATAAGACAAACACAACATCCATGCCTCACCGGATTTCGAACCCGGACCCCTTTCGGACGAATGATCAGCGGCCATCGCTTAGACCACTGCGCCACCGGGGCGGCACACGGGATTCGAACCCGGACCTTTCTTGGACGAATAGTCATAAGCCAGCGCTTAGACCACTGCGCCATCGGGGCGGGGGCGGCTGCGAGTATTGTAAATCGAGACGATGAGCGATATTGGTTGGAGACGATAAAATGTTTCGCTGTCACTGGAACAATCTAAATTATCACAACAGAACTTCAGCGCAAAAAGAAGCGTTGGTTTTGGAGTTGATCTTCGGATCAATGTGTGCGACTATTAATTTACATTTTATATCTTTTTTTTTTTTTTTTTTTTGATTGGAGGTTTAACGACCACCGTGAGCAACTCAATGGGCTATAAGCAGTCGCCCGTCCCTAATTTAGGGTCACTGGTTCCAGGGAAGGGAGAGAGCCAGTGCCGTAAGACAAACACAACATCCATGCCTGACCGGGATTCGAACCCGGACCCCTTACGGACGAATGATCAGAGGCCAACGCCTTAGACCACTGCGCCACCGGGGCGGCTTTATATCTTTGATATATGGCTGAAAACCCATACAATCCAGCACGCGCGCGCACACACAAAAGGCTTATTATATTTGTCCGCCACCGAATATTGTCGCAACGGGCGACACGAACGCAAAAGCCGTCTGCGCTCTTACCTCTCGGCCACCCATCCAGGGATGCGTAGATCACAATGGAAACTGCCTAATATTAAGCTACCAAAATCTGAATTTAGTTCAAGATCGAAAATTTCGATATTTAGGACAGTCAATAAGTAGGCATTTTAAAGTTATTGCGCTGCCCCAATAGGCAAGTGGCATGAAGTTCTGGCTTCTAATAATTCGTCCGAGATGGAACAGAGTTAGAATCCCCGGTGAGCAGGGCCGGCCCGTGATATTGTCCATGCGTGGGGAAGGTGGAGGTCTGGTCGCCTTTAGATGAAATTAAGATGTTTTGTTACACCCCCCCCCCCCCATACACACTTTTCTTGAGGCACGTAGTCCACATAGTGATAGCATTATTCATGTAATTATCTTTCTCAATGAAATTCTGCACAATTTGCCAGTTTGTATTTCGAGGGAGAATCCTGTAAGAATACACATCAGAAAAAAAAATACTTCCTATGGGAATACTTCCAAAAACTTTCAGAACAGGCAACAGAAAAATGAAATATTGAAAACCGACTATGGAATGTATATCAGAAATGACGACGGGGTATGTTTCCTTTATATAGCTCGGGGTGGGGGTCAAACTAACTTACACTGAAAATTCCCAAATACTGCTTTTACACTTTAAAGTTCTGAGGAAATTTCTTTTTTCGTTTCGCTTAAAACATTAAGTTGGAGTCCCTTGATTAATGCGAGGCTCGAGACCAACCCATTAAGATAGCACTATATGTACGAAGGTATCTAAAGAAAAACAGGGATTGAGGAGTTATTTGAATTCTGTTGTGTACGAATTTTTATTTAGTTTCTCTTTTTATCATATTAGCAATATTAATTTCATTATGATAAAATGTTTAAAAAACCGTCTCTGTGCGTTCAAACAGCGTTAGTCCCAATTCACAAGACTTTAATTAAATAAAATATATACACTTTAAAAACATTAGCACTTTCGGGCTACTATAGCCCATCCTCAGATGCAAGTCAGATCTAGTTTTTTTTTTTTTTTTTGATTGGAGGTTTAACGACCACCGTGAGTAACTCAATGGGCTATAAGCAGTCGCCCGTCCCTAATTTAGGGTCACTGGTTCCAGGGAAGGGAGAGAGCCAGTGCCGTAAGACAAACACAACATCCATGCCTCCCCGGGATTCGAACCCGGACCCCTTACGGACGAATGATCAGAGGCCAGCGCCACCGGGGCGACAAAAGTCAGATCTTTTGGTTAGTACAGCACATATATACATACATAGGAAGTCAGCGCAAAGGATCATGGGGAAGGAGGCGGGGTCATCGTGGCATGGTCCCGTACAGAGAGCTGCTGTCTTAGTATTGTATCCCTCCAGACGGGGGTATATCGTAGGGGACATAGTCATTACAGCATGTTACGCGGTGTTGAATTATTAGCAAACTTTCAGTCATTAACAGCGTGGCCTTATTTCTTGGGGTTATAATGATTTTCGCATTATCCCAATCAGGACTATATGTTCCTTTATAGATGTTTCGGGCTAGGGCAGTGTTTTGCTGCGCGTTTTGCACATTGTATTTATTATGTTCACGCAGTCTGCATCCTAAGTTCCTGGTCGTGGATCCGATGTAACTGGAGGTGCATTGTCCATTGGCGTCCACGGGGGGGGGATACGATATACGCCCCATTTTTGTTCCCTAGGCGGCTTTTCTTTGTCCTTCCTTAATAATGCAAACAGTGTGATGGAGCGCATCCCAAAGCCCAATTGGAATCGATTACAGATATTCCCCAAGGGGGCGGTGATGGCAGGATGGTAATCCAGAGAAGATACGTATTGTTTTTGATGTCGATCACTATTTAATGTTATTAAGAAGGACTGTCTAATCTGCGAATGTATTTTGTTGATGAGGTACTCCGGGTATCCGTTAATACTGGAGATGTTATAAATATATTCGATTTCCCGTTTACGCTGATTTTGGTCTGAGGAATGTGTGTATGCCCTTCTCATTTGAAAACGAAGGGATGCCAGTTTATGATTAATGGGGTGGGCTGAAGAAAATGGTATCATTAGTGGGGTGCTGGACGGTTTTCTATATACGCTGAAAGATAGTGCGAAACCACTATTAGTTGAATGTGAAATCAAAATGTCCAGATATGGCAGCTTATTATTGTGCTCAATTTCATACGTGAAATTGATTGAAGGAGAAGTATTAGAAAACTCTTCTATGAAAGTCATAAGTTCAGGGATGCTATGCGGCCATACGATAAGTATATCGTCGACGTATCTGCAATAATAAAGCGGTCCCTTTGGGGTAGTGTTAAGAAAACCCTCTTCCAGTTGCTGTAAGAAGAACTTCGCTAAAACATTAGCAATTAAGTTAAAACAAATAATTCAAAATCTTTCGAAAATGAAATTGAAAAAAAAAAAAAAAAAAAAAAAAAAAACGTATTTCCTTCCCCAATAAAATCCCAATTTTCTTTTTTCCTCTAAATGATTAGGGTAATTTTCCTGTATTCAGTCTCTTCACTTCATACGGGTAAAATGAGAATTGCTAAATCACATGTTGTACCAACCAAACATGCCGATTTCCTACTCGGTCCTAAGAAGGCAAATATTCACTCTGAAAACAAATATTCCCATCGGAGCGGTCATACCGTTCTCCCCTATACGGTGTAATTACTTTAAATTGCGGATGCGGTCACTTTAAAAATGATACCGTGCTACTGTGGTAAGGTAACGGGGAGAGTGCCTACCCAGCAAAAACAGTCTTGCTGGCCCAGCACTATGTTGCCGCTGCCGAACCGTCAATAAAATGTCCGGGCAGCCAACAGAAGGGGCAGCAGGTCAGGCCAACGGTTGGCACCCCCATCAGTTGTCATATGCCACAACAGGGCCATCAGTTATCCATCACAGGCAGTAGCTGCCACAAGTGACCCTTCAGCGGCCCTGCAAGCACGTGCCATTAATTGATGGCTAGCCTAATGTGATCCGCTAGTTTCCCTGCAGTGACAATCACGTGACGTAACTGATGGCTTGCCGAATCTTGTCAGTCAATTTCCCAGTAGTAGCCATAAAAAAACTTAAATATAACCGGTTTCACACTAAGAAGGAGACGTCTGATACCAACGAAATTTATACAGCATAATAACGGAATACAGAGGATAACGTGATCAAAACATTATGGCAAAATACAGCTGTATTTGCTGGTAAACTAAAAAATAACATTTCCATGTAACATGGTTAGTACGAGGTTGAACCGCCATGAACTGCGTCACACTGTGCAATTCTGGCATGGAGTCTTTTTTTTTTTTGGATTGGAGGTTTAACGACCACCGTGAGCAACTCAAATGGGCTATAAGCAGTCGCCCGTCCCTAATTTTGGGTCACTGGTTCCAGGGAAGGGAAAGAGCCAGTGCCGTAAGACAAACACAACATCCATGCCTGACCGGGATTCGAACCCGGACCCCTTACGGACGAATGATCAGAGGCCAGCGCCTTAGACCACTGCGCCACCGGGGCGGCAGGCATGGAGTCTGTCGTACAGATGTTGGATGTAAGTTTGGGGTATTGAGTTCCAAGCATCCTCAACCTGGACGCGTAAATCGGGGATGGTCGTGGAGACCGGATAAGTCGTTGTCCCATAAAATCCTACACGTGTTCAAAGGGGTACAAATCCGGTGAACGTGCAGGCCATGGAAGTTGTCTCACACCCTGAAGTGCATGTTGCGCTGAACGTGCCGTGTGTGGGCGTGCGTTATCTTGCTGGAAAACACCACGATGGACCGACCTTACAAATGGCACAACGGGCTGAATGATGTTGTTGATGTAGGAGGTGCTGTTTAACGTACCCGGTACAAACACTAGTTATGTACGGGAGCGATAGCTGACCGCTCCCCACACCAGGAGACCAGGTGTAGGCCCTGTGTGTCGCTGGCGGATGCAAGAAGGGTGGAGACGCCCCCCTGTGCGTCTGCGAACACGCATACGGCCATCGGAGGCTCCCAAGCAGAATCTGCTTTCATCGCTGAACACGACAGATCGCTATTGCGTTCTCCAGTGCAGACGTTGGCGACACCACTGCATCCGTTCCTGACGGTGGGCTGGAGTCAGAGGTACACATGCCAGAGGCACACGTGCACGTAGTCCTGCATCCGGTAGACGGTTGCGGATTGTTCGCAGTCACCTCAGGGGCAACGGCTGCTCGGATTTGCGTCGCAGTGGATGTTCTGCTTGACAACGCCGCTCTTCTTATGCGTCGATCGGTCCGCTCATCAGTCCGTCTGTGACCCCTGGTTCCACGTCTTCTCGTGTGGGAATGTTCCTCGGACCATCTACGCCACCATCGTACCACCACCGATACTTCCTGTCCAATTCGCTCCGCAATACGACCACCCGGCCTCGCGGAGTCCGACTAGACGACCTCGCTCAAAGTCCGATAACTTCTAAAATCGTACACGTCTTCCATGTCCAGGCATTGCAGCTTCTTCAGGGTCTTCGCACGTGTCCGTACGCCGACGACTGATTACATTCACTTCGCCGTACTCCTTAAATACCACCGACGATAATTTGCATATTATGCCGTGCTGTGGCGTAAGCGCTCACCGGTTGGTCCCGAAATTAACATCATACCTACGTAAACTCGACCGGCGGAAAGTGAAAAAAGAACAAGAAAGAATTTGCGGACTATCATGAAATTTACATATGGCGGAAAGTGAAAAAAGAACACCACATATGTAAATTTCATGATAGTCCGCAAATTCCTTCTTGGTGTTCCTTTTTCACTTTTCGCCAGTGTATGTATTTTTATGAAACAGTATATTTCAGATCATTATCGTATAAAAATAAAATGCCGCCCCAGTGGTCTAAGGCGCTGGCCTCTGATCATTCGTCCGTCTGGGGTCCGGGTTCGAATCCCGGTGAGGCATGGATGTTGTGTTTGTCTTACGGCACTGGCTCTCTCCCTTCCCTGGAACCAGTGACCCTAAATTAGGGACGGGCGACTGCTTATAGCCCATTGAGTTGCTCACGGTGGTCGTTAAACCTCCAATCAAAAAAAAATAAAAATAAAAATAAACATAAAATATATATTTATATGAAAAAGCTAAAGCAAAATAAGGGCAGTCTACTGGCCAGCCGCCCTCCATATGACTGTCGACGTGGGCCCCGCCCACGCCTAGGGCCGGCCCTGCCGGTGAGGCATGGATGGTGTCATGTCTTACGACACTGGCTCTCTCACTTTCCTGGACCTAAAGTCAACAAATTAGGGAAGGACACATTGAGTTGCTCACGGTAGTAGTTAACTCTCTTCATACACGAAAAACAAGTTTTTGCAGCTGAATTTTTCAAGGATTAAAATCAATAACAAGCAAGACCTTAGCAAAACAAATAATAAAGAGACCCGTTTTTTGCTTATCTTTTTAACAAGCTATCAACTACTACTTTTTTTTTTTTTTTGATTGGAAGTTTAACGACCACCGTGAGCAACTCAATGGGCTATAAGCAGTCACCCGTCCCTAATTTAGGGTCACTGGTTCCACGGAAGGGAGAGAGCCAGTGCCGTAACACAAACACAACATCCATGCCTCACCGGGATTCGAACCATGGATGTATAAGACACCAAAAATCCTCCCCACGAAACCAAACTAATTCTTGAAATAAGACCAATAATTAAATGCCCTGCTATTATATTAGCAGCTAAACGAACAGAAAGAGTGACAGGCCGAATTATTAATCTAATGCTCTCCCCTTACGGACGAATGGTCAGAGGCCATCGCTTAGACCACTGCGCAACCGGGGCGGCAAACAACTACTACTTAGCTAACATAAAATGTTTCAACAATTTCGATTAGTCACAAAAGCCATTAATTATTGAGTTCCACGGTAAATTTGAACATTAGTATCAAACTTACGAAAACACTGAGCCGCGCAGTGGTCTAAGCGATGGCCTCTGATCATTCGTCTGAAAGGGGTCCGGGTTCGAATCCCGGTGAGACATGGATGTAGTGTTTGTCTTACGGCACTGGCTCTCTCTCTTCCCTGGAACCAGTGACCCCAAATTAGGGACGGGCGACTGCTTATAGCCCACTGAGTTGCTCACGGTGGTCGTTAAACCTCCAAAAAAAAAAAAAAAAAAAAAATTAAAATTAGTAAAAAAAATTAAAATTAGTAATAAAAAAAAAACAACAACAAAATGTGCCCTACCCTCCGCATAAATATTTTTTTAAGTTAGTGGGCTAAGACTGGGCTAGCATAAAGCTTTGCACATGAAGCAGAACATTTGAAAATTTAGAGAACAGCCCTGAATATCTCAAATAATTGTAGTACAAGAGCCTAAAAAAATGCAAAAAAAATTAATAATAATAAATATAAAAGAACTGCAGAACCAATTCTAAATTTAACACATCAATAAGTGCTTTCTTGAAGTCCAGTATATGAGGATGTAGCAGACGTGACTTTCAGCACGGCAACGAGCCCTAGTAAAGTAAGTGAAGGACAACCAGTCCCCGTTGAAATGACGGCGTCTTACTTTGAAAGTTTAACTTCAGAATACAAAATGCGATATTTGGAAAAAAGTAAAGTGATTGATGGAAAAGATCCGCATGGGTTGAATGCAAGCATCTTCGAAGGTGACGCGAAATTTTTTCCGAAAGTGCAAATAGTAAATATTTTCTATTACTTAGTCTTTGGTCGAAGCGCCTTTACAGCAGAACAGTTCGAAGCATGTAACAATTTCTTATCGTGGATATTCTTTTACATAGTATTTTAATGAGATCACTATTTAGTGAGTAATTTAGTGAGAAAATAGGTACACTGCCCTGCCAAATGCGGAGCCACGCGTAAAAAAAAAACACATTTTTTTTTTTTTTTTTTTATTGGAGGTTTAACGACCACCGTGAGCAACTCAATGGGCTATAAACAGTCGCCCGTCCCTAATTTAGAGCCACTGGTTCCAGGGAAGGGAGAGAGGGCCAGTGCGCCGTAAGACAAACACAACATCCATGCCTCACCGGGATTCGAACCCGGACCCCTTTTAGACGAATGATTAGAGACCATCGCTTAGACCACTGCGCCAAAAGACAGATTCTCTGCCTTTTCAGGAATCACTGATTTCTGGATAAAACTGATCCTTGAAATATTCTCTACCCTTTGGAGAGCTTAACTCTTCAGTAAAAAGTTTTTCCAAGCTCTGGGAAGCAATTTGCAAGACTTAGAAAAAAAAAATTAGCGCAAAATTTGGGTTTTCACGCAAAATTGTGGTGAAAAAAACCCAGTAATTTTGCTGGGATTTGCGCCCTAATTTATTTATCCGTAAATAAATTTAACAGCTTAACCCTGGTCTGTAAACAGCTAGACACCACAGAAAATTTTATTTGAACAATAATTTTGGCTATTATTTGCGTTTTTTCCGCCAGGTGTACTAAAAATAAAATCGCCGCCCCGGTGGCGCAGTGGTCTAAGCGATGGCCTCTGATCATTCGTCCGAAAGGGGTCCGGGTTCGAATCCCGGTGAGGCATGGATGTTGTGTTTGTCTTACGTCACTGGCTCTCTCCCTTCCCTGGAACCAGTGACCCTAAATTAGGGACGGGCGACTGCTTATAGCCCATTGAGTTGCTCACGGTGGTCGTTAAACCTCCAATCAAAAAAAAAATAAAATCAACGGTGGTTTGGGAAGGAAATATCATACAGAACAAACTGGTAAAGTAAAATCCCCCCAACACCAAAATAACTTTAAAAGTGAAAACTTGCAACAACAAAAAAAAAAAAAAAAAGTGAGTCAAGGGGACGGGTGCTCGCGCTCTCCTAAAAAATCCAGCAGCCGAAGGGATTTCATTCTTATTAAAAGTCAGGCTGACTAACAAATTAACTTTTAGCTCTATAAAAAGTTTCAACCCACCTTCCTCCCCCATCAATCAGGAACCTTCTGAATCCATGGAGGTGAAAAACCCAAGTGCACAGAAGTGCCGATTGGGTACCGAGGCGTTGATTTAAGAAAATTTTTGACTAAGAGACAAACTAAAATTTGCTCTATAAGAAAATAGTCAGTAGCAATAAAAACTACACACACACACACACACACGAAAAAAAACCCTGCCAGCACCTTTCAAATTCAACTTGGAATGAACGATTGAAACACCTGGCCCAATAAGTGCAAGCACTGCACGCCAACAGCATTTGAACAAGTAAAAAAATATTCTCTGCCTACCAGAAATCAGCGATTTCTGGATAAAACCAACCTTTAAAAGGTTCTCAGCCTTTGAAGAGTTAAACTCTTTAATAAAAAGTGTTTTCTAAGCTCTGGAAAACGATTTCCCTTCGTTTGGCAGATAAGTGAAGTGAAACTGTTTGGTATTGGTTTTAGAGACAGCAGCTGGCAGCCTAAAAAAGAGTTCCTCTACTACTGCAATTAACGCCACAAACTCTAGGCACTTTGGTTTAAAATGTTTATAAACACCGACTGCTAATGATCACACTTTACACACTAACTGCAGGACAGCCAGCTATGCGCTTGTCCTTCAGGGAACTGTTGCCACTTCACCTAAACTTCTCGATGACGTCGCATGCTACATTTTCATTGACATGTACATAAACACACAACTTATTTTTTTCTGATGGAGCATGCTGGAACACCTTTTTAACACCAACAGTTTAGTTTTGGAATAATTACTTAATTGAAATACCATAATAACCAAAACATGAAATTATTAAATTATTTAAGTAATGTAATAACTAACACGTGACAAAGAGTGACGGTATGAGTTAACCCTTAGTGTTTGCTTTCTTCCCACGGTGTACACAGTCAAGTTTCTTTCCTGAACATAACGTATTGAGGTACAGCAAAACATTATATATACAGGAAAATATATTATATATGGTGAACAAGAAATCAGGAAGTTATTTAACGGGTTCTAACACAATGAAAGAGACATGATTCATGACTTTAGATACTTACAACTTCAGGGAACAGGGAAACAAAATACCTAAGCAAATTTTATAGCTAAACTGAACTTTGCACAAACCACCCCAGTTAGGTCTTCTCTTTCAATTATTATTCATAAAAAATTGTTGGGCCTCCAATAACCCAGTTTGGTCCTACAAAATACTTCCCATCATGGCTCCTTCCAGGATACCATTTTGCAGAAGAGACAAAAATCAAGAAGCCGATTGTATAAATATCTCGATAGTTAGAAACAAAATTTGGACCATATTTTAGGATCAAAATACAGTTATCTTCTGTTCTTCAGTGTACTGTAACCCTTAGTGCAAATTCTAATCTTGTTCAAGAGCAATTTTAATTTTGGCTTAAAACTCAATTATAATTTCAGCATTTACTATGTATTATAAAACTGTTATGCACAGCTGTTTTTTAATATACTAATTTAATATAATATGAGCATGTACGGTTTATTTTTGCATTATGTATCATACAACAATAGTAAGGCTTAAAAAGAACAATGTTAAAGAAATCAAAATGCTTTTTATTAGGTCACCTCCCCCTCCTCCTTTTATGTTTAAGAGTTTTGACACCTTTATCTCCACACACACACACACACACACAAGCACTGTATATGTGCTGAAACCTGCACACACTTTATTCATTCTTTTGAGCAAACCGTACATTCTTAAAAAATTCATCAGCATACAACACGAGCAATCCAAATATCGAAGCATGCTGAACACTATCATAATGATAATGCTGAGCATAATGGTACATTAAGTATACTTTTGTAACTGCCATTGATCTACACGTATGCCCTTTTACACAATTAAGCAAATTATTATCATTCACCTATTAGTTTACCCATAACATTTGGTGCAAAAGAGAGAGATGGTGATCAATAATGGCTCTGTCTGATTATGTGTAACACTTTCATGTGTCCCACTTTATGATCCTGTACCTTACCTTGTACAGAAAAATCTATCCAACATTTTCTGCACAACAGATTTCCTAGTGGTCTTAGTTTTTCCCCCACTTATCCTCTCCATACAAATGCACTACTATAGCACCTTACCAATCACACAGAAGACTAATTTTGAACACAGTAAGCATGACACATCTTGCAAACAGTGTTTTTGTAAAATAAAAGAGCAATGCAAAAAGACAAATTCACATATTAAACTTTATTTGGTATCAAAAAGTGCAATTTAGGAATGCATCATGCTGTAACAAATCAGCATATTACATAACACTTCCAAAGCCAGTGGACTTATCACAAATATATGCTGTCCATCTAAAAATGCTGTAAACACTGGAATTGTATTATGCCTGCACAATACACAAGAGCAATAACAAATAACTTTGTAACATAACATATTTCACTTCTATAACTGAGAATTTCTAAAAATGAACAAGTATGACTACCACATAAAATTTAAAAAAAAAGAAAAAAAGAAGCAAAATGGGGTGGAGAGTATTCACAAATGACATCATTCTATAAAAAGGGAAATTCATCATACTGAGATGGAATGTGATAGACAGGAAGGTGGGATTTGGTTTGTCGAGGTATAAATAACAGGAATGATTTTGGTAGGAAATCAATCCTTATTTTGTTGTTTAATCTCATGTAATGACATAATTGTTCATATGTTATTATGTTTCTTAATTCAAGTCAAGTGAGATGTGTATATATCACGTCACATATTGTTCTCGTGACAAGCACTACTGATGCACGTGCTGTAACAGCAAAATGTATTGGGTTGTCGGAAAAGTCATGACGTATTTTGGCACCCAATGGCGGTTGGGTGGTTTTGGAAGTACTAGAGGCATGCGGCTATGTTATCACTATGGCATTTAACAGGTGCCAGTTCTAGCTGCAGTAAACAATTTACTTCTTGACAGCACAATTTCTGATCATGACTAAAAGTATGCTGGCTTTACATGGAAAAAGTTTCCAGTAATTGCACATAAGTAAAAAAACATGACAGCAGAAACTAATAATCTAATACAGATGTGTGTGTGTGAGTTGGCTTTAATAACCCTAATACATTTACTGAAAATGAGATCTAAGTATAATAGGTACATTAAATTTGATTTCTGTGGTAAAACCATTGTAAACATTGGCCTGCAACACGAATCAGAAAATTATTAGGCAATGCAATTTGACCATAGGGTCAGCTTGATCAACAAAAGCATACAATATTGGTCTGGTACATTTTATAGAAATATGAACAGTCATCTTAGATATGTAACTGACTTCAAAACTATTAAAGTTTTACTTTAAAAAAACAACAGAAAAAACAAAAAAACAACAACAAAATATTTATGCCATGTTAGAAGTGAAGAGATATAAAACAGTGAAGTGTTTAGGTTCTTGCCAATTAGACATTTTAGGGGGATCAGATTTTGGTAACAGATGCAGTAAGAAAGGCGTAAAAGACAAATGAGAATTAGCATGATATCATTTATGAATACCTCAGTTACATTAAATCTTAACTAAGAACATGCACTACATGAATGAAAAAGGACAGCTGTCTTTAGAAAAAGCTGAAGATATAACAACATCAACATTTTGCTACATGAGGATGAACAAGTTGCAATTCCTCTAACTGCATAGATTAGACAATAAGAACTAGATCTGGTCCACTGGAAATGCAAATGAAGCATATCTGCAGAAAACCACGTGTAAAAAATTAGGCAAAATTTCAGTTAACTAAATCTTTCAAAAAGTAACTGCACATACTGTGGACATATGCAATAAAATGCACATTTCATTGCAATACTGTAACACAAGTAATTTTACACAATACACTGGAAGCAAAAAAGGAGCATCTCTTAAATGATGGCTTTGCTTCCACAACATGCAGCAGCAAAATTTTCAGATTTTGGAAATTGTGCAAACCAGAACAAAAATTTATCACACGCATAAGCAAAAAGTCTTCACATCAATTTTAAGAAACCAATGCCAACATAAAAACCATATTTTCTATGGATGAAAATATTTTTTTCCACCTGATTCCAAAAATTTTGGGAATTCTTTCTATACTGCTGCTGGTTGAGATAAACTGGAAAAATATTAGACAACTGTAAAAAAATATGGTGTATATCAAACTGAGAAATAATTTAAATCATACTTTCACAGCATGGAATAGGAATGCAGACAAAATTCTGTTGGAACTACACCACTGTTTGATAGGATTAGAATTTTCAATGGCTGTGAATGGGATATGAACTCACATACATCCAGACTTAATTGCATATTTTGTATACACAGCAGAAAAGATGGCACAACAAATGTAAACACAAAAATTCACATTAACAAGTCTAATCAGGTACCAAATCAAGAAGCTCAATGAGTTCATTATGAAATATATGACATCACAAGCATTGCCTGCTGTACAATGAAGTATGAACAGTGAACACCAGAAAGGTGGCAATAAGTATCATTCATATAGTAATTCTTTCTTACTATGTAAAATTACAGGAGGAAATTTGCAAAAACTTCTGACTAGACAACAGCCTTGATCAATGCAGAAAAAATGGTGCAACCAATCCAGACCATGTGGATTGGTTGCACCATTCCACATGACTTTGTCAAGTACTATTTACAAAGTCAAACTTTTTCAAGTACTTTTCAAAGAGCATACAAATCATGTAACTGAAAAATCGTATAAACAAAACTGGGAAAGTTCAACATTAAGGACAATTCAGAATTTTTGGATCAGTGACATTTTACATATAAATGAGAAAAACATTAGTGAGAAACATATAAACAAGGTTCTACTGTATCTACATCTCCCAGGTTTTAAATCTTAACATGGCTGAACAAGAAGTCTGAAGCTTGTGCCCAACACTAATGAATTCCTTGAGGTTATACAAAATAGTTAGTGGAAGAAGACAGGGAAAGATTGAAAAGAGAGAAAATTTGCACACATTTTTAATTTATATACCCCCCCCCCCTTCCCTTACCTAGTTTTTTTGTTTTTTTTAAACAAGAACAGCAATTTTTGTATTATACTCAATTGACAGAGGAAGGATTACTGCAGATGGTTTGCAAGATGGAAAATAATTTTAAAGCCCCAAACTTCCAGACAGTTAGCGTAGTATTTGAATAAGCAAAATTATGTTGGTTCAAACTGCATAGAATGTATGTGTGGACAGGGGACTATGAAATTTGTTTTCTCTACTGATGAGGAAACCCACAAAATTAATGATGTTACTGGTTTCATTGTTTATGATGTTACTGGTTTCGTTTTTTATACAGCTGGCGAGAAAAGTTTACTTTGTAGAGATTAAAGTTTGCAAGACTGAACATGTTAAGGTTCTGTCCAAATTATACAACAATCATCAACATACTACGGGCAGCGTTTGCACAATATTCTCAATATGCTGCAAAAAGGTTTCAGCAGCAAAAGGATGTAATGATGAACCCATAGTACACCTTGTAGCTCATGGAAAAATAGATGGCTAAAGGCAAAACATGTTTTAATCAAAACAGCAGAGGCAATCATAAATAGCACAAATAGTTCAGTAGGTATGCTTACCTTTATCCATGAGATTTTGTATGAGAAGTATTAAAGAATCAAATAAAGCTGCAGATGGAAACAAGAACTTGATGTTCAACTTAAAACGCAATTTCAGCTTCATCATTTTATTGTTTTATGTGTTCTGAAATTATTATTCCATTCCAAATATGAACAAGGCAAGTCAAAAACATTTTGCTCCTGTAATTTTACACAATAAAAATTTTAGTGTGAATGAAAATTTTTACCTTTCTAGTTGAAAATATTACACGAAAAGCATTTCTTCAATTATGTAACCACCACTAATAAAATTATGCTCTTTCTCCAATTAGCAAATAAAACTCATTTAAAATGTTACATTAAATGACACATGCATAGTTAAGGTCACTGAGAGATTTGGAGTGACAGTCACATCAACGATCACAAAGAAATCCGTAAAAAAACTGTGTGTGTGTTTTGTTCCTTGTTTGTTGTGGGGGTTTGCAACATGGAAAAGAAAGTGTAACTTCAGAATATCGGAACTGCTTTGTTTGACTCCCTTTGATGGGAATCAAACAAAGCATCTAAAGCAATATTTTGCAATATACCAGGACAAAGGACTTCTTGTGCCATTACTTAAATTCTGGTTGAGTTACTGGAGCTGCTCATCAAATTCTTTTCTAAGAGCATAAGTTACCTAGGCATCAGTAAGGCATCAGTAGTTTTCTAAGAGCATAAGTTACCTAGGCATCATGCACATCAGGAATAACCACAAATAAGAAAAATCATAAAAAGTCAATTTTTCTCAATAAAGTAAAAATTAGACTAAAAAATACTAACAGATATTGTACAGAACTGAGCACATTCCATATCGAAAATGAGTTAATTTTTTCTTTACACTTTTTTTTTTTTTTTTTTTTTGGTGGGTGGGGAAAGAATAGTTTTTTCTGCAATACTATGAGGCATATTCAGAAAGTAAGTACAGTTTTGTGAACATTTTTGCTTCAGTGTGGCAGTCGTGACATTGCGCATGTGCACTGACTTCTCTAGTTTGTAGGTAAGCCACAGACACTATTATGAAAACATCACATCGTGTTTGCATGTTGTTCTGTGCATTTCACATGTTTAAGATTGAGCGGCCTACCGACTGTGAGAAAAGGTCCAATAATTCGATTTTTGAATGCAAGAAATGTGAAACCGGATGACATTTGTCAGATTTGTGAGGTCTATGGTCAAACTGTCTGGAATGATGGAATGGTGAGAGAATGGGTCAGACAGTTTAACAAAGGTCGTAAGAACATACACGACAACAAGGAGAGGAGCAGCCAGCCATTTGTGGTCAACAATGATTTGGTGTGTGTGGTCCATGAAAAAGTTCACGAGGACAGATGTTTTACAATTTTGGAGCTTTCTTTGCATTTCCAGCCAATTTCAAGGGCTGTTCTCTATGAAATTGTGACAGATTGTTTGGGGTTTTGGAAATTGTGCTCACGCTGGATGCCAAAGATGCTCTCTCAGGAGCACAAAAGCAAGCGAGCTGGCAGTGTGTTGACCTTTTTCATAGAACACAGTGCGCATGGTCATTGGTTTTTAAGCCATATCGTCACAAGTGACAAGACATGGGTGTCCATGTGAGGGTGGAATCGTAGAAACAATCCATGGAGCGGTGACACACCTCACTGTCGTAAAAGAAGAAATTCAAGCAGACAATTTCAAGCTGCAGGATCATGTGCTCAGTTGTTTTTTTTGTTGTTGTTGTTGTTGATAGGCAAGGAGTTTTGCTTGTTGAATTCTTGCCTAAAGGCAAAACAATAAACGCATGAGCTTATTGTGAGATCCGGGAGAAACTAATTCAGGTGATTCAGGACAAAAGTTGCGGGCATGCTTACTCGCAGCGTTGTCTTATTTTGTGACAGTGCTTGGCCTCACATTTCTGCACAGACTCAAGCACTTATCACATCATTTGGCTGGAAGCAAATGGACACCCCTCCCACCCCCGTACAGCCCAGGCCTAGTACCAAGTGACTATCACCTGTTTTATATCATCTGAAGAAGTTCCTTGCTGGTCAGTGTTTCTTCAATGATGATGGTGAAGTCAAAGGAGCAGTGCAGAAGTAGCCAAATAGTACGTACTTTCTGAATATGATTTGTATCATATGATTCTTTTGTATATGCTAGAGAAATGAAACACGACAGAATTATGTGCAGAGAGTTAATTTTGACAAAGCAATATTTGGCATTTAGTGAAAAAAATATTTACCACATTTTAAAAACACACACTACAGCATACAAAATTTAGGAATATAAATAAACCACAAGATATGAGTGCTCCTATAAATATAAAAACATTTTCCTTTAGTTACTTTCACATGGATAATTATACTTTTCCTTCCAGTGTCCAGATTATCAGCAAATTCAAACGTAAAAGGCAACATTTATAAGTTTCCTCACAAACACTGCTGGTTAGATTTGACAAACTAGAAATTGAAGTTTGTTCAGAAATATCAACTTTGTTTGCTAAATGATATGAAAGTATGATATCTGTCCTAATGCCATACCCCCTCCCCATTTCTTCATAAAGCATATTAAGCTCCAATTCACCCATACAGAGCTGTAATCTGGATTAAACTATACAAACTATTCTTACAAGAGCAGAAAGGCAATTTTCTTTTCTGCAATGATTTTTTTAATTTTTTTATTGCGCTCATCCAACTACTACAAGTAGTGACTAAAACAAAATTCTTGTTGATGTGGAATCAATTACAGGTGAGACAGAGGATTTTAAAAGATATATATGCCATAAAAAAAATGCAAATTCCAAATTCCCTCTGCAGTAGTTTAACATTATTTTTCCTTTGTTTTCAAGTATCTTGTTTAACATCACAAAACTTCTTTATATTACAAATAAATCCAGTTACCTGTAGTATGTATGATGTGTCACAGCACCACAATTCTTAGCAAAAGGAAAAATAATTTTGGGTACTGACCACTATAAAAGTCATGTAAGTTTTTATGCTGCTGTAAATCTTCAGTCACCCCCCATGAAGTAAATATGTGAAAGTGCAACATAACACAATTCCAAAAATACCAGTAATTTTAAGTATGTCACTAAATTTTATTATAAAAATATACTCACATTAAGTATGTAACAACTTTCACACTCACACCTGACAATCTGACATGTAACACCAACAATGTGACACTTTGTTATGCACACTGATGCATTTCATAGATAGACAGCAGTTCAATTTGGTGCACCTTTTTATTTTTCTGTGTTGCAACCAATATATATATAATACATTTTAATTTTTTGTTCTAACTGTAATTCAGCCTTATAGCTCTGTATGCTCATGTTCGACTGTGTCTGGTTCATGTGGCATAGAACACATAGCAGGGGTGCTAAATTCAAAATGATACTCGCATCGATTGGGCTCACTGGACCCTAGCACTCTGTTTTCCAATCCACACTGTAGAGCAACCTGAAAAAGAATGATTTTAACTAAGACATTACTACCACAACAAATCTGTTGCACAAAATTTCATAAAATTGAGTTAACAACATTACCACCACCCAGACTGAGGTGTAACGCACACATCAACTGAAAAAAAAAAAGCAACTGATTTGTAATCTTTCACTTTTCCCTAGAACCCCTCAAGAAAGCTTCAAAATTGCAGATATATAATACACACATGTGTTTAATTATCAAATACAATACTACCTCACAAGTCACTATCACCTAGAAGAAAAATTCTGAACACATTAAGTACTGCTAAATCTTGTAACTCTTATCTCCCCAAATCTACAAAGCATAATAAATACAGACATTTAACGTGGACCAGGAAATTCAAACAAAGGTCTTCACTCTTTCCACGTTCATAAGTGAGTCACAGAAAAATTCTCATTGGCCGCCACCGGGAGTCGAACTCAGAGTCTTCCAGTTACACGCCGGATAGGCTTCCGCTACACCACAGCGGCCTCGCATTTCTCCGGCCTCGCACACACTAACTGCCAACGAATTTCTCCAGACTCACACACGCTACCTGCCAACTTGGCTTGGCAGTTAGTGTGTGTGAGTCCGGAGAAATTCGAGGCCGCTGTGGTGTAGCGGAAGCATATCCGGCGCGTAACTGGAAGACCCTGGGTTCGACTCCCGGTGGCGGCCAATGAGAATTTTTCCGTGACTCACTTATGAACGTGGAAAGAGCGAAGACCTTTGTTTGAATCTACAAAGCATTTTTCTAGTTAGTCCTCTACAAACAGAAGTAAAATGACAAGTAAAGGCAATTTTATTGTATTGACCAAAAACACAGTAACACTTACATAGTTATTATTTTTCAAAGTAGTTTCCCTGCAGTTCCAAACACTTTCAGTAACGGTCCACAAGCCTCCTGATACCATCAGAGAAGGCTTGCCTGCTGTCCCTGGGAAGCTTTGTATGTACAACTTCTTTGACTTCTTTGTCACTATCAAAACAACGATATGAAACACTTCTTAAAAATGGACAGATAAAATGAAACTGACTTGGTGTAAAATTCAGGCTTTAATGTGTATGTGGAAGAAAGTCAGACATGTAGGTCTGAATTGTCACCATGGTTGTAGCAATGTATGGTAGCAAGCATTGTTGTGATGCAAAAGAAGAGTTTTTAACTACAATCCTCTTCTTGTGTTGCAAATTGCAAGTTTTGGCTTGCCTTTTAGCATTGCTGAATGTGTTGTACTGTTAAATGTTTGTCCACATTCCTGATAATGTTCCAAAATAAGCATATATTCTCATACATACCCCAAAACAAGAGTTTAGCAAGATTTTTCTTGACAGAGGGGACACTTTTGAACTTCTTTTTGGCTGGGGATGAAGGGTGTTTCTACTTCACACTTTGTCTCTTGCTCTCCAAGGTCAAAATGGTGCACCCAAGTCTCATCCCCTAGTGACAATCCTTTCCAGTAGTAAATTGGGATCTTTGTAACACCAGACCTGCCAACCTCTCAGAACCAAAAGATGTAACACTCAGATAGAAAAATCATAACACGACGTGTGCTGATGATTTTTGAAGCCTATTTCAGCCATATAAATTCTTGATGATCAGAATGTAGGGATTTTCCCCCTACATCAAGATCTTATTGAGAAACTAATTAAATCTAATCAGCAAACACTTTCATGTTGTTAATTATTAAATTCAATATTTAACATTTCAAACATATTTAAACAAAAATCTTAAATTGTTCAGGAAAATGTATTAATATGAAACCATTAGAAAACTATAATGTAGCTCATGGATTTTTGCTTTCCATTAAAAGTAAGGAAACATTAAATTTCACACATGACAACCATTAAGAAATCTACCTTTTATTTAAACCAACATGTGTGGCTGATTTTGCTTTTTTTTTTAAATTTAACAGAATATTTTTAATGGAAGCAAGGTCCAAGCATACCGGTTTTTACAATTATAAGTGATTCATGAAGTACTCAAAGAGCCTTTTACATCAATCTTATTTCTCCTTACTAAACTGAAAACTTTCACATGAGGCAAGGTTAAAATCCCTAACATGACTTCACAAAGTCTGCTATAAAGAAATTTGCCACAAGAGCTCTTTTATTTTGATAATAAATACCATTGTTCACTAATACTTTTGTTATTTGAAATGTTATCTGGAAATGATGCTATTTGAAATTTCAAAAATTCACTTTCTATGGCATCAACAGCTTCAGGAATTGTTTCATTCTCACACTTTAAAAGGAGACATGGAAACATATCTATTACATACTGAAATGACAAAAAATTAGACTGTTCTCTCCTAGAAACATCAGCAACCTTTACCCATTCAATATGATGTCGACACAGCCAGAACTGAGTTAACCCTAACAACTGGACATAATCGAAGTAGGGTACAATTTTTGACGAAATGGCTCTTGAGCTAACCGTAACAACTGACCATATTGAAGCAAGATACAAATTTGGACAAAGAAACTCTCAATAACTACTGACGTTGGACTGAACACGCACTTCCGTGAGTAACATTTTTAGGACTTTTAACCGATTTATATTTTAATTGAATAAGTTAATGCACCACCACAGACAGTATCCACTTTACAGAACATGTAAAACAGAACTTACAGACGTCAAAGCGTCTTCCTGAAGAACCTTGTGGTCACGTAATGGTATGTGAACTTTATGATAGAATCACATGAGATATAATGAAAATCTAAAGGTAGCGTAAAACTTGAATAATTCAAAGTCAAGACCTATAATTGCAATGAGCATAAAATACTACTATCAATTAAAACAAACATCAAAATACAGCATATGGCACAGATATAGATATCAAGCAAAATGCAAGACACAAAAAAGTAGGTAAGGAGATAAAGCACCTCACTCTGTGTATTTGGTAGGTTAGCTGGTTGATCAGTTAAGTCAGTCACTTATTCCTCCTCTCCCCTCTCCTCCCAGGCACACAGAGGAAGTACAGAAAACACATTTTTAGTAATATGGTTGCAAAGGCAACAAGAACATAGTACTAACTGACTCCTGCTTTCTGAGTGTGCACTGTTTTCCTAATACCCACTACTGGTAACTGTAAACATGCTTAAGTTAGAGCATGACCTAATACTCAAAGTGATAAAATCTGCTTTAAAATCATATTTTTTCAAACACCATTAGTTTTAAATTAAACTACAGATTTGTAGCATGATCAATTATACAATGTTGGTGTCAAGATGCAAAATAAAATATCTGAATAATTACTATAACAGATCTTGAAGGTCCATTCCAGCAAACTTGTCCATTTTCAAACTTCATTTTCGAGTACTTATATTCTGGGCCTATCCACAAACCCCATCGCCTGGAGAGAGAAAAGAGAAAGAAATGAAACAATTTCAAGAATTATAGGAACCATGATCAAAATGAATGTTACATAGCATCTACATTACAACAAATAAAAACTGAATTTAAACAAAATTCCTGTTAATTTTGATGTTGAAATAGATGAAAATTTTAAAGTCATACACCATACATTTTTCACTACACTAGTAAATTCATATGGCTTTTCCTTTTGTTAATTTGAGTTTATTTTGCATTTGTGATAAGACAGATATCCATTTGTTATGTTCATTTGGTTTTACAAGAACTTTACATATGTGTGCATATATAAAATTATATGCTTCTTTCTAAGTAATAAGTCTCAGTGTATGCTTGTGGTCAATTTGAAGGCCTACATGGTGAGAAGAGGCAAATTTCTTCAAGGTGCTTGTGACAGAAAGCATATACAGGATACCTGTCATACATTCAATACTTTGAGTTTGATCTTCACGGCTATTTCTTTGTTTTCACTTTATGTCAACTTCATACGCAATAGCTTCACTCAATCACTGAATACAAGGCACATTCAAAACATAAATACTATTTGCAAATATTTTTGCTGCAGTGATGATATTGCTCATGCATGCTGACTTCCCCACCGGTGGCCAGCCACAAACACCATTATGAGAACAATGATGTTTGCATTCTGTTATGTGTGTTTAACAAGTTTAAGAAGACTGAGCAGCCTTCTGACTGTGAGATAAGGTGTGTAATTCGATTTCTGAATGCAAGAAATGTGAAATCAGCTGACATTCATTGCCAAATTTGTGAGGTCCATGATCAAACTACCATGAGTGATGCAATGGTGAGGGAATGGGTCAGACAGTTCAATGAAGGTTGTGAGAATGTGCCCAACGAGGAGCAAAGAGGTCGACCATCTGTGATCAATAATGATTTGGTGCATGCAGTCGATGCAAAAGTTGTGAGGACAGACCCTTCATAATTTCGGCGCTTTTTTTGCATTTCCTGAACATTTCAAGGACTGTTCCCTGCGAAATTGTTACACATTGTTTGGAGTTTGGGAAACCATGCTCACACTACATGCCAAAGATGCTTCCCAAGGAATGCAAAAGCAAGCAGGTTGGCAGTGTGTTGACCTTTCTCATGCAATACAGTGAGCAAGGCGATGGGTTCTTGAGCCATATCGTCACAGGTAATGAGACTTGGGTGCCCCACGTGAAGGTGGAATTGTACAAGCAGTCCATGGAGTGGCAGCACACCTCGCTGCCGAAACAAGAAATTCAAGCAGACATTTCCAAGCTGCAGGATCATGTGCACAAATTTTTTCGGACAGGCAAGGAGTTTTGTTTGTTGAATTCTTGCCTAAAGGCAGAACAGTAAACTCATCAGCCTATTGTGAAACCTTGAAGAAACTGTGTCTCGTGATCCAGAAGAAAAAGATGTGGCATTGTCTTGCTTCATGACAACGCTCGGCCTCACATTTCTGCACAGACTTAAGCACTCCTCACGTCATTTGGCTGGAAACAAATAGAACACTCCCACCCCATAGCCGATATTTAATGCCAAGCGACTATCACCTGTTTTATCATCTGAATAAGTTCCTTGCTGGTCAGACTTTTCTTCAGGGATGATGATGAAGTCAAAGGAGAAGTGCAGAAGTGGCTGCCTTCACAGGTGGATTTGTTATACAACGAGGGAATACAAAAACTGGTGCCCTGGTATGATAAAATGCCTCAATAATGGTGGAAACTACATAGAAAAGTAGTTTTAGGTATGGTGAATAAGATAAAAATAACATTTTTTGCAAATACATTCTCACTTAACTTCAATAGCCAAACAGTACTTACTTTCTGGTAGAAAGATTACATGCAACCATGAACTAACTCTGTAACTGGAGGTAAACACCATATTTTAAATAGGCAAATCAACTGCTGTTGGTTGCTAAAAAATACTCAGTTCATATTCATGTGCACTACGTTTTACCTGTACACCATTAGAAACAATGGTATTAATGATACTTATCATGAATACAACACACACAGCCCTACAATTAACAAGTGGACATCTGCATGTCTTCAAAATAACATTTATTTCATCATCATAATTAGTGTTCTGTTTCTTGACAGTTACAATGGTATCTCAACCAAGTTTTCTTTCTCCAGTTTCCTTTGCTTCTTGCTTCCTTCTCCATTTCTTGATAGCCTCTTGTGCTCATTATATCACCAAGCATCATTAGTTGTCTCCTTCCCCTTGTTGCTTTCCTTCAATTTTCCCTTCTGTTATTCTTTTCAACAGGCTGTCTCCTCTTAACACATGTCTTATCCAGTTATATTTTCTAATGGTCTTTAGTAAATTCCTTCCTTCTTCAACTCTTAGCAATACTTCATTGGAAATTTTTTCCATCCACTTTATTTTCTCCATTCTTCTCCATAACTACATTTTAAATGCCTCCTATATTTTAGCGACTTTCTTCCCAATTGTCCACATTTCCACCCCACATAAAGTTATACTCCAAATATAGCACTTAATAAGCCTTTTCTTAAATTTTTTATTCATTTTATTTATAAACAATTTTTTTCTTTCTTTTATTTCCATGTCACATTTTCTTTATTTACAGAAAATTTAATATTGTAGGCTGAGCCCTTTGGCCCTTATGACAGCCTCTAGTCTTCGTAGAATACTTTCCAGCAGTTCTTTTGTAAATGTCTGCTGATATACTTCACCATTCAGCCTTCGAAGCAGTGACCAGTTTAGCTTTATTTGGTGGGCCATATCTTCTTTCACATACCCAATAAACTAAATTGTTCCAGATATTGTCTACAGGGTTCAGCTCAGGACTCCAGACTGGCCAGTCAAACCTTTTGACACCCATGTCTTCAAACCAATCTGTACAAGCAGTATGATATGGTTTGTCCAGCTTATAGAGGTATGGGGCCCTTCCTCAAAATACTGCCACAACACTCTCTCAGGTAGTGCATAATTGTCCAGGACCTCTAGGCAGAGCTCAGCATTCATGGTTTGGTCCAAAACAAACTAATAGGAGCAACACGAACCACAAAAAATAGCCCCATATCATCATGCTGACATGACCAAACCATTGTCAGGACATGCAATCTGGGAGGTACCTTTCTCCCAGCATCCATCACACCCAGGAATGGCCACCAGACTGGTACACTGTGCATTACGACTCATCAGTTCAAAGCACAGTCGTTCATTGGTCTACAGTCTAAGCTGTATGCTCCTTACACCAGACTAATCAGTGTGTGGAATTAGTCAAAGTGATAAGCTGCTTCCGGATAGCTGCTCAACTGTGGTAACCCATGTCATGCAGTGATCTGTACTGATGGTAATATCAGTTGCAATAGTCTCACATAGGTTTTGCTTGATTTGCATTTTGAGCGGACAGTTCTCTGCAGAGCTTGTCAAGTTCAGTTAGCTTCAAGGGTCTACTGATTTCTTGGCTGTGCTACAAAGTTGTTACCAGACCGGATTGTATATTACACTTTTGGGTTCAATGTTTATGCCTAGTTGCAACTCACTGTGGAAAATATGTAGCAAATAAATAGTTCAGAAAGTTGTTTCACAAAAGTACTAAGATTGGTTGCAGTATTAAATAAGTTCTTTATTACAATCTAATGCTTGTTAGTTCTGAAATTATCCTACTCGGTTGTTACTTGAATATCTCAGTTGTTATTTTTTCCATTTCCTACACTCTTTCTTACTTACTCTAAATTTCATGTAACTAACCTTCCACATTACCTAATTTAAACCCGACTAAAAGTGCTTCTCAGATCAATCATTCCTCATGGCTCTGTCCCTTTTTCAGACTCCTCTTTCTCTCTCTGACCCCCCTTGGTGTCTGTCTTCGCTTGAAGGCAAATGCGCCCAACGCTTTCAATGCAATAAAACAATTTAGCCGTCCCGAATGCACTTGCTGATGACAATGTACACGATCGCAGCGTAGGCCATTGAAACTTTTTAAGCACTTAAGGTCGCCCGTGAATACAGCTTTAGAACATTTAATTACCAATTGCAGGTGATAATAGTTCCTTTCGAGTATACCGCTTGAAAACTCCTTGCTTGGAAATGAATATTTAAATATTTTAAAATCTCCTACGTCTCCGTAACAGCTGATTCAGCACCAGTCATTGCATATCACTTTAACAACAGTTGACTTAGGGATCTTCAATGCCACTGAAATGTCACATACAGAATGAATGTTTATATGACACCCTATTATCAATCCACACTGGAATTCAGTTAACTCCATCAATTGAGGCATCTTGCATTCACAGTCGTGCTATTGACCCATCATAGCCCTACAAGCATATTTATAGTCTGTATGTGGAGCTCATGTAGCATCTAATTCATTATCAATAGAGGGGTGTCTGGATATTAATGGTAAGGCAAAATATTTTTAACAAACTGTAGACAGTTAAAACTATAGTATCTTACCCTAAGCTTATTTCTAAACCACCGGATTTCGGAATCTGACTGGCTTTATCAAATGGGCAAAGTCTGTAAGTGTATTCCCTGTCATCGTAATCAAAACATTGTCCTTTAAGAACAGCAAACTCTTCTTCTGGTCCAAAATCCCCTTCTATGTCAGTTTCTACTTGCCTAGAAAAAGTAAATATTAAACTTTATTCAAAGCTGCATAAGAAAATGCATAAATGACATTAAGTCATAATAAAGACAGCAATATGACATCTGATTTTAATAACTGTCCAGGAAATTTAGCTGAGGTATCATTTTACAAAAATTAACATTTGCAATTTTACCTGAACACATTACCTATATTTTATTAATTTTTAAAAAATAATATTCCATATGTACTTGTGTTCATTTTGTATGTACCCGTGCTTACTTAAACTTATTTTTTAGCTACTAGTTAGTTCTGTATTCTTCAAAGTTATGTTTCACACATATTTTTTTTTTTTTGTCTTTTTTATTTTTCTACACACTGGTAAAAACCAGGGCATAGAATCTTGCACATAATCTGCATTAGAATCTCATGCACAACATACTACTTGATTGACTAATAACTGATATAACCAATTAAAACCATAATTTTATTCTGAATCAGAACGAACCCTGTATACAACATAACTGCTTAATATTTTTCTTTTAGCAATTTTTTTTTGTACTATTTGTCCTGTATTCATAAAACATGATTTTAATATCTGTTATATACTATATATATTTTTTTATTTTCAGTATTTTTGATCTGCAAAAACTTCTACATTAAGAAAACTAAAAGCTCTAACTTTATGATATACTTAATATTCCAGATGGTTTTCTGATTATTTTTAAATCCAAGGTTTGCTATTACTTCACGTTCAAATTCAGCAATACTGCAGCATGACAAAAACAAAATACCATTTCGGTATACAAGCTTCTACCAACATTACATAATACCACATCATCACACCATAACATGACGATACCACAGCTTCAGAAGGGGAATCTCTTATTCACTGAATACCACCTATCGTCATTAGGGTGGAACGGAAATGGCAGTTAAAATACTTTTTTTTAAATTAAGTTTTCTAATAGGGGCAAAAGTTGCCTTTTGGGACCAGTATTAAAGACTGCAAAATTTTAAGGTGGACGTCAAGTAATTTTGCTTCCTATACTTCCAATGGAAAAACTTCTGTACACATTTTATTCACAATTAATGCGTTCCCAAGGATGAAAATTTAAACATAGATTAAAATAACTTCATATTAGAACTTGGAATACTTAATATTTTCTAAAACATAACCATAATTATATTAAAAATCAATAACGTTTCCTTTGGTGGTGTTGAAACCAGAAAAAAGATAGCGTGACCTGTACTTTGATGATGTCAGTAGACAAACAAATGTTGGATTACATAATTATGGTTATGTTTTAGAAAATATTAAGTATTCCAAGTTATAAAATGAAGCTATTTTAACTGATGTTCAAATTTTCATCCTTGGGAATACGTTAATTGGGAAGAAAATGTGTACACAAGCTTTCCCATTGGAAGTATAGGAAGCAAAATTACTTGAGGTCCACCTTAAAGCTCTGTGAAAATGTTTTGAGAGGTGCCGCAAGATCCTTAAAAAATGAGATTTTATGTAAAAAATACAAAATTTTCAAGAATTTTTCAATAACTATATTTTTAACTTAACCCCTTTTAAATAATATTTTTGACAAATATAAAACCATATTGTTCATGTAAACTTTTACAAGTGCCCCAAGAAGGAATTAATTTGTGTACAATGAGTTTATTAATATATCACATTTTTGTTATTCTTTATGGAATTTCAATGGATACAAGTATTCTATCCAAAACTGATATAAATACTTTGACGTGCAAAAATTAAGGACAAAACGGTTTTTTGAATGTAAAGTCGTGCAGAAGTGCTCCACATCGATTCAAATCATACCATAAGATCCCCAAGATGTAAGAATATGGGACACGTGAGCAAAACCATCCAAACAAGGATTCCAAAGGATACAAAGGCACTTTATTGAAAAGGTAGCTTCGAGCACAACTGGACAGAAGACAGAAACGTCCATGTGACAGGCGGCTGCCAAGAAAAATCCAGTCTTTAGTAGGGGATATGATCACCCCTTACTGCGTTGCAGGATGTACAACGTCTGTCCATGCTGAGGACGAGGTTGTCAAGGAGCTGTTGAGGCATCGCGGCCCATTCCTCTTGTAGCGTCAATCGCAGCTGCGGAACGTTGCTGGCGGCTGGTGACGTGCTGCCAAGCGTCTCCCGAGAAGGTCCCACACGTGTTCGTGTTTGTGAGGCAGGAGAACCTCGGTACAATAGCGGACACCAGTGACAACCTCCTTGGAAGATGTGGAGGTCAGTACGGCTACCAAGCATTATACCGCCCCAAACGAGAACTCCGCCACCTCCAAACCGGTCCCTTTCGATGATGTTGGAGGTGTGATTGTGTATTCCCTGCTCTCTCCAGATGTGTATACGTCCAGAATAACTCGGCAGACTAAATCGGCTCTCATCTGTAAAGAGAACTCGACCCCATAGCTGATATGTCCAGTTCTTGTGTTCCTGGCACCACAGAAACAGCAGTCTCTGATGAGCAGGCGTTAATGACACACACCATACTGGTCGTCGTGCAAATAGACCACCTTTGTGCAGCCTCCTGGCCATGGTAAAACGCGATAACGGACATCCAGTTGTCTGTTGCATGTGCCTTGCGATTTCTCCCGCTGTCTGCCGTCTGTCTCTTCTTGCCTGTAAGACAATATACCGGTCGTCTGCCGCCGTGGTTGCTCGTGGATGACCACTGCTAAACTCTCGGACAGCTGTTCCTGTCGTTTGAAATGCTCTCCAAGCTCGTGAAACGATGCTGTGAGCGATCCAGAACTCCTCGGCCACACTAGTCACACTTCGACCTTCTTCCAACTTCCCAATGACGTGACCTCGGGTAAAGTCATCCAGATGTCGTCTACTGGATTGCCTGTTGGCCATATCATACGGTGGCAGCAACTCGACGTCGTTTAAACCGATGTACATCGTGCAATATCTTTCATGGAATTGCTGAGCATACAGTACACCGCCCGTGTGCTTTATACCCTTCCAACACCCCCCCACGTCATGCTGCATATATTCGCATGCCCTACCGTACCGGACCCTAGTCTATTTCCTGAGTGGTCTTTCGGTCCGTTCTGCCTGCTCGTTCCGCTGTTATGCTAATTTCTCCTCTTCGTCCTTAATTTTTGCACACCAGTGTACTATACTAGCAGATGTATGTGTTATAAAAGCAACAGACAATAGACATTCATTACACGATGAACTTTATCAATATATTGAGATAAATACTGCAAACACTCAACAGAATATGGAAATTTTTTTAATAACACACTTTTCTTAAGAATGTCACTTACAAAATTGTCACTTTACTTTTATATTGAAATGTTTCTTAGTTTCAAATTTTTGGCATCGATTTCTGAGACTATTTTTGATTTTAAAAACCCATCTCTTGCAGAGGCCCCATACACGGCTAACAACGATTCAGTAACTAACTTCACCATTCTTTCAACAGCTTGTGTGTGACATGGTCAACAGGGAAAGTCTATTGATTGAAGGCCTTCATTAGATTGTGCTGTACTTGTTATCAATAGTTTTCGTTCTGCATCACTAATATACTTGGTCATTGGCGGCTCTGTTAACTTTGATGGCATTCCAAGTGATCATATCAATATAGTTTTCTGCTTTGAAGTTAATAGCTGGAATAACAAACTTTCTTATTCCTCCTTTGTGTTCCATCCTCGCTTTTAGTAGTCGACATAGGCCTAGTCTCTCACATGTTTGCATTGGTCAGTTATCAAGCACAGTAGGTTTTCAGGCGCTGCAAAGTAGCCATTTCTTTGAATGACTGGATCAATTACATTCCGGAGATGCTCCGGAAGGTAATGGGAATATTTTATAATAAATCTCCATAAGTGCTTTGAGCCATGAATACATGATGGTTTCAGCTTCATGCAGAACCAGAGAGGTGCATATACTTTAAGAATGTATTCTACCATTGTGCAAAGATTTTCTGTCCCCACATACAAATGAAGTATGCCATTTGCCATTGTCAGCCATCTTGAATGTGCAAGTTTTCCTGGTTTCTTTTTTGGATTGGAGGTTTAACGACCACCGTGAGCAACTCAATGGGCTATAAGCAGTCGCCCGTCCCTAATTTAGGGTCACTGGTTCCAGGGAAGGGAGAGAGCCAGTGCCATAAGACAAACACAACATCCATGCCTCACCGGGATTCGAACCCGGACCTCTTTCGGACGAATGATCAGAGGCCATCGCTTAGACCACTGCGCCACCGGGGCGGCTTTCCTGGTTTCCTCATGGATAGATCATAATGGCACACACTGCTAGAGATTGCATGGCACATTTCCAATCAATATTTTTGGTCTGTGCTCATGCTCATGTCATCCCTAATTTTCAAGGGAGGCAGGTTGTTTTCAATTGGAGCAAATTCAATTACAGGTAGTTCCTGACAATTCAAGTTTCTTGCCTATTTCACCACCAAACTCATTTGGTCCTTTTGTCTTTACATCCAGAAAACAAAAGAGGTGGTATGAAATAGACAAATTATCCATTGTACTGGCTTTCCTATTTCTTTTCCTAATAAAGAGATGACACCATTAATAGCCCCAGTGTTAGTGACAATTCCATCACATCCTACAGTAGTGATGTCTAAAGAACGGTTATTGTCATTAAAAAATGCCACAATGCTATCCTTAATATTATTTCCAGAACTAGAACATGGTGTTACATGCCCCAAATTCTTCGATGGCTCCTCAATAAGTGACACATATTCTTCTACAATGGTTTTCCTGTAATATTTGCTCCCTCTCTTTTCTTGTATTACAGTTTTGTCTTTTCTTCCATCAAAATCAAGTCCTGTGTTTGTTGTAATTACAGAGGGTGAGTCGAAAGTTTTGCAATATTTGCATAAATGCATGTGCTGCGGCAAATATGTCGCATATTTAAACTAGTTCAAGTCGCACACGACAGTCAGTTGAAAGGGATATAGAGTGGTAGTCATTGCTGTGAAACAGCAATGCATGTTGTCGTTCTGTCTGTGGTTGGGACGCCTAAAAGATGAACAGCCACAACCGGCTAATTAGGGAACTTTTGCTTTACAAGTTTGAACTCTGCCATAACACTGCTCAAGCAACACGAAACATTTGTCATGTGTAAGGGGAAGGTTCCATGGACCACAGCACTGCAACCAAATGGCTCAAGAAATTTCGCTCAGGTGACAGAAACCTCGACGATCAGCCAAGGTCAGGTAGGCCGCGAACCGTGGATTCTGAGGCCGTGCTCCAGGCCGTAGAGGCAAATCAGACAACCAGCACTTGGAGATTATCAGGCAAGCCGGGCATATCACAGATCACCGTGGTTCATCACCTTCAGGACCTCAGCAAGGTCTACAGGAGCTGCCACATTGTCCCTCATGAACTGATGCCAGCTGAAGCAAACAGCAGAGTGGAAGTGTGCATGACACTCCTAGAAAACCAGCGCGATGTACGTTTCATCAAGAGAATTGTTGCGCGCAACGAAAAGTGGGTCTATTTCTGTAACCCTAACACGCAACGGCAGTGGTTGAGCCCGGATCAGCTTCCAGAACCTGTTGCCAAACGTGGGCGCTTTGAGCACAAGGTAATGCCCTGCATCTGGTGGCATTTCGAGGGGATAATCCATTACGAATTTGTTCCAGATGGTCGGACCATCAACGCCAACCTCTACTCTGAACAGCTGGAGCAGATGTATGCCGTTTTGGAGAAGTACTCGGCACTGCAGAACCGAAAGTGCGCTCTTCTACAGCAGGAAATCACTCGGCCTCATACCGTGCGAAAGACCCGGGCAAAACTCCAGGAACTTGAGGACATTGTACTGATGCTACACCCAGCATATAGTCCGTACCTTGTACCGCCAGATTGTTAACTGTTCCGGCCCATGGTCCTCTTCCTTGCCTGGCGGCACTTCAACAACCAGGAGGAGGTGGCAGTTGGGGTGAAGGAGTTCTTCGTCTCAAAGGACAAGAACTGGTACTGCCACAGAATAGAAGAACCGGCAGTCATCTTTCGTTGTAAAGGTATGTATGAAGACGTAAAGTGATCCAAATATTGCAAAACCTTTGACTCACCCTCTGTATTATGCTCTCCTTGTGGCCTTTTTCAGTTTTTTTTATTCTTTGACCTTTCTCTTCTAATCTTCATTTTATCAATGACTTTACTTTTGTCCTCTTCACTAATAAGGCCAATATCCTGCAGAACTGCACTTGCAATTGCTGCAGCAGTCCTGTCAGAAATACCAGTTCGATCACACACTGAAGCTACAGAAAGCAGTTTTATGCACATTTGTGAGTTTGGTACTGCAATAGGAAACTACGACATTTTTTTACTTCAACTTCCATGTCTGTTTCAGAATAAATGTGCTTGTTATCTATCTCACCTATGACACACTTTCCATCTATCCCATCCATTTCCAGTACTTTTGATTCCTTATAATTTATTTTTCTCTTCAATGCTTATAAGTTTTCTTTTTGTTCTTTCAAGGCTAAATTTTTGGATGTTATAACATCAACTTCACCTATAGCCATTTTCTGGGCCGTTCTTTGACCTTTTAAAAAATCTTGTTCTAATTTCGGAACCCAAAAATAAAATAATAAAAAAAAATTCATAAAAATAATAATAAAGTTAATAAAATAATAATAATAAAGCTAATAAAATAATAATAAATAATAAAGTAAAAAAAATACCCAAAAGTTCAAAAATGTCAAAAAATCACAGAAAGGAAGCATTTCAACCTGTTTGTGGTACTCCATAAAATTTTCCGATTGATTTGATATTTTTTTTGCTCAACTACAGTTGTTAAACATTCTTTTTTTAATAATTATTAGTTATCTGTATTTAAAATTTGTATTTAAAAATATACAAAAAAAAAAAATCACAAAAGTATTAAACTCCAACCTGTTTGTGGCACGCCAAACACTTTTATGATTGCTTTGATATTTTATACAGTTGATTGCATTAGTCAAAGGCAACTTTCTATTTGCTATCAGATATTTTAATTAAATTTTTTTTTTTTTTTTTGTTTCACCCTATGGTCACCTAGTACTCCAGGATGTCAGTAGTTACTAGCCCACAGATTTGCTTCCAACAGTTCTTCAAAACATTCACTCCGGCTAATCAGTATATGCTTCACTGGTACTTCAAAGCAGTTATTCAATCACAGAATTTCAAGACATTTCCAAGACTTATTTTTTTTTCAGGACACATGGTCCAAACGCCCCTACTTGAAATATAGTGAAAACACAGGTCTGTTTAACTGGTAACCAACAACAAACAACCCCCACAGGCTTGAGCAAACTTAATACAGAACGTAGAATTTTGAAAATGATGCTTGGTGCACCTAATAAGAAATTTAAGATCAGGCATAAAAACTGAAATACCCAAACTGTCACTGAAAATGTAACCAGGTTAAATTTTTACAAAACCTTTTACATATATATGCAATAATGATTTTGAAACAAATTTATTTCTATATCGTAACACCCCAGCAAAGAATTGGTGAGGGAGCCTATCTTTTAGGCTATTTCCGGGAAATGGCCACCATCATGAAATCTGCCATATTGGATCAAGGTCAAAATTTTCAAATGGTAAGGGCATGCTGCATATCAAACAAGACCAGAATTTTCTCAGAAATTGATTGCCATAATCAGATTTGACATGTGCTGTGGTTCACAAATTATCAACACAGAAAGTTGAAGTAACCACTGTTTGTTGCAGGTAACTGAAGATGGCATTGATGAAAGAGGAAAGGATTGGGTGATCCTAATGTCTTGGGAATGCAGCTGCCGTATCATAGCCACAGACTTCAACAACCGACACCCAGAAAGATCACCAATTTCACACAGCACTGTCGCATACCTGATATCCATAAATTGCAAGAAACTGGAACTGTGGACAAGCCACATAGTGGTCAGCTGAAAACTGCTATTGACGAGGAAACCTAAACAATGGTCTTGGCATCCTTTGCAAAAGTCCACAATAGCACACAACATCTCGCAGCAGAATGTGGTGTCAGCCATTCTATGGATTCTTCACACTGTTCACTGGCATCCGTTCAAGATTCAGGTGCAGCAACAACTATCAGAGGATGACCCTGGTAGACGTGTTGAGTTCTGCACCTGGGCTTTAGACCAACATCAACGGGATCCCTCATTTGCACAGGGCATTTTGTTCAGTGACGAGGCCAATTTTTATGTCAGTGGTGAGGTTAACTGTCAGAACTACAGGTACTGGAGTGGCAGAAACCCTCACTGGATGGAACCACCCAAAGTCATTGGTAATGTAAAGGTTATGGTATGGTGTGGAATACGGGGTACCCGTGTAATCAGACCCATTTTCATCGACAATAATTTAAATGTTCAGTGCTACCTGGAAATGCTACAGGAAACAGTGTTCTCTTCCCTCCTGAATGAAGATGGCAGTTTCCCCTGTTATTTCCAACACGATGGGGCTCCATCAATGGCTAGATGTTCAATGCCCTGGTCACTGGATTGGCCGGCGTGGCCCTGTGGAATGGCCACCCAGATCTCCCGATCTCATACCACTTGACTTTTATCTGTGGGGTCATCTGAAACATCTGCTATATGCTGAGAAAATTCGCGACAAACACCACCTTCAGCAATGCATCTTGGAGGCCTGTAATCACATTTCCCCCGATATTCTTGTGTGGGTGCACAATGACTGGATCAAGCACCTTCAGCTCTGTGTTCAGCAACAGGGACAACACACTGAACACATCAAATAGCTGTGCATCACAGGGTACTTTAGAAATTATTTCCACTTTCTCTGTTGACAGCTCGTGAACCACAGCACATGTCAAATCTGATTATGGCAATCAATTTCTGAGAAAATTCTGGTCTTGTGCGATATGCAACATGATTCCCTTACCATTTCAAAAATTTGACTTTGATCCAAAATGGCGGATTTCAAGATGGCGGCCATGTTCTGGAAATGGGCTAAAAGATAGGCCTCCTCACCAATTCTTTGCTGGGGTATTAAGGTATTTCATGTTCTATCCCGTTTCTGAAATACAAGGGTGTCCTGCGACTTTTGACTCACCCTGTAGAATAAAAAAATATAAAACTAAAAAATGTATAGTTATAAAATCTATAGTTTGACCATAACTGTTTCATTACTCTTGAAATGTTATCATATACCACAATTAATATATCAATTACTGTTTACATTTAAATATTATGAAACAATGCTAACATTAGATATTTAAGTATAAGGAAATGTGAAATATAGTAAGCTTTTTCTTCTACTAAAGCAAAATTCAAATTGAAAATCAGTACTTCATTTGTCTTTGCTAGAAACTGAACCATTTACTTAACCCATACAGTTGTTCCTACAACAGAATGAGGAGTGGCGTTATCACTTCTTAAAGTTTGATTTCTTTGAAAATGTATGGTTTCCTATTGCTTAGTAATTTCTTGCTACATCAACAGACAAAATGGCATGCATACATTTTCCCTTTTCTATACAGAAATGAGGGAGGCGGGGAAGGAGAATGCGGTTTGGTCAGAAAAATTCGAAATTCTGAAAATCAGAGAATACTCTTTTACCTGCTAGAACTAAAATATTGAAAAAACATCGAAGAAGTGTCATGACATTAAAAACATAAAATAAACAATCCCAAATATTTTTTATCAATCTTAGAACCTTGAAAACATGAAAATAAACTTTACACAGATGTTGAATAACATTACTGTACTTAGATTTTTGTAGTATATTTGATGCTTACCATCACACTCCATACCAAGCCAACGATTCTTGCAGTGACTACAGAGAATACGTAGCACTTGGAAGTGTCTGTAATGGCAATAAACAGGAAACATGTTACCGCAAAAAAAAAAAAAAAAAAAAAAATAATAATTATGAAAATTCCACAAAAACAGAACATTTTCTCAAAAATCAGATTCCCAGATACTGGACTCGAAAACCGGGGAGATAATCTGATTATATTGGGTCACTTTGCAACTGTGCATAAGTGACAACACTAGAAAAATTCAGAACTACAAAATATTGTGTAGGGGCAAAAAATAGGAATGTATAAAATTCCTAGACATGTAACTGAATTTTAGGACATTTCCAGGACAAGTACAAACTATATCAAGTAGTAAAAATGATCGGCAAGACGTATCATCTGTGATGTCATTTTTTTATTTGTTTTAGTTTGTACAGCTCAGCCTTTATTGCATTGTTTTTTACACCATTAAACGGCACACTTGTGTTTCATGATTCCATCTTGTTATAGTTTTTGTTGCATTTTGACATTACATTTTGATTTCTGTTGTTATTGTTAGACAACTACCTGGTGGTCTTTAGACTTCGAGAGAGATAGGCTCTTTGTGCCAGTAAAACCTAACCAACCAACCTCATCAAGTAACACTGGCTTTCCCACCTTCCTTTCTTTCTCATACAATTAACACGATTCCAAAAACACTTTTAGACCATTTTAAGAATTCTTTTCTCGTAATACCCTTAATCTACACATGCCTTTCTTTCTGAATTTGCTAAACACTGCTTTATCTTTAGACAAGCCTTTCTTGTTAACCTACAATAAATGGCTGAGTTGTTTCCTATAGGATCTATTTTCTTTTCCTTGATAGTTTTCCTTATGCTGTCCAACAAGGTGTTATGATTTTGCTATCAATACACGCCAGTCACACCACAAGCTTTTCTGTTGGCCTTGCACAAAACTTTGATACCTGTTTAACTCAACCTCAGATCCTTCACTGTGACATTTCTATTTTGGTACAACCTTCAGTGTTTCACAGAAATCCTACATCCCTTCTATGTCATTCAGTTCACTGACCCTGATGAGTCCTAATATTGCTGCTGGTGCAATACTACTTGACAACTGACCCTAAGCGCTGACACTAATGAAAAGTGAACTTTGCTTATTTTAAAACCTCTGAAAAGTCAAGTACTTATGTTAATTGTGCTTCTTAGAGGCCTTTCTTCTATGATATAGTTAATAGCACTTTGCTATTTTTTAAACATCTTCCCACCAAGTACATTTATGGAAGCTCTCGTGTCAAAAGAAAATAAATCCTTACACACACAACTGATGACGATAGTTCCCAGTCAAAAACAGATTTCTAAGAACCACCCTAGAATATACCTAGCTTTAAAAATTACTATGGGTTCATCATGAAGAACACTTAATTTAAGTGCTGGTGGGATATGGGTGTACCAGTTTCGTACAACAATATATAATGAAAAATAAATTACCAGTCTTAGTAATCAGTGCATTTATGGAGGTGAATAACATTTCTATTCAGGTTAGTTTTTATCTTAACCAGAAGAAGAAGAAGAAGAAAAAAAAAAAAAAAAACTTACTTCATTTCAGTTTTAATTTTCTCCAAATTATCCAATGCATCTTTGAATTCTTTCCTAGCTTGAGCTGCTTCTACAATTACAAATTCAATACAATAAGAATTAGAAAACCAGCAAAAAATCAAAATTGCTTTAGTAAACTTTGCAGAATAAAAATAATTCTTTGAATAAAGCTCATGTTGAGAAATGGCTTCCTAGTTTCTCAATTCAATTACTAATCTAAAACAACTATTATGGGAATTTTACTAGGAAATTTTTCATTTAATTGCAAATTTTTGGAGAAAACTCTTCTCCTTCTTCAGGCTGTCTTTTTGTTGTCACTACTACAAAAATACAGCCTGAAGAAGGAGAAGAGTTTTCTCCAAAAATTTGCAATTAAATGAAAAAAAAAAAAAAATTCCTAGTAAAATTCCCATAATAGTTGTTTTAAATTAGTAATTAAAAATAATATTTCTGCAGTTAACAATACATACATCAAAGCCAAATTAATCTTCAAAATAATTGACACACACATAAGTTAGCCATACTAATTACAATTAAGGATACAGTAAGATAAGACAGACCACCCATGCTTCATTCAATTATCAATTAGCAAGAAGACCACATCCCTGACTACTCAGTTGTTGGGGTATAAATGGTTCTGAGTTTCAAAACAAAACATTTATTTGAAAATGAAATAATTGAAATCTTTTGAGAGAGAAAATAACACAAGATATAAAATTCAGGAGTATGTTAAATCCTTATACATATGGTGTTCAAAAAGTAATGCCTCCATGTTTGTAACTTTTCTCCCATACAAGGTTTTGAAATGCAACAAAAAATAAAATAAAGACCACAGGGTGTAATTTGTTTTTTTATACCTTATTTTTCCACATAGTCTACCTCTCATTCACTATGCCACAGCCAGCATTGAACAAGTTTTTAGAGAACCCACCTCTGCAGAAATTTTCATACTGTTCTTGACACTATTTTCTCGTAGCAGACCGAGCTTCAGCATGTGTGGAGTGAACTCCTTTGAGATGTTCCTTGAGCGCTGCAAACAACAAAGTCAGAAGGCGCCAAATATACGATGTGGAGCAATTTCAAACTAAATGTCCTCAAATACCGTTAAAGTGGAAGCTCTAGTGTGGGGTCTGGAGTTATATGTTCAAGTTTTTTCCTAAAGAATGCAACTGATTCTTTGGTTTAACCTTTCTAGGGTGTTTACATATGTCTTGGAGTTGATTTTTGTACCTTTGATTATGTACTCCTGGTGAATGATGCCTCTGTAGCCCCAGAAAATGGTGAGCATGCATTTTACAGCGGAATGTTCAATCTTGACTTTTTGTTTTCTTTGAACGAGAAGGGGAGTGATGATTTTCATGTGATTCGTTTCTCATTTTCACAGAGGTGCACCCAACTCTTGTCACCCATGACAATACACACGTACATATCACTAAGCTGTTCTCCGAGATTCAGAAGTTACCTCCTCAAAGAAAGATCAGATGTTAAAATCAAAGTTACAGATGGTCCCCCACCAAACTATGAAAATGCCATTTTATACACGATAAAAATGATGAAAATGGCATTTAAAAAACCTTTAATAAGTTAAAACCAATTTCATGAGTACTTTCAATCCTACTTTAGGACCATCTTCAGATGAAATGAACACGACCTAGAGATTACACAGATTAATA
The DNA here is from genome assembly GCA_039090855.1 of Macrothele yani. Taxonomy (NCBI): domain Eukaryota; kingdom Metazoa; phylum Arthropoda; class Arachnida; order Araneae; family Macrothelidae; genus Macrothele; species Macrothele yani. The sequence goes on from CM077023.1 coordinate 135,391,395, forward strand.
TAACATACACATTACCACATTACCGTATACGCATTATTAAAGTTCAACACACTATTGACGTTAGCAATTAATGTCCTATGAAATTGAGTCAGCATTCATGGTGAGGAATAGGGTTGTGACGTCCAGACTGTATGAGGTTCTTCCATAGTCCCGATACAGATACCGGAACCTCATCATTGCAGCCCTTCCAGCTGCTGATATATTTGGTTATCAAACTTGAAAAAAGACTTGTCTTTGATTAGAAGAGCCTGGCAAATAGCCTGAACCTCTGCCTCTGGGTAAAATCCTGAAGATGTCAGCAGAGACCTAATAAGGTTGTGAACTGGGCCCAGAGGAATAGTAGGAAATAACGAAATAATGTCTAGGGAGACCATATGGAAGGGTGTACCATAAAACTGAAAAGAGCGCAATTTTTAACAACCTGTGTGGAACTAGAAATACAAAACCTGGACCCGGAGGTCAGAGGTGCAAGAAATTTTGCGAGGGCTTCCTCTAAAAGTCTAGTGGGGCTGGACCGGCTTGAAACCAAGAGACGAATCGGAGGCCGTGTTTGTGCGTCTTGACTCTCCTGAACATTTCTGGGATCCTCGGGCCTGGCACAGAGTGGATTTGCTTCAGTGATCTCCTTAGGAAGATTTCCATGGTTTTTTAAATAGCTTACTGCTCTTAAAATTACTGCCGTGGGGTCTCTGTTGATCCTGACATGAGGGATATCAGCTATGATCTCACCCATCTTATCTAAATAATCTTGTTTGATGAAAATGACTACCTGTGACGACTTGTTAGTCACCACTATGGCCAATTCAGGATTCTCTTTCAGTAATTTGAGTTGTTTTTGTTCCTCATAATGCAGTCTGGACGCGCATCTTATGCGCTGATTATGGAGACCTCCAAAGGCTCTTGCCACCCTTAGGCAGGATATGTCTTGTGTTTCTAAAGGTAAAGTTTTAATAACTTGTTCAACCTGAGGGATAATAATGTACAATGCAAACCTTCTGCGGTTCCATTTCTGCTTCCCTGCGGTAAGCATACTTTAAGATTTTCTGCAACACCACTTTTTGAACCACACTGAGCCTATAAGCACTTCTATTAATAAAATTAGGTTTAATTACATTGTCCGCTCTAGTCCTGTTTAAATTGTAGAGGTTCCAGGATTCTACCTCTTTCGCCACTAGAAGCCGTAATTTACCAATGTGAGTCCGAACTAGTTGATTAACCACATTCTGGCATACCGCCACAAAAGTCATAATCAACCTGTCAGATATGACTGAGTGACAATTAAAGGTCAGGTCCTGGAATGCTGTATAAGATTTGCGTTGCAGAAAGTCAATATGTGATCTTTTTTTGCGTATTTCTGCTCTAAGTCTTTTCTTTTCCGCTTCGGAAATAATAAGTGAATCCTGTCTAGACCAACACACGCACTTTATGGTTAAATATTTCAGCAATACCTGCAAGTCTCTACAATTTAAGAGATACGCCAAGTGTGTCTGTTCTTTTTTAAGTGTGATTTTAAAGTATCGGTAATTCTTGATTATATCTTCCATGAATGACCTCCAAAACGTGAATATTTGAAGCATACATACCAAAACACGGCGTCAAACATCACCAAAAACCAATCGTGCTGATATCACCAAACTATGAACATGCCGTTTTATACACAATAAAAATGACGAAAATGGCATTAAAAAACCTTTAATGATAAGTTAAAACCAATTTCATGAGTACCTTCAATCCTACTTTAGGACCATCCTCAGATGAAATGAACACAACCTAGAGATCACACAGGTTAATATAACATACACATTGCCAGATTACCGTATACACATGATTAAATTTCAACACACTATTGACGTAAGCAATTAATGTCCTATGAAATTGGGACAGCATTCACAATTTAGAAAATTAAGCTCTTAGCCAGTGCAGGCTTTCCCTAATTCTTTACATGTGATATGTCGATGATGTTTTACTTTTCTGGCCGTTTACCAATGATGATTTACAAGAATTTGTTGACTTACTTGGTTCTTTCTATCCTTCCATTAAGTTTACAGTAGAAATGGAAATAAATTTTTCACTTCCTTTAGACATTTTAATATAGCTCGGGATCCAGTTTTGCAAAATGTTACTTATTCAGTTTATCGCAAACCATCTGCAGTTCCATTTCTAATTCCCTTTACGTCAGCTCACCCTTGGAGTCAGAAGATGTCAGCTTTTCATTTCCTGGTCAAACGTGCTTTCCTGCATTCGTCCTCTTTACAATTTAAGAATTTGGAGCTAGAGATAATTAGGAACCAGGCTCGAGCCTTCGGGTACTCTGAGGACATGATACGGAGTGTAATTCACAGAGTTTCGAACCGGACAACTATCGCGCTGTCAAGTGAAGACCGAATCTCAAGATATGTAGGATCAGTACAATATGTGCCGCCCATTGTTCAAGCCCTAAAAGAATATCTGCCAAAAATATCATATTGGTTTTGGGGTGAGGACAAAAAACATCCGCACCCTGATCTGCAGCGACTGAGATTCTGTGAAAGAAATGGACAAATGGGGAATTTACAATATTCCATTGCGTTCTAATAATGCAGGTAACTCGGAGTCTGCATACATCGGCTCTACATCCAGGAAATTACAGACTAGAATTATGGAACACAAATATAGTTTCCGCAATGGTGCACAAAACACAGCGTTGGCAAGGACTGTTTGCGGAGGAGGATATGAACCTGAATGGGACAAAGTGGCTGTAGTGGTGACCCCATCAAGTAAGTCAGCTTTGTTATTAGTAGAGAGTTTGTTAATTCTTAAGAATATGGACTGGTGCTGCAATGATGAGGTTCCAGTATTTGTATCGGGAGTATGGAAAACCTCATACAGTCTGGATGTCACAACCCTATTACTCACCGTGAATGCCGACTCAATTTCACAGGACATTAATTGCAGCTGCAAAGTCAACAAAAGACGTCAACAGTGTGTTGAACTTTAATCATGTGTATACCGTAATCTGACAATGTGTATGTTATATTAACCTGTGTGATCTCTAGGTCGTGTTCATTTCATCTGAGGATGGTCCTAAAGTAGGACTGAAAGTACTCATGAAATTGGTTTTAACTTATCATTAAAGGTTTTTTAATGCCATTTTCGTCATTTTTATCGTGTATAAAACGCCATGTTCATAGTTTGGTGATATCAGCACGATTGGTTTTTGGCGATGTTACAGATGGTGTTAGATTTTACTTACTGTTGATGTATTAAAAAGTTCCATCTACAGGGATCTTAGTAAAAAACTCAAAGTTCCCTGACATCTATCAACATAGCTCATCAAAGACTTTTTGTGCTTCACACTAATCTTTTTCACTTGCACACATTTCTGAATCTGGTCATCCCCTCAAACGAAGAAACCCCATCTGATAAGAGTTAAGGAAAAGTAATGCTGGAAGTTTTCATTGACTCTCAGGGCCTAGTCCACACTGAATTTATTCCAGAAGGGAGTACTGTGAATCAAGAAATGTACAGCAATATCCTCCCTCACCTCACGGATGCAATCTAAAGAAAATATCTGAAAAAATGGACAACAAACAGTTTGTTTCTTCTTCATGACAATGTCATGCATGAGACTTACAAAGAGAAGAAGAAAAAAAAAAAAAAGCTGAATTTTTTAACCAAGCAAAAAAATCAGGACGAGCAGCGAAAAAGTGTGAATAAAACGTAGCACGAGTAAGATGGAATTGTTTCCTGTAATTGCATTTTAGAATACAAAATTACAATTAAAAACAAAACAAAAAAGTTCTGAAAGGCACTGTTTCAGTTTGTTTTCTTTTCTTGTTTTGTTTTGTTTTGTTTTGTTTTACTTGCTGAAACATCAGCTCAAGTTTCCACTTGTGAGCAGGTCTTGCTTTCTTCTCAGCAAGTTCTGCTGCTAGATGTCTTTTGTTGACTTTGCAGCTGCACAGAATCCCTTGCTTAGTTTTTCTTTCTGTTGATATCTTTTCCTTCCCATTTCTTTGTAGTCACTTTTTCTTTCTTTAATAATTTCATCCATCATGCTGAAAGAACTTTCAAGCATGAGGACCATCAATGCACGATATCAAAGCTTTCACTATTTTAGATAAGTGGTGTAATTTTGAGAATTCGTATACTTTTTACTTTTGATCACCATGCATTAATTATCACAAATTTTTCTTCACCACTTCCCCCACCCCCTTATCAGGCTAAAATGGAAACATTTATGGGGGAAATAGCATTTAACAGTAGGATAAGGGAAATATTGCGAGGGAAAAACAAATTACAATTACGGGAGAAATCTTCCCTTTGTTTCCAATTTCCATTTCTAGAAATTTTCCCTCGATTTTTAACCTGAAACACAAATATTTATGGAATCAAATGGTATTTAAAAACAATACTAAACAAAACGAACATCACAGGAAAAATAAAATTACAACTATGGGTGAAATCTTCACTGCGTTTTTAACTTCCATTTTCGAAAACTGTGAAAAAACCAAATTCCCCTCTCAGACGGAAAACGGCCCATGACCACCACCAATCCCTCCAAAATTTCTGCTTAGTTATGCATCGATCTCGAGAAACATCCAAATGATGACGGAAAAGGTGAAATTCCTTGTATCCACAGCAGAATATTGTGCCTGAAGATTACTGGGAAATTTGAGAGCATTCTAACTTCTGTTTTTGGAAATTGCTGCTTCCAGTCTCATGCTGAAATACAAACATTTATGCAATAAAATTATATTTAACAACTAGCGTATAGCCCGTCCTAGGATGGTTGTTCTTAAGCTTTAAATAAATGTTAATATATAGGGGATGTTGCCCATCCTATGATGGAGTGAAATTTTTAATTGAAGCAGACTGAAAACAAGTCAAATAGATGCCAGATTTCTGTAAGGAAATATAGTAAAAACTAAAATATAGTAAAAATAATAAGAACTCATTCATGTTAGAACTAAAAGTTATATGCTATTTATTTCCGTTTTTCAAAAGACCTCAAAGACAAATAACATTCTGTGTAAAATACTTGTTCCTCAGGAAGACGCTTTGACGTCTGTAAGTTCTGTTTTACACGTTATGTAAAGTGGATACAATCTGCAGTGGTGCATTAAATTATTCAATTAAGATATAAATCGGTTAAAAGTCCTAAAAATGTTACTCGTGGAAGTGCGTGTTCAGTCCGACGTCAGTAGTTATTGACATTTTTTTTTGTCCAAAGTTGTATCTTGCTTCAGTATGGTCAGTTGTTAGGATTAGCTCAAGAGCCATTTCGTCAAAAGTTGTACCCTACTTCGATTATGTCCAGTTGTTAGGGTTAACTCAGTTCTGGCTGTGTCGACATCATATTGAATGGTTAAAGGTTTCCAGATAATAATTAAAGATTCTTGAGTTAACTCTTAACTCAAGAATCTTTAATTATTATCTGGAAACCTTTAACCATTCAATATGATGACACAGCCAGAACTGAGTTAACCCTAACAACTGGACATAATCGAAGTAGGGTCTTTTGACGAAATGGCTCTTGAGCTAATCCTAACAACTGACCATACTGAAGCAAGATACAACTTTGGACAAAAAAATGTCAATAACTACTGACGTTGGACTGAACACGTACTTCCGTGAGTAACATTTGTAGGACTTTTAACCGATTTATATCTTAATTGAATAATTTAATGCACCACTGCAGATTGTATCCACTTTACATAACGTGTAAAACAGAACTTACAGACGTCAAAGCGTCTTCCTGAGGAACCTTGTGGTCACGTAATGGTATGTGAACTTTATGATAGAATCACATGAGATATAATGATACTTGTTGTTGTTTAACAATAGTAGATTAGAGCATTTAGATACATTGATATTTTTCCAAATGTGTAATATAATCAGCACTAAACTCGGAAAGTTGTTTTTGTGTCAACTTACCTATAAATTTTTACTTTGATTTTTCGTGTTAAATTACTTTTTATCCGGCACACTTGTTATTCCCTTCACAGCTTGTTTCAGACTGTCCTATTTGACGGTTAGTTTGAAACTTCATACCGAACCTGTTTCTACAAAATAATGCGATATCTGGTATTATAAATCAAAACTATGTAAATTCTTGATGTGCTATTGGGGCGACATCTGCTTTTACATGCAATCTTGCTCACTTTGACATCTCAAAATTTCAGTTTTTACTGCACGTTAAAACATTTAGATAGATTGATATTTTGCAGAATGTTTAGCATAATCAGCACTAAACTCTGAAAATTAGTTAAATTAAAAAAGGAAAAAATAATTAAAGGGTACCAATTAATATTCAAAATGTTCTAAAGTAAATTAATATACAAACGCAACTTGCCATAATATTACGATTTTAATTTTAATTTTGTAGATCGGGTAAATAGAACTCGGGTCATTAAAAATTCAATGTTTTAAATTAGCACACGATCACCTTGACATCTGTGTGATCACGTGCAAGCTCAACTTACTGTGATATTAAGAATTCAATTCAAATTTTTTACATCGGAAAAACAGAATTCGAGTCATTAATAATCCAATGTTTTTAAATTAGCACGCGATCACCTTGACATCTAAAAGTGATTGCGTGCTATTATATAGCAGGCAATCATTTCAATATTGTGGGAGCACACACGAATTTATTAATAAGTGATGATGCAACAATGCAGACGTTGATGTGACGTCAAGCCTTCCAGAGAGATGGATCTGGGTGTTTATATTATTAATAATACTGGACAGAGGCAACATCACGAGAAAAAGGAATTACAATTACGGGAAAAATCTTCACTTCGCTTAACTTTCGTTTTCAAAAGTTTTGGAAGACAGAATTCTGTACCCCATATGGAAAACAACCTCACTCACCACTAATCCTCCCAACATTTCTCTTCAGTTTTGCATCAATCTTGAGAATGACCCAAATAATGACAAAAAAAAAAAAAAAAAAAGAAAGAATTCCACGAATTCGTGAAAGAATCTCATGTGTGCAATGTGTCTGCACATCAATTTCTAATGGCCAAACACTACCTTGCAAAGCACAATGTGAAGTCACTGAAGCATCCTCCATATTCTTCTGATTTGGCAACACCTGATTTTTACTTGTTTCTGCAGTTGAAGTCTGCCCAAAAGGTACGACAATTCATGAGCGCTGAGGACATCATAAAAAACATGACAAAGGCACCGAAAGAGGTTTTAAAAAATGGATTCCAGGAATGCTTCAAACAGCTTTATGGATGTTGGCAGAAGTATGTAGTTGTCCAAGGAAAATATTTGGAAGGAAATGCAATGTAAATAATGGCAATGTTATTGCTTTCTGTACAGAAAGGAATTTCCAGGAACTTCTTGTACCTACCTTGTAGAATAATATTGTAGTGCATATGTCTTCTTATATCCATTAATGCAGGAAGTGTTTGCTTAAAATTATCAAACAGGAGTTTGACAATTAAACATACTTTTCTGTAGCTGTTTCTAAACATACTTTTCTATAAGCATTTCCAATTTCCAAACCTTTATCAGCTTTCATTTCATGACACTTGGCTGCCTATTCTATTAAGAGATTTTTAATTAATTCATATTTCATCTCCTCATGCTTAATGCAAGTTCATTTTATGAATCCATGTAATCCAGTTTAGTTGCAAGCATTTTTGATAGCTGCTAACTTACATGCTTTCAGCTGCTCATCTATTCTTTCTAAGTATGCAGTTCACATTTGCAATCTATGCTGTTATATTTCTGGAAAATATCTTATTTTATTAGTCAAGTTTGGAGTTAATGCAATACTGAACTTTCTGTTAATTTTATGGAGCTTTTAATGAGATGTCTAGGGTAATTTTTTTTACTTTCTTTCCTTTTACTTGTATCATTATTATTATTATTATTATTATTGTGGTAAGACTTTATGTTTTAAACTGAATGGACAAATCATTATATATATATCTACCAAATAATGTGTTGATCCACCTTTTGCCCTCACAACAGCAGCCAGACTTCTTGATAAAGATTCAATGAGGTGTTGAAAACACGGAGGAGTATAGCTGCGAATGAAACAAGGATTGCCTGTCATACAGCATTCACAGTTGTTCGTGGGTGTTGGCAGGCTCGAACAAGTCTTCCCTATTTGTCTCACAAATTCTTAATGGGGTTGAGGTCCACCAACTGTGGTAAACTCACTCAAATGCTCCTGGAGCCAATTGGTTGTGACTCAGGAAGTATTGTGTGTGGTGCTGTCCTGGTGAAAGATGACATCATGGTGCAGAAAGATAATCATTACAAATGAGTGCAAATGGTTGGCAAGGATGTTCACATACCTTGTTCAAGTAGCAGAGATCTTGACAGGTATGAGGAGGCCCAAGAAAAACCCTGCAAATGCACCCCAAACTGTTACACTACCACCACCTGCCTGTATGTCCCCAAATTGGCAAACCGGGATCATCGTTTCATGTGGTTTATGCCACACATGCACACTTCCATCAGAACGATAGAGTTTAAACTATGATTTGTCAGACCAGATTATGTGTTTTTTGTCCTCCACACTCCAGTTGCAATAGGCCTTAGTAAACTGTAGCCTAATCCTTGCAGTCAGCAAGGGGAAATGAAGACAACATCCATGGAGATAGCATATTTTTTCCATGATACAAGGGATAGTCTTTGTGCATAGATTTGTGGACATGCCCACATTATATTCTAACAATATCTGCTCAGCTAAAACCATGTAATTCCTTATAATAATGAAAGACAGTCTTCACTCACTGAGAGTCAATTGTAATTTAAGTCAGCAGTTGTGGTGATTGAACAACCAGCCTTCTTCACACCATCTGGCTACAGTCAAACTCACTTACGTTACTGCCCTTACCCATGATTACTCTTCTGTGACAGTTCCATGTGAATGGACACGATACTTCTGCTTTGCATATTCAGATGCCAACCCGAGAAAGGGGTCATCAGTAAAAAACTCTGAAGTTTTCAATAGTTTTCAGTAAAACCGCTTTGACCTTCAGTAAGATTTTTCAGTATATCAAAAATATTTATTTAAAGTCTCATAATCGTTTATAACACTTTTTAATAAAATGAATAAGTTCCAAAATGTAGTTTTATTTAAATATATATACACTATATTGACAAAAGTCACCGGACACCCCTTCAAAAGCAAATGAACGGATCCGCTGTGTTGTTAAGATGTGTGGTACAGCTGCAAACAGTAAACAAGCCTGCAGCTGACCGCGATCATATCGCACTGTGAGGTTGAGTGAAAATGTTGCGGCGGGAGAGAAATGATTTTGAGAAAGGAAAGATTGTTGGGTGTTATATTAGTGGTTTGTCCAAAAGAGAAACCGAGAGGTGTTTAAATAAGTGGAAGACACATGGCATGCCTGAAGCAGGAAAACGTACCAGCAGACCAAAAAAAAAAAAAAAAAAAAAAATCAGTGACAGAGGACATCGGATCCTCAGGAGAGTTTTACAGCTAATCGACGGAGTACTGCACAAGACCTCAGTGTACAGGTGAGTAAAAATGCTGGAACCTCGGTATGTACACATACCATTCGCAGAGAACTTCATTCCATGGGTTACTGTGGCTGCTCATAAGCCTTTCATCTCCACTCGGAATGCGACTTGTTGTTTAGCATGGTGTAAAGAACACCATGCTAAACAACAGTAAAACGTACCAGCCCCCCACCCACCTCAAAAAAATTATTCAATCATCAAAATTTGTATATCAAAAACTACCCTGATACAAACTTTGGAATTACAAAACACTTCCTTCTTTGTCATTGTTCCGGAGGTCAGGTATTCACATCTGTATCAAGCCAGTACGGAGAGCTTTCTTCTGTGTTTGTGGTTGGTAAAAAAATATAAGATTTTCCAAGTGGGTTTCATACACTGTGTTGAAAACATTGTTGTGAATTTCTTTTTGAAAGGCCATAGTTGTGGTCATTCAGTGTTATTATGATCACTTGTTTTGTTCTGTACACACAATAATAATAGTTATCTGATATAAGGTATATCAAAAATCTCATTCAAATAGATGAACATTTGGAAATATTTCAAACTTGCCTTTTGTCAGCTATGACAATAAATATCAAACACTGTGAATGTGTTTCGTATGGAACAAAAACATGAAGCCTAGAACCAAAAAAAAAAAAAAAAAAAAAAAAATGAAAACTTGCAGTTTATTATCATCAGGAATGGAATGGGTATAGTATAATCTTCCTCTTCAATAATGGAAACTAACTCATAAGTAATAATAATAATGGTTCTTAACATGAGTTTGAATTACGTTGTAAAAGAGTACATTTTATTTTGATTCCCATATTTGAAAGGTAAACGTGAAAAACCTGTCTGAAACATCTTCATTTCATCAGGGCATGGACAACTGCCTTACGATTCAAGCTAAAGTCTGTGTAAGTCAGGTATAATTGATATGAAGTATTACACTGATATACACATGGGCACCTGCAGAAAATTTTTCAAGGGGGATCAAGTGTAATTAATGAAGGTTTGGCTAATATGTAGAAAACAGTAATTTGTGAAAATGAAAGATTACTACTACTACTACTACTACTACTACTATTATTATTATTAATAATTGATGCTGCTCTTGAAGAAAGTGTATGTTAGTAATAGTCATGTATTATCATGTACATTGGCAACTGTTTTCAAAATAATGAACAGTGTCGAGCAGGGCCACGCCAAACCTTAAGTTCAGCACACACCACCCTGAGCGGAACTTGTTTGGGCGTACTACACCTCACGGTTTGCTAGGTTTTCTGCTAGTGTGAATTTATACCACTGCCATCAGTGCATATAAGGGTGGGCTTAACAAAAAAGCTTCCTCATTAACCTTAGATTTATTCCTTTTTTGAGGTTATCTGCATAAATGCATCAATTAGGGAGGATTTTCTTTTATGAACTACCCTATTAATTTTTAATGCTTCAAAGTCCATGTCTTTCCTTTTGTCAGAGTTTCTCTGATCCTTCTAGAATGCCATGTGCAGCTCGTATTGCAGGTATGTTTTTTTTTAATGCTTGCTTTAGTCTCTCACTTGCTTCTTTAAGCACAGAGTTTGATGATTCTTGTACTTCTCTTTTTTCTTGAACAAGAATTTTTATCTTGTTTTCCATGTTTTCTATAGTTTGCTTTCTGCTCTTCAAATCCTTTATTTAGCAATTCTTGTTTCAATCTCTCAGCACTTTCTTTCTCTGCTTTCAGTTGCTGTTCCTTTAATCTCTGCTCCTCTTCCAAATGGTTGCTATATAACCTATGCGCATTAAGTGCTAATTTTATTAGTTCTTTGGTTATTAGCACCTTTGCAACTTGGTTGTTATATATATTTTAGTGCATCTCAAATTGTTAGTCTCTCATTCAACATCTTCTCAGACATAGATGCCTTCTCATCTGAAATAACTCTTCGTGATACAGAAGAGCCTCTCTCTACATCGAAGTTGCCATGTGATAAAGCAAGGCATGCTTTTACAACTTTTAGCCATATATGGATATTTCCAGTCTCCAAATGTCTTTTGATGCAATATGTCTCTCCAAAAATGATCAATACTAATTTTGCTGTTTGGAATAAATTCTTATACATACAAGTACATCTATTTTTTTTTTTTTTTTGATTGGAGGTTTAACGACCACCGTGAGCAACTCAATGGGCTATAAGCAGTCACCCGTCCCTAATTTAGGGTCACTGGTTCCAGGGAAGGGAGAGAGCCAGTGCCGTAAGACAAACACAACATCCATGTCTCACCAGAATTTGAATCCGGACCCCTTTCGGACGAATGATCAGAGGCCATCGCTTAGACCACTGCGCCACCGGGGCGGCTAATTGATATTAAACAGTTTGTAGATAATGTAAAGTGAGTTTAAATGTCTGTTGGTGAAAACATGCATTTTCCGCATCATTCGGAAAATAAAGCTGTAAAAACAATCACGTATCATTTATGAAATTCTAGGTACAAAATTTTCGACTTGAAATTGATACATTTAACTGAAAAAATTATTAGCAATACTCTTCTCAAAGCCAATACTAACGTTTCCACGTGCTCTGCTTATCAAGACACCTGCTGTTCCTACACATGCATGAAACTACCTAATTTCTATACTCTTCGGGAAACGTTCCTGACCTTATCATTTTTTCCAGCAGCAAATGTAGTTAATTCGGTTTTATTTTTATTTTTTTTCCGCAAACATTTTTATCACATTATTATTTTAAAAGGGTTTGAAACTTATTTTAGCAATATTTGAACGGTTCGCCCCGTTAACTTAGTCCTCTGTTGTCTGAATTTTTGCATTTCTTTACACGACGTTAACATATTTTCCAGCGCTGTATGAAGTTTGTATGAAATTCAAACTGAGTATAAATAAGGGAAAAACCTAAGTTCTGGTTTTTGAGCGAGGAACTGGTAGTACTAAATGCAAGATAAGCCTTAATGGCACAGAGATTGGTCAGGTGAATGAGGTTGTACATTTAGGAAGTATGTTTGACAGAGAGAACAAATTAGATGGCAAAATTAATAGGCCAGTGAATTCTTCATTGAAAGTCATAGCTGCCTTAGGAGGATTTTGCAGGAATGATGGGTTCTCAAGAGAGTCCCAAATGGCTGTGTATGAAAGTCTAATTGTTCCTACTATGATGTACAGTAGTAAAACCTGGGTACTGCACAAAAAAGACATAGGAGTCGTTTGTGTTCTGGAGAGATGTGTTACTTACGGGGTGGATGGTAAGACACACGCACTGATCATGTGATGAATGAAGATGTGTTGCAGATGTGTAATGTGAGGCAAAATGTTGTTAGTAAGGTGGAGACTCTTAGGTGGTTTGGCCATGTTGAAAGACTGAGTGATGAGGTGCTGGCTAAGAGAACTTTTTCAGTCCAAGTGGCAGGAAAGAAAGGTAGAGGAAGGCCAAGGAAATCATGGGAGGACCAGATTCAGGAATGTCTGCTTGAGAAAAAGATTATGAGTGTGAAGTACAAAAGGTCTTGTGTGCGGCGTGTGATGGATGTTAATGAAACTTGAGCAGTGCGCAGAGATTGTTGCAAATGGAGACATTTGATACACCTACAGCAAGTAAATTCTAGTTCTATCAGTTAAATGTGTACTTGGCACTTTGTCTTTCTTTGAGAAGCTAATCTCTGAATCTCAGAGAACAGCTTAATGATATGTATGTATGTATGTAACTCAATAACCTTTGTCTATCACTGAAAGAATATTTTGAATGAGAATACATCAGTATAATGCCTTCATCAACATCTCAAAACACCTACTTATACATACAACTAGTATTACACAAGACGTAACATTATAAAGAGGGAAAATACATTGAGCTTACCATCAATAACCTTTTGAGTTTCCTCATCATATTGTGGCTCTTCTGTTTTCTCATCAGGTTGGCTTTCTGGAACATCTTTAGGGGGAAATTCTGGAGGGGTGTCATCATCCTCTTCCTCATCATCTGCAGAATCTTCATCTGCAGATTCGTAATCCTAAACCACAGTTACTTATCTTGTTGTAATTGTGTTGAAACACAAATATTTCATACATTACAAAACTAAATGATACAAAATCTTTAAATTGTAATAGCTTTATTTCTTGATTTTCCAGGTTTTTTTAAAAAGAAACTACAAATGTCATATTTTACACTTCTTGTAAAGAATAAAAAAAAATGAATAATAAAACTTTATGACCTAATAATTCAAATTTTAAAATGCTTTAAAAATTTGCACCGAAAACACATAGGACACAATGTGGCATTTCATTTTAATAGGTACTGAATTCATGAGTAAAATCAAACATGCAGATGACTTCATTCAATGCAATGCAATTTATCTTCAGTTTGTAGGCCTATTCATTCATTAGAATCACATGCATTCACACATGCTTTTGGGCAAAGCTACATAAAAATAATTAAATAAATTCTTCTTGACAGTAAAGTTCTTCCTGTCCAATGAGAGATTTTTTGTCTGTACTATATTGCTTTCTCAATCATTAATGGCGTATCTCACACCTTCAATCCAATTTCTAAAACTACCTTTTGGTTTGTGGCCTAGTAACACAGAGCTTTAAACCTGTCCAGGTGATCTTTCATCTCCCATTGGACATACATGCCCATATCATCTCAAAATGTTCTTTTCCTTCCACAGAAGTACTCAGCTTTGTTCTAAACTTATAGACCTAATGGGTTCTAAAACTATCTGAACTTTAAATTTTTGAAGAGCATATTTTAAGACTGTGACACATATTTTATCCATCAACACCTCAAATTCTGAGAATAACTGAGGGTTATTTCCTTTTTTCTAGTTTCAAAAAGCACAGTCTTTACATCTAACTGGATATCAAACTTTTGAAGTGAATAGTAACTCAGAGGCAGAAAAATGATATAATTTGTCACAGCATCACTAATTGACCAGATCACAATTCTAGTGGAATATTTGGGTGCAAATAACTACACAGAATAACTACAAAAAGTTGTTTCTTCATTTAACAGTTCTTGCATCTTGCCCAGAAACTAGCCATTCCTACATATTAATTAATTAGTTTTGCCCAATCTCAAGTGATTGGTGACAGTGTGGAAATGAGTTGGATTACAAATAGGGCAGTATTCATAATGAAAATAACTTGAATACTTTTGTTGACATTCCAAGGAAATTGCATGCACGATGGCCAATATAGAATTCAAAATTCATATCACACAAAAATTCTGCATCAAATCTTTTAAACACATCTGGTAACAACTCAATATTCTTTCAGTAATTTATTTCTTATGACACTACAGAAGGATGATAGATACTCAAAATCAAAGAAGACTCACATGCTAAACTTCAGATAAGATGTCCACAACTAGCAGGACTTATTACTCAGTTTCTTACACCTCCTCCTTGTGATGCAGTGTGGAAGCTCTTTGTTAAATGTGCAAAAGTTAACAAAGGAGAGGTTAACTTGTCTGGTATATACTCAGATTAAGCAACTCATATTAGACATACCCAAGTGCAAAACTGTTTGTTTTTTTTGTTTTTTTTTATTGGAGGTTTAACGACCACCATGAGCAACTCAATGGGCTATAAGCAGTCGCCCGTCCCTAATTTAGGGTCACTGGTTCCAGGGAAGGGAGAGAACCAGCGCCGTAAGACAAACACAACATCCATGCCTCACCGGGATTCGAACCCGGACCCCTTTTGGACGAATGATCAGAGGCCATCGCTTAGACCACTGCGCCACCGGGGCGGCGTGCAAAACTGTCTAGCACCATACTGACACAGACCCGCCAACCTCTCAGAACCAAAAAACGTAACACTCAGATAGAAAAATTATAACACAACACATGCTGATAATTTTTGAAGCCTATTTCAGCTATATAAATTCTTGATGATGAGAATGTAGGGATTTTTCCCTACATCAAAATTTTATTGAGAAACTAATTAAATCTAATCAGCAAACACTTTTATGTTGTTAATTATTAGAAAAAAAATGACAATTAACGGGAAAAATCCTCACTCCGCCTAACTTCCGTTTTTGGAAATTTTGATAAGCGGAAAACTTGCATTTTAGGAGGTCTGCAAGATGGTTTAATCGGGTTCTGGGGATGTCGTTTTTGTCTGCAGGACCAAAATAAATCTGCGATGTGCATTGGCCGTCGCCGCAATTTTGCTACGAGGATTATTAGAAAAAGAATCTGCGATGTACGTCGGCCGTCGCCGCAATTCTGCTACGGGGATGAGTACAAAATAATTCTACGACATACACTGTCCTTCACGAGAAAAAAAAATTATGATTACGGAAGAAATCATCATGACACCTGTGACGTACGTCGCCCGTCACCGTGATTCTGCTACAAGGCTTCTGTCTGAAAAGAGAAAAGGGGGGGGGGGGGCAAGACTATTTAAAAAATCGTATTTTTGGCTGCAAAATTGTATTAGGTAATGCAGCATGATTTATCGTACTGAATACGATAAAATTGTAACAGTTGGCAGGTCTGCTGACAGCTGAACGGCACAGGGACCAAACAGTATCACAGATAGTCTTCTTGGGGAAAAAGGCAAAACATTAAAACCAGCCTTTTATCCATTTGGGGAATGAACAAATGGTGACACTTTCCCCCAGGCATTCAAATGCATATGATGATTTATAAAATAGCAAATTCTCTTACAGAAAAAGCCCCACAAAACTGCCAGGTAAATACAACGAAATAGGAGGTCAGATACATAAATGCACGAGGAATAAATGGGGAAGAAGCAGAATCAGCCAAAGAATTAGAAAAATTCAACCTAAAACGAGACCATGACACATACACTATATTGACAAAAGTCACCGGACACTCCTTCAAAACCAAATGAACGGATCCGCTGCATTGTTAAGATGCGCAGTACAGCTGCAAACGGTATAAATACAAGCCTGCAGCTGACTGCGATCATATCGCACTGTGAGGTTGAGTGAAAATGTCGCGGCAGAAGAGAACTGACTTTGAGAAAGGAAAGATTGTGGAGTGTTATATTAGTGGGTTGTCCATAAGAGAAACCGAGAGGCGCTTAAACATACCCAAGTCAACTGTTTTGGATGTACTGAATAAGTGGAAGACACATGGCATGCTTGAAGTAGCAAAACGTACCAGCAGACCAAAGAAAATATCAGTGATAGAGGATGTTGAAGCCTCAGGAGAGTCGTTACAGCTAATCAACAGAGTACTGCACAAGACCTCAGGGTACACGTGAGTAAAAATGCTGGAACCTCAGTATGTACACGTGCTATTCGCAGAGAACTTTATTCCATAAGTCACTGTGGTTGTGCGGCTGCTCATATGCCTTTCATCTCCCCTCAGAATGCTACTCGTCGTTAAGCATGGTGTAAAGAACATTTATCGTGGACTGTAGATCAATGGAAACGGGTCCTATGGACTGATGAATCCAGACACACAATCCATCAGTCTGATGGCCATGTGTGGGTATGGCGGCAGCCAAGGGAATGCTATTTACCACAGTGTACTGTTCCTATGGTCAAGTTTGGAGCTGGCCAGTGTACTCGTGTGGGGGTGTTTTTCGTGGCATGGTCCCGGACCGTAGGTTATCGTGGACAAACCTGTTAACCAGCACGTCTACCTCGATATTCTGGACAATTATGCCCTACCAATTCTGTGGCAATACTATGGAACTGAGGGTTGTTGGCACCAGCAGGATAATGCACTGAGCCATAATGCAAGGACTGTTATGGTGTGGTTTGACGATAATTATGTATCATGTGTGGACTGGCTAGCACAGAGCCTTGATCTTAATCCCACAGAAAACCTATGGGATGAATTAGAGTGTCACGTAAGAAGTTTGGGACCAAGGCCTACTATTAAGCAACAGTTAGCGGCAGCATTATGTACTGAATGGAAACACATACCTATCGCTGTGTTCCAAAATCTTGTCGAAAGCACGTCTCGAAGGGTCAGTGAATGCATTGAGGTCAAAGGTGGACTGACACTATACTAATGTATGTCAATAAATGCTATGTTGTGTTTCTCTTCTAGGTGTTCGGTGACTTTTGTCAATACAGTGTATATTGTGAGAATGTGTTCTTGGTGACAGGTTTAGTATGATATACTCTTGTGTATAGAAGAGTCAAACATAAGCGCTAGTGTGACACAGGCCTTTGATCATATGTACAATGGCTTTCAGGTTGGTTAGGTGGGAACCTGCACAGGTGTGCATTCTGTGCACTGCTTTCAATCAAAATAGACAGCATGAACTTAAAAATTGTGGCCATCCATGAACAAATTATAAGGTTTTAGTCCTATAGAAGTGGATCCCCCCTCTTTTTTTTTTTTTTTTTTTTTTGAGGACTTAGACATGGGGACATGAAGATGCAACAGATAAATCTGGAAAGGAAAGTATAAGCTAAGCAAACATGAATGAGAAGATACTCATTGACTTAAATGTTCAGGCATTAAACTCTGAATCATTATTTCATACAAAAAGCATTCATAGATTTACGTGGTGGGAAGAGGCTACAATAGGAAAAGTATCATTCATTACATCATTGCATGGAAAGGTCTAAAAGAACCGTGATTAACGATACTTGAGTTCTCAGAGGCTTTGAAATAAGAAAATCCCTTTTTAGTAGCATCCACTTTTAAAGTCATTTTTGCCCAGTAGTTAAGAAATCAACAAAGATATTAAGATGCATTAGCATTGATGCACTGGAACACTAATGTGAGGCAAGATTTCCAGAAGCAAATAACTGAAGCTGGATGGAGTACATTTGGAAGAAACAGTGTACCTTACCATTATCTTTTAAAAGTGTTTAATCAATGCATCTTTCCTGTTCTTACTTATGGATCAGAGATATGGACCTTAGCTAAAAATGACAGATGGGAGAATGTGGATAACTCAAAGAAACATACAGATGCCTACTTAGTGTAAACAAAAAAAAATAGGAAAACAGAATCATGAAACAGGAAAATGACAAGAACAGATGACATTATGATAAAAATAAAGACCCTCAAATGGCAACGGGCTGGAGATATTGCTAAAAGAAATGACCACCATTTGGCAACAGAAATACTAGACTGTATACCAAAGGACAGGAAAAGACCCAGAAGAAGACCATGTGGGAGATAAGTGGGTGAAGTTCAAAAGCATGCTGGAGTGACATGGAAAAGAATTACTTAACACAGAGAGTTGTGAAAGAGGCTTGGGAAGACTTTCACCTAGTAGTGGATTGAGAATGGATTATGATGATATCAAAATCAAACTCTCATCAACTAAAGGCATTAAGGTTGAGAGGAACATGCAAAACAAAACAAAAAGGGGAGGGGGATGTTATGGCTGCAAGGAAAGTGGTACAGGTGTAAACTGCATAAGAATAGGATAGTCAGGACCCCTTGGATGACAGAAGAAGCGAGTAAACCTGTTCAGGAATAAGAAAAAAGTTTTTAGGGATCATTTCAAGCTGTTGGTCAAAGACCAATAAGGATTACAAAAGGTAAAGTGATGTGTAATGAATGCAAAATGAAATGTATCTGCAGACTTTGGGTCTTTTTGAACATATGAGAAAGAGTGGAAAGGCTGTTACTCAGCAATAACTTGCCAAAAATGAGCAGCTCCTTGCATTGAGGTTGATATATTTAATAGACAGAGAAGTGTGAATATTTTAAACACCTGCTGAATAAAAATCCAGAGAAATGTTGCTGAAAATTGCACTTATGACCTGGATGACAACAGGTGATCATGAAGTAAAAGATGCTATTTTGTCCTTAAGATACAATAAAGCAGAAGGCTATGATGAAATTAATCCATAATTGATTAAGCGCAGCAGGTAAACAGTTGCCTTTAACTACATAGAATCATTAAAATGTCATCGCTAACTGGTTTGGTTCCTGAGGTCAGGCAGAAGTCAGTCATTACACCAATATATAAGGAAGATAACAGGAAAGATTGTAACATAACTACTGTTACATTTCTTTAATTAGTGTTCTTTGAAAGGTTTACTTAAGTATTTTGAGTAGCAAGGCTTAGAAAAGTGACGAAAATCAGCACAGTGGAAGACATTGTGTCTTCAGGAGGGATATGGGATGGCAGGATAATATGTTCTCAGCTTTTTGAAGATGATTTAAATATAGTGCTCATCTGATTTAAAAAGGCTTCTGACTAGCTACCTAGGACTAACAAATTATGAGAGTGGTTCAAGTTTCTGGATAGAAAAATTCTAGTCAATCAAAATAGTCTTTTTTTTATATATATAATTTTTCAAAGTAAGCTCTATAAGCTTGTATACACTTGCCTATCCTTGTAAACCAATTTTGAAAGGCAGTACACCACTCATCTTTATCAATACTCTTATGTTTTTTAATGAATGTCACCATGGCTTCGTCAGAACTTGAAAACTTGGTCCCACAATTGAAATTTTTCACATTTGGGAACAGAAGTAAGTCACACAGGACCAGATCCTGGATGGGGAAAGCACATGGATTTCACGACTTTCCCGAAAGTCTTTTTTGTTTGCACAACAGTATGGGCAGATGCGTTGATGTGACAGATCATCATTCCTAGAGATCCTTTCTTTGGGGTTCTACCGACACTTCTCCAGAAAATGTATTAGAATGAAGATAAACTTGTGTAGATTTTTTCAAATCAACAATAAATGTTCGAACATAGGTTGAAAAATATGGCAAACTGATTTATTACATTTATAATTTAAATGCTGTTTATTTTTTTAATTATGAAAATACATGTTTTTCACAAAATTATGTCAGGGAGATTTGTTTTCCACTAACTTATTTTATATAATTTTTTTTTCACAACACTGGGACCCAGCAGAAAAAATCTGGATAGACCTTTGTATACAGGGGGAGAAATTTCGAGATCAAATGCACTCGGCAAAAAAAAAAAAAAAAAAAAAAAAAAAAAAAAAAAAAAAAAAAAAAACACTCCACTCCTTAGCGCATACCTGCGAAGTTTCAGAAACCAAAATCCGTAAAAAAATTAATCGATATATTCAATGAAATTACTTGTCGCGCGTGTTGATTAAATGTACCGAACATATTGATTAAAAAAAAACAATATGTAACCTAAATCAAGTATCAACTTTTAATTGATATGATTACAGATGTTTGTATTTATTGGCACGTTTATTTCAATTAAAATAGAATCTATACATAATTTCTCATTACTATGCTATCATTTTGATATATAAAGAGATAAAAATTAATTTTTATGAAGTTCCACCCTTTGACCCCCAAATCCAATAGGCCCACGCCGTCATGGAACAAACTCAAATGTTTTAAAAAACGAACCACTTTCATACTAGGTTTATCTTAGGGAGTGACAGACAATGAGACAGTCAAATGAAATAAATGAGTGACTAATAAGGGACACTAATTGGTAAATTATGCTCAACTAAAAACAAAATGAGTGAATCGCATCCAGTTTATAATAAACTTTGAACAAAGGAAGTTAATTTCGTATTTATTCCCCACGCAGTCAACATTAGATTTATGCTTGGCACTAGAAATATGATTAGTAATATCATTCTTTCCACCCACGAAACGCTGAAATTACACCGACACGTAGTGCAAAATGCATATTTTTCATTTTTTGAAGATTTTGCAATACACGGGAATTCCGCAGAATTAGCATCACGGAATGTTTGATAGTACCCCCCCCTTCTTATATTGCTGCTCACAGCGAATCACTAATACTAAATTTATTGACACTTTAAAAAAAAATGCAACTAAAACTACTATAGTAAAACAGCAACAGCTTAAAGAGATGCAATTTGCAGAGGAAAAAATACTGGCTACCGAGTTATCCGATCAAGCTGGTCAGCTAGGGAAGCCGAGATCAAATGAAAGTCTATTATCAAGAAATAAAGGTTTAGATTTTAGTTGTGAACGTCATCTCTCTCCTCTGGGCCTCCTTCCCTCTCCCTCCCCACCATTTCTTGTAGGCCGATTGATGCCTTGCACAGCGTTAAAAGGTTTACTAAATTCAACCCCTTTAGCGGCATCCTTTATACTTCCAAATGGCACTGATTTTATAGTTCTGTCTTCTCTTCCTGTTCCCCCTCCCCAACCCCATCTTACCGAATAGAGGTTCTTCAGTTATTCCTTTACAAAAACAATCTGAGAAAACCCTCTCTCTCCTCCAACTGGACCACTCCCTCTCTCCTGCAGTAAACTAACACAGTGTGTTTCACAGGAATAAGACCAACGCTGTCTTTTACATCAGGCATCATGGGAAATGATGCAGCCACTTCGTCGACGATTTCTTCCCAATCTCATCCCCAGCTCCCTTTGTGGCGTAGCCACAGCACAAAAAGTTGGAACCGGGGTTTTAATTCCCATCTTATATCTCTGAAAAAAAAAAAAAAAAAAAATCACCCCTAACATGATAAAATTTAGAATACATGTATTTTGTTTTAGAAAATGAAAATCTGTAAATACACACAATTCTGTTTGATAGAAGTTATGAAACCAATGGTTATTATTTTTTTTTCAAACCTATATAGTTAAAAAAAAAAGAGTACTCCCTTCCTAGATTAAACTCATGCTGTCAAAATCCGGATATTTTAAAATTCAGAGTTCTTTTCTAAAAGCAAAAGATTAGTACCTATAAAAAGTGTGGGTTTGCATAAAAAAATGTGTTCTCTATGATACTTTGTTTTCTTTACAAATCCCTTAGTATGAATTAATTGACAGGCAGTATGTTTTGTGTTCTTGCTTTGTTGTAGAACATTTTTTTGTAACTGTTAATTTCTAAAAAAAGAAAAACACACACACACACACACACACACACACACACACACACACACACACACACACACACACACACACACACACACACACACACACACACACACACGCGCGCGCGTCATTTTATAATTAAGAATTCCATCCAAACTGGTCATTTCCCAAGGAAGTTATGGTGCGAAAATTCTGACGAACAAATCTTGCGCATGTGCGCACTGAATTTCATCGCAATCGTGCTTTGATTTTACGCAAGTCATCACGCAAAAGGGTGGAAGAATAAGCCCCGGTCCTATGACCTAACCTTTGACCATTTTCAATAGGAGTACGGCGAATTAGCATGGACCCCAACGTACTAATTTTGTTGAATCAAGCCAAGACATCATGCAAATTATCGTACGGACTGACAAATCTGGAACATATTACACTTCCTCAATCTATGGTTGGAAAGCGTAGAAAACTTACTGACTAAAGGACCAGCAAAATAAATCATTGCCGAAGAAGCACTGGGTTGAATGAGCATTGGATTTTTATTTTTAACTTCCTATAATACTGCATTCTTTCGTTAGTTATTGCTAGAAAAGTTACGAAACCATGCCGCAAATGGATTTTTAATTTCACAAAACTGGCAGCTTTTGTTTAATTTTGTCATGTTGGGTATCGATCTGGGCTCAAAATACACAGATTTAACATCCGCTTGAATTTTTTTCTACGATAACTATGTTCTGAGATACATTTCGAACTAGGAGTAATAAAGACGTGTTCCAATGGAGGATACTCGCCCGTCTGTCAACACATCGAGAGATAAACAAGCCCAGCTGCAGCTGTTTACATACCGTTTACGCGCAGTGTAAGCTCTTTAGCGTTTGAAACAACCCAAAACAACATGTGGGAAAATGACAAACAAATGTTCCCAAGGAACTGAGAAGTTTATTTGTAACTTACATCGGTGCTTCAATTTAAATGGAGTATGTTAAATAAAAGGTCTTAATGCTGGGTGCAAAATCATCAGAAAAAAAAAAAAATCTGGAAGAATCAAATGTGTAAAATTAACACTCTGCCAGTAAAGCAAGTTGCATTTCCGTAAATTTTACGGGTGAATCATAAAACCTGGCAAGTATTTTAGCATTTTGAACCCTTGTCCACCAAACGACAGATAGCATTGGTTTACGCAATTATACAAGCATGATTTCATAAGAATAATCCAATAATATACATCAATTTCAATTTCTTTTAAGGATTCCACCAATTCAGAAATAACTTTAATAGCTCACAATACGTGAAGGCTTTGCAAAGGTTGTGATCTCCAATCAGAGATCATGATGTCACATGAAAAGAGAATGCTGCTAGGAAAAAAAACCCCAGCATTTTACATACCGTATATACTCGTGTATAAACCGAGCCCCCTAGTTCAACAGCTAGAAATTAGAAAAAAAAAAAAAAAACCCGGGACCTGCATATAAGCCGACACTTGTACTTTAAAAAAAGAATTTCTTCCAAAAGTTTTCGGCTTTTATGCGAGTATATATGGTATTTATAATAAAATTTTAAGGTTTTACCGAAGTGTTAATTTAGTCATCTTGGGAGCAAATGTTGCCGTATGTGATGCACACGCATTAACAGCTGTAGCCCTATTATACTGGGGACGTGTAGAAAACAGTCATTTGATGAGCCGATCCCTAAAGTTAAACCATTTGGTTAACACATAGGATAGCAAAAGCTCATTTCGCAAATAAAAAACACTGCTCTTCCCAGTTTCTAAAAATACGATTAAAATAGTGCATATTTTTTATTATTCCTTCACGTCATCCAAATATTTTTCCTACTAGATAAACATTTCATGAATTTAACGGCGACGGTGAAAATCCTTTGATCAACCGTTGACAGTGAGCAGTTTTCTTAGAAAATTAGTATCTACAGTGATTCACACTTTTTTTTTAACAGTGAAATACTTACAAAAGCTCATTTCGCAAATAAAAAACACTGCTCTTCCCAGTTTCTAAAAATACGATTAAAATAGTGCATATTTTTATTTATTCCCTGTAAACGAAGTTTCTCTGTTATGTCTTTGCTATCAAAGTAAAGAAAAAAAAATGCAGTGCCGAAGACCAGGTGTTTTGTGTTTTCGTGCACTGCTTAAAAGTTTGTTCTAGTAGCTCAATTGCGGGTGTCATAAACCTAAGGGAAGCTTGTTTATTTTTTGCTTTTCTTTCTTTGTTTGAGGGATTGTCTCTGCTGTGGCCTGCCTGATGGGATCACCTCCCCCCCCCCCCCCCGCTGGTTGAAGTTCATTTGAGTGAGTCAGTTCCCAGTAGTGGCACATAAACAAGCCTGCAGAGTGATCTTTAAAGACTTCAAACGAGCACCATGAACCCGGCAGTTTACGTGAGAGAGAAATAAAAAATGCTTTGAAAAGGTTTACTCATCTGTGTGGAAATTTCAGAGAGGAAAAAAAGTAATTACAGAAAACAAATTCAGCATATCAGCAGCACCACATTATGTGCCGCATATTTGAAAAAAAAAAAAAAAAAAAAAAATGTTTATCAAATAATAGCCGCAGCTGTTAACAAGGAAATTACGGTAATTCAATGAAAAAAGTTTTACTCGCCGATGGCGAGCCGGCGACCGGAAATTTCGTGCCCTGCTGTATATTTAAATGAATGCCACCAATCCCTTTATGACTTTAAGGTGGGAGTACCTTCAAATGAAAATGCTGCCTGCACAAAACACAACACATTTTCACAAAATGCTTTCTTTATGAAGTATGTACATACCTCTGAATTATACATTTCATCATCGAGTTCAATTGCTGGTTCTTCAGTGGGAACTTCTTCAACTGGTGGAGTATCAATAGGAGGAACAGGGGTAGGTACAGCAAGCTGAAATGCACCAAAATGAAAATTCATTTGCAATCTGTACAAAATGAGTTATTAACAGCATATTTCTGAAATCTTAAAAAAGAGCAGAAAGAAAAAAAAATTAAGCTCGAAAACCTGTTATTACCAAACAGTCAAAATAAATTTTATATATTATTGCAACAATGTAGTTAATATAATTATAGGAGCCTTTATAAGAACTCAAACTTACTGGGTTGTGTTCACAATATCCTCTACTTTACAACTGGCGCACCCCCTCCCATTTGCTTGTTTGGGGCTTTAACGACCACCATGAGCAACTCAATGGGCTATAAGCAGTCGCCTGTCCCTAATTTAGGGCCAAAGGTTCCAAGGAAGAGAGTCAGACACTGCTGTAAGACAAACAACATCCATGACACCGGGATTTGAACCCGGACCCATCACGGATGAATGGTCAGACAACTGTGCCACCGAGGCGAATCTCAACAATATAAGTACGTAAACTGCCTTGGTCCTTTTGCATTTATAAACAAGTATTTCTTATGAGTTTTCCTTGAGTTTTTTGTTTTTTTCACAGCATCCTCCCCTCCCCCTTTTTTGATTTAGAAGTCACTGATTTAATGTTACAGTCTAAGTTTTCACTATCTTAATGCACCTATATTATTCAGCAAATTATTCAGTCTGTTATTTACTTTTCAACTCCAGTTTTCAAGTACTAGCCCAATATGAAGACCTTCATGACAGTAGTTCATTATGGACTTGATTTAAAACACCTTAATTAAGTTAAAAACCATTATAAAGTCTCTTGTGAAAACATTTTGTTATGATTAACCAAAAATAGTGAAGTGTGTTATTAAATATAAGAAATCCAAATTGAAATCAGATTCTTAAATCCATTAAAAATCAAACTTATCTGTAAAAGGGCCAAAAGTGGCTGACTTTGAAAGTTATGTTAGGTCTATTTAACTCTTTATGTGTGTTTAGGTCAAATTCAAATTTGTCTTTAGGCCTACACTGGTAAGTCCATAGTTCTTGAGAGGCTTAAATACTTTTAAAACAGTTCCAGAAAACTGCAGATGATGTTGGGTTTAAAATGTTAAAAATGGACTGATGTAATGCTACTCCAGTCTATACTCACGCTTCATTCAGTCCTATGCATTTCTGTGCTTTTTAAAGTCTTGTGCATCATCCTCAGAGACAAGATGTTACATCTTTTGAATGTAGAGTTTGAGAGGGGATTTGTTGTTTCATACCTGGTAGCATGATTGTTGGTGTATTTAAACATGGTGATACCTTATGTTGTCAGCAGTTAATTTCTGTTTTTAGTTTTAGTTATTTTACATAATCTGTGATCAGTAATTTCTAAGATATTGGTACATTCAACGCTTTATTTTTACTGCAATTTTTATTTTTTCTGTAATAAAAGTCTCTGCATATCTGATGTTTTCACTGAGTTTGTGATTGCTTGCTAGTTCAAAAGTTTCAAAATCTGGAGAAGAGCTTTCTCCCCCCACCTTTATTCCAGTTATCACAAATGAGACTGACCAAGAAACAAAAAAGCTGAACTTTTCAACAGGATGAAAAATCAGAACATGCGATGAGAAAGTGTAAATATAACGCATCACAAGCAAAATGGAACTGCTCACTGTAATTTATGTAAATATTAAACTTTTCACTGTATTCACAATATGAAATTATTGAATTCAAGACAAAATAATATGGTTTTAAAAGATATTGCTTTAAACGTAGTATTTTTTGTTTGTTTTGTAGTTGTACTTGCTAGAATATCAGCAAGTTTCCTCTTGTGTCGCTTTCTTCTCAGCAAGTCAGCCATATTTGTCTCTTGTTGACTCTGCAAGCTGCACAGTATTCATTATTTAATTTTATTTTCTGTTGATATTCCCTTTCCATTTCTTCATTGTCGTTTTTTTTTTTTTTAAGTTTTTTGAAAATGGAGGTTGGATGAAGCTAAGATTTTTCCTGGTAACACCCCCCCCCACAGATGACAATTTTACCCATCCCATCACGCTGAAAGAACTTTCTATTCGACAACACAGGATGGTGAGCACATTGGGGGGGGGGGGATGTTACCAGGAAAAATCTTAGCTTCATCCAACCTCCATTTTCAAAAACTTTTACCCCATTTTTAAGCTGAAATGCAGTTTTTTATAGAATAAAAGATTATTTAACAACAATACTGAGCAGAAAGAACACCGTAAAAAAAATGTTGCTTACGTGATACATCTTCACTCCATCTAACTTCGTTTTCGAAAGTTTCGAAAGACAGAATTCCGTCCTCAAAAGTAAAATGAATCCCCCCACCACCAAATCTCCCCAAAAATTCTGTTCAGTTGAACATTGATTTTGAGAACACCCCAAATGATAACAAAAAAGGTGGAATTCCTCACATCTACGGAAGAATCCCGTGAGTAAAGACTACAGGGAAACGCTGGTTTATGCCGCCGCACACATCCACAATCACCAAATCATGGCTAGAATATTTCACAGATTACTTGCATATTTTCACTGTATTCCATGTATTTACTTCATTCAGAAAACTTGAAAAATCTCACTGTCCTGGAGCAGGAAATGAACCCGCACCTCCCGATTTACGGTCGAGCATGCTACTAATTACACTATCCAGGACAAGGAAATTCCAAGCAACTGAACTTATATATCCGATTACCATCAGATTTTCACTAGTCGAAGCTGTTCCTGCCCCATTGTAGTGTCTCATGACCTTTTCTCACATTCAGAGTCAGTGTAGGTCTTCATTTCAGTGATTGAAATAGATACTTGAGAAACGAATTTCTCCGAAGAAATAATTCTTCATTTATACATGGTAGGCATTTAATGCTGGTTTATGCCTCCACACACACACACACACACACATCCACAATCACCAAGTCATGGCTAGAGGAATATTTCATGGATTATTGGCATATTTTCACTGTTTTCCATGTATTTACTTCATTCAGAAATCAGAAAACTTGAAAATTTTTGCTGTCCTGGAGTGGGTATTTTTCAAGTTTTTTGAATGAAGTAAATACATGGAATACAGTGAAAATATGCCAATAATCCACGAAACATTCCTCTAGCCACGACTTGCTGATTGTGGGTGCGTGCAGAGGCATAAACTAGCATTAAATGTCTACCATGTATAAATGAAGAATTATTTCTTCGGAGAAATTCGTTTCTCAAATACACCGACGGAAAAAAAAAATCCCAACACCACAAAAAAATAGTTGTAGAGGAATGAAATGGCGGCAATACATTTGTATAGGTAACATATTTAATCGATTAAGGTTTCAAGATCACAGCTTAATGTAAGCGCGAGAAGAGCCATTTTAAATGTGAAATGCTGGTACATTAATAACCGGTGTAACCGCCAGAATGTTGAATGCAAGCATGTAAACGTTCATGCATTGTGTCGTACAGGTACTGGATGTCAGTTTGTGGAATGGAGTTCCATGCCTGTTGCACTTGGTCGGCCAATACAGGGACGGTTAATGCTGGTTGGGGGTCCCGCTGGAGTTGTCGTCCAATGATGTCCCATACGTGCTCGATTGGTGAAAGATCTGGTGATCTAGCAGGCCACGGCAACATGTCGACACTCTGTAGAGCATGTTGGGTTACAACAGCGGTATGCGGGCGAGCATTATCCTGTTGGAAAACACCCCCTGGAATGCTGTTCATGAATGGCAGTACAACAGGTTGAATCACCAGACCGACGTACAACTGTGTCGTCAGGGTGCGTGGGATAACCACGAGAGTGCTCCTGCTGTCATAGGAAATTGCTCCCCAGACCATAACTCCAGGTGTAGGTCCAGTGTGTCTCGGCCGCAGACAGGTTGGAAGCAGGCGCTCACCTGGCCTCCTTCTAACCAACACACGGCCATCACTGGCACCCAGGCAGAACCGGCTTTCATCAGAAAACACAACAGATCTCCACTCCGTCCTCCAATGAGCTCTAGCTTGACACCACTGACGTTGCAAACGGCAGTGGTTTGGAGTAAGTGGAATGCACGCTACAGGGCATCTGGCTCGGAGCTGTCCTTCAAGTAACCGATTTGTAACAGTTCGTTGTGTCACTGTGGTGGCAACTGCAGCTCGAATTGCTGCCGCAGACGCGGTACGATGCGCCACGGCCATACGCCGTACACGGCGGTCTTCCCTCTCAGTAGTGCCACGTGGCCGGCCGGAACCCGGTATTCTTGAGGCAGTACCTTCCCTTGACCACCGCTGCCAACAATCATGTACAGTGGCTACATTCCTGCCAAGTCGTTCTGCAATATTGCGGAAAGAAAATCCACCTTCTCATAGCCTTATTACACGACCTCGTTCAAACTCCGTGAGCTGTTGATAATGAATGGCTTCTTTTTCTTAAAGGCATTCTTGACTAACATCAACACCCTACGTCGAATCTCAACGATAACCAACGCTCACGAACGTTACAGCGCGTATTTACAGCAAACCTGCTTTGCATGTTCCGAGGGCGCTAGTAGCGCCACACGTATGCGCCGAGTGCGAAATTTGCATAGACGTCATCTTACAGATGTACCCTCACCGCCTACCAACTGTCGTTTATCTAACACAACCTCTTCTTGCGCGGGTTACAGCGCGTATTTACAGCAAACCTGCTTTGCATGTTCCGAGAGGCGCTAGTAGCGCCACACATATGCGCCGAGTGCGAAATTTGCATAGACGTCATCTTACAGATGTACCCTCACCGCCTACCAACTGTCGTTTATCTAAGACAACCCCTTCTTGGTGTTGGGATTTTTTTCCGTCAGTGTATATGATCTACAGGAAAATCTTTGCGCCATCTTAACTTTCGTTTCAGGAAATTGTTGCCCACAGTTTCATGCTGAAATGCAAACATTTATGCAATACAATGATATTTAACAACAATACTGGCTAGAGACAACACCATGAGAAAAAAAAAAGGAATTATGATTGAGGTGGGGGGGGGATTATGATTCACTATTTAATTTCAGTTTCTGAAAGTTTTGGAAGAAGAAATAGAATTCCCAGATCTCCCCATTAATTCCCCAAAAATTTATCTTTATTTTTTCATCGATCTCGAGAATAACCCAAACGACGATTGGGGGGGGGGCAAAATCCCGGAATTCTGCGAATTGGTGGAAGAATCTTATGTATGCAGTTATCTGGTGTTGGTTAAGTATACTGCCTAATCTATTTTTTGTACTTCTTGTAAATAATTTTTTCTTGTGATTGTTTGGTTTTATCACAATAGCAAATATTCCTGCACTTGTCTAGAAGACTAGTTTTTCTTTACTGTTAATAATAATATCACTGTAGTTCTTCATGTTGATGTCAATGTTATTGTATTTTGTACATTCTCTCCTGATGATACGTATTAATAAATCCTTTAATGAGTGAAAAACTACTACAAAAACATTTTGGTTCATATTTTTGTTGCTAGGGGTACTTATATTCACAGATTGTTTCTTAATCATAGAATTCTCATACCCAAAATTTTTGGCTGTAACAATTATTCATTCCATGTGCAATTTTTTAGTCTGTTTGTACTGTGGCTGTGTGTAAACACTGCTTTTACGTAGGATCATAGTGCCAACATTTTATGTACCCATGAATGATTTACGGCACAGAACAAAGGCTGATTTTTTGAAAACTTGATAATCAATAGGTCACGTTCCTTGATTATTTATGGATTATTTTATGTCTAAGAATAGAATTTCATTATTATCTTTAAACTTTATTGTTAATTGGGTCATTGGGCACATATTGGAGAATTCCTCTTTAATATAAAATAATAATCCTTGGTTCTTTGATTTCCATATGATAAGGGTGTCGTCATCAATGCATCTACATTAAAGTAGGATCATTTTGTGTGTTTATGTATTATACCTTCTACATGATCACCTCATCAAAAAGGGGAAAGAGTGGTGATCCCCATTGGAGCTCCTGCTTTTTGTCAGTGTATGTCACTGTAATATCTTATGAAGCTGCTCTTGCAGATGTATTACACACATTGCTTCATGGATTTCAATAATTTGAAAGTTACTGCTTTCTTAGTTTTTGTCCTACGAAATATTTAGTTTTGTTCTGTGATAGCAATCAACATTACAGAACATAGAATATTTATTTTCTATGACAACAAGAACTAATAATCTCGATATATCGAGAAATACGAATATAAAAACTAATAAGCAGTCAGACCTTCAAATGATTGAAATCCATGAAATAGTGAATGCGGGTGGTCGTAGTGAGCGATGGGTTTGCCTCCTCGGGCGCTCCGTGGTAACAATGGCACACACAACAGCAACTAGGGCCTCTGTGAATCTTGGAGAGGTGCAAGCTAGTTCTGTGTGACATTGGCGAAAAGACCCACTGGGTTTTGTTCCAGAAAACTCACTGGGTTTTGTTCCAGAATCCTTAGGTTGAATGACCAACTGGAACCCTCAGCTGTGGGCTAATCCCCCACACTGATGTACTTACCTGATTAAAAAGACAAAAAGAAATATTAAGAATGACTCAAGTGTGGGATATGGTGGGCCTACCACACTTGAGAAGGACGGTCCACCACGGAATCGACCTGGACTTTCTAAACGGCGTATGAGAAAGTGATCTCGGCTGAGTGAATGTAAGATTGGTGTATGGAATACTAGAGGTATAAATGGCAAGATGAGTGAGGTGATTGAGGAGATGAATAAGTATAGACTGGATGTGCTGTGTGTAAGTGAAACCAAAAAGAAGAAAATTGGGATAGAAGAAGTGAATGGAACGGTGAGTGTGTGGTCTGGAGTATTGGATAATGTGAAGACAGACTGGTGTAGGTGTGATTTTAATTGAAAAGATGAAGAACAACTTGATTAACTATAGTTGCATACATGAGAGAATTCTCTGGATTCGTTTGAAAGTGAAACTTCAGAGAATTGTAATTGTTGTAGTGTATGCTCCTTGTGACTCGGAACCTTCTGATAAGAAAGAAGATTTCTGGAATGAGCTAAAAGCTGTTTTGAGCCAGTTTGGTGCTAAAGAAAAAGTTATAATAGCGGGGGATTTCAATGCTAGAGTAGGTGTGCAGAATGCAATTTCTGACAATGTTCTGGGTAAGTTTAATGATCCTTGTGTGAATGATAATGGTGAAAGATTAATTGAACTCTGCATTGAGAATGATTTGTGTGTATCTAATACATTTTTCAACCACAAGCATATACACACATATACTTGGGAAAATCGTACTCTTGGTCAAAAGAGTGTGATAGATTTTGTTGTTTACGATCAGCGTTTGAAACACTTAGTTGTTGACACCCGTGTGATGAGAGGTGCGGATGTTGGTTCTGATCATTACTTGGTAGTGTCACGAGTGAAACTTAATGTTGGTTAGAGGAAAAGGAATAGGAAGAGACCCAGGATAGAAAGAATAAAGGTTGATAGGCTCCTTGAAGATCATCAGCAGTATTCTGACTTACTCAGAGAACGACTGAAGGATCTGAAATCTTGTGAGAGGGATGTAGAAAAGAAGTGGGAATGTTTTAAGAACTGTGTTGTTACTGCTGCTAAAGAGGTCTGTGGCACCACAATAGTGGGTAACAATAGAGGTGATGCTTGGTGGAATAGTGAGATTGATGAGGCAGTAAAAAGAAAGAAGGAAGCCTATTTGGGGATGTTGCAAGGTAAAGTCTCTGTGGATGAATATCGCTGTAAGAAGCGTGAAGCTGCTAAGCTGGTTCGCCACAGTAAGGCAAAAGATAGGAAGGAGAAAGTGGAAAGGCATGAACTGGCTTTTTGGAAAGATAGAAAGTCCTTCTGGAAGTACATGAGACTCAGGAAAAATAGGGGAAACAAAGTTGTAAGTTGTGTGAAGAATGAGATTGGGGAAATGATATGGGAGCCCAATGAGTTAAGTGACAGATGGGGTGAATACTTCTGTGAGTTATTAGATCAGGAGAGCAAAAATGATTCTGAGACAGATGCAGATGATGTCACAATGAGGAATGAAAGCACAGGAGGGATCTCAAGAGAAGATGTGTGTAAAGCTCTAAAATCTCTTCAGAATGGTAAGGCTCCGGGAGTTGATGGCATAACTGCAGAGATGTTGAAGTATGGTGGTGACTCTATAATTGACTGGTTAACTGAAATTTTCCAGTTGTGCTGGGAGTTAGGAATGATCCCTCGGGATTGGAAGGATGCTATCATTGTTCCCTTGTATAAGGGAAAAGGTGATCAGACTGAATGCAAGAACTATCGTGGTATTAGCCTACTGAGTGTGCCAGGGAAAGTGTTTGGTAAGGTTGTTATTGAAAAAGTACGGGGTCTTACATCAGAGAAAGTGTGGGATGTTCAGAGTGGTTTTATGCCTGGTAAAGGCTGCACTAACCAGATTTTTGCATTACACATGATGATTGAAAAGTATCTGGCTGTTGGGAAGAAAGTTTTTACTGCCTTCATAGATTTAGAGAAAGCTTACGACCGAGTCAATAGGACACTTTTGTGGAAGTTATTGAATGAATATGGTGTTACTGGGAATCTACTTAATAGTGTAAAAGCCATGTATGCTGGTAGTAGAGCTTGTGTACGAGTGAATGGTGTTTTGTCAAAATGGTTTTCCATTGGTGCAGGAGTTAGAAAAGGTTGTGTAATGTCACCATGGCTGTTTAATATATTTATGGATGCATGCATGCGTGAGGCCAAAATAGATAATAGTGGTTTATGTCTT
Source organism: Macrothele yani (assembly GCA_039090855.1). Taxonomy (NCBI): domain Eukaryota; kingdom Metazoa; phylum Arthropoda; class Arachnida; order Araneae; family Macrothelidae; genus Macrothele; species Macrothele yani. The sequence continues at coordinate 135,425,165 of CM077023.1, forward strand.
GGTGATATCCGTGTGTGCAGATTGCTGTATGCTGATGACACTGTCCTGTTGGCAGAGAGCAAAAGTGAGTTGCAGAGTATGTTGACTCGGATGCACGAAGTTTGCATGAAATTCAAACTGAGTATAAATAAGGGAAAACCAAAGTTATGGTGTTTGAGAGAGGAATGGGTAGCACTGAATGTAATGTAAGTATAAATGGCACTGTGATTGACCAGGTGAGTGAGTTTGTGTATTTAGGAAGCATGTTTGACAGAGAGAACAAGTTGGATGGTGAAATCAGTAGGCGAGTGAATTCTTCTTTGAAAGTCATAGCTGCTCTGTGAGGTTTTCACAGGAATGATGGGTTCTCTAGAGTCCCGCATGGCTGTGTATGAAACTGTAATTGTTCCTACTCTGATGTATGGCAGTAAACCTGGGTACTGCAGAAGAAACATAGGAGTCGTTTGTGTGCTGGAGAAATGCGTTACTTACGTGGGGTTTGTGGCAAGACACGATATGATTGTGTGAGAAATGAAGATGTCTTGCAGTTGTGTGATGTGAAGCAAAATGTTGTTAGCAAGGTGGAGACCAATATGCTTCGGTGGTTTGGCCATGTTGAAAGAATGAGTGATGAAATGTTTACTAAGAAAATATTTTCAGCCCAAGTGGCAGGAAGGAAAGGCAGAGAAAAGCAAAGGAAGACATGGGTGGATCAGATTCAGGAGTGTCTGCATGAGAAAAAGATTATGAGTATGAAGTATAAAAGATCTTGTGTACGGCGTGTAATGGATATCAGCGAAGCACGAGTTGTATGTCAAGATCGCTGTAAATGGCGAAGTTTGATACGACAACAATAAGTAAAAATATCTGGAAGTTTGTATTTCTTTTTGGAGCTAACCTCTGAATCTCAGAGAACAGCTTAGTGATATGTATTTATGTATGAAATAGTGAATACATTGAAATACATCAACAAGAACAACTTCAGATATGACAAGGCCATATACGGAAAAAAACAAAACAGGAGCTCCAATAAGATAGTCTTTCTCTCTTCTTTGCTGCAAGGTAATCGTGAAGAAAACAGCAGATATACTAGACTCATGCTAAAAGACGAAATCTCCAATATGTACCCAACAATCCAATTACAGTGGAGTTTGTGTGCAATGAAACTCCAAGCTGAAACACAAACCTAACCAAGAAGCATGAACATATTGATTATCAAGTTTTCAGAAAGCCAAACTTTGTTTCCTGCCTTATCTTTAAGATACCAAACCATCTATAGGCACATAAAATATTGGTATTACGATCCTATCAAAGACAAAGTATTTACACACTGCAGCACAGTCACACTTAAAGAACTACAAATAAAATGGATGATTGCCACAGCTAACAATTTTGAATATAAACAATTTATCAGACAGACAGACAGACAGACAGACAGACAGACAGACAGACAGACAGACAGACATACATACATACATACATACATACATACATACATACATACATACATACATACATACATACATACATACATACATACATACATACATACATACATACATACATACATACATACATACATACATACATACATACATACATACATACATACATACATACATACATACATACATACATACATACATACATACATACATACATACATACATACATACATACATACATACATACATACATACATACATACATACATACATACATACATACATACATACATACATACATACATACATACATACATACATACATACATACATACATACATACATACATACATACATACATACATACATACATACATACATACATACATACATACATACATACATACATACATACATACATACATACATACATACATACATACATACATACATACATACATACATACATACATACATACATACATACATACATACATACATACATACATACATACATACATACATACATACATACATACATACATACATACATACATACATACATACATACATACATACATACATACATACATACATACATACATACATACATACATACATACATACATACATACATACATACATACATACATACATACATACATACATACATACATACATACATACATACATACATACATACATACATACATACATACATACATACATACATACATACATACATAATCACTAAGTTGTTCTCTGAGATTAAGAGGTTAGCTCCAAAATGAAATCCAAAATATTTTGGGTCTACTTTTTTGCTCATTAACACTGGCATCAAGGTGAAGAACTACAGTGCTATCATTATTGACAGCAAAGAAAAACTAGACTTCTAGACAGTGCAGGAGGACATGACATTCTGACAGAACCAAATTATAACTAACAACCACAGGAAGAACACAATTTATATAGGGGATACAAAAAATATATTAGGCAATATACTAAACCAACACATAGATAACTGGAATACAGGCCAGAAAAAAAAAAAAAAAAAAAAAAAAAAAAAAAAAGAGAGAGAGAAGAAAACAGCTTTAATACAAGATTAAAAGGCAAATAAACTCATCAGTTTTCAGATATAATGAACTAATAAATAAGCAAACACAAAATGAACAAAAATAACATCATGAATCGACCAACACTCTGGGAATTACTAATCACAGGTCAAGTAAAAGAGCTACGGGGAGGGGGACTGCTGACAACAAATGATAGCATTATACATACATTACACCAGCAGTCACGTAGCCGAGAGGAATCTCTTCTCAATCTCAATGGATCAGAAGATGTAACAACTTGTCCCTAAGAATGGTGCTCAAGACCTTAGCACTGAAGAGATTTTTAATGTCATTAAAGTTTTATATCAAGTCCATAAAAGATTACTTTAATGAAGGTCTTCATATTGGACTAGTACTTTGGAACTAGTTATGGTAACACATTTATGAGTAATGTGAATAGCACCACGTACAGGGTTGTAAGAGCGATAAAATAAAAAAAAAAAATAATTCAGGACAATTTTCTTAAATTTCAGGACATATTTTGGCAGACCTGGCAGGTAAATTAAATCAAATATTGGTACAAATGCAGAAATGTTATTCTTTTACTAAAAAGCTATCTAAATTATTGCCCAGTTGTTAGCAGGAATTTTTTCACTTTTAAGGCTAACAACGCCCCTAAAGTTTCAGTGGGTAGATTTGACCTAAATTCTGTTTGACTCTTACGGACAATGCTAAAAAAAATTTCCGCAGTTGCGTTACTGTGTGGCACAACAAGAATAGCATGTATCAGGTGTGGTAAAACTTCATACTTTTTAGCACCAATTGCACCAGCCATTTTCAAAATGTTTGACCATGTGGTATCAATTGTAGGACTATTCAAAACACCTTCTTTCAATTCATCAATTTGATATAAGGCAAACTCCAATTCCAACTTGTCCAGATCACTGTCACTAACAGCAGCAACTGGGAAAATATTTGCCAGGTACATTACTGAAGAAAAGGAAGCTTCTTCCATCCTAACTCCTATATCAGCAACTTCTGCATGCAGCAGAAATTCACTTTTCAATCAGAATTTCTTCAAAATATAGTCATATGTAACACTTAACAACAACACAGGATAGTCAAAACATCACGGGGGGGGGGGGGGGGATTATGATTACAGGAGAAATCTTTGCTTCGACCACCTTTCGTTTTGGGAAACTCCATTTAAGCTGAAATGTAAGTATTTGTGGAATAAATGGATATTTAAGGAAAATACCGAGCAGAAGGAACATCGCGAGAAAATATTAAGATTACGGAAGAAATCATCACTCCAACTAACTTCCGTTCATTTTCGGAAGATGGAATTCCGTCCTCGAACGGACCCCAAAAGATTTCTGCTCATTTTGTGCATCGAACATGAGAAAGCCCCAACGATAACAGCTGACGTAATCCCAGGGCCGTGCTTTCTTTCCACTTAGTTTTCAAACAAGCAAAACACATTTCTTCTCCTCCTCAGAAAACAAAAGAAAAAAGAAAAGAAACAAAGAGGTGCATCATGAACTTGGTTCAGAGGCGGCGCAATCCCGAGTCACAGCAAAAGAAGCAGGCCCGGGCCGACGCGATCCCGGGCCACGGCGAAAGAGGCAAGTCAGGCCTACGTAATCCCTGCCTGGCATCGTGCTTTCTTTCCACTTAGCTTTCAAAGAAGCAAAACAAATTCTTTCTCCTTGAAAAAAAAAAAGAAAAGAAAAGAAACAAAGAGCTGCGCCACAAACTTTATTCAGAGGATTCGGGCCAATGCCATTTCGGTCCACCTTTTTTTTTTGGTTTTTTTTGCACTCTTTCAAACAAGCAAAACAAATTCTTCCTCCTAAGAAAAAAAGAAACAAAGAGCTGTGTTACAAACTTTGTTCAGAGGCTTTTACATTGATTAATTACAAAACCAGTAAAACGTTCTTAATAACAGCGAATATCGGAATATCCGTAATTTTTCGTTAGTCACCCGTAATCCTGGGGGAAATCCCTAACAATTACGAAGATTTGTAATGGTTGGCATCTCTGTGCATTCTTCGTAAGAAGCGGCTTCACGGCAGCCTCGATTCTCGAACGATATCACAAACGTGGGAACACGTTCGCGTACATCTCAAATTACAAGAGTGAGAGTTCTTGGCGATGACGTCACAACGATAGAGTAATATATATATATCATCATCATCATTGTCAACCATTATCAATCCACTGCTGGACGAAGGTCTCCCCAAGTTTCCTCCACAACGGTCGGTCTTGTGCCCGTCTCCTCCATGTCACTCCCGCATATTTACGAATTTCATCCACCCATCTCCCATGTGGTCTTTTTCTGGGTCTTTTCCTGTCCCTTGGAATCCAATCTAAAATTTCGGCTGTCCATCTATGGTCTGTCCTTCTGGCAGTATGCCCAGCCCATTGCCATTTCAGGGATTTAACTCTGATCATGATGTCTTCCACTCTCGTCATTTTTCGGATCCACGAGTTCCTCTTCTTATCTCTCCTGGTTATACCAAGCATGCACCTCTCCATGCTTCTTTGAGTTGTCTGCAGCCTTTGTATGTCTCTTTTAGTTAAGGTCCACGTCTCTGCACCATACGTAAGCACTGGAAGGATGCATTGATCAAACACTTTTCTTTTAAGACATAATGGCATATTGCTCTTGAAAATTATGCTGTTTCTTCCAAAAGCTCTCCAGGCAAGTTTTGTACGCCGATTAATTTCTTCATCAATGTGACCCTCACTTGATATCTGCTGTCCAAGATAAACATACGTATCTGTTATCTCCAGTTTTTCTCCATCAATCGATAAATCTTCATTTCTTGTAAAAGCATTGAACATCACTTTTGTCTTCTGAAAGTTCATTTTTAATCCCACTTCTTTACTCTTGTCAGCAAGTTCCTGGATCATACTCTGCAGCTCTGATGGGGTAGTTGCAAAAATGACTACGTCATCAGCAAAACGAAGGTGGGTTAGATAATCTCCATTAATCTTTATCCCTTTGTTTTCCCAGTTCAGTGATTGAATGACATTTTCCAATGTGGCATTAAAGAGCTTCGGAGATATGGTGTCACCTTGTCTCACTCCCTTTCCAATTTTTATGTGTGTTGTATTTTCAAACAGCCGAATCTTTGCACTTGCATTTTCATAGATGTTATTAATAATATTAATGTATGCATCTTCAATACCGCAGGATTTCAGAGCCGTGGTAACTGCTGATGGTTTCACCGAATCAAAGGCTTTTTCATAATCGATAAAAGCCATGCACAATGGAAGTTCATATTCCCTCGCTCTTTCAATTAGTTCTCTCAGTACGTGGATATGATCTATTGTGCTGTAGCCACTCCTGAATCCAGCTTGTTCTCTCGGTTGAGCCATGTCCAGTGTTACCTTCAAGCGGTGTGAAAGAACTTTAGTGAAGATTTTATAAACCACTGATAGGAGGCTGATAGGTCTGTAGTTCCTGAGATCCTCAATGTCACCTTTTTTATGTAGCAGGATCATTGTAGCATTGTTCCAATCCTCAGGAATCTTCCCTTCATTAAGGCATCGAGTGAAAATTTGGGCGAGTACTGTTTCAATTTCTCCACTTGCTTCTTGTATGATGTCTATAGTAATTCCATCTTCTCCTGGAGCTTTCCCCCGCTTCATGTTCTTGATTGCATGAGCAACTTCTGCTGGGAGGACTGGAAGAACTCTGGTACCTTTCATGATGTCTGGAGTACATGTATCATCCCTTTCATATAGTTTGGAGTAGAAATCTTTCACTCTTGTCAAAATTTCGCCTCTATTTCTTGTTATAGAACCATCTTCTTTTCTCAGTGCCATAATCTGTTTTCTTCCCTTACTGAGGTGTCCCTTTGCTATCTTTAGGCTTTGGTTGTTTTCAATTGCTTTCCTCACTAGCTCACAGTTGAATTTCCTTACGTCTTCAGTGATACTTTTTCGTGCTGTCTTGCATAGCTCTATATATTCCACTTTGGAAGTCACATCTTCTTTAGTTGTCCTCATCTCTCTTCTTTTTTGCATCAACATTTTGGTTTTTCCTGATAATTTGTTTACATGCAACTTGTTCTTAGACCCAGCTAATTTTGTTGCTGTTTCCATAAGAGCTTTGGTTACTTTTCTGTTAACTTCAGAAATATCCACTTCTTCTGATGTTAGGCCTTCTAAAGCAGGGAATCTGTTCTTCAGTTCCAACTTGAAAGTATTATGGTGTTTTTTAAGGTTGGTTATGTCAATACATTTTGTTTGTCTAATGAGCTTGCCACGTTCGAGTTTAGTGTTGAGGTGCATCTTACATCTCACCAATCTATGGTCACTACCTGTGTTGAACTTGTTTAGCACACTGCAGTCTTCGATGACGAATTTTTTGTTACACATAATAAAATCAATTTCACTTGTCGTCCCAGTTGGATGTCTCCATGTCCATTTCCTGTGTGGCTTTTTCTTAAAAAGGAATTCAAGATGAAAAATCCTTCTGCCTCTGCAAACTCTACAAGAGTATTTCCACGCTGGTTTCTGTTGCCGTGACCGAATTTACCTACTGAAGTTTCATTCTGTTGCCGGTGCCCTATTTTTGCATTGAAATCTCCCATAATTATCTTCAAGTGCTGCTTACCTTTATTATTTAGATGACGAATTTCCTCATAAAATTCTTCAATTTCTTCTTCAGGATGACTTAAGGTGGGTGCATAAGTTTGAATAATCTGAGCCTGGTATCTTCTCGATAGTTGGATAACGAGTCGTGCAGCTCTGTAAGAGGAACTTTCAACTTCTACCACTTTATCCTTCAGTTTCTTGTTTATTATAAATCCAACACCACTAGTTCTGCCAGTATCTGTCCCACGATAATAGAAGAGATGTCCACTTTTCAGTTCAATGAGATCTTCTCCTTTTCTCCTTACCTCACTCAGCCCGACGATGTCCCACTTGATCCTTTGTAGTTCCTCTTCCAATTCAAGAAGCCTTGAATCAGAAGATAAGGAGCGTCCGTTGTAGGTAGCCAAGGTCAGCATCAAATGGCAGCCTAGTCCGGTCCTCCGGGGATTCTTAGCACCCTCTGCCTTCATGTCGCACTGGCCGCTGCCTTGGCCAGGTACATTCCAGCTGCCGGAGACTGAGGGCCAAGATTTAAGTTGTAGAGTCATTTTGGGGGTGTTTGGCCATAACTCACCACGCTGGCCAAGCGGGTTGGTGAGTGTGGGATAGCATTTCCTCTGATCCCGATGGTATAGTTATACCGCTATTTGCGGTCGTCAGAGCCCCTTTAGTGGGAACAGGATGCACCACGAGAAGGCGGGGTTGACATTTGTCAAGGAGAGGCTGTGATGTTACGCATCACCTGACCTTACATCCCAATATATATATATATATATATACCTAAGCAAAAAAATACATATATAATTTTGACTCACACCTAGTACAACATAGAAAAGGTTATGTATCTACCTGCGTGAGTAAAAGGAGAAAAAGAAAAAAAAAAGAAAAGAAAACAACTGAATGTAGAAGGTGTCGAGAATACTGAGCCTTGGCTTTATCAAGGACCAGCAAAAACTCTGCATTTTCTCACTTCCACAAAGACCTAGTTGGAAATGGGTTTCTGCAAGGCCATAGATGCAAGTAACATTCCCACCTAAAATAGTTTAAAAAATATATATATAAGTCATGTCCTCCGTAGAGTAGCATGACCTAGCACTAGTTAACAATTTCGCTTGCATCCATTAACCTTCATGGCCCGACCCATGCTCTTCATCTGTTACTATTAAACAGAGAGAAGAAGATTAAAGAGAACTCAAGCTGTGAGAGTGACATAATAAATAGAAATGATTTTCAGCTATAACGAAATTCCAAGTTCGTTTGAGAGAGAATTTAAACCTGAAAAACAAATTTTACATTGCAATTAAAAAAAGGAAATGTTAATTTATAACGAACAGATTTTTGAAAGAAAACTTGAGTCTAAAACCCCTACTCTACAACTTATGACAGCACGAAAACGAGAATAAGTTAAAGATAATAATTAACTAAAGAAAACTTTGTGAAAGTTATATACCTTAAACAGTTAGTTGCAATATGTACAAAGTATTTCAGCAGTGCTTTAAGTGCATAATTAATTAGTTATTAAGAACTTAACTACTTTGAAAAAACAGCGCATAGAAAAGGAACAAGCTTAGCCATCTTCTGTTCCTAGGTACACAAAAGACGCTCAAAGTTACAAAGAAAAGTAAGAGTTAAAACCCGCATAAATGTTAACAGACAAACCAATGCTTAAAAGCTGAAAAGCTAAAAACGACAGAGAAAGGTACATGAAGTACAAACATTGAACTTATAAAACCTAGAACCCAAAAACAAGGAAGAGAGCTTACCTCTTGAGTTACAAAAACTTTTCTCCTCACAAGAGGAGAACATGGCTGACCTCTTCCGCCACTCCCTAGACGCTGGGGGCAGTGAGGGTGGGGCTGATGGCCTCCTCATACAGCAAGAAACCAACGCGCGGAGATTTTAACCAGAGAAAAAAAATATAAACTTAAGACTGTGGATCTGTATGATCAGAATGAGCAGAATTAACTCTCCAGAATACATGAGAAATATTATAAAATACACGAGCAGTTTATTTAATAATCTTTGCATGTATTAAATCACCTTAGTGAGCTTCTATAGATTAATCAGAATCTTATTAATTTTAATGTTGGTTTTACTATATTTAGTATAGCTATCCTAGTGATGAATAACTGGTTTTCTTTTTTATTTGTTTTTATTTTCTTTTATAAACAGATTTTTAAGCTTTTTTTTGTGATTTTGTTTATATTATTTAATTTTTTTTGTTTTAATAGGACCGTCATATCCATAGCACTAAGGTTCCTTTAGGTAGTTAATAGGCATCCTCTAGCCAACTTCCTTACGGCTTTGATTGGTCAGAATCATATTATTAACTGTGTAGAAAATTAAAGCAGATCTGCCAACCTTACTCTATTATTCAGAATAATTTTTCTTAAAGTTCTTTTGATGAAAGAAGAAGGAATTTCGTTCTCTAGAAAACTTTCTAATAGTATATTAATGTGGTAATTGAAGTCCAAATTGTTGCTGCAAATTCTTGAAATTCTTAGGACCTGAGAAATTAGTATATTCTCAATTACTTTGGTTGAAATGTTATTATTCCAGTGTAGATATTTAATTACTTTGAAAGGAAAATTAACTCTTTTATCAAAGAGGCTAATAGATGGGTTACCTCTGTTGAGCTTAATGCTTAAGTCTAGGAACTCAAGTTCCTGATTACTGTGGTTGGTTTTACATAAGTTAAGAGAGCTAGGATAGATATTATCAAAATCTACTCTCTATAACTTCGGAATTATTGATACACAGCAGATCATCAATATATCTAAAAGTGTAAAGGTAGTTATCTGAGCAGGTGGGGTGATTTTTAATGAATTTATATTCCTTAAAGAACAGGAATAGATTAGCGATATTCGTGGACGTTGATGTTCCCATTGGAATACCGTTCACTTGCTTATAGAGAGTATTATTATATAAGATATGGTTATTTTTTATGCAGCAATTGAGATAAGAGTTCCAAGTTCCTACATCAACAAATTGGTTAAGTTTAAATTCTGCATACAGCTCTTTAAAGGTAGTGATTATATCTGATAGAGGCAGATTAGTATATAGGTTTTCAAAATCATAACTATTAATATCTAGGGGACACACTTTGAGTATAGTAGAAATTACTTCTGCATTATTATTAATTATCCAAAAATCTCTGTACATCAAGTTAGAACAGTTTCTAATGTGTTTCAAAACCTTCTTTAAGACATCTTCAAAAGCAAGATCTATTTTCTTTTTATGACTCCTTACTCCACTAGCTATGAACCTGAACTTCACAGGATCCTTATGAAACTTAACCGTTGCAAAAGAAATGGAAATTCAGGCCCATATCTTCTAGTTTGCGGAATTTTAAGTTTCTTGAAGAATGCCTTAAACCGATTTTCTAACTGCTTGGTAGAATAACTTACGGGCTCGTATGTTACTCTATTATTGAGTTCCATAGTTAACAATTCAAAATAGAACTTCTTACAGATAATTGCAAAATTATTGCTAGCTTTATCCGTAGTGGTAAAAATAAATTGGTCTTGTAGTTTGGAGAGTGACCTTTTAGCTTCTCCAGAGAAAAAGAGATTTCTGTCGAAACAAAAGTCCAGACCTGCCAACTCACCGGTGAAGCTATTGATTATATTATATTTCCATTCTGCGAAGGCCTCAATAGGCTGATTGTACGTTAAACTGGTTTTTACGATGTACTTATTTACATCTTGAGTGAAGCTCTCAAGAATCCTTTCTTTGGAAATTGTGAAGGAAGGTCTGAAATTAGAGCCATACTCTAATAAATTCCTAAGCTTTTCATTTTCAACAAAACTCAAGTTTCCGGTGATAATATGGTTGTAATTCTTATCATAGTGAACTGTTTCTTTATGTTCATCACAAGAACAAGTAGTAATTACAGGAATGTAGCTCGAAGAGTTAAGTTTGTAGTTTTTAACTATTGACCCTAAGGTCTTAACATATTTAAAACTTACAATAGACTGGTGCCTGTGGATGGGAAAAAAATTGCATTATTGTAGAACAGCTTCCTTACATTGAGATTATCGTAGGCTTTATTTAGGAACCTGATGGTAACAAAATTACTGGAAAATTCTTTAAGAGAAATTTTATCTTTAAGAATATGTTTAAGAATGTCCAGAACCAAAGCAAAAACATGCTTATCAACATGGTCAGCAGTTTCATTCCAGAATTTGAAAAAACATTTAAGGACAGAGTGCTTGAAGGACTTGAGAATTTTGTAAGTATTTTTAACAAAATTAGTGCCAGTTTTAAAGCTTTCCAGAGTTTTTAGCAAGTTAGCAAAATCAACTTTGCTTGATGTGCGAAATAACCTCTGTCCTCTATTACCTCTAGAGCAGCTCTTATTATTAACAAGAAAGAAGAGTTCACGAATTGAAAATTTATGCTGATTATGCTTATTGTCAGATAGAGTGGAATTAAGGCCATAGGGATAAAGAGACTGATGCTGCAAAATTTCAAGGGATTCAGTTTCTAGCCGAGCATAGAGGTCAGGGATAATATGTAGTACCTCTATTTTCACTTTGTCAAAACCATGAGTATGGAAATGCTCTAATTCAAAGGTAGAGTACTGGTTGGAGTTTGTGGAGGGTTCACTCCTGAATTAGAGAACTTGTTTACTAGAGACCTGTGACCATTAATCCTAAGATGAAGAGGATTTTTACTTTGGCCAATATAGCTAAGGTTGCAGACAGTACAGGTGAGCTTATAGATGGTATTGTAGGCTTTGCAAAACTTGTTGGAGCAATTATCCTCAACAGAAGAATACAGGTTAGGATCTGCAGATTTACATGTCAAACAACGTTTGTCATTTCATAACTTTAGATTACCTTTGCCAGCGAGTTCATACACTATGGGAAAGGGTGCTAGCCTAACCGAGCGGGAGGACTTAAAATATCTGAGCTGACCTCCAATCCTTTCATCGTCCTTAGAACTCCACTTGGGCCAAAACATACAAATTCTGAGCAAACCAACTAGGAAAAACTTTTAGAAATAAGCAGTCCAAGAAAAGACCAAACTCGAGTATAAACTACACTCCAAAAAGCTGCATCCAAAACATACTAAAAAGAAAAATTAGAAAATGAAAAAACCTCAAGTAAAAAAATTATTTTGCACCCTTACGTTTTAAATTCTAAAATTTTTTCCTTAGTCTTCAGTTTTGCTCTTAAGTATATATATATATATATATATATATCTTTCAATTTTTTTTTATTTATGCGGTACTTGTAAACACTAGATGATGAATCACTACACATAGTTTACCATTTATTCTTAAAATTTCAGAATTACACTAAAATTTTCAGGATATAGAACAAAAATAAGGACATTTCAGGATATAGAACAAAAATAAGGACATTTCAGGATATAGAACAAAAATAAGGACATTTCAGGACAAAAAAATAAAAATCAGGAACTTCAGGAAAACTCTGACTCCTGCACTTAATAATGCTTTTAGTGTTTGCACATTCTACAAACTCTAATTTAGAATTTATTTTCTAACATGACATTATTTACCTGACAAAACTAATTTTTTTACAATCTGACAAAGAGAATGCCACTGTTTCATTCTCTCTTAGAATTCAAAGATACCTACTTGTAAACATAACTTAATCTGAGATTAAAGCATAAGCAAAGCTTCAACATCATATTAAGGATGCACACTGTTTAAAAAAGGTAAATATGTAGACTTTGCAAACACTACAACATTCATTCTAAACAGATGTTGCATTCATCAACATATGCAAAGCAGTGGCAAAAGTAACATATGACAACAGATAAGCTTTTTTTTAAAGCAATATATTTTGTCTTTTAAAACTTTTAGTGAAAGTAAAACCAGATGTCACTGAGAAGGAAACTAAACCTAAGGAAGCATCAGAGTTGTGGATCAGAGATCATGAGACAAAGCAGAATAATGTAACTGTTAAAGGATTTTTTTTCTGGTTTGCATCTACAAAAATGTTGAATGAAATGTCAATTTGAGCACAGTAGTTAACTTTTTAGATGATGTATGCTGTTGCACAAGCCTAATGATGTTTCATATTTTCTTCAAATATTAAAAAAATAATAATTATACTTCAATACACAGAAGTAACACCAAGCGAAACAAAACAGAATTTACTGCTAAGAGAGCTCAACACATCCCCAAAAATAAAATTTCAACGGCATGACAATAAGCTGAAAAATGAATTCAGTAAGAGACTGTTTGATCATAATTTACCATTTAACTCAAATGAACAATAAGGCATGCAATTAACTCATTTTACTCTACAATATTAGCAATGAGTCTTCATATTGACTACAAGATATTTCAGGGGCACAGCGGTTTTTAGCTCACAGAGAATTTTTGGAAGAGGATGGCAACATGCAGTTCACTTTCTTTGAACAGTCTTAAGCATGTTCAATTGGGTTAAGGCCATGGAATCTGGCTCGCTACTTCATTCTCTTGATATCTACACTTTCAAGAAAATTGTCAACCAACTTAGTTCTAAGTGGACATGCATTGTCATTCATAAAAATGAAATTAGGATATATGCTCTAAAGTGCCTTCCACAGGGCTTTAAGATCTTACCTCTGTATCATGCAACAATCATGGTCCCCACCTTAGAAAATATTAAAGTAAAGATTAAGGGGTGTGCATCAATTATGATGCCCCAACTGAAAGTGAAATTTCACTTTCACTAACATGGTCCTTTTCCAATATGCTCGAGGGATTGTATTTGTACCCCATGTCACCAGAAGATGCAAAACCATAAGATTTACTGCTAAAGCTTTTCTTGACTCAACTAAGAATAGAACTTTAATTCCATTCATCACTGCAACAAAAAAGGTACTCTCAGCTCCGTGTGAAATAAGCTCTCTGGTGATGGTTGGTTGGTTGGTAGATTTTAATGGCGCAAGGGCCATGGTTGGCCAAAGAGCGCCAAACGAAAGACATCAAAACAAAACATAATCAATAAAAAATGTACACAAGGTTAAAAACAGGCTGATGTGGTAAAAATGAAATATGAGAGTGAACAAGTTAAAAGCTAGATAAGTTTAAAAAAGTCAATTTCTTGTAAAAACGAAAACACTGCGTTCATGTCGCAGGCTTCGCCAATAATAGTTTGCAGCGTAGCTGCTCCTTCGTCCAACAGATGAGAGTGAAAATGACGAAAACGATGATCACAAAACCGAACACAAGTACACAAAACATGAAGGACAGTGAGACGACAGTTGCACGCCTCACACACCGGGACACCCTCGCCACACAGCAAAAAGCGGTGAGTAAAACGACAGTGCCCAATGCGGAGAAGTGCAAGAACAACTTCCTCACAACGGTTCTTCCGCAAACTAGACTTCCAAAGTCCGATCTGTGGTTTGATAGAATGCAGCTTATTGCTGCCCTGCTGACTGCTGAGACCACAGGGACTGCCACTCGTCCAGGAGAAATGTCCGCCACACACAAAAGCGGATCCAACGACATCCCCGGACTTCGAGCTATCGGTGAACACAGGCACGAAATCCGGGTAGACAGACAGTTTTTCAGCAAAGAGCTGCTGGTACACCAGAGCAGGAGTGGACGACTTTGGCCACACACAAAGAGAAAGGTCAGCCGTTGCTTGAACGGGCTGCCAAGGAGGATGGTTGAAAAAGGTGGTCAAACCAATCCGAGACATGTTGAGACCAGCATCGCGCCCTATGGCAGACATCCGAATCCCGAACGTTGGAACACAGGAGGGGCGGTGGGAAAACAAGCGGACACAGTCCGGTTGGAAGATGCAACCATGCAGTGGATGATCAGGAAGAGATTTCAGTTTTGTATAAAACTGAAGAGACAGCTGCTTACGATGGATGCATAACGGTGGCTCATGAGCCTCCGCATACAGGCTATGCACGGGAGAGGTACGGGAAGCACCAGTACATAGCCGCAATGCCTGGTGATGGACGGGGTCCAAAGGCTTTCAAACCGATGGACGCACTGAACCGTACGTAATGCATCCGAAGTCTAACTTTGACCTAATGAGAGAGTGGTAAATGCGAAGCATTGAGCACCTGCCAGCTCCCCAAGATGTTCGAGAGAGGACCTTCAGGATACTCAATGACTTCGTGCACTTCACCCTCAAAGACTGAATGTGAGGCCGGAAGGTGAGCGCTCGGTCAAAAGTTAGCCCAAGGAACTTGGCTTCTGACACCACAGGGATGGTAGAACACCCCAGACGGAGGCTGGGGTCTGGGTGAAGACCCCGTTTGCGGCAAAAATGCACGCAAACGGTCTTCTGCGTCGAGAAGCCAAATCCATTTTGGGAAGCCCAGTGAGAGATCTTGGTAATGGCAGACTGGAGCTGTCTGTCGATGGTGCGCATGTTAACGGAGGCGCAAGAGATCTGTAGATCATCCACGTACATGGTTCCACGAACCGTCGGAGGAAGCAGGTGGAATATGTGATTCACACGAAGGATGAACAGAGTGACTGATAAAATGGAGCCTTGAGGTACACCCTGTTCTTGCGGGTACACCGCAGAGAGGGTCGACCCGACGCGCACACGGAAACTCTGGTCCTGGAGAAATCCGGCGATGAAAGATGGTAAGTTTCCCTGCAATCCGCACTCGTGCAGATCACGGAGAATGCCGTATCTCCAGGTGCGGTCGTAAGCTTTCTCCATATCGAAGAACACGGAGACCATGTGCTGACGCCGGACAAACGCCTCCCTGACAGATGTCACAAGGCGAAGATGATGATCGGTGGTGGATCGAGATTTGCGAAATCCACTCTGATGAGGTGAAAAAATGTGATGAAACTCCAAATAAAAATTGAGACGGAAATTAATGATACGCTCGAGTACTTTGCAAAGGCAGCTCGTCATAGCAATTGGCCGGTAGTTCAACGGTTGGTGGGATCTTTACCAGGTTTGGGAACAGGAACGACAATGGCAGTGCGCCAAGATTTGGGAAAGTCACGCTCGTGCCAAATCCTGTTAAACAGGACCAGCAGACATTCAAGAGAGGACGGAGAAAGGTGCTTCAGCATCTTGTAATGGATGTTATCTGGTCCGACAGATGTCCGGCTGGACCTATTCAGAGCGGTCTTCAGCTCCACGGCAGTCAGCGGGCTGTTATATTCTGCGGAAGAAAACGGTCCAAAAGAAATCTTGGACCTTTCAAGCCGCGGCTGTAACTGCCGGAACGAAGCAGGGTAATTGCTGCTGCTGGACACCGAAGAAAAAGCGGCGCCCAGACAGTCAGCAATACCCTGAGCGTCAGCAACCGTTCCTCCATCACTCTCAAGAATGGAGATTTCCCCAGATGGGTACTGTCCCCGAATCTTACGGATCCTGTCCCAAACGATCTTAGGGCTAGTATTGGTGTTAATCCCGGATACATATTGTATCCAGGACTCCTGTTGACTACGCCTACAAACCAATTGCGCGTAAGACTTGGCTTTCTTGAAAGCAAGTAGGTTCGCGTCGGTGGGGTACCGACGAAACCTACCCCAAGCCCGATGTTGGGCCTGACGAGCTGCCATGCAAGTGGAATTCCACCAAGGTCTCGGGCAGTGGAAGTTTAGTCGACGTCCTGGGGATGGTAAGTTCTGCCACTTGCACAATACAATCCGTTACCGCCGCAACAGAGTCAATGACCGTTCCTGAGGTCACCATAGCTGAAGTAATAATTGCTGAAGCCGTGAATGTGTCCCACTTGGCTCGATCAATATTCCATCTAGCAGGGCGAGTAGGGTAACGGTACCAGCCACTCGCTAGACGGAGAAAGATGGGAAAGTGATCGCTGCCAAGGGGATCACCAGACACGCTCCAGGACCAGGCAGGATATAATGATGGTGAACTCAGAGACAGATCAATGGCCGAGTACGAGCGGGTGGGTTCATGAAAATAAGTAGGAGTTCCCATGTTGTGGAGACAGAGGGACGTGTTGGACAGAAGAGACTCAACAACACGGCCCCTGGAGTCTCGAGCGGTAGAACCCCACAACGGATTGTGTGCATTGAAATCTCCTAAGATGAAGAAAGGAGGTGGCAGCTGGTCAACTAAATCTTCCAGATCCGAAAGGCTTACAGCTTCATCTGGTGGTATGTAGATGGAACACACCGTGAACAGAGTGTTCACAGATACTGCCACTGCCTGCAAAGTCGTCCGAAGGGCAACCGCAGTGACAGGAACACCATGAGGAACAACGACGGCCACTCCTCCGCAGGCAATAACGCCGTCCTGGTGATCTTTGCGGAAAAAGAATGTCTCCGCAGCGAAGGAGTGTCCGTCGTGGGAAGCTTTGTCTCCTGGAGACACACACACAGAGGTGTGTGCGAAGACAGTGAGCCTTTTAAATCATCAATGCGTGAACGCAGACCTCAGCAATTCCACTGAATGAGCGTGGCCATAATGCAAAATGAAATGAAAGAATGAAGACAGACGACTAGAAAGTCTCCATGTCGTCAGTCACCTCCAATCCATCAGCAGTGTCTGGAGGTAACACAGGGCTGTGTTTACCCCCTGTGTTGAGAGGTGGTTTTTGCCTGCTCTGTTTCGGGGAGGATGAGCCTGGTTTCAACTTCTCCGGCTTCTTCTTTGCAGTGCCCTGGGTCCCTGTGCTGGTAGAAGATGTTTTCGGCATAGAGGAAGGTTTAGGCGACGATGTTGATGTCGCCTTGGATGCAATGCGGCGAGACTTCAGCGCCTCCAATCCAGCAGCAAGGATGTCCTCAAAATCATAAGGACACCGTGCTGGGATGGTCACCTCAGTCTGGACCGCCACTGAAGCCTTCTGCACCACAACTGAAGCATAGGACCGCCGGCCTGGTTGTAAAGGGGCGATCCGCCGTCTAGCCTCGGGATATGAGGGATGCTCAGTTGTCTTCAGGCGTTGGATTGCCTGTTCCTCTATCCACTTAGGACACTGCTTAGAAGAAGCAGGATGAGACCCTTCACAGTTGACACAATGATCAGACTCTGCAGAGCATTCCGCCAAAGAGTGATCTGTGGAACCACAGCGACCACACTTTGCAACATTACGGCAAGACTGCTGGGAGTGACCGTAATGCTGGCACCGGAAACATCGCAAGGGGTTCGGGATATACGGCCGAACATCAAGCCGTAAATAGCCTGCCTTGATGGAAGTAGGCAGGGTTGGGGAGTCAAAGGTGAGGATGATGTTACGGGAGGGAATAGATTTCCCATCCCGCCTAAAAAGAATCCGTCGAACCCCAATGACATGCTGTTCACCAAGTTCCTCCAGCAATTCCTCATCGCTGCATTCAAGCAGGGCGCGGGAGTTGACTACACCGCAAGAGGAATTGAGGTAACCATGTGGAGAAACCTGAACAGGAACACAAAGCAAAACGGTCGTTTCCAGCAAGGTGGCACTGTGGCGTGGATTAGAGGTTTCCACGAGAAGATCCCCTGAAGGGAGCTTCTTGACACTCTTTGGAGAGCCAGCAACTGCCTGCAGAGCCTTATTGATCCAGAAAGGACTCTTGCTACTGAGTGACTGTGAAGAGTCACCAGATTTGAGTAACAGAAACAGAGCATTGCAATTAGTAGAGACAAGTTTCTTTGTTGAGGAAGGTGTACCTTTCTCCACAGGGCGCTTTAAATTTGTAGCATGAGAAGCACTGTGGTTTGCCATGAAGAGAAAAAATTTGTCCGCCAACCTCCCCACCCACTACTGAGCCCAACAAGGGAGAGCCGGAGGTCCGCAAGCCCAAGAGGGCGCAGGACACGGCTCTAGGGATAGTCAGCGGATATAGCAAGTTGGTAGGGCAGACCTACGCTCGGCGCGCACCCAGACTTTCCCGTGCCCGGGAAACACCTTTTGGCATGCCCACCCTACCCCCAAACTCACCCAGCCGAACAGAACGACAAGCGGCTAGAAGTCTGGACGCCTATCGGCCACAGACTTCCTGACTAGGAGTGGGTTAGCTCCTAGCCTCCCGTTTAGGGTGAAGCAGAGGGCAAAGAGGAGTGTTGGCATCTGGAGACACTACAACCCGGCCCCCAAATACCTCAGCCTCCAGC
The DNA here is from genome assembly GCA_039090855.1 of Macrothele yani. Lineage (NCBI taxonomy): Eukaryota > Metazoa > Arthropoda > Arachnida > Araneae > Macrothelidae > Macrothele > Macrothele yani. Next base: position 135,444,266 of record CM077023.1, read on the forward strand.
ATCCTCATTTCCACCTGTACGGGTCACCGCACACGGCAAACATGCAGGTAGGTCTAAGCTAACCAGCTCCGGAAAAACAGAAAATGTAACAGAAAAGAGAAAAGACAGGGAAGTGAACGAGGAACAAAACTCGGAGCTGGCGCCTCATCACAACCTCAGCAGCCTACAACTGAGGCGGGTACACGTCAATATATGAACTTAAGACGAAAAAAGCAAAACAATAAGAGAAAATCGGCTCGGGCCGTGGGGACGCCATCCCCCATCAGCTGGATGAACAGCTGTCCCTTCGGTGATGTTATCGTTCAAGAGTTAACGAAATGTATACCATCACAAGGTGAGCTCGGGCCGTGGGGGCGACGCTCCTCAAATAACTGGAAAACCAGTTATCCCCGTGCGGGGGCTCTCTGGTGAAAAGACTACTGAAATACCAATTACAAATTTACTAGTTTAATGATCACCCCGTTAAAGCTTTTGTGTGAAAACATATCAATATACAGTACTGCTGAGAGCTCTTAGGAAAGTCTACAATCTACATGCAGCATTCTTCACCATTGCTTCACTATTAGGGCTAAAAGTTGGTCACCCCTTGATGATGCTACCTTAAGGCACCTTCTAGTCTTCCTTTGGTGACATGTTCCTTTCTTTGGAATTTTCCAAAGTCTTGAAATGATACTTTCAGATACATTGAAGGTTCTCTCCATGGCTTTCTCTTTTGAAGGCACTTATCCCTTAGGTGACACGTGCCACTCTTCAGATTTTTCATAAGTTGTGAATGAAATTTTCAGACACTGGAGAATATGGCTATTTTCACATCTCTCTCTCTCTCTGACTAGCTTCTCTATCGCTCTTTCTCTTTCAAAGGCATTCCAGAGAAGCTGTCTCTTTACTCTGTTGCTTGCACTTTCTAATAAAACTTTTATCAGAGATATTCTACACTAGCAGATAAGTGTTACTGTTTTAAGCCTAATTTTTTGACAAGGGTGGTATTTCTGCAAGTTACAGTTATTTTGTCCAAAACATTTTAACACATTTAAAAAAAGTGCATAAAAATTACCTTAGGAAATGCATGCATGAGCACTTTCAGAAATTTTTTAAACTAAAAAAAATTACATATCTAGGTATTTCTACTTCTGCATTTCCTTAACTCACTTTATCTATCATATAGATTGGCTTCATTATCATCCATCCAGTAGTGACAAATTCATCTAGTAACATTTCACTTTTCATGTGCAAGAAAAACTGAAAAGAAAAGGCAAAATTGAAGTAGGTGTATAGCATGGATACTCATGTGATGTGTGTGTGTGTGTGTGTGCTATTGTTTAGAAAAAAAAAAGGAGGGGGGGGGTAAGGGATCACGATTTATTTTTATTTTTTGCTTCAAAACCATGCACGAAGACTACGATTTCCTGATTCAATGTTAAATTCATATTAACATTCCAGAAATGCCAAAGTTGTACTAATCTTCCACCCACAGAAATCAAATTCTTGACTTTTCCATTTCGAACAATGCTTAATTTCCCCGACTCCATAACATTCAAACTTTAGTTTCTTGCATTCATTCCATAATTCTAAATTACACTTGTTTTGTATCATATTAGCAGCAATATAGTTTTCAGACCTATCTGTGGAACTGTACTGGGGAAAGATGAAGTTACAACATTCGAAAGGAGGTTCACATTACAGATATCTTACGGTAACAATTTCAACAGTTTATAAATTATTTACAGAACAATAAAAAACTATGTACATGGGTGATTTTATATAAACTATATAAATTTCTTATTATATATTTTACTGATTTAACGGTAATCCTTTGCACATGCAGAAAATTTACGCCACATAAAAAAATATCACCTTGTAATAGATGGCTTAGGTAAAAATGTTTGCACTTGGGCTATTGGTGAACCACTCTAGGTTATTCAAAGAGCAATTGCCATACACAATAAAAATAACTAATGAGAGTAGAACCCCCCCCCCCATGACAAATCTGACAACTGGAAAATACAAGATACAAGCAAATTACAGAAGTGTATAAAAACATGTGGTTCAATGAATTGGTCAAGTAACACTCAGAAAATTGAATTTCCTTGAGTTCCGATGTAATTGCCTTCAGTACAATTTGCAGTATTTTATTTGTGCATTTAAAACATAAACAGGCCTCAACAACTGTGCTGAAAACACTACTGAACAGCAGTTTTTGTCCTGAGAGCACTCTAGACTTTTCACAAACTTCATAAAAGTTTGCTGTTCCTTCCTTGGATCACTCAAGTGATATGTTTTATCTACTCCAAGCCTTACTCTTTGCTGCCAGAATGTGCTGTACAGAACACATTCTAAAAACTAGTTTTATAAATTTACTTTTATTTGAAACATCCAAAAGAGATAGTAAATCCCCAATTTCTAATATGTGTCTGAGATACATGGATATGTACAAAAATACAACCTGTAGTACAACTGCCTCTCAATATATGGGGTGTATTTTATCAGCATCCTCAATCATAGTTCCTCTGCTGCTCAGTATGGTATTAACAGTAAGCCACAACATGGTTGACACCACCACTCCACAACTTTGATTTGTCACACTGTATGTGCAACTTGTGTCTCATTATTGTACTGCTCACATACCTGCCAACTTTCAAAACCGAAATCCGTAAAAAATGGATATATTCGGTGAAAATTTTAATCAATATATTCGATGAAATTACTTGGCACGCATATTGATTAAATGGTACCGAACATATTGATTAAAAAATGATGTTACCCAAATCAAGTATCAACTTTTAATTGATATGACTACAGATGTTTGAATTTATCAGCACATTTATTTAGATTAAAATTGAATCTATACATAATTTCTCATTACTATGCTATCATTATGGATCTATAAAGAGATAAAAATTTATTTTTATGGAAATTTGCATCTAAAGGGAAGAATGTTCCACCCTTTGACCCCCAAATCCAATAGGATCGTATCCCACGCTGTCACGGAACAAATTAAAATGTTTTCAAAAACAAACCATTTTCATGCTAGGTTTATCTTATGGAGAGATGGACGACGAGACAGTCAAATAAAAGAAAAAATGAAATAAATGAGTGACTGAGGGACACCAATTGGTAAACTATACTCAACTAAAAATGAAGTGAACAAACATTTTGCATGAATCGCATTCAGTTCATTATAACTTTTACCAAAGTTTCGTATTTTTTTCCCATCCAGTCAACATTAGATTTATGCTTGACACTAGAAATATTATTAGTAATATCATTCCTACCAACACGCAAAACGCAGAAATTGCATCGACACGTAGTACAAAATGCATATTTTTCACTTTTTGAAGATTTGACAATACATGGGAATTCAGCAGAATACACATCACAGAATGTTTGATAGTACTCCCCCCCCCTCCTTTATATTGCTGCTCATAGCGAATCACCAATACTAAATTTACTGACACTTGAAAAAACAACGCAAATATTAGATGTACAAATAAGTTTTAAAGCGTTTTTTGTGTGACATATACTGCTAACTTATATATCTGACATTCCCTCATGTTGTTGTCATGTGACCGAAACTGGTCCATAGTATAAAATGTCACACAGAAGTTTGCCCAACAGTCAAACACATTGCATATCGGTAGGTGAAAGATGGCAAACAATACTGCATTTATTCGACACTCCATTCATTACGAATTTCATCAAGAAAAAAAGTGCTGCAAAAGCATGTGCATCAATCTATTCTGTTCTGGGGAAGAATATTGTATCGAAAAGCAAGTGTGAGTTTTAGTTTAGATGGTTTAAAGCAGGCGATTTTGATGTTAGCAATCGAGAGCGTAGCAACACCCAGCAGAAGGTTGCACATGAGGAACTGCAAGCATTGCTGGAAGAAGATTCATCTCAAAAGCAAAAAGAACTAGCTGAACAACTGTGGGTAACTCAATAAACCATTTCTGATTGTTTACGCACAATGGGAAAGATAAGGAAGGATGGAAAATTGGTACCACATGACCTGAGCCAGAGAAACAAGGATGAGCGTGTCATGAAGTGTTTGAATCTGTTGAATAAACAACACAAAAAGTCTTTCCTGTGGAAAATAGTTACGAGTGATGAAAAGTGGATATGGTACGACAATCCCAACTGTAAAAAACACTGGGTAGACCCCGGTAAAGCAGTGACTTTGACACCAAAATACAATATTCACTCCAAGAAAGTTCTGCTGTGCATCTGCTGGTATATGAAGGGTGTGCTCTATTATGAACTATTGGAACAGGGTCAAACTGTTACTTCTGATCGCTACAAGCAACAATTGCTGCAATTGAACCAGGAAATCTGTTGGAAACGTCCACTCATAGGCAAAGGATTGCGTCCCGTGAAATTACTGTATGACAACGCTAGGCTGCATGTCGCAAAATTGATCATGGAAACGTTATTGATGCTTGGCTGGGAAGTATTGGAGCATCCGGCGTATAGCCCTGACATAGCCCCAGGGTCTGTCTGCTGTACGTTTCCGAACATGTGATGAAGTGCAAAAATGGATTGACGACTTCACTGCGTCGCACAATGAAGTATTCTTCATGGCTGGAATCAGTCAGCTGCCCGACCGACGGCGGAAGGTGATACATAATGACGGCACATATTTTGATTCGTAAAGGTATTGTTGTTTTCTCTCAAATAACATGTTGCGTTGTCTTAAAACGCTTTAAAACTTATTTGTACACCTAATAAAACTGCTATAGTAGCTGCAATTCGCAGAGGAAAAAATACAGACTACATAATTATCAGATCAAGCCCGTTAGCTAGGAAAGCAGAGATCAATTGAAAGGCTCTATCATCTAGAAACAAAGGTTTAGGTTTTAGTTACGGGCGTCATCTTTCTCCTCTGCCCCCCCTCCACTATTTTTCATAGGCCGATAGATGCCTTGCAAGCAGCGTTAAAAGTTTTACTAAATCTGGCCCCTTTAGAGGCATCCTTTATACTTCCAAATGGCACTTATTTTATAGTTCTGTTTTCCTTTCCTGTCCCTTCCCCCATCTTACCAAATAGAGCTTCTCTAGTGCTCATAGTGAAAAAAACCAAAAACAATCTGGACCCATCACCCTCTGGACCACCCCATCTCTTCTGCAGTAAACTAACGCGTGTTTCACTGGAATAAAACCAACGCTGTCGTTTTACATCAGGAGTCATGGGAAATGATACAACCACTTCGTCAGAGATTTCCTCGCCATCTCGTTCCCTACTCCCTTTAAGGTGCAGCCACGGCACAAAACGTTGGCCCCGGGGTTTTAATTCCAATCTTATTTTGCCGTAAACTAACACGTGTTTCACTGGAATAAGACCAATGCTGTCTTTTACATCAGGAGTCATGGAAAATGATACAACCACTTCGTCAGAGATTTCCTCGCCATCTCGTTCCCTACTCCCTTTAAGGCGTAGCCACGGCACAAAACGTTGGCCCCAGGGTTTTAATTCCAATCTTATTTCTCTGCAAAAAAAAAAACAAAAAAAAAAAAAAAAAACAGGCTTAACATGACAAAATTTAGAATACACATATTTTGTTTCAGAAAATGAACATTTCAAAATATCAGGCAATTCAGTTTGATAGAAGTTACGATATCAATGGTGTATATATTTTTTCAAACATATGTAAAAAGAAAAAAAGTCTACTCCTTCCCTAGATTACTAGATTAAACTCATGCTGTCAAAATCAGTATATTTTAAAATTCAGAGTTGTTTTCTAAATGCCCAAAATATTGTACCTGCAAAAAGTGTGGGTTTGCAAAAGCAACAGTGTTCTCTACGATACTTTGTTGCTTTCTTTACAAATCCCTTAGTATGAATTAATATTGATAGGTGGCATATTTTGTGTGTTTTAGTATTATTATAGAACATTTTTTTTGTGCCTGTTAATTTCTAAAAAAAAAAAAAAAAAGACGCTACCACACACGTTGTTTTATAATTAAGAATTCCATCCAAATCGGTCAATCTTCACGCTAGTTATTGTGTGAAAATTCTGACGAACAAATCTTGCGCATGTGCAGTCTCCACGAGTGTTGAACAGCGTACCGAAATTTCATCGTAATCATGCTTTGACTTTACACAAGTCATCACACAAAAGGGTGGAAGAATAAATCCTGCTCTTATGTTCTGACCTTTGACCATTTTCAATAGGAATTCGACAAATTAGTATGGACCCCAATATACTAATTTCGTTGAATCCAGCCAAGACATCGTGGAAATTGTGAAGACAGACAAATCTGGGACACATTACACTTCCTTAACCTACGGTTGGAAAGCTTAGAAAATTTACTGACTGAAGGACCAACAAAATAAATCATTGCTGGAGAAGCACTGGGTTGAATGAGCATTGGACTTTTTTTTTTTTTTTTAACTTCCTATTATATCGCATTCTTTTGTTAGGTCAAATTTATTGCCAGAGAAGAGAAGTTATGAAACCATGCCCCAAATGCATTTTTAATTTCACAAAACTGGCAGCTTTTGTTTAATTTTGTTATGTTGGGTATTGATCTGGGCTTAAAAATTGCACAGATTTAAAATCCGCTCAATTTTTTTTTCTACAATAATTACTTCTGAGATAGCATTTCGAACAGGGAGTAATAAAGACCAGGTGCTCCAATGCAGGATGCCTGCCAGTCTGAGGAGTAGCTACTTGGGGGACAAACAATGCATTATCTGATAAGTGGGAGGGGGTCAACACAGGGAGAGATAAACAAGACCAGCTGCAGTTCAGTTTATGTGCAGCACAAGCTCTTTAGCATTTGAAAAAAACTAAAACAACATGTGGGAAAACTGCAGACAAATGTTCTCAAATAAACACCTGTAACTGAAAAGTTTATTTGTAACTTACATTGGTGCTTTATTTTAAATGGATAAAGTTAAATAAGAAGCTTTAATGCCAGGTGCAAAATCATCAGAAAAAAAAAAATCTGGAAGAATAACCAAATCCGTAAAATTAACATTTTGCCCATAAAACAAGTCTCATTTCTATAAATTTTACGGGTAAATCGTAAAACCTGGCAGGTATGTGCTCATCATATCTGAGAAATGAGAGAATGTTGAAAATGTCCAGAAATCTGATAAGAAAGAGAGGCAGTAAGTATGACTGTGGAAACTAAAGAAGAAATTACTAAGCAATATGACAATGAGGAAAAGTTTATAGACATTAACATATGTTGGCAAAGTAAATGAATCAATTCTTAGAACACTTAAAAACAAACTACATATCATGCAAAAAGTGCTGTGTCAATGCAGTTGCCAGTTAAGAAAAGCAGTATATTAATGAAAGAATTAATGAGTATTTAGATTGAAGACCAACATCAATGATGAATAGCAACAAATAAGCCTTAAGCTCACACAAGGGAAAGCCTCAAGTCTCTTTTAAAGGCGTCAATGATTTATATAATAAAAATCTTGTTGGTGCTAAATTCAATGCAAGTTGCAGATAGTGTTGTAAAATATTAAAAATACCATAGATAAAATTTTGATAAAGCTTTTTATGAATTTAATGCTAATTAAACTGGGTTACACTAAGGGGGGGGTCATGCAGCAAAAGAAAAATGTACCAATATTTGAGGTAACAAAGTATAGGCTGATTGCTTCCTCTTTTTGGTGGAAATGCTGCTTGGAGAACACAAAATAAATGTTTATTACAGTGAAAAAAAAAACACAAAACAACAACAAAAAAACCTAAGGGCTTTTAAAAACATTTTTCAAAGTTTTGCAAGCCATTATATGAAAATCCAATCAACAGCATGGGTGATTCAATTTTCCAACACTAGTTTCTGTACCATTTTGTGCAAAACAATGAAAAATAGTGTGAGGAAAATAATCTACATTTAAGATCAGGCTGTTTGTTGGCAGTGCCCTCTGTGCAGTGGTGGCTTGTGCCATGGGACTGCAAGGGTATAGCACCCCCCCCCCCCGCAATCCACGGCTTCACGCCATACTTAAAGTTTTTAGAGTTCTTTTAAACTGTCCACTCTGCTGCTGCATACCAAAGTCGAGTTTCAGCATCATCATTTGAACACCATTTGCAGGGAATTGCTGAAGTTCAAACCCCAAGTCCATCGGAAACAACGGATGTGGAATGCTAGTCTCAACAGCTGACTCTCACATCAGCTTGATCTCAGCTTTTACTTCCAAAGCTCATCCTCTAGGGCTGCAGTCTATTACAAGCAGACATATTTCATTGGTTGGACTAAAGAGGATGACACAGTTTGAGGGGTGACCAGGGAAACTACTGCATTTATAAGTCTGCTGATGTCTTGCCCTGAGTCACCCCCCCTCCTTATGTTGCTTATCTACAAGGCATCTTTCTAACAGGCTATCCTCACACAATTTGCCATCTCACCCCCTACAGTAAACCCCCTTCGTTGATAAAGCTCCAGGGAGAGGAGATGGAGGAGGGGGGGGCTCAGGCCTATTAATCTCTGTTTGGACTACTGTTATATAAAGAGAGGATTGCTAGTGTTTACCTTTGGCCCAAATGGTCAGATCTGTTTTGTTTGTTCTTCAGAGTTTTGAGCAAAATTGCTGTAAAAGAAGTGTAAACTGATTACTAATCAAGTCACTGAGTGGCTTCATTGCAAAGATCATTTTGAAGCTACCAAAATTTTCCTGCCTGAAAATAAACCATCAATCTTATTGATGTGTGTAAATTTTCAAAGAGGCAAATGTAGTAGTCTCTTGCCACAGAAAATTGCTTTGGACATTGGAATGGTATTGCAATTTCTACAAATTATGAAAAAGAAAAAAAAATCCTAGCAGCTTCCCATTTGATTTAAACTCAGCATCAAAAGAAAATTGGTATGGATCCATACATTTTTTGCTTCACATCAAAATTAGCTAATATCCGATTTGTAGGTTGCAGCGTTCCAATATGAAAGGTTCAAACAACGTGTAATCACATTTGTATTTAATCCCTTTTCTAGGAAGGAAACTCTGTTCAGCTTGGGATGTAGCTACTCGGCACTCACGGAAAGGAATATGCAACAGTGACAGTTATTGACTAAATGTAAAAAATATAAAGACAATTTCCTGCAGACATGAAACATAACACAAATTAATATTTTAAGCTGCATGATGGTGCTAACCTTAGCTTCTTCTTCTGACACTGTTCCATCGTGGTTACTATCAAATTTGGGGAACTGCTGGATTTCATCAAAGGAAAGCCTAAAAAGGAAAAATATAAATAAAAGTGCAACATCTAATAAAAAGTTGATAGAAAACATAAGAAAAACATCTCATAAAATAACAGGCATTTAATAAAAAAAAATAAAACATTTCTGTATAATATTACAAGCATGACAGTATACTATAGCAAAGGAATGGTAAAAACTACCATTTTTTTTTCAGTTAATGGAATTTATTTTTACATACATTAAAAAAAAGGTGATTTGTAAAACAGCACATACCCAGTCAAAGACTACATTCAATGAAGCATTTGCTGCAACAAGAGTTTACTAGACAGACTACTACTAAGCCCATTATTTATCTGCTAACTTAAATGTATGCAACACACTCTGGCAAAATTCTGTTGCACATTGCATTTAGTTTGGATTTCAGTGAGAAAGTGTTGGACACAATAATTCTATTATTTAAATTTTAAAGACTATTACAACAAAGAACATACAGGGTCATTTCACACGAAATGCACAATGTGGCAGCACCGCAGAACTCATGATGCAATCTTAACTATGTTTGTGTCAGTTGTCGAGTCGGACTTGAGGAAGCGGCATGCAGCCTCATTTACTCCCGCAGTGCGTGCCGTTGTGCAGTGGCGGCTTTTGGGAGGAGGCAAGGGAGGCAGTGCCTCCTCAGAATTTTAAGACTCTTAGTTAGAATTATTCGTTTTGTTCATTCAGTACTTTTGGGTATAGGAGAGCAAACGTTTATGCTAGTTCACTCTTTTGAATTAAACGTCATCTATGCGTTCATTCAGTTTTTTAAATTGACGCTTTTCGAAATCAATCAGTAGCGCGTAGTTGCGAATTGTCAGCTTGCGATATCCGTCCTTGAGGCAGGAAGCAAACTGCCTCTCGTACATTTTGTGCCAAACCTGTTTACTCCCACTGAATCAGTAGATATGAAGGTAGGTGGGGGAACTGCCAACACAAAGAGCGCATGCGCACCGTGGACTTCCTGTGAGGCAGATGTTATCTTGCCTCATGGGAACAGCTGTCTAGTAGGCAGCAGCTCCGCTGTGTTAACTCCTCATTCTGACAGCTTTGAGCGTCATTACATAGCGTCTTCTTCCTAGTTGCTTTTCTTTCACACTAATGTTTGTGTAACTAATTTTATTTATGTTTTATGAACAGTTGTTTATCAGACCATGGCCTCTGCTTCAAACATATCTAATATGGTGGATAGCTTACTGGAAAAGCCTTTCAGTAGAAGAGATTTTGAAGAAAAGAATCAAATTAAAAATGATGGTAAGCCTACACCTGAAATGAAAAAGATGACTTCAAAGGGCAAAACTTCAAACAGAGGTTTTAATATTGACTGGTACAGAAAAGAACAATGGCTAACTGGTAGTGAATTAATGAACAAACTATATTGCTGGCCATGTTTGCTGTTTCCTGTGAGTGGCAATGAAGTCTGGCAAAAGAAAGACTTCAATGATTTGAAAAATTTACCACGTGTTTTGGACAGGCACAAAAAGTGTAAAGATCACATTCTGGCAGTTGCTAAATTAGAGTTGCTAGGCAAAACAAGGATAGACTACTCTCTCAACGAAGCGAAGAGAACAAGTGACTTACGTCATAATGTAAAAGTAAAAAAGAATCGTGATGTAATGAAGAAGTTGATTGATATTACAACACTACTGGCGCAGCAAGAGCTCCCATTTCGTTGACACGATGAGAGCAAAGTCTCTGAAAATAAGGGAAATTACCTCGAGATGATTGATTTACTCTCCAAGAGTGACGAAACATTGAGAGTATTTATGGAGAATAGTACAACATTTTCAGGAACTTCAAAAACAATACAGAATTATTTAATCGAATCAGTTGCTCATATAATTAGGAATGAAATCAATGCAGATATTGAAAATGCCCAGTTTTTTTCTTGGCAGATTGATGAAGCGACAGACATTAGCTCCCATGCACAAGTATTAATTATAGTTCGATTCGTGAAAGATGGAGTACCAGAAGAAATATTTTTGGAATTTTTTGACAAAAGTTCTGATCGGTGTGCTACTTCGCTTAAAGAATTACTGGATCGTGAGCTGGAAAGATTTAGCTACAAAGAAAAACTAGTTGCACAGACATATGATGGCGCATCAGTACTGAATGGATTGCAAGCAAAAGTGAAGTGTGATTATGCCCCTCAAGCATTATTTGTTCACTGCTACGCACACAGACTGAACTTAGTTTTCTGCAGAGCAGCGTCAGAGTTGAAGGAATCACATATTTCTTTTTCAAATTTAAATGTAATTTGTGCATTATTTTCCAAATCGACAAAGCATGTTCATTTACTAGAATCTGTTGGTGGACCCAGACCACCTCGTGTATCTCAGACCAGGTGGAACTTCAAATCTCGTTCAGTGTCTACCATAGCTGACCACAGGTGCCTGCTAATTGAAGTATTTGAAAAAATTGAGGATGATTCCAACTATGATGATGAGACAATTCACGAAGCAGCAGGACTAAAACGGTGGCTCCAAGATTTTAATTTCGCTTTTCTTCTCTTCTCATATAAAAAAATATTTGATTTAACTGAGGTTACTTTCTCTGTACTGCAATCAAATAGTTCCGATGTTACATTTTGTAACAAACGAATTACTGGCTTATGTAAAAAATGGTTGTACTTTCGAGATCAGAGACAGTTTGATGATCTCTATCATAACGTGTGCAGTGAGGTTGGTTCTCCAAATAAAGGATTTAAAGGAAGCAATGATATTCCAGCCACCGTGCAATACAGAAGACTATATCATGAGAGACGATGTTACAACTCAGTTAAAATGCCGGTTTTCTGACATTGAGAAATTAAAATTTCTTCAGCTGGTCGATGTACACTGCTTTGAAGCTCTGCTTCAAACTTATGAAAAATACTTTGACAGCACCAAACTGCATAGTGAGTTGCAGGTTCTGTATTCAGACAGAGATCTGTGGAACAATGCCAAAAGTACAACAGAATTTCTATCTGATCTGCCATATACAATAATAATCTAACACAGGCACTGCCAGAGTTGTTTAGACTTCTTTCCCTCAAAGTAACAATTCCTGCAACATCGACCTCTGTGGAACGCAGTTTCTCGTGCCTGAAGAGGATAAAAAAACTACAAGAGAAACTCCATTGGGCAAGAAAGGTTGTCAAGTTTATCAGTTCTGTCCATTGAGAAGGCGCTTGTGAAGAGGATTGGAAGCAGAACAGACATGGTATGACCATATAATAAATCACTTCGCCAAACAGAAAGAACGAAAGATAGATCTCATATACAAGACAATATAAGCGTAAGGTAAGCTTTCTCTCTTGCTGTATAGGTAAACGCTGTGTGCAGAAGTCTTCAAGACTTTTTTTCTTTTGGCGTCAGTGAAGGCAGAGGCGTACATACAATAGAATTTCATTTGAGATGAAAAAGATTTATAGTTCAGTCTTGCTTTTTATCTTCTGTTGATCTCTTTAATAAAAATCTATTTTGATGCAACATATTTCCTATTCAAACTGGCTTAACAGTTCCCAAATAGTCAAAGACGCCAATTCAGACTGAAAAAAATATATTTAGGCGAAGGGCTGGAGCCGTACATAAACAGGTTTTGTGTTGGTAAGTCATGTAAAACGCGCATTTCCGGTAAAATTTTAGAAATCTTTTCACGGGTCACGTTACTTATTTCATACTTCGCACATGAGAAAGTAAATAAAAAAAAATTATGGGTGGATGAAATTCGTAAATATGCGGGAGTGACATGGAGGAGACTGGCACAAGACAGACCGTTGTGGAGGAAACTTGGGGAGACCTTCGTCCAGCAGTGGATTGATAATGGTTGACAATGATGATGATGATGATATTGTAAAAAAAATGGCATTAAATTAAATAAGTTTATCATGAAAGAAATACGAGATTACACCATATAATACAAATTTTGAAGATGACAATCCAATTTTTGGTGTAAATGTGACAAGGATGGTAAGTCTGATAATACCCGAAAACTTGAAAATTTTTATCGTCCTGGATCGGGACTCAAACCCGCGTCTCCCAGATAGCACGCGGGTATGCTGACCACACCACCACCCAGAACGACCAAGTTTCAAGTTTCCAATTAATTTGAATATAACGATCACAGGATTCGCTAGTCAAAGCAACCAGTATTCATGTTTAGCGAATTTGGAGGTTAATAATCCTGTTCTGTGATTGCCCGGAAGAGCAGATAATTCAAGAAATACGGGATTACATCATATAATACAAATTTTGAAGATGACAATCCAATTTTTGGCGTAAATGTGACAAGGATGGTAAGTCAGATAATATCCGAAAACTTGAAAATTTTCATCGTCCTGGAGCGGGACTCGAACCTGCGTCTCCCAGATAGCGCCCGGGTATGCTAACCACTACACCACCCAGGACGATAAAATTTTTAAAGTTTTCGGATATTATCTGACTTACCATCCTTGTCACATTTACGCCAAAAATCGGATTGCCATCTTCAAAATTTGAATAAATTTATTTGAATTCAGGCTGAAAAGTAGTTTGCCTCCCCAGCAATTTTGGTCACGGGCCGCCACTGCCGTTGTGGATTGACTAAGATTAGAAATGGTCCATACAAACGCCTCGGGTACTCTGATGTATGAAAATCAATGGGCATACATCAAGACTGAAACTTCCACGTGGCAAAAAAAAACCCAACAACAGACATTCACCGCGCTTTGCGTGAGGTTTGTGGTGATAAAACAGTAGATCAGAGTACAGTTTCTCACTGGGCTACTCGCTTTCATTAAGGACATTTAAACATAAATGACCTGAAGCCAGGGAGGCTGAAAAACGACAACAGATGTGAAGTGTAAAACTTATTGCTGATTGTGTCAAACAACACCGTTGAGCAGCATGTGAAGAAATTGCAGAAGCTACAGGAATTTCAGCAACATCAGTATTTTGACGAGCGATTTGCAGAAAAGAAAAATTTCGGCCAGATGGATCCCCTGATGACTTTACGGCTGCACAGAAACAGACTCGTGTGGACAATGTAACATTGCTGAAGCCAAGATTTGTCTTTGAAGGCGATGCCTTTCTGTTACGAATTGTTGCTATTGATGAAATGTCGGTTAGGGACTTCGAACCTGAGCTGAAATTGCACTCAAGTAAGTGGGAAGGCCAGGCTCCCCATGACCTAAGAAAATCCGATGGGCAAAATCGAAGGTCAAGCAAATTATGATCTTAGCATATGATCACCTTGGACTCATCATGACAGAGTACCATGTGGAACAAATGTCACAGCAGCTTATTACCATGACTTCCTGCAAAACTTGCACAGTAACTGACCTGACTTGCTCAGAGATACATGGGCCTCTCATTTTGCACAACAAAGCAAGACCACACATGGGGAAGGTGGTGACAGCTTTGCTGGAGAAGCACAAGTGGAAAGTGTTACCTCACATGTCCTATAGCCCAGACATGAGTCAACCATAATTTGACTTGTTCCCCAAGCTCAAACAACCCATGCATGGACAGCGATTTTCCACCCTAGAGAACCCTTCTTGCAGCAATTACCCAGCACATCTGACAGCTGAACAAAAGAAGAGACCTGACTGGAATTGTGGATCTTCCAAAATGTTGTGACATTAAAAGCAGGAAGACTACACATAAGGACTGTACAGAGACATTGCCTAAGACACTTCTGGTACGTATAAAGAAAAAAACTGTGTGCATTACATATGAAATGACCTGTGTTTAGAAGTTTACAGTGAGGGACAACATCCTGACAATGTAAATAAATCTAAAGAGAATAAACGAGCCCTGAATTTCTTTATAATCTGAAATTTTACGAAGTCTGCATCTATGAACTCCTCTTGTATATCTACGAATTTTTATTTCTCTGAATTTCAATTAACCTACACACTGAAATGACATTGCATTGCTGAGCGGAGAGCATGATGAAGAAAATATAGCTTTCGAAGATTTTTTCGAAAACGGCACGTCCAGGAAAACACAAAAGTACCAGAAAATCATTTTTGATTTCTTTTTTCTTTTCTTTAGAAGAATGCATTACTATAATGGGAACTTTTTTGTACTTCTGAATCCTGGAATACTTGAGAGAAGAAAAAAAGAAAAAAAAAACTTTTATGTTATCACTCCTGTATAAAATCTGTATTATCACTGGATTTTAAAATAACAAATGGTAATTATATAGAGAAACTAGGAATCTGAGAATTAAGTAAAAACACAGTATTACGTACAGTAATCAAATTCTAAAAAGCAGAAGCTTTTTTTTTTTTTTTGATTGGAGGTTTAACGACCACCGTGAGCAACTCAAATGGGCTATAAGCAGTCACCCGTCCCTAATTTTGGTTCACTGGTTCCAGGGAAGGGAAAGAGCCAGTGCCGTAAGACAAACACAACACCCATGCCTGACCGGGATTCGAACCTGGACCCCTTACGGACGAATGATCAGAGGCCATCGCTTAGACCACTGTGCCACCGGGGCGGCCAGAAGCTTTTGACCATGCTATGATCTTGATTCAGTTGATCATGGTGATTAAGACCTTAGTACAGTCGAAAGGTTCCACTTATTAGAACTGAATTACTATACGTAACTCTGTGTGTTTTTACTTAATTCTTCGGTGGTTAGAGTTGTGTGATGCCTGATGTTTTCAACCATGAGCCTAGAAATGATTTAAACATTTCCTTTAACTTTTAAAGCTGCATAACATTAACAACTGTGCACAAAGATAATAAATACAAAGCACAAAAACAATATTTTGCTTTGAGGCTGAGAGGGGGAAAAAAAGTAGTATTGTAAGAAATATAACATGAAGTGGATAGGTTGTATACCGTTGGCAAGCCGAAGTGAAATTTTCTGTGCAGAAAAAAAAATAAAATAAATAAATACCAAGCAATATCTTTCTCCATTACGAATATTTAAAAACTCTTCCCACATTTTGGTCCCTGGTTTGGCTTGCTCCGCAGATGTAGCACTCGCAAAAATGTTATTTAAATATATCATATATCTGAGCTGTTGAAATTTGGCTATCAATAGCAGTAAAAATTATATGATCATTAGGGTTACTATTAGAGAATAGGGGAGCTAGAGGAACCCTACAATAAAAACAAATTGCATCATATGTGAATGTAACCAAGATTATCCACATATTTTCTGGTCATAGCCTTCATCCTAGTGGCTATAAATGTAAATTTGTCAATGGTCATGATAGCTGAATTAGAATTTAATAAATTTAACAAAGGTGAAGTTATCTTGGCAATGGCTGCAGCTGTCTGAAACATGTCACCGTAACCAAGATCACCCACATATTTTCCAATTTTCTTTATATGCACAATTTTAATACTCACAGCATTTGTAAAAAGCTGTGTTCATTACATCTAAGAAAATTTGGTGGCATTTTCATTTTGATAAATTTGCTTTTGCTTTTCACAGCTGGCATAATCTTTACTTACCTATACTTCTAAATTATTTTGAATGAAAGTGCACTTATACTGTAACATATTTTTTTCTTCAAATTACCAGCTATCTTCACAGCTTATTAAATAAATCGACGGTAACAATGACTTTGCAAAAGCCATTTTTTCTGTAATGGTTGAAAAAAAAAAAAAAGATGCTCAATTTTACAAACAGAATTCTAAATATTACCACAGCATTTAGATACCATGACAAATTTAACTGTGACCAATTCTTTCTTAATAGGAAATACCTAGTATTTTTAATACATGGCATAAGTTGTATACATATTCTCACAAAATCCACAATACTCTGCTAACCACAGGCATATTCAGTGAACTAATTTATTTATTTATTTATTTATTTATTATAACAGACTGTACAACTCACATAATATTAAGCCCAAGATAGTTATGCCAGCAGTTTTCAAATGAAAGTATATTGTATCATGAGTGGCTCTACCTTCTACAACATTAAAAATCTAGGGACACAAATCCTGCAAGGATTGAAATTAAATCCTTCACACAGACAACTAACACATTCATGGAGTTCTGAAAAGTTTCCACAACAACTATTTTTCAGATTATTTTAAATTCAATTCAGTATTTCAGTTCCCATAATTATTTCAAAAACTGTTCAGAAGAGCTGTAAATAAGCTAAAGTGTTATTAGCATAAATAAATTATGACAGAGTTTTTCAAACTACTTTGAGAAAACTACAACTCTACATACACCCCATCCTGGTTTTTGTCCAATTCTTTAAAAGCCGCCTCCGCTTTTAGTTTTTCGTCCTCATGGTGTAACAGCATTTCCAATTCTTCTTCTTCCCTCTTTTTAGCTGAAAGAACAGTGAACATACATTAAACACTTTAGTGGCATCTTTTTGACAGAATATTACAAAACTTCTAAACACAGAATCAGTATTTAACTCATCAATTGAAGCAGTGATAAACTGATCACAGCAGAAGGCTTCAGTTCCTAACTAGAATATCAATCAGGAGTTGAATCAGTGGCAAAACTAACTAGAACTGACCAGCCAGACAGTTTTAAAGCACCATATTTTCTAAGAACAATGCAGCACCAAGTGCAACACAGCAGTTTCATTTATCTCTCTGGTTTGTTATTGGAAACAATGCCACACCCAGTTTAAAGCCACAAGTAAACAATGAAAAGAGGTATTAGGAAAATTGCTATTTATTTTTAATGCACTAATTGAATTGCCTGCACAGATCACATCAGATGAAAGCAATCGAAATGTGCAAAAACTTATACACTAAATAGCTGTCATCACCGGTTCATTGCTGTACTTGTAACTCTTTCTTCTAATGGGTAAAAGACCTGCTTAAAGGACAGTGCGGAGTGAGAAAGAGACCATGTTTCACAGCAGGAGGTGAATGTCATTTAGCCTGTGGTTGACACCTACAGTGGTTAGTGTATTTTAGAAAGAGGAAGACACCACTGTAATTTCATGTGTAAGGAAATTTTTAGAGTGATAGTGGAAGCATGAATAATTTTGTGTGTGGTTTTCCCAGTTGCAAGTTCACTGACTATAACTATGTGCAAGGCCAAACAGAAATCCATGTTTTACCCTTCCCAACGCAAGATAAGGAAAGAAAATCCTGAGTAAAGGAAAAGAAAAACAAAGGCACTAAAGCATAATTTATTAATCCTAAATAAAGATTTTCAAGCAGTAAATCATAAACCACTTCTAAGCAGAATAAAATACCAGACTGAATCCTTGCTGTTCTCCAAATTACCAATTCACTTATAATCATACAGGTTTCAAAGACTTCATTTGTACGACAGCTACTGCCATGCTAATAATCAATTAAGAGTCAGAACTCCAAATTCTTCACAGCTCAGTGTCTGCCATACAACATTTATGACACAATTTGTTTTAATATCGTGAATGATGGTAGAAATTTATTTTACTGAGAATGGTTATAATTTGCACCAAGTTAGTTTGTTGCACTTCAGAGCTGCAAGTTTGTAAAATTGAGTTTAACACTGCAACATCATAATCAGAAAAATACAATAATAAATGGCTTTTGCTGACATTCAAGTCTTTTCCAGAGATTAGAATATTTTCAGCAAATAAGCTCCTGAAAAAACATGATTTAGAACTCCAGTTGTGTTTATGAAAAAAATTATCAGGTCAGAATCGTAGTTGGGAGAATACAAAAAGCAACAACATAATTTTTTGGGGTTTTGCATTGTTGTCATGTATGCACAGGCACAAGAAAGATGGATAACTGATTTGAAGCATTCAATGTGCTGATGTGTGTCAACAGACTGTGTTTGTAAACACTATTGTCACACTGTGAACAATGTAGAAGGGATATACAACCATCAGAGAACACAATAGGGCCATCACAATGCTTCAACCCAGGCTCAGACAGACACATGTCGCAGCAGCTTTTTCAAGTATCCCAAAGTGTAGCAAGTCAGCTCACACATATTTTCAGAAGCAATGTAGAAGAATGACTGAGAAGTTGTCCTCAGACAACAATTACAGATTCGTGTGATCAGTATTTTATAACAAAAACTCATAGGAAACCCAAAAATGTCCAACCACTAGATCCAAGATGCTCTGAAAAGTGACAACATTGCCACAGTAAGAGATCAAACCATTCATAATCGACCGTGACAGGACGGTCTATGCTCGAGACGTCCATAATGCAAAATGCCAATGTTTGCAGCAAGCAAGATGTGTGTGGACAAGACAACACCTGTTGGCAGGAAGATTAGCAAAGCATCTCATTCTGTGATGAGTCCAGATTTGGCCCACATTCCAACAAACACCATTTGTGCCAACCTGTGCATTCATTCTGCAGCGGCTCAGTCATGGTGTGGGAAAGGATGTGCTTCGATGGTAGCTCAAATCTGTATGTTTCTCAAGAGCACATGTATGCTAGCATGTACTAAGATGACAAATCAGAAGCACTGCAACACTTCTCTTCCATGTGATAGGTTTTTCTTACTTTTTTTTTTTTTTTTACAATAATGCACAATCTCATTTCACTCACAGAATTCCTTGTTTACCTCTACCTCCAAGGTCTCCTACCCTTAATCCCAGTGAGCAAATCTTGGATGCACTGCTGAGGAGCTTAGACAGGCATTGAACTATCCGTAGAACACTCAGAGCATTCTGATAATTTGCCTAATTTGTGGGTGGCACTACCACCCCAAAGTCGACTGAATAATCTCTTCTGCAGTACAGCAAGGAAGTGCTGCGACATTAGAGGCATTACAACATACTGACTCACTGACCAAGGTAAACTTTGAGCATTTTTCTTTCCTTCTGAGTTAATGAAGCAGCTCTCATTTGTCTGCCAAATGCATTATGTAAACTTTGAGCATTTTTCTTTCCTTCTGAGTTAATGAAGCAGCTCTCATTTGTCTGCCAAATGCATCATGCTACACCATTTGTTTGATCAATTCATGTCTGCTTTGTGTTCTGCATCCTATGTTGTCCATAATTAAATCTATAGAGCTGCTAAATATTCTGTTTTACTCTTGTATTGTGTAATATCCCCATCTTTTTTTGAGTAGTTTAGAATATATCTAGTATTTTTATACAATAAAGTATAAAAATACTATTTTCACCAGAAAATGTATGAGCAGAAACATATCTTTTCCTGAAATCAAATTTTCATCTGTTATCAAAAATTTACCTTAGTTTGACATATTGTACTTACAGGTAAGTTTTCATTTTAAGTGAAACTAAGTACATACACCAATGAGCTATTACATTATTACCACCTACCTAATAAGCTGTAGGACCCCCTTAAGTCCACAAAACAGCCGCCACTTGGCAAGGCATTGATTCGATGAGATGGTGATAGGTATCCTGGGGTATCTGGTATCATAATATCAACAGCAGGTCCTCCAGTTACCGTACATTTAAGAATGGTGGTGATTTAGTATGCACCCGTTTTCCCAAGTCGAACCACAAATATTCGATTGGGTTTATGCCAGGTGAATTTGGTGGCAAGGGCATTAACAGAAAGTCACCAGCATGTTCCTTGAACCACTCCTTGATGATTCTGGCAGTGTGGCATGGCACATTATCCTGTTGGTAACGGCCATCACCAGTAGGGAAAACAGGTGCCATGAATGGGTGAACTTGGTCTGCAACAATGTTCGCATACCTGACAACTGTCAGGGATTGTGCTATTGGGATAAGGGGGCTTCAAGTGTCCCAAGAAAACTTTGCCCACAGCATAACACCACTGCCACCGGCCTGTTTCCGTCCAACAGGGCATTCAGGTGCCATAGCCTCCATTGGTAATTGGTGTATCCATGCTTTGCCATCTACGTGATGCTCCAGGAATCCTGATTCGTCAGACAAGGCTACTTTCTTACTTTCTTGAAAAGAGAATGCTCCTTGTCTTCAACTTCAGTAAATGCATGTACCAACACTGTTTCAAAATGCTACAAGGAACAATAATCACTGAAGGGCAGAATTGCAGATTATGGCTAACTTTGTAACAGAAGACCCTTTGACCATCTCCATTTGAAATAAAATAAAAAAAATGATATACAAATATGAACCTTACTTTTGTTTCTTATGTGTAATTTTTGCCAAACAGAAAGCTGTAAATGTTTTATGTCTCTGTATTTTAAAATGATAGTCATCATGGCAAACAATGATTTTGTACTTTCAATAAACTCCTCCAACCCAAAACTAAAAGTGAAAATCCTCTAAATATGTGGCGTCAGTGAATAAACAAAGTCAGTGATGTCTTTGTTTACTTCAAAACTAAAAAACATACACACAACTTCAAAACTAAAAAACATACACACATACATACAATGTATGTATGTTTTTTAGTTTCAGAATAAACAAAGAACAATTACAGTAAAAATGTCTCTGCCTATCACATACCAAAAAATACATCATTTCATACGGAACCGCCCAAATACCACATTTTCACAGTTTTATAATGCATCCTTATAATCAACAAAAAAATTGAGAGAGCAAATGATTTTTAAAATTCTTTTTAATCCTTCAAAGTCCAGGAACTGAGACATCAAGTAACTAAATCTGCTCAAACCAAAGCAACAGACCACACTAAGGAATTACTATATGAACATCCAGTTTTAAACAATGTGAATACTGATTACAATTCCTATGAGTTCTAAAGCAACTCCCACCACCACCACCATTATGTGATTATACATATGACATGTATGAACCAATATATTACACTACAGGAAAAGAAACTGTAACACCATGAAAGGGATATAGAGTTTTGACCACAATCAGTGTTAATACAAAGAGTGATTTGAATACGACTAAAGTCAGTGACAACATAAAAAGTATTCTGATTTTGATGAAATACAGTAAAACCTCTCTTAGCGATCACCTCTATTTGATGACCACCCTTCATTATGACTTTTTTTCAGTGGAACCAATTTCAGACCCCATAGTGCTAAAGCTAACTTTCCCCCTATTAAAAGATCAATCACCCCCTCTTAATAACCACCTTTGCATAAAGACCACTGCACAAAAACTGAGTTATTCAGATTACCATTCCCACTGAAAACTTTCTATGCCTTGGAACCATGAAACAATAAATTAAACAAATGTGGATTAGTATGAAGGGGTCACTTTAAATAGCAGAAGTCTCCTCTTGCACGAACGTGAATGGCGGTGGGGGAGGGGGAGGAGTTCTCGGCGATAACAGGCAATTCTAATAGCTTACGTTGCAATGTAAAGATAGACAGGGACTCCATTCCCATGCTTCCTACAAAGACTGAAAAAGGGAGTTACAGTTAAAACTCATCTTTACTTCACTCTCCTTTTTGGCGGGGCAAAAGACACTTAAGAAGGATGACTGCCCAGAAAAGGGAAAAATTAAGAAACTATTGTGAGATAAAAGAAAACTTACAAGAAAATTTTGTGCTGAAAGAAAAGTCTGATAAACAAGACATTGCAGTCATTTTTCAAATGAATTTTTTAGATTCCCACAATAGGTACCTTCCAAATGTGAAACGGTACTACATGTACTGTAGTACACAGTTGAGTCACATTATTGTGACCACCTCCTACTTTTGATGTCAACAGTGCATTGCCAATGAAAGAAGGGAAGTGTCATGAGCTGGCTTGGAGGATATATAAGGTGCGCTGTAGGCAATTTGAAAACATATCACTCGTTGCTGTCATTAATAAAATAAGCGATTTATCAGATTTGCAAAAAGGGACGATTATCAGCTTCCGAATCAAGGGTGGCAGTATTTCTGAAACAGCACAGTTTGTGAACTGTTTACGTGCTGCTGTGGTTAATGTGTATCATGATTGGAGAAATGGCACCATTGCGAACTTGGAAACTGCGGAGCACCACATGCCATTGATGTGAGAGGTGAAAGTCGGCTGCTAAGGTGTGCGAGTGCCGATCGACACTCTACAGTGGAGCAACTCACTGGCCGAATTAACCAGGGGGCTACTGGAAGTGTGTCTAAAACAACAGTTCAGTGAACTCTGCAGCGTATGGGGCTACAATGCAGACGGATGGTTATTGCACCTACGCTAATGAAAGTGCATCAGCAGAAAAGGTTTGCATTTGCACGGCAGTATCGGAATTGGACCTCCGCTGATTGGCAAAGGACTGCCTTCTCGGATGAGTCACGTTTTCTGCTTCATCGAACGGATGGACGCTGGAGCATAAGGCGAGAAACATCAGAGAACAAACACTCTTCAACCATTGCTGGAAGAACACAAGCTGGTGGGGGCAGCGTTATGATCTGGGAAATGTTTTCGTAGCATTCTCTGGGTCCACTCATACCTGTGGAAGGCACTATGGAGCAAATTATTTACGAATCCATCATTGCAGACCACGTACACCCATACATGCTGATTGTCTTTCCTGGGGCGGACGGGATCTTCCAGCACAACAATGCCACGTGTCACACAACTAGAAATGCCCGAGAATGGTTGGAAGAGTACAATGAAGACTTCAAAGTATACTTCCCTGGCCCCCCTAATTCCCCAGACTTAAACCCAATTGAGCATCTGTGGGAACACCTCGATCGTGTTGTTCACTCTATGAATCCTCCACCATGCACTCTCCAGCAGCTGTCAGATGCACTTCAGTCAGCATGGCTCCACATACCTGTGAACACCTTCCAGCACCTTATTGAGTCACTCCCAGCCCATCTAGCTGCTGTCCACACAGCACACGGCGGTTACTCTGGATATTATCTGGTGGTCACAATAATGTGACTCGACCATGTATTTTTTATTTACACAAATACATACTGCACTGTACTGTAAATAAACTGAAATGCACCATGTTTGGAATGTAGCAATTCAGAGTCCGTAATTTATAGAAGTTATGCAGTAGTTTACAAAGGTTTAATCTCAAAACTGTTCATTGGATATGCCATTAAAACCTTTCCTTATTTAGCGACCACCCCTCTGAACCATTATTTTAAAAGAATCAGCAGTGGTTGCCTTAGAGAGCTTTCACCGTATAGTCAAAATGTGATTACTGTATGAATGTATGTGTGTATACATATATATATGTTATCGTTAAAGTATGAAATTCGTTATTTCATAGAATACCTAGTTATTTCATGAAATAACTGATCAAGTCAGTTAAAGCGTAAAACTCACTTGTATTCTATGGTTTAACTAGTTATTTCATAGAATAACGATCTACACTCCGTTAAAGTGTAAAATAATGGACTAAATAAATCCCAAATTCAAAAGGCTGTAAAATGAGAACCACTGGTCAGAAAAAGCACATCATTTTCAACCCACTATAAAGTGTTATATAATAATAATGATATTAACTTTTATGTTTCGTTTAAGAATATGGAAAGCATTACTTTCATTTACACGTAATATTTCTGTAATTAATGATAATTTGCTGAACTTAATACATAGAGATTACTGTAGCCAAATATTTTTTTGCGCCATACTCTCAGAACATCAACGAGAAACACATTTACCTTCCACCCCTTCTGAATTTATGAACTCTTCCAGACCGTAGGGGTGGACTTGTTTGGTAGACCGTCTAGTGTGTTTGTGCAACTGTTGGCGTGTTGACACAATTTCATTTAAGTTAGTTGATTGCTTCCATGTGCCGGCTACTATGCGTCTAACGCTGCTTCGATGTGTCAGGTCTTGAGTTAAAGTTATTTTCTCAAGTTTCATAATTACGTTAATTTAATTAAGTTTCTTACGTTAAAGTACAAATTTTTTAAAACCTCATGTTGACTTGAACGATGAATTCTTTAAGTGATAGCAAAAAAAAAAAAAAAAAGATGCAATGAAAGAAAGGTTTGAATCTTTACTAAGTAAGCGTGATGTGAAAGAGAACAGTTCTTTGCTCACCTTGTTTATTTTACACTTTAACTGTCTATCATTAGTTAATTTATAGAATACCTAGTTATTTCATAGAATAACTAGTTAAAGAGTGGAATTATTAATTTATTACATGCTTTAACTAACTTGATCAGTTATTTCATGAAATAACTGAATTATACACTTTAATGGTAACATATATACTATGTAAGCATCTTTGGGGAAGTTTGGCCATAACTCACCATGCTGGCCAAGCGAGTTGGTGAGTGTGATTGTGGGATAGTATTTCCTCTAACCCCGATGGTATAGTTATACTGCCATTCATCGGTCTTCAGAGCCCCTTTAGTGGGAACAGGATGCACCACGAGAAGGCGGGGTTGACATTTGTCAAGGAGAGGCTGGGAACAGAAACAGGGATCATAGCATACTTCTGGAAAATTTTAGGTAGGAATTTTAGGACTTTTTAGAAAAATTTTAGGAAAATTTTAGGACTTTTTAGAAAAATTTTAGGAAAATTTTAGGAGTGTATTTTAATAAAAACTAGATGTATATTTGTATACATCTAGTAAAACAACTTTGTATACATTGTAAAGAGTTTGCTTCACACCCTTCAACCATATACACTGATAGACTGCGCATGACATCAAAATTTCTGGCTCCAACATAAAATCACATGACAACAGTCAAAAAGATGGGTTACACCTGCTGTGCTTATGGTTGCTCTGAGCGATATAGTAAATAAAGTTCTATGATTTTTCATGGGTAAGAAACGAATTAAATACCTAAGTCAATAAAGTTCAATTACTTAACCAGAAACTTGCAGCTATTGATATAAAAATATAGTAACTTAAGAAAAAAAAAATGGAATGCATGTTCCAAATTCTTCGCAAATGTTCATCACATTATAAATCACAAAATGTAAACAACCCGATCATGCATGTATATAGCTCATAAGTAAACTTACCTGAAGAGTTTTCATTATATATGAGGCGCATTCACATAATACACCGAAAACACTGAAGTTCTGCAGCGTAAATTAGTAATCATAACAGCATTTTTACACGAAATTTGGAGTCTGATGATGACGTGCCCAATGTTTAAGCCATGGCGGCTTTGATGCAGCTATTGCCAATACGCAGTCCATTAGTATATATGGTCGAAGTTCACACCCAAATTTTTTGCATAACGTCTAATGTCTAAAGTTTAAGTATGATTTACTTCTAATGTTCAGTTCTCATCTTTTCACGTGTTATTATCATATTCAAGTATATTTACCACATTCAAGTTTCACTTTGAACATTAATATGCTGTTGAACCAGAAGCAATTCACGATTTTCACAGTAAAGTTTTCAGGTTTCACATTAAATTATAATATCCTAAAAAGGTAATTGAAAACCAAGAACTATGTACAATTGTTCACTGAATTACTTTTTTCATATTATTGTTTTAACCTTTTCCTGATTAGCCTATCTTTTTCTGCTTCCACCACAACTAATTTACTTTCAGTTTTCTTTATTTCAGCTGAACCTTGTATGATCAAGTTAGAGGCAACTGCTATTTCAACAGTATTTTGTTTTTCTACAGCTTTTCTCATTCTTTCTGTTCCCTCTTGAACTACTGCTAGGGAGGCTTCTTTATCTTTTTTAAGCCTATTTATTTCTGCATCATTTTCTTTTATTTTGTCATCAAACTCAGCTTTTGTTTTTTTCTCTAGCTGCTTTTCTTTATTTTCCCTCTCTTTCTGCTTCCTTTCTTTTACCTTTTTTATTCTTCTTCCTTCAGCTTATCAACATACTCTTTATAAAATTTATGTGAATCACGAACTCTATTTAACAAATTTCTTGTTATGGGAACTTTACTTACACATCCATAGTGTTTAATGGCCCCTTTTAACTATTCTTAATGATGTTATAGTTGAGTCTTTTAAGTTAGCCTTGTCCTTTCTTAACAGAGCAGTGTTAACCGAAAATCCCCTTTCTGTATCAGCATTACCATGAGGTAAAACTAATATTGACTTGATGAGTTTAGCAAGATTTGAGTATTTTTCTTTTCCGCTAGAGTCTTTAATACTAAATATATTACACCAGTAATGATCAATACGCACTGGAATATGCCCTTCCTCTGAAAATTTCACTAGTTCATCTAGAGTTGGCTTATCGCAATTTAAAAGTTTCCACTCTTCTCTTACTCAATCAATTTGTTCCTCAGAAAGATGCAAAACACTTGAAATTCTGGTTATTTCCGAAAGTCCTTCAGTGACTGAAAGTTGAGTTGACTCTTTCTTTGGTTCTTTTACCTTTAAAACTTCTATGTCTCTTAGCTTTTGATTGCAGAATGGCAAATTTGACTTTAAATATTTTGTGGTTGCAATTAGTGATGATCTTGCATCTAAGAGAAATAATTTCTGCCTGGTCTCCTGAACATTCTTGAGGAGATTTTTGTCTTCATACCAACTTCTAACTCCCTTAGTTTTTTCCATGAATTTTTGTTTTCAAAATCTACATTCTTTAGGTCTTCTCCAAATTTCCCTGCAATAACATCATCTTGGATAAACTGAGCTATAACATTCCTCATTAAAGTATTTAAATCAGAATATAACTGGTGTATTTTTGGTTCTTCACTCTGATAACATAATGAAAACTTTTCAAAATTTTGGTGTGAAAATGAAATTAATGCTAAATAGCAAGGAGTTAGCTCATTTTTCAGGAAACAGTGAATTCTTTTATACCTTGCCGATTTGCATAGTTGTTTTTCAAATATTTTTTGAGATGGCAAGAAGTTTCAAAAATATTCTGTAATATTTAGCCATTGATCCAAGAGCCTCTGGGCTACAGAACCAACGGTTAACCATCTGTTGCTGACATGACGCAAAAGAAATTTGGCTGTGACCAATGTTATATCCTCGACAGATTTATAATCCTCTCGTCTTGCAGCACTATTCTTTAAAAAGTAATGCATATCAGTAGCAAATTCGTCAATATCTATATTTAAGCTTGTCAAAAAAATTTTAAATGCATTACTAACAACATGTAGGTTGCAAAAACCTAGTTCCAAAGATTTCTGGCCTGTTTGTTTTACAACTTCATTGAATTTGCGTAAAAAGCACTTATTTACATTTGGGCTGTCCATGGATACACAAATAATTCTGTTCAACGAAATATTGAAGGATGATAACACATCAAGAATTTCTTTTAGCAAAATATCTGCTGTTGCATGACCCAGAAAAACGCTTGTTAGGTATCGGCAAGAAACTGAATTTATTTCTGAAGACCAGTACCTGAGATACACATCCAACTGCCGTTTCACTTGTGCATTTGTAGTTTCATCAAATGCTA
Source organism: Macrothele yani (assembly GCA_039090855.1). Taxonomy (NCBI): domain Eukaryota; kingdom Metazoa; phylum Arthropoda; class Arachnida; order Araneae; family Macrothelidae; genus Macrothele; species Macrothele yani. Next base: position 135,472,534 of record CM077023.1, read on the forward strand.
TAGTAACCTTTCCTGGGCTACTAGATGCAATGTCTTTTTTCAAATCCTCTTCAAAATATTTTGACAATCCATGTGATATCACATAAGCAACATTTTTTTCTTTAAGTTGCATTTTGGCTGCAATAGCAGAATCAGGAAACATTTCTTTGAAAAGTTCAACTGTTTCAGTGCATGAAACAAAAGACATATTGTCCTTAGCAACTTTCATGGCCCATAATGCTTCGGCTTTAGCCAACTGTAAATCATGACTCAGTACTTCACTACTAATATTTGTTTTGGGCTGAAGATCCTGTCCTCCAAAGGCTTTCAGGATGGACTTATTTTGAAATTTACTTTGAAATTTCTGCAAATGTTTTTTTCCCTTTATGATGCGCTTTTACTTGTGAAAAGCCACTATTAGAAATGTTGAAAATTTCTGAACACAATATACACTTAGCAGAAAATATTGTTTCAGTTGCAGAACACCATTCTTTCAACTTCACTCCGTCCAATTCTTTGGCGAGCCACACATCTTGAAATTTCGTTTTGGATTTAGGCATCTTAAACACTTGTATTACTAACCAGAAAATGAAAGGGAAGTACAAAAACACATTCCAATATTGCAAAACCAGACAACTTCCCCCGAAATTTGGCTGCGAGGATGTCAGAAGATAGAAAAAAAAAAAAAAAAAAGCAGGTCACCACTAGAGAACTGAACCTGCACACAGCACAGAGAACAAACACCATAAAAGACGCAAAACCAGAAACTATCATACGCATCTCACGCAAGTTCAGTCAAAGCGAGTCGGAGCCGAGATATATTGCGCATCGAAGGTCGTTATTGCCGACGCACGATCGAAGGTCAATGATCATGTGCTCTACTGCCTGCCACGATAACACTCAGCTAACATCCCATCGTCATTACCGGAGGTTACGGAAGGAGACCACGTTTCCTCTTTGCTTCCACCCACCTGCGGTTTAAAATAACAAAACATCAGCAGAAAGAGGAGGTTCCACAAGGCATGTACAAAAATAAAGTACGATCTTCTGCATGCCACGGAGTTCGTCTGCAAAGCGCAAACCAGGGGTGAAAATGACCCCTCCCCTTTTCCCTTAGATCTCTTGTAACTCTCAAAAACTGTCCGAAGGCAAAAAGTGGAGCGCCCGCCCCGAAGCAAGTGCATCTCGATGGCGTCATTTTCCCTCCCTTCAGCAGCACAGCATATAGGCTGTGTTTCTACAATAACAGGTCTTTTTACCTTACCGTAATGGTAAATTTATTGGCGTTAATAACGGTTGTATTTTTAATAAATAAGCTTACGAAAAATTTTAGGAAGAATAGCAAATTTTAGGTATAATTTTAGGAATTTAAGGAGGGTCACAAAATATTAGGAATTTTAGGAATTTTAGGAGGAATGCGATCCCTGCAGAAATCAACATGGAAAATACTCTCGTAGAGTTTGCAGAAGCAGAAAGGTTTTTCATCAAGAACTCGTTTTTCAAGAAAAGGCCACACAGGAAATGGACATGGAGACATCCAAACACGACGACAAGTGAAATTGATTTTATTATGTGTAACAAAAAATTCGTCATAGAAGACTGCAGTGTGCTAAACAAGTTCAACACAGGTAGTGACCATAGATTGGTGAGATGTAATATGCACCTCAACACTAAACTTGAACGTGGCAAGCTCATAAAACAAACAAAATGTATTTACATAACCAACCTTAAAAAACACCATAATACTTTCAAGTTGGAACTGAAGAACAGATTCCCTGCTTTAGAAGGCCTAACATCGGAAGAAGTGGATATTTCTGAAGTTAACAGAGAACTCCCCAAGGCTCTGGTAAAAACAGCAACAAAAATAGGTGGTACTAAGAACAAGTTACATATGAAGAAAATTTCAGGAAAAACAAAAATGTTGATGCAAAAGAGAAGGGAGATGAGGACAAATAAAGACATAACTTCCAAAGTGGAATATATAAAGCTATGCAAAACAGTGCAAAAAAGTATCACTGAAGACATAAGGAGATTCAATTGTGAACTAGTGAGAAAAGCAATTGAAAACAACCAAAGCCTGAAGAAAGCAAAAGGACATTTCAATAAGGGAAGAAAAAAACAGATTATGGCTCTGAGAAAAGAAGATGGTACTGTAACAAGAAATAGAAGCAAAATTTTAACAAGGGTGAAAGATTTCTATTCAAAACTATATCAAAGGGATGATACATCTATTCCAGACATTACGACAGGTACCAGTACCAAAGTCCCTCCAATCCTCCCTGCAGAAGTTACATATGCAATTAAAAACATGAAACGGGGAAGAGCTCCAGGAGAAGATGGAATTACTGTTGACATTATAAAAGAAGCAAATGAACAAATTGAAACTACACTTGCACAAGTTTTCATCACATGTCTCAATGAAGGGAAGATTCTTGAGGATTGGAATAATGCTACAATGATCCTGCTAAATAAAAAAGGTGACGTTGAGGATCTCAGGAACTACAGGCCCATTAGCTTTCTTTCTTTGGTTTATAAAATCTTCACTAAGGTTCTTCCACATCGCTTGAAGGTATCACTAGACATGGCTCAACCAAGTGAACAAGCTGGATTCAGGAGTGGCTACAGCACTATAGATCATATTCATGCACTGAGGGAACAAATTGAAAGAACAAGAGAATATGAACTCCCATTATGCATGGTTGGTTGGTTGGTTAATTTATTTTAATGGCGCAAAAGCCATGGTTGGCCAAAGAGCGCCAAAACAAAAGACATCAAAACAAAACTAAAGCAATAAAAACGTACACAAGGTTAAAAACAGGCTGATGCGGTAAAAAATGAAATATGATAGTGAACAAGTTAAAATCTAGATAAGTTTAAAAAAGTCAATATCCTGTAAAAACGAAAACACTGCTTTCATGTCGCAGGCTTCACCAATAATTGTCTGCAGCGTAGCTGCTCCTTTGTCCAACAGATGAGAGTGAAAATGACGAAAACGATGATCACAAAACCGAACACAAGTACACAAAACATGAAGGACAGTGAGACGACAGTCGCACGCCTCACACACCGGGACACTCTCGCCACACAGCAAAAAGCGGTGAGTAAAACGACAGTGCCCAATGCGGAGACGTGCAAGAACAACTTCCTCACGACGGTTCTTCCGCAAACTAGACTTCCATAGTCCGATCTGTGGTTTAATAGAATGCAGCTTATTGCTGCCCTGCTGAGACCACAGGGACTGCCACTCATCCATAACAAATTTCCGGATCAACGGCCGATAATCTCGGAAAGACAGTGGCAGCCGAGCTGGCGACATGGAGGAAACAGACCTGGCAGACAGATCTGCCAGCTCGTTACCCCGGATCCCAACATGGCCAGGAAGCCATCACCCTCCAAAGTTCCAAGAAGACGACGGACATCACGGATGACAGGTGAGTCCGTGTCCTCTGGAGAAGATAAAACATGGATGACGGACTGGGAATCAGAGCAAACTATAGCGCGACGAAGTGATCGAGACTGTATGTGGCACAAAGCGAGGTGCACCGCACGCATCTCCGCCGAAAAGACGGTGGATTCAGGCGGAAGCCTCTCAGCATGTGAGGCTTCGCCACACACAAAAGCGGATCCAACGACATCCCCGGACTTCGAGCCATCGGTGAATACAGGCACGAAATCCGGGTAGACTGACAGTTTTTCAGCAAAGAGCTGCTGGTACACCAGAGCAGGAGTGGAAGACTTTGGCCACACACAAAGAGAAAGGTCAGCCGTTGCTTGAACCGGCTGCCAAGGCGGTTCATTGTAGAACCGGGTCAAACCAATCCTTGACAAGTCTAGACCAGCATCGCGCACTATGGCAGACATCCGAATCCCGAACGTCGGAACACAGGAGGGGCGGTTGGAAAACAAACGGACACAGTCCAGTTGGAAGATGGAACCATACAGTGGATGATCAGGAAAAGATTTCAGTTTTGTATAAAACTGAAGAGACAGCTGCTTACGACGGATGCATAACGGCGGCTCATGAGCCTCCGCACACAGGCTATGCACGGGAGAGGTGCGGAAAGCACCAGTGCATAGCCGCAGAGCCTGGTGATGAACGGGGTCCAAAGGCTTTAAAACCGATGGACGCGCTGAACCGTACGTAATGCATCCGAAGTCTAACTTTGACCGAATCAGAGAATGGAAAATGCGAAGCATTGAGCACCTGTCGGCCCCCCAAGATGTTCGAGAGAGGACCTTCAGGATACCCAATGACTTCGTGCACTTCACCTTCAAAGACTGGATGTGAGGCCGGAAGGTGAGCGCTCGGTCAAAAGTTAACCCAAGGAACTTGACTTCTGACACCACGGGGATGGTAGAGCAAACCAGATGGAGGCTGGGGTCTGGGTGAAGACCCCGTTTGCGGCAAAAATGCACGCAAACGGTCTTCTGCGTCGTGAAGCCAAATCCATTTTGGGAAGCCCAGTGAGAGATCTTGGTAATGGCAGACTGGAGCTGTCTCTCGATGGTACGCATGTTTACAGAGGCGCAAGAGATCTGCAGATCATCCACGTACATGGTTCCACGAACCGTGGGAGGAAGTAGTTGGAAAATATGGTTAACACGAAGGATGAACAACGTAACGGAAAGAATGGAGCCCTGAGGTACACCCTGTTCTTGCGGGTACACCGCAGAGAGGGTCGACCCGACGCGCACACGGAAACTCCGGTCCTGGAGAAATCCGGCGATGAAAGATGGTAAGTTTCCCCGCAATCCGCACTCGTGCAGATCACGGAGAATGCCGTATCTCCAGGTACGATCATAGGCTTTCTCCATGTCAAAGAAGACGGAGACCATGTGCTGACGCCGGACAAACGCCTCCCTGACAGATGTCTCAAGGCGAAGATGATGATCGGTGGTGGATCGAGATTTACGAAATCCACTCTGATGAGGCGAAAAAATGTGATGAATTTCTAAATAAAAAATGAGACGAAGGTTAATGATGTGCTCGAGTACTTTGCAAAGGCAGCTCGTCATAGCAATTGGCCGGTAGTTCAACGGGTTTGTGGGATCTTTACCAGGTTTGGGAACAGGAACGACAATGGCCGTACGCCAAGACCCGGGAAAGGCATTCTCTAGCCAAATCCTGTTAAACAGGATTAGCAGACATTCAAGAGAGGACGGAGAAAGGTGCTTCAGCATTTCGTAATGGATGTTATCTGGTCCAACAGATGTCCGGCCGGACCGATTCAGAGCGGTCTTCAGCTCCACGGCAGTCAGCGGGCTGTTATAATCTGCAGAAGAAAACGGTCCAAAAGAAATCTTGGACCGTTCAAGCCGCGGCTGTAACTGCCGGAACGAAGCAGGGTAATAATTGCTGCTGGACACCGAAGAAAAAGCGGCGCCCAGACAGTCAGCAATACCCTGAGCGTCAGCAACCGTTCCTCCATCACTCTCAAGAATGGAGATTTCCCCAGATGGGTACTGTCCCCGAATCTTACGGATCCTGTCCCAAACGATCTTAGGGCTGGTAGCGGAGTTAATCCAGGATACGTAACGTATCCAGGACTCCCGTTGACTACGCCTACGAACCAATCGCGCGTAGGACTTGGCCTTCTTGAAAGCAAGTAGGTTCGCGTCGGTGGGGTACCGACGAAACCTACCCCAAGCCCGATGTTGGGCCTGACGAGCTGCCATGCAAGTGGAATTCCACCAAGTCTTGGGCAACGTGGAAGTTTAGTCGACGTCCTGGGGATGGTAAGTTCTGCCGCATGCACAACACAATCCGTTACCGCCGCAACAGCGTCATTGACCGTTCCTGAGGTCACCATAGCTGGAGTAATAATCGCTGAAGCCGTGAATGCGTCCCACTTGGCACAATCAATATTCCATCTAGCAGGGCGAGTAGGGTAACGGTACCCGCCACCCGCTAGACGGAGAAAGATGGGAAAGTGATCGCTGCCAAGGGGATCACCAGACACGCTTCAGGACCAGTCAGGATATAAGGATGGTGAACTCAAAGACAGATCAATGGCTGAGTACGAACGGGTGGGTTCATGAAAATAAGTAGCAACTCCGGTGTTGTGGAGACAGAGGGACGTGTTGGAGAGAAGGGACTCAACAACACGGCCCCTGGAGTCTCGAGTTGTAGAACCCCACAACGGATTGTGAGCATTAAAATCTCCAAAGATGAAGAAAGGAGGCGGCAGCTGGTCAACTAAATCCTCCAGAGCCGAAAGGCCTACAGCTTCAGTTGGTGGTATGTAGATGGAACACACCGTGAGCAGAGTGTTCACAGACAGTCTCACTGCCACTGCCTGCAAAGGCGTCCGAAGGGCAACCGCAGTGACAGGGACACCATGAGGAACAACGACGGCCACTCCTCCGCAGGCAATTACGCCGTCCTGGTGATCTTTGCGGAAAAAGAATGTCTCCGCAGCGAAGGAGTGTCCGTCATGCGAAGCTTTGTCTCCTGGAGACACACGCACACAGGTGTGTGCGAAGACAGTAAGCCTTTTAAATCGTCAATGCGTGAACGCAGACCTCGGCAATTCCACTGAATGAGCGTGGCCATAATGAAAAATGTAAAGAAAGAATGAAAAAGACAGACGACTAGAACGTCTCACTGTCGTCCATCACCTCCAATCCATCCGCAGTGTCTGGAGGTAACACAGGGCTGTGTTTACCCCGTGTTGAGAGATGGTTTTTGCTTGCTCTGTTTCGGGGAGGATGAACCTGGTTTTACCTTTTCCGGCTTCTTCTTTCCAGTGCCCTGGACCTGGGTCCCTGTGATGGCCGTAGATGGTTTCGGCATAGAGGTAGGTTTAGGCGACGATGTTGATGTCGCCTTGGATGCAATACAGCGAGACTTCAGTGCTTCCATACCAGCAGCGACGATGTCCTCAAAATCATAAGGACACCCCGCTGGGATGGTCACCTCAGTCTGGACCGCCACTGAAGCCTTCTGCACCACAACTGAAGCATAGGACCGCCGGCCTGGTTGTAAAGGGGCGATCCGCCGTCTAGCCTCGGGATATGAGAGATGCTCAGTTGTCTTCAGGCGTTGGATTGCCTGTTCCTCTAGCCACTTCGGACACTGCTTAGAAGAAGCAGGATGAGTCCCTTCGCAGTTGACACAACGATCAGACTCTGCAGAGCAATCCGCCAAAGAGTGTTCTGTGGAATCACAGCGGCCACACTTTGCAACATTACGGCAAGACTGCTGGGAGTGACCGTAATGCTGGCACCTGAAACAGCGCAAGGGGTTCGGGATGTACGGACGTACATCAAGCCGTAAATAACCTGCCTTGATGGAAGTAGGCAGGGTTGGGGAGTCAAACGTTAGGATGATGTTACGGGAGGGAATAGATTTCCCATCCCGCCTAAAAAGAATCCGCCGAACCCCAATGACATGCTGTTCACCAAGTTCCTCCAGCAATTCCTCATCGCTGCAGTCAAGCAGGTCGCGGGAGTTGACTACACCGCGAGAGGAATTGAGATAACCGTGTGGAGAAACCTGAACAGGAACGCCAAGCAAAACGGTCGTTTCCAGCAAGGTGGCACTGTGGCGTGGAGTAGAAGTTTCCACGAGAAGATCCCCGGAAGGGAGCTTCTTCACACTCTTTGGAGAACCAGCAACGGCTTGCAGAGCCTTGTTGATCCAGAAAGGACTCTTGGTACTGAGTGACTGTGAAGAGTCACCAGATTTAATCAACAGAAACAGAGCATTGCAATTAGATGTGACAAGTTTCTTTGTGGAGGAAGGAGCACTTTCCTCCACAGGGCGCTCTAAATTATTATGCAATGAGCATGGGAAACACTTGGGGTTTCCATGAATGAAGGAAAAGATTCGTCCGCTGACCTCCCCACCCACTACCGAGCCCAACGAGGGAGAGCCGGAGGTCCTCAAGCCCAAGAGGACGCAGGACACGGCTCTAGGGATAGTCAGCGGATATAGCAAGTTGGTAGGGCAGACACACGCTCAGCGTGCACCCAGACTTTCCCGTGCCCGGAGAACACCCCTTTGGCATGCCCACCCTACCCCCATACTCACCCAGCCGAACAGAACAACAAGCCGCTAGAAGTCTGGACACCACTCGGCTACAGACTTCCTGACTAGGAGTGGGTTAGCCCCCAGCCTCCCGTTTAGGGTGAAGCAGAGGGCAAAGAGGAGTATTGGCATCTGGAGACAACTACAACCCGGCCCCCAGATACCTCAACCTCCAGCATCCCCTTTTCCACCTGTACGGGTCACCGCACACGGCAAACATGCAGGTAGGTCTAAGCTAACCAGCTCCGGAAAAACAGAAAATGTAACATAAAAGAGAAAAGACAGGGAAGAGAACGAGGAAACAAACCCGGAACTGGTGCCTCATCACAACCTCAGCAGCCTACAACTGAGGCGGGAACATGGCACTATATGAACGAAAGACAAAAAAGCAAAACAATAAGAGAAAATCGGCTCGGGCCGTGGGGACGCCATCCCCCATCAGCTGGATGAACAGCTGTCCCTTCGGTGATGTAATCGTCAAAGCCGCAGAGGCAATAGAAACCGTCACAAGGTGAGCTCGGGCCGTGGGGGCGCCGCTCCCCAAATAACTGGAAAACCAGTTATCCCCGTGCGGGGCCCATTATGCATGGCTTTTATTGATCATGAAAAGGCTTTTGATTCCATGAAACCCATCAGCAGCAACAATGACTTTGAAATCCTGCGGTACTGAAGACACATACATTAGCATTATTAATAACATCTATGAAAATGCAAGTGCAAAGGTTCGAATATTTGAGGATACAGCAGAAATAAGAATTGGAAAGGGAGTGAGACAAAGGTAACACCATATCTCCCAAGCTCTTTAATGCCACTTTGCAAAATGTTTTTCAATCACTGAACTGGGAAAACAAAGGGATAAAGATTAATGGAGATTATCTAACCCACCTTCGTTTTGCTGATGACATAGTCATTTTTGCAACTACCCCTTCAGAGCTGCAGAGTATGATCCAAGAACTTGCTGACAAGAGTAAAGAAGTGGGATTAAAAATGAACTTTCAGAAGACAAAAGTGATGTACAATGCTTTTACAAGAAACAAAGATTTATCGATTGATGGAGAAAAGCTTCAGACAACCGATATCTACCTTTACCTTGGGCAGCCGATATCAAGTGAGTGTCGCATTGATGAAGAAACAGTACAATTTTTAAGAGCAGTACGCCATTATGTCTTAAAAGAAAAGTGTTTAATCAATGCATCCTGCCTGCCAGTGCTTACATATGGAGCAGAGACATGGACCTTAACTAAAAAGATATACAAAGATTGCAGCCAACTCAAAGCAGCATGGAGAGATGCATGCTTGGTGTAACCAGGAAAGATAAGAGGAACCTGTGGATAAGGAAAATGACAGGAGTGGATGACATCATGACTAGAGTGAAATCCCTGAAATGGCAATGGGCTGGACATGTTGCCAGAAGAACGGACCCACCGATGGACAACGGAAATTTTAAACTGGATTCCAAGGGACAGGAAAAGACCCAGAAGAAGACCCCATGGGAGATGGGTGGATGAAATTCGAAAGTATGCTGGAGTGACATAAGGGAGATGTGCTCAAGACAGACAATTGTGGAAGAAACTTGGGGAGACATTCATCCAGCAGGGGATTGGTAATGCTTGATGATATATATATATATATCATCATCATTGTCAACCATTATCAATCCACTGCTGGACGAAGGTCTCCCCAAGTTTCCTCCACAACGGTCTGTCTTGTGCCAGTCTCCTCCACGTCACTCCCGCATACTTTCGAATTTCATCCACCCATCTCCCATGTGGTCTTCTTCTGGGTCTTTTCCTGTCTCTTGGAATCCAATCTATTATTTCGGCTGTCCATCGATGGTCCAGTCCTTCTGGCAGTATGCCCAGCCCATTGCCATTTCAGGGATTTAACTCTGATCATGATGTCTTCCACTCTTGTCATTTTTCGGATCCACGACTTCCTCTTCTTATCTCTCCTGGTTACACCAAGCATGCACCTCTCCATGGTTCTTTGAGTTTTCTGCAGCCTTTGTATGTCTCTTTTAGTTAAGGTCCACGTCTCTGCACCATACGTAAGCACTGGAAGGATGCATTGAAACACTTTTCTTTTAAGACATAATGGCATATTGCTCTTGAAAATTATGCTGTTTCTTCCAAAAGCTCTCCAGGCAAGTTTTGTACGCCGATTAATTTCTTCATCAATGTGACCCTCACTTGATATCTGCTGTCCAAGATAAACGTACCTGTCTGTTATCTCCAGCTTTTCTCCATCAATCGATAAATCTTCATTTCGTGTAAAAGCATTGAACATCACTTTTGTCTTCTGAAAGTTCATTTTTAATCCCACTTCTTTACTCTTGTCAGCAAGTTCCTGGATCATACTCTGCAGCTCTGATGGGGTAGTTGCCAAAATGACTATGTCATCAGCAAAACGAAGGTGGGTTAGATAATCTCCATTAATCTTTATCCCTTTGTTTTCCCAGTTCAGTGACTGAAAGACATTTTCCAATGTGGCGTTAAAGAGCTTAGGAGATATGGTGTCACCTTGTCTCACTCCCTTTCCAATTTTTATGTGTGTTGTGTTTTCAAACAGCCGAATCTTTGCACTTGCATTTTCATAGATGTTATTAATAATATTAACGTATGCATCTTCAATACCGCAGATTCAGAGCCATTGTAACTGCTGATGGTTTCACCGAAACAAAGGCTTTTTCATAATCGATAAAAGCCATGCACAATGGAAGTTCATATTCCCTCGCTCTTTCAATTAGTTCTCTCAGTACGTGGATATGATCTATTGTGCTGAAGCCACTCATGAATCCAGCTTGTTCTCTCGGTTGAGCCATGTCCAGTGTTACCTTTAAACGGTGTGAAAGAACTTTAGTGAAGATTTTATAAACCACTGATAGGAGGCTGGTAGGTCTGTAGTTCCTGAGATTCTCAATGTCACCTTTTTTATGTAGCAGGATCATTATAGCGTTGTTCCAATCCTCAGGAATCTTCCCTTCATTAAGGCATCGAGTGAAAATTTGGGCGAGTACTGTTTCGATTTCTCCACTTGCTCCTTGTATGATGTTTACAGTAATTCCATCTTCTCCTGGAGCTTATCCCCGCTTCATGTTCTTGATTGCATGTGCAACTTCTGCTGGGAGGACTGGAAGAACTCTGGTACTGGTACCTTCCCTGATGTTCGGAGTACTTGCATCATCCCTTTCATATAACTTGGAGTAGAAATCTTTCACTCTTGTCAAAATTTCGCCTCTATTTCTTGTTACAGAACCATCTTCTTTTCTCAGTGCCATAATCTGTTTTCTTCCCTTACTGAGATGTCCCTTTGCTGTCTTTAGGCTTTGGTTGTTTTCAATTGCTTTCCTCACTAGTTCACAGTTGAATTTCCTTACGTCTTCAGAGATACTTTTTCGTACTGTTTTGCATAGCTCTATGTATTCCACTTTGGAAGTCACATCTTCTTTAGTTGTCCTCATCTCTCTTCTTTTTTGCATCAACATTTTGGTTTTTCCTGATAGTTTGTTCACGTGCAACTTGTTCTTAGACCCAGCTAATTTTGTTGCTGTTTCCATAAGAGCTTTGGTTACTTTCCTGTTAACTTCAGAAATATCCACTTCTTCCGATGTTAGGCCTTCTAAAGCAGAGAATCTGTTCTTCAGTTCCAACTTGAAGGTATTATGGTGTTTTTTAAGGTTGGTTATGTCAATACATTTTGTTTGTCTTATGAGCTTGCCACGTTTCAGTTTAGTGTTGAGGTGCATCTTACATCTCACCAATCTATGGTCACTGCCTGTGTTGAACTTGTTTAGCACACTGCAGTCTTCTATGACGAATTTTTTGTTACACATAATAAAATCAATTTCACTTGTCGTCCCATTTGGATGTCTCCATGTCCATTTCCTGTGCGGCTTTTTCTTGAAAAAGGAGTTCAAGATGAAAAACCCTTCTGCCTCTGCAAACTCAACGAGAGTATTTCCACGATGGTTTCTGTTGCGGTGACCAAATTTACCTACTGAAGTTTCATTCTGTTGCCGTTGCCCTATTTTTGAATTGAAATCTCCTATAATTATCTTCAAGTGCTGCTTACCCCTTTATTATTTAGATGACGAATTTCCTCATAAAATTCTTCAATTTCTTCTTCAGGATGACTTGTGGTGGGTGTATAAGTTTGAATAATCTGAGCCTGGTATCTTCTCGAGAGTTGGATAACGAGTCGTGCAGCTCTGTCACAGGAACTTTCAACTTCTACAACTTTATCGTTTATTATAAGTCCAACACCACTAGTTCTGCCAGTATTTGTCCCACGATAGTAGAAGAGATGTCCACTTTTCAGTTCAATGAGATCTTCTCCTTTTCTCCTTACCTCACTTAGCCTGACAATGTCCCACTTGATCCTTTGTAGTTCTTCTTCCAATTCAAGAAGCCTTGAATCAGAAGATAGGGAGCGTCCATTATACGTAGCCAAGGTCAGCATCAGATGGCAGCCTAGTCCGGTCCTCCGGGGATTCTTAGCACCCTCTGCCTTCATGTCGCACTGGCCGCTGCCTTGGCCAGGTACATTGTAGCAGCCAGAGACTGAGGGCCAAGATTTAAGTTGTGGACTCATTTTGGAGGGGTTTGGCCATAACTCACCATGCTGGCCAAGCGGGTTGGTGAGTGTGGGATAGCATTTCCTCTAATCCCGAGGGTATAGTTATACCGCTATTGGCGGTCGTCAGAGCCCCTTTAGTGGGAACAGGATGCACCACGAGAAGGCGGGGTTGACATTTGTCAAGGAGAGGCTGTGATGTTACGCATCACCTGACCTTACATCCTATATATATATATTCATTCATATATAACTATATAACACATTTTACTTAAGATATCATTTTAAAAATGTCCACATCTTTGAAAATTAATATTATGTGTTTGAACACAAGCATTGCCTCTGACTTATATTCAGCTGAAGGGGTGTTAGATATCATCTTGTGGTATATGTCATTTTAGGCATATTCCACTTATTAAGCTCAACTGATGGCTCAAAAATGCAAGTACAAAATTCGAGGTCAGATGCCTTCGAATCATGTCCTATGTATGTTAGACTGAGGAAAGATTTGCTGATCTCACAGGCCATGGAACATATCTTGAAGGGCCATCTAGTATAGTGAAAAGTATTACAACAGGCATTATTCAGTTACCACATCATTCACACTCACCAAAAAATGAATGACCATTGCATTCATGGCATTTTCAGCAAAATGACACACTGTCACATTGCCCTCTGCAAACATAGCATTATTTTTCTCGTCATAATACTTAACAGCTGCCCAACCCATTAAGAGTGTTTGATGTTTTCCCTTACACAGTTTGATCACTAACTTTTTAGAGAATCATTTGCAATGATTTTCTGAAAAGATTATACATCTTCAAATAAAATAAAATTTGTTCCTACTTTTTGCACTGGCAAAGTCTCTAGCTAAATCTTTGGTATTTATCTAATTCTTGAGCTTCAGTGGCAATTAATTAAACATATTTCAGTCATTCCTGACATATTGTATTTTGCAAATAATTTTTGAACTACGTTCAGTTTGTTGAATTATTTTTGAGAAGTAGCTACTGTAACAGGTAGTGTAACATATAAAACAAGTGCTGTAGAGAAGTCTAAGTAACTACATGAAAAACTTTATTAATAATTCTGCAAGTCATTTTACTGAATTTACCAGTTTAATTTCTTCTTTTATAAACAGGGTTCGTACACTTTTGGGGGAAAAAAATTCAAGGACTTTCCAGGCCTTTTCCAGGACATATACAAAAAATTCCAGGATGATTATTACGCTTTACAGTATCATGTTCAAATTATTTCTTAAAAGTAATTTCAGTTTTAAGCAATAAAAATGATGAAAGATGCAAATGGATGAATGTGCTTTATGCAAATGGATCAAGTTTATCAAGCACAAGATGGTAAAGAACGAATTCTGTTCTTATGCCCTGACCTTTGAATTCAAGTTGGACCATTTTCTACAAGGGTAGGTTTCTCCTCCCTGATAACATACCAAAACTTTGTTGCAATCAAACAGATTTTATGTGAGTTAACATTCCTAAGCTTGGAGAACAAATACTGCTCTTATGTCTTGGCCTTTAAATTTAATTTAGACCTTTTTCAACAATGTAGGTTTCCAGGTTGTACCCAACAGCATACTAAAATTTTGCCGAAATCCAACCGCTTTCATGCGAATTATCGTACAGACAAACCCAAAGCATAAACGTTTCTGCAACCATAGTTCGAAAGGGTTAGTAATTTCGAAAATAAAAACATAACGAACAGCGCAAAAACTAGCTCATAAATAGAATATTTGAAACTACAGTATGCACTCTCAATTATTAGGGATGGTAGAGGGGAAGGGAATAGAACTGTCCAAAATTAGCATGTTTTCGTTGCGCTAGGCGCTTAAGCACGGCTGAATTCCTTCAGATACCCCCAGTGTTCAAATGTGCTGATGTTCATGGAATGAAATGGTTGATCAGCTATGATGACCGCATAAAAGTTCGGGGAGGGGAGGGGGGGGCATTTTTTTTTTTTTTTTTTTTAGTTTATGCAACATTTTACATCACTCCAGTATTTATCTTGTCATCATCAACAATCGCAATGCAACTACAGCTTATGATCGCGGATATCGGCAACAGAAAATCTGTCATATCACTAAGTGATACAACACACAGTATCCTGTTACAATATATTGTAATTGAAAAAAAAAAAGGATGTGGAAAAAAGAAACTTTCAGAAATTAAGACCATCAAGTCATGCGTTTCAAAAATCCGTTTTCCTTTGTAATGTTTAAAAACATGTTTTTGCTTTTTTACCTGTAGTGTATAATAAAAAAACTGTTGATTTTTTTTTTATGGAATCAGACGTCCGTATGTCTGATTGTCTTCATCTGAGTTCACATGTTAGCTACTGTGTACAAGTAGACCTATTTTTTCAGCTCAAAAATATGTAGTTTTGTATATATATTCACAGTATAATTCATTCCTTATTCCCACAGAACTGAATTCAGCATATGCAAAATGAAGAACATCAAGACCTGCCCAACACCATGTTTCTGATTGTCTGCTGTCTATATTCAAGAAATGCAAATATGGATCAATGGTGAATGCAGCAACTATGATTTTTATTTATTACCAAGAAAAAAAAAGAGCCGTGAAAGCTGTAACAGATATTTCTCTCCCCCTCCCCCCTGCTCAAAAACATTCCGATTAAGATCAAACAGCAGGAGGACGCGTCCACGTGCACACACACAACCTTTGGAATGTCCTGATGGAACGGCTTCTTTTCATTTGGCACATCGCCAAAAATCACCACCTGCAGCTCACTGAACTGTCAAGTTGCACCCTTCCTCCTTCACCCTAACTATAACAGAAAATGTAAAAAAAGAAAAAATTGCTCCCCAATTTTCGACAAAATTACCAAATTTACGTCATGATGTTGCAATTTACTAAAATACCGTTTATCTGCTGAATATCGCTTAAATCCATTGAAAACTTTTTAATTATAGATGATTTTTTTACTAAAACAGTAACTCAGACGTCTGAATAAAAATGTATGTTTGTAATTCAAAGAGAGTCCATATCATCACAGAAAAAAAAATTAAGGATCACTGTTAAAATAAACCATGGCATCTAAAAAAAATAATTCACTTGCTTTTCCCGTAATTTATAATTACTGTTTCTTTTTTCAATCCAATTATGCAACAGAAGATTTTTTTTATTTTTTTTTATTATTATTTTTTTTTGCATCTGCTAAAGTTTTTAACGTAATTTGGCGAAATTTGTACTAGAACTTTATTGAGATGTATCTTAACCACTGCAAAAATTTTACTGTGTTATTTTCAAAATTCGGAAAAATGGATTTCTGAAAATTTTCTCCAAGTCCTTTTGAGCTGTGGAAGTGATAAACAGGTGTTTGCTTTCTTCCCAACCAAGGGTTTCAGATCAGCACTCCCAGCTGTAAATCAACCGTTGCTATGGTAACACTCTTTCTGCTGGAGGCTCACTCTATCCAAAGAGGCACACATACTTGTCCATAATAAAAATTACCAATGCTAACTTTTTAAGTTTTAAACCGATTCAATTGGAATTTTGGAAGTGAGCTTCTGTAATCCAATTATAGTGAATGTAAAAATTTCAGCCACTTTCGTGAAAAATTTGCAAAGATAGTTTTCTTATTTTTTATCATAAGTAGCGGAAGTCTCTTGAGGGGAGGGAAGGCTGGTATGCACATAAACAAGAAGATGAATGTGTTGTTCAGGCATACTCCTCACCGCGTAGCCTCACTTCCCCTAATCCATTTCCCCTAAATCCCGTTTACCCCAATGGCGTTTCCCCCGAAATCGCTTTTACCCGAATTCCCATTTACCCTAATCTCGTTTTCCCTAATTCACATTTGCCCTGAACACGTTTACCCCAATGGCGTTTCCCCGAAATCGCTTTTACCCGAATTCCCATTTCCCCTAATTTCGTTCCCCCTAATTCACATTTGCCCTAAACACGTTTACCCCAATGGCGTTTCCCCGAAATCGCTTTCACCCGAAATCGCTTTTACCCGAATTCCCATTTCCCTGATTTTGCTTGCCCTAATCTCGTTTCCCCTAAATCTCACTTCCCTAATTCACGTTTGCCCCAATGGCGTTTCCCCGAAATCACTTTTACCCGAATTCCCATTTCCCTAATTCACGTTTACCCCAATGGCGTTTCCCCGAAATCGCTTTTACCCGAATTCCCATTTCCCCTAATTTCGTTTGCCCTAATCTCGTTTCCCCTAATTCACTTTTGCCCTAAACACGTTTACCCCAATGGCGTTTCCCCGAATTCCCATTTCCCCTAATTTCGTTTGCCCTAATCTCGTTTCCCCTATTTCACGTTTGCTCGTATCAAGTTTTTCCTAATTCGCGTTTGCCTTATTTCACGTTTGCCCTAATTTATATTTGTCCTAATTTTTATTAACCGAATTAAAACGGTGGGTCTTGATATCGCAAGAGAATTATTCTTTCCTTTCTTGTTGATGACTTCGATAATCATGCCAACAAAAGTGTAAAGAAGTGCACATGGTGAAGACCATTATACGGTTAGTCCTTAATGCAGCCATTGTATCCGTCACGCCCCCACAGATAAAGTACTACATCGCACTCAACTTTTATTAAAGCAAGAAATAGAATTTTGAACGCAGAAGGCCCACTTTTTAAGAGTTCTTAGCGTACTAGACCCCCTCCACTCTCCCCACCTTTCGTCCCCTGGTGGCCAAACCATTTTTACCAAAAAATTAGAAACTATAATCCAAACGATTTCACATCAGGAGCTGTATTTTACGCCCTTTAGCCAAAAATCTATGCGAAACATGAAAAAGTGACTATGCCTAAAAAATACGACATAAACGGAATCGAAAGTTAAAAGTATTTTTTTTCAATTGGATGTTTAGAAGCAAATATATGGAATAAAATGTATTTCTAATTCAACATCACTTGCATTTACGCCCTCTAGCAGCGAAATTGTGCATCGTATAAAAAAAAAAAAACGACATATAGGATCATCATTCGCACATTTCAAGCTTTCCAACGCAAAAAGAATATTTGAAATCGGACTAATAGTTGCAGAGATATTGTGTACACAGACGGACGGACAAACAGAAAACATAAACACGATATGTTTTACAAACTACGTGCTACAAATATTCTCTTACACGACGCAGCAAATGTCCTTCGCTCGCCCTTGTTTGGATGGATGGATGGATGGAGGGCTTTTGGAAGAAACAATAAAATTTTAAAGAGCAATACGCCATTATGTCTCAAAAGAAAAGTGTTTAGTCAATGTATCCTTCGAGTTCTTACATATGGATGGGAGACATGGATCTTAACTAAAAAGACATAGAAAGGCTGCAGACAACTGAAAGAGGCATGGAGAGATACATGCTTGGTGCAACCAGGAGAGATGAGAAAAGGAACTCATGAATAAGGAAAATGACAAGAGTGGAAGACATGATCAGAGTAAAATCTTTGAAAAGGCAATCAGCTGGACATGTTGCCAGAAGAACGGACCTCCGACGGACAACCAAAATTCTGGACTGGATTCCAAGGGACAGGAAAACACCCAGAAGACCACATTGGAGATGGGTGGATGAAATTCGAAAGCATGCGTGAGTGAGATGGTGGAGACTGGGGCAAGACAGACCGTAGTGGAAGAAACTTGGTGAAATCTCCATTCATCCAGCAGTAGATTGATAATGGTTTATGATGATTAAAAATACATATATTTTCCTAAATTTGACGATAAAACATTACATACAACGATTTTTCTCCTAAATTTGAAGATAAATCCGATTTTTTTTCCTGAATTTTGGCGATAAAAGGAACATTTTATTTCTCTCAACGAAAATCAGGACAAACATGAATTTGGGAAAACGCGAATCAAGGCAAAGGAGAATTAGAACAAACTTGATACAATAAATGTTTTTAGGGGAAACTTTGACATGGACAAAAGTGTTAAGGGCAAACGTGAATTAGGGGAAACGAGATTTAGGGGAAACGAGATTAGGGCAAACGAAATTAGGGGAAATGGGAATTCGGGTAAAAGCGATTTAGGGGAAACGCCATTGGGGTAAACGTGTTTAGGGCAAACGTGAGTTAGGGGAAACGAGATTAGGGCAAGCGAAATTAGGGGAAATGGGAATTCGGGTAAAAGCGATTTCGGGGAAACGCCATTGGGGTAAACGTGTTTAGGGCAAATGTGAATTAGGGGAAATGAGATTTAGGAGAAACGAGATTAGGGGAAACGAAATTAGGGGAAACGAAATTAGGCTAAATGGGAATTCGGGTAAAAGCGATTTCGGGGAAACGCCATTGGGTTAAACGTGTTTAAGGCAAATGTGAATTAGGGGAAACGAAATAAGGGGAAATGAGAATTCGGGTATTGTAGCAAATGGAGCCTGCCGAGGACGGAGGAATTAATACCCAACTTAGAAGAAATGGCATGCAGTGTACCAGCAGAAGAACGTGAAAAGTTTCGAAGTAAACTGTATAGAATTGTTTTGAAAGAATTTAATGAAAAAAGTAAGAAAAAGAAATATCATATAGATAAAATTCAGTATGAGAAAGAACAACTGATTAAATTAAGAGATGACCCAACAATTAAATTCTATGAAGCTGATAAAACAGGGCAAATTGTAATATTAAACACAACTGAATATGATCTAAAAATGAATAGAGCTATAGAAGAACTAAATTGCAGCATTCTAACAAAAGACCCAACCGAATCTCAAGTAAGGTACTTAGCTAGAATAAGAAATCACAGCACCTTGCCTGATGAAATAAAGAAAGCATACCCACCAATGGGTACTGGAATACCAAAAATGATTGCAAAAATAAAAACTCATAAGCCTGATACACCTATGAGAGTGATTGTATCAAAAAGGAATTCCCCACTAATAAAACTAGAAAAGAATATCTACAAATTTTTGGCACCTGTGTTCATGAAGACAAGGTTCACTGTGAAGAATACATACGAATTTATTGAGAAAATTAAAGTAATTAAACAAGATTTAAGTGAATATCATATGGCTAGTATGGATGTGAGAGCTCTTTTTCCTAGCACACCAGTACCTCAGGCAATAGAAATAATTATTGAAAAATTGTATGTGCTACAGACAATGAATGCAATACAAATAGAGGAGTTAAGAGAAATTTTATTGTACATATATGAAAATAACATTTTTAAGTTTAACAACAAGATGTACAAACAAAATCATGGTGGACCTATGGGGTCACCACTGTCAACTTTATTTGCTGAAATTATAATGAGTGACATTGAGGAAAAAATAATAAGTAAACTCGAGGATCCACCACTGATATACTGCAGATATGTTGATGACATTTTTCTGTTATCCAGGCTAAAAAATGATGAACTTGAGGACTTGACAAAAAAGTATAGTGAAATTTATCCATCTATAGAACTGACAGTAGAACAAGAACATGACAATACTTTGGCATTTTTGGACGTTTTGATTATTAAAACAGAGGAGAATTTACAATTCAGAGTGCATAGAAAATCTTCATATATCCCAGTACTTATACCATTTCAGTCATCACATCCATTAACACATAAAAGAAATAGTGTTAAAACACTAATTAAAAGAAGTTTAACACATTCATCAATTGAACAGTATAGAAAGGAAGAAATTGAATATATTGAAAAAATTGCATATGCTTTTGGATACCCTAAACAGGTATTAAAAAAATGGATTTATGAAGTAACTCAAGGTTACAATAAGGTCAAGACTGATAAAAAACTTGTAAAATATGTGGGAGCAATACCATATATAGAAAATGTTTCAGCAGAAATTAATAAAGTTTGTGGCAAGTATGGCATACAGGTAGGAAATCAGGTACTTACTGTAAAAAATTTAGTGATTAAAAATGAAAAAAATAGCCAATTAGATAGAGCAGGAATTTATGAAATCCAAATAAACCAGCAACCACCTGTGTCATATATAGGCAGCACCAAGAATAAATTAAAGTATAGATTGAACCAGCATATTAATAATTGGAATAAAAAGAGGCTAAGACAGCATTGACCCAATACTGTATGGAAAATCAAAAATGTCCAAGGTTTGAAGATATTAAAATTATTAAGAGCTGTAAAAACGAAAAGCAGTTAAGAATTGCAGAATCAGTGTTAATTGAAAAAAACAGATCAAGATTATGCAACATTAATGAGCCAAATAACCTAAACGAACAATGGAAAGCCCTAATAAAAATTGAACAGCAGCGTAAAAAGAAAGAGGGAAAAAAGAGCAGCAGGGACAATAGATGGCGCCAGAGACACAACGATTCAGAGATAGCGACTGGAGCCCATGCCTCGATGGCTCTGCTCACTTGAGCTGTGGTGGGCGGATGAGACACACCTGCCTCCTGAAGATGACAGGGACCTGTCGAAAGTACTAGAGGATTGGATGTGCGGGGCTGAATGGGTGTGACAATTGCAGTGGGAGTAGCAGAGGTTGTGAAACAGAAGGAGGAGTTCCATAATTAGAGTTGACTAAGGTTTAATCACCTGTGAATGTAAGGTTTATGTACATAGTTTTTACTTGAATTGTATGAATGAGTTGTATGTGTGATTTTATCGAATTGACAAGCATTATAGTAACATATTATAAGGCAAAGGAAAAAAAAAAAAAAAAAGAAAAAAACGATGTTTCACACCCGAAAATAAGAAGCGTAAGCAAGAAGTCTGTAAACCTGTGGAAGCCCAGTTACATCACGATGAATGACGTGTTGGAAGTGTGTGGTCCATTGGAGGTTACCATGATCTTTATGGTGAGTGGTTATTCCTCATGGTTTTTTCATTTATGAATTGCACGTAAACTATGCGCACTTTGCAAGAGGTTAATAACTTAAAAGTGCAAATATAAAAAAAGGAAACTGCTCGCCCGATTTTGTTTGCTAATAAGCAAGAAGTGCTAAGCAATGGAAAATCATGCATTTTCAGAGAAACTAAACTTTAAAAAATGAGGAGCTGAAGACGGGCTGTGATGTCACACACAGTTCCATCTAAAGTCACAGGTTACCATTCCCGATACGGTTACTTTGTGCCCCAACTTAAGTTGGAAAACAAAAATAGCCTCCCCCATTCTTGAAGAGTGAAATCTATAAATAGATCGTACCCACTTATTTGTGGAGGAAAGGGCTGCTTTTCACAGTGCGTTGAGTTGGATGATTTGAACATGCATTTCCTATAGCAGGAGTGTTTTAAAAAATGCACATAAATTTTTTAGCAATGAAAAATTTGGCTGGCCACCAGTCCGTGCAGATACGCAAATTTTCGAGCGTGGCAACTGAAGTACCTTTTTCAACTGGACATTTTATTTTATCCAATCACCATGTGGTGAGTGACGACCACTAATTGTAATCTTTAACTGCAAGAAACTAATTTCACAACTTTTCCCCACTCAGTAATACAATTTAAACAAGTACCTTCAAACTTAACAAATACCCTAATTGGTTTACCTGTAACATGTAAAATAAATAAAAACAAGAACATTTTTGAACTTAACAGAGTAATACACGACTTACATAAAGTTCTTACCTTCTTTAACTGTTTCATATTTTGCCAAAGCTGCCTTTTCTTTATCTTCAGCTTCATTTTTAATAGCTAAAATAACAAATTTACTAAATTTTAAAAAGATTAATAGATCAATACAGTTTATTTTTTTTTCATATGAGCTTGTTAATAATAATATAATCTTACAGATCTGGTAAGTAATTTCTGAATTCTTTAAAAACACTGATACCAGCTCTCCAATACTGACATCTTAAGAGACTGCATATCTGCAGTTTAAAAAAAAAAAAACCTTGATAAGCCCCATAAATTTAATTCCCTTCATGTAAGATATAAACCAGCAATTTGATTTAACACCACCATTTCAGGCAGAATATACGAGGGGTGTTCAAAAAGTAATGACACTGATATGCAGATTCTAAAAGAAGCATACCACAGATTTTGTGTTATGTTCATAAAGGTGCAACTTTGGGCCATTCAGTGAGGTATCATGGGTAAATATAACAAAAAGCAGGAGGCAAATATAACAAAAGCAAATATAAAACAAATTGTTGCCTGCATTTAGGCTACATGGCGGTGCTCAATTTCTGTTTCACGCTGCCACCAACAAACATTGAAATACAGAGTTACCTACAACAGGAAAGGAAGAGAGAGAGAGAGAGAGAGAGAGCCAGTGCTGTAAAAAAAAAAAAAAAAAAAAACATACCATACATGCCTCACCTGGCACTTGAATCTAGGCCCGTGCAAGATGAATGGACAGAAGCCAATGTCTTAGACCATTAGGCCACTGGAGCAGCAAAACAGTTATAAAAGATCTAGATGAAAATGTGTCACTTAAGGCAGGAGGCAAATATAACAAAAGCCACCATCTATTATTTGGAAAAAAATCTGTTAAAGTTTTACAGTGATGCACCAAAGTTAATAGCCAACGAGGAATTGTAACAAGCAGCAAAGAATGATTTCTGTGGACAAAATATTAATGGAATGGATTTCACAGGGTCATAGTTAAAAGTTTTTGCTCACTTACTCTACCATCATCACCTAAGTAAAAAAATTACATGAATGGTTAACTATCTAACACCTTGTGAATATCCCATCAAGATATGGTACGGGAAATTTATGAAATGGAATGGATTTTGTTTCTAAGCTATATATGGTGAAAACACAACAACTGATTACGACGAAGCTGAATCTCATTTGGTAAAATTTGATACATGAGCATTTATCAGCACAGCAGTTGTATAATGCCGATGAACCTCTTTATATTTGTGATACATTCTATGAAAAAAAAAAAAAAAAACAGTTTTAACACCACAGAAATCTGAACTAAATTTAGGTTTCTAAAAGATTAAAAAGAAAGACTGTGCTCTCATGTTCTAAAGAAGCAGGAACACACAAAGGAAGACTACTTGTCATTGTTAGAAACCTTCATGCATGGAAAAGCATTGTAGTATTTTCAATATGTATACACTGAAGAGCCAAAACATGACCAGCGTGTCTTTATGAAAATCAAAGCAACTGCTGGTAAACAATGGCATGTGTGAAGGTGGTATAAAAATAACAGCTCTGTTATTAGGTTGTTCATAATGAAATGTCCGATTGTAGTTCTATTATTAGGGTTCATAATGAAAGTTCTGTTATTAGGTTGTTCATAATGAAATGTCTGATTTGTACACTGTTTGTCAATTACACATATCTCAGCTCACAATAAATACGATTAATTGAAATAAGAACCATTCGATTCAACACATTTTTGCCAACAAGAAACAAGGTTATGTATTCTGGTAGCATAAAAATCAGGAGTTCTGAAAGCGAAGAAAGCTTGAAAGGCATTTTGAGCATCAGCTTAATTGTGGAAAATTTCCCCCTGCAAAAATTGGTCCAGATTCTTGAAAAAATGGTAGTCAGTTGGCAAAGGGTCTGGTGAATATGGTGGATGAGGTAGAGTCACATGGCCCAATTCATTCAACTTTTGCAGAGTGATATGCACGACATGCAGTCTCGCGTTGTCATGCAGAAGTATTGAGGCCCTTTCTGTTGATTAATGATGGGCAAATGCATTGCAGTTTGTGGTGCATTTCATCGATTTCCTGACAATACTTTTCCGCAGTAATCGTTTTTCCCGCATTCAGGAAGCTGTAGTGGATTAAACGAGTTGAAGACCACCAAACAGTCACCATAACCTTCTGTTGATGAAGTTTTGGTTTGGGGAAATGTTGAGGAGCTTCGTCGTGGTTCAACCACGACGCGGAACATCGACCATTGTCGTACAGGATCCACATTTCATCATGTGTCACGATGCGATTGCGAAAAGGATAGGTTTTGTTGATTTTTGTTCAATTCATGTGGCACCCATTTGTCGAGCTTCTTTGACTTTCAAATTTGGTTGAGGTGCACAGAAACAGCTGATTTGCTTACTCCCAATTCTACCACAAGCTCACAAACAGTTGTGTGTGGATCTGCTACAACAAGCACTTTCAATGCGTCGTCATCGATGATGGTACTTGGTCGTTCATACTTTTCACTGTTGAGGTTCGTGTTGCCAGCCTTGAATTTTGCAAACCATCTTCGCACCGTATGCTTCTTAGCCGCACCCTCCCCAAAGGCACCAACAATGTTTCGTGTCGCTTTTGTTGCATTGTGGCCAAGTTTGAACTCATAGAGGAAAATTGCCCGAAAATCACGATTATTCATCTTTCATTGAAACAGAAATATAGAGTTGGAAATATTGTGTGTTAATAGAGTGAACCAAAAGGTTACAATCTGCAGATCTCAAGCTTTCCAATGATATATTACACTTGCATACATATTCACTGTATTGAACACTACACATTGTCAAAACAGAGATAAAAAATCGGACATTTCATTATGGACAACTTAATAACCAATGTTATTCTTGTTTTTCAGACAGGAGAGGCAGATGACTTAAGTGAGTTTGACAAATGCCAAATTGTAATGGCCAGAGCATTTCCAAGGTGATGGACAGCCATGGTTAGTACCTTCAAAAAGTGGCCTGAGGAGAGGGAAAAACCAGAAACTACTGACCACAACTCATTGACGTTAGAGGTGAGTCAAGGCTATCTCATATGGTACGAGCCAACAGAAGGAATACTGTAGCACAACTCGCCAGTACTAGGGGTGTTCAAATGAAAAGGTACGAAACGTCATAAGAACGTAACCGTTAACATATTTGCCTATGCCGCTATGGGAGAACGTAGCGACACATCTAAGGATGCGATTAGAGTCACCGGCGTGGATCGGAGCATGCGCGGGCGCCCGCATGCGCAGGAGAGAGCGGAGGCTCTTATAAAGAGCGCGTCCAATTGACTTCTTGTTGAATTCCTCCAGCACAGACGAACCATTAACTCCGATGTGTACTGTGAGACACTCCGAAGCCTACGCAGGTCCATCAAGAACAAAAGAGCGGGGCTGCTCACGGAGGGCGTGGTTCTGCTCCATGATAACGGGCGTCCACACGTCTCCAGGGTCACACACGCGGAACTGGCGAAGTTCCAGTGGGAGCAGCTTGACCATCCGCCCTACAGCCCGGACATGTCGCCCTGCGATTTCCATGTGTTTGGTCCCCTGAAAAAACATCTGAAATGGAAGCGCTTCCACTCGGACGACGAACACAAGGACGCTGTGCAGGACTGGGTCTCGTCAAGGCCACAGGAATTCTGGGAACAAGGAATCCTTCAGCTCGTTAATCAATGGGATCGTTGTGCTACGGCCTATGGTGTATACTTTGAATAAAGTCTTCATTTATACCCACAGTGTCGTTTCGTACCTTTTCATTTGAACGCCCCTAGTAATTTGAATGCTGGTGACAGACAGCGCCGGATTAAGACCTTAGTGGGCCCCTAGGCTAAGGCATTTGAGTGGGCCCTAAGGCTTAGACATCAGAGTTGGCCCCCAAAGAACTTATGACAGGAAATTATTATCAAGCCCGCTAAAACATGAAACTGTAACTACTAAATTATCAGCAGAGTTTTCATAATAAGTCACTGTATTTTTCAATGTTCTCACATGAACATCAGTTAAAAGCTTAAGATTCCTAGATTTTGTCTTGGATTTTCTAATGATTTAGCATTGTATACTTTCCTCAGTGTATCTCTTTTGTTATGCAATGTGAAATCTCTTTTGTTATGCAACATAAATCAAATCAAGCATCTGTGGTTTGTGTTGGAATTCAACCATGTAACTTGCAAGAGTTAAAGGATTTGGTGTCAACCTGGCAGGGCCATAGCCAGTGATAACTTCTAGGGGGGGGGGGGTATTATATATATTCTGAAAGCATCTGATTTTGGTTCCATTAAGGGCACCAAAAGAGAAAGTACCATCAGGATTTTTTTTCAGAATGAAGTAACTTAAAAACTATTTAACTGATCAAAATAAAATTTGGTATTTCCAAGCTTTGTTTAAAAAAATTAAAATAAAAAAAATTGATGGTCGATATGGTTGAAATTGGGCAAAAGTATGCTTTATGTAATGCAATACCATTGCTCGTTTCCTCTAGGCTGGGCATTTGAAAAAAAAATTGGACAAAATGTTTTTGAGAACTTGAAAGGAAAATCATTCATGGAAGACTGAAAACAGCATACTAATTAATTTTTATACAATAAATAGTTAATTAACTATTAATTTAAAATTTTATTTACTGGAACTTCTACAGAATTTAATTTATTCCATGAAGAAACATGTTTCTGAACTGATACAAGTGTCTTCAAATTCCATACATCTCTGATAATGGTATGTTTTGCATTACATTTCTATTGTGCCTAATCTTTTCAGACTTGCAGATTCTTCATCTTTTGTGCCATAATAATATCCTTTGCATAGGATAACAAATCTTTTGTACTGTATTACACACTTTGTGTAGGATAACACATTTTGAAGTGTTCCACTTGCTTTTTAAATGTTTGCATCATATTTTGCTTTGTATTTTTATGTTTTAGCATCGACATTTATTTGTTCCTAAACTTTTGCAACAGATGTCACTGAATGTGAAGCATTTTGAAAATGAGTAATCATAATGAGTACAGTTTTCATGTTGGTGGCTTGACAGACATGATCTTGAATTAGCTGATTTACGGGCTTTTCCCTCTCAGCCAGATAGATATACGACGTACATCACTTTAAGATGTAGCATTTTTTCCCCAAATATGCCATGTGCTAATTATTATTAAAATTGGTGAGTCTTTTGTAGGGAAGGGGGGCTCAAAAATTTTCAGGAGAAGCTGAGCCTTCCCTGGCAGCTCCCAAGCTACAGCCCTGTGTGCTAGTACCAGATACCACAAGACACCTTTAGAAGTCTATTAGCATCCATGCTTCTCTGAGGAAGAGCTGTTTGCCCGGCATGTGGAAGACCAACATCATAATAGGCAAGTGGTCATAATGTTTTGACTCTTCAGTGTATAGCCAACAAGAAATGCATGTATTAACAGAACAATATTTCTGGACTGGTTTGTAAACCATTTTGTTCATGAGGCTAGGGTACATTGAACATCAGCAAAATTTGTCAATGACACCAAGATTTTGCTTATTTTAGACAACTGCTCAAAACATCTCTCAATGCAGAACTTCTCATCAAACATAATGTGCTCACTATCTATTTATTTGCCACCGTTTTTTACTGCACATCCTTGATCCAGTTTCTTGATCAAGGAATTCTGTGAACATTCAAGTCACATTGTAAGAGTGAATTCTTAAATGAAATTAATTGACAAATGGCTACAAATGTATTAACGTTACGGAATCTCAAAGTAATTCTTCAACGTCAAAGATACCATCTGGAGTGCAACAACAGCACCTGACAAGGTTGATACATACACTGATTCATGCATATCATAACTTGCAGCCATCTCAACATGCTGCCATGCAGAACAATGAATGCAAATTTGATTTGCTAGCTTTACGGTCAAGGGAAAAACAAACTGGCAGAGTTGATCATTTGTGCTACAGATCTGTCATATCCAGAAACCTACTTACTGCATGAAAAGATGCTGGAAGAGTGCCTTGACATTATCAGTGATGCTCCAGCAACTCCTCAATGACAAACAATGAAATACATGCTACAGTGGATGACGATTCAAATGATGACAAGTGATTATGAACAGAATGTTAGCATGGAAGAAAAATCTGCTTTACTGAAGAATTGATCCATGGCATGGAATAGAGTAATTTCACATCCTAGCAAATTAATTATATCACTTCATAAAATTAATTATCAGTTCTTAAGAGGGAAAATTCAAAACATATAAAAGCAACTTACATTACAAACACACAGGTGCTTTCACAATACTTTTAAGAAAGTCTCTAGAGCCCAAGACTCAACTTTCAACTTTTGGCAATTGTGTTTCTGCAGCTTTTATTTTATTTCGTTTATTTATTTATTTATATATTTGTGTGTTTTAAAAACCACCATGAGCACCTCTTGAAGGATATAAACAGTCACCCCATCTCTAATTTAGGGCTATTGGTTTCAGCGAAGGGACAAAGCCAGCACCATCGCATAAATGTACCATCCATGCCTCCAAACTTAGCCCATCCTGGATAAATGGTCAGAAACCAGTGCTTCATACCATTTGGTCACCAAGACAACCCTCTCATCTCCACCGAACATTTCTGATGATACTTACTCATAACATGCCTTGTAATTGATGTTAGCTACTCTACCATATGATTATTTAAAAAAAAGTTTTTTCTTTTTCTTTTCAATTTCAAAATGTGTTTTTGAGGATTTTACACATGATGACCAGGGTTAAAGAATAGTCCCAATGTAGCCCATGCATGTCATAAGAGGCAACTAAAATGGGTACCCAGTGCCTGGGGGTATAGCTAGGCCATCCTGCCTCCAGAGGATTTAAATTTGGAGGCCTGGCCCTCCAGGTTGGGGGTTGAGCATGGGGTTTACAACCCCATCCTGTGAAAATCTACATGCTGAAAAGTCTGCAGAAGATAACAGCCAACTGCTTTTACAGACACAATCTAGCAAACAATTTAAGGTTTTGAGACGTCAAAGCTGGAATTTTCTTTCTTTATATCGAAGTAAGGCCCTGCAGTTGTTGATGCAACAACTTGACAAAGTATAGAACTGGTGTAACTGCGACTCAAGAAATTTAAAGGATTTTCAAGCCATAAATGAAAAAATAAAACTGGTGTGCCAAAGCCAGAAATAAAGGTAGCTGGAGAAATCTTCAGAGAAAGGCCTTGGCCCACCCGGAGCTGTCGAGCCGATGATAATAGATTCCGGAATAACTTTTAAGTCAAGAAAATATATCTTTTAAACATTCCAGAAAATAATCCCATTACCTGTACAAAAGAACACATTATTTCCTCCTAGGAAGAAAGAGCATGCTCAACCAACAGCAAGCTGCTAAGTTCATTTTCTCATCCCCATACTACAAAACTAAAGTTACATTACTTTACCCGCACACAATTCTTGAAATTTTGTATTTGTTATTGTTTGACCAAGATATTTGATAACAGGAGGAAATTTTTTATTTCCTTTCTTATAAATTTTCGTTAATCAATACTCTACCAAACCAAAATTGCCAGACAGATCCTATTTTAAATAACATTTTACTGTTGACTGCATCGATATTTCCATGTTCCAGATGCCTACACTCACAAACTGATATATCTTCCAGGTGTCACTGAATGCAGAAAACCTCTAAAAACCACTCCCATTATGAAATATTAGCCACCAGCACCATGGAACTTCTTTTTGCAACTTTCTACTTTATGTTTTCTTTCCTAATACATTCTTTTTTTGATTGGAGGTTTAACGACCACCGTGAGCAACTCAATGGGCTATAAGCAGTCGCCCGTGCCTAATTTAGGGTCACTGGTTCCAGGGAAGGGAGAGAGCCAGTGCCGTAAGACAAACACAACATCCATGCCTGACCGGGATTCGAACCCGGACCCCTTTTGGATGAATGATCAGAGGCCATCGCTTAGACCACTGCGCCACCGGGGCGGCCCTACCACATTCTACTATATTGTCTCTAAATTCAAAACTCTATGTAATTACATGGATGTCCAGAAATGCTGTGTGTGTGTGTGTGTGTGTGTGTGTGTGTGTGTGTGTGTGTGTGTGTGTGTGTGTGTGTGTGTGTGTGTGAGAGAGAGAGAGAGAGAGAGAGAGAGAGAGAGAGAGAGAGAGAGAGAGAGAGAGAGAGAGAGAGAAATACCTTCTTTTTCTACTTTAACTTTTCCAGCTTCCTCTTCAGCCTTCTTTAATTCTTCTAGCTTTGCCTGAAATAACACAGAAGTTGAAACTTAACAGTAAAATATAACACAAAATTTCCTTTTCTTTTTTTCCCTAAGGAGAGAAAGAAAAACAGCTCCATACAGTGCAATAAGTTATGTCTCTTAAATACTAAATTACATAGTTCACAGCCATAAAACAATGATCAAAATTATTAAAAGGGGAAGTACACTTTTTGAAGTACAGGGTGGTCCGAATGTCTTGTCACCCTCATATGTTTGAATGAAGTGTAGTTACATTTTATCTTCTGTTGCAGATGGCTGACACAAGCTCCTACACTGTTGAAGAATGGCTGATTGCAAGTGTATGGGCCCATGAACGTCCACACAATGGGAAGAACATGATGGAGGATGCGCGATGTGACTTCCAGGGATGATTTAACAAAGCAGCCCCTCCTAAAAGGACAATATTGCAGTGGGAACACAAGCTGTTTCTGACTGGATCCATTAAAGATAAACCAAGGACAGAACGACCATTCTGGATGTTTAAACATCCATCATGGCTGATCTTTCATTAATTATATTGTGTGTATTATATGTATTCATTATAGCTTATGTATTTATGTATTCTACATGTGTATTGCATTGTGTCTATCTAGGGGTGACAAGACTTTTGGACCACCCTGCATATGGAGGAAAATTTAATTACACATTTAGAAGACATGTATACAAGACAAGAAACTGCTGTTTTCATGATGACATTTTCACGATGACAAACGGGAAGAGTCGAAGAAAACTGTTTTCTTCGACTCTTCCTGTTTTGAAATATCCACAACTTCAGCATGCAGCACCTTTGATTGTAGTGGAAATGAAGATAGCACATAGTCGCACACTTTGATAAATTATTTCTGAACCGAGATGTAATATTCTTCTTTTTCATTTGGTGCCAATGTACTAACTATTTCAGTAGTTTCACTCCCTATGACCAGATCAGCATCATCTTTTTGATTATCCCAATTAAAATATTTTATATTTAACAAAGACAGGGAATTTGCAACTAAACCAGGTCTTATAAATCGGATTAGCAATTCACGGGAAAAATTCTCAAGATCAGCTTTCATTTCATCTTGTGTATTTTCAAGGCTCTTCACATTGTAACAGTAAGTTATAATGCGCTCATGTCGTTGCAAAGACTTGTTTATAAATATTTCTTTAACAGTGCTTCTGTAAGGAACTCCATTCATATAGCCACTTTTGTTCAGCCATATGGGCTATTTGACAGTACTCTTTTTTCTTTTTTGCTCCCAAGACTACAGGTGTTGTACTGTGAGACTCAGCTGATTTCTTTTTACAAGAAGGGGAATGAATGTAGATTGTGTGAGGCTCTTCTTTTTACACCAGAAATTGAAGGTTGTTGAGATGTTAAATCTACAGGATTTTTAACCTTCAGAATCGTAAAGCCACCTAAACGTGAGGAAAGTTTTGGTCCTTTCCTATTGCTGTTGCATTCTTCTTTGAAATATAACATGAGGCATCTCAATTCCTGTAAAAACCGGTCTAAGCATTTATCAAGGGATAACTATCTCGTACAGCAGAGTTTAAGATTTTTTTGTGATTCCACATTACAAAGAGCTTGAAATTTTTTAAGTTCATTTTTTCTCTTTACACTTTTCTCCAGAAAATAATAAAATGCCAATCAAAAATTCATCAATTTGAAAAGGTATTGTTGCAGACCCCTTTTCAGCAATCAAATTTAACAGATGGCAAACACAACCAAACACAATAAGATTAGGCTGTTCTTTTTTCAGAAATGCAGCTACACCATTTTCTCCCCACCATAACAGGAGCATTATCACAGGATAAGGCAAGACAATTCATCCACGGAATATCAAGATGCTGAAATTCTTTGGATACAAGTTTGGCAATATTTTCACCTGTTGAACTGGTTTCCAGGCATGGCAAAGAGCAGCGTACATCTCACTTGCTTGCAATCATTATCAAAGTATGTTACCACAATTGAATAAAGTTGATCATCAGCATCATTACTGCCATCAGCTGCGAAAGAAAATGGTCCACATTTAATAGCACAGAGTACATTTCTTGAATGATATTCGGCCATTTCTTGAACAATATAAGAAGTTTTAGTCCTGCTACATGCATATCTTTTTACTTCTGGGGTGTTAGGAAGCATAGCTGATGGCAATTAGGAAACATGATAAGCTGCGCCTAGTGGTATGTTGCACTCTAACAAAAATCCGGTAGACAGAACTTCTGCGCGAATAGTTTGAAAATCATTCGGCACTGAAACAAAGCGATCACTCAAAAAGTTGCACGCACTTTTTGAGCTACCGTGATTTTTTATGTGCATGTTAATTCCAACATGTGCAACGATGTCTACTGGACCAGCGTGAGAAACAGAGAAATCAGTATTGCTCAAAGTGCAATACTCGTGAAACTCACCCTTATGTGATGGTTTTATAAAGTCATATTCTTCGGAGTATTTCTTCAAAAATCTTTAATCCAAATGTTTAGGCCCCATTCTGGGGCTGTGAACTGAAATAATAAGTAATAACTTGCAATACAACTTTTTTGGTTTCAAAGATCAAACAAAGTACGACATCAGCATTCAACCTGAGCGTTAGCGAACAAACGACCTTCTACTTCTACGAGGCAAACACGAGGCTCTGTGCTCAGCCAACAGGAGCTCCGAGCCGGCGGCGCCGTGGATGTGACATCATAAATCACCAGTACTTCAACTTTCCAAGCCTCTGACTGTCTTGCTATCATCAAATTTGATCATCGCAGGCACTCAAATGCTGTGGATTAACAGATCATTTGTTTCCATTCATTACAGATTCCCACAGCCAGCGTTGATGCTGGATAAAAATGATGGCTCATAACATTGAGAAAAAAACAAAACAAAAAAACAATACATAATAAAAGAAAAAAAAAATCACAAAACCGGGCTTTTTGTAGAAATATCGGATTCCCGGAAAATATTTTCCAAACCGGACAGAATCTGGGTAAACCGGGACACTTGGCAGCTATGTGACATGTATTAGCTTCCTTTCAACAATCAAAGTCTGCTTTAATAAAGCAATTGTTGTATTATTATTTGTATATCTCTGCAAAAATGATGCTGAAAATATTTACACACAATCCTCTACAACAGCAGTTCCTAAACTTGTTGAGTCATGAAGCACTATCATTGACCTTATGCCAAAGGCATGTATGTGCATTTTCGGCTGTTTTTATCTAACTGCATTTTTCAAGTTGATAGTATATATTTTATTGTATAGCAAAAGAACGAATTATTTTTCGAATTCTCAATAGCTTACATTTTTATGAAAACTTAATTTTTCCCATCAGAAGTCATTAAAAATTGGAACTTTAAGTATTGTTTTCTCAAAACATAAATTTTGCACATACGTGTCTTTGGCATAAGGGTAACAATATTTTCATCTAGCACCTGCAATAGGTACTAAACCGAATGACAGCTGTATTGACGATGGGAGGTATTTTTAAGCATTTGGGCATGTTAAACATCAAGATTTATTTCATTCAAAATGTTATTTTCTCTACTAATTTCAGAGAAATAAGGAACTTAACTACATACATAAGCAAACAACAACAACAAAAAACAAAGTAAGGCAACAGATTTGAGAATGAATTCAAAACAGGTATTGTAAATCCACAATATGTTACCCACATAAGATATGGCATTTTATAATATTTAAAATCATTTTTATAGTTGCAAAACCAAAAATGTCACTTGGCATCAAAAAAGAACGATAAAAAAAATAGCCCAGAAACTTATATTCTAATGGGAGGGATGAGACTGTTTTGATTTGCAAAATATGGCCATATCTGGTTGAATTTGGGACAGCTGCAACCAAATATCTGAATCTGCATTGAAGCGGGATATGTATTTTGTTTTAGTAGCCACATAAGGCAGAAAATCCTGATTCACACGAGTAAGTTGTTGCAAAGGAAAGAAAGATGATTTTCGCTTTATCTGACAAAACTTTAAATTAATCTTTTAGCTGACACCAAAATTCTGATAGTGAACTCTTAGTGTTGCAAAATTCTCTTTTATCGCAGAATCTGATGTTTAATCAATGAAGCATGCATACTGCTGCGATGTCAGACAAGCTGGTTTTTCCAACACAACAAAGTATGGATTTACAACCCAAAAGCTTTCTTTATTTTTTTTTTTGTGGAGTTCATCCAGAAAGTAACATTTGAAACTATCAAGCAAACTTTTCAGGTATGCCAGAATCTAGTTCTCTAAATTCTTTTACCATTCAGAAGTTGTCAGATTTCAATTTTACACTGATTCTGC
Source organism: Macrothele yani (assembly GCA_039090855.1). NCBI lineage: Eukaryota > Metazoa > Arthropoda > Arachnida > Araneae > Macrothelidae > Macrothele > Macrothele yani. The sequence goes on from CM077023.1 coordinate 135,507,161, forward strand.
CTATTTTAAATGCTTGTACTTTATTGCTGGCGTTAAAAACAGTCACTGCTTTTCCTTGAAGTGAGAGACTTAATTAACTTTTTAAAAAATGTCTGCTAAATATGCTGATTTCATGAGCCAACGCTCATCACACAACCCGTTTCCCAAAGGGAAGTCGTCGTTAAACAGGAAGTTTCTGACTTCAGCCCACATTTCGAAGAGCGAAATCGAAGTTTTGCTACAAGAAAGCCACCTTACTTCTGTGTGAGAAGTAAAAATGTATGTAAACTCCCCATGTCATTACACAACATTTTGAATAGCCTTGTTTTCTTAGGTTTCCCCGATCTTATTCTTCACACAACGTAAAACTTGGTTTCTCTTATTTTGACTGAGTCTCGTATACTTCCACAAAGTTTTTCTACCTTTCCAAAAGGCCAATTCATGAATTCATGCCTTTCCACCTGCTCCTTCCTATCATTTGCCTTATTCTGGCAAACCAGCTTAGTTGCCTCATGCTTCTTACAGCGATATTCATCCTAAGAAACTCCACCTTGCAACATCCCCAAATATGCTTCCTTCTTTCTCTTTACTGCCTCTTCAATCTCACTATTCCACCAAGCATCGCCTCTATTGTTACCCACCATAGTGGTGACACAGACCTCTTCAGCAGCTGTGACAACACAGTTCTTAAAAAATTACCACTTCTTTTCTACATCCCTCTCACATGACTTCAGCTCCTTCAGACATTCTCTGAGCAAGTCAGAATAATGCTGATCTTCATGGAGCCTTTCAACCTTTATTCTTTCCATCATGGGCCTCTTCCTATTTCTCAACCAACATTCAGTTTCACTCGTGATACTACCAAGTAATGATCAAAGCCAACATCCACACTAGAGGTCTGCACGGGCCTTAATTTGGAAAGCCCAGCCCGGCCCGTTTAATTTTTTTTTTTTTTAAGCCCGGCCCGGCCTGTAAAATTTCAACAATTACCAAAACACGAATTTTTCACACCTGGTGCACTCAGTCATCTGATTCTTGAAGAGTTTGCGTTTTCTTAACTGCTACACATATTCTATTACAATAAACGTTAATTCAGAATATTTCTGCGACTCGGTATAATAAGTCATGTGACGTCCGAAGAGAGGGGGGGGCTTGTATACTCAAACTCAAAAATATTGCATGAAAAGGACAATTTCCATGCCTTCCAAATTTTCTGGGTTTTCATTCAAATTATCATTCCCTACCACTGGACCAGGAAATATCCTTGGGGATAAGGATGGGGGGGGGGGGGAGTTAATTCGAAAAGTATGAAATACTCAGAATTATGAGTCCGATCGTTTTACTGGGAGAAGATTTTATGGCTTCATAAACTGCACCTATCTCTACCGGCATATCATATTGCTGGAACTCAATATGTCTCTCGTGTGTGTGTGTGTGGAGCACATTTGTGCCGCTTAAGATGCGATGTTCCAGACTTTGTGCTATCGTAACCCAAAAATTTTTTGCATTTAGTACACTGCACAACGTTTACTGGCCGACTAGTTTCAGAACGGGCCAGTAATTTAAAACATTTCCAAATATCGCTTTTCCCCTTTACATTGTCTACAAGCACATATTCTCCGGAAGCGATTTTTTCGCAAAAATCTTTCGCTTTCTTTAAACTCCATAATAAGTATGGAAAAGTATTTATCAGCAACACTGAACTGAGCATATGCTAAGGGAAAACGACAGACTGCTCAGCTAATCAGTGTCACAGAAGTTCTGAAAATGGCATCCTGATAGTACAAATGGGGAAAATACGGCACAGATTTATACACAAAAGTAAGTTTCTCCCAGCCCATTTCTACTGTGCCATTTAAGACAACTTAAAAGCTTTTCACACATTTAGAGAACAAAGTGCCGCCGACCAGAACAATAAAAAAGATCGTCTGCGATGGCCCTGGTCTGCAAGCAGGTGGCTCGGTTTAGAAATGCTGCAGTTAATAGTCTGCCCTGAAGCATGAGAGGAGGGTGAAAGTTAGGGAGGGAGAGAGAGAGAGATAGATAAAAGGGACCACATTCACATTGAAAAACTAAGAGAGCTGACCCACTCCAATTGTTTTGTAGGAGGGAAGGATGTCGTAAAACTTCTATTTTTTCCATCAGCGTAATTTATTCAATCTTATCCTGCTGCTGTATGCTGCGAGCTTTCCAAACAAGAAAGGCATCGTACAGCGATTGTTTTGCTCATTTAAAAAAACCCTGCTTGGCCCATGTCTGTTTTACATTCAATATTGAAGGCCCGGCCCGTTTTACCAACTTAGAAATGAGCAAAGGCTTGACCCAGCCCGGGCCGACCTCCAATCCACACCTCTCATCACACGAGTGTCAAACAACTAGGTGTTTCAGACGCTGATCGCTGAAATTGGGGAAATGATATGGGAGCCCAATGAGTTAAGTGAAAGATGGGGTGAATACTTCTGTGAGTTATTAGATCAGGAAAGCAAAGGTGATTCTGAGGCAGAAGCAGATGATGTCACAGTGGATGATGGAAGCGCAGGAGGAATCTCAAGAGAAGAGGTGAGTAAAGCTCTGAAATCTCTTCAGAATGGTAAGGCTCTGGGAGTTGATGGCATAACTTCTGAGATGTTGAAATATGGTGGTGATTCTGTGATTGGCTGGTTAACTGAAATTTGCCAGTTGTGTCGGGAGTTAGGAATGGTCCCTCAGGATTGAAAGGATGCTATCATTGTTTCCTTGTACTGTATAAGGGAAAAGATGATCAGACCGACTGCAAGAATTATTGTGGTATTAGGCTACAGAGTGTGCCAGGGGTGTTTGGTAAGGTCGTTATTGAAAAGTACGGGGAGTGTGGGATGTTTAGAGTGATTTTATGCCTGGTAAAGGCTGCACTAACCAAATTTTTGCATTACACATGATTGAAAACTACCTGGCTGTTGCTAAGGAAGTTTTTGCTGCCTTCATAGATTTTAAGAAAGCTAGCGAACGAATAAATAGGACACTTTCGTGGAATATATTGAATGAATATGGTGTTACTGGGAATCTACTTAATAGTGTAAAAGTCATATATGCTGGCAGTAGAGCTTGTGTATGAGTGAATGGTGTTTTATCAAAACGGTTTTCTGTTGGTGCAGGAGTCAGACAAGGTTGTGTAATGTCACCATGGCTGTTTAATATATTTATGGATGTGTGCATGCGTGATGCAGAAATAGATAATACTGGTTTGTGTCTTAGTGATATCTGTGTGTGCAGATTGCTGATAACACTGTCCTCTTGGCAGAGAGCAAAAGTGGGTTGCAGAGTATGTTGTCTCGGATGACCAGAGTTTGCATGAAATTCAAACAGAGTATAAATAAGGAAAAAACCAAAGTTATGGTTTTTGAGAGAGGAACTGGTAGTACTAAATGTAATATAAGTCTAAATGGAACAGTGACTGACCAGGTGAATGACTTTGTGTATTTAGGAAGCATGTTTGACAGAGAGAACAAAGTGGATGGTGAAATTAGTAGGCAAGTGAATTCTTCATTGAAAGTCATGGCTGCTTTGGGAGGTTTTCACAGGAATGTTGGGGTTCTCAAGAGAGTCCTGCATGGCTGTGTATGAAAGTGTACTTGTTCCAACCCTGATGTATGACAGTGAAACCCAGGTAATACAGAAGAAACACAGGAGTCGTTTGTGTGCTAGAGAAATGCGTTACTTACGGGGTGGGGGTGGGGGGGTGGGTGGCAAGACACATTCTGATTGTGCGAGAAATAAAGATGTGTTGCAGTTGCATAATGTGAAGCAAAAGTTGTTAGCAAGGTGAAGACTAATATGCTTTGGGTGTTTGCCCATGTTGAAAGAATGAGTGATCAGATGCTTAGTAAGAATTTTTTTAGCCCAAGTGGCAGGAAGGAAATGCAGAGAAAGGCCAAGGAAGTCATGAGAGGATCAGATTCAGGAGTGTCTGCATGAGAAAAAGATTACGAGTATGAAGTATAAAAGATCTCGTGTATGGTGTGTGATGGATGTCAGTGAAGCCCGAGTTGTATGTCAAGATCGCTGTAAATGGATAAGTTTGATATGGCAACAGTAGGTAAAAATTATCTGGTAGTTTGTATTTCTTTGTCTAACCTCTGAATTTCAGAGAACAAGTTAGTGATATAGTAAGAAGGAAAAGTGTGCATTTTGAATTTACAGATGCAATAATTATCATTCTGATGCTGCAAAACATTTTTTTTATTTGATTCATTGTAATACAAGAAAATATGTCTGCAAGCAGATCAAAAAGAAAAACTAATACACACTTTTTTTTTCGAAGGGCATGCTAAAAATCACAACCTTTAGCTAATAAAATCTAGGGTAAATATACTACCTGCGAACAACTTCATTTAAAAAAAAATAAGCAAAAGTTGATTATGGTACTGCACACCCAAGATTTTGCTTTCTCTGTGATCAATTTTTGAAAGCATTTTCTAATCAATAAGTGGGTGAATTCAAATGAAATGGTTCAGAAATAATTTAACTGGTTGCTTGACCATTAAAAAAAACAAACAATGTTTTTTGTTTGACGTTGGCCTCATTTGTTCATATGGTTAAAACCTACCATTACTTTATTTTTAGCATTCTGTTTGTTTGTTTGTTTGTTTGTTTAATGTGGTGGTCACGTTTGTGTTACAGTGTACAGCATCTTTAGCAAATTTGGATCCTAATGGAAAGGAACATATCTTAATTTCTATTAGTTGTAGACACTTGAAACAAAAGTCCTCCTTTCAGTACAAAACAAGCTACAACTTGAACCTCAAACTCTTTTTAAATTTTGTTAAAAAATGATATTTTAAGGTGTAAATAAAAAAAGTCTGATAAATAAAAGTTCAAAGCAAAATCTGATAAATACCTATGAATCCTTTAGAAACAGAACAATCTTATCCTGCCATGGGAGAGCCATTTTCGGTCGCCCTCCGTGTCGAAATAGCTGACGACTGACCTTACGCTGTATTTGCGTAATCGTGCACTTTGCCCGGAAAGAAATAACTGTGCCGTCCCAAAGAGCAGGGAATGACATATAAACAATCTCAATTGCACAACACTCCAAAAGACCGCCAAACCATCTGTAAACAATCTTCATCCGGATTTCATAACGTACAGCATCGTTTCTCCTACATATCACATGATTACAACAAAACTACTCCTCCATAAGCTCCACCTACATCATGAAACCTATTCGTCACTTATGCCGAAAAAACAATGAATTAAAAGGTAGGTGAAAAACATTCCAAAATGTTGGAATTGGTGGTACGTGTTGATTAAGTGTCATTATATGTTTAACCAAATTACGCATAGACCTTAAAAAAGCATCATTCAATTTTCACCGTTTAAAACGGCATTTTTTGATGCAAAACCATTTTTTCGCTCAGCACAGTTTTTGCTGTGGATTGCTGTTTCGGCGCAAATATATATATATTTTTTCATAATTTGTAGCAGTTTGGCGCAAGGTAATGAAATTGGCGCAGTTTGGCACAAACTTGCCATCATGCTGTGACACAGCATTAAACAAACATGCCTGCGATATTACAAAAAAAAAAAAAAAAAAAAGATAACAATAAAGTAATGGTGGTTTTTGAACTCAAAACATATAAGGGCCAGCCAAACACATGAAATTAAGTTTTTTTTTTTTTTTAAATAATCAAGCAACCTCTGCTGCACCACTTTATTTGTAATGACCCCAGTACTTTCAATCTTTAAACTGTCAAAGATCATGAAATGCAAAACTATATAGCTTAGGTTGTGATGCAAATAAAACAGCATTAGTAAATTTTTCTTACATAAATATGATTTACTTTTTGTCTAATGACACCCATTACGATTATTTTACTGAAGAAAATTGAAAACATCAACAGTTTTGACTTAAACCAGCAAGGACCAGAAATCATATCAAACCATTTAATAACCACTACAATAATAACAATGAGATTTAACAATGAGATTTGCAGGGTAAGCATAGTTGTTTCCAATACTTCCTGTGGGTAGAAGAAATGACTCAATATGATCATAAAAATATTTTGTCACACAAGTCATAATTCAATGTAGTGTAAATAAAAATCCAGAGCAAGAGAAATTGACTTTCAATTATCATAACAATTTCAACCAGTGGCATAGCCAGAAATTTCTTAACGAGGGAAGGGGGGGGTTCCATGGGTTTGGTTCATGGTGAAAGCTCCATACATACATGTATATTGCCTGAAATTCATACTAAATATCCTCTCATGGGGGAGGGTCTGGACCTGAGGACCACCCCCTTGGCTATGATTTCAACAAACCATCAGTCCCTACATGGTTTTTTTTTACCACATGGAACTTAACCCTATGAAAATGATTTCATGCAAGTTACTGTAGATCATGAATGAATATCAAATGATACAACATATTTCTGAACAAGATTTTTACACAATAAATTTTCAATTGGACAAATCCTAATACTCATATATTTCTACAGTGTGGCAATCAGATAATGAGACTGATTTTTAAAAAACAAATCCTGGTATAACACACAGGTTGAGAAGGCATGGTTTTTTGATAAGCCATTTATGAGCAATGAGGCGGCAACAGCATTTGCACAACAATTGTGCAGATGATTATTTACGCTGTGCATGACATAATTCGGTGGAAGAACATTATCACTACTCTGTCATGGAGCACAGAGCAAATTTGAAAATTGGTAAAACTGCATCTGAGACAGTTGAATTGTTGCTTGATGTGTATGGGGCTAACTAACTATTTCATGCACAAATATTCTGATGGTATGCATGTTTCAAGGATGGGCAGGAAGATTTGGAAAGTGACGAAAGGCCTGGATGCTTGATATCACTGAACACCTATGAACTCATTGAGAAAGTTTGCAAAAAGATAAAAAAGTGATCATTGTGTGACATTGAAGATGCTGGAACGTTGAGATCAGTGTTCATAAGGAGATGATTTGTCAAATTTTAGCGCAAGATTGACACATGTGTTCACTGCAAACTGCCAACTAGAATACAAAACGATTATGATTAATAAACTTTTTGAACTGCATTTTGAAAAAGCAGTTACTCGATCCCCTATAGCCACGTAGAAAACTGCAGTCAGCGCGAAGTCCGCAACGTCTTCGCCCCCACACTAGTGTCACGCCAATCAGCTGTAAGACCAAACCTTCACCATGAAAGCCCCACCTACTGTCTTTGCAGTTGGCATGCTGCAGCTAATCACTGTCAAGTTCTCCAGCCTAGAGACATCTGGGCAGGAGAACTTGATGCTTGGCGTTATTCAGGGTTGTGACTCATCCTCCTGATTTGCGATAGTTTTATCTGCCTCCAGTTTTGCGAGACAGTTTAACCCCCCCCCACACACACACACACAAATTATTGCATTTATGCATCAACCTCAAAAACTTCCAAAAAGGCAGAATTCTGCCTTTTGGTGGAACTCTTTCACCTCTGAAAGAAGCACCAGAGTGCTCAGTTGAAGTCGCCACAGTCAGCCAAAGGAAAGAAGATCCAGTTACAGAAGTCCAAAATCAAGACAATGCGTGTGTGTTTTTATGACAGCAAGGGAATTCTGCATCATGAGTTCATTTCTGAAGGTACAACTGTCACTGGCAAAGCTTACACATCCATGTTAGAACGACTGTGGAAGAGGATTGTCCGTGTCAGGCCTGAGTGCAAAAGCAGGGAATGGCTCCCTCACAATGTATTTTAACGCAATCGCACAGTCAGTGTACAGCAATTTCTGGCACAAAAACAAGTGTGACCCAACCATTCCCCCTATTCTCCTGATTCTTCACCATGCGACTACTTTTTATTCCCTAAATTAAAGCTGCCTTTAAAAGGAAAAGTTTTTCAAGACATTGAAAATATATGAAGAACTGTGACATCAGCTCTTCGCTCCATACAAAAAGATAAAGTCCTTCCTTTCACTGGCTGATTGTGCCACTTTTTGTATTAATGCAGGAGGAATGTGCTTCAAATAAACTATATTCACGTAAGATTTCCTGCTTTTCCATTTAAAAAAAATCACTCATTATTTAATTGGTGCACTGTGTATAACCACTTTCATTTCTTAGTTTACAATATGGTTTGAAAAGGTGTGTGTTACCTCACACACCACAGCACAATTTCATGGCAAGAGTTTGTTCTTACCTTATTATTGAGTTTTATTTGTTTTCCTTGAACTGTGTACTGTTCCCATAATACGAAACCCTTCTCAAAAAGCTCTTGCTGTTTTTGAGCTGCCACTTGTGCTTGTAAACCGAGTTCCCTATATCAGAATAAATAAAAAATCAAAATACCATGAACAACCTGCAGAATGAGCTATAAACAAAGGACTACATATTTAAATGCAGAAAAATATACAAGAACATAAGTCACTTTCAGAATGCAATAAAACTGAAACATGTTTTCTTTTTCACACATATTGGGTTGGTGCAAATTAAATGTCCGACACAAAGGAGCAGTGGAGACAGGCCCCCACCACAGCGTGATGGAATCACCCACAGGTGTTGCGGGTATTATGTCACAGTTACTATAAATAGCTAGCACGTGTGTGAAGAACAAGGTTCAGGAGTGGTTTGTTTGGATGTAACATGGTTTGCAAAGGAAACATGCACACGACGGATTCGAGAGTCATCTTCCTGTATGAATTTAAACGGGGCCATTCTGCAGGAATTACCGCTTGAAACGTTAACAAAGTGTTTGGGGAGAATACAGCTAATGAGCAAACCATTCGGAGATGGTTTGCGAGGTTTCGAAATGGAGATACGGACCTGCAAAATAAAGCACATGGTCACCGACCTGTAGCTGTTTCTGATGATGTTCTATTACGTGGGGTTGAAGCGGACCCCCGAAAAAACATGTTGTGAGATAGTGGCAGAGGTAGGTGTCCACCACACAACAGTTCGGTGTCCGGCTGTGCTGGGTAAGTTCAAAAAGCTGGACATGTGGCTGCCGCATGAGTTGACAACTGCCAACAAGACTAGGTGTTTGGAAGTCCGCATGTTGCTGCTTGCCAGGAATAAACAGGAACCTCTACTGCATCGAATCGTCACCTGCAACGAGAAGTGGGTCCTTTATGATAATCGGAAATTATCTGCACAATGGTTAAGCAAGGCACAGCCTGCTGGACGGCATCCTAAGCCACCCCTACACACCAAAAAGATGATGCTTCTTGTCTGGTGGTACACAGCTGGGATAATTCATCGGAGTTTCTTGGCAAGAGGCCAAACCATCACTGCAGAATGTTATTGTGCTGAATTACATCAGATGCACCGGAAATTGCTGCAGAAACAATCGGCTTTGGTCAACAGACATGGTGGTGTTCTGCTCCAGGACAACACTCGCCCTCATGTTGCACAACGAACGATGCTGACACTAAGTGCCTTGGGCTATGAAGCACGGCCTCCATCCTGCCTATTACCCGGACTTGTCTCCGATTGACTATCATCTGTTTCATCGCCTGGATCCCTTCCTGTTCAGGAAACAGTTCACGACAGACGAGGTCCAACGTGCAGTTGATGACTTCCTTGGTCCCAGCCACAAGACTTTTTTTCAATCCGGGATCATGGCCTTGCCGAACAGACGGCAACTATGTGTTGATGCTGAGGGGGATTATTTTGCCTAGGTAAGTTGTCCTACTTTTCCGTTCTCGCTGTCCACTTGTGCTGGTCCTTTGCCAGCAGTTTCATTCGCACCAACCCAATAGTTCCACACAACAGTTAAACGTTTTCTTTTGCAAATTACCACATTAGTGTTTCTAAACACACTTCTGGGTGTAACATAAAACCTTGCCATGCAACTTGTTGCTTTTTCTCTAGTGAAATTTTCACACACACATTTCCTAAAATTATTCTCTTGAAAATTCACAAAAATAAACACATCAGAATAAAAAAAAAAAAAAAAAAAGTACTGTATTTTCAGTGAATAATGCTGCATCAAGTATTAACGTCACAATTCTATTTATTTCCTTGTATTGTTATCAGGAATAATGCTTTGCACCAAGTTTAAAGATGCAGATAAATATAAAGTAAAATAATTATTTTTCTGAGGACTATTTCACCCCTTGCTGAATAATTTGATAAAGGCTGCTATTGCCATACAGAACTTCAGAAAAGGCAGTAATGTATCCTTTAAGTTGAGATGAAATCACGATTCCTGACAATAATGGTAGCAGAATACATTGTATACCTTTCACCAGATATAAATGAGGCAAAGGCACAATGAGGATGGAAGTTGTTAGAAAAAGCCATTTATTTTTAACACTTTGTCTTGCTGCAAAACTCGCATCTTTGTCTTGCTGCACAACATTGAAATAAAAGCACTGTGGAGGTGGGAGAAATTATGCTCTAGAATGAGTCATAACCAGTTTTTTCGCTGTACTTGTATAATTCTTTCTCGTAAGAGGTAAAAATCCTTCACACCCCATTCACAGGAGAGGGGGTAGCTAACTGGAATGTGAGAGGCAAGCATAATTTATAGCCTGTGGTTCACATGTACAGTATGGTTTATGTGTTTGGAAAGAGGGAGACATCTCTCTAATTTCATGTGTGAGGAAGTGTGCAATAGTGGAAGCGAGTACAACTTTATGGTTTTCTCTGTTGCAAACTCACTGAATATACTACAAGCAAGGCCAAAAAGAAATCCACATTATACCCTCCCTAGAGTGAGATGCAAATTCGCTGTTGATGATAGCATAATGGGACAATATAGTTAAAAGTGGCAACAGACACCTACGAGAATTGTACCCATGGATGATGATGATAGCATAATGTTACATACAACCCATCACACAGTTGTGGCGAAATTCAGAAATGCACGTGGGTCACCATAGTAAAGAAAAAATTCGGACTTCTTTTTCCAAGCTGTTTAATTTTAAGTTTGCTGTTATGAAGTTTTTTTTTTTTTTTTTTTTTTTTTTGATTGAAGGTTTAATGACCACCGTGAGCAACTCAATGGGCTATAAGCAGTCGCCCGTCCCTAATTTAGGGTCACTGGTTTCAGGGAAGGGAGAGAGCCAGTGCCGTAAGACAAACACAATGTTCATGCCTCACCGGGATTCGAACCCGGACCCCTTTCGGACGAATGATCAGAGGTCATTGCTTAGACCACTGCGCCACCGGGGCGGCTGTTATGAAGTTGGTTACTTAAAAATGATTTATTGATAGCTATGCTATGCCCTCCCTGGAGATCTCTAAATTTTCTTTATTCAAGAATTTTATAGATGTGGCACTTCCCTGAGTATACCACAAATGATGAAAAGCTGCATTAGTCTAGCACATTTTCCACAAAATTTGCATATTATATTATAAAAATTATATTGTCGCTAGCTCTCTTTAAAATACACTCGCAGACAATGAAATTTGCACACCAAGAAGGAAGGATTGGATTGAACTGAAAGTTTAGGGACCTAATGATACAGATGAAGGATACAAAGCATGGCAAAAACAGATCGGCAGGGCAATTAGAGGGATCTGTGGCACCCAATCCGGTCATCTTCAATAGCGTGTCGCACCACCTCGTGTGGCGGTACATGCTGCAATACCATCCAGCATGGAGGCAAACAGATGCCTGATGTTGTCCTGCGGCAGACTGGCTCACACATGTTGGATGGTGTGCTCCAAATTCTGAATAGTGCAGCACAGCGGCAGCTGGCGTTTCAACTGGTCCCACACATGCTCAATAGGGGACATGTCCGGGGAGTGGGCAGGCCATGGAAGTGTCTGGGCAGGCCATGGAAGTGTTTGGACATGACGTAGGCAGTCCTGGGCAACCCTAGCCATGTGCGGGTGCGCATTATCCTGCAGGTATAGCGCACCTGGAATCCCGGCCAGGAATGGGAGCACATGCGGCCGTAGGATCTCACCCACATACCGCTGGCCTGTCAATGATCCACCTACCACTACTAGAGCTGTGGCTCCCCGGACCATAATATGTCTGCAGTGGGGGAGGTGTGGCGCTCGATAAGAGAGGTCGGGATCGTGCAGCTGACACGGGGACTTCCATACCCGGACAAGCTGATCATCTGTCCCCAAAACGAAGCGGCACTCATCGCTAAACACCACACGTCGCCAGTCTGTGGCGTTCCACGTCGCTCTGGCCTGGCACCACTGCACATGGAGCTGGCGATGTTCCATTGTTAATGGCAGCACACATAAGGGACACTGGGATTGCAGATTCGCTTCGCGAGGCATCGAGATATGGTTCGTGGGCACACAGGAGCCGCTACATCTGCCTGCATCATACTTGCCAACTTTGGAAAATGTGCAACAGTAAAACTTTTGCGCAAACACCATTTACCACAAAAAAAAAAAAAACATAATTATATTAATAAATATGCAGTAAAAATCTCTGCATATACCACAATAACTAAACTAATATTATCTGTGTTTAAAATAATAATTTAAAAAGCCATAAAGTAAAATCTTAATTTTGTTCAATGTTAGCCTCGCAAACCTGTGGTGTTTCAATACTAAACTAAAATTTTCATTTGCTGATATCTTTGTTTTAATTCCCATTTCTTTGTGATTTTTTTAATGCCCTTGGGTGACAATTTTATCCATCATGAATGCATGACAGCTTTCACTATTTTAGATAAAGGATGAATAGTTTAACTTTGAAAATATAAATACTTTTGAACACCATGCATCAATCCTCCCCCATTATCCAACTGAAATGCAAAATTTGGGGGGGGGGGTATTTAATATTAAGATATACAATACATGTTCTGATCATCGTTGCAAAAAAAATTACAGTTACAGGAGAAATCTTTGCTACATCTGATTTCCGTTTTCGGACATTCTCCCTCCATTCTCAAGTTGAAATACAATATTTATGAAATAAAATGATATTTAACAACAATACTAGGCAGAGGAAACATCACATGAAAAATAAAATTATGATTATGAGAGAAATCTTCACTGCGTCTAACTTCCATTTTCGAAAGTTTTAAAAACTTTCCACTGCTCCCAACACAGTTGGATGGTATGGTCAGAACAATCCACGTGGCGGGCTGTAGGCGCGCCGACCACCCTGAGGTTTTCAGCCCAATGATCTGGCCTCTCTCAGTCCGTAAGTTGCGTAAATTGACGTCTACCCAGCATTCTTGTCACTCTGTACTTTTGCTTGCATCGGCCGGTGCTTTTTGCTTTCATAGGGCATTGACTACACACCGATTTATAAGGCTGCTGGTTCGTGCTTGCAGTGCCACCACAGGGTGAGTGGTCACGTGCAATCGCACCAAACGTGGATCATTTGCATACCAGCATGCACTCTAGTTATTTTTGCAAAGTTTTGCGGTTGTAGCATGTTTTCTTCTAGGTGCACAAATTTCATTGTCCGCGAGTGTATTTGAAGCACTAGTAACACCACCACCATAAGAACATTTCTTGCATTGCGGCTTTTGTATTTCATGATGAATCACACTAAGGTGAGAGTACCTCATATGTCTTTACACCCAGCTACCTAATTAAACTTCCCTTCTAAACTTGGAATGGGAGAGGAGAGCTGTGACAAAGAGGGTTGTCTCTGAATTCATGCAGGGCTATTGTATCACATAGGTTTCGCGATTTCATTTGTGGGACTTCAAGGCTCCTACGCTCTAATAATCAAGAGAGTCAGCACTTCAAATTCTTTATAGATCAAAGTCTACCATAAACAATTCACAAAGCAATTTTTATGTGTGTGTGCGTAATATATATATATATATAAATATAAACACACAGTCGAATCACATTATTGTGACCACGTCCTACTTTTGACGTCAACAGCGTGTAACCAATGAAAGAAGGCACGTGTCGTGAGCTGGCTTGGAGGGTATATAAGGTGTGCTGTAAGCATTCTGAAAGCATATCACTCATTGCTGTCATGAATAAAAGGAGCGATTTATCAGATTTGCAAAAAGAGATGATTATCGGCTTACGGGTCAAGGCTGGCAGTATTCCTGAAACAGTGCAGTTTGTGAATTGTTCGCATGCTGCTGTGGTTAAAGGTGTATTGTGATTGGAGAAATGGCACCATTTTTTTTTTTTTTATTGGAGGTTTAACGACCACCGTGAGCAACTCAATGGGCTATAAGCAGTCGCCCGTCCCTAATTTAGGGTCACTGGTTCCAGGGAAGGGAGAGAGCCAGTGCCGTACGACAAACACAACATCCATGCCTGACCAGGATTCGAACCCGGACCCCTTACGGACGAATGATCAGAGGCCAACGCCTTAGACCACTGCGCCACCGGGGCGGCAATGGCACCATTGTGAATAAGTGATGTGGAAACTGCGAAGCACCACTTACCTGGGGTGGATGGGATCTTCCAGCACAACAATGCAATGTGTAACGCAGCTAGAAATGTCTAAGAGTGGTTGGAAAAGCATGATGAAGACTTCAAAGCACTTTCCTGGCCCTCTAATTCCCCAGACTTGAACTCAATTGAGCATGTGTGGGACCACCTCAATCGTGTTGTTCGCTCTATGGATCCTCCACCATGCAGCTGTCAGATGCACTGCAGTCAGCATGGCTCCACGTACTTGTGAACACCTTTCAGCACCTTACTGAGTTACTCCCAGCCCGTCTAGCTGCTGTCCGCACTGCATATGGCAGTTACTTTGGATATTAGCTGGTGGTCACAATAATGTGATATTAATTAGCTGGTTAGTCACAATAATGTGACTTGACCGCGTGTATATATATATAATTTTTAAGCATGAGTGTATATACAGTGTACACACACACACACATGCTAAAAAATTATGGATAATTGAGAATCACAGGATAATGTTGCACTACACAAAGTGATTCGTCATGAAAACTACTTCATACCTCTTCCAGAATGATGAAAGTCCATCTGTTTCTCCAGCAGACTGATGGCAGCACTAAGAGCACGACATACATCAAGTAGCATGTGGCGGGTCATAAAAAGAGGTCAGAGAAGCAGAACAGAGTAGGTGTTGTGTGTTTTGGAGGTGTGACAAAGCTGTATACCAAATGAATATGGCTCAGCAAACTTATATTGATGATGTTATGCGGGGCAGAATCATTGATCAACTTGAGGATGGCCAAAACCTAGATGGCAGTGTCTCAGAGCTGCATGTCCCACTAAGTGTCATTTCTAGACTCCAGCAGCGGTTATGAAAATGTGTCTCGATGCTACAGCACAAGACATCAGTGGATTACAACACCACAACAAAACCATCTTTTGTCACTAACTGCCAGACAACACATGTGGAGACCTTACCAGATACCTTTCTGCTGCCACATAGGGACCACGGTTGCAAGGCATACCATGTACAGCCGACTGAATGAGTAGTCTGCATGCCAGATGCATCCAGTTAACTGCAGCCCATCCAAGAGCCCGTGTAGCCTGGTGTAGAAAACATTGTGCTTAGACAGCTGACCAATGAGCCTGCATTTTGTTTATTGACAGCTGACCAATGGGCCTGCATTTTGTTTACTGACAAATCCAGGTTTAGTCTGCACAATGATTCATGTAGTGTTTTCATCTGGAGTGCACCTGGGACTCTGTACAACACCTCCAACATTCTTGAACATCATCGTTTTGGTTGTAATGGGATTCTAGTGCAGGGAAGAATAATGTGTTGGGTTCACCCACACACCTCCATGTGTTTGAAAGTGAAACTGTTACAGGCCAAACATACCACAATGTCATTCTGCAACAATATGCCCAGCTATTCAGGAGTGCAATGGGACCTGAGTTCATGTTTATGGAAGACAATACACGTCCTCATCAAGCTGCCATAGTGGAGAGATACTGAGAAAGTGAGGATATCACCTGCTTACACTGGCCAGCTCTCTCTCTCTCGATTTAAACCCATTTAGCAGGCATGGGACATACTCAGGAGATGTATTGCAGAACTTATTCATCTCCTAGAACACTTCTGGAACTTTGGACAGCACTGGTGCAAAAGTGGGATTCTGTACCTCAAGCACAGTTTGATAATCTGGTGCTGCATATGCCCATACACTGTACTGCATGTGCTGTTGTGGCAGGCCAACATACAGCATACTGAACACTTTTCTTCACCATAAAACATTTGTGTTCTGAACGAGATGTGCATTGCAAATTAGCTCCAGTGAGCTGTTTTTCTTTATTTTGACCACTATGGTGGATCCTCTAGCGTTTCTTTGGTTCTGAATTTTTGTTTAGTTCACTATGCTTCATATTTAGAACATTTTGGTTGAAGTCCTAAGGGTGGAGAGTCAAAACTGACATTATCCTTAATTTTTGAGCACAAGTGTATTTTGAATGACAGTTTGAATTTGCAATGATATTGAAAATGATTATAAGCTACACCTAGTTAAAGGTTTAATTTCAGAGCTGCACGTTTGTAAAATCAAGTTCGGCACCATGGCATTATAATTGGAAAATAAGATATTACATTTACTGGAGGAGGAAAAATAAATCATATGTTTCTTCAGATGGGTTCCATTTCAACTCTGGCAGGGTCGTACCATCATGGTCTCAGATTTCTCTAAAAAAATTAAGGGGTGTTCCTTGACTAAAATAAGGAGACCCATATTTTTTCTTTCGGCAAGAAAAATTTTCCCTTCGAGATAGAGGGTTTCAAATCTTGCACCATCAAACAAGCTCTCTAGAAAACGATTATTTTTCCTAACTTCAGTGAGTCATTGCAGCAGAATTAAAAAAGATATTTTGTTCTGGTATTTTTTATTACATTGTGTGTATAACGTATAATAATATTTGATGCTAATATTTTTTACACATCGTATGATTAAAATTTTAAAAAAATCGTGAACTTTGATTTTTAAAAAAAATTGAAATTTTTAAGATTTTTTTAACTGGTTCAAATGGAGTTTTTTCTTCTATACTCATTATTTTGTTAAAGACATACAAATGTGCACTTTATTTGCACTCTTTTATGTGTCTGTGAAACTGCTAGTTTCTGCAGCGTTAAAAACAGCCGATTTTGAAAAATCTCCAACTTTGCCAACGATTTTCTCAAAAAAGCCCTTTTTAAAATTCTGAAAATTAAATCCCTGTTTCATTATCAACAGGAGAATATCTGTGTAAATTTTCAAGGACCTAAAAACGCCCATTTCCGAGTTAGACACGTTTGAATTTGGTTTGAAAACCTACGATTTCTCCGTGTTCTAAAGGCGCAATTTTGGAAAAATCTCAGGCGCAAAGCATGTATTCTCTTACCCAAATGAGAGCGTTGGATCCGTCCACCTCACCTTACCCTGGGCGATAACATGCCTAAAAAACGGTCTTGGAAAAAAAAAATAACAAATCTATAGTTTTTAATTTAGAACCACCAAATTTGGAATACTATAGCATGGTACCCTAACTTAGACCGCAGACTGTTTTTGGAAGGAGTCGGAGCCCTGGGTCAAAGGGCCCCCACACAAAATTTCCGTAAAATATACTTGTATACTATAGTGCCCTAACTGAGACCGTAGATGGTTTTTGGAAGGGGGGCAGAGCCCTGGGTGGGTGGGAGCCCGGGGTCAGGGCCCCACGCAAAATTTCCGTAAAATCTAGTTTTCAATTTAGAACCATCAAATTTGGTATACTTTTTCTTGGCACCCTAACTTTGTAAAATATTTTACGAAAATTTTGTAGGGGTGGGGGCTTCACCCTGGGTTCTGACCCCTTCCCAAAACAGTCTAGTCAAAGTTAGGGTGCCAAGAAAAAGTATACCAAATTTGATGGTTCTAAATTGAAAACTAGATTTTACGGAAATTTTGCGTGGGGCCCTTTGACCCGGGCTCCCCCTTCCAAAACCATCTACGGTCTAAGTTAGGGTACCATGAGATAGTATACCAAGTTTGATGGTTCTAAATTGACATACATTCAATTCTCTCTCTATATATATATAGATCTGTTATTTTTTTTTCCAAGACCGTTTTTTAGGCATGTTATCGCTCAGGGTAGGGTGAGGTGGACTGATCCAACACTCTCATTCGAGTAAGAGAATACGTACTTTGCGCCTTAGATTTTTCCAAAATGGCGCCTTTAGAACATGGAGAAATCGTAGGTTTTCAAACCAAATTCAAACGCGTCTAACTCGGAAACGGGCGTTTTTAGGTCCGTGAAAATTTACACAGATATTCTCCTGTTGATAATAAAACAGGGATTTAATTTTCAGAATTTTAAAAAAAGGGCTTTTTTGAGAAAATCGTTGGCAAAGTTGGAGATTTTTCAAAATCGGCTGTTTTTAAACGCTGCGGAAACTAGCAGTTCCACAGACACATAAAAAAAAAATCAAATAAAGTGCACATTTGTATGTCTTTAACAAAATAATGAGTATAGAAGAAAAAACTCCATTTGAACCAGTTAAAAAAATCTTAAAAATTTCAATTTTTTTAAAAATCGAAGTTTACGACTTTTTAAATTTTAATCATACGATGTGTAAAAAATATTAGCATCACATATTATTATACGTTATACACACAATGTAATAAAAAATACCAGAACAAAATATCTTTAATTCTGCTGCAATGACTCGCTGAAGTTAGGAAAAATAACCGTTTTTTAGAGAGCTTGTTTGACGGTGGATGATTTGAAAACCTCTGTCTCAAAGGGAAAAATTTTTCTTGCCGAAAGAAAAGATATGGGTCTCCTTATTTTAATCAAGGAACACCCCCTTAATTTTTTTAGAGAAATCTGAGACCATGATAATACGACCCTGCCAGAGTTGAAATGGAATCCCTCTCTTGTTACCAGCCAACTAAGTTGAAACATTTTTGAAAGCTACCTAGCTTTGAGACACCTCACCACCACGTGAGGGGGTGGGGGTGGGTGTCAAAACTCCGCTGGTCTCCCATCGATCCAGGATTATCTTCTAAGGGAACACAAGCCATGGGCTGTTCATGGTTTATAGCGGCCCAGGTGGAAATCACTAAGAAAACAATCCCCCCCTCTTTAAAAAAATTGAAATCTATGAATATGTTTTAAATAGATAAAAATCTTTACACCATTATAAGCGCATAAGTTGTATATGTATTCTACTTGTAAAATCAGTTGATTGAACAGGAAATATACTCAACTTACATTTTATGAATAAGCATGCACGCATATGTGTTAATTGTTATTTATTTAGAAGATTAGACAATTGCCATTACGTTTTGGAGAGGATGTAAGCAGAGTTTCAGTAGCGACCAGCGCTATCAACCCAGCAGCGAGGTCAAGAGCATTGCACCTTCTCCCCCCATTCGCAGAGGACAAACTCTCCTGAGCGAATATTTTACTATTACGAAAAACTGAGAAGTTAACTTTAGCAACTATAACAAAACAGCAACTGCTCTTCTGACAGTAGCCTACAATTAGCAACTCCCAGAAAAATGCGAGGGTGTTTAGCCATCGAAAATTAACTTACAGTACACGTGCCTGCACTCTTTTTCTTAAAATTATTTCACAACAGTTTTCTACTCTTTGTTAGTGGAGCAGCAAGAATTTTCTTTATGTATTGGATATCCCCCCCCCCCGACAGTTTTATAGGCATGTCATCACTCGGGGAAGGGTGAGGTGGATGTATCCAACCAGGGCCAGCTGACCCAATGCTCTCATTCCATCATTCGGGCAAAGAATATCTAACGCTTTGATTCGGGTAAGAGATAACGTACGTACTTTGCGCCTGAGATTTTCCCAAAATGGCGCCTTTAGAACACTGGAAATCGTAGGCTTTCAAACCGAATTCAAACGCGTCTAACTCGGAAACGGGCGTTTTTAGGTCCGTGAAAATTTACACAGATATTCTCCTGTTGATAATAAAATAAGGATTTAATTTTCAGAATTTAAAAAAATGGCCTTTTTGAGAAAATCGTTGGCAAAGTTAGAGATTTTTCAAAATTGGCCGTTTTTAACGCTGCAGAAACGCTGAAACGCGGAAACTAGCAGTTTCACAGACACACAAAAAATTACAAATAAAGTGCACATTTGTATGTCTTTAATGAAAAAAACGAATATAAAAAAAACTCCATCCAAACCTGTTTAAAAAAAACAAACAATTCAATTTTTTTTTTAAATCACAAAGTTTATGATTTTCTTAAATTTTAATCATACGATGTGTAGCAAATATTAGCACCATATATTATTATATGTTACACACACAATGTAAAAAAAAAAAAAATACAAGAACACGATATCTTTTTTTAACTCTGCTGCAATGACTCGCTGAAGTTAGGAAAAATAACCGTTTTCTAGAGAGCTTGTTTGACAGTGCAAGATTTGAAACCCTCTATCTCGAAGGGAAAATTTTTTCTTGCCGAAAGAAAAATATGGGTCTCCTTATTTTAGTCAAGGAACACCCCTTAATTTTTTTAGAGAAATCTGAGACCATGATGGTACGACCCTGCCTGAGTTGAAATGGAACCCATCTTCAGTTATTTTTCTTTGCAAGATATATATGCTAAATTTAAAAAAGTAAACAATTTTGAATTTCACAAATCACCATTACCGTAAATAACACAGGCAAGCATTTGCTGAATAACTTAATTCCATAAAGACTAGCTGAAATTTGGTGCAAGTAGTCCAGCTATACAAATGACAATTCAAAGGGCCAGATAAAAGTGAAATAATTCAAAAACAGAAGAATCTTTCCCTCTTTGGCAGTTTTAGTCCCTGAAAGTTTTACAGTATACCACTCAAACAAGTTTACTTTTTACCTATCCTATGCATCCTCCCTTTCTGCTCCGATTTCATGTCTTCCACTATTATTATTTTTTTTTTGCTATTCTTTTCTTTGTTTGCCTATACCCCCCTACTTCCTAACAACTCCATTTCTACTGTTTTTGAATTGCCCCCCCCTCTCTTGCCCAGACATCTTAACCCCCACCCTAAACTCCCTTGTAATTTTTTACTAATTTTTGTAATTCCAAGATTTTTATTTATATACCCACTGCATGGTGCAGTTGACCAATTCCCAGCCTCATATTTGTATGGTAGGCACTGCTGAGGGTTCTAATCCAGCACTGCTGGCCATCCAATTCAGAATTTTCCTAGGTTTCTGCAAATGGATACCTAAAATTGACTCTGTATGTATTAAATATTTCTGTTGGTTGCTAATTGACACTTGAGGAGCAAGGCAATGGAAAACCACTTCATTCCCAGGATATTCATCACCATGATTGTGAGCAACTCATGGTGCTGTAAGACAAACATAACACCCATGCCTCATCGGGATTCACATCAAGACCCATCTCAGACAAATGGTCAGAAACCAGTGCTTTGATCCCTTTTGCCACTGGGGTGGCATTCCTGTATTTTCCAGTTCATCATCGCTTTTCCTGGATGATCCATATGACATAGTTCTCACAACAACTGTCCTGTGTATATTTGATTTCCACTTTCATACAGGATTTCTTGTCACAAATTGAACCTGACATATCATTCTACTTATTCCACTCTGTTCTCACTTGTTCTTTCACTGCCTTCTTATAGCTGCCACCCTTTTCTAAGGCTCAGCACAGGTATTTAAAATGTTCTACTTTCTATTAGTTGTTTATGTTTCTTTCATGTAAAACAAATCTCTCTCACCGCTTGAACTGATCATCTCTCTTTTCGCCACACTGATCTTTAGAATAACCTTTCAAGGACCATTTACTAGTTTATAATGTGAAAAATCTTGAAGAAACAATATATTTAGGAAAATTTTTGCTAGTGGAACCATTTGGTTTCTGAGCACTTTAATAATAATAAAAAAGTTTGTGTTCAATAAAATTACCTTCAATAAAATCTTTAAAATACTGCCATGATAATTTCCCATATACTGGGTCTAGTGTTGTATTTATGAATAGCAGTCATGATTATAAAAAACAGATTCTATATTGAAAAATTTGCCTAATTTGCAAAAAAAAAAAAAAAAAAAAAAAAAAGTCAGGTATCATTATCAAGTTCCAAAAAATTACATGTTTTATCATTACAGATTTCAAAAAAGGAAAAGAAAATATTGACCACACAAAACAGATACGACTGGACTAGAAGTTATGCATTAATGACAAAAGATTAGTTTTAATAATTTCTTTTAGAAATAAGATGTGGCACTTTAAATGCTCATTTTGACTAGCAATTACAGACATCAAATACAGAAAAAATAAAGAGCAGCATTTTTAAACATTGCACTGCTGTTTAACGTGAAAGATACAGAAATTTACATGGTACAATGAAAATTTCAAAATCTGTTATCCCTTAGAATTATTCCTCACCTTATTGATAACATGCACACTGAAAATAATTTTACACAACAGATTCATTCTTAAATACCATACTCCAGAAGTTAAAATCCTGTGTACATTGGCACAATGCATACTTTATTTCCTCCCCACAAGCACATTTCTCCTGACCCTCCAAAACAGAGATTCAAGACACAATCTCACAGAAATAACAGTCTCATGTTTCTAATATACATTTGTTTGTATCCATAATTTTTTTCCAGGGGGAAAAAAAGTAACAATGAAAGAAGAGAACATATAATAGATTATGCCTTTTAAGAAACATGCTGCACTACATAAATCCCAGATTAATAAAAACCATGTTAGACTTACATTTTTCACAAAACTAACATTTTTATTCCCAAGTAAATGTGCCACCCAGCTCAAAGTACTACTGTAGGTTTTCAAACATGAGCTACTAAGGTTCGAAGCAGCAAAGAAAAGTAAAAACTAGCTAATTATTTATTTTATTTATTAACTGTCTCAAACAAATTAATAACTATAAAGAATCAAAAAATGCCAAATGTACTTACATGCAATAATCTGTACATTCTGTAGTACTATTGTATTCATCACTACCATCACAGCAATCTAAAATTAAATTTACAGTTACTTACAAATAGCCTTGAAGGCCTTAATACAATTCTGAAATGAAAAATCAAGAAAATAAGAGCAGAAATTAAAATAAAATGTCAGTAACCAACCAATTTCTTTTCTGTGTTGATATATCTGCATTAAGTGTATCTATAAATATATCTGCATTATATTTCTTGCTATGATCACTATGCTTTACAAAACTAATGATAGAACAATCTTTTGTGTGACACCAATTTTCAGATGGAGACAGAAATGTAAACAGAGTAATACTGACTACATACAGTTGACTGTTGATAAATCAAATCCCAAGAAGTGCAAAAAAAAAAAAAAAAAAAAATGAGATGAGATGTGGAAAATTTGAGAAAATCAAAATTTATTCAAATTTAACACATTAAATTACGAAATATGCTATTCATGAGCCAACCTTAAGGGTTGTCTTATGCTATAAA
The DNA here is from genome assembly GCA_039090855.1 of Macrothele yani. Classification (NCBI taxonomy): domain Eukaryota; kingdom Metazoa; phylum Arthropoda; class Arachnida; order Araneae; family Macrothelidae; genus Macrothele; species Macrothele yani. Next base: position 135,530,374 of record CM077023.1, read on the forward strand.
CGTGCTTTTGATTAATTACACATAATATCTAAGTTATTGTTTACCTGATATTGTAAAAGTATTTTGCACGTTGTTGCTCTGCCAGGCCCGAGAGGTCCTTATGTTACAGGTTTTTGGTTAGTTATAAAACATTTTTGAAATAAAACAATTAGGTTATAAATTTTCAGTTCTACATTCATTCATTCGTACAATCAAATGTTTTAAATTTACTATTAATTAAAAGATTTTAGTAGAAAGAGTTATAGTCATTGGGTCAGGAGACATCTCACAAGGGGTTCGTCGTCACCACGTTATGGCGAGCGCTTTCGACACGGCCGTCGTGTCATCGTCAGGCCTTCTACATCTACATGAGGGTTTCCTTTCATGTTCATCAATTTCTAGGTGCACAATCTCGTTGAAAGTGTGGCTTTAATCAAGTTTCATAAAATGTGTACTGCTGCTTGGGCATCTTTTCACACAGTAGATACGGGTTGGGGCACTCACTCTGTTCTGGTTCAATTTCATCGCTTGATTGAGAATATAAGTGGATTATGATTCCTTCATCCACTAAAATCTCCACACAGACCTTTACTTTAGTATAAATATTTACATATGCTTGAAATGGTTTTTGTTTTTTTCCCATCTAATTTGAAATTCTGAAAAACTATGCTCTTTCTTTGTCACGTTTATGTTCCGCCAGATCGTTCACACAGTTTTCTGTTTCACCATCACAGATAAACAGCCAGCTTTCCCAAAACAGTTTTTAACCATATTTTATGCCACTTTTCTCCATTCATTGCAAGTCATTCTCATTGCTTGTAACAAGCAGAAAGATGTCTTATGATCTTCATTTTCAGAAATGCATTATTTTCACAACTTGTTTATGATAAAGGTCTTTAAGTCCTCGATAATTCTTGGTCCAAAGACTGAAATTGTAATGTATACGCTGATAAAAACTGAATTTTTGTGAATTTCATTTCACAAATGCATCCACACACAGTACAGTTATCAATTAAAAGACGCACTTAACACTTTAGCAGCACCATTATCAAATGTTTTCAGCCAGTTTTGAAAATTTTGTTTGCTATTAACACGTTCACTGCAGCGTCGTTTTTCGGTGACTCTTTTGTGGTCCATGACGACCCACCGTCAGTGGGATGTTGACAGATTCAATACAGTGCTGTACGTCACACCGGTGGATTGTTCAAAGATGCATATATAAAGTGACGGATACCCACTGTAAATTTATGTATACAAAACTTTTTTTGCCCCTCTGAAAAACACAGAAGTTATTGCTTTAGCATAGGCGGACAGTGCGCATTTCTGGGTGCCGCACACGAAAACCATGCGTAATGACCCACTCGCAGGTTGTTATGCAGCAAACATGTAAAGGACCTTTAATTTGATTGATAGCCAATATGTAGAAATTTTACTCCAGAAAAACACCTAGGCTTTTCAGATTTGTCTATCATTAATGGCTTAAATTTTTCAGATTTTTTTTTCCAGATTCACTCATGTTAGCTGCTAAGAGTAACATTATAGAATCCTTGCTTTGCTTCCTACCATGTTATGTTTCACCATTCAAAGACATTGTATGGGCAGGTAAACACTTAAAAAAAAAAAAAAAAAAAAAACAGACCCATTTCATTAGAATTAAAAACTTTCTTAGTTATAATCCTTTAAAATGGTATGCAGTTTCTTCAGCCATTCAGAACAGGTCTCAACATTCGAGGTCACACTTTTTTTTTTTTTTTTTTTTTTTTGCAAGGCCTGTGGTGCTTTTTTTTCTTTTACATATATTTTTTTGAAATTTTGAAACCAGCTGCTGCTTGTTTTGAAATCACTATGACCTAATTGCTTACTAAAGACCAGTTTTCTCTCTTATAGAGGATAATTCCAAAGGCACAATTTCATCTCTACAATGAATAATAATCTACTCCACCAAGCATTCCATGATATCCAGATACACTGCACAGTTATTTTCCTTTCACCTTGGCTTCCCTCAAAATTTCTTAATAATCACCTCTTTACTTTTTAGAATAGTAGACCGTGTAATACTGTATTTTCCTATTATAATGCTGCGGCATTAAATTCAATTTGATTTTATGAACGTGCAGCTATAAAATGTGCTGTTTAACAAGGTGTGGCTTATAACCATTTCCCGTAACAAATTTCAACTATCATTTATGGTAGAAAAACAGATAATTTAAACAGCTATTTATCACAGCCACTGAGCAATAAAGAATTCAGGGTGTCAACTCTTCATTGACTACACTGGGGAACAATTTTTTTTTTTGTAGTGCCTGGAATTTTCGACCTGATTTTGGGTATTTTTGTGCCGCCAATTCTGGAAACGGTATCCTTTTTGCTGTAGCAGCTCTAGTTTTTGAGATATTGTTGGCATTATTACCGAGTATTACTTTATTTTCCTGCCAGCATTGCTACCTGTAATTTTTTTTTTTTTTTTTTTTTGTGGTGCATGGAATTTTCAACCTGATTCCAGATATTTTTGTGCTGCTGATTCTGGAAATGGTATCCTTTTTGCTCTAGCAGCTCTAGTTTTCAAGATATTGTTGCTGTTATTACCTAGTATTACTTTATTTTCCCGCCAGCATTGTTACCTGTTCGTTTACATACCTTTGAATTTTCTGTTGTTGTCCGTGTTTGCGTGTGCATGTTTACACGTTCAGACATGTTTTCTTTCTGTTTCAGGCATTCACATGGACTCATCACGAAGAAAATGTATCAATCATCCGGATGTTTTTTTTAACATTTGTGGTTTACACGCTCGCTCAACAGAGACAAGCTATAACGAACTTTGTGAAAAGAGCTTAATTTGATTACTTCACAGTAAAACTAGGGGACCAAGATAAGCCTTGGGAACGGAATGTCGTGTGTAAAACGTGTACAGAGCACCTGCAACAGTGGACAAATGGGAAATGGAAGTGCATGAAATTTGGTATATCAATAATGTGGCGCAAACAGAACAACCACAGTGATGACTGTTACTTTTGTCTGGTGAATATAAAGGGCATCAATCGGAAGAACCGGAGTAAGTGGATGTATCCTAATCTAGCCTCCGCTAGACGCCCTGTTCTGCATTCAGAAGAGATACCTGTCCCAACATGTAGCAGGCTTCCAGAGCTCTCCGAAGAGTCGGATGAATTGGCTGGTGAGAAAGAAAGCTATGCTGAGCAACATGATAGTGATTTCCAAGGACATCAGCTGCATCAGGTTTCAGTCAAACGGAATTGAACGACCTTATAAGGGACCTAAGTCTTCCAAAGAAGGCAGCTGAAATGTTAGCTTCCAGGCTGACAAAAAATATGTACTGTTACTGGGAACAAACATCACAGTGTATTACAACAGAGAAGAAGAGTTTCTGCTATTCTTCACAAAAGAAAACGAACTTGTTTTCTGCAGCAATGTGCCAAGATTGCTGATGAAATTGGGCGTATGGGAATACACACCCAGTGAATGGCGGTTATTCATAGATAGCTCCAAATGAAGCCTCAAATGTGTACTTCTACATAACGAGAACAGATGCAGATCAATCCCAATCGGTCACTCAGTTGGTATGCGAGAAAATCGGGCGACAGTAGCCATAGTCCTAGAGAAGATAGCATACAGCAATCACCAATGGGTCATCTGTGTGGATTTGAAGATGGTGAATTTTCTCCTAGGGCAGCAGGCCAGGTACACCAAGTACCCATGCTTTATATGTAAAAAAATAAGACATTTAAAATATATGTAGAAAATAATGTGTCATTTTAATAGAATTATCTCCAATATTTGTTTTTCAAACATCTAATTTCAAAGTGCAACTGACAGGACAAAGAATTTTCCAGAATAAGATCTCGACGGATTGGTGATATAACAGAGTAAGAGTGCTTTCTTATCTGTTTTTAAGTAAAAAGGAACAAGGAGACTCCAAGGGTACAAAAAATTCTTACACGTTAGTAGCCTTTTTTATATGTTTTTATTGTTTAGGATTTAGCTTTCTTTCCTTATTTTTAGTCTTATTCAGGGTTGCCACTCATATTGGCTTTAAAAATTCCCTGAGTCTTCCAGAAGGTAATTCTGCGGGGAATTTCAGGTAAAATTTACAGATTATGTATAACTCCATGATAATATACATACTAAATGCCACATCTATAATGCAATATATTCAGTGCAAAAGCAAGAAAGATGACACAGGATTTTTGGGTGTAATAAGCACATCTCTTGAATCCGTTCTGACTCAAATTAAATTTATCAAAGCTATTCAAAGCCAATGGAGCCGGTATGGAAAACAATAGCATCTGACCGAAGAAAAGTTTTTCAATCGGGTTTTTAATCCTGCAGATATTGCTGTAAACAGAATCGTGAGCTTACGCCCTCTGGTTGCAGACATGTGCATTAAGAAAAATTTTAATTTATATGAGAAACATTTCGAAGCCGAAACGCTCTCCAACAAAGAAAGAATTTTTCAAATCAGACTCTTAGAAGCAGAGATATGGACAAATATAAAATATGAATCTACGTCCCCTAGCAAGGAAACAAACATGCATTTTAGGAAGTAAGTATTCTCAGAAGGTTTTTCGATGTGAGCGGTATCAGTCCAAGAAAAAATTTAGTCGAGTTTTCAGGAGCTCAGATTTTGCTGCAAATACATCAGAAGAAGAAGAAATCAAAACTTATGCCCCAGAGTGGCCAAACCATTCTTTACCAAATATTAGAAATTATATGAAAAACATTTTCCATCAGGAGCTGTATGCGATACAGGAAGAATTTTTCAAATCGGAGTTTTAGATGCAGAAATATCGAGGAAAACGCAATTTACCTTTGCGCCCTTAGCGGAAAGTCTACGACTTACTTGAAAATTTTGAATTTATATAAAAAAATATTTTGCATCGGAAGCACCATCCAACAAAGAAGAAAATTTTCAAATCGGACTCTTAGAAGTAGAGATATTGACAAAAATAAGATATATATCTATGCCAGGGGCCATAGAAGCCATGTAATATTTTAAGAAGAAAATATTCCTAAAAGGTTTGTCGACGTGAGTAGTATCGGTCCACAAAGGAATTTTTTTTCAATCTAGATTTTAGAAGCTCAGATTTTGCTGCAAATACATCAGAAGTAGAAATTAAGACTTACACCTCATGGTAGCCAAACCATTTTTTACCAAAAATTAGAATTATACGTAAAACATTTCCCATCAGGAGCTGTATCCGGTGCAGAAAGAATTTTTCAAATCTGAGTTCTAGTAGCAGAGATATCATCGAGGGGGGGGTACGCAATTTACCTTTATGCCCCCAAGTAGAAAGTCTATGAATCACTTGAAAAAAAAATTGAAATTATATGAAAAACATGTCATACCGGAAACTATCCAAGGAAGGAAGGATTTTTTTTCGAATCGGACCATTACAAGCAGACATATTGACAAAAGTAAGATATACATCTACGTCCCTGGCGGTGAAACCATGCATTATTTTAAGAATAAAATATTCCTAAAAGGTTTGTCGACGTGAGTGGCATCGGTTTACGAACGAATTTTTCAATCGAGATTTTAGAAGCTTAGATTTTATGGCAAATATGTACATCAGAAGCAAAAATTAACGCTTACGCCCCTGGTGGCAAAAGTATTCTTTACCACAAATTAGAAATTATATGCAAAAGATTTTCCATCAGGAGCTGTGTCCGCTGAAGAAAAAAAAAATTCAAATCGGAGTTTCAGAGAGATATCGGGGAAAACGTAATTTACTTTTACGCCCCCTAGCAAAAAACCTATGCGTAACTTGAAAAAGTAACTGTACCTAAAATACTTTTCGACATAAATGGAGTTGAAAAATAAAAAGTTTTTCAATTGGATGTTTAAAAGCAAATATATGGAATAAAATGTATCTGGAATTCGACATCATCTGCATTAACGCCCTACAGCTGCGAAATTGTTTATCATAAAAAAAAAAAAATGAAATGAAGGATCATCATTCACATATTTCAAGCTTCCGGATGCAAAAGAATTTTTCATATCGGACTAATAGTTGCAGAAATATGGTGTCTACAGACAGACGGACAAACCGATAACATAAGCACGATCTTTTTATACAAAAGACGTGCTTAAAAAAGCTATCATTGCACACTTAATTTAATTGCTGGCTGACATTTTTTATTTCCATTGCATACTCGACGTTTTTCATTGTCCGTTGCGGACCGACGATTTCCATAGCATAATTGATATTTTCCATTATCCGTAGTGGATCGACGATTTCCATAGCATACTCGACAATTTCCATTGTCCACAGCGGACTGAAGATTTCCATAGCATACTCGATAATTTCCATCATCCGTAGCGGAGCGATGATTTCCATAGCATACTCGATTATTTCCATCATCCGTAGCGGAGCGACAATTACCAAAGCATACTCGAAAATTTCCGTCATCCGTAGCGGACCGAAGATTTCCATAAGCATACTCGGTTTTCCGTCGCCACAGCGGACCAATGATTTCCATAGCATACTTGATGTTTTCCGTTGTCCGTAGCAGAGCGACGATTTCCATAACAAATTTGGCGTTTTCCGTCGTCCGTAGCGGACCGACGATTTACGTAGCATATTCAATGTTTTTCGTCGCCGTAGCAGACCAACGATTTACGTAGCAGATATTTTCCGTCGTCTGTAGCGGAGTGATGATTTCCATAGCAAACTCGATATTTTCTGTCATCCGTAGCGGATCAACGATTTCTATAGCATACTCGATATTTTCCGTCGTCCATAGCAAACCGACGATTTCCATAGTAACTACAAAAACCCTTAATACTTGGAATCGCTGAATCTTTCTTCCCAATGCATGATCTTACTCTGCGTCAAGCGAAACTCGAGGGGTACGGAGAATGTAGCGTGCCAAAGTACCGACAATGACGACGGGATACAGCGGTTTTGGCGCACTCTATCATAGAATTCCCATCCCTGGTAACTGCATACGCATTACGCAAAAAATTATCAGTTTAATTTTCCCTGACTTTTCTAGGTTTTTGAAAAAAAAATATTTCTCCCTAAGTTTTCCCTGATTTTTAGCCTTATTTTCGGATTCCCTAATTTTTTCCGGTTGGCTGGCAACCCTGTTATTGCTCATCCCTGCTACTTTCCCATGAAGTAAATTTTAGTCCCCCATTTAAAACTGTTTCATGTGAATTGCTCTTTTGCCAAAATTACCTTTACGCATATAAGACCTTCTGTGCTAGTGTGTTTTGGTGGGCCAGTAACAAAAGCTGGTGTGTGTCTGGTGTCAGTACATTCACTAGGGTAGGCGAAGGTAATAAAAAATGGCTGTAGCCATTACAAGACAAAGACTGGTAAACTGCCTTTCTCTATTAGCTGTTTCTTCCACTCTTTACAAATCATGAGGGATAAAAAAATAGCTGTTGTCCAACAGCATTTCATGAAACTATCACTAGTTTGCGGCCTGAAAAGAAAACCGTACAACAAGGTAAAATAAACAGACATTTATTTTTTTACTTGTAACAACTTAGAAAAAACACTTACAAACCGTCTGGGCCAGTAAAATCAATAATTCAGTGGTCCAACAGAAGTTTTACTGGCCAATGGCCAGCAGACCACTGGGTAATTCGAACACTGACACTAGGTGAGAAGACAGTGGCCTGTGAGAGAAAACATTTTAGCTGGAGAGAAAATCATCATCACAGAACCTTTGGTGGACAAAGAAAAGATCATATTGCTACCATTGCACATCAAACTTGGTTTGATGAAACAATTTGTAAAGGCAGTTCAGAGAGATGGAATGCGTTTCGGCTACATATGTAGAAATTTTCCAGCATTGAGCATGGGAGAAAATAAAAGCGGGTATATTTGATGGACCACAAATCCGGGAACTCATGAAAGACCAGCGTTTCCAAGACTCAATGGACAATATTGAGGCAAGTGCGTGGTCGTCATTTTGTATGGTTGTACAGAATTTTCTTGGGAACCATAAGACTGCTAACTACTGTGAACTCGTGGAGAATACGCTCACTGCATTTTGTACACTTGTTGTAACATGAGCATTTGCATTACCTCCACAGACATTTAGATCAATTTCCACATTGTCTTGGTGATAGCAGCGATGAACAAGGGATAGAGTTCACCAGAAAATAAGGGCCATGGAAGAACGGTACCATGGACAATGGGATACACACATGATGGCAGACTATTGTTGGAGCATTCACCGCAAATGTTCAGGAACATCGCATCACAGGAAATCACAGAAACGTGGGTTCAGCAGCATGTCTCAATGACAAAACTTGTGTGTTGTTGTTCGTGTTCTAGACTTCTTGGGATTTCTCTGCATATTCATATTGTGAGAAGCAGATCTGATGGACAAAAACTAATGCCATTTTCGGAATCTGTAACACCAAAATACCCCAAAAAGAGTAACATCTTAGGCACCAGAAGTTGTGTTCCCCAGTGTTATTAGCATGGAAGCTTAGCGGTTATGTAAATGAAGTCCCAAAACCTGTGTGATTATATGTGAATATGTAATTTGGAAAACGGCAAGGATTCAATCTGGCCTTTCATTTTGTGCCCATGAGGCTTACGATTTACTGGTTGAAAATCGTTGTTCAGTATTAATGAATTGAGCCATATTTTTTTCCCTTTTAGGGAGTTTTTCTATCTTGCACGAGAAAGGGTAAAACATGGATTTCATTTCAGCCTTGCACATAGTACAATTTGAGCCTGCAACGGGGAAAAATCACAAAATTGAAAGTGCTTCTACTACAACACATGAAATTAGAGCAGTGTCTTCCTCTTTCTGAACACAGAAACCATTGTAGATGAAATTCACCTCCCATGGTGCAATGCTGATAACAAATGTGCCACTGTGAAACACTTACACAGTCTCTTTTACAGCCCTCCCTGACCCATAAATGGAAGGAATTATACCTATTAGGAGGAAGAGTTACACAAGGCTATCAATGAAGCAGTGGTGACAATTACCATTCAGTGCATAACTTTCAGCACATCCACAGCAATTTCACCTCCTATGTAATTTGATGCACAGGCAATTCGAAGTGTATTAAAAATACACAGTTTTCCTATCACCTCCCTTCATTGTGTTATTTATCTTCAATGAAAGTCATGTAATGTACTCTGTTACCATGTTGGTCAAATAAAAAAACTTCCCTTGTTGAATGTTTACAAGCAACTTTAAACTGGGTGTGGCATTATTTCTAACAAACCAACGAGATAAAGAGAACGCCGGCATTATATGTACTTAGTGCAGTATTATTTTCAAAAAATATGGTACTTGGTATTCCAAAATCCTTTGCACAATTTCATTTTTCTTCTTACTGCTGCTTCAAACAGCTTTAATTACCTTATCCTTACCAGCAATATATAGACAATGTGTTCAACTTGCATTCTGAGAAGCCAGAAGTATCGAAATTTAACAAAACAATTCTTGAATTTGTTCAGAACAAGTGCACACAACACATATTTAACAAAAATTGCTGCAGGACATGATCTGTCTGCTAAATCAGTCTTTTTCAAACTTTTTTAGTGCACAGCTCCCTTGAACTGAACATAAATTATTGCAGCTCATTGGTGTGAAAAAAACTGCCACACACACAAAAAAACCTCTTTTAATGGCTTTTCAATAAGCACATTTTACATCTGCTGATTCAAAAAGATATGAAAATTGCTTATTTTATATGTACATGTTAGACATGAAATGTGGGGGTCAATAAACTTGTTTTTTGTTTCAGACACAAATTAATAGCATTATGTTTATTTTGTAAATCAAACATTATAACACATTTTAATCAACTTTATGATATCTTATTCTTGTAACAAAGTCAATGGGAAGAATGAGCTTGCTTCTTCATCATCAGATCTTCAAATCTATGCACAAGTTTGGAAACTGTGACTCACATTTCCTTCTTGACGTTCAATCGCAATCTGTATTTGGTTTTGATTACTGCCACTGATAAAACCCTGCCTCACGTAAGTAGGATGTTGCAAAAGGAATCAAAACTTGTAGGGCCTTGTTACCTACTTCTGGATACTCCTGCTTCACTAAGCTCCAAAACTCAGGTAGTGATGAGGAAATGAATTTCGATTTCAGGGTGGAGTCTGGTGAAATATCAATAAGTTGTTCTTGTTTTCTAGTGGTGAGTGTTGATGGGAGTTCTGTACTGAAGGGATCTTTGATCCAGTTGTGCTGGTCAACCTCTTCTGAAAAGTACTTGTCAAAGTAAACACTGAACTGTGTTAAATGGTCCACAAACACATACTTCTCTTCACTTAACTCCAAGTCATTGTCTTCTAAACACATGTGCAGAGCAGGAAAGCAGTAATTTACATCTTTATCATTCAAATTTTTCTTCCACTACAGTAATTTCTTTCTGAAGGCTGAAATTTTGTCTGACAAGTTTCAGAATGTGGGTCTCAGTACCTTACAGGGACACATTTAGTGAACTGAGTTTTTCAAAGATATCAGAAAGATATGCCAGCTTCAAAGCAAAGTCACTGGCCATGAACTTCTCGGAGCTGGAATGTTTTCTTCATCAAGATAAGAATACAGTTCACTCCCGAGTTCATACACCCTTTTCAAGACATTTCAATGTGAAAGCTAGACAGAGTTACAATAATAAAGTAGAAAAGTGTGTTCAACCACCATATTAATGTGTATTTGTTCAAAACATGTGGACTTAAGTGGCAGAGTTTTAATGAAGTTTACCACTTTGGTCACTGATTGAAGGACCTCATTAAGGGCAGGTCTGATATTTTTTGATGCAAGTGCTTCTCTGTAAATGATGCAGTGTGTCAAAACAGCATAAGGAGCTTTTTATGGATCAGAGCTTGCCGTCCACTAAAACAACCAGCCATAGAATGACCTTTATCTGTACACACACCTACACATTTCTTCCAGTTAATGCTGTTTTCTTCCATAAAAGAATCTAGTATTTCAAAGAGGTCTGCTGCTTTTGTTCCTGATTTTGTACTTTTTCAGAAAAGAAAATCTTTGCAACTTATCATCGATAAAACACATAAAACAAATTAGATACGCATCATTGTGGCTGTCAGTAGCTTCATCCAACTGAATAGTAAAATCACCTTACAGTTTTTCAATCAACTGGTCATTAATATCAGCAGCAGTATCGAGTATTCAACGAATAACAGTGTTATCTCACAAAAGCACACTCAGCAGTTGCTTGGCAGCAGACTTTCCTATCATAACAGGCACCATGTCCATAACAGTTGGTAAATAAGGTCTTTCACAACAGTGTGAGTTTTGGGGCTCTTTGCTACATGGTGAGCAACTTTGTAAGATGAAAGAAGAGCCTTTGCAGGAATCGTAGCTTGTTTAGAGAAAGTTGCTCTCTGTTCAGTCATTTCTTCTAACTTGCGAGAAAAATACTCATATGGTTTATTTGCCAAGCTACCATGAGCTGACTCCAAATGTCATTTCATTTTATTGGGAAGCATGATCTCAGTGGCCAGTACTCTAAAAACAAATGACACACTGTGGACCAGTGGCGGCTTTTCAGGTGAAGTACTTCACCTATTTTACTTAAAATAAAGTTTTATTCAGCAATTTGCATAATATATATATTCTTTTTTGTCTCTATTGTGTTACAAAATACTCAAAATGTTGATTAGATATCAATTCACATAGCGCGTTCAATACGGAAAACAAGTCCTCATACGCAAAACAGTGCAAGTGAAGAGCCGAAATGAAAACCCTTGGAAGTCTGCAGCTTTCGACCGAGTTGCTATGGTAACCGTGACGTCAACCTCCCCTATCTGGCGCGCAAGTGAAGGGTTTGATCTTTCGGCGCCAAAGCTCTGCAGATGGAATCGTGACCTTCGAAGGAGATAGGTGAAACGGAACGGTTTACCCAGGGCATCTTGCAGTGTTGTGGTACATACTTTCCGAAGGAGATTTGTTTTTTCGTGCTTTGTGATTATATGTCAAAAAGTTTAGCTGTTACTGTAGTTTCGTGTACAGTTTAACAGTTAGTGATAGTTTTAATTAAAGTATGTATCCTGTGAACGACATTATTTGTAATTTATTACAAACTCCATTTAATCGGTGGAAAGATGAAGATAAAAGAGACATTTTACTTCAAGGACAATTGTTGCCAAAAAAGAAATCAAGAAGAGCAGTAAATCTAACAATATTAATTTTAAAAATTGTTGGTTTACTGAATATAAATGGCTTTGTAGTACTTTTGTGTTACAAAAATTATTTTGTTGGCCCAGCTTACTTTTTAGTAATAAACATTCGGCGTGGAATAAAGACGGATTCTCAGATTTATTAAATATAACACGCTCACTTCATAAACATGGTAATTCTAGTGAACACCTGAAATGCGAGTTAATGCTTTGGAATTTTGAAAAAAATCAGAACACCATTGCTGATGCCCTGAGGGAGAATGCTAGGCTTTTGAAAATGCACTTCAACGAAAACGTTCGTTTAAATAGACTTTTCCTGCAGACAGTGATTGATGCAGTACTACATTTGAGCAAACAAGAACTAGCATTCCGTGGCCCCGACGAAAGCATGGACTCAATAAATCGTGGAAATTTCAAGGAATTACTTTCATTGTTGATATCAAGAAGTCCTTTAGAAATTCAAAATCAATACGAAAAGATAAAAAATGTCTTCACAGGTGACTCAAAAACTATTCAAAATGAATTAATTGAATGTATTTCTGAATATATAAACGATCACGTTAAAAATGAAATAAATTAAGCAACGCTTTTCTATTCAAGTAGATAACAACACAGACATAAATCAGACTTCTCAGTGCTCTTTAATAATAGGATTTGTTGATTCGGAAGGTGTATTGGCTGAGCGATTTTTGGGTTTCCACAACGTGAGTGGAGATCGAACGTCAGAAGCTTTATACAAAATGCTAGACAACATTTTGGAACAATTCGATTATCAACACAAATGAATAGGACAATGTTACGATGGGGCAAGTGTAATGTTGGACACTTGAATGGGCTCCAGAAAAAATCAAGGATAAAGCTTTTCAAGCTGTTTTTGTTCACTGCTTAGCACATCATTTGAACCTTGTATTACAGCAGAGTTTTTCTAAAATTTCAAAGTGTCGTATATTTTACGCAAGCCTCACTGGAATTCCTTCGTTTTTTCACCACTCAGTGAAGCGATCTTATATACTCACATCTACAACCGCAAGACACATACCAACCATAGCAGAAACTCGATGGTCCTCCACTTCGAAATTAGTAAGTGTAATTGTTGAAGATTGGGATAAATTGAAGGAAGTATTCGAATTTCTGACAAATAGTGAGCAATCAGACAAAAAATCAATTCAACTTGCCAAGGGGTTTTTAAACGATATGAACACTTTTGAATTTACATTTTTGGCAATAGCATTTAATCACATTTTTGGCCCCACCGATCTAATATTCGAAATTTTGCAGAAAAAATCACTAGACATAAACTACTGTGTAACTTAAATTAAAAAAACTCGTGAAATTTTGAGTCATAAAAGGAACGATGAAGTATTTAAAACACTGTTTGGAAAAGCTAACAAAATCACAGAAATAAGCAGATCTAAACGGGAATATGCTGCTCTTACACAAGACACAATTTTTCAAAATTATATACAATTGTATTTTGAAATTTTAGACCACATTCTTATGGAAATGGATATAAGATTTCAAGACTGTGAAAAACTTCAATTTGTTTGCCTGCTGACACAACCAAATTCGAACAATTTAATTCAAGCTTTCCCTCTCACGCTTTTGAAAATCTGCAACATTTTTATGGAAAAATGTTTACTAAACTCCAGCGCCTTAAAAACGAACTGAGTCTTGTATATGCCAATGAAAAATTAAGGAATATATCGACTCAAAAACTTCTTCAAGTGCTTCATGAAGATAAAGACATTTTTACAGAAGCTTATAAATTGGTTGCCCTCATTTTAACCATTCCATCTACAAGTGTGTCAGTGGAAAGAAGTTTTTCTTGTCTTAAACAAACTTATACAAACTTACTGAAGAAACACTATTTCTCAAGACGGACTTGCTTCTTTGGCAAATATTTCTATTCAGAAAGATATTTTATTGATGCTCACGAAGAAACAACCATTCTAATGACGACATAATCGACAAATTTGCAGATTTAAAAGAAAGAAGAATTGATCTAATATACAAAAAATAGGTCATTCCTCATATAGTGATTTTCATTGAAGACAGTAGATATCTTTTCATATTGCTCTTGTAGCTCTTCACCTATTTTTTCAACCACGAGCCGCCACTGCTGTGGACGTTCTCCATTTCCTACAACAGTGCATGTAAACTCAAATCTCAGGTAACTGTCATCATATTTCAAGTATTTTTGTCTCCTTTCCTCTTTAGAACTGCACGATACATCTGAAATGTCACGTTTTAAACTTGTCTTTAAAAATGTATCCAAACTTACAGAAAAATAGAAAGACCACAAAATACAACCATATCACTAAGCTGTTCTCTAAGATTCAGAGGTTAGCTCCAAAAAGAAATACAAACTACCAGATAATTTCTACTTGCTGTTGCCGTATCAAACTTATCCATTTACAGCGATCTTGACATACAATTCAGGCTTCCTGACATCCCTCACACACCATACACAAGATCTAAACTTCATACTCAATCTTTTTCTCATGCAGGCACTCCTGAATCTGATCCTCCAATGACTTCCTCTGGCCTTCCTCTGCCCTTCCTTCCTGCCACTTGGGGAAAATTTTTCTTAGTAAGCACCTTATCTCTCAACATGACCAAAGCATATTAGTCTCCACCTTGCTAACAACATTTTGCTCCACATTACACAACTTCAACACATCTTCATTCCTCATACAATCAGAACATGTCTTGCCACAAACTCCCTTGTAAGTAACGCATTTCTCTAGCACACAAACGACTCCTATGTTTTTTCTGTAGAACCCATGTTTCACTGTCATACATCAGAGTAGGAACGATTACACTTTCATACACAGCCATGTGAGACTGTCTTGAGAACTCATCATTCCTGTGAAAACTTCCTAAAGCAGCCATGACTTTCAATGAAGAATTCACTTGCCCATTAATTTCACCATCCAATTTGCTCTCTCTGTCAAACATGCTTCCTAAATACACAGTCATTCACCTGGTCAATCACTGTGCCATTTAGACTTATAGTACAACCAGTTCCTCTCTCAAAAACCAGAACTTTGATTTTTCCCTTATTTATACTCAGTTTGAATTTCATGCAATCTTCGCACATCCGGGATGACATACTCTGAAAAACACTTTTGCTCTCTGCCAACAGGACAGTGTCATCAGCATAAAGCAATCTGCACACAAGGATATCACCAAGACATAAATAAGTATTATCTATTTTTCCATCATGCATGCATGCATCCATAAATACATTAAACAGCCTTGGTGACATTACACAACCTTGTCTGACTCCTGCACCAATAGAAAACCATTTTGATAAAACACCATTCACTCGTACACAAGCTCTACTGCCAGCATACAAGGCTTTTACACTATTAAGTAGATTCCCAGTAACACCATATTCATTCAATACATTACATAAAAGTGTCTTATTTACTTGGTTGTAAGCTTTCTCTAAATCTATGAAGGCAGCAAAAACTTTCTTACCAACAGCCAGAAACTTTTAAATGATCATGCGTAATGCAAAAATTTGGTTAGCAGCCTTTATTAGGCATAAAACCACTCTGAACAACTCTCAATTTCTCTGATGTAAGACCCCATACTTTTTCAATAACGACCTTACCAAACACTTTCCCTGGCACACTCAGTAGGCTAATACCATGATAGTTCTTGCAGTCAGTCTGATCACCTTTTCTCTTGTACAAGAGAACAATGATAGCATCCTTTCAATCCTGAGAGACCATTCCTAACTGATCTGGCAAATTTCAGTTAACCAGTCAATTACAGAGTCACCACCATATTTCAACATCTCAGCAGTTAAGCCATCAACTCCCAGAGCCTTACCATTCTGAAGAGATTTTACAGCTTTACACACCTCTTCTCTTGAGATTTCTCCTGTGCTTCCATCCTTCAGCGTGACATCATCTGCTTCTGAATGACCTTTGCTTTCCTGATCTAATGCCTCACAGAAGTATTCACCCCATCTTTAACTTAACTCATTGGGCTCCCATATCATTTCCCCGATCCTATTCTTCACACAACTTACAACTTTGTTTCCCCTATTTTTTCTGATTCTCATGTACTTCCGGAAAGTCTTCCTATTTTTCCAAAAAGCCAATTCGTGCCTTTCCACCTTCTCCTTCCTATTTGTTGCCTTACTCTGGCAAACCAGCTTAGCGGCTTCACGCTTCTTACAGTGATATTCATCCACAGAAACTCTACCTTGCAGCATCCCCAACCCCAAATAGGCCTCCTTCTTTCTCTTTAGTGCCTCTTCAATCTCACTATTCCACCAAACATCACCTCTATTGTTACCCACTATTGTGGTGCCACAGACATCTTTAGCAGCAGTGACAACACAGTTCTTAAAATATTCCCACTTCTTTTCTACATCCCTCTCACAAGACTTCAGCTCCTTCAGTTGTCTGAGTAAGTCAGAATAATGCTGATGATATTCAGGGAGCCTTTCAACCTTTATTCTTTCCATCTTGGGCCTCTTCCTATTCCATTTCCTCCAACCAACATTCAGTTTTACTCGTGACACTTCCAAGTAATGATCAGAACCAACATCCGCACCTCTCATCACACGAGTGACAACAAGTAAGTGTTTCAGACGCTGATCATACACAACAAAATCTGTCACATTCTTTTGACCAAGTATATGTGTGGATATACTTGTGGTTGAAAAACGTATAAGATACACTCAAACCATTCTCAATGCAGAGTTCAATTAATCTTTCACCATTACCATTCACACAAGGTTCATTAAACTTACCCACAACATTGTTAGAAATTGCATTCTGCACACCTACTCTAGCATTGAAGTCCCCTGCTATTATAACTTTCTCTTTAGCACCAAACTGGCTCAAAACAGCTTTTAGCTCATTCCAGAAATCTTCCTTCCAATCAGAAGGTTCCGAGTCACAAGGAGCATATACTACAACAATTACTATTCTCTGAAGCTTCACTTTTCAAACGAATCCAAAGAATTCTCTCACATGCAGCTATAGTGAATCAAGCTGTTCATCTTTTCACTTAAAATCACACCTACACCAGCCTGTCCTCTCACATTATCCAATACTCCAGACCACACACTCACTGTTCCATTCACTTCTTCTATCCCAATATCCTTTTTGGTTTCACTTACACACAGCACATCCAATCTATAGTTATTCATCTCTTCTATCACCTCATTCATCTTGCCATTTATACCTCTAGTATTCCATACACCAATCTTACACTCACTCAGCTGAGATCTCTTTCTCGTACGCTGTTTAGAAAGTCCAGGTTGATTCCGTGGTGGACCACCCTTCTCAAGTGTGGCAGGTCCACCATATTCCACACTTGAGTCATTTTTAATATTTCTTTGTGTCTTTTTAATCAGGTAAGAACACCAGTGTGGGGATTAGCCCACAGCTGATAATTCCAGTTGGTCATTCAACCTAAGGATTCTGGAACAAAACCCAGTGAGTTGGGGTCTTTTCGCCAATATCACACAGAACTAGCTGGTTATTCTCCCAGGATTCACAGAGGCCTTGTTGCTGTAATGTGTGCCATTTTTCCCATGGAGCACCCCAAGGAGGCAAACCCATCTCTCACTAAGATTGCCTGTATCTACATCCATATATTCTGAATCATGGTTACTACAAGTAGGACCAACATTATTACCTGGCTCTGAAGGATTTTCTTTTTAAAAACACTCACCTCATGTCGCTATTCTTTCCCTTAACTGCAATCTACAAGAAGTACAAATTTGCACGTTTTCTTCAATTTCATAGTTTAAAGAGACCATCCAAGTTGTCACATTCTTAAATATTAACTAATTCAGTGCCCTCTTTTTTTTTTTGAAAAGGATTGCAACAGCAAATAGACCACTTTTTGCCATCCATATTTGAAAGTAAAACTTAAAACTAGTCTGATCTAAAAAAAATTGACAGCACTAACAAATAAATCAAGTTTAAAAGATAAACAATTCACCACATGAATTAATTGAGATCTACACACCCTGAGAGCTAGCTACACCACAACTGAACTACTTGGGCAAAGAAGTGGGAGAGAGCATGAATGAACATGTCACTGTAGGAAGGGATGACACACACTTGAGAATGTCTGTATTACTGTCTTTAACTGTGTCTAATTCATGATACCATAGAGATCCATCTTGAAATTTTGACTGAGCCTTCATCAGTAAATGTGTATCGATATGTGCGAATTTTTCAAAATTAAAAAAAAAAAAGTTCCGGTTTTTAAGAAATTGTAAAATAATTTTTTTTTAAAACTGGCAAAAAAAATTTTTTACTCAAAAACAACGCATGTTATATATATCAAATTAAAGACATGGAATCACCCTATAACGCTTTCTGTTTGCAACGGATGTAAAACTGTTTATTTTTCTTAGATACTACTTACTCTTTTTATCCATGCTATGTCCCACACGCTTGCTTTTTAGTTGGTTTTTTTTTTTTTTTTTTTTTTTAAACAGAATACTCAACAATCCATTAAAATAAGAGAAAGCAAATGACTGCAATGTAAGGATTTTACCCCAAACTTCGCCATGAACGGCAGTTGTCGGGGTTTAACAACACAGTCGAGGGCGGGGAAAGAGCAAAGTGACCCAGTACGAACAGTGAACATTCGGTGACACACGTCTGTCTGATGTACAACCCTTCGTAACTTTTCTTAGACAACCGACTATAGCCCCAGACCTTGAGTTACTCCCAGAGATCTACCATAATTTTCGTTGTATTATCCGCACCGGCATATGATTGGCAGACCGCAAAATTCACTTAATTTTTTTTTCCTTTGTATAATCCTCAAACTGTGACATTCAGGGGAAAAAATCACTGTATAATCTGCACATCATAGATGTTGAACCAGAAGTGGAATTTCTGACAGAAAAGTTGCTCACATAATGACCCAAATGTTCAAAGAAGTAAAAGAAAAAAACAATTTTATTAAATGAAGAAATTCATTTTTAAATGTTACTTTTTCTTATTTTTATCTCCGGACAGATAAAGGGGGTGGCATCCATAGATCACGCCGATGCAGCTCCAGCGTATTGCATTACACCTTGCCAATGACGAAAGGCTGATGCAGAACAAGTCATAGAAATACCATATGTATTCGCGTATAAGTCAAAAGTTTTTGGAGGAAATCCTGCTTTCAGAGTTCAGGGATCGGGTTATACGTGGGCCAATAAAAACTTCCATGAATTCTTTCGCAGAATTTACCGATGGATTTGTTTACATTTTAGACAGCGGCACAGTGGCTTTCCGCACGTTACTGCAAGATTATTTTTTGACCTTCTCAAAACTATCGCGCAGTGATATGATCATATCCTCTATTGTGTCTTTCACTATAAGTTTAAATTCAGCAGTGTAACTGAAATGTTTCCTTTTCAAAGACATCATAAATAGCAATGAAGAAAAATAGCAGCAACGACATTGATCGAAACGGCGAAAGACGAACTAAACAAGGCAGTGCACATGAGATCTGAAAGGAGGACGCATAGGTTCGTACAGAGATTGCAGTGCATACATTCATTGACTGGCTGGCAAAAACAGAGACGGCACAACAGTCAGAGTTGTCCTCAATGATTCAAAATGACCCCGGCCATTTCTCCCCACAACTTGCCTGATCTTTCATTACGGCGTTCCTCCCCTTTCCGTACAAACTCATGAACTGAGGAAAATTTTCCCGTAGGTGTTCCTTTTCCAATTATACCCACTCCCCTGCACAACTACGCTGCCGATTTTTTTTTTAATCAAAGGGCGGTAAATTTTTAAATTTTTTTAAAATCGGTATGTTATCCATGCGTTGGCGCATAATTTGCAGAACCTATATTTTTAACTTTCTTAGCTGATAATCGGCATTACACAACAGAAATTACGGTACTTCACGACTTCTAGCAAACAGTGGCTTTAGCTCACCGCAAGTGGAAAACTTAGCAGTGTATTTTCTCAGCTCTTTTTTATTCTCTTGCGATTTGAAAGCTGCTGCCCAGTTTTTCAGCATCTTGGTGCATTGTGGTGAAATGTGTTTTAAAAAAAAAAAAGAAACTCTAATTCAAGAGACAGCTAAAGTAACTTGTCAATATGAGGACAAAGACTGCATAGATACAGAGAAGGAGAAACAGAAGCACATAAAACACAGTGGACAAATTACGAATGCTAAATAGTAACACTCCATACTTGTATTACACATATTGGTAAACAATAATTGCAATACATTGGGTATTACATTAACGAAAATGTACTCATACGTTCAAGGTCTGTTAATGTTTCCCATTACTTCTAAATTTATTGGTATGATTAATCAAAAAAAGAAAAAGAAAATAAATCCAATGACTACCACTCCGACACTGGAATGTGATTAGGAGGCATAAAATTTTTTGTTCAGTGTAACCATCAAACTGTGTTTTCCTTACTTTAGGGTGCTGTGGAGCGTTTTGTTTCATACAAGTTCTTGAGAGTTTTGTGAGTTTCCACCTGACGTGTAATTTTTAAATAAGCAACTGAAATTAAAAAAAAAAAAAAAACAGACAAGATGACAACTGTGAGATACACTCGTTTATTTAAACACCAGATCGACCAGAAAATAATCAATAACATTTTTCCTAACTCCACACTTAGCTTTGCTGTCGTCATCTGTAATCATCAGGTATCTGACGTTAACGGAAACGCAGTATCTCTCTCCTCTACCTTGCAATAATAGGCACCAAGATATATATCCCTGATTACTTTATTTCTAAATTTGTCATTCCTTAATCATTTTCTCTTATGGCAGGCGTGGAAAACTAGACAATTTATTAATTCCTGAAATAGAACTATTTCACGTCTAAAAATTCAGTCAGATATTGCATGAGTTGCAGATATCATTAATCAATATTCCGAAAATGGTATTCAATGTCCATTGCATAATTTAGATGCGTTTAGTACTGTATGTTGGTAAGCTATATGGGGAGAAAAAAGTTTATATTAGTGCTTCTCATCATTGAATGGCTAAGAATGCCAATATATTTGACGTTCGTTGCATAATTTATATGCATAATTTTTATGAAACCTTTTTCTTCCGTATACCTTATAAGTGGTTCATATTTAGTTTTCTTGGTTGGCGAATGGCTAAGAATGTGGTGGATAGCATCCGACGATTTGGCATGAAATGCGAGCCTTTAGCAATATTTTATAGTTATATATATTTGAAATGCCTTTAAACATAACATTAATTCACCATCCTTCCTCCTTCAAGCACCACACCAAATGATAATGCACTGGTAAAATCTGACCAATGCACGCAATGGTATCTTGAGCTGCCGCTCGTCTGAAGGCCAGCATCAACTTCGGCTGCTGTTTGGCTGGCTGCATGATAAGATTCGCCGGCGTGGTTACACAGTGGCAAAATACGAGCCATGGAAAACTAGACAATTTATTAATTTCTGAAATAGAACTACTTCATGTCTAAAAATTATGTTGGATATTGCGTGAGTTGTGGATATCGTTAATCAATATTCCAAAAAATGGTATTCAACATCCATTGCATAGTTTATATGCACTAGTACTGTATATTGGTAAGCTATATCGGGAGAAAAAAATGTATATTAGTTCTTCTCATCATTGAATGGCTAAGAATGCCCATATATTTTCAACGTCTGTTGCATAATTTATATGTAACCTTTTTCTCCATATAGCTTATATGGGTAAGCTGGACAGAGAAAATAGTTCATATTAGTTTTCCTCGTCGTTGAATGGCTAAGCATATGGTGGATAGCATCCGACGATTTGGCGCGAAACGACACTTTAGTAATATTTTACAGTTATATTATTTGAAATGCCTTTAAACATAACATTAATTCACCATCCCTCCTCCTTCAAGCATCACACCAAATGATCATGCACTGGTAAAATTTGACCAATGCATGCAATGGTATCTTGCTTGATCTGCCGCTCGTCCGAAGGCCAGCATCGACTCCAACTGCTGTTTGGCTGGCTGCACAACATGATTTGCCGCCCATGGTTTCACAGTGGCAAAATACGAGCCTTGCATGATATTTAAAAATTATTTTCTCAGCGTGCACACGAAAGCCTGGGGGTGGTGGGGGGGGGGGTACTTCATTTGTTAGATTAAAATTTTCTTTAAAAACGAAAACAACTGCAACTTTCTAAGCGCTGTACTACAATGCTTTTTTACATTTCAAAAGAAGGCTCCGTCGTTGCACGCAACTCAAAAATGAAAGAAGATAGAAATTCGTGCATTGCAGCAATCGATTCCTAGGGGGAAATTACAAAGGAGTGATGATTTTAGTACTTCTTTTGATCTAAACAATGGAGAAATTTGTGTTTTTACGCGATTAAGGCCCACCATGCACCAAAATTTGAAAATGAATACGTTCAAATCTATGGGAAATTAAAAAAATGAAACTTTCGGGATTTTCATACATTGAATTCATGAAAAAAATTTGTAAGAATCGGAGATGGGGTGGTGGATAGCATCTTATGATTTGGCATGGAATTACCCCATTGACGTTTTCAACTAAACATTCGGCAATCTTTTTGGTTGCCCTGAATTTTCAATATACACAACATATGAAGATTTTCCAACTTGAACACACCAGCCTATCCCTGTATTCCACTACTTGGCACTTAAAATGGACTGCCATTAACTGATACTGCTTTTGGTACCTTATAAATATTAATTTCAGTAAATAAGATGCATCAGAAATCTTTCATTCTTTTAGAATACTCCTACAGAAAAGTAAATTTAATCAAACCTCAATTATTCAATTTCACAACCATTTTACAACAGAAAAAAATATATATATTCAATTTTCTGTCTGATTAACACACTCACGCTGGGCATCAAACACTGGTTCAATTAAATAACAAAGCAAAAAAAAAAAAAAACAAAAAAAAAAAAAACAGATAGAATGTCACAGATACCTTTGACTCGTGATTTTCCCAGAGTTGTGTGGCATGCCATCATAAGCAGCAAACTGCTATCAAATATAATAGCTGCAGCTACTAAAGTTTTGCGTACTATAGCAACATATCTACAATTATGTATCAATCAATATTTCACATGGAACAAAAAAACAACTAAATTTAAGATGAGAAAACATGGCTATTCAAATAATAACTTACCACAAATCATATCATTCACTCTAGAAGATGGAATGTTTTGGGAAACGAAACCGGCATTGACACAATAAAACACTCCATTTGGACAAGCAGCCGTACCTGCAATAGTTCAAAGACATAGTTTTAATTTTGAATGGGTCACCATTCCACCTCCACAAACATTAACGTAACACAATATTATAAAGTAACTGAATCATAAAAACAAAATAATGAAAAAAATCTCTTCTGTTCATAAATACAGCGGCTGTTCCATAAAAACAGAGTAAAATCACACAAAATGAAGAAATATAGGTGCAGCAAAATATATGTTATTCTTTCTCAAAGTATCTTCCCTCGGATGATATGCAATGGTCCCACTTTCAGTCCCCTTTTCAAAGCATGTGGCGAAGATATTTTATGGAAGTTGCTTTAGTGACCCCTGTACAGCTTGAATAACAGGGTGAATCGCACGGGGTGAGGTCAGGACTGTAGGCAGGCTGTTGCATGATTTCAATAATGCATTTTGTAAGAAACTGCTGAACACAACACACACATGCAGCAGGGTGATATCATGGTGTAGGTCCACTTGCCCACCAGTTCCGATCACTTAATCGATATGTGTCGTAGCTGACGCTCCAAGACTGGAATGCAATACTCAGCATTGACATTAATTTGTGGAGGAACGGCATGCTGGAAGACTACACCTTTATGATCAAAGAAAATTATCATCATCACCTTCCCAACTGATTTGGTTTGGTGGACTTTTTTCAGAGGAGGCGCGAGCCCATGTGCTTCCAGACACTCGTTGAGCGCTTTGCGAGGGTGTCAAAATAGTGAACCCATGTTTCATCGGCAGTTATTACTACATTTAGAAAGTTTGGATCCCTTGCATCATTTGTTTCCACTCATGACACACCTGAACTCTAGCTAACAATTGTTCTCTCGTCAGGTGACGAGGTACCCATTTGTAACACACACATGCAGCAGCAGTAATTTTTTGTGTAGAATGCATTTTTGAAATATTAGTTGATGCTGCTATGTCTTCACACGCCATTCGTCGATCTTTTTGCAGAATTGCCCAAACAGTGTTAACAATAAGCTCCGTAACAACACTTTCAGGTTGACCAGGCCTAGGAGCGAGTTCTACTGACAAACACCCTTTTGGAAATCATGGTGCCATCTAAAAATCGTTGACTCACCCCAACATTTATCCTTTGTAAGCTTTTTTCATTAAACCAACTGTTTCTGGAGCTGTTTTACCCAAATGATAGCAAAATTTTATCGCACAACGCATTTCACTTCTTAACTCTGAATCACTCACCTCCATAGTTATATGGTGAAATGCAGACTTACCTTAAACAACTGCACAATAAAAAAAACACAGAATAGTCTGCCACAGCTAATAACTGTTGCCATAGATACTTCCTTAATTCAGTTAGTCATCTGCGTGGTTATTTTCCCCCTTCGCACTGTTACCAACTAAAAAAAATTACTCTCAGTTTCTATGGAATGGCCTTTGTACATGTAACTATTTATAAATGGCAGTATGCTGTTAAATTTAAACTAAATATATATATATATGTTTCATTACCTTATATTTAAACAAAATTTCATATTATGATTATCCTGGGTCACGAGTCTCATCACAGAGACTAATGAACATCTCATATATCCTGCAACATTTCTACACCAAATGATTTAAAGCCTTAATCGTTGGGCTGTGATCATGGAGCTAGCAACCAGCTCTATAAGGCCAATTTTTGGATTGTTCCTGAAAGGTACATGGCCTATGGTTCATACACTTATTCAATTACAGAATTCCAGCATTTTCCCATAATATTTCCAGGACTTTCCCTTTTTTTTTTTTTTTTTTTTTTTTACAGGACACACGATCCAAATACTCCTACTTAAAATACAGTGAAACCCCCATGTTTGTTCAACCTGTTACCTACAGCAAACAACCCCATATAGGCTTGAGCAAACTTAATACAAAACGTAGAATTTTGAAAACAATTGCTGCACCTAATAAGGAACTTACAATAACAGATAAAAATTGAAATACAAAAAATGTCACTGAAAATGTAACCTGGCTTAATTTCCACAAAACTTTTATACATATTATGCTACACTGGTTTTGAAGAAAATTTCTTTTTTTTTTTTTTGGCATTAATTCAATTAATTATTGAAGCAAATTATACAATAAAAAAAACATAGTTACAAAATCTATAGTTAAACCATAAATGTGCCATTATTCCTGAAATGCTTTCTTATGCCACAATCAATATATAACCTGAAAGCACTGTTTTTCAGTATTCTGAAATATTTCTTACATTGGAAATTTAAAGAATAAGGAAAGATGAAGTATTTTAAACTTTTTCAAATGAACTAAGGGACTTATCTTGTAAAAAATATTCATGGGAACAAGGATTTGTGCTACATTTTATTTAGGGAAGAAATTTTCAATGTAATATATGCATATAGTGATGCTCTTTCTATATATAGGTTTTAAATTTATACTTACCAGCATACAGTGTGCAAAAAAATTCCCAAACAAAACAAAACGGAAAAACCTTAAATCCAAGGTTTTCATATTTCAATTTCCCTTTCATGGCAATTAAAGGACAGGGACTCAGTTTGCCCAATCACAAACAATTAAAATAACAAAAAAGCATTCCCAACACCATTCTTCCTTCTACAGGGTGAGGAAGGTCCAACAGAATAGTCAGAAAATATAGGTTGGGGTCACTCATTGCATGACTCCATCCCTACTTCCAAAGGCATGGCAACAAAAGACTTCTTTCCAATCCCTCAATCATTTCACCCTCCTTCTTTTGCAACCCCCTCTATCACAAGTGTCCAACAAATGGTTCACTTTTTTTCTTGTCTCGTTCACACAACTTACAATGTTAAAAAAAACATGAATTTATATTATTTTTGCATAACATAACATCCAACAATTTTAAACATGACATCTTTTAAAACAATTTTAAACATATGAAATTTTTTAAAACAATTTTAAACATCAAACAATTTTTCACATTTTAATTAATGACCAGGAAACAGAAGTGGGTTTCAGCCAAACAAAAAAAAAAAAAGTCACAGCACCACTGGGCAGTATTTCTAATGGCCATAGCTACACCATCCACTGAGTTATGACGTAAGTTAGCACATTTTTTATTTAGTTTATCTTTTGTTTCATAACACAGAATCAGATACAAGCCATTTTATGTTCTTCTGGATGTCCTTCTGAAAATAGCTGCTATTGAATATGGTGTATTAAGGTAGGATTACAATCCCTAAGTGCAGGGTCGCAGAAGATAAGAGTCTTGAGATCAACTACTTTAACACATTGACTGCCACACCAGAAAAAAAAAAAAACAATCCCTTCCGTCCGGCCACAGTGTTTTATTATGAAAATAGAATAAAAACCTTGAAAACAAAACGATCCTGTCTAATTTAATAATTTAATTGCAACAATAAGAACATCAACAAGTAAGATTTTCACAAACCAACTGCCGGGGTTTGCCCAGAGGGTCACCCATCACGTAACATTTATGTTACAGCATGGCAGCGCGAGTTGCTACACACCATCCATGGTAAAGAGACGTGCGAGTTATACAGGGTGATTCAGAACTCATGGAACAAACTTTAAGGGGTGGTAGAGCACACTGCAACAAACATTTTTTGTATAGGAATGTATGGGCGCAAGTGACGCATTGAGGTACAAACACAAGAAATAAACATGAAAGGAAACATAAATTGTGTACTTACAGCATCGTTGAAAAGTGCTTCTTTACAGCAATGTTAACAATAATTGCTCAACACTGCGTCTACCAACAGTAATACATGCTTGGCAGCGTCGACGGAGTGATTGGCGTACAGTTTCAAAGATGCCAGGTATTTCTCGCACAAATGCAGCAGCAACGGATATTTGAGCGACGAGGTCCTCAACAGAGTCAACTGGAGTCTCATAAACGGGCCTTCAGATGTCCCCATAAGAAGTAATCAAGGCTCGATAAATCGGGCGACCGGGGTGGCCAACGAACTGGTCCACCACGGCCAATCCATCGCACCCCAAAAGTGGCATCCAGGTAATTAGCGCACATTAATGCTGAAATGGGTTGGCGCCCCATCTTGCTGAAATCACAGTCCTTGTCGGACGGGCCAGTGGTACATCTTGAAGCAATTCTGCTAAAACCTCTTCCAGAAAAATACGATAATATCTACCATCGAGTCACGTTGGCAGTAGATATGGGCCAAGCAGGAAGTCGTTCACAATACCCGCCCACCCTACTGCCCTCTACCGGCAACAGTACACGCCAATCACTCCGTTGATGCTGTCACTCATGTATTACTGTTGGTGGACGCAATTTTGAGCAATTATTGTAAATACTGCCATAAAACACTTTTCAACGATGCTGTAAGTACACAATTTATGTTTCTTTTCATGTCTATTTCTTGTGTTTGTGCCTCAATGAGTCACTCGCACCCATACATTCCTATACAAAAAATGTTTGTTGCAGTGTGCTCTACCACCCCTTAAAGTTTGTCCCATGAGTTCTGAATCACCCTGTATATGCTTCATGTGGCCCCGGACTCAAAACTAGCGTGGGTTAAATACAACTCACATGGCAGTTAATGTGTTAAAAGCAGGGGGAGATCTAATCCTGTGTCTCTAACAATGGCACAAAAAAGGCCAGTTGTAGTATTATTTGGTAAATAAAGCTATGACTATACATAATGCCTTATTTTAATATCAAGATCATTTAGCTAACTGATATCTATCCATAAGTTCGTAAATGTCTGAATCAAAGTTGCTTTATTTGGCCAGTTTATCCAGACAGATAATAATTAAAAAAGTAGCTGTGTCTTACTCCAAAGTTTAGACCACTTATCAATATTACCTTCTATCTTCTAGTTGCAAGAAATGATCTGGTGTCAAGATTTGTGATCAATTTTGGGTCTGCCTTTTGCTGTGTAACTTTTCAACATACTGAACAATTTGTTCCTAGCTACTTGGTTAAAAATCTTTTTAAAATCAACAAACACTGTAAATATAAATCCTGAATCACCTCATCACTCTTAAGAAAGCTATTTGATAACCAACATACAACTCTGGCATGTTCTTACCTATCCTGGAGCAACACTGTCCTTCACCTAGCTGATTTTTCACCACTTTTCTAAGCTTGTTACTCAAACTACTTGAGTAAACCTTGCAAGGAACATTAATAAAGAAGATGACAAGGCAGTAATTACAATCCTACCTGTTTCCTTTGGCACAACGACTGACTTCTACAATTACTCAAGAACCAATCCAGTTTTCCACAGCACTTTAATGACTCAGTATTAATAAAAAATCACCAAAGTGCACCTGTCCATCTACTGTGATTAAAATCAGTTCTAGATTAACTTTGTATCCATTAATTTATACCCACAATTTCCTCTCTAGCACATGCATTCAAACTCATGCTATTAAGCTAAAATCATGTGTGCTACTGGCATTTAAACCACCCTGCTCTTAAGACAGCTCTGTAACTATACATGTTCACATATTACTATGTGCAACTTTATTCCACCTACATTAAAACATATATAAAAATACAGAAGTGATGCCTTCTTGAGTTAAAAAGTAAACTTTTTTTTTTTTTAAGTATGCACCTTGCCCTTCTTTCAAGATTCACATTCTATAGGATAGTAACACATGTAATAATGTAACAATATTTCATATGGACAGAAAAAAAAACTAATAAATAACTGTACCTAAGTATAATTAATACTGCAGAATGCAATTTGAAACCATAATTTGGTTCTACAACATTACTACTGTAGTTATGCAAAAAAAAAAAAAATGTAATACTCAATCCTTCAGCTTTGCGTGTGTGTGTGTGTGTGTTTGTGTGTGAATACAGGAACAGACTTTGAATACATATTTGATCATGATCCGTATCCAGGTATTGAAAGATTCTCCTGGGCATGTACCTTATTGGTTTGGGCAGGTAAAAAGCATGAACTAGTTGTCTGCATGGGCAACTAGATTTGGAAATAGCAAAAAGAAATTGGAATGCTGAATTTACCTAATAAAAGAGACAGTTTTTGCCTGTAGTTTTTTTAATTTCATTGCAAGCCAAGGATTTTGTATAGTCAGGGGTATATCACTTCTTGTAACTGTCTTGTGCGTGTGTGTGATGTAGGTAAGTATAGACATAGGGCCAACATGTTTTGCTCCAAATGTTATTTATAGTTGATGATAGGTATACTCAGTTGCTAAAAACGCTTGTACTTTTTTACATAAAAATATCAGAATTCTGATTATTTGCATCAAAAGATAAATTTTTCTGGACACCCAGATAATTTTTTCTGCAATTCCCAGCTGATCATATAACATTTTAGATATTTTTCAAGCCCTAATATCCATAAATCCAATTTTATATTATACTTTTCTTCCCACAGATTATATTACAAACAGAGAAAGAGAAACAGACCTGGCTCATCAGATCCATCACTGCAGTCACAATAATCATCATTTACAAACTGGAATGGAAAAGTGTTTGAACCATCAAGGCAGGTAAAATCCTGGGTGGGATCATAAAACATTTTTTCTGAAATGAAAAATTGATACATATTTTTACTAACCATGAAATTTAGGTTACTCAGTTAAACTGAACACAGTGCTTTAAATGCAATTACAAACTATTCAGTAACACTAAATTAATAAAAATTGATGAGTTAACCCCAAGTGAACAATTACAGTATACATATGCACTGCATTATTTTTGACACACTCAGGATTGTTTTATAATTTAGGTCAACGTGATGTAGCAAAACATGCAAACAAGCAAGCAACGAAGCTGTCCTCTTGTTAAGGGTCATTCCACGCCAAATCACCTGGTTTTAATGTTCAACCGTGCTGTCACATCACAGACTTTTTTCAAAAAAATTTTATAAATAAATTAATTTTTTTAGAATTTTTTTATAACCTCAAATTAATTTTTTCCGATTTTTTGATTCAAAATTGGACTTGGGAGAAATTTTTGAAATTTTCAATTTTCACACGATTTAGGCCTTTTCACTTTCTTCGTCACTTAAGAAAACTCTTCCTGTTTCACTTATTTTTTAACAGATTAGGCTTATTTTGGTGTCAAATTAAAGCTATCTATTTGCTCTATCAAAATAAGGTATAAAAGTGGTACTAATTGCTAGAAAAAACAAGAAAGATGACACCGAATTTTTGGGTGTAATAAGCACGTCTTTTGAATCCGTTCTGACGCAAATAAAATTTATCAAAGCTATTCAAAGGCAATGGAACCGGTATGTAAAACAATAGTATCTGACGGAAGAAAGAAGTTTTTCAATCGGGTCTTTAATCCCTCAGATATTGGTGTAAACGGAATCTTGAGCTTACGAACTCTTAGAAACAAAGTTATTGACAAAAATAAGATTGACTTTACGTCCCCTGGTGGGAAAACCATGCATTATTTTTGGAAGAAAGTATTCTCAAAAGGTTTATCCATATGAACGGTATCGGTCCAAGAAAAAAAAAAAAATTAATCGAGTTTTCAGGAGCCCAGATTTTGCTACAAATACATCAGAAGCAGAAAGTAACACTTATGACCTCTGGTGGCCAAACCATTCTTTACAAAGCATTAGAAATTATGTGAACAATATTTTCCATCAGGTCTTGCATGCGATACAGGAAGAATTTTTCAAATCGGAGTTTTAGGAGCAGAAATAATGCAGCAAATGCAATTTACCTTTATGCGCCCTAGTGGAAAGTCTTAAATGATTTGTAACATGAAAATTTTGAATTTATAGGGAAAACATTTCGCATCGGAAACACTATCCAACAAAGAAGGAATTTTTGAAATTGGACTTTTAGAAGTAGAGATATTGACAAAAATAAGATATACATCTATGCCCCCTGGCGTAGAAACCATGCATTACTTCTAGAAGAAAGTGTTCCTAAAGGTTTATCAACATGAGCAGCATCGGTCAACAAAAGACTTTTTTTTTTTCAATCGAGATTTTAGAAGCTCATATTTTGCTGCAAATACATCAGAAGCGGAAATTAAGACTTACGCCACCTGGTGGCCACACCATTTTTTTTTTTACAAAAATTAGAAATTATGTGCAAACGATTTCCCATCAGGAGCTGTATCCAGTGCCGAAGGAATTTTTCAAATCGGAGGTTTAGAAGCAGAGAAATAGTGGGAAACACAATTTACCTTTACGCCCCCTAGCGGAAAGTCTATGAATTACTTGAAAATTTTGAATTTATAGGAAAAACATGTCACAACTAGAAACACTATCCAACAAAGAAGGAGTTTTTAAAATCGGACTCCTAGAAGTCGAGATATTGACAAAAATAAGATATACGTCTACGCCCCCTGGCGCAGAAACCATGCACTATTTTAAGAAGAAAATGTTTCTAAAAGGTTTGTCGACACGAGTAATATCGGTCTACAAACGACGTTTTTTTCAATCGAGAATTTAGAAGCTCATTTTGCTGCAAATA
Organism: Macrothele yani; assembly: GCA_039090855.1. Taxonomy (NCBI): domain Eukaryota; kingdom Metazoa; phylum Arthropoda; class Arachnida; order Araneae; family Macrothelidae; genus Macrothele; species Macrothele yani. The sequence goes on from CM077023.1 coordinate 135,562,128, forward strand.
CATCAGAAGCGGAAATTAAGGTTTACGCACCTGGTGGCCAAACCATTTTTTTACAAAAATTAGAAATTATGTGCAAACAATTTCCCACCAGGAGCTCTATCCGGTGCAGAAAGAGTTTTTCAAATGGGAGATTTAGAAGCAGAGATATAGGGCGAAACGCAATTTACATTTACGCCCCTAGCGGAAAGTCTATGAACTACTAGAAATATTGAAATTATATGAAAAACATGTCACACGGAAAACACTATCCAACAAAGAAAGAATTTTTCAAATCAGACTTTTAGAAGTAGAGATATTGAAAAAAAATAAGATATACATCTACGCTCCCTGGCGGAGAAACTGTGGGTTATTTTAGGAAGAAAATATTCCGAAAAGGTTTATCGATGTGAGTGGCAGCAGTCCACGAAAGAATTTTTTCAATCAATATTTTAGAAGCTCAAATTTTATGGCAAATACATCAGAAGCAAAAATTAACACTTACGCCCCTGGTGGCAAAAGTATTCTTTACCGAAAATTCGAAATTATATGCAAAAGATTTTCCATTAGGAGATCTATCCGCTGAAAAAAATATTTTTAAAATCGGAGTTTTAGGAGAAGAGTAATCTGAAAAAATGAAATTTACTTTTACGCCCCCTAGCGGAAAATCTATGCTTAATTTGAAAAGGAAACTATATCTAAAACACTCTTCGACATAAATGGAATCGAAAGATAAAAGAATATTTTCAATCGGATGTTTAGAAGCAAATATGTGGATTAAAAGGTAATTTTGAATTCGACATCATCTGCATTTACGCCCCCTAGCGGCAAAATTGTACATCGTAAAAAAAAAAAAAACGAAATAAAGAATCATCATTCGCATATTTCAAGCTTCCGAATGCAAAAAGAATTTTTCAAATCGGACTAATAGTTGCAGAGATACCGTGGGGACGGACAAACCGATAACAGAAGCACGATCTTTTTTTACAAAAGATGTGCTAAAAATGTCACTGAGCTTTCAAAGTGGATTTTAATGACTTTGTACCTTGGTACGTTCGGTAAACCATAGATAGCTTGCAAACCACAACTAACACAAGTATCACATTTTTTTTATAGAATGAGCTATCCACATACTTTTTATGATTTAAAAATAAAAAGGGTGTTTTTTGTTGCTATCAAATAAAATATTAATTTGTTTTGTGAAAATTTTACTTCAAAATCAACGTTTTGGAACAGGTTAAAAGGTCCCTTATTGAACCTCAAACAAACACACATTTGTTAGAATAGTTAAAATAGTACCCTCTTATGTTCTTATGTTACAATGTCATCTAACATTATTTTCACATTATTGCACTGTAGCTTACCTCTGTAATGAAAGGTCACATCATACTTTTTGCTAATTTCCGCATTTGTTTGGGAACCTTTTCGTCTATGACATATGTCCTTCCTGATACAGATGATGATGAAGGAACAGGAACTTCTCAAAGTATATTTTCATTGGGCACCCAGCAGCAGTCATTTTTAGTTAGCCAAAAATTTGTCGGTGAAGGACCAGACGAATGCATGAATTGAACTTTAGCATCCCTTTCCTTTTCACAGGTATCGAGTATCGTAGTATCCACCATTTTGTGTCATAGATAACTGCATAGTATTTTTCAGGAATAATATTAACCAGTTCTTTAGTTTTATCACCAACAGTGGCTTTAAAATATTTTTCTGAAGCGGAAACTCTTCACCAGAAAGGTTCTTTTGTCCAATGGTTTGAAGAAATTTTTCTCTCTGGTACCTACTATTGATAATGAGTTATTATACAGTCTCTTAAGAAAGTCTTCATTTGCATCCACGTCAGCTGACTGTGTAAAAAACACATGAATCCCCTTTATGTTTTGGGAAGCAAATTGAAATAAGTCTTCTGCATTCAAAATGTGTCCCACAACAGTTCTCTGAAGATTTGCTCAAGACGTTTTATTGTTCCCCCTACTTCATCGCATGCATTTTTTTACCATGACTAGTGGCAAAGAAATGCACTAAGCTGTGATGCCATAGTCCTCTTTATGGTAACATAAATTAATAAAAAAAAATGTAATTCTTGTATTGTGCTGAACTACCATCACTAAAATATATCACATTTGTTGTATGTGGGTGTTCTTGTTTCACATATTGCAAAAGCAACTTCTGGAATGTGAAAAAAGTTGTAGTGTCATGTTTCAGGCAGTCACTAATAAAGCATATGGGCTTGGACTTCAGCTGGCAGTCACATTTGTAGTGAATTCCAAATGGGTGAACTGTAACCTGCATATGATGCCAGTGAAAACCTTGAGCAGCATCTACTTGCAGAATGCATGTGTAATTTTCTGCAAAGTCTGCTAAAATTATGTGATGTTTATCATCTAAATCTGCTTTCATTTGCTTTAAGCATTGACTCTGATTTGGCTATAAAATGTTTTGTTAACTGCACTAATTTTTGCAACCAGGAAATCAACAAAATCATCAACTGGTTTTACTAAAGTTTCAAGAGATGATCGGTCAGTTTGAAATCACTGTTTAAAAACAATTGTTTCTTTAGTTTCAAGGTATTCTAACCCCATAAGAAAATCTCGAAGTGTAGATTCATCGGGACATTCAGAACAACGATGAAGCACGTATTCCTCTGATTCCAGGTTACACACTAATTTTAGGCGTTCTTGATATGACAAGCTTAAATGTATACTACTCATCATAAGCTTAACATTTTGGTGGTAGGTACATACACACACTAAATGAATACTATGACTACTTACAGTTACACACCCTTTAGGATGCAATTCACAAAACTTAGTGAAACCAATTTTTGCTTTGGGATTTTGTTGCTTGAATAATAAATAGACATCTTTTAAATTGAGCAGTATTAGTCTCTTTGTTCTCAATTCTCTTTTACCATGTTCTGTTGGTATAGAAACAGTCTTTTTTATTCACTGAAAATCTACGGATGTAATAAAAATCCCTTACTTTCTGTACAACTTCAGCACTTAGAGTACAGCCTTTCCTTTTGTCAACTTTATCTAAAACTAAAACACCTTCTTCGTTTAATATCTTTCAAGCCTTTTTTACTATGTACTCGGTGGTTTCAAAAAACCTGATTGTTTGTGGGATGCTCCACGACTCAGGAACAAGATTCAATATCTTAATTTGTTCATCTATTTTACTACTTTTAAATTTGTTTTTCAATTTACACATTAGGCTACTACAATCACTGCACTTCTGTTTGTTTCTTAGCTCACTTTTATTTCTTCCTGATGAAGATTGAACATTTAAAGTTTTGCTTGCCATGTCTTGGAAACTACTTGCATCTCCCTGAGCTTTGTTTTTCAGATAAACTACTCTTCATTAAGTTTTCGTTTTGTAACTTTATTGGGAGAACATTGAATCAATTCACAGCTTTCATTTAGCTTCTCAATGACTTCACACGAGTGGAATCATCTGGTTCATAATCACTGCCTGAAAGATGGCTTTCTTGGACATTGTCTGGAGAACAGTTTGAAAATACCATTTTTCTACAAGATATACACAGTTTTGTACCTGGTATAAGTTCACACATTGTTGAAATTTTCTTGAAAATGGAAGGGAAATAGTTCTAAGGCTTTTATAGGTGTTCTTTTTGTGTCTTTTAAAAGGATCACAACATACCCTTTGTTGATCAGCAAATGTTGAAAGAAAATAATGCAGATGATGGTTGCATATGTTTTCAAAATTCACATATTAAACTATTAAGGTGGACGTCAAGTGAAAATCCGCCACTGTATTTTCAATGGGAAAATTTTATTACATAAGTTCTCATACAAGAAATGCTTCCTTGACTTGTGAAAATTCGCATACATATGAAGAAGGCACTAAACTATAGCTGGTGGCAATCAAATTTGAGAAAAAAACTATAGGAAATATTTTAAAATTAAATTTCCTTGAGATAGAGTAGTGTAGCCTATTGTTACTAGGTGGCGTTCTAGGTACGTCAAGTACTGAAAATGTGGCATATCCTTGACTTTTCCCTTGAATATTAAAAGTTTTCACACAAATTATAATAACTGAGCGGTTGTAGACTTTAGTTTAGGATGTCAGTAATTACTTAAATCACTTACATTACAGTGTATTGGCTTTTCTACCCTCAAACTTATGTAAAACAGAAATCACAGGCTGGTACTCTAAGATGCTGACCGAAGCTTTTACGAATCATTGCTACCTCCCCCGCAAAGCAGGGGATGGGATTTCCCCCTCAGCGAAGGGGATCGACTGACGGCATCAGGTTTCTGTAGTATTTGGGGAAAGAGTAATTACGTGTGAAACCTATTGTGCTGACCCTTCTTCACGAATAATGTTTCAAAACAGAACCAACGTTAATCGGTACGGAGAAGGGCTATTGGGACGAGGAATGAATGTTTGGTCGCGACAGAACAAACGAATCTACATTAATTTTTCGTTTATTATTTTTTCCATGAAAAAAATGTAATTGTGAAAAATGAAAAGAAAAACAATTATCAAAAAATGATGAATAGTAAAAGTAAGACACAGTGGCTCACGGAGGATTTCTTTATGGGGTGGCCCAAAATATTGAAGATGCAAATAAAAAAATATCCCGAAGAAAACATCTGCCAAAATATTGCAAAGCGATAAAAATATATACCCCATACTAAAGGGCACTTCTTATTATTCGTAAAATATATATTTAAAAATATGTACCAATATATTTTTAAAAAAGCAGCCAGAGAACGAAGAACCAAGTGATACCTAATGGAGAGGGACCCGGAAACCTTGTCCACCCACACTGAATAGGTCACTGGTAAAACAAATGTATGATATAAAATTTTGGTACTTTATTTTTTTAAGAAACTTACATGTATTCTAGTGTCCAAATAACAAAAGCTAGATATGAGCTCACAAATAGCAGCAACAGTCTTCGTTTCGGAATTTGTAATTTCAACTTAAAACTTTTTAAATTCGTTTTTCATCATGTTTCATTTCTTGTCTAGGATAAATCAATCTTTTTTTTTTTTAATTTGAGAAAATAACCCGTAAACCATAAAAAATGTTTTATGCATTTGTTGTAAATAAGTACACGATATTTACACACAAGACATGGAAAAACATAAGGTTTATCCAGAAATGAGAACTGACCAAAAGCGTAACAGTATGAAAGAACACAAAAATCATCCAGAGAACGTCAATATTGTCCTTAGTAACTTTCCCCTGTCTTGTATCAAAAATATTTGGCAGAATGGGATCAGGCAAAATAGGAAGACGATTTTAGACTGAAATTTCGTTTTCACGTCCACTAATGACCCATCCCCCTCCCCTTCCCTTAATATCTGGCAATATAGGATTCGGCAAAATGTTCTTACACAAAATAGGAAGTAAAATTGCTACTGAAATTTCATAACTCGTTTTACAGCCGCTAATGATTTTCATTTGGCAATATGGGATTAGGAAAATGAATAGCGGTTTTCATATGTGTCTTCTTCATACGCAGGAAATGTTTGCCATGGAATCTAACTGTGATAAAAAAAATTTCATTTTCTTTTTTCCTTTCTTCAGTTTTTTTTTCCTCTCTCTCTCAGCGTGTTATTATCATGTAGGCAAAATGGAACCGCATGCAAATAAATAAGTAAATAAATAAAAATCCGATAATCCTCGCACGTATGGCCTCGAGTTACGTGAGTTGAACTGACAGAAACTAACTGCACATGAATAAATATATATAATTTTTATCAACATTAAGAAATATATTTTTACCAACCCCCTCCCTCCCAACTCCCCCCCCTCAACTTTATGCACACACAATACCACCGTCTCATCCACTCCCAGTCCTACCTCAAGCCATAAAATCCTGGAAATATAGTCCCAGTCAACTAACCTTCATGGAAGGTACAGAACAACTACCTACTCTTCGGAAAACGGTGACGAGCATTTAGGACGAAAAGCAACATAATCATTGCTCAGAATCCATTTTTGTCTGTGTGAAAATTGATATTTAAAATTTTTTAAATGGCAGAGCATTTCAGTAATAGATTTGATACAAGAAGTTAATCAATATCCTTGCACTTTTGGCAGCTTAGTCCATCTGGCAAGTTTACGCAACTTGGAGACGGGTGGGGGTGGGCAGTGGAAGGTACAGAAATCTGCCAACATTCGCTAAACACAGGCAATAAACTGACAATCGGACAAATGTGTGGGGGTAAGCAACCGTGGGGAAAATGATTCTTCCAAGTTAGGACCCTACCTCACCCCGATTCTGTTCTATCTCCACTGTTCTTTCGTAAGATAGGAAGATGCAATTATCTACGTTTAGGTCATCAAGTCGTAAATGGGGGAAGGGGTCATCACTGGAGAAATGTTCACCGCAAGGAACACAGCGGGATTGGAGTATGATGCAAATTCATACCACAGGCTAGCTTGCTCTTAACAGTCCCCTTAGTTTGACTTGGAGTCAGTCAGTGAAGTTTTCCTAGGCATGTGTTCTCCGCATTTGTTGTTTTTCTGCCTGTTGTTATCTCACCTGTTGTTCTTCCTCGTGTTTCAATAGTTGTAGATGATTGTAGATTCTTTTGCATTTGGAAGTGATTTTGTATGTTCTGCCTAAAAAATGGGGAACATCTCATAATTTAATAAAGTCTTTACGTGTAAAATGAAAACACATGAAAGCTATAATTAAGAACAATGATTATTTCAAATTGCTGACTGCAGCAATTTGAAATAATCATCCATATGACCGTCGACGTGGGCGCGTCATATGGAGGGCAGCTGGCCAGTAGACTGTCCTTATTTTATTTTGCTTTAGCTTTTTCATATAAATATATATATTATGTTTATATGATAATAATCTGAAAAATAGTGTTTCATAAAATACATATTATTTGCCCTTTTTTCTTTGTGAATTAATCGCGGTTTGTTTCATCCGTATTATTACATAAAAGTGTATTCCTAATTGCAATATTTTATAGCAGTTCTCATGCTCTGTCGTTCTTCTAAGCCAGTATATTTAGCCTTTCTATTTTTGAAGTCTGTATCTTTGTGCCTCTTCCTGGACCTGAGACAACACTACTCGCCTTGAGGCTACAGTCATGAAAATGTCTCCAAAGTACGATTGTCACTCGCTTCTTGACCAACCCCTTGTTTTGCAAAGCAGGAGACGCCAGGAGCATGACTGAAACAACCCTAGGCGTTCTCCCCGTTACCCTACCACTATAGCACAGTATCATTTTCAAAATGACTGCATCCGCAATTGAAACTAATTACACCATAAAAGGAAGGACGGTATGACCGCTACGATGGGAATATTTGTTTTCAGAGTGAATATTTGTCTTCCTAGGACCGAGTAGGAAATCAGCATGTTTGGTTGGTACAGCATGTGATTTAGCAATTCTCATTTTACCCGTATAAGGTGAAGAGACTGAGTACAGGAAAAATACTCTATACATTTAGAGGAAAAAAAGAAAATTAGGATTTCAGTGGGAAAGGAAATAGGTTTTTTTTTTTTTAATTTCATTTTCGAAGGATTTTGAATTATTTGTTTTAATGTAATTGCTAATGAAATCCCGATTGCTAATATAATAAGAAGAGAAACTAAATAAAAATGCGTACACTAGAAAATTCAGGTAACTCCTCAATCCCTGTTTTTCTTTAGATACCTTTGTACATACAGTGCTATCTTAATGGGTTGGTTTCGAGCCTCACATTAATCAAGTGACTCCAACTTAATGTTTTAATCGAAAGGAAAAAAGAAATTTCCTGAGAACTTTAAAGTGTAAAATCAACATTTGGGAATTTTCCGTTTGACCCCCCCCCCCACACACACACACCGGCTGTGTGAAGGAAACATACCCCGTCATCATTGCTGATATACATTCCTCAGTCGGTTTTCAATATTTAATTTTTCTGTTGCCTGTTCTGAAAGTTCCTGGAAGTATTCCCATAGGAAGCATTTTTTCCTGATGTGTATTCTTACAGGATTCTCCCTCGAAATACAAACTCGCAATTCGTGCGGGTTTTCATTGAATTTTTGGAAGATAATGCTATCACTATGTGGACTGCGTGCTTCAAGAAAAGTGTGTGGGGGTGGGGGTATGGCATGTGTGTAACAAAACATCTTAATTTCATCTAAAGGCGGCTAGACCTCCACCTTGCCCACGCATGAACAATATCATGGGCCGGCCCTGACTGCAGGGCAATAGGTCTGTAAAGAATCTGCTAGCAAGCTGTTGCTAAGAGAAGAGTGTTGGGTTTCCAAATGATGCCTCTGTTTTGTAAACTGTAGTCTGGTAGAGTGTACGAATTGCTGCAGCATGCACGCTAGATGTCTGTACTTATTTCCGATCAACATGTGCGGACGTCCGGAACTGTATCTGCACTGCTGTCCAGATACATGTGCGGACGTCCGGAACTGTATCTGCACTGCTGTCCAGATAGCAGAGTGCAACGCTATGCACGCTGCTGGGTTGGCGTAACCTCAGGGTACTGCATCCCAGCTTTACAGATATTGATTATTCATATTTTCTCAGAGTTCAGTAATTTTCCATATGGATTGCCATTTCCTTCCCCGGGCATATAGAGAAGTTCGGACATTGTGATCGACCTCTATACTCTTACTTTTTATATTATGTCCGCTATGATGAACCGAAATAACTAATTCTACGTGAATACTTTTCATTTACAGGCTACAACTCAGAAAAGAAATAAATTTTGTACTAGTACAAATATGTGTATATAATGGTTGTTTGGAGTAACAAATAAACTTATTAATAATCTTCCGCTTTGGAAAAAAAGCATCACTCTTTTAGGCTGCAACCGTACTATTGTAATATCGTAAATATTAACTTTGAGTGCATTAGACATATTTATCATACTCTAAAATTTGTATTCAAAGGAAAATTTGTGTATATAAAAATGTTGAAAAGCTGTTATGCGCTAAATAAAATTTTCACCAATGCATAATAACATAATACTATTTACAAGCTGCGTGTATGAATTTATTCGTACTCGTGGATTATCAGTCGAAAAACATTCGCTTCCCAACACAGAAAATATCCTCGAAACTCAATTTCTATCCTTGGTACAAAAATGTTATTTGAAAAACCATTGCATTTTGGAATATAACCTAGCAAACAACTCTTCACTTATTTTGCGAGCAAGTGTTTTTCAGAAATATTATTTATTGAAAACTACGTTACATCACGGACAGGTTTTTTATTCTACTAATGTATATATAATCTTTTTATAAAACCATTTATTCTTTGCAGGGAAATATTAGCGATTCCTTAATTTTTTCTTCTGTAATTTTTGCAACATCCGTAGATGCTGATACAAATTTGCAAAATACCGCTAGCGGACGAAATCGGTCCCTGCCGCCCCTGTGGCGCAGTGGTCTAAGGCGCTGGCCTCTGATCATTCGTCCGTAAGGGGTCCGGGTTCGAATCCCGGTGAGGCATGGATGTTGTGTTTGTCTTACGGCACTGGCTCTCTCCCTTCCCTGGAACCAGTGACCCTAAATTAGGGACGGGCGACTGCTTATAGCCCATTGAGTTGCTCACGGTGGTCGCTAAACCTCCAATCAAAAAAAAAAAAAAAAAAAAAGAAATCGGTCCCAACTAATGTAACGGAAGAAAAATGCACCGATATATTCGACCATCAGGCTCTCTGTACGAAACTAATAAATGTTAACATTATGAACTTTGTAATTATGTGCTTGGTTTATTCCTCTGTAGTACTGGAGAAATACGGATTAATGTGGGCCAGTACTATGCCCATAGCACAGATGCTTTATATTTCAAGTCATGTGTAATTTCTTGATTGCTAGAGCAAACGGAGCACAACATCCTATATCCTAAAGAGAATTCACCCTCTACACAAGAGACATAATAGCCATAAAAGGACAAGAAATTCAAACTAGGTTGAAGAAAATGGTTTATTGGCAAGGCACCTGCTGATGTCTTTTGGATGACATTCATATGGCTATCAGGCTTTACTGGTAAGAAAGTGCACGTATAAAACAGTGAAACTGCAAAAGGATAGAGTAAAAATGAATATATAACTTTAAAAATAGTGAAAAAAGATAAAATAGTAAAGTAAATTTCCTCCTTCACCGTTATCTGTTAAAATTTGAATTATTTATCAGTTCTCCTGAGCTGTCATATATCACAAATTTTCGGATCATTTGTATTAGCAGAAAAAAAAAAGGCTTGCGTTTTACTTGCCTAAAACGACGTTGTAAAGGAAATGTTGTACTGAGCTTCCCCTTGAAAAACATGGGGTGTGAGGAAGGAGGATAGGGAGCTGTAAACTGATCCTGCATCTGATAAGGGAAAGTGGTCATAACACTAAGACCCCCACAAGAAGGGGGTAGAAATAACCGTGTGATTTTCAGCGCCATCTATGAACAGAAGCTTTACGTTTGACATGCCTTTATATCCAACTTAAAGAAAACTGCTACATTCTCCCAAGTCCAATTTTGGATAAAAAAAAATCTGGAAAAATTAATTTGAGGTTATCTCATAGATACCTATTCATAAAAATGTTTTGAAAAAAATCTGTGACATGACAGCACATGGCACCAGGTGACTTGGCGTGGAATGACCCTTAGAAAAAAGTATACCACTATAAAGGTATTACAACTTCACTATTTCTTCAGAAACGGATATTTCTTTAAGTATGCACGTACGAGCAAAACTTTTTTCCAAGGCACTGGCACAGTTGTTGAACTACTGTGTTTTTCCTAGACTACACTTTACATAAAACAGATTACCTAAAATCAGTCACCATACCTTGACAGTTTCACTGCGAACAAACAAGTATGTGCTGACTCTGCACCTGGTCCATTCCATGCTGATTCAACATACAACTAAATCTTGAAATCTGTGATTTTAACAAAAATAGCAAAAAAGTACTCTTTAAGAAGTAAATGAGAACACATTTTTTTTTAAAGTACCTTCTGGACTGTTTCAAAAACTAAAAGAATCAAAGTTTTCAATTTCTTTATTTTTCAAACACTCACAACTTAACTTTCATATCTCGGGATATAACTATGTTACTAAACTGATTATAGAGTCAACAGAATGTCATTATATAAGCTTTAATATGGTACACAACTTGTCATAGAATTTCCTTCCAAAATTAAAAATTCTAAATAGCAACATTTTAAAAATCTTCAAAAAATGATGTGATAAACTTCTTAATATATAATAAATTTTTTGCAAGTGGAATCTAAAATTTTCAAAGTTAAAAAGAATAAAAAGTTTTGTTAACAAGTCTTATGTATTATCACTAAAAGGATGGTTGGGCTCATTCATTTTATATTAAGTCTAAATGCACTCTTTATTCTAGTAAATAAATTTGTTTTCAAATTGTTAAAAAAAGTTTATTATTTATAGAATCTTGGAAATTTTTTTAACAATTTTTAAGGATTTTCATTTTTATCAAAAGTATTCTGTCTCTTAAATCAGAAGAATTTTTAAATAATTATAAAAAGAACGAAATATTGGAGAGGTGGCATCAGCTAAATCTACTTCCACAGAGCCTGAAGTTCCAATGAAAAAAGACAAAATTCATCCCATCATTGTGAAAACAAGTTATGATGCTGCTGAGAAATTAGATTTTTAATAGCACAGTATTTTCATGCACATGATATAGAATGTTCTGCAATATTGAATTAAATATTTCATGATTTAGTCTCAGCATTGCAATCTGGCTACTGCCTTTCCAGCAGAAAGGCTTTGGCTGGATTACTGATGAGGTTCCCTTAGAAGTTGAAGATACGATAAATGGAAAACCTACATAGAAGAATGCAACATTAATTGAAGATGGGTTGAAGTAATATCATAATGATCTAGTTATAGCAACATGCATTCATGTTACAGGTAAAGCTTACTTTCTTGATGCTGCTGAGTGGTGCTGTTACATAGAATACTATCACATGTAATATAGTTTAGAAGGCAAGGAACAAGTGCTGTTGTTAAGTCAAAGCAGTTGTGACTGACAATGCAAAAGTTATGAGACAACCAGACAACTGCGGCACAGTGAAAATGAACAAAACTTGATGGTTTATGGATGCTCCTCATATTCGCTAAGCTTGCTTGGACAAGCTCTTACACTTGAAACAGGTATCAAACAAGTGGTGAAAGCCCAGAAGTGTTTCAGAAACACCTACCTACCTGCAGGATGTCTTAAAGAGTTCTCACAATCTGTCAAGCCTCAACTGGAACATTATATATTTACACATATCATTTTTTCAAAGTAGGGTGAAAAACCATCAACATGAAATTGACACAGAAATCCCTTATCTTATTGTAAACTGCAATATTTAATTACAATTTATATAAAACAACAAATTTTTGTCATTGGAACTTAAACAAACAATAGCTATTGGATTACACAAGTGCTTCAAAAAAGAAATACAGTTACAAAGCTCACTTCAATCACATACTGATTCTGGCAAAGAAGAATGGAGCAAGTCCTGAAGTCACTTCATTATTTAGCTCTTATATTTTACATCCAAAATATATGAGTGAAGGTTGAGAAATAGTCAATATAGAATTGATAAATAGTCAACAGTCAAAGAATCAGCTATCATATGGGCTCTAGAAAAGGTCTGACTCGGCTCGATTTCGACCGGTAGTTAGTAGCAAATTGCTAGCAAGCAAATGCATTTTTTGCTAGTGATAAAAAGTGGTTCTAGCAAAAGTTGTTAGTGGAAAAATTTTGAATGTTTTAGTGTGAACTGTAAAGTGCCACTGCATTGCATGTGTGGACTATTTTAGACACACACAAAAAAGAACAACTGCTTTCTGAAAACGAATGTTTCTTAAAAAGTACAAACATTATGAAAACATTTTGGCACTAGTAGGAATATCCAGTATATTTCCTTCGTCTACTTCTGCATGTGAGGTTGGGTTCAGTTTCATGAAGAGAATCCAGGGTGATTGGAGGGGCAGTTTAAACTCGCAAACATTTAATGCTTTCATGAGTATTGAGGTTGAAGTTCCGTCCGAAGACAAGTTTGACCTAAAACTAGTTGTTTTAAAGTGGTATGATGAAAATACCCAAAACCCAGATCTTAAACCATAAAGAAAATAACTTTTAAGATTTTGAATAATGTTCTTGAATTTTGTGAATGAAATTAAATTTAAAAAATGTTTTTTTAAATACTTGCATTCAAATTAAGTTGTTAGAATTAATCTGTGAGGTTATGAAAAGGTGAGTTATATCTAAATATTTGTAATCTTTTCAGCATTACAATGTGACAGTTACAGTGGTCAAATCAAAATTTGCCGTGGTTGACAATGGAGTGGTGACATGTTAAAGTTTCTTTTGTATAATGTTAATAAACTTTCGCTAGTAGATAATGCAATTTGCTAGTAAAAAGTAAGGCCACTAGCAAATGTTGCTACTGCTAAATAAAAATGAAATCAAGGCTTGGTCTGACTGTTTGCCACTTCTAATTGCATATGAAGCTAAGGAAGCACCATTTCCATCTTCCTATTTTAATGCCAGTGCAAAATCCATTAATGCTGTGACATGCTGGAAAGGTATTTCTAAATGTTAAAGCTTTAATGATGTTCTAAATTTGTCAAACTTGCAGTGCTTCTTTTCTGATGCCCTGCTTCTTTCCAAAAATGTGCTAAGTTGGTAATATGTTCACATGCTGTGAGGTAGTCATATAAGCCAGATAATTAAAAAACAAAACAAAACAAAAACTGGTGTAACAGCACTGTAATTTTAGGTTGTTACAGTAATTGCTCAGAATTAAAAGAAAATTGAAAAATTGAGCACGGTTCCCATTTCTTATTCTGTTAATTTTACATAATTCATACACTGCTGGCCACCCAAAATGCAACACCAAGAAGGACACCAGATAGCAAAGCCAGATTTACTGGACACACAACAACAGATACAAAGATGAAACCATTGAGCTTACAGGTCCGTGCTACTTGCGAAACACAACACGCAGACACCAATAGTTCGTGTGGCCCACATGGCTGGCAATAACGGCCCCTACACACCGCGGCATCGAACGAAAGAGGCTTTGGATGTGGGCTTGGTGTATGTCGGTCCAGGCTGCTTCCACACGTTGCCACAGTTCATCAGGTGCTTGTCGGGCCACTTGGTTGCCGATCAGCGACCAGACGTATTCGATGGGCGACATATCGGGAGAACAGGCGGGCCACGGCAGCAGTGGCACCTGGTGGGCCGTGAAGAATTGTTGCACGATGCGTGCCACGTGCGGGCACGCATTGTCCTGTTGAAACGTGGAGGCCGGCAGGTCCTGCAGGTAAGGGAGGACTAAAGGCTCCAAAACGTCGGAGATGTAGCAGTGGCTGTTGAGTGTACCGGCAAGTCGTGCCAGAGGGGTGCAGGTGTCATATCCGATTGTGCCCTAAACCATAACGCCAGGCGACGAACCGGTATGGCGATGCATAATGCAGGCGTCATGCAGTCTCTCGCCGCGGTGCCGCCACACGCGAATCCGACCATCGTGGTGTTGCAGGCAGAAGCGGGATTCGTCGGAGAAGACAATGTCATGCCATTACATAGTCCAGGTGCGGCGTTCAATGGCCCACTGCTCCCGCACTCGCCGGTGGTGTAACGTCAATGGTAATCAGAGCAATGGGCGCCGTGCGACAAGTCCCCGCTCCTGCAGACGACATCGAACGGTATGTGCTGACACAGGTTGTTGCGCAACACACCCTAATTCCTGCGCTAACGTTTGTGATGTGGCGGTGTGAGCCGTCAATGCCCGTCGCACAACATGCCGGTCCTTTCGTTTGGTGGTGTGCCGCAGCTGCGGCAATCGCTCACGTCGATCCGTCCGTTCCTCCTGCACCCACCGAATCCATACTCGCCTCACTGTGGCTGGATGTCGTCCCACACCAGCGGCAATGTCTCGGTACGATAAACCGCTGTCGCGATAAGCCACTATTCGTCCTCTGTGGAACTCCGAAACGTGCTGGAATGACTGCCGTATTCTGCGACGAGGCATCAAAAAGCTTCCCACGCACAGGTCCGGCAGCACAACACACTTCCACTACTTACACCCCGCCTTCTATGCACCCTTCTTATAGTGCTTCTCGGTGGTGTGCCGGGCGCACATGATTTGCATATGCCCTGCAATGCTAATCGTTTGCATGTCCTCTCGCGGGCAACACATGCTGCGAATTTCAGGCTAATCGGATGCTTCCTTCTTGGTATTGCATTTTGGGTGGCCAGCAGTGTATTTGAAAATATCAGTACACTCTGGCTAGCTTAGAATAGTTGGTGAGTAGCTTTTTTTTTTTAGTTCCCTGTGCTTTATTTTCATAAATATTTCGACAAAGTAACAGCATAGACCTGAATATTGTTGTTAGATTTCTATAAATAGTAAAATATTCTTTTTCATAAAGTAAGCCATAGTTCAAAAGCACTATACTTTTCACACTTCAGCCCAGTTTTTGACATCAAAACGTCAACCCTGGATTTTACTAATGCACTTCTGCTGACATGACTGGTATAAACTTTACCTTGGCTTTACTTAGAGAAATAATCATATAGATTTTACATTACTGTGACTTCAGAAAACTATGCCTGTGACTGTTATACATCAAATTTGTGACATTACTACCTTAGAGCAGTAACAAGACTCTTTGGAACTGCAAGTGACTCATGAAGTTATTCATGCCTGGTTTAAAAAAAAAAAGGAAAAAAAAAAAAAGAAAAAAAAAGTGTGTTGCCTACTCTAAGAACACGTCATCTGCTCATATTGTTTCATTCTGATTGTATTTAACTTTATATGTCGTCGTCATCATCATCATCATCATTGTCAACCATTATCAATCCGCTGCTGGATGAAGGTCTCCCCAAGTTTCCTCCACAACAGTCTGTCTTGTGCCAGTCTCCTCCATGTCACTCCCGCATACTTTCGAATTTCATCCACCCATCTCCCATGTGGTCTTCTTCTGGGTCTTTTCCTGTCCCTTAGAATCCAATCTAAAATTTCGGCTGTCCATCGATGGTCTGTCCTTCTGGCAGTATGTCCAGCCCATTGCCATTTCAGGGATTTAACTCTGATCATGATGTCTTCCACTTTTGTCATTTTTCTGATCCACGAGTTCCTCTTCTTATCTCTCCTGGTTACACCAAGCATGCACCTCTCCATGCTTCTTTGAGTTGTCTGCAGCCTTTGTATGTCTCTTTTAGTTAAGGTCCACATCTCTGCACCATACGTAAGCACTGGAAGGATGCATTGATCAAACACTTTTCTTTTAAGACATAACGGCATATTGCTCTTGAAAATTATGCTGTTTCTTCCAAAAGCTCTCCAGGCAAGTTTTGTATGCCAATTAATTTCTTCACCAATGTGACCCTCACTTGATATCTGCTGTCCAAGATAAACGTACCTGTCTGTTATCTCCAGCTTTTCTCCATCAATCGATAAATCTTCATTTCGTGTAAAAGCATTGAACATCACTTTTGTCTTCTGAAAGTTCATTTTTAATCCCACTTCTTTACTCTTGTCAGCAAGTTCCTGGATCATACTCTGTAGCTCTGATGGGGTAGTTGCAAAAATGACTACGTCATCAGCAAAACGAAGGTGGGTTAGATAATCTCCATTAATCTTTATCCCTTTGTTTTCCCAGTTCAGTGATTGAAAGACATTTTCCAATGTGGCGTTAAAGAGCTTAGGAGATATGATGTCACCTTGTCTCACTCCCTTTCCAATTTTTATGTGTGTTGTGTTTTCAAACAGCCGAATCTTTGCACTTGCATTTTCATAGATCTTATTAATAATATTAATGTATGCATCTTCAATACCGCAGGATTTCAAAGCCATTGTAACTGCTGATGGTTTCACCGAATAAAAGGCTTTTTCATAATCAGTAAAAGCCATGCACAATGGAAGTTCATATTCCCTCGCTCTTTCAATTAGTTCTCTCAGTACGTGGATATGATCTATTGTGCTGTAGCCACTCCTGAATCCAGCTTGTTCTCTCGGTTGAGCCATGTCCAGTGTTACCTTCAAACGTATATGTATTCACCTTTAATTCATGTTAATGATGATTTTACCTTAAAAGTCAGGTCTAGATCGCAATTCTTTAATTACCAATTTAAAAGGGGGGAAAGGATGAGATGCATTAGTACAATGGGTTAGGCATATAGGTGTAACAAAAATCACATCCAGCATATGTATATTGTGTGTGCATGTGTTAAGAAGATAGCCTACACATAGACAACTCAGAAATCACATAACATAAGCTAAATTCAACAAAGATTCAAATTTTACAGAAATTATCTGCCTTTCTATAAAGTGAAGTACCTATTTAAACCTAATTAACTTCAGCAAAAAATTAATGGCATTTACATGCAGGATAACCCTGAGGTGTCTTGATGGAGCCTTCTTAGAAGTCAAAGAACATTGGTGTAGCAAATTAACAACTGAGGATACAGCCATCATGGATATTGGTAATGTATATGAGTATCTTCATATGATGATAGCACCCCCGTTGAACATGGAACACCCACTTTCCCATGCATATTTCTCAGGCAGTAATGAAAATCCACAAGCTGAATGAAGAGAGTTAATGAGGTGACTCACTCATGCTCTTGTCAGGCAGACAACATTGGTTCCAGTGGTAACACTACTCAGAATTCTTCTCAAGGTTCTTCAGGAAATCATCAATTACTGCAATGCTATTATAATCAGTGGCATGCACAATCCAACACTTCAGAAGTTAGCTGGAATTTTTCCACCACAGTCTTTATGGCTTGTATCTCATTACAGTTTCATTCACTGTAGTACTTTTTATGACATTTTAATTATAATTAGTAACCCATAGTTGATAATTATCAATGGACTCAACAGTGTTTGAATTAGTGTGAAAATACCCTTTTTCTTCACTTATTCAGCACAGATGTCAGGCAATGAAACAAGATTGATGCCATATAAGTATCCTTGCTTTCTTCACATTACTTTGCATTTTAACAGAAAAACACAGCCTCCACAACATATCTTCCGAGAAAAAATGATTTTGCAGTAGTCTAATTTGAGACAGATCTTCTGTAAATCCATGCCATTTGGTGGAGGACCCTCAGCCAGACTTCATGCACTTCAGACTGGTCAGCAACATTAGTTTATCATGACTCACCTTTTGATAGTGTACTTCCAGAAATGTTTCATGAACATATGTTACAAAATGTTAGGCTATACATGTTTCTCAACACTTTGGGGGCACAAATAATGAATCACACATTCAATGATTTATGGAGTGGGCTAGTTATTTAACTATAACATATGAGATAACTACTGATATTTCATTCCAGACAAAATCTACAAAGTAGGTGGTCTTAGTGAGAGATGGGTTTGCCTCCTCGGGCACTCCATGGGCAACAATGGCACACAGAACAGCAACAAAGGCCTCTGTGGATCTTGGAGAAGAACCAGCTAGTTCTGTGTGACATTGGTGACAAAACCCCAACTCACTGGGTATTGTTCCAGAATCCTTAGGTTGAATGACCAACTGGAACTGTCAGCTGTGGGTTAATCCCCCACACTGGTGTATTTACCTGATTAAAAAGACACAAAGAAATGTAAAAACTGACTCAAGTGTGGGATATGGTGGACCTACCACACTTGAGAAGGATGGTCCACCACGGAAACAATATGGAAATGGAAAAGGGCGAATGAGAAAGAGATCTCAGCTGAGTGAGTGTAAGATTGGTGTATAGAATACTAGAGGTAAAAAGGGCAAGATGAATGAGGTGATAGAAGAAATGAATAAGTATAGATTGGATGTGCTGTGTGTAAGTGAAACCAAAACGAAGGACATTGGGATAAAAGTGAATGGAACAGTAAGTGTGTGGTCGGATAATGTGAGAGGACAGGCAGGTGTAGGTGTGATTTTAAGTGAAAAGATCAGCAATTCTTGATTCACCACAGTTGAATAAGTGAGAGAATTCTTGGGATTTGTTTGAAAGTGAAACTTCAGGTAATAGTAATTGTTGTAGTGTATGCTCCTTGTGACTCGGGACCTTCCGATAGGAAGACTTCTGGAATGAGCTAAAAGCTGTCTTGAGCCAATTTGGTGCAAAAGAGAAAGTTATAATAGCAGGGGATTTCAATGTTAGAGCAGATGTGCAGAATACAATTTCTGATAATGTTTGGGGTAAGTGGTGGAAAGAATAAAAGTTGAAAGGCTCCCTGTAGCTTGTCAGCATCACCCTAAATTACTCAGAGGAGCTGAAGTCATGTGAGAGGAATGTAGAAAAGAAATAGAAATGTTTTAAGAACTGTGTTGTCACTGCTGCTGAAGCGGTCTGTGGCACCACAATAGTGGGTAACAATAGAGGTGATGCTTGGTGGAATAGTGAGATTACAGAAGCAGTAAAGAGAAAGAGGGAAGCCTATTTGAGGATATTGCAAGGTAGAGTTTCTGTGGATGAATATCGCTGTAAGAAGCGTGAAGCCGCTAAACTGGTTCGCCAGAGTAGGGCAAAAGATAAGAAGGAGAAGGTGGAAAGGCATGAATTTGCTTTTTGGAAAGATAGGAAGTCTTTCTGGGAGTACACGAGACTCAGGAAAAATAGGGGAAACAAAGTTGACAGTTGTGTGAAGAACAGGTTTGGGGAAATGATATGAGAGCCCAATGAGTTAAGTGAAAGATGGGGTGAATACCAACGAGATAGAAATACGTAGAGCGCTTACGTTGGGGAACGGGTGAAGCCACCGGAAACAAGTGGCAGCCATGTTTGATGAGGTACAGAATGATTACCGTTCCGTGTTAAGAAAGGGAGTTTTCGTAATATATGGTTTGATGTTAAATAAGGATATAACTCAGAAATGTTGTTATAAACACCTAGGGGGTGAGACTAAAACTTTAACGTATCAAATACCGCTTTTCATTGTTAGTTGGAGGCAATAGTGTTTTAAAAAGAAAATGATATTTTAATGGATGTAGCTTGCTCTCGTTGAATAAAATCTCATGCCGTAATTTTTTGACATTTCACAAATTTTTTTGGAACAAATTTTCAGTAAAATATAAGTCAGCGATAATAGAGTAAATGAAAAAAAAAAAAAAAAAGAAAAACTACAGTTGCAGTCAATCCGCAATTTCGGTAAAAATCTTGGATATCCGTCGGCCATCACCATGAGAATGCTGAATCATCAAACAGCTTATCACTCCAAATACATAGACGCCAAATATTTTATGAGGGTTTTAAATGAAAAAAAAAAAGTTCGAAGAAAAACTGAAAACAAACAATGAGTTTACACAGCCAAGAGGTACCAATATTATAATACTTTTACCAACTGCCCCTCTCTTATATAATCAGAGGAAAATTACTACTTAACTGGTTTTTATTTAATAAAAATTAAAAGTCCTTAGCACTGGGCATGTTTCTAATCTGTTTGTTAGCCTTAACATTCAACAACACAGATCTGTAAGCCTTATTTGTGGGTAGGCAATGCAATTGTGGTAACTTGACCATAATAAAGGTATCTCCCAGCACATACACTAAATTACTTCACACAATATAATTCTCTCTCTATGTGTATATATATATATATATATAAGACCCAGAAGAAGACCCCCATGGGAGATGAATGGATGAAATTCAAAATCATGCAGGAGTGACACGGAGGAGACAGGCTCAAGACAGACACCTGTGGAAAAACTTGTGGAGGCCTTCATCCAACAGTGGATTGATAATGGCTGATGTTATACATATTTCAGTAAAAAGAAGTAAAGCACACTCATGTAGTAATTAGACCACATCAACACTGCACCTTGCTGCAGGAATTAGACGTAGTAGAAATAAACATAGAATTAACCAGAAGTAACCCACTTTCATGATTCTAAACAAAAATTACATAGAATAAAACAACTCAGGAACCCCAAACCACTCTTCAGGGAGAGACATCTGGAGCCTCGGAGTTAAATCATAGCTTAAGCGTTACAGAAAAAAACCCAGAAGACCCCATGGGAGATGGGTGGATGAAATTCGAAAGCATGTTGGAGTAACATGGAGGCGATAGGCTCAAGACAGACAATTGTGGAAGAAAGTTGGGGAGACCTTATATATATAATGATTATATACAGTATATATATTGTAATGACAATGGTTGTCAATTATGATGATATATATACCATTATCAATCCACTGCAGAATGAAGGTCTCTCCAAATTTCTTTCCACTATTGTCTGTCTCTATCCTGTATCTTCCATGTTACTCCGGCATGCTTTCGAATTTCGTCCACCCATCTCCTATGGGGTCTTCTGGGTCATTTTCTGCCCTTCGGAATCCAATCCAAAATTTCGGTTGTCCATCGATGGTCTGCTCTTTTGGCAACATGTCCAGCCCATTTCAATTTCAGTGATTTCACTCTCTCTATATATATTCTTTGAGTTGTCTGCATTCTTTGCATGTCTTTTTTAGTTAAGGTCATAGATACAGTATATATATACATAAATGGTCATGATGTCGCCCACCCTCTCTCAATATATACTGTATATATATATATGTATATATATAAAACATTACGTATAAATATTACTTACCTTTTCCTGTATTTTTTTATTCTGTCGGTTTACTTTTTGATGTATTTTAACAGCAGGAATAGGTTAATCCTTTTTTGATGAAAATTATTTTATTTATGTGTCTATATGTGTTTATTTGCTGTGTTTTATTTAAATATCTTCCAAAGTCTATCCGTAAGAAAAAGAATTGAAAATAATTATTCTCAAGTGCAGTTTAAATAAACTTGGTGGCCTAATTTCTTATTTTATTTATTGAAAATTATTTATTCATGAAAATTATTTTATTTATGTATCTATATATGTTTATTTGCTATGTTTTATTTAACTATGTTCCAAGGTTTATCCATAAGAAAAAGAAGTCAAAATAATTATTCTCAAGTGCAGTTTGAATAAACTTGGTGGCCTAATTTCTGTTGCGGTCAAAGATATATATGTATATCTCACTTCTGTTAACTTCCCTGTGACCTAGGTATAGACAGACATTGGGGCAATATGATACTCCAAACGATATTTGGCTCCAAATGCTATTTACAGTTAGCAATATCAATACTGAGTAGCTAAAAATAGTTTTATGTACTTTTTGAACCTAAAAAGACTTCTAATTTTGGCATCAAAAGAAAAATCTTTCTACACATCCTGCTTTTAATACCTGGGCCGGTAAATTTTCTTGGGCCATGTATTATTTTAGATATTTTTCAAGTCAATGACTATAAAATTCAGATTATGGACTCAATGACTATAAAATTCAGATTATGGACTTAAATGTTTTATGAAACAAAATATTGTCTTTTTTTATTTCAGTAAATTAAGTATTTAATGTGTTTTATTTGCACTTTCATATTTTACTTTTTTAAGAAGCTTAGTTTTTTGTATTCCCACAGTTGAAATTTGGTGGTTTTCACCTGATATTTGTACACATTTTGGCAATTGTTAAGATGTGCTGCACATAGTTTTTTTTTTGTTTTTTTTCAATTTTAAGGGCACAGCCTCTTTTTAATATGAAGTGAAAGATTAACAATCACTGATTTGCATTCATGGTGTGCAAACAAGTTTGGTGAGCAAATGTTTATGTTTTGTGTTGTTTTTTTGTGGGTTCCTTCAGCAGTCTTGCTGGAAACACTGCAAGTGTGACTGATTTGTATTTTAGAGAAATACAGGCACAACTTGTTCAATTCAAAGAAAGATTGATTTATGTGAGTGATATTTGTTTAATAGTAACCTATCATATGGTTGCTGCAAAAGTAATAACTGGCCATACTGACTGTTTATCCATTATGAAGCAGAGGTCACATTCATCCAAAAAAAAAAACACCTATCACACAAAAATTAAATGCAAGTAGTTTAATAAGTAGGAATTGTACACCAAATTATACTCAAAATAGTATAATTATACTAAAATCCGAAATTTCTTGGCGTAGAATACAAATAAAACTTTCCAAGCTTTCGTGCATCAGTCAGATGGCTTTCTCAAGGAAGGTAGACAACTTCTTTCCTTGAGAAAGCCATCTGGTTGATGTGCGAAAGAGCTCTTGGAAAGTTTTATTTGTATTCTACGCCAAGAAATTTTGTATAGCTATACTATTTTGAGTGCAAGTAGTTTATACAAAAAGTTGCTAGTCCCTTCCTTTTGTATCATTCCATTTGCTGAGTATTATCCTTTTTTTTTTTTTTCAATTGTCATTTCATAATTTTGTGCGCATTTTCATAAATACTTTGTTTGAATTTTCAAGGTACCATTGTACTCCGTTTCCTATTTTCAGTTTTAAATCAATATTGCCTGTAGTTTTTTTGCTGAGAAAGATCACACACATTGTACTTACACATTCATAAATAAAGAATATTCTGTCAAGAAATTTTCAAGCTCCCCATTCTCACTTTGTTGCAGTAATACTGCAGATTAATCACTAATCAGAGACAAATGCCTAGAACACAAGCTGGGTGACACTGTACTTTCACATAGAATACTAAGATTGTTTCCTGACAGGTGTCAGCAAACAAATTTATATTACCAATCACAATTATTACTTCTGCAATTTAAGTAACTATAAATTGACTTCTTTACCAATATTTGCTATCTAATGATTATTCGCCATGTGTACATGATTTTTGTCGCATAAAAAGAAATTGTAGGCTCCTAAGATTTTGAAATTTTGTTGCCCCTGAAAGACGTTACATGTACACTCTACAGATTCTAGAATACGTATGCAAATATTAGTTGCAAGACATACTCAGCATATGTAAAAAAAAAAATACACTTACATAAGTAAAAATTGTTCCCCAAAAAAACCCCTCCAAGTTAGTAACCCATGCAGTTAACGTCAGCTCCCCATAGTAAGTAGTAATTATAATTCAGTGTCCGCACTGAGTACGACTTTGTTTACAAAATATAAGGAATAAAGTCTTAAAATTACACAGATATTAAAAAGGTTTATCTCCTGCTTTAATCACCACCTAAACAGATTAGATGTTTTATTTCTTGTGTTTGATTAACTGGGCATTTACAGCTCAACCTCGTTTAAAAACGAAGCTTACTTGTAAACTGTAGTTCCGCAATACTTGCTTCTTTTATTTTTACAATTAATGAATTTTAGTGTTGATCATATTTATCCAAAATGTGCTGATACTTGAGAATATTTACAATACTGGAACATAACACGATCGCCAAACAGCTGAAAGAACTGAGGTGACTTCCTGACACACACAGAAGTTGTACCTCATCAAAGATGGCGGCCTCTCCTCTCGTTGGCTTCAGCTGCCTCAGCGGAGAACCAATCACAGAAGCACTATGTATTTCTATCTCGTTGGTGAATACTTCGGTGAGTTATTAGATCAAGAAAGCAAAGGTGATTCTGAGGCAGAAACAGATGATGTCACAGGGAAGGATGAAAACACAGGAGGGATCTCCAGAGAAGAGGCGTGTAAAGCTCTACAAAATGGTAAGGCTCCAGGAGTTGATGGCATAACTGCTGAGATGTTGAAATATGGTGATGACTCCGTAATTGACTCGTTAACTGAAAGTTCCCAGTTGTGATGGAGTTAGGAATGGTCCCCTGGGATTGGAAGGATGCTATCATTGTTCCCTTGTATAAGGGAAAAGGTGATCAGACCTACTGCAAGAACTATCGTGGTATTAGCCTGCTGAGTGAGCCAGGGAAAGTGTTTGTTAAGGTCATTATTGAAAAAAAAAAAAAAAAGAGGTCTTACATCAGAGAAAGGGTGGGATGTTCAGAGTGGTTTTATGCCTAGTAAAGGGTGCACAAACCAAAATTTTGAATTACACATGATGATTGAAAAGTATTTGGCTATTAGAAAATTTTGCTGCCTTCATAGATTTTGAGAAAGCTTACGACTGAGTAAATAGGACATTTTTGTGGAAGGTATTGAATAAATATGGTGTTACTGGGAATCTACTTAATAGTGTAAAAGTCATGTATGCTGGCAGTAGAGCTTGTGTATGAGTGAATGGTGTATCAAAACAATTTTCTATTGGTGCAGGAGTCAGACAAGGTTGTGTAATGTCACCACAGCTGTTTATTATATTTATGGATGCGTGCATGCATGATGCCAAGATGGACAATACTGGTTTATGCCTTGGTAATATCCATGCGTGCAGATTGCAGTATACTGATGACACAGACCTGTTGGCAGAGAGTAGAAGCGAGTTGCAGAGTATGTTGTCCCGGATGTACAAAGTTAATTCAAACTATGTATAAATAAGGGAAACACCAAAGTTATGGTTTTTGAGCAAGGAACTGTTAGTACTGAATGTAATATAAGTCTAAATGGCACAGTGATTGATCAGGTAAATGAGTTTGTGTATTTAGAAAGCATGTTTGACAAACAGAACAAACTGGATGGTGAAATTAGTAGGTGAGTGAATTCTTCATTGAAAGTCATAGCTGCTTTGGGAGGTTTTAATATGAATGATGGGTTGGTTCTCAAGAGAGTCCTGCGTGGCTGTGTATGAAAGTGTAATTATCCCTACTCTGATGTATGGCAGTGAAACCTGGGTACTACAGAAAAAACATAGGAGTCATTTGTGTGCTGGAGAAAAGCGTTACTTATGGGGGGTTTCTGGCAAGACACGTTCTGATCGTGTGAGGAATGAAGATGTTTTGCAGTTGTGTAATGTGAAGCAAAATGTTGTCAGCAAGGTGAAGATTAATATGCTTTGGTGGTTTGGTCATGTTGAAAGAATGAGTGATGAGATGCTTACTAAGAAATTTTTTTTAGCCCAAGTAGCAGGGAAAAAAGGCAGAGGAAGTCCAAGGGAGTTATGGGAGGATCAGATTCAGGAGTGTCTGCATGAAAAAAGACTATCAGTATTAAGTATAGAAAGTCTTGTATATGTCGTGTGATGGATGTCAGTGAAGCTCGAGTTGTGTGTCAAGATCGCTGCAAATGGAGAAGTTTGATACGGCAACAATTAGTAAATAATCAGCTAAAAATTTATATGGTAGTTTGTATTTCTTTGTAGAGCTAACCTCTGAATCTTAGAGAACAGATTAATGATGTATACAAATATACAAAATAAAGAAAAATAAAAAAGCGGGGGGGGGGGGATCACACCATCTCACATTTTTATGAAGACTGGTAAACTAGCAGATCTGAAATGAAAATGATGTGCACCTAAGTTTAGCACTTTTCCCTCATAATTCAAAAGAACAGTGCATTACAAAAATGCTAAACATCAACCTTAAATTTTAAAATGGTGACCCCCCCCCTTTCTTAAATATGCCATATTTTTAACTCAGTAATGTTCCAAATTCCAAACAGTTCAGGAACTGTGAATTCTTTTATATCTATAGAACTCAAATATCAATTGTAAAAACTGGCTGAAATCTGTGAATATAACTATTTTTTTTATCATTTATTTACAATTTTCTATTTTTATCATGTCATGTTACATTAATGCCTACTACACCCTAAAGATGTTTAATAAGTATAATAATGTTAAGCAAAACAACTTCCTTTTGTTTTTCCTCTCAACTAAGGAAGGGGTTAAAAAGTACCATCCAGCTAAAATCTTTTGCCACCCAGCTGTAAAAAAATCTAGGCAGAACACTAGCCATCCTTGCATCATATTTTCTGTCAGAATGCTTGTAAGTAAAAAAACGAGGAAATTCGGAATCTAAATAACAAAGGCAAACAGCATTTGAAGATCATTACGGGTGATTTCAATGAAAAAGTAGGGCAACAGAATGAAACTTAAGTTGGTAAATTCGGTTACGGGAACAGAAATCAATGTGGAAATACTCACATAGAATTTGCAGAAGCAGAAAGGTATTTCATCGTGAACTGCTTTTTCAAGAAAAAGCAACACAGGAAATGGACATGGAGACATCCGAATGGGACAAGTGAAATTGATTTTATTATGTGTAACAAAAAATTCGCCATCGAAGACTGCAGTGTGCTAAACAAGTTCAACACAGGTAGTGACCATAGATTAGTGAGATGTAAGATGCACCTCAACACTAAACTCGAACGTGGCAAGCTCATACGACAAACAAAATGTGCTGGCATAACCAACCTTAAAAACCACCATAATACCTTCAAGTTGGAACTGAGGAACAGATTCTCTTCTTTAGAAGGCCTAACATCGGAAGAAGTGGATATTTCTGAAGTTAACAGAAAACTCACCAAGGCTCTTATGGAAACAGCAACAAAAATAGGTGGCACTAAGAACAAGTTACATATGAAGAAAATTTCAGGAAAAACAAAAATGTTGATGCAAAAAAGAAGGGAGATGAGGACAAATAAAGATGTAACTTCCAACTTGGAATATATAGAGCTATGCAAGACAGTGCAAAAAAGTATCACTGAAGACATAAGGAAATTCAATTGTGAACTAGTGAGGAAAGCAATTGAAAACAACCAAAGCCTGAAGAGAGCAAAAGGACATCTCAGTAAGGGAAGAAAACATATTATGGCTCTGAGAAAAGAAGATGGTACTGTAACAAGAAATAGAAGCGAAATTTTGACAAGGGTGAAAGGTTTCTATTCAAAACTATATGAAAGGGATTATATATCTATTCCAGACGTTACGACAGGTACCAGTGCCAAAGTCCCTCCAATCCTCCCTGCAGAAGTTACATATGCAATTAAGAACATGAAACGGGGAAGAGCTCCAGGAGAAGATGGAATTAATGTGGACATTTCATTATACAAGTAGCAAGTGGAGAAATTGAAACTACAGTTGCCCAAGTTTTCACCAGATGTCTTAATGAAGGGAAGATTCCTGAGGATTTGGACAATGCTACAATGATCCTGCTCCATAAAAAAGTGACATTGAGGATTTCAGGAACTACAGGCCCATCAGCCTCCTTTCAGTGGTTTATAAAATCTTCACTAAGGTTCTTTTACATTGCTTGACTTCAGGTATCACTAGACATGGCCCAACCAAGAGAACAAGCTGGATTCAGGAGTGGCTACAGCACTATAGATCATATCCATGTACTGAGAAAACTAATTGAAAGAACAAGAGAATATGAACTCCCATTACGCATGGCTTTCATTGACTATCAAAAGGCCTTCGGATTCCGTGAAACCATCAGCAGTAACAATGGCTTTCAAATCCTGTGGTATTGAAGTGCATACATTAGCATTATTAAATAACATCTATGAAAATGCAAGTGCAAAGGTTCGGATATTTGAGGATACAGCAAATAAGAATTGGAAAGGGAGTGAGACAAGGTGACACCATATCTTCCAAGCTCTTTAATGCCACACTGCAAAATGTCTTTCAATCATTGAACTGGGAAAACAAAGGGATAAAGATTAATAAAGATTAATAGAGATTACTTAACTCACCTTTGCAACTACCTCTTCAGAGATGCAGATTATGATCCAAGAACGTGCTGACAAGAATAAAGAAGTGGGACTAAAAATGAACTTTCAGAAGACAAAAGTGATGTACAATGCTTTTACAAGAAATGAAGATTTATCGATTGATGGAGAAAAGCTTGAGACAACCGATTCCTACATTTATCTTGGGCAGCAGATATCAAGTGAGGGTCACATTGATGAAGAAATTAATCGGCGTATAAAACGTGGATGGAGAGGTTTTGGAAGAAACAGTACAATTTTTAAGAGCAGTACGCCATTATGTCTCAAAAGAAAAGTGTTTAATCAATGCATCCTGCCAGTGCTTGTGTATGGAGCAGAGATGTGGACCTTAACTAAAAAAGACATACAAAGACTGCAGACAACTCAAAGTAGAATGGAGGGAAGCATGCTTGGTGTAACCAGGAAAGATAAGAAGAGGAACTTGTAGATAAGGAAAATGACAGGAGTGGAAGACATCATGATCAGAGTGAAATCACTGAAATGGCAATAGGCTGGACATGTTGCCAAAAGAACGGACCACCGATGGACAACCGAAATTTTAGACTGGATTCCGAGGGACAGGAAAAGACCCAGACGATGACCCCATGGGAGATGGATGTATGAAATTCGTAAGTATGCTGGAGTGACGTGGAAGAGACAGGCCCAAGACAGACAATTGTGGAAGAAATTTGGGGAGACCTTAATCCAGCAGTGGATTGATAATGGTTGATGATGATGATCACATAAATATATTCTTACAATCTCTTTGCAGTCTTCTATTTCGCTATTACATTACATTTTTTCTGTTACCGTATTTTCAGTACTTTTCCAACACCACCACCTCTCCTAGCAATTACCTTGCTGATTTTTTAAAACTCAGCACCAAAGTTGTTTTTTTGTTATTTTTTTACTGGTATCCACAGTACCTAAATGTATAACTTTTTAATAGATAATCTATCAATTATAACAGAAACTACAGTATTTACTGCAACTTATGAAATCTCAAGTATTGGGCACCACAGCTCGAACTTAAGGCGTCAGGCGACCTGGCATCCAGGATTCGTCGAGCCCTGTGTGTGTGTGTGTGTGTGTGTATACATATCATCATCATTGTCAACCATTATCAATCCACTGCTGGACGAAGGTCTCTCCAAGCCTCTTCCACAACGGTCTGTCTTGTGCCAGTCTCCTCCATGTTACTCCCGCACACGTTCCAATTTTATCCACCCATCTCCCATGTGGTCTTCTTCTGGGTCTTTTCCTGTCCCTTGGAATCCAATCTAAAATTTCGGCTGTCCATCGATGGTCTGTCCTTCTGGTAGTATGTCCAGCCCATTGCCATTTTTCTGATCCAGGAGTTCCTCCTCTTATCTCTCTTATTTACACCAGGCATGCACCTCTCTCCATGGTTCTTTGAGTTGTCTGCAGCCTTTGTATGTCTCTTTTAGTTAAGGTCCACGTCTCTGCACCATACGTAAGCACTGGAAGGATGCATTAATCAAACACTTTTCTTTTAAGACATAACGGCATATTGCTCTTGAAAATTATGCTGTTTCTTCCAAAAGCTCTCCAGGCAAGTTTTATATGCAGATTAATTCGTTTATCAACGTGATCCTCACTTGATATCTGCTGTCTAAGATAAAAATGTAGGCATTGGTTATTCCCAGCTTTTCCTCATTAATCGATAAATCTTCATTTCTTGTAAAAGCATTGTACATCACTTTTGTCTTCTGAAAGTTCATTTTTAATCCCACTTCTTTACTCTTGTCAGCAAGTTCCTGGGTCATACTCTGCAGCTCTGAAGGGGTAGTTGCAAAAATACTACGTCATCAGCAAAACGAAGGTGAGTTATATAATCTCCATTAATCTTTATCCCTTTGTTTTCCCAGTTCAGTGATTGAAAGACATTTTCCAACGTTGCATTAAAGAGTTTGGAAGATATAGAGTCCTCTTGTCTCACCCCCTTTCCAATTTTTATGGGTGCTGTATTTTCAAACAGCCAAATCTTTGCACTTTTTTTTTTTAATTGCAGGTTTAACGACCACCGTGAGCAACTCAATGGGCTATAAGCAGTCGCCCGTCCCTAATTTAGGGTCACTGGTTCCAGGGAAGGGAGAGAGACAGTGCCGTAAGACAAACACAACATCCATGCCTCACCGGGATTCGAACCCGGACCCTTTCGGACGAATGATCAGAGACCATCGCTTAAACCACTGCGCCACCGGGGCGGCATTTTCATTTTCATAGATGTTATTAATAATATTAATGTATGCATCTTCAATACCGCAGGATTTCAAACCCACTGTAACTGCTGATGGTTTCACTGAATCAAAGGCCTTTTCATAATCGATAAAAGCCATGCACAATGGAAGTTCATATTCCCTCGCTCTTTCAATTAGTTCTCTCAGTACGTGGATATGATCTATAGTGCTGTAGCCACTCCTGAATCTAGCTTGTTCTCTTGGTTGAGCCATTTCCAGTGTTACCTTCAAGCGGCGTGAAAGAACTTTAGTGAAGGTTTTATGAACTGCTGATAGGTCTGTAGTTCCTGAGATCCTCAATGTCATCTTTTTCATGAAGCAGGATCATTGTAGCATTGTTCCAATCCTCAGGAATCTTCCCTTCATTAAGGCATCGAGTGAAAACTTGAGCGAGTACTGTTTCAGTTTCTCCACTTGCTTCTTTGTATGATGTCTACAGTAATTCCATCTTCTCCTGGAGCTCCCCCCCCCCCTTCATGTTCTTAATTGCAGGTGTAACTTCTGCTGGGAGGACTGGAAGAACTCTGGTACCTTTCATGGTGTCTGGAGTACATGTATCATCCCTTTCATATAATTTGGAGTAGAAATCTTTCACTCTTGTCAAAATTTCGCCTCTATTTCTTGTTACAGAACAATCTTTTTTTCCGTGCCATCATCTGTTTTCTTCCCTTACCGAGATGTCCCTTTGCTGTCTTCAGGCTTTGGTTGTTTTCAATTGCTTTCCTCACTAGTTCACAGTTGAATTTCTTACGTCTTCAATGATACTTTTTCGTACTGTCTTGCACAGCTCTATATATTCGACTTTGGAAGTCACATCTTTAGTTGTCCTCATCTGTCATCTCTCCTCTTTTCTGCATCAACATTTTGTTTTTTCCTGATAATTTGTTCAATGCATCTTGCTTTTAAACCCAGCTAATTTTGTTGCTGTTTCCATAAGAGACTTGGTTAGTTTTCTGTTAACTTCAGAGATGTCCACTTCTTCCAACTTTAGACCTTCTACAGCAGAGAATCTGTTCCTCAGTTCCAATTTGAAGGTAATATGATGTTTTTTAAGATTGGTCATGTCAATACACTTTGTTTTATGAGCTTGCCAGGCTCGAATTTAGCATTGAGGTGCATCTTACATCGTACCATTCTATGGTCACTACCTGTGTTGAACTTGTTTAGCACACTGCAGTTTTCCATGACAAATTTCTTGTTACACATAAAATCAAATTCACTTGTCAATCCATTGGGATGCCTCCATGTCAGTTTCTTTTGTGGCTTTTTCTTGAAAAAAGAGTCCATGATGAAAAAACGCTTCTGCAAACTCTACGAAAGTATTTCCATGGTGGTTTCTGTTGCCGTGATCGAATTTACCTACTGAAGTTTCATTCTGTTGCCGTTGCCCTATTTTTGCATTGAAATCTCCCATAATTATCTTCAAGTGCTGCTTGCCCTTATTGTTTAGATGACGAATTTCCTCATAAAATTCTTCAATTTCTTCTTCAGGATGCCTTGTGGTGGGTGCATAAGCTTGAATAATCTGAGCCTGGTATGTTCTCGAGAGTTGGATAACGAGTCATGCAGCTCTGCCAGAGGAACGTTCAACTTCTACAACTTTATCCTTCAGTTTCTTGTTTATTATAAATCCAACACCACTAATTCTGGCAGTATCTGTCCCACGATAGTAGAAGAGATGTCCCCTTTTCAGCTCGAGATCTCCTTTTCTCCTTACCTGACATGACGATGTCCCACTTGATATATATATATATATATATATATATATATATATATATATATATATATATGTATATACACACACAGGGATGTAAGGTCAGGTGATGCGTAACATCACAGCCTCTCCTTGACAAATGTCAACCCCGCCTTCTCGTGGTACATCCTGTTCCCACTAAAGGGGCTCTGACGACCGCCAATAGCGGTAAACTATACCATCGGGACTAGAGGAAATGCTATCCCACACTCACTAACCCGCTTGGCCAGCGTGGTGAGTTATGGCCAAACACCTCCAAAATAACTCCACAACTTAAATCTTGGCCCTCAGTCTCCGGCAGCTGGAATGTACCTGGCCAAGGCAGCGGCCAGTGAGACATGAAGGCAGAGGGTGCTAAGAATCCCCGGAGGACCGGACTAGGCTGCCATCTGATGCTGACCTTGGCTACGTACAACGGACGCTCCCTATCTTCTGATTCAAGGCTTCTTGAATTGGAAGAGGAACTACAAAGGATCAAGTGGGACATCGTCGGGCAAAGTGAGGTAAGGAGAAAAGGAGAAGATCTCATTGAACTGAAAAGTGGACATCTCTTCTACTATCGTGGGACAGATACTGGCAGAACTAGTGGTGTTGGATTTATAATAAACAAGAAACTGAAGGATAAAGTTGTAGAAGTTGAAAGTTCCTCTGACAGAGCTGCACGACTTGTTATCCAACTCTCGAGAAGATACCAGACTCAGATTATTCAAACTTATGCACCCACCACAAGTCATGCTGAAGAAGAAATTGAAGAAATTTACGAGGAAATTTGTGATCTAAATAATAAAGGTAAGCAGCACTTGAAGATAATTATGGGAGATTTCAATGCAAAAATAGGGCAACGGCAACAGAATGAAACTTCAGTAGGTAAATTCGGTCACTGCAACAGAAACCAGCGTGGAAATACTCTCGTAGAGTTTGCAGAGGCAGAAGGGTTTTTCATCTTGAACTCCTTTTTCAAGAAAAAGCCACACAGGAAATGGACATGGAGACATCCAAATGGGACGACAAGTGAAATTGATTTTATTATGTGTAACAAAAATTCGTCATAGAAGACTGCAGTGTGCTAAACAAGTTCAACACAGGCAGTGACCATAGATTGGTGAGATGTAAGATGCACCTCAACACTATACTCGAACGTAGCAAGCTCATAAGACACACAAAATGTATTGACATAACCAACCTTAAAAAACACCATAATACCTTCAAATTGGAACTGAAGAACAGATTCTCTGTTTTAGAAGGCCTAACATCGGAAGAAGTGGATATTTCTGAAGTTAACAGAAAAGTAACCAAAGCTCTTATGGAAACAGCAACAAAATTAGCTGGGTCTAAGAACAAATTGCATGTGAACAAATTATCAGGAAAAACCAAAATGTTGATGCAAAAAAGAAGAGAGATGAGGGCAACTAAAGAAGATGTGACTTCCAAAGTGGAATATATAGAGCTATGCAAGACAGTACGAAAAAGTATCACTGAAGACGTAAGGAAATTCAACTGTGAACTAGTAAGGAAAGCAATTGAAAACAACCACAGCCTAAAGATAGCAAAGGGACATCTCAGTAATGAAAAAAAAAAACAGATTATGGCACTGAGAAAAGAAGATGGTTCTGTAACAAGAAATAGAGGCAAAATTTTGACAAGAGTGAAAGATTTCTACTCCAAATTATATGAAAGGGATGATACATGTACTCCAGGCATCATGAAAGGTACCAGAGTTCTTCCAGTCCTTCCAGCAGAAGTTGCACATTCAATCAAGAACATGAAGCTGGGAAAAGCTCCAGGAGAAGATGGAATTACTGTAGACATCATACAAGAAGCAAGTGGAGAAATCGAAACAGTACTCGCCCAAATATTCGCTCGATGCCTTCATGAAGGGAAAATTCCTGAGGATTGGAACAATGCTACAATGATCTTGCTACATAAAAAAGGTGACATTGAGGATCTCAGGAACTACAGACCTATCAGCCTTCTATCAGTGGTTTATAAAATCTTCACTAAAGTTCTTTCACACCGCTTGAAGGTAACACTGGACATGGCTCAACCGAGAGAACAAGCTGGATTCAGGAGTGGCTACAGCACAATAGATCATATCCACGTACTGAGAGAACTAATTGAAAGAGCGAGGGAATATGAACTTCCATTGTGCATGGCTTTTATCGATTATGAAAAAGCCTTTGATTCGGTGAAACCATCAGCAGTTGCAATGGCTCTGAAATCTTGCGGTATTGAAGATGCATACATTAATATTATTAATAACATCTATGAAAATGCAAGTGCAAAGATTCTGCTATTTGAAAATACAACAGACATAAAAATTGGAAAAGGAGTGAGACAAGGTGACACCATATCTCCGAAGCTCTTTAATGCTACATTGCAAAATGTCTTTCAATCACTGAACTGGGAAAACAAAGGGATAAAGATTAATGGAGATTATCTAACTCACCTTCGTTTTGCTGATGACGTAGTCATTTTTGCAACTACCCCATCAGAGCTGCAGAGTATGATCCAGGAACTTGCTGACAAGAGTAAAGAAGTGGGATTAAAAATGAACTTTCAGAAGACAAAAGTGATGTTCAATGCTTTTACAAGAAATGAAGATTTATCGATTGATGGAGAAAAGCTGGAGATAACAGACACGTACGTTTATCTTGGACAGCAGATATCAAGTGAGGGTCACATTAGTGAAGAAATTAATCGGCGTACAAAACTTGCCTGGAGAGCTTTTGGAAGAAACAGCATAATTTTCAAGAGCAATATGCCATTATGTCTTAAAAGAAAAGTGTTTGATCAATGCATCCTTCCAGTGCTTACGTATGGTGCAGAGACGTGGACCTTAACTAAAAGAGACATACAAAGGCTGCAGACAACTCAAAGCAGCATGGAGAGGTGCATGCTTGGTGTAACCAGGAGAGATAAGAAGAGGAACACGTGGATCCAAAAAATGACAAGAGTGGAAGACATCATTATCAGAGTTAAATCCCTGAAATGGCAATGGGCTGGACATACTGCCAGAAGAACAGACCATCAATGGACAGCCGAAATTTTAGATTGGATTCCAAGGGACAGGAAAAGACCCAGAAGAAGACCACATGGAAGATGGGTGGATGAAATTCGAAAGTATGCGGGAGTGACATGGAGGAGACTGGCACAAGACAGACCGTTGTGGAGGAAACTTGGGGAGACCTTCGTCCAGCAGTGGATGGATAATGGTTGACAATGATGATGATATACACACACACACAGTCGAGTCACATTATTGAGACCACTAGTTAACATCCAGAGTAACCGCCGTGTGCAGTGCAGACAGCAGCTAGACGGGCTGGGAGTGACTCAATACGGTGCTGGAAGGTGTTCACAGGTAAGTGGAGCCATGCTGAGTGCAGTGCATCTGACAGCTGCTGGAGGGTGCGTGGTGGAGGATCCATAGAGCGGACATGATCAAGGTGGTCCTACAGATGCTCAATTGGGTTTAAGTCTGGGGAATTAGGGGGCCAGGGAAGTACTTTGAAGTCTTCATCGTGCTGGAAGATCCCATCCGCCCCAGGGAAGACAAGCAGCATGTATGGGTGTACATGGTCAGCAAGGATGGATTCATAATGAATTTGGTCCATAGTGCCTTCCACAGGTATGAGTGGACCCAGAGAATGCCACAAAAACATTCCCCAGACCATAACGCTGGCCCCACTAGCTTGTGTTCTGCCAGCAATGGTTGAAGTGTTCTCCGATGTTTCTCACCTTATACGCCAATGTCCATTCGTTTGATGAACCAGAAAACGTGACTCATCGGAGAAGGCAATCCTTTGCCAATCAGCGGAGGTCCAATTCCGCTGATTGGCAAAGGATTGCGCCTTCTCTTGGATTACTACATTAAAAGATGTCTGAAATGAGGAGGGGGAAAAAATTCATGAGCTAATGAGAAGGTTTAAAGATATGATTAAACAAAGTTAGATCGATATTCTTTCAGCAGACATAATTGGCAGAGGATACAGATTGCCAAAAGCAGTATAAAAGGCATGCAATCTGTCAACATTAGGATATGCGCTCCTCAATGACAATTCGTACACATATCCAACAATGTTTTTCTCTTTCTGAACCGTGACACACTTCCTCATACTTCTCGCTACATTCTTTTGATTGTTTTCAATTCCTGTATGTGCACGAGATGTAAGATTTACAATGTTCATGCTGTGATTAACCTTTAGATGCATGTCTGCTTTATCATTCAAGCAATCAGATAAAGTACTTCTGAGTAGGATCCATTGTACAGGACTATTAACACAACAATTACGATAGTCTAAATTGCATAGTTTATGGTTAAAAGTGTAACATCACATCAGAAAACTTTAATATTATATCGCCCTGGAGTGGGAATTGTACCTGAATTTCCCAATTTCTGTTCAAGCACACTATCCGTTACACCACAAGGACAACCAAGTTCTAAGCAGTGTTAGAATTAGAAATAAATCTTTTACTGGCCTAATGGACCACTAGAATTTGCAAACCCCTGGTCCACAAAATGCCCACTGGTCCATACACAAAAAACCTTAGACATTTACATGTATGCAGAAAATGATGTATCATTTCAATTAGATTATCTCCAGTATTTGTTTTTAAAACATCTAATTTGAAAGTTCAGCTCACAGAACAAAGAATGTTTCCAGAATAAGATTCCGATAGGTAGATAATACAACAGAGTAAGAGTGCATTCTCAATCTGTTTTTAAGTAAGAAGGGAACGAGGATATATCAAGGGTACAGAAATTCACAACCTTTTTTTATGTGACGATGATGGGCAAAACAGAAAAACTGCACCTCCCAGGAGTTCACTGCATTCCCATCTCTTCTTCAACAGGTAATAACTTATACATTGGAAGCACATACAGGAGCATTAACCACATAATTTTAGAACATAAAAAAAGATGTTATGAAAGCCAATCCTAATACTGCCTTGTCTATTTTGACAATGGAAGACACATCTGCAGTTCCCCACTGGAACGAAGCAAAACGAATTGCTTCGTTTGACAATCGTTTTGCCCTCCGTTACTGTGAAAGCCTGTAAATTATTTTCAACCTAATGACTTGCAATTCCGAATCTCCTCTCTACATTCCGATGATCTGGAGATCAATTCTAAGTTTCGGCAACAAAAATAGATAAAATTCAAATGTAGAATTTGGCAACAATCTTAGTCCTCCATTGGTGTGATGAAGACCTAAGATAAGGTCGAAAGCTCCCAACTTACAAACTTTCTTGTAAAAGTTTTTTTCATGTAACGTAACTAACGTGATCAAGTTACCTTTATTTGCCTTTTTTTTTTATGTTTTATTGTTTAGGGTTTAGCTTGTTTTTCCTTATTTTAGTCTTATTGCTCATCCTTCCTACTTTCCCATGAAGTTAGTTTCAATCCTTCATTGAACACTGTCACATGTAAATTGCTCTTTTACAAAAATTACCTTCACACATCCAATTGATGTCCTCCGTTGGTATGTTTTCTTGGGGCAGAAACAAAGTCTGGTGTCAGTATCTGCTGCATTCACTAGGGTGGGCAGGAAATTTATTGGGCTTACTTCTGCTCATTTTGAATGGTGGGGACGGAGGTAACCAAAAGTGGCTGTTGCCGTTACAAGACAAGAGTTGGGAAACTGCCTTTCTGTATTTCTTGTTTTTGCACCCCAGGGATGAAAAAGTAACTGTTATCCAATAGCATTTTATGAACCTTTCATTAGTTTGCCTTCCATAAAAAAAAAACTGTACAGCAAGATAAAAGAAAGAGAAATTCATTTTTTGACTTGTGGCAACTTAGGAAAAAAAAAAAAAACTTACTAGCTATCTGGGCCAGTAAAATCAATAGATCAGTGGTCCGGTGAAAGTTTTACTGGCCAATGGCCAGCGGACCACTAGGTAATTCGAACGCTGCCAAGTATCTGAAGATCCGGAATATGAGCAACTTCAGATTTTTGTCAGTAGAAGCAAACCTTCTTTGTGGTATAGTAAACTACCAATATATCATATATGGAAACTATGGAAGAAATATTCTACACAAATACATGGAACACCTCCCAAGTGGTGTAACGGGTAGCATGCTCAAACAGAAATCAGGAGATGTGGATTCTATTCCAACAGGAAGACACAACTTTGAAATTTTCTGATATGATGTTACGTATTGAACAGTAAACTAGGCAATTTAGGCTATGCTGATTGCAGTGTTAATAATTCTATAGTTGTTCCATGTATTTGTGTAGAATTTTTTGGCCAGTCTTCCGATTATCAGTGCATCAAGTAGTTCCATCAACAGGTCCCACACTAAGCTTTCACCAAGTCACCAAATACAACGAAATATGGCAGAAAAAATTATAATCAGCAAAAATGGTGGCAAAAGATTATGAATCTTAGGGAATTTTTTACTCTCAGGTAAACTACAATTTACGGTAATTTCTCAGCTAAAACAACACAGCTTATATGATTTCAAAGTTTGATTTTCAAGAGCATTGACACTTAAAATGGTACTGCCCAGTGCAATCGCCATATGCAGTCCCACGAAAGACCTATCACGGCTACTCAGGGGTCATTTCGGGGTGTGGATGAAAATAACAGCTGCTGGAGATGGGAGAGGAGGGGGGAGAATCTTCCATAAATTATAAGAAGTGGTTCAGCAGACGTTTCCCCTTGGAGTCGTCGCACACTCTGTGTGGCAGATACTCGGTAGTGACTTCTGTGCCGAAGCATCAGGTCAGAAGACTTGTGGTGAGTTGGTCTATCACATTTTGGTGTGCAACTTACTCTGGACTGGGATTAAAAACACAAAACTGTATCACAGCAAGTTTTCCATGAAAACGAGTGAAATGTTTGTCAACACCACAAATCTTTAATAGAAATAAGCCACCTAAATTTTGTGAGTGAATTGGTTAAAACCTTTAAAAATGAGCCACAGATTTTTTTTATTCGGGCTTCTTTATGTGGCTGCCATGCACCGAAAAAAAAAAAAAAACTGCAAATTTAATATCTTTTTTACTGACTCATTTGAAAATTTTGGGGTTATCGTCTGTTTGTCAACTATGGTGTATGTAGAAATTTTAGCTAGTTCCATGAAGAAATCGCAAAGATAGATTTCTTATTTTTTTTATCCGGTCCTGGAGTATTTTACTTCTTTCACGTTTGCTTCATTTTCCCTATGATTTTTTAATTTGGCTAAAACTATTTCTTAGTGCCAGCATTGGGTTAAGAAACTAGAATTAAATATGTTATTTATTATTCAACATTTCATTTCTACAAAATATTCTTTTACAGAATTATACTAATTAAAAGCTTTTCAACTCAAACAAAAATTTGCATGAAATGTGAAGCACTACTTGATTTATGGTAATTTCTCAGCTAAAACACAGCTGATATGCTTAAAATTCAAATTTGAAATGGGAGTCTCTCCACTTGTGTTTGTAAATGGAGGGGATTGAAAATTTCAGGTGGGGAGTTTTGAATATGTGATATAATAAAAATTAAAAAAAGACTCTGGGAAAACAGTAGTAATTTTTCAAACAATATAAGCTATACTTGGTTTTTAAAACAAACAGGTGAATTAGATCAAAAAATTTACTAAATTCGGTCTAATACAAATTACCATGATTCATTTTACAAAACTAGAGTTGTTCGTTTTGCAGTACATTGAAATCATAAAATTGCACCTGAAGTATATATGTCTATGTCTACTTTCATTCCTTGCCACAGTTACAAAGCTTTAATCAGCTGTTTTATTTCTGAGGGTTTATCTGGCCCAATTTCAGAAATATGCATTGAGATTTTTGTTGCTCAGTGAAACTCTTAATTTTGACTGAATTCTGTTTTGTGTACTAAAGCAGCTACGTTCATATGGTACATTTGTTAAACGCAACACAAGACTTACAGAACAACCTTTTGACACTAATGAAAATGTCTGCAGATAGTTGCTTATGAAACTCTTCGAAAACTTTGGACATTGGCATATATACTCTTTATTTTTAGCACGTCTTTTGTAAAAAAAAGATCGTGCTTACGTTATCGGTTTGTCCGTCCGTCCGTCTGTAGACACGATATCTCTGCAACTATTAGTCCAATTTGAAAAATTCTTTTTGCATTGAGAAGCTTGAAATATGCAAATGATGATCCTTCATTTCTTTTTTAACGATGTACAATTTCGCCCCTACAGGGCGTAAATGCAGATGCCAAATTCAAAAATGTTTTATTCCACATTTTTGCTTCTAAACATCCGATTGAAAAAATTATTTTATCTTTCGATTCCATTTATGTCGAAGAGTATTTTAGATATAGTTACTTTTTCAAATTATGCATAGATTTTCCACTACAGGGCGTAAAAGTAAATTGCATTTTCCCCGTTAACTCTTCTAAAACTCCGATTTGAATTTTTTTCTTCAGTGGATACACCTCCGATGGAAAATCTTTTACATAAAATTTCAAATTTTTGGTAAAGAATACTTTGGCCACCAGGGGGCATAAGTGTTAATTTTTGCTGCTGATGTATTTGCCATAAAATCTGAGCTTCTAAAATATCGATTGAAAAAATTCTTTCGTGAACTGATGCCACTCACATGGATAAACTTTTTTCAGAATATTTTCTTCTTAAAATATCCCATAGTTTGTCCGCCAGGGGGGGCGTAGATGTATATCTTATTTTTGTCAATATCTCTACTTCTAGGAGTCCGCTTTGAAAAAGTTCAGTCTTTGTTGGATAGTGTTTTCAGTGTGACATGTTTTTCATATAATTTCAAAATTTTCAAGTAATTCATAGACTTTCCGCTAGGGGGCAAATTGCTTATCCCCCTATATCTCTGCTTCTAAATCTCCGATTTGAAAAATTCTTTCTGCACCGGATACAGCTTCTGATGAGAAATCCTTTGCACATAATTTCTAATTTTTGTAAAAAATGGTTTGGCCACCAGGTGGCGTAAGTCTTACTTTCCGCTTCTGATGTATTTGCAGCAAAATATGAGCTTCTAAAATCTCGATTGAAAAAAGTCTTTTGTTGACCGATACTACTAATGTCAACAAACCTTTTAGGAACATTTTCTTCTCGAAATGCATGGTTTCGACACCAGGGGGCGTAGATGTATATCTTATTTTTGTCAATATCTCTATTTCTAGGAGTCAGATTTGAAAAATTCTTCTTTGTTGGATAGTGTTTCTGATGTGAAATGTTTTCCCTATAAATTCAAAATTTTCGAGTAAATCACAGACTTTCCATTAGGGGGCACAAAGGTAAATGACATTTTCTGCTTTATTTCTGTTTCTAAAACTCTGATTTGAAAAATTCTTCCTGTATCGCATACAACACCTGATGGAAAATATTTTTCATATAATTTCTAATGTTTGGCCACCAGGGGGCATAAGTGTTAATTTCTGCTTCTGATGTAATTGTAGCAAAATCTGGGCTCCTGAAAACTCAACTAAATTTTTTTTTTTTCTTGAACCGATACCGCTCATATGAAAAAACTTTTGAGAATACTTTCTTCCTAAAATAATGCATGGTTTTCCCACCAGGGGGACGTAAAGTCATCTTATTTTTGTCAATATCTCCGTTTCTAAGAGTCCGATTTGAAAAATACTTTGTGTTGGAGAGCGTTTCCAGTGCGAAATGTTTCTCATATAAATTCATGGGGTTTTTTTAACGCACAAGTTTGCAACCAGAGGACGTAAGCTCACGATTCCGTTTACAGCAATATCTGAGGGATTAAAAACCAGATTGAAATACTTCTTTCTTCTGTCAGATACTATTGTTTTCCATACCGGTTCCATTGACTTTGAATAGCTTTGATAAATTTAATTTGCGTCAGAACGGATTCAAAAGACGATATTACACCCGAAAATTCGGTGTCATCTTTCTTGTTTACAGCTATGTTTGAATAGTGAATATTCCATAACTGCATCTTCATTAATTAAAAAAAAAAAAAAAACTGGTCTGCCAGGCTTTTGAAAGACTGTACCAAAACTTGTGTGTTGTTCCACAGATTCTGCACCCTCAAACTTCAAAAATCCATTGTGGTGGAAAGAAATCTGCAGTCTACCCCAATCACAAAAAGATAAAATAAACCTCCACTTGACATTGTGATGTGCAAGTTCAGTATTACAAGGGTCAACTAATTTATTATGTTTGAACAATTTTCCTTTCAGTTCTGAAAAAAAAAAAAAAATCTTCTTGAATACTATGTATGAGATGTTTACGGTTCATATAATTGAGACCTGGTTGATTCAACCATTCTTCTGATACGAGGAAAGTCCAGTTTTACCGTATCTCAGATGGAACCCCCACCCCCTTCTAATAAAACATTATCTTAATTTTTTTGGCATTGATCTTGAATATAACCGAAACTTGATTAAAAAAGCAGAATTCTGCGAATCCGAGGAAGAATCTCATGCCTGATTTGTAACAGTCCGCGATCTGCAAAATGAACTGCTTATGTGGCTACATATGGAAGCCGATTCAAGTGTTCATAAACTGATTATGTTCCCGACATGAACGATGTATTAGACTGCAATTTTCGGAACTCTGAACGGTCTGTTTTTAACGCACAAATTTTTACGAAGGATACGTTTCTAAAGCGCGAATTTTGCGAGTGGTCCAAAAACGGACCCAAGATTTTATATTTATGTATATTTTTTCTTAAAATTCCGTAAGGCGGGAGACTCCCGCCTAACAAATTTATTTCGGCGGGAATCCCGCCATTCCGCCCTGAATTTTAACCCCTGTGATAAGCCGACAATTAGAAGGCTTGCCAATATTTTTTCCATAATTTCCATAAGATCCTGTTTTAGTACAAAGAGCAGTTTCACTTTTGCAATCAGCAACAGCACAACAAACATTCTACTACTGCCACATTGTATTCCAACAAAAACACGATGACCTTTAAAAGCAACCTACCTTTATTGAATTTGCATTTCCTATAAGGTATTCATCAAATCTCAATGACAGTTTGTGGTCCTCCAGTTTTCCTTTTTTTTTTTTTTTTTCTATTCCAGTCAGTGTATATAATATAATTTCTCTGAAGCAGGATGACAAATTCACAACTATATGGTCTGTGAAGTGGATCTGATTCTTCGGCAAAGTGTACCCTGGTTGGTCAAGAACAAGCCACAGCATTACAAATTACATAATTCGTTTCAGAGAAATTCTTGCATTTTTTTCCAAAGAAAGTGCCCTTTTAAAAAAGCACACAACTTATTGCATGTTCTTTATGGATTTTCTTCTAGAGGCACCTGCTTTGATAAGGAACAAACTACATCTGAATGAAAAGCTCTGTGACTTAGCCTTATTCCATTTCTGCTCTTCAGGAATACCTTTTGTGTCTTTATACAACCAATCTAAGAAAGAAAATCTACCACTTTCAGGTGATAACTAGCAAAACCATAGAAATCCCACAGTGAATTTTTACATCTTGAACAGGAAGCCATCTTCAGAACTCCAACATAATACAAACAACCACATAAACACATGGCAAACTATAAACAGCCACTGAAAGAATATAGATCCCACTCATATATATATATGTTCTTGAAAAATGCTCATAAGTTCCCAAAAACCTTCCTTTCCCCATATTTTGGACAAATATCTTTCAACAAAATAATGTTTTTTAATCTATTAAGTAAGGTGTT
This sequence comes from Macrothele yani, assembly GCA_039090855.1. Lineage (NCBI taxonomy): Eukaryota > Metazoa > Arthropoda > Arachnida > Araneae > Macrothelidae > Macrothele > Macrothele yani. Next base: position 135,606,104 of record CM077023.1, read on the forward strand.
AAAAGTAAATTTGTATGTGCCTCATTGAATATAACTACCCAAGTAATTTGTGCATTTTGAAACAACTTATTCTGTTTTTTCAGTGTTAATGATCCCCATGTTTTAAGGTGTTACCTGTCCTTAATTTAAAGCTACTGAATCTAGAGAAGGCAGAGAAATAGCAACGGAATACTGAACATAACATCCATGATGTTAGCCACCCTGGTGAGTAAGAGAATTATGACCATTCGTCCGAGTAGGTCTGGGCTCAAATCCTGGTGAGGCATGGATGTTGTGTTTGTCTTACGGCACTGGCTCTCTCTCTCTTCCCTGGAAGAAGTGACCCTAAATTTGGGACTGGTGACTGCTGATAGCCCATCGAGTTGCTCACAGTTGTAGTTAAACAAAAAGCAAAACAAAAAAAAAAAAACCTATCCATGTCATGCTCTTGAATTTGGGCCCAAATATGAATTACTGAATTCAGAAGCCCATGCCCTAGACAACTAGATGTTTTGAGCTTCTTTTAGGTAATATAAAACATTGCTAGAATGGACATCAGTCACATGGCATTACATAGTTTTTAACAATGCTATAAAAATATTTTTTTTTTCCTTGATTGGGGGTTTAATGACCACTGTGATCAACTTAATGGGCTGGAAGCAGTAATCCGTCCTTAACACCAGGGAAAGGAGAGAGCCAATACCATATAAGACAAACACAACATCTATGCCTCGGATTCGAACCTGGACTCATCTTGGGTGAATCAGAAGCTATCACTTAGACCACTGCGCTAGCCATAGAATTCTTCTAAGATGAATCACAACAAATTACCATTGCTTCTAACTTCTCTCTGTACACTCCAAGGTTTTGCAGGCTCTTTTGCAATTTTTTAACTATCTTTTTTGGTAAATGTCACACCATGAACATGTGGTACATAGATCAGTAATTCACACCTACCAATTCAGGAAAGAAAACAAGAGTTAATGAACAAACTCACTAGCTATAATACATGATTTGCTATCTTCACCATTGTTAGAGTGAGCAAAGCACTCTGATCTATACCATAAACATAGAAAATGAGAGAAAACACACAGTCACATATGGTGAAAGGTTCGTTTAGTGGTAGCTTTCGGTTGTCCTACAACCTTGATCACCCGCGATCGACTGGATGCCAGAACTACAATTTTAAGTTGGGTTGTTGGAAATTATGCCAGATTTTAGAAGAGAGATCCAAATAAATGGGATTTGGTGGGGGTCTCTGAATTGCAGTTTTTGGTGAAAAAAATTTCAGTGCTTTCTTGGAAATACAGAGATGCTTTGTTGATGATTGGGGCAACTTTAGTTTCTTTCCAAATGGGAACTGCAGAGGTGTCTTCAAGGGTTAGTGCAGATAAAGCTGTCTTTGGAAGACCATAGGAAACATCTTTTATGTGTTCACCAAGTCTCTTATTGTTTTATGTGTTCACCAAGTCTCGTATTGATGCTTTGGTATGTGCTTCCAATATACACTGAGGGACCAGAGGAAGTTGAAATGGGAATAGCATAAACTCCAGGGGTGAGACAGGATCCGTCTTTAAGCAGGCACATTATTGAAGAATGGTTTGGTTTCACTGTGAAAGTATAGCCCGTAGTTTTGAAAAGTTTACACATCTTATAAGAGAAGGATCTATGGAAAGTGATGGAACCAACGAATGGTGGTTTTTCCTTAGTATTGGTGAGAGAGCAGACAGATTTTTCAAATGGGAATTTTGAAGCAATTTTTCAATTGTAGAAGGTGGGAACTGAAAGGCTTCAGCAATTTTCTTTATGGTGTCAAAAGCTACCGCCAAACGAACCTTTTACCATAAGTGACTGTGTGTGTTTTAGCTTGTTTTCTATGTTTGTGTGTTATCGTCGCGTGAAGCCTGAGTTTTAAACCATGATCTATACCATGCACCAAAACACAGGCAGAGTCCCCAAAAGTTATTGACATAACACACTACTAGGTGTTTAAAATTTTCAAATACAGGAAATTTCATAAAATCAATAACACACTGCATATTCTTAAGAAACTTAAAATTCATCTGTTTATATGTATGTTATAATTACAAGCTTCTCTCATCAAGTAACATCCTTATGGAACCCTCTGACATGAACTTCATTTGTACATTACATGCTACACATTCCTACAATATCACCTGCAGCACTGAAAACAGAATTAGCATTTTAGATAAAAATTTATGCAACTTCCATCATTTTTTTAAGGAACAGAATGAGATTTGTGCGAGATTACAGCAACGAAATTGCAAGTCAAAGATTACTGTAATTGAATTGAACTGGAACTATGATGACATTATTAAAAAGCTACATTTTGTTTACAACTTTCTTTTAGTTTTCCTAAAAAAACTAAATTGCTTACTTGCCAATGGAACACCTCTGGGTCTCAAAACGCCAGCGGTTTCTGCACCGGTCCAGCAGCGACACATGCACACAAGCATGGCCAAGTGGAATACAAAAGTTCTGTGTGAAAACTGAATATCACCCCACAATATGTACACCATATTGCTAAATGCACGCATAACACCCAAATCTTCCTCAGTAAACAAAATATTAAAACACACTCATTCGATTACGGTACACTACGTTTCTCTTCCGAATGATCAAGCACTACTACGTTGCCATGTATCACTTCCTTAAGACTTAAGTTAAAATCCCAAAATCTAGTTATTATTTAAGTAGTGTAAACAACTTCCTCCCGAAGAGCAAATTTTATCTAGAAAAAATAATGGCTTTCTCAAACTAAAATGCACGAAAATAAAAATAGGTCATAAAAAAGAAATGATCAGTAACGGAGCTTTTATGGTTTAACTCAGAATACAAATTCCGAAGTGCAACTAAATACAGTTTTCTCTTTTGTTTGCCTGTCTTGATGTTTAACAATCATTGTGGTCATTAAAGGTCATAAGCAGTCGCCGGCCCAGAAATGGGGGAAGACATTCCCATTGGTTTCTGTTTGTTTATTTCGTTGTCTGACGACCACCACGAGCAATTCTAAGTGCAGTATGCAGTTTCCCTTTCCTAATTTAGGCCCACTGGTTCCAGGGAAGGGAGAGAACAGAGCCAATTTAAAGAGACAATGGGCTCGGGAGCTGGAGCTTTTTTTTTTTTTTTTTTTTGATTGGAGGTTTAATGACCACCGTGAGCAACTCAATGGGCTATAAGCAGTCGCCCGTCCCTAATTTAGGGTCACTGGTTCCAGGGAAGGGAGAGAGCCAGTGCCGTAAGACAAACACAACATCCATGCCTCACCGGGATTCGAACCCGGACCCCTTACGGACGAATGATCAGAGGCCATCGCTTAGACCACTGCGCCAGCGGGGCAGCCTGGAGCTTTGGGGCCCCAGTATCAGTGTCACATCTAGGATTTCCCTATGGGTGACTGAACAAAAATACCCAGGAGAAAACATTCCGCCGCCCCGGTGGCGCAGTGGTCTAAGGCGATGGCCTCTGATCATTCGTCTGAAAGGGGTCCGGGTTCGAATCCCAATGAGGCATGGATGTTGTGCTTTTTCTTACGGCACTAGCTCTCTCCCTTCCCTGGAACCAGTGACCCTAAATTAGGGACGGGCGACTGCTTATAGCCCATTAAGTTGCTCACAATGGTCGTTAAACCTCGAATCAAAAAAAAAAAAAAAAAAACAGTCCCAAAATATGATGAGGGTGCCATGAAAATATCTTCACCATATTTAAGTGTGTGTGTGTGTGTGTGTTTTTTTTTTTTTTTGATTGGAGGTTTAACGACCACCGTGAGCAACTCAGTGGGCTATAAGCAGTCACCCGTCCCTAATTTAGGGTCACTGGTTCCAGGGAAGGGAGAGAGCCAGTGCCATAAGACAAACACAACATCCATGCCTCACCGGGATTCGAACCCGGACCCCTTACGGACGAATGATCAGAGACCAGCGCCTTAGACCACTGCGCCACCGGGGCGGCTATTTAAGTGTGTATCCCATGATTCAAGGATGAATCAGTGTTGGCAAAAAAAAAAATGTAAAAAGGCATGGTTGAAAATTGGACACCAGTTGAGTTCTCCTTTAACCCCCCCTACCCCCAAGGTTCAGCTTGTTGAAATTATATCATTGTGGACAAATAATATGATCCAAATATTATGATTCAAACAATTCTCAATGTATGAATTTTTTTCCTAATTACAGATGTGTGCAAAAAAAAAACCATCTGTAATGTTTTCGAAAGATTTTAGTATGGACTGGGTGGCGACTATACATTTTGTGGACTCCTAAAAAGGGGGAAAGAAATGAAAAGAACTAAAACCTGTAGAACTCTGCCAACTCTTCAAGCACCCTGCATAATTCTGGGACCCCTTGAAAATGTGCGGCCAGCGGCAGAAGCCCCCCTAGCTCCCTTCTTAAATGGGCCCTGGGAGAGAGCCAGTACTTAGACTGTTGTGCCACGGGGCGACCACTGGTACGAAATGCCTATACGCCACCGTGGCGGCTGTTTACATCTATCTGCATTCTGAATTTGTAAGGATAATTTAATGTAAGCATATTTAATTTTAATGTTAGTAAGGGTGCATCGGAAAATAATCTTGAGTCATTTTTTTTTTTGGTTGGAGATTTAACGACCACCGTGAGCAACTCAATGGGCTATAAGCAGTCGCCCGTCCCTAATTTAGGGTCACTGGTTCCAGGGAAGGGAGAGAGCTAGTGCCGTGAGACAAACACAACATCCATGCCTGACCGGGATTCGAACCTGGACCCCTTACAGACGAATGATCAGAGGCCAGCGCCTTAGACCACTGCGCCACCGGGGCGGCGAGTCATTTTCCAACGAAATCGTTAATGATTCCACGAACCAGAATCTGACGATTAGAAGCAATGGGAATTGCATGGAAGACATTAAATGCTCGTTTAAAGAGTTTGGTTTAAAAACTAAGACGTCTTGGAATCGTGGTACTACAAAACCTCTCTGCGAAATTTTTATTTGTAAGTTTTCTAACTTTTCTATTTTGAGTGTTAGAATACTTGTTTTGATTTTAGAAAGATCCGTATATTCAGAACCAGCTTTGTTTCACTGCATTCATGGTAGAATTAATGGTAGTATTTAATGAATTGGTCAAGGCTAAAAAGCTCATTGGTAATGCAATGTGAAATATTCTAAAAGGTGATGCTTCTGGCAGCTGTTTCTTCAGACCTTGCACAAACAGCACTTGGATTTCATTAAGTACAGCAGACCACTGTGTTAGTGCGGGGCCGTTTCACACAGTACGTGCTTGGCTCTATAATTGTGGCCCATATACATAGAAAAAAAACCCCGTAAGTATTGGGTAAATATATAATACTTTGCTACTCTACATACGTATATACCACTGCATAAATTCTGCCAGTTTCCAATTCTATTCTGTATCCGTTTAGTTCAAGAGAAATTTTAACATACTTTGATTTACTTTTGTATGAAACTGCTAGCTAGCTGAAATCAAGTTTTTTTAAATATAAAGAGTTAAAGACCTTCCAAAACTTTTGCTACCTGTCTTGAAGGGGGGCAGAATCTCTATCCTCCAAAAAGAAAAATATTTGAACGAATTTTGGTTTCTGTAGTGATCACATTTTTAGTGACCCAGACAGGCTGGTACCAAAGACCTTTACATGGCAACCATTAATCCTTTGCTTCAAAAGAATTAGCCGCTACATCCTTAAAATAGAAAAAAATATATATTTTGTACCCTCATTAATCAGTTACTTTTGAATCACACACAGAGCAGTATTTCTGTAAAGTACTAATTTGTTTTTAAGCAGCCTTGCAATTCTAGGTAACATGGCTGTTGATGCTACTATTTTGAACATAAGCACTGCTTGGCAAACTTTTCCTGCTAGCATTTCTGAAAAAAAAATAGGCTATACTTGCAAAGTTTTTTTTTCATATGAGGGCATGGGGTAGGTGTTGCATACCATTTTTAGAAAGCAAAATCATACATTCATGGTCTCTCTACCCCATATTTCCAAGAATATATTGTAGCTGGTCATTCCATTTCGCTGTAGGACTCAATCACCTTGTACAGAATCCTTTTTTCATGCAAGTACCAGAAATGTTGGAATTGAAATGCTTACATAACTAGAATGCAGTGGAGTAACTACTATCCCGGGGGGAGGGGACAGGTAATAGATGGGGCGTACTGCAGCTGTCAGTTATAGTTTTGTGAAAAAATGCGAACACGCACAATAATTAACCCAAAGATTCATATTTTACTTTAAGATATACAGTCAACTCTGGATATAGTGAACTCTGTTATAGTGAACGTTCGGCTGTAGTGAACCTAAATCATTGGTCCCGACCCGCAACATTGGAAATGTACAGAAAAATTTTCGTTTATAGTGAACCCTCAACTTCGGTTATAGTGAACCTAAAACTTCAAAGAAAGGAATGTACTTGTAACATTAAATTGTAATTTATTTCAAAACAAACCTTCTTGTAAAAACTTGAAAGAATGTGTTGAGATCAATATTGTAAGCCTACTACTCCTTAAGTGCATTGAAGGACAAAGGTAGGATTAAAAATCTCAGCAACATCAAGCTGGTGCTTCTGCCTGCCAACACCACGTCAGTCCTCCAACCCATGGATCAAGGTGTGATTCGCAGCTTTAAAACCTATTACAGAAAGGAAGTAACGCTTCATTTAATCCAAGCATTAGAATTAAAGCAGAACACATCAATAAATGTTCTGAATGCTTTACGTTTTGGAAACAAAGCGTGGAGTGTGTCAGCTGTCACTATGCAGAATTGTTTCCGGAGGTCTGGTTCAGCTACTGGGCGTGTGGTGGCCAGTGTTTCTTCCAGGCATACATCCGGGAGGGCAAAGCCCTTCCCCCGGAAATATCCCCCCCCCCGGAGACTTGTTATGTCATCTTGAAAAATGTTCATTAAAAAACTCTACAAGCAACAATGAAAAAGAAAGTTTCATTTCTTTTGATGCGAATATTTTTCGAATAACATTTTAAAATATTTTTTCAAGTGTGATAATTTGTTTTGCTCAAAAAATAGATTAAAAGATAAACTTTCTGTTTTTCAAAATATAAAACTGGTGTTAGGAAGCTGACAGCGACCAGGTCAAGGAAGAGATTTTAACTATGCATCTTTGTTCCCCCGTAATGTCCCATCGAAACGACAGTTAAAAATTCTTTCCCTCACCCCCAGCAGGAAACAAGCATCGCCAGCTGAGTATTAACGTATTGACCATTAACTCTGCTGACCGCCCAATCTTCACAGCTAAATGGTTTTATTCCTTTGCACACATGTAGGATGTGAAAATAAGTAGACACGAGACACCTTGTTAGGAACCTCGTTAAGCGAAGCCACTTATCAGCATTCAACATCAGTTTCTCTTTGGGGACATTTTTGCATCTCAGCAGTCCCTGCGTCCATTTCCGAGTTTCACTCCCCCCGCCCCCCCACACACACTCACACTTACGAGGCTCAAGGATGTTACAACTTACAGGGATTATTTTAGACTTTCAGTTAGCGCATCAGCGGTAATCCCGTCACGTTTGCATTTAGGTGTAACAGGAAGCAACCGTTTCTCTTGACCACAATTCAGTCCCCCTTTCCCCAAAGAGAGCAGCTGTGGACGAACGTGGATCTTTTCATTCAGACTTAGACACTCCTTTCCTTTCCCCCAACTCACACACACACTTGCACAGCCGGCAATAGCAGATTAGCAGTAAAATACAGTGTCTCTTTCTTCGCGTCGAGCGATGAACATGAGGAAGCGATGAATTTCCGGTGTCACATAGCACAAAAAAGGAAGACACTGTCAGGATGAGATAAAGCGAAATTCTACACTTTATATCTACCTTTTTACATGTTAGCTAAGACACACACATCGGGGGTGCGCGTAGTATAAGTTTAATGAATAGCTTTTCACACGATTACATTGGTTGATATTCAACTTATTGGGTGGAGTCTGAAGCAGAGAATATGTTTTGAGGGGAATTAACAGTCACCACTCATCTGTCAGTAGTACGCTTTGAGGAACGAAACGAAAAGGCAAGGTAAATAGGAGAAAAAAAATCATGTTTTCGCAACTTGACAGAAACTTCGTGGTTTGTTTATACATGTATAAAGGATACGATGTCTGCCAAAAGGAAAATTACGCAATCATCTATCACATCTTTTATTAAAATGCAGAGAACAGATAATGCCAAGGGTGAAGAGGTGGAAAATATTCCAGTAGCAACCAAAGAATCTACATCAATGTTAACTGAAATTTCAGCTGATGACATTAACATAGCTTTGCCTGGTAGCGGTAAAGTAAAAGAAAGACGTTTCTACAATAAGGCTTGGGAGAAGAAATACACATGGCTGCAGTGGCGGCTCGTGGCAACTGAAACAGGTGAGGCCAGTAGCCGAAGTCAAACAATGAAATAAAAAAAACTGTCATTATTAGGCCAACTATTCAGACCCCCACCCCACCCCATCCCCAAGATTCCTTTACTCTGCCTCTGTTTACCCCCTTGACTCACAATGCCCAAATCAGGTAGGAATGTGTCAACTATTGTATTGCACACGAAAAAAATTTCCTCAGAATAGAATGCATAACTATTAACAGAAAAATGTTAAATTTCCTTAAATAAATTTTTTTACCTTAAAACATATGAGCATTAATTTATGTTAATTGTGCTTTGTGTTTCTTCAGATTTCTCAACTGAGGAATAATCACAGGATAAAAAAATGTAGTGAAAAAATAATAACTCCAAATATATGCAGGGAGGGAACGTTTCATGAATTTCGTCCCATATAGAATGAGTACCATACTACCATTTGCATTATTTGAAAGGTTTAACCTTTTTTTTTAAAGAATTTGTGAAACCTAAAAACATATATGTACTCATGTGCAAATTATACTTACAGGTTTTCTCATTTATTTATTTATTTTTAACACAGAAAATCATCTTAGTTAAAACTGAAATTAGTTATGCAAAGCGCTTTGTAAACTTCATGCTCTTGGAAACTCAAATTCTTGGGCTGATAAGCACCGAGTTTTTTTAAGTGAAGCTTTTCGACTCAAATTCTTGGGGTGAAGAGCACTGTGTTTTTTTAAGTGAAGCTCAAACTAAAAATTCTTGGGGTGATAAGCACTGAATTTTTTTAAGTGAAGCTTTTCTTCCAGATTTAAAGCAAAGAACGGAGATTTTAACAAAATATCCACTCCATTCATTGTACTCAACAAACAAAAAAGTCACGACACAAAGGAACAACACATCGCCGAGCGAGACACACACAGAAAAAACAACTAACTGAGCTTTGCTACATTTGAAACCCTCCCGCCACCATTGAGCTTGGTCGGGGTAAGCTTCTCTGTGAACCCACAGCGTTAAGGAAATGGATACTCTCCTGGCCAATCAAATCAGCGCGGTGCCAGATAGATCTGGCCCCACAGATTTTGCACACGCGGTTAAAACATTGTTGTATGTAGGTCATCATACTGAATGAGACGGGGAGAAAATCGTCTCCTCTTCGCTTGCGTAGTGATGCTACTGGGGCCTGTTGGAGCTGGCCCCAATAAAAAACCTCACACTCTGAACGTGACTCTTTCCTCAAGGAATAGTTTTTCGTTTTTGAAGGAAACTTTTCCCTTAGGTAATGGTTTTTGAAGGGAAAGGTTTATCACCATGTAATTAAGAGAGAGAATAAGAATCAGGGCAAAAAAAAATATTTCTAAAAATAGAAATTTTTAGGTGGGGTCCGGCCCCTCTGGCCCCTAATGACGAACCGCCCCTGCATGGCTGTATGAAGACAAAACCAGAGATGGCGCGTTTTGTAAACTTTGGGGAAAATTCATGAAGAATGATGTAAATGTTTTGCAAAAAAATGGTGGAGTATTCATAACGGTACCATTTGCATCATATAAAAAAGCGTTGCCGCCCCGGTGGCGCAGTGGTCTAAGGCGCTGGCCTCTGATCATTCGTCCGTAAGGGGTCCGGGTTCGAATCCCGGTCAGGCATGGATGTTGTGTTTGTCTTACGGCGCTAGCTCTCTCACTTCCCTGGAACCAGTGACCCTAAATTAGGGACGGGCGACTGCTTATAGCCCATTGAGTTGCTCACGGTGGTCGTTAATCCTCCAATCAAAAAAAAGCGTTAGGGAAAGATGGAAAACTGGAGAAACATCGACATTCGTCTGCCCACATTACTAGTGCAGAAATGGAATAACTAAGATTAAATGCTTTGAAAAATCCTGTGAACAACCAAATACTTTGTCAAAGTGAAGAGCAAAAGAAAGAGAACAGAGAAGCTCTTAGTGTGCTAAGTCGTGGCCTGTATTTTTTGATAAAACAAGAAATAGCCCACACAACTAAATATTCTAAATATGAGGCTTTAATTAATAACCTGCTGGTAATGTAATCAGGATCTCGCAGACTCGAAGGCAGCACAAAGTGAACGGTCTACGTACTGCACAAAAAATACGGCTTCAGAGTTATTGTATTGTATTGGTGAAGTCCTTCGCTCCAAAATAAAAAAAAACAAAATATCGAATAAAAAATTTTCTCTCGTGGCAGACGAAAGTACTTCTCAAAAAAAAAAAAAAAAAAAAAAAAAAAAGCAACTCAGTATTTGTGTAAGACACGTTGAGAACAACTATCCCGTGGAAACATTTTTTTCTTTGGTTAAAATACCAAACGGTTTGTCTGAAACTATATATAGCTAATGCTATTGATTATGAAATTAAAAAAGCAAAATTAAATTACAACGATCTTGTTGCTTTTGGCTTTGATGGAGTATCAAATTTTTCAGGTAATACAGCGGGTGTTCGAAAAAAATTATCTGAGAAAGCTGGCAGGGATGTATCTTATATTCACTGCCAAGCTCATATTTTGTCATTATCTGTTGCTTGTTGCCACAACAAAAATCCTAAAGTGAAAAGATTTTTTCACACATTAAAGGACATATACAAGCTTTTCAGCCAATCTCCAAAGAAAGAAAATATCCTCCATGAAATCCAAGCAGTGATCAACGATCCTATACTGAAAGTTCCTGAATGTGTAGAAGTGCGGTGGTTGAGCCACTACAGGATCGTAAATGCAGTGAAAAGGAGTTTCTCGGCAATCATGCTCGCTTGTGAAAATATATATAAAGAAGGAGCAGATCTTGCATCTGCAGCTGGAGGAATATTACTGGAGATGAGAAATAACAGTTCTTTTATTATCTTAATCGTTATGTATGAAGTACTGAATCGAATGCTATATCCAGTTTGAGTAGAAAGCTGAAAAAAGTGGATGTGCCCTTTTCATCTTTAACCCTTTAGCGTTCGATGTGCCCAAAGCAAATGGTGCCTTAAATTGCCTGCTCTGTCCAAACGGAAATGTTCAGATAAAAGCTTGATTTTACGAAAACTACGACAAAACAATTCCTTGCCCTCTCTCATCTAAGCAGTACCGATCGAACTCCTATCAAAGATTTATAGTCCGTAGTCCTTTATTACTTTAGAATAAAAGAATAACCAATGAATTACTGTACGTAGTCACTCGAGAAGCTTTTGTTCTCTGTTCCACAAGTCAAGGCATGATGGGGATGGGCTAGTCCCATTGATACGGACATCATGCCACTGAATAGAAAGAAAGACTTCAAAATCTCTCCCCCTTTTTGAGTTCGTCGCCACTGTTATAGCTCGTTTTAGTAGATAATCAGTAGAAAGGATTAGTGGCAATCATCCCTCTAAATGACCATTTTGAATAACACACCTTAAAGGGAAAGTAAAGCTTTCTGATGAGCAGGTTCACTCATTTTTTGCCGCGTTCGGCCCACTACTTAGACAGCGGATACATTCCTTTCAGCTGATTTCAGCCCATTTTTTAACTCCGAGTTCATTCGTTCCACCCGGTTGAAGGGTTAATTCTGCTGATAGAATCCACCAAAGAACATTCAAAAGATATAGCAAGTGCATGTGATGATGAAAAGAACCAGCTTCGAAAGAAGATCTCTGACTTGATGAAGAAACCTTTAGAACTGTGTGGAAAATTGTGCTTAACCGAAGACGAAAACCCCAAGCAAACCTTTAGACACATGCAACAATACATATTATCCATCAACGATGAAATCTCGAATAGATTTAATGACAAAGCCATTAACATAATGACAAGTACGTCACATTTTGAAAATTTTGAAAACTTTCTAAATATTTCCGAAAAACAAGTGCAAAGTTTATGTAAATATTTTCCAGGGATTGATGCAGAATCAGCTATGGCTGATATAAAGTCATACTTTTTTCGTTAAGTCAATGATGAAAAGCATAAGTTCAGGATATGGTGCTAAAGATTCGCCTATTGCGATACTTTTTTAGCAAACGTAGGCAATAGTAGTTTAACAAGTCTTTGTGAGGCCTTACTATGCATACCTGTTTCTACGGCAAGTGTAGAAAGGACACTTAGTACAATGAATAGAATTTTGACAAAGCTGGGAGCCAGATTAAATGAAGAAAGTTTGCAACATTGTATGCTTGTTAGCATCGAAGGAGAGGAAGATCCCGATGAAGAATTTTTGGAAGAAGTAATAGATTTGTATGCGACTCGGAAACCGAGAAGAATTCGTCTTATGTAGCATGCATATTGCAAAGAATTACGCTGAGCGCTGCGAACAATGTTGCGAATTGCAATACTTGTAAAATTACATTCAGTGTAACGGACAGTGTTAATGAATTTTATGGATTACCTTGACAGTAACTATGCCGTATCCGTGATGTAAGTAATAAACCATTATTCTAATCTAACCTACTGCGAAGTCCCAGCTAGCGCTACTTTTTTTTTTTTTTTTTTTTTTTTTTTTGTATTGGAGGTTTAACGACCACCGTGAGCAACTCAATGGGCTATAAGCAGTCGCCCGTCCCTAATTTAGGGTCACTGGTTCCAGGGAAGGGAGAAAGCCAGTGCCGTAAGACAAACACAACATCCATGCCTGACCGGGATTCGAACCCGGACCCATTACGGACGAATGATCAGAGGCCAGCGCCTTAGACCACTGCGCCACTGGGGCGGCCTAGCGCTACTTCCATTCAATAGTTTTAATTTCACGTTTGCATTTTAAATTATAATTTTGTTCTAGCACACTCGTGTGATTTAAAACTGAAATGTATCGTATTTTGTGTAAATGTAATTTCGACCATATAATAGGCAAAGCAGTACGCTACAGCTATATTCTAGGTAGAGGTTCTGTTGATGAAAATTAAAGTAGTGTTTCTAGCAAATCTGCTATTTCAGGTTAACATTTTAACCTACTTTCTTTTTATGTCGTTTTATTAGCAATGTACGACGGGTCTGCAATCAAAATATGCAATTAATTGTACTATTTTTGTATGTTTTACTCTGCTTTTGTGCTGTTTTTCGGCAATAATTCAAGCATTAAAGTGTTTTACACCATGACATTAATTTTAGCTCATGTTGATGTTTTAATTTAGTCAAAAATGTGAATGTTTATTTTGCTCATAATAAAATAAACATTCACATTTTTGATGGTAATCGGAAAAGTCCCCCCACATTGAAAAAGTTCCCCATAGGAAAACTCCCCCACAGGAAAAGTCCCCCACCTTTTTCAGTCAGGGACCGTGCACACATTTTAGTTTACACAAAATATCGAATGTGGGGGAGATTTCCAGGGTCACCATTTCCATTTTCATGCTGTTTAAAGCAAGATGCAGCCGTAGAACGAGCACAGATATGTGGGAGAAATTACCGAGGTCGTCATTTCAACTTTTACCGTGGGTTTATAGTAAAAATCAGTCTTACAATTAGCTGGACGGATAGTGGGAAATTGCCGGGGTCGGCATTTCGACTTGTACGCAGTTTATAGTAAAAAACGGTCTTACAAGTTCCATTAACAGGCAGTAGGCTTTAGGCCTTTTCAACACTTTTTTTCTTCGCCTATGTGATATTCGTAAAGTTTACAAAAAAGTCAAGTTAATAGCTTTGCGCGTTTACTTAGGCATTCAATATTAATTACTAGGCCCTTTTGACAGTTTTTATTCTACCGATGTTATATTCATAACGTTTATGCATGAATTGAAATTAATCGTATTGCACTTTTACTTAGGCACTAATTATTAATTCATTGGCTGTAGACCTAAGGCCTAGTAATTAATATTGAATGCCTAAGTAAAAGGGCAAATCTATTAACTTGACTTTTCTGTAAACTTTACAAATATCGCATAGGCGAATAAAAGTGTTGAAAAACTCTAGGCCTACGTCTATTAGTCAATGTATAATGCATAAGTAGAAGCGCAATATTATTGATATTACTTAATATGTAAATTTTAGGAATATGGTAATGACGGAATGAAAACTTTTAGAAGGGCCTAGACGTTAGTCCTAATAATATTTTCTTTCTGAGTAATATCGCAGTATTAATAATTTGAGATTTTACGTAAACGTTATGAACATGAGCACGATGGAATAAAAAATGCCGACCACGGAAATTTCCCCCACATATTCGTGCTACTTGTACGGCTGCATCTTGTTTTAAACAGCGTGAAAATGGAAATGGTGACCCCGGAAATCTCCCCCACATTCGATATTTTGTGTAAACTACAATTTGTACACGGTCCCTAAATGAAAAATCTGGGGGATCTTTCCTGTAGGGGTGGGGGTCCTATGGGGAACTTTTCCAATGTGGGGACTTTTCCTGAGGGGGATAATTTTCCTGTGGGGGACTTTTCCGTCTATCATCGAAGTTCTCTCTTTTGAAATGTCTAATTCATCGAAACCTGTGAAAATTCGAATTATGGTGAATAATATTCTTAGTCTTGACATATTGACGCAGAAATATAAAATAAACCTAATTAAAGATGCAGTATAAAGAAATTACACATTTTCAGCTGCAGCTCCACCTTTGATTGTCACAGAACAAACAGCCTTAAGAGCGAATATTGATTTTTTTTTGGCTAGTTACCATTACTGGTTTACAGGATGCTCCAATTAACATTACTGGTTTACAGGATGCTCCAATTAACATTACTGGATTAACGGTCGATGAAATTCTCTTCTTTATTGTGCTTGTTATTTTTTCCGTGATTTGTGAAACCCGATGTGATTTAGAAAGTGGACGTTCCATATTCAATATACCTTTTTTTCACTTTTTCTATACAACTCTCAGAGTCATCCTCCTTCATGTATAATATACTAGCTGTGCCCACGGCTTCAATCGCGTGGAAGATATCACTGAAAAACAGGGCTATGATAACACGTGTAATCCTATCCATCCATAAGAACTGTAGTTGAATTTCATAGCACCCAGCAACCGATGGAGGAAATTGGCCGAAAGATTAAATGGTCGGTAGTTAGTTTCTCACGTGAAGGAAAATTGAAATTAATTTTTACATAAATTTAAATACATAAATTTTATTTTATTTTTTGAAAATAATTCATAATGCCTCTGTATATACAACATTCTTTGCCTCGTTTCCAGCCGTTATCAAAATAAATTGATTGTCTGAACTGCCGATTCTCGATAAGCAGACGTATAACTGTCCATGCGAGAAACTTTCTTGACGCAAATCCAATCCCACATTGGCCTTTGGATTTATTGATCGTTATAGCGAAGGATAGTTTAATAAGAAATTGTAATCTTTTGAACGTGAAAGGCAAGTCCGTCGGAATCATTGGGATCCTGGTTATATGTACCATTTATCCAGCTGCTGGCGCATTTAGTATAATGGCTTCAATAATATTATTCCGCAGCGCTTTGACCTGTAATCTTGTACCATTGCACAGGTTTGGATGATTCAGGTTTCGTAATAATATTATAGGAATGCCAACTTTCAATTTGAGACAATGCGGTGGAAGTCCTGAGGGATTTAAAGAATTTAAAAATTCATGTGGATAATGCACTGTATCTTCCAAGTTAAGGACAGTATCGATCGAAGTGTAAATTCTGTATTCGCAGGGCAGTTTTTGCAAAATAGCATCGTTTATTTCATCAACGGATGCATTACTTGGAGACACGATAGCTCGTTCACACATCCAGTTGTGACTTCTTTGGAGCAAATTTCTTACATTAGGATAAGTTTTATCAAGTAATTCGTTAATAGATCTTACAACGCTTCCCAGTTTACTATGTACTGGAATCAAACTGTTCTCTTTAGGTACTTTCCCATCCCCGACACGTAGTAACAGAGTAGAAAATTGGATATCTCCACCTCCTAAGTGAGCTCTCATATTTGTTCGTAAATGAAGCGTTTCAATATTATTCCACATTGGCGAGGATTTTAACACGCCTTAACAATGTCTGCTCGTGTTCCTTTCACAATTACTAGCAAAGTTAAAGAATAAAAAAATAAAAGAAATAGCCTATGTCCACAGAAAAGAAGTAAGTTTCCCAAGAGTGAAAGAATTATCCAAATCGGTTCAATAGTTTTCGAGATTAGTAAAAAAAAATCCGTACACTATCGCAAAGTACTTTCTTTGACGTTGGGTGTGATCAGGTTGTATGTAAACAAAGTGGAACGATAAACGGGAAAACGGGAACTATACTTGAAAGCGTTCTGATTCGGCAGTACAGCCAAAAATAATAAAAAATAAATGAAATAGCCTATGTCTACCGGAAATAAATAAGCTTCCCAACGGGGAAAGAATTATCCAAATCGGTTCAGTTGTTTTCGAGATTACCTCAAATAAACATGCAAAGTTTCTCTCTTTATACTGTATATATCATCATCACTGTCAACCATTACCAGTTTCTTCTACAGTTGTCTGTCTTGAGCTTTCTCCTCCATGTCACTCCAGCATAATTTCGAATTTCATCCAACCATTTCCCATGCGGTCTTCTTCTGGGTCTTTTCATGTCCCTCGGAATCCAGTCTAAAATTTCTGTTATATATATAAGTTTCGTGATGTAAGGTCAGGTGATGCCTAGCATCACATCCTCTCCTTGACAAATGTCAACCCCGCCTCCTCGTGGTGCATCCTGTTCCCACTAAAGGGGCTCTGACGACCGCCAATAGCGGTATGACTATACCATCGGGATTAGAGAAAATGCTATCTCACACTCACCAACCCGCTAGGCCAGCGTGGTGAGTTATGGCCAAACCCCTCCAAAATAACTCCACAACTTAAATCTTCGCCCTCAGTCTCCGGCAGCTGGAATGTACCTGGCCAAGGCAGCGGCCAGTGCGACATGAAGGCAGAGGGTGCTAAGAATCCCCGGAGGATCGGACTAGGCTGCCATCTGATGCTGACCTTGGCTACGTATAATGGACACTCCCTATCTTCTGATTCAAGGCTTCTTGAATTGGAAGAGGAACTACAAAGGATCAAGTGGGACATCGTCGGGCTAAGTGAGGTAAGGAGAAAAGGAGAAGATCTCGTTGAGCTGAAAAGTGGACATCTCTTCTACTATCGTGGGACAGATACTGGCAGAACTAGTGGTGTTGGATTTAAAATAAACAAGAAACTGAAGGATAAAGTTGTAGAAGTTGAAAGTTCCTCTGACAGAGCTGAACGACTCGTTATCCAACTCTCGAGAAGATATAAGGCTCAGATTATTCAAACTTGTGCACCCACCACAAGTCATCCTGAAGAAGAAGTTGAAGAATTTTATGAGGAAATTCGTCATCTAAATAATAAAGGTAAGCAGCACTTGAAGATAATTATGGGAGATTTCAATGCAAAAATAGGGCAACGGCAACAGAATGAAACTTTAGTAGGTAAGTTCGGTCACGGCAACAGAAGCCAGCGTGGAAATACTCTCATTGAGTTTGCAGAGACAGAAGGGTTTTTCATCTTGAACTCCTTTTTCAAGAAAAAGCCACACAGGAAATGGACATGGAGACATCCAAATGGGACGACAAGTGAAATTGATTTTATTATGTGAAACAAAAAATTCGTCATAGAAGACTGCAGTGTGCTAAACAAGTTCAACACAGGTAGTGACCATAGATTGGTGGGATGTAAGATGCACCTCAACACTACACTGGAACGTGGCAAGCTCATAAGACAAACAAAATGTATTGACATAACCAACCTCAAAAAACACCATAATACCTTCAAGTTGGAACTGAATAACAGATTATCTGCTTTAGAAGGCCTAACATCAGAATAAGTGGATATTTCTGAAGTTAACAGAAAAGTAACCAAAGCTCTTATGGAAACAGCAACAAAATTAGCTGGGTCTATGAACAAGTTGCACGTGAACAAATTATCAGGAAAAACCAAAATGTTGATGAAAAAAAGAAGAGAGATGAGGACAACTAAAGAAGATGTGACTTCCAAAGTGGAATATATAGAGCTATGCGAGACAGTACGAAAAAGTATCACTGAAGACGTAAGGAAATTCAACTGTGAACTAGTGAGGAGAGCAATCGAAAACAACCAAAGCCTAAAGATAGCAAAGGGACATCTCAGTAAGGGAAGAAAACAGATTATGGCACTGAGAAAAGAAGATGGTTCTGTAACAAGAAACAGAGACGAAATTTTGACAAGAGTGAAAGATTTCTACTCCAAATTACATGAAAGGGATGATACATGTACTCCAGACATCATGAAAGGTACCAGTACCAAAGTTCTTTCAGTCCTCCCAGCAGAAGTTGTACATGCAATCGAGAACATGAAGCTGGGAAAAGCTCCACGAAGATGATGGAATTACTGTAGACATCATACAAGAAGCAAGTGGAGAAATCGAAACAGAACTCGCCCAAATTTTCACTCGATGCCTTAATGAAGGGAAGATTCCTGAGGATTGGAACAACGCTACAATGATTCTGCTACATAAAAAAGGTGACATTGAGGATATCAGGAACTACAGACCTATCAGCCTCCTATCAGTGGTCTATAAAATCTTCACTAAAGTTCTTTCACGCCGCTTGAAGGTAACACTGGACATGGCTCAACCGAGAGAACAAGCTGGATTCAATAGTTGATACAGCACAATAGATCATATCCACGTACTGAGAGAACTAATTAAAAGAGCGAGGGAATATGAACTTCCACTGTGCATGGCTTTTATCAATTATGAAAAAGCCTTTGATTCGGTGAAACCATCAGCAGTTACAATGGTTCTGAAATCCTGCGGTATTGAAGATGCATACATTAATATTATTAATAACATCTATGAAAATGCAAGTGCAAAGATTCGGCTGTTTGAAAATACAACACACATAAAAATTGGAAAGGGAGTGAGACAAGGTGACACCATATCTTCGAAGCTCTTTAATGCCATATTGGAAAATGTATTTCAATCACTGAACTGGGAAAGCAAAGGGATAAAGATTAATGGAGATTATCTAACCCACCTTCGTTTTTCTGATGACGTAGTCATTTTTGCAACTACCCCATCAGAGCTGCAGAGTATGATCCAGGAGCTTGCTGACAAGAGTAAAGAAGTGGGATTAAAAATGAACTTTCAGAAGACAAAAGTGATGTTCAATGCTTTTACAAGAAATGAAGATTTATCGATTGATGGAGAAAAGCTGGAGATAACCGACACGTGCGTTTATCTTGGACAGCAGATATCAAGTGAGGGTCACATTAATGAAGAAATTAATCGGCGTACAAAACTTGCCTGGAGAGCTTTTGGAAGAAACAGCATAATTTTCAAGAGCAATATGCCATTATGTCTTAAAAGAAAAGTGTTTGATCAATGCATCCTTCCAGTGCTTACGTATGGTGCAGAGACGTGGACCTTAACTAAAAGAGACATACGAAGGCTGCAGACAACTCAAACAGCATGGAGAGATGCATGCTTGGTGTAACCAGGAGAGATAAGAAGAGGAACACGTGGATCCGAAAAATGACAAGAGTGGAAGACATCATGATCAGAGTTAAATCCCTGAAATGGCAATGGGCTGGACATACTGCCAGAAGGACAGACCATCAACGGACAGCCGAAATTTTAGATTGGATTCCAAGGGACAGGAAAAGACCCAGAAGAAGACCACATGGGAGATGGGTGGATGAAATTCTAAAGTATGCGGGAGTGACATGGAGGAGACTGGCACAAGACAGACCGTTGTGGAGGAAACTTGAGGAGACCTTCGTCCAGCAGTGGATTGATAATGGTTGACAATGATGATGATATAAGTTTCTTCTACAACTGACTGTCTTGAGCCACTCTCCTCCATGTTACTCCGGCATTCTTTCGAATTTCATCCATTCATCACCCGTGTGGTCTTCTTCTGGGTCTTTTTCTGTCCCTTGGAATCCAGTCTAAAATTTCACTTGTCCATCTGTAGTCCGTTCTTCTGGCAACATGTCCAGCCCATTGCCATTTCAGGGACTTTACTCTGATAGTGATGTCTTCCACTCTTGTCATTTTCCTTATTCACGAGTTCCTCTTCTTATCTTTCCTGGTTGCACCAAGTATGCATCCCTCCAGGCTTCTTTCAGCTGTCTGCAGCCTTTGTATGTCTTTTTCAGTTAAAGTCAATGTCTCTGCTCCATACGTAAGAACTGGAAGGATGCACTGTTTAAACATTTTTCTTTTAAGGCATAAAAACATATTGCTCTTGAAAATTGTACCGTTACTTCCAAAAGCTCTCCAGCCAAGTTTTATACGCCGATTTTATATACATATATAATTTAATAGTTATCTTCTTTTAGTTTCTCCGGGTTTATCATTCCAACTTTCAGTATTAAGGTGATTTCAGTTATATATATATGTATGTGTGTGTGTGTGTGTGTGTGTGTGTGGGTGTGTGTGTGTGTGTGAATCCAGTCTAAAATTTCGGTTGTCCATCGGTAGTCCTTTCTTCTGCAACATGTATATATATATACAAAAAAAAATCTTTGGAGTTTGCCCCCTCTAAGATCCCCCCCCCAAAAAAAACCCCTGCGTGTGGCATTCGAAGAGGAGGATGATGTGCCTCTCAAGGATCTTCTTCAGCATAACGGTGTGAATTCCACTGAAGCTGAAGATTTTATCAATGCTGACTGTAAAGTTATAACGAATCAGGGGCGCCGATTTCTCCATTTTATTGGGGGGAGGGGCAGGCGTGAAGAGATCAGACATGGGAGGGGCATGTCCCTTTCATTAACAGAAGGAAAATAAAAAAAAAAGGGGGGGGGGAGATAAACTATGAGATTCGACGTATATTTTAAAACGCAGTTGTAATTTCTCATCAGCAAGGAAACAGAAATATTATTTTGCTTAATATTAATATTAAAAATAATAAAATTCATCCTGTGATTTTATAAAAATATCCAGAAAGATTTTATTTTTAAAGTTTAGTAAAAAACGAGAAATTAGCTGGTTTACTCAAACAAAGAACAAGAAGGGTAAAAAATAAATAGATAAATAAAGGCGCTAGAGATTATACGTTTCTGTATTTTATTTATTTTATTTTTGATAACTGTTTTAAGCCTTTACCACATGTTGCGAGAACATGTCAAACTCTATTAATACGGGGTTGGTAATCCAGATTCTTATGAAATGAGCAATCCTGAGATTGGGAAAAAAAGTTTTTATTCATTTTTTTATTTATTAATTTTTTGGAAATAAATCGCTTTGGCCTAATAAGGTGAAGCTTGGTCCACCTTATGAGGCTAATGCTATTATTTAATTAAACAGGACCAAAAATATTGGATGGGCACAGCCCCGCCCAGTGAAATGATTGGAGGGGCAAGATTCATCTTGCCCCCTATAGTCGGCGCCTGTGTAACGAATGAAATCCCATCGGATGAAACTATTATCGAGGCTGTGAAAGACGGTTCCAGCAAAGAAGAAAACGAAGCTGAAGATGACGAGGACGATAATGAAGAACGTGTTCCAACAGCGAAAGAGGCGTTGGAGTGTGTCAGGACTGTGCTAAAGTTCCTAGAATGTATGGAAAATGTAGAATCGAGTGTAGCAAAACACAGACTCTAGAAAAGGACATAGAGAAAATATTTATTAAAACTGTTGGCAGCAAGCAGCGGCACATAACAGACTTTTTTCATGTTAAGGTAATGTAAAATTAATTTTTTGTACTTAATTTAATGAATATACAGTACGTAGATAAAAATGTTTTTAGATACATATGTACATATTTTATTTTCTTGCTCACTATTTCAATCAATTCAGGTTAAGGGAAGGCGCTTCGGTTTTAGTGAGCCTTGGACATTGTGAACGAAATATACGAGTCCGCAGAGGTTTACTATAAGCCGAGTTGACTGTATTTAGCTTTACCTAAATAAATGCTCAGTTTCACTTTTAAAATACTGAATGCCCTACAGATTGAAAGTGTTTGGCTCTTTGATTTTGGGTTGTAATACGATTGCTCTGCAATGAGTTGTAAATAATACGATCGCTCTCCAATCGCCCTCTCTCTGCGCTGCTGAGGAAAAGCGCGAGGCCACAGTGGGATTCTCCGCGGAGGATGTGGGAAAACAGTCAGCTACCTAGGAATACGTACACGACAGGCGGCAATATTTATTCACAGCAGCCACAAATCTGCCATGTGTAAGAGGGTGATTTCTTCAAGTGATTTATTTTAGTTTGGGGCAAAGCAATTACACGTATTGTTAAATCTATTACTTAAAAAATTAAAATTACAGGGCTTTAGGTACGACCCTTACTTTACCAGACACTCTCCCTGACTTCCAAACCCCCACCCCCACCCCTCACCCCAACCACCACCATCTTCCCTCGTCTTCGAAATCCTGGGAAAATTACGAAAAATGCATCTTCCCTCGTGTTCGAAATCCCGGGAAAATTACTGTGCTAAAGTGAATCTCGTGGGGCGGGGGGGGGGGGGCACACGTTGTGCTTGTTACGTCACTTCTAGAATGTGCCTTGATATTGAAAACATTTCTCTGTTTATATATTCGTCCTTTATTAATTGTTAAATTCCTTAAAAGAGCAAGTACTGATTTAAGGTAATTAGGTACAAGTCGGATTTAATGTAATTTATGATGCTAAAATGTGCCATCAACCTTTGTGCATAAGATATGCCAAATTTTTTTCTACACAAAAATGTTTTTTCAGCCAACATACATTGCTGGTTGTCATTGTACTGTAGTATCTAAACATTTAAGCGAGGTCATCTCTATTCTTTGTACCTCACCAGACCTGACACAAGGTCATGTGGTGTCACAATCGTAGGGCTACAGTTCCGACACACAATGTGTTAGTTTTTGTGGTTGCGTTCGTTCCTGCTGGCACATTTTGCTGTTCGAGCGAATTGTGTGTGAAGAGATATTTACCATGCTATGAATAGCATGGTAAATATCTCTTCATTTATAGTGAAAAACCTGAAATTTTATAAATCAGAACTGTTGATAAAACGCTAACCATTGTTTCAAGAAATGCTGGCTTTACATTTTGCGATTTCTTATTGATGCCAAATAAAATGGGTGGAAATTTGTAACTGACAACAATAAAATGAGATGTAATTTATTTTGTTATATGTAATATGTGCATGCTGCAAATAGTAGAAAGGAAAATTAGATTGTTTTGCACTAAGAAATTGTGCATACCTGAAATCATCGTATGAAAAATCATTGATTTGTTCTGCAAAAGGTAATTATTAGAAATGTCAGAATTATAGGAAATAACCAACATTTCATTTTGAATGGCATGTTTTGGTGGTTGATCAATGGAATTAAAATGAGAACCTGGAATTTCATAACGTATTTTTCATTGTTTGCGACCAGTAATTTTGTATTAAACCCTACACAACTAACTGCATCTGTTCACACATTCTTAGAGGCATTTGTGATAATTATGTATTCAACTAAAAACACCAAATTGGTATAACCATTGGCTTCTGGCCATTTGAGTGAGTGGGCCTGGCTGAGGCATGGATGGTGTGTGTGTCTTGTGGCACTGGATCTCATCCTTCCTCGGAACTAGTGGCTCTAAATTGGGGATGAGGATAGTTTATTGCTCAATGAGTTGCTCACTGAAAAATTTAGTGGATGCAAAAGTCATGTTATATCATCATCATCATTTTCAACCATTATCAATCCACTGCTGGACGAAGGTCTCCCCAAGTTTAATCCACAACGGTCTGTCTTGTGCCAGTCTCCTCCATGTTACTCCCGCATACTTTCGAATTTCATCCACCCAGTGGCGGCGGAACCGCCCGGGCCTCCAGGGCCCGGGCCCGGTCAATAATTTCAGCCAAGATTTTTATTTTTGTTATTTTTTTATTTGACATATGTGCGACTGTTGTGATGTGTCTAAGAAAGTTCCTCTAGGTAAGTAGTTGGGGGGGGGGGGGTTCTAATTCCCAACGAAGCTCCTTAGGCACAGTAGCGGGAAACAGAATTTTCCACCTTGGGAAAATTCTGTGCGCCCTGGCACACAGAATTTTCCCAAGGTGGGGTGACCCCGCAAATTTGCCGGGAAAAGTAGTCAGGTGCTGTAACAATTAAGGAGGTTGACTTTTGTGCGTTTATTCTTATCCAGTTACTACTAATGCTACAGTACAAGAAAGTTAAATGATTAGAAGAAGCAGTGAAATTGTTTTCCTTGTTAGATTTTTCTAAATTTATTTAACAGAACTAATCCCTTATAATTATACGGTACATGATTAAGATGTATATGTAGATCGCGTATTGTGACTTTTTGTTTCAAACTTCGACATAATAATTTTCCACTCTATTAACCAGGGGGGGCACTAATGTGGGTGCGCCAGTGCTTATAGACATTGTTTTTCTTCTGTTTGTTCCGGGAAGGTAGAGGGCGCACCACAATTCGAAATTTCGGGCCCGGTCAACGCATTTCACTTTCCGCCGCCCCTGCAGCCACCCATCTCACATGCAGTTTTCTTCTGGGTCTTTTCCTGTCCCTTGGAATCCAGCTTAAAATTTCAGCTGTCCATCGATGGTCTGTCTGTCCTTCTGGCAGTATGTCCAGCCCATTGCCATTTCAGGGATTTTATTCTCATCATGATGTCTTCCACTCTTGTAATTTTCCTGATCCACGAGTTCTTCTTCTTATCTCTCCTGGTTACACCAAGCATGCACCTCTCCATGCTGCTTTGAGTTGTCTGCAGTCTTTGTATGTCTCATTTAGTTAAGGTCCATGTCTCTGCACCATATGTAAGCACTGGAAGGATGCATTGATCAAACACTTTTCTTTTAAAACATAATGGCATATTGCTCTTGAAAAGTATACTGTTTCTGCCAAAAGCTCTCCAGGCAAGTTTTGTACGTCGATTAATTTCTTCATCAATGTGACCCTCACTTGATATCTGCTGTCCAAGATAAATGTAGGTATTGGGTTTCTCAAGCTTTTCCCTATCAATCGATAAATCTTCATTTCTTGTAAAAGCGTTGTACATCACTTTTGTCTTCTGAAAGTTCATTTTTAATCCAACTTCTTCACTCTAGTCAGCAAGTTCCTGGATCATACTCTGCAGCTCTGATGGGGTAGTTGCAATAATGACTACGTTATCAGCAAAACGAATGTGAGTTAGATAATCTCCATTAATCTTTATCCCTTTGTTTTCCCAATTCAGTGATTGAAAGACATTTTCCAATGTAGCATTAAAGAGTTTGGGAGATATAGAGTCCTCTTGTCTCACCCCCTTTCCAATTTTTATGGATGCTGTATTTTCAAACAGCCGAATCTTTGCACTTGCATTTTCATAGATGTTATTAATAATATTAATGTATGCATCTTCAATACCGCAGGATTTCAAAGCCATTGCAACTGCTGTTGGTTTCACCGAATCAAAGACCTTTTCATAATCGATAAAAGTTATGCATAATGGAAGTTCATATTGCCTCGCTCTTTCAGTTAGTTCTCTCAGTACGTGGATATGATCTATAGTGCTGTAACCACTCCTGAATCCAGCTTGTTCTCTTGGTTGAGCCATGTCTAGTGTCGCCTTTAAGCGGTGTGAAATAACTTTAGTGAAGATTTTATAAACCACTGATAGGAGTCTGATAGGTCTGTAGTTCCTGAGATCCTCAATGTCACCTTTTTTATGTAGCAGGATCATTGTAGCGTTGTTCCAATCCTCAGGAATCTTCCCTTCATTAAAGCATCGAGTGAATACTTGGGCGAGTACTGTTTCAATGTCTCCACTTGTTTCTTGTATGATGTCTACGGTAATTCCATCTGCTCCTGGAGCTTTTCCCCCTTTCATGTTCTTGATTGCATGTGCAACTTCTGCTGGGAGGACTGGAAGAACTCTGGTACTGGTACCTTTCGTAATGTCGGGAGTACGTGTATCATCCATTTCATATAGTTTTGAGTAGAAATCTTTCACTCTTGTCAAAATTTCACCTCGATTTCTTGTTACAGAACCATCTTCTTTACTCAGAGCCATAACCTGTTTTCTTCCCATACTCAGATGTCCCTTTGTAGTCTTCGGGCTTTGCTTGTTTTCAATTGCTTTCTTCACTAGTTCACAGTTGAATTTCCTTACATTTTCAGTGATACTTTTTCGTACCGTCTTGCATAGCTCTATATATTCCACTTTGGAAGTAACATCTTCTTTAGTTGTCCCCATCTCTCTTCTTTTTCGCATGAAAATTTTGGTTTTTCCTGATAATTTGTTCGTATGCAACTTATTCTTAGTACCAGCTATTTTTGTTGCTGTTTCCATAAGAGCCTTGGCTAGTTTTCTGTTAACTTCAGAGATGTCCACTTCTTCCGACGTTAGACCTTCTAGAGCAGAGAATCTGTTCCTCAGTTCCAGTTTGAAGGTATTGTGATGTTTTTTAAAGTTGGTCATGTCAATATACTTTGTTTGTTTTATGAGCTTACCACGCTCGAGTTTAGCGTTGAGGTGCATCTTACATCGTACCATTCTATGGTCACTACCTGTGTTGAACTTGTTTAGTACACTGCAGTCTTCCATGACAAATTTCTTGTTACACACAATAAAATCAATTTCACTTGTCAATCCATTGGGATGCCTCCATGTCCATTTCCTTTGCGGATTTTTCTTGAAAAAGGAGTTCATGATGAAAAACCTTCTGCTTCTGCAAACTCTACGAGAGTATTTCCCCGCTGGTTTCTGTTGCCGTGACCGAATTTACTTACTGAAGTTTCGTTCTGTTGCCGTTGCCCTATTTTCGCATTGAAACTTCCCATAATGATCTTCAAGTGCTGCTTGACTTTATTATTTAGATGACGAATTTCCTCATAAAATTCTTCAATCTCTTCTTCAGGATGACTTGTGGTGGGTGCACAAGTTTGAATAATCTGAGCCTTATATCTTCTCGAGAGTTGGATAACAAGTCGTGCAGCTCTGTCAGAGGAACTTTCAACTTCTACATTTTATCCTTCAGTTTCTTGTTTATTATAAATCCAACACCACTAGTTCTGCCAGTATCTGTCCCAGATAGTAGAAGAGATGTCCACTTTTCAGTTCAATGAGATCTTCTCCTTTTCTCCTTACCTCACTTAGCTTGACGATGTCCCACTTGATCCTTAGTAGTTCTTCTTCCAATTCAAGGAGCCTTGAATCAGAAGATAGGGAGCGTCCATTATACGTAGCCAAGGTCAGCATCAGATAGCAGTCTAGTCCGGTCCTCCGGGGATTCTTAGCACCCTCTGCCTTCATGTCGCACTGGCCGCTGCTTTGGCCAGGTACATTCCAGCTGCCGGAGACTGAGGGCCAAGATTTAAATTGTGGAGTCATTTTGGAGGGGTTTGGCCATAACTCACCACGCTGGCCAAGCGGGTTGGTGAGTGTGGGACAGAAGTTCCTCTAATCCCGATGGTATAGTTATACCGCTATTGGCGGTCGTCAGAGCCCCTTTAGTGGGAACAGGATGCACCACGAGAAGGCGGGGTTGACATTTTCAAGGAGAGGCTGTACTATGTTGCGCATCACCTGACCTTATTTTATTTATTTATAGTGATTGCACAGCATAGCTGTAGGATTAGTGTATTCATCAGCACGTTAATTTTAAAACACGTACACACAAGAGAAATCATTACTGGCAGACACGGTGGTTATAATGCATTCATGAATTGAATGAATCTGCTGCAAAATGTGCTGAAGAATCTGAATAGCTTTGGTGTGAGTCAAAAAATTGTTTTGGTGCATAACTACTTGTCTCTGTTTCTGCTCTACCTACAAATAACATTAAATGTGATAAAATATTGCACATCAGAAGTAATTATACGATGTATGGACTTAAGGTTTTTAGCATAATACTTCTGATATACACACACACATAATGATAAACACACAGTAATATTTTAGTCTGATGAGATTTATTTATGCGAGCATTCAAGAATCCTAAGGAAATAGTAAAAATATGAAAGTGATGATATTTTAGCTATGTTTCCCCCTCATACTCACTTGAAATTGTGATGCACATTTTAATTTAAAAATTTCAAGTTATACATGATCAAAAACTAGGCACACAACAGTGTTATAAGTAGTACTTATCTTGCCAAAGAGGAAATATATTCCGAAATATTTCCCAGAAGTCAGTAAGAAGGGCAACGCAACCGTTGAAAAGGCAGTGAACACTATACGTAAAGTGTTCACTGCCTTTTCAAGTTATATCCTCACTACCTTTTTAGTGATATCTATTATGGAACTGAAAATATAAATACTTGTGCAATAAAACCATCCAATCCATGAAAAGTCACCCAATTCAACAAAAAATGCCATTGACAGATGCTATCTTCTTCTAAACCCAAAGACATTTAGAGTCATTCCAACTGCATATTAAGAAGCATCCAAACAATTGAACACTATTTGACTTTACGAAAGTCTGTTATTCCACTCGTAAGGATGTATGTGTTCTTTTACATTTCGTTGTGGAACTATTTGTAGTGGCACACGAAGAGTCAGAAGAGAAATGTAAACAAGCTCGCTGACCCATAGCACTTTGAAAGTACAGTCATAATTTGTTTGAAGCCAAGGTATTTGTTGTAGCCGAAGCATTCATTGCTGTATTTAATTACTCGAGTTCATGTTCTAATTAGTTCATTTTTTCTCTTTTGTCTTGTATCTAGATATATGACTGAACCCCCATTTGGATGTGATAGTTGTTTCGATACATTTTCCACAGCTTACAATGTGATTAGCCTGTAACTTGTGCGGGTTTTCACTTCAGTGAAAATCTGCTGTACCTAATACTTTGATATTATCCATGTGCATCAATGTACCCCTTCCCCCCTCTTTTTTTCTTTTTTTTGTTCTTTTCATCCCATTAAATTGGAGAACTAAGCCTTTCAAGAAGACCAACACATATACTTACTATGGAGCACACTGCATGTGATGGAAAGCATTTTGCTGCAACTAATAGTGTCTGTCACCTGGAGACATCGATTGACTATTTGAGAGACATATTTTGTGGTGGATTTGTATAAAAATGTCTACTACAATATTTGTTTTTAATGTCTGAATTGCAACAGTTAGCAGATCTGTGTTGGTAAGCTTCTTTTTATTTTCTGGCAAAAGTTTTTAGTGACTGTTAGAAGTTTTACATTTGTATGGGCATCAATTTATCAGAATATTTCTTCACGTCCTAGTTAGCTCATTTATTCTCTTTTGTGTTGTGTAAGTACAGATACAACTGAACCCCCATTAGAATGTGATAACTCTGATATATTTTTCCACAGCTTGCGATGTAATCAGCATGAAATTCAGCTAACTTCCAGGATTTTCACAGAAATTGGAAAAACTTTAAATAAAAACTTTAATTCAGCTGAGGTGAAAATATAACAGCATGAAATTTATCAGTGAATATCTTATATTTAGTAGATATCTATAGTATAGTAAACAAATTACATAAGTGAAACTTTATTACTTAATAAGATGAAATAAGCTGTCATATATTTATAAGCAGTTCAAGCTTAAAACATCAACATTATTTTTGGCAATCAGATTTTGATTCCGGAGACTTCACATGGAGAACAGTGAACCAAAGATGATTCAGTACCATAATCTGACTATAAACATATGAACTGCTATATTTCTCATGCACTTGAGACTAGTTCTCCATTAATATCTGTGACCATAGGCGCCGACTCCGTGGGTTCGAAACACTTTTTGAGCCCCCAATGATTTTGTTGTGGGTTCCCCGAACCCCTAATATTTTTGCGCGTATTTCGTGGGGAAAATACACGTACGCATATTTGCATACATTTTGTTTTTCGTTATCAGTTCTTCAAGTTTTTTATTACTCATTCCCCGTTTACTATATATAGAAAGTTTGTATAGAAGTTTACCTCTCAGACTGTTTATTGTGCCTCAAAAAAGAATTAGTGTTTGTTCGTGCTCATTAAATTTGACGCGACAGACAATACCTCAAGTACCGGTGTTTAAGAACATTTAAAACTGCCTACTTTATAAAAGAAAATTCTTCGGTTTGTCTGGGTTCCTACAAAATACAAAGTCTAGCTCTATTATACATTTGGAGACGAGAACCTATTCGAGGTCATGGTGATAAAGGCGGAAATATGTTGTACAGTCAGTTGACCCACCCTATCTTCGTACAGTCGGGGACCAAGGAGGATAGAAGAGAGGAGATGGCATCAGCATCCGCTGGTGAAGCCAAATCTGATCATCTGGTTTCTTGCGCTCTCCGGGTGGGAAGGGTTCAGTGACGTGACGTCACTTACTGAAGACCTGCGCTGGAGGACAGGTTGATAGCGATCGTCTCTTACTCTCTGCAGCAGTCCCTGAAGGTCAACAAGGCTCCCACAGCTTTAGCAAGGCCGTGATTGGTTAATACGCAATATGCACTTCCGCTCGACGAAGCATAATTTTGTTTAATTTTTTTAGAAAATACTAAACAGTATTTCAGAAACTTTTTGCCAATTTTTAGTTATGTGATGTATATTTTGGCCTCATTTTTTCCTTACTGTACATGTTGCACAAGTGCGTTTAAAACTTCTTCAAAGTCAACGATTTCCCCATAGAAAAGTGCAGAAGCAGCCCAAGTTGGGCATACACAGCTGATACGAAGTGGAGCCCACGGAAAACGCAGGGCGTGCGGCTGATGCCATGTCTCTCCCTTCTAACCTACTATTTTAACTCAGAAATCATTTGAAGAAAAAAATTGTTGGCATTTTTTAAATTGGTAAAAAAAAACCTTAAAATAAATTTTACATGTTTTTGTTACTTTTATAAGACAATTGAGTTGGAAATTCACACAGTATCTGTGTATTGTATATAATAATGTCGCACCTACAAAAGCAAAATAAATGAAATAAATAATTATCTAGAGAAAGAGAAAAATCTGTAATTAACGAAAATTTGCTTCATTTTAACATTTCAGGCATCTTATTGTGCCAGATAATCTGACTGAATGAAATTTAAATTAGACTTCAATAATCTGAAAAATGCATGGGTAATTCGATTAAAAATTTCCGGAAACCCCAATAATTTTTCAAGTCGGCGCCTATGTCTGTGACCATAAAAGGTAGCTTAAATGTGTATTAGCATATGGCCTGCCGTTAGCAATGTTAGCTGTCATTAGTTAAAATTATTCACTTTGTATTGAATAACCACACCTCGTGTGATTATTCATACAATGATTTTTTTACAAATTTCTTATTCTTTGACATATGCTGTAACGTACCAGGAGATGTGACGTACCTGCCAGAAAGGACGCACACGACATAAAGGCAGATAGGAATCAGAATAAAACGTCCGCGTAGCTCAATTGGTAGAGCAACTTATTCCGGAATGAGGGGACCCGGGTTCGAATCCTGGTGCGGATAAAAATGATGGAGAAATTCACTTCGTTATAATGCTTTGTTAGAACCAACAGCAGGATTTTTCTTCGATGAATTCTCTGTCTAGTTATAAATAAACGTAGACTTTAACATAACGTTGCTTGTAAATTGCATACAAAATATGTTTCAGAAACACAATTAAAAATCTTTATCATGTATAATGTCTGTTTCATTTATTGTTTAATTATAGCCATAAACTTATTACATCATGCATGTGTCTGTGATAGTGATATGCAGTAGAACTATGTAATATTTTTAATGTTGTTGGATTTATTTCTAAAAGGATATTAAAGAAGAGATATTTTCACTGTTCTCGCAAATTGTTTTTATCAAAACATTTTATGAACTCAGATTTTCCTCCTTTTTGCCAAAACATTGTAGTTCATATTTCCACAACCTAATAAAGTGTATAATCACTTTTTTCAATATTTTTTTTTAATCGTTAACTGAGTTTTGCAAAAGCTTCAGCCAAGATCCCCAGCTGCTGTTCATTTTGTCGACAAAGTGCGACGCAAATAAACTTTTTGATCTTCGCGTTATGACATCTTTGCAAATTGAATATATTGTGTAACTAGCATTTGCTAGTGAATATTTGAGAAGAAATAACATATATAAAATGCTAAATTGTTAGCAAAATTCATGTAATAAATAGTATATATCACAAAACTGCAACATCAAGCTTCTTTTTCATCATGAAGCAATGGCCCCATTAGGAACGAAGCACCTGACAGTGATCTCACACAACTCTGAACAGCACCATGATCGTGATGTCGCAAATCTTTGTTTCAGGCCTGGTGAGGTATAAATATAGCCTTGACTGAAGGCCCTCTGGAATCATTTGTAGCAGGCGAACGTTTTGATTATTATGACAGTCGTGTAGTAACAATATTATCAGTGCCAATACCCTTTGTTCTATATAATAATATATAACAACTGTTTAATTAGAAAAGTTCATGGAAACTCACAGAAAAATAATTTGACTGCATTGCTGTTATCAGAAAAAGGCCTGCATTATTTTAATAAGTAGGCTTACAAATCAGGTACATGTTACAAAATTTCTGTTTAAAAAAAAAATTAAAACCAACATTCCAACAAACGCTTCTAAAATATATGTGACGTTAGTGTAGCACTCAGTTCACAAAAAGAATCGTCAAATATAGAAATAGTTCCATGGAGACCAATAAACTACACTCAATTCGATACATAATTCTGATTGCTTTAAAAAATCTAGAGTCATCAAATACAATATTTCTAACTTGGCTGATTGAAAAATAAAATGGCACCTGTATACACACGGTCGAGTCACATTATTGTGACTACCTATTAATATCCAGAGTAACCGCCGTGTGCAGCGTAAACAGCAGCTAGATGGGCTGGAAGTGACTCAATAAGGTGCTGGAAGGTGTTCACAGATATGAGGAGCCATGCTGACTGCAGTGCATATGACAGCTGCTGCAGGGTGCATGGTGGAGGATACATAGAGCGAACAACACGATCGAGGTGGTTCCACAGATGCTCAATTGGGTTTAAGTTTGGGGAATTAGGGGGCCAGAGAAGTACTTTGAGGTCTTCATCGTGCTCTTTCAACCACTCTTGGACATTTCTAGCTGTGTGACACGTCGTATTATCGTGCTGGAAGATCCCATCCGCCCCAAGGAAGATAATCAGCATGTATGAGTGTACGTGGCCTGCAAGGATGGATTCATAACGAATTCGGTCCCTAGTGCCTTCCTCAGGTATGAGTGGACCCAGGGAATGCCACGAAAGCATTCCCAAGACCATAACGCTGGCCCCACCAGCTTGTGTTCTGCCAGCAATGGTTGAAGAATGTTTGTTCTCGAATGTTTTTCACCTTATACGCCAATGTCCATTCGTTTGATGAAGCAGAAAACGTGACTCATTGGGGAAGGCAATCCTTTGCCAATCAGCGGTGGTCGAATTCCGATACTGCCGTGCAAATGTAAGCCTTTTCTGCCGATGCACCTTCATTAGCATAGGTGCAGTGACCATCCGTCTGCATCGGAGCCCCATACGCAGCAGGGTTCGCTGAACTGTCGTTTTAGACACACTTCCGGTAGCCCCTGGCTCATTCGGCCAGTGAGTTGCTCCATTGCAGTGTGTCAATCGGCCCTCACGCACCTTCGAAGCCGACGTTCACCTCTCACATCAATGGCACGTGGTGCTCCGCAGTTTTCACGTCGCTTATTCGCAATGGGTCCATTTCTCCAATCACGATAGACTTTTACCACAGCAGCACGCGAACAGTTCACAAACTGCGCTGTTTCAAATATACTGCCACCCTTGGCACGAAAGCCGATAATCACCCCATTTTGCAAATCTGATAAATCGCTCCTTTTATCTATGACAGCAACAAGCGATATGTTTTCAATAATGCCTGCAGCACACCTTAGATACCCTCCAAGCCAGCTCACGACACGTGCCTTCTTTCATTGGCTACGAAAGTAGGAGGTGGTGACAATAATGTGACTCGACTGTGTATGTTAGTTAAGGTTAGCCACATGTAAGGCTAAATATACCATGAGGGTACTGAGTTATGGCAATGTTTTCTGCAAATCTGTGAATTATGGCAATTATTTTTGTGCTTCAGGTATTCTATGTAGAAATTGGTAGTTTCAAATATAGCAGCATATAGAAAAACTTCAATTTCTACATAATCTACCTGAAGTGCAAATTTTGATCTTATGTTCTTTACTGTACATCCACAGACAGACTCACAACTCAAGCTTAAAAACAAGACGGCGGCAACAACAGAAACAAGGCGAATCAAGTAAGGCGCACGGAGCGAGAGCGATCACCGATGACGTAACGGAGGTAGCACAGCCAACGCCCCCTGAGGTACAGCCCCTGGGCAGCAGCGCTGGGAGGATGATCATGATCATATGTAGAGGATTTTAGGAAGGGAGTGTCTGACCCCAGGTCTTAAACAACCCTTAGAAATAGAAAGATAGGATGAAAATACTCCAAATACGTGGCGACAGTTAATAAATAAATACATCGCTCTTTCCACGTTCCAGAAACACACAGCATCCACACAGATATCGAGAGTTCTGTTGGTTCAATTCCACAGCGGCGGCTGAAAAACAATTTTTCGGATGCTGTGTGTTTCTGGAACGTGGAAAGAGCGATGTATTTATTTATTGAAAGCTAGGAGATTTGGGCTAGAGTGCCCGATAGAAAAGGGACACGGAAGCGAGGTAGAAAGGGGGAGGAAGACGCCCTTATTTATTACCGGGGTCCGACGGCTTAACGTGCCCATCCGACGCACGGCGGGTATTTAGTGGTTCGAACGTTCGTACCTGCCCAGGATCGAATCTGAGGTTATCTCCATGGTAGTCACGAGCGCTGACCACTCGGCCACCCGTGGCCTAGCGCTGGGAGGAAGGAGCGGAAATGCCACCTATCAGGAATCCTGGAATTTCCCGTGATTCCACGTTACTTTCTTCTAGCAGACGACGGGGGCCGCAAACCGAAGTAAATTCAACTATTGTATAAAAGCTGTTGCTGGTAAAATAATCGAAGTTATGGAAAATTGTTGATCTCTACATGATGTACCGAAAAAATATGACAATTTCATCTATGTTTTTTACTAACTTTCATGAATATCAGAGTACATAAATATACAAAAGCAATTCATACCTGAGTAATAATTTCCTGTAAAGATGTTTTACAGCACGGGCTTCAGTAATTATGATCGTTAACTTCAGATCTCCACAGCTATTCTGTGAAACATTTTCACAAGAAATTATTGCTGTTGCTTGACATTCATTAGTTATTTTTTCATTCAAACATTGGAATTGGAAGCGTGGAAGTTGCGAAGGACGAGGATACATGCATTGCTTGGCAGGGGCAAAGGAAGAATTTGTGTGTGTGTGGGGTGGGGGTGGGGTCCTACATCTACTATATTTCAAAAGAAGAATCGGAAATTATATATATATATATATATTGGTGCCCAAAAGTTTAGCAACAGAACAAACTGTGGCAGGTCGTTGCTTAAACGTTTCAGTGTTTACAGTATTAGTAAGGAACAGTTATACCGATTCCGTTTTGGGTTGGATTCTTGCATAAACACAAATCATAATATGAAAAGAAACAATTCGCTAGATTAGAATATTTTGATATTGCCTGAATTTGAAATCCTGGATAGAGCTGTTAAGCCAAAAGTATGACTTCTTATATAACATTAATACGCAGTAATTTAAAAATGGATCTTAAGAACTGCAAAATTAAAGATAATTACTTTTTTAATCATACCTGGTTCCTATGATTACAATTTGAATCTGAGTCTCCTG
The DNA here is from genome assembly GCA_039090855.1 of Macrothele yani. NCBI lineage: Eukaryota > Metazoa > Arthropoda > Arachnida > Araneae > Macrothelidae > Macrothele > Macrothele yani. Next base: position 135,642,005 of record CM077023.1, read on the forward strand.
CTTTTCTCTGATAAGTCAGCGATAACTTCATCTGCGTTAAGGGATATATCTCTGTCTACATATAACATTGCTGAACCGTTTAATCTGTCTTCAAAGGTAGTGCTACGCAAGTAAGATTTTATTCTCCGGAGGGTTGAGAAAGACCCTTCCACAGAGCTTGTTGATTCTGACAAAACACATAAAATCTTCAACAGTTTATGTACATTAGGATATATTGCAATATTGCATTGTTTAAAAACGTCAGTTACATTGCGTAACTCCGCATTTTCTATAAGGCTACTTAGGCGTCTTCTCCATAGCTGTATTTCGGCTTTCACAGTTTTGCTGTCATCCAGCTCACTTGAATAAAAATGCAATGTTTCTTCTAAGTCGTTCTCGTTGATATATAAGAAATTGCGAAAAGGAAGTCAACACTGAAAACCTTTAGTAACGGTTTTATGCATTAGAAATCTTCGATCGATTTCTTGTACGAACGAATCTAAAAACGGCAAAAACACGGAGATTCTGCAGTAATCTTCAGCAGAATCTGTTTCTACGTTGAAACTATTCATTTGTCTGTTTCATAAACGTGGTACTTTGATGTCAAAATCTAGTACTTTCGATTTTTCAATTAATTCTTGAAATATTTTTTTAAAATTTGCAACAGGATTTTTTCTCATTGATTGTATTTCATGTTTTAAATCTTCTGCAAGATTTATAGCTTCAACTAAATCTGTTTGCTTTCTGGAATGCTTTGCACAGTAAAATTGAGTACCGAAAAACCACATCAATGACAAGAACGCTAATGTTGAATTCTACATCTTTTATCGCCAACGAAATTTGCATGGCTTTTGATGATGTTTCCCTGTTATTCCAGGAATTCATTTCTTCTAAAGCATTTGAGACTGCCGGCTGAAGCTCCAAAAAAAGTGCTAACGGAATCATGTCTATCTACCCATCTTGTTGGGCATAAATGCTTTAGTTTTTCCTTTCTGGAATCTGGAAGTATATTTTTTACCTTTGTTTGTAAGAATGACTGACGTTTAGGGGTATTGAAAAATTCATAAACGTTTTCTACTGTACCCATGGCATTGCGAATACCTTGAACCTTATATGCCCCAGAAATGGCTAAATTTAAGCTGTGTGAGCTACAATAAACAAACATAGCAGACGGGAATTTTTCTTTCATGACTGCTTGAGCACCATTAAATTTTCCTGCCATTGCTGATGCTCCATCATAGCCCTGACCCCGGAGATACTTGGTTTCGCACCAAATTTATTCAATGTGGTTATTATTGTTTGAGCTAATTCTTTTCCTGTGGTATTACCACTCACTGGCACAAACTGCAAAAATGTTTCGTTTATCTTTGCTGTTTCGTCGTTAACGTAGCGATGGCTTACAGAAAATTGTTCAGTTCCCCCAATGTCAGCAGTTTCATCCGCTAAAATTGAGAAGTATTTTGATGCATTTACCATGTTGACAACTTTTTTTGTAAGCATTTTATTGCCACTTTCAGTTATCTCGTTCTGAATTGTAGGACTTATATACTGAGAATTTTTCCCGGTGTGTTCACGAATAGTCACAAAATCACTCGTGCCAGTCTCTTTCGCATCCATTTTAAGTCCGAAACGGAGAATTGACCTAAAATTTCCTTCGTTCTCAGTAGGTTCTTGATCTAATTTGAAAGTTCCCAACTCACAGTGGCCCCGCAAAGCCAGCCCTTTTTTGCCGCACAAAAGTACTGTTTCAATAACAGGAGCAATGAGCTTACGATTTCTTTCCACTTCGGCTTTTTCAGCAGCATTTAGCCTATGCTCAACGGGTTCACTTCTTTTCAAAACAACATCTTCCAGATCTTGGGCAGTCTTCAAACATTGCTTATGGTAACTCGTGGTTTGATGATAATTATATTGCTCCACAGCATGTTTCCAATTTTTAAACGGTTTCTTGCATAGCTGTCCTAGTGACTGGGATGCAGTTCCTGCTCCACTCAAGGAAAAAAGGACACAATATTTGCAATAAGCTCCGTCTTCCAATTGGGAGTAGAACAACCATTTCCATCTTTCCAGCCACTTAATCTGGAATCTGAGATTTTTCCCCTGACAGCAGTCGCAGGAAAATCGAAGCTACTTTCTGGTACCCAAATGTCTTGTAACGCGTTAAATCTCTCGTACTTGTTCAATTTTTTACTTATACCAGTAATTCAACGTTATTTGGACTTGATTTTATTTCAGTTTTTGGGACTTCTCTAACTTCAGATAATTCCAGGTCCGAGGCCTCTCGCACAGCGGCTGCTTCATTTGCAACCAATTCTGAGGGAATTTCCTCACTCCTAATTTTCTTCGAAAAATAATTATGTAAGGTACGCAAACGTTTAGACATCGCAAATGATGAAGAAGTTAAAAGAAACAACCTAAAGGTTTGAAGAACCGAATGCGACTGTGGGCCCGTACTGTAAGAACGCGAGCGCCTCGATCACGAAACTGGTTTTTCCTCCTCCCTGTCTCTAAAACAATGAATTCGTTTTAACTCGCGAGCCGGTGTCGTTTTCACATTGCAGTTTCTTCCAGAATCAACTCGGGTTACGTATGCGCCCTACATCTCAGAGCATGCGTCAGATGAAGTTCGTTCCAGAATGGGTCTCTTCTAGTGAAAAAGCAGCACAGCTTCCGCAGCTGATCACCTTGGCAAGCCTTGAACGCAGAGAAAATGTGAATAAAGGAAGTGGCCCAACAGGATTACACTAGCAGGCGCATGTTGTGAAAAAGCAACTGCCTGTTTGTGGGACGCTTTCGAGCATCGTTTGGAGTTTATTCGTATTCATCATCTAGGCTAATGGGAGGGGGTTCAGACCCCCAGGACCCTCCCCTACGCCCCTGTTGCGAATATGTTCAGCACGTCATCCAATAACACTTAAGAGTGGATATGTACCATCGTTTGGGCCTCACAAAAATCATTTGGCAGACCTCTGAGAGTGGACATGTATTATCAGATGGGCCTCATAAAAAACGTCTGGCAGACCACATTCTGGAATATTTATTCCGACGGAAGTGTGGTCTTTCTTCAGAACACTGCTTTGAGGTGATGATTCGTATCATGAAACATTTCTTTCCTGGCACCTAATAAATCAAATTTAATTATTGTACCAGAAAGACAGGTTTTGATTCTAGTGGAGACACATATTTTCCGTCCCAGTAAATGTTTCAGAATAGGTACACAGTGAATATTTAATAAAGGCCCTTTTAAGGACCTGCCAAAATACTGTAAAAATACATTCATTACAGAAATAATCCACGACGCGTATTTCATATCACTCGATAGATGGCAGCACGTTACTAGCACCGCGTCTCTTGTAGCAGAGGACAGGGGCCGCAAACCTATTAGTTTATAGCCAAAAATTTTAGCTAGTGTTTTATAGCCAAGAATTTAGCTGTTGTTTATAGCCAAAAATTTTAGCTAGTGTTTTATAGCCAAGAATTTAGCTAGTGTTTAGCAATATAAATTATCTCCCTATACCGAAATATTTATTATTACGCGAAAGTTTTGTTTCCTTAGGAATGTGATTTTTTTTTCTTTTTCTATGCGTTTTGAATGAAATGACTCAAAAACTGTTTAACAGATAAAGACCAAATTTGATATTTCCAAGCTTTGTTTAAAAAACAAAACAAAAACGAAAACTGCTCATAGTCGATTTGGTTGAAATTGCACAAAAATATACTTTATATAGTGCGAAACTGTTTTGTCTAGGCCAGGCGATGTTTTTCGAAAAAAAAATTCAGACGAAATGCCTTTAAGAACTCCAAAGGAAAATCATTCAAGGACGACCGAAGATAACATACTGACATATTCTTATACGATGAAAAATTAATTTACTGCTAAGTAAAAGCTGTATTAATAAGAAACTGTACAAAATCTTATTTATCCAACGGAAAAACATGTTTTTGAGTTGATACAGGGGTCTGCAAATACCGTACATATCCAGAGGCGGATTTATAGGGGGGCAAAAGGGGCAAGTGCCCCGGGCGCCCCAGTCGAAGGGGCCCCCTTAATACGAAAAATGTAATAATTAAAATATCACTTTATTTTATGAAAATAAAATAAAAATGTGACAAACAATTTTTAAAAATGACCTACTTTTTAATTTTAGTTACTAATGCAGTTATCAACACAAAATTTATTTACAACACGAGCGTACCGATTTCCGTTTAATTGTGGTAAAAGTACAAACTAAAAAAACTAGAACGCTAGCTTTCACCGCCGAAGATGGGCAGCTTCATGAGGCTGATGTTTACAAGGTTGAGTACAGAATCATACTGAGGAAATTTAAACTAAAACAAACAGGAAAAACACTTAATAAGTATATTATGAGCACGTAATGTTAAACAATAAATTACAAGTGAGATGATCATGTTTGTGGATGTATATCTAGGAGGGCACACCAGACAGCTGGTAGATCTGTGGAAAGATCAGAATTGCAAGCGCTTTTGAGTGTTAGTATTTCCACGGATTCCCTGAAGGCGGTGGTTCTTGGGTTATATATGGGGCTAATTTGTTGAGGTCGTTCCATTGAGGAATGGCGCCATTGTTCGTAACTTCCTTCGCTAAAGCTGTTGTAAGCTTTTGGTTCTTAATGTCACACTTGTGCTTGTTAATTCTCAATCTGAATGATCTTTTTGCCATGCCAATGTAATGTTTAATGGGGCGATCTTGATAGAGCAGAGGAATGGAGGAGACTCCTGAGTCTGAGAGTAGCACAGTTGAATCTCTGTTCTGTCTTAGGATAGCTGACAAAGACTTCGGAGGGTTTATACAGACATCGAAGCCGAACTTTCTGAGGGTGTTATCGAGGAAACAAAGCTAGGGCAGGGATGTATGGAATTGAGCCCAGGAATTGCCGGCTATTATCTCTTTCGTGGACAGATGGGTTGTTTGCCTTGATTTCTGCATTCTTGATAATCTCATCAATAGTTCGCAAGTCGTGGCCTGTGTATGAGGCGAGTTTTCAAAGAGAATGGCTTTAATGATTGGAAAAAAGCAGATGAAAAAATGAAAACTCATCAACAAAGCCAAGGCTACAGAGATTCTGTGTTGAAGTATAATTTTCGATGCAGGGAATCTTCTCATGTTGACAAGGAGTTAGAAAAACAAGTGCATGAAAAAAATACTGGAGGGAAGTATTGCTCCGTGTTGTAGCAGTGACAATCTTTCTTGCTGAGAGAGGCCTGGCATTTAGGGGCCATGAAGAGATCGTTGGATCCAAGCATACAGTAGCGAACAAAAGTATTTGGTGAAATACTTTTTCGAACACAATTTTTTTTTCTGCTGGACTAAATCGGGTCATTTTGGGATATGATATGTGTTGATTCGTGGGTTACAATGCCGCGTAGTTTGTATTTCGCTCAGAGCGAATTTGTCGTTCGAAATGGGCCATATTTAAGAGTATCCAATTATTACCCATTTGTTTGCTGCATGTATTAATGTTTTTCTTGTGATTTTTGTTAGTTTTGTGATGTATAGTGTGATAATAAGTCAATCTTAGGTTTTCAGAAATGGGTAAAACGGCGCTCCCTGTTGGAGCTCGCCAGGCGGCCGTGAACATGGTGGAATCCGGAATGCGCGTCACCATCATTGCGAGAGCCCTGAAGATCCGACACCAGTCCATTTCATTTATCCTGCAACGTTATAAGAAGACTGGGACCGTCGAGAAAAGTCCGCGATGTGGTAGGCCTCGTTCCACTACGTTGCGTCAGGATAGACCTCCGTCGATCTCGTGCTGATCCCACCTTGACTGCTGTGGATATCGCCACCGAATTCTGCGAAAGCGACGACCTGAACGTCAGCCGAATGACCATCTTCCGTCGTCTTGTTGCTGGTGGATTGAATGGAAGACGCCCCGCCAAGAAACCACTAATCGGAGTCAAGAATCGACGAGCCAGAGTCGCGTTCCCGCGACGTCATCGACACTGGACCATGGCGGACTGGAGCAAGGTGCTTTTCACAGACGAGAGCAAGTTCAACTTGTTCGGAAGTGATGGCATCCGATACGTAAGACGTCCATGTGGCCAGAGATTCAACCCCCAGTTCATTCAGCCGACTGTCAAGCACGGAGGAGGATCGCTCATGGTTTATGGCGCCTTCTCTCGCAATGGAATGGGCCCCATCATCAAGATTGACGGAATAATGACAGGCCAGAGCTATACGAACATGCTCATCAACGATGTATTCCCATGGGCAAACCAGAACATGCCACCCGGATGGATCATGCAGCAAGACAACGACCCGAAGCACACCTCCAGAGTAGCGAAGGCAGCCTTCCAGCAGCAACAGGTCACACTTCTAGACTGGCCAAGCCAATCTCCAGACCTCAACCCCATCGAGCACATGTGGGAGGAGCTGGAGAGACGATGTGCGAAGAAAACCTGCCGGAATAGGGCCCAGAAGTTCGACCACCTGTCTGCAGAATGGGCGCGAATTCCGCAGGTCACCGTCGAGAAGCTAGTGGACTCGGTGCCGGCCCGTTGTGCAGCTGTTATTTAGTCTCGTGGTTATCCAACTAAGTATTAGTTATTGTTTTGTCGTTTTCTCGTACTTGTTTTCTGTTATCGTTGCATTAAATGAATGTGATACACACCTACTTTGTTGGTCAATTTGTATGATCTTTGCGATTAAGCTCGGTACCTGATCTGTGTTAAGGTTTCCGATCCATTTGCATATAGCTCATGTTTACAACTGAATAACACATATCATATCTCAAAATGACCCTATTTGAGCCAGCAGAAAAAAAATTGTCGAAAAAGTGTTTCGCCAAATACTTTTGTTCGCTACTGTAATGGTAATTTCTTAGGAATTATGGAACTTATTGCTCAATTCGACCCATTTCTGATGGGTCACCTTAAAGAATTTGGCAATCTTGGGAATGGTAAGCAGTCATACCTATCACCAACCATCTAAGAAGAAATTGTTCTGCATATGGCAAAATTTGTTTAGAATTATATCGTGGCAAAACTTAAAACTGCCGAGTATTTCTCATTTTCAGTAGATTCAGCACCAGACCTGGCTCATGTTGACCATCTGACAGTCATTGTGATATGTTGTTTCTGGGAAGCCAGTAGAAAGGTTTTTAACTTTCCTGAAGACTGGCTCTCACAAGGCTAAAGAACTGACTACAGCTCTGCTAGAATTTCTAGAAAAAGAAGGCAGAGGACAATCATACGATAATGCTAGCAATATGTCTGGTCACTACACAGGAATGCAAGCCAAACTTGAAGAGAAGAACCTAGCAGCAGTTTTCTTTCCCTGTGCTGCTCACTCATTGAATCTTGTTGGACATTCTGCTGCCTCTTGCTGTGTTGAAGCTGTTAGTTATTTTGGCTTTATACAAAAGTTACACACCTTTTTTTCTGCGTCAAGACGGAGATGGACAATTCTAATGAATTCTTTGAAAGGAAATAAAAGAGCACTAACGTTTAAGTCCCTGCCAGACACTCGTTGGTCAACAAGAGCTGATGCTACTGAAACCCTAGTAGATGGATACAACTGAGTTCAAAATGCCCTCAGACATAATGAAAGTGACTTAGCGCAAACACCTGAAGCAAGACATGAAGCTCAGACGTTGGCAGACAAAATGGACTGCCTTGAAACTGCTCTGATGGCCAAGGTCTGGAACTTAATTCTTGTGCGGTTCAACATTACAAATAAAGCTGTTCAATGAGTTAAAATTGACCTGAAGAAAGTGGTGGATCTAATTGATTCTCTGGAAAAGTTTCTGGAATCACTTTGGGATAAGTATGAAGAGTTGGAACTAGATGCCAGGAACCTTTGTGGCACCACAGACTAGAAGGCAGCTACAGTCAGGCCAAGAAAGAGAAACCAACGTTATGATGCTAATCCAACCTCTGTATCAGAGGAAGTTGTCTTTTCTTCGAGAGATAAATTCAGATGTAGAACTTTCAATACCGTTTTAGAGCAGTTGTCTGTTGCCTTAAAAGAACGAAGGGCAGCGTACCAATCAGTGTATAACAGGTTCAAAGTCATAGTCAACTTATGTAATCTACCTGATGCAGAGATACGAACTGAAGCTGAGAAACTTATAACTGCTTACCCCGTGATTTCAGTAATGTGTTCATAGAGGAAATTGTCCAGTTTGCAGCCTTTGCCAAGCTCAGGTAGTGTTTCACTCCATCTCAACATGTACTGTATGTATAACTTGACAGTTCCAATTACAAGCAGTACATTGGCTGTGATGTGCAAATTTGGTGAATTCTCCTTTCTGCTGTTTATTTTAATTTCCGAATTCCAGAGCCCCCCCGAAACTGAAGTGCCCCGGGCCCCCCAAGATATATATCCGCCCCTGTAGATATCTAATAATGGTATGTTTTGCAGGAGCGTATTTAGAGGAAGAATCAAGCGTGCCTCCCCCCCCCAAGTGTTTCATTTCTTTGTTAAAATGCGACTTACATTAGAAAAAAATTCTTTAATTTAATAAAAATGTATCAACTTTCAACAGAAAATAATTAATTATTTTTTTCTTCTATTTTTTATTAACTTTTATTTTGTCCCGATGAATTTCAAAAACTTCCATTTTCGGTCGGCGTCCCCCCCCCCCATATTCTATATACGCCCCTTGATGTTTTGCATTACGTTTCTGTTTTGCCTAAACTTTTGACACATGGAGATTTTCTTCGTTTCACGCTATGACTATACTCGGGGCAAACTTAACCTGGCAATGGACGGAAGGCTACAAAGTGTATACTTCCACTGCATAAAATAGTTCTAGTCTAAAAGCTCGTACTCCAACTTCAACTGGCACTTAAAAAGTACACAGATGTTCAATACGTTTTGTGTACAGGCATTTAAAAAATTCAGATCTCAGTTTCGTGGCATTTCTAAAAAATACAGATATTACAGATATTCGCGTTTTGGGGACGTCACTGATGGTCCTCTGTCACAGCATTTGGGTCATAGTTAAGCCGTCAACCCAGGGGATATTTATTGCTGTGGGGATCATTAGCGGAAGGGAGAGGGCGAGAAAAGTGTTTCCGATCCGAGGGAATTTCGCGTTTCTCCTTGATTGTTGTTTTAAAACACTCTTCTGCCTTTTCGGGTGTTTCCAATGGCATCTGCCGGTCACTCGAGTGTATTTCAGCCGCATAAAGCTGGGAAACCATTACGAAGCTCTACTAAGGTGATCGTTATGAATGTTTTCACTAAATTGATGGAAAAACATTCGCCGAATAAATCGGAAAATGAAATAACAATCCTTACGGCAGAACTCACTGGTGTTTCAAGTCGCAGCATTGCGAGAACGAAGGTTGAATTTAGACACAACGGTGAGTTTTCTACCCCCGGGAAAAAACGCCCGTTAAGGGCTAAAACCCAAACACGGCTGGAACGGTACGACGAATTTACTTTAACCGCAGTTCGTCAGAAAGTACACAGTTTCTTCTTCCGGAATGAAATTCCAACAGCAATCAAAGTTATGTCGGCTGTTAATGAAGATGATGAGCTGTCTACAGTTTGTGTTAGAACTGTGAGGAACATTATGAAAGACTTGGGGTTCAAGAACAGCAAGCGGGAACGGATATCAATGTTGATCAAGCGGGACGACATCCAGGAATGGCGTCGGAGATATATGTATAAGAGAAATTCGGTATCATCGTTCTCAGGGTAGGTCCATATATTACACCGATGAAACATGGGTAAATTTTGGGCACACGAAAAACACAGTTTGGCAAGACACAACTGTTAAATCCAGCGAAGAGACATTTCTCCGCGGCCTTTCACCTGGCTTAAAAGCTCCTTCTGGAAAAGGCCAGAGGCTAATAATTATTCATGCTGGTAATGAAAAAGGATTTGTGGGCAATGCATGTGAAATTTTCCTTGCTAAAAAACCCACAGGAGACTACCACGGTGAAATGAATGGCGAACGTCATGAAAACTGGTTCATCAACAAATTATTACCAAATATCGAACCAAACAGCATTATTGTTTTGGATAATACCCCTTATCACAGCGTCCACGTTGAAAATATACCGACAAAATCAACGAAGAAATCCGACATCCAGGAGTGGTTGACTGCAAAACAGATTCCGTGGGATTCGGACATGATAAAAGCTGAGCTCATGAAGCTTGTTTCGAATGTCCGTAGTCACTACGAAACATATCGCATCGACAGCATTGCTCAAATACGTACATGGGCATAACATTCTTCGCTTGTCTCCATATCACTGCGAGTTGAATCCAATCGAGCATGTATGGAGTCAGGTCAAAGGATTTGTGGCAACTGAAAATCGCACATTCAAAGCTGCAGAAGTTAAAAAACTGACTTATGAAGGCTTTAATCAAGTGACGGCTTTATATTGGAGCAATTATGTCAATCACGTAATCAAAGAGGAGGATAAGATGTGGACTTCAGACAAGATGGTAGACAGCCGTGTTGAACGCCTTGAATTAACTGTTGGAGAATCCGACACTACAGTATCTTCAGATAACGACGTTGATGGGATTGAACCTTTGCCTTCTTCCGAGGAACCGGTGAGGAAGGTGTGAGTACGGTTAGCGTGAGTGAATTATGCTTCAAGAATTCAATATCAAGAAGAGGAAATATGTATATGAAAACGTAAGTCTTTTTAATATTAAGCTCATTTTTCAAACTTTGATTACCAGCAGTACAACGAATAGTTTAAAAAAATTACTCAGACTATACTTTATATGTACTTAAATAATATTCGTACAGTGGATTTCATTCATTCACAAAAATTATTTAAACCTAAAGAATAGCTAAAATATGGTTGCCGGTAAATTGCCACACAAGATAATTGCCATATGTTTTTTTATTAAGGGGATGGGCACAAATTGCTGTTCCTCCAAGGGACACATTGAATGTGTGGCAGTTTTCCAAGATGCCTAACGACGGGAAGGAGCTCTTTTTTGTTTGTCGGAATTTTCATACCGGTTCATACAAGTTTAGGGCAACTGCCCACAAAAGTTCAAGGGTGAGCGGGGGCTATAAGGATTGCCGTTTCTTAGCCTATATTGAGAACTGAATTGGGAACTCCAAACAAATTTCGAGAAAACGTTCTATGTAAGCCAAACAAGAATTGGCCGAGGGATCCGATGTGCTTTGGTTGGGTGGACTCTACCCCCAACTTCCGTAATTTTATATTCTGGACAGCTAGAGTCGGTCAGTGTATCCGGTATGTTCCCCTTAAAGCGTTCGCGAGCTTTGGGGGGGGGACTTCCCCTCAAAATGTAAAAATGCACAAAAATGCACGTAGAGCTGTAAACATTGGTACCATGCTTTATATAATGATTTTGTTTTTGTACACGATCACGAATTTTCAGGAGGGTGGGGTGGATTCACCCCCCCCCCATGTTTTTAAGAGCGCTTCAGGGTGAACATCCCAGATACACTGACCGACTCTAGCGGTCCAGAATATAAATTTACGGAAGTTGGGGGTAGAGCCTCCCAACCCAAACACCTCGGATCTCTTTTGCTGACTTCACCAAATTTCTGGGGGGGGGAGAGAGCGTACCCACAAGTAGAGTCTATCACTCAACAGAACATGAAGAATGGAAACTGAGAGCAAATAACTTACATTGAACACATTGTCTCCACTCTTAGAAACCTGGGGGTGGGTGGGGTGAAGTCCCCGAACCCTTCTGAAAATTCGTGGTCATGTACAGAATCATTATATAAAGCATGGTACCAAAGTTTACGGCTCTACTTTCATTTGCACATTTTATGGGCAAGCCCTCCCCAAAGTTTACGGACATCGCGGAAGCTTTAAGTGGAACATCCTGGATGCACTGACAGATTCCAGCGGTCCAGAATATAAAATTACGGAAGTTGGGGGTAGAGCCCCTTAATCCAAGTACCTCGGATCCCTCGGCAATTCATTTCTTCAAATTAAAATACAATTCTCGCTTGGCTTACATGGAACGTTTTCTCGAAATTTGTTTGGAGTTCCCAATTCAGTTCTCAATATTGGCCAAGAAACGACTATCTTCATAGCCCCCGTTCCCTTTGAACTTTTGTGGGCAGTTGCCCTAAACACGTATGAACCGGCATGAAAATTCAGACGCCCCCCCCCCCCCGGTGGCGCAGTGGTTTAAGCGATGGGTTCTGATCATTCGTTCGAAAGGGGTCCGGGTTCGAAAATCCCGGTGAGGCATGGATGTTGTGTTTGTCTTACGGCACTGGCTCTCTCCCTTCCCTGGAACCAGTGACCCTAAATTACGGACGGGCGACTGCTTATAGCCCATTGAGTTGCTCACGGTGGTCGTTAAAACTCCAATAAAAAAAAAATTCAGACAAACGAAATAGTTCCTTCCCGTCGTTAGGCACCTTGGAAAACTACCACACATAATTCGGAAACTTGGAAAACTGCCACACATTCAAAGTGTTCCCCGGATAAACAGCAATTTGTGCCCGGCCCCTCAATGATCAAAAACATGTGGCAATTTTCCAAGTTGCTGAAAGATGTGTGGCAGTGTTCTTGTGTGGCAGTTTACAGTGAACCCTAAAATATCATTAATCACAGAGACCTGCTCTTGTCCAGTACTTATGGCAGCATAGGGTAGTTAAAAATGCGTACACATTTAACGGGTATCTGTTATAAAAAAATCCAATCAATGTAAAATTTTGGGAAGAACGAAATTTTACGCATAACTGATGACATGGTGAAAATACCTTTAATTAAATCCCACAATTGGTAATCTTCAAGCAGAAAGTATAAATAAATAAAATATATATAAAAAAATATGTGAAAACAAAATTAGGCAGCTTAAGACTTCTTCCCGTGTTAAGCAAAGATAATTTCATTTTAAAAGAAAAAAAGTTACACGTTCTGTAACATTAAAAAAAAAGAAAGATAAATAGAGAGAGACATAAATTGTTTGTCTACCGGTCTGCAATGTGCGCGGGGGGGGGGTTACTGGGGATATTGTCAGGGCTGGGACATGGTGCTAAAATAGAGGGGTCAGTCTCCAATCACGGCGACAGCCCTGAGGGCTTGTGGGAGAAGCTCCCTTGCAAAATTTCCGAGTGAAGATTAATTACACACCATTAGTGCGCGAAGTAATACTTGTAACTGGGAGTTAAAAGGACCAGTAGCTTTAGCCCTATTGCCAGGATAACTTTGCTCCGAGTATAGGGCCACTAAGTTACGTGAAGATAAGTATCTTCAACTTAGAGTACGACGGCACACAGGATAAAAAACATAATCTCAACTGCGTTCTGACCTAATCGCAGCCACGGGAAATTCTGTTTGTACAACCATCAGACGAAGGAGGTTGCACGAAGATAGTCTGTATGCCAGATGTTCAGTGGTGTGAATCTCTCGGACCCCATTTCACAGAAGAGCGAAGTTGAATTGTGCAGAGAGCGTGTGACTTGGACTGAAGACCAATGGAGGTGTGTATTGTTCACTGATAAGTCGTGATTTTCCCTATGGAGTGACTCTCGGCGTGAACTCATCCGGAGGGAACCGAAAACCATTACCATCCTTCTAACATCGTTGAAAGACTCCTATGGTGGGAAAAGTATCATGGTTTCTGCCTGCATCTCATTAAGTGGACGAACCCACCTCTATGTGATTCCAGGAGTCAATATGATTATTCAGATGTGTAACGATGAGGTCCTAGATCCTCACGTGTGACATTATGCCGGTGCCATAGGAGAAAATTTCGTTTTACAAGACGATGATCGTCGTCCTCACCGTGCGAAACTGGTTGACGAATATCTGGAAATGAACGTCATCAGCCGTATGGAGTGGCCAGAACGGTGTACGTATACCTCAATCCAATCGACCATGTTTGGGATGCTCTAGGGATACCAGTTGCTACTCCAACCCCCCATCAGAATCTCTCCATGAGCTGGCAGATGCTTTTGCCAACCAGTGGCTATTATTGCCCCGGCAGCTTTTGAATAGCCTTATAAATAGCATGAAAAACCTTTGTGAATCCTGTATTGCAGTCAGGAGGTGACTACACCTCTTATTGACCTTTACTTTCTGTTCCGACAAGGCGTCATTTGTCGTTGTTTTCAATTGTACAGCAGTAACTGTTTACGAATCCATAGCCATCATTATAAGTAACTATGTCAATTTTGAGCCAGATTTTTACACTGGAATCCAAAGTAAGGCATACTGGTTTCCAAAATTTAAGCAACAATCCCAAAAGCGACCAAAGTATGGTCACTTTTGCGATTGTTGCTGAGTTTTTTTTAAACAAGTGCGTTGTTCCGTGTGCTCGAGACTCATTCGCTTACCATTATTGTAAAACATATGAACTGTGATGCCTCCAGCCGATATAAAACACTGTTTGATGCTCTAACGAATGAAGCAGCACTTTGTGAAAATTTGTTAATATTGCGGGTGAGCCAATGTTTAATCATATTTTCTAGTTGTTGCTATGGAACGTCTTGTTTTTGACAGATTCTAGTATAAAAATGCCTTTGGATTCCACAGGCAAATTTGAAAGTAGCTATTTCTTTTAATGGTCATTTAGTCGTATGAAGACAAACCAATAGTGCACAGCACCACGATTTTATCGAGTCTTTTGAAAAACAAAAAATGCGTATTTACAGTACCACTGTACTGTAATAATGTTTGTCCGCCTGTGGACACTACGTCTCTGCAACAATTGGGTTGATGCACAAGTTAATGCCGTTTTATTTCACGAGTGTTTCTCAGGTCAGTAGTGACGGTTCAGATGGCCAGTTGTATATCAAAATGTAGCCAGTAATATCGTGTATCTAAATCATATTCATTTGTGTGATTGTGGCTGATTGTTTTTTGGTTTTCAGGACTGGAAGTATGGAGTGTCAAGTAGAGAGGAATGAACATTTCTCACATCTGCTCCTCTACGAGCTTAACAAGGATCCACAGCCGCCTAGGCTACTCGACAAATGTTTTGTGCTGTGTATGGGGAGAATGCCATTGCTCCGAGGACAGCCTGCAAAACGTTTGAGCGGTTCCGAGGTGGAAATTTTGACCTCAACGACTATACACGCTCAGGTCGTCCATCTCATTTTGATGAGGATCGTTTGAACCATCTCATGTACTTGGATCCGCGTCAAACCACACGCTAATTGGTCACTGAGTTGGACTGTGATCAGGCCACCGTGGTGCGACACCTGGAACGTATGGGAAAGGTCCAGAAATTGCGGTCTTGGGTGCCTCACACTCTCACCGAAAACAACAAGAGTCAGCGTGTTGCCATATGTGGTTCCTTGCTCACCCGTTATTGCGAATGTTCTCAGCAACACAAACCCTTTCTGTCACGTATTTTTACTGGAGATGAAAAGAGGTGCCTGTACGTGAATTCAGGCATTGGAGGGAATGGTTAAGCCCCAACAAGACGCCAACACCACGTCCAAAACATGACCTTCATCCTGCAGAGATCATGTTGTGTTTGTGGTGGGACATGGAAGGCATTATTCACTGGGAAATGCTGCTGAGGAATCGGACCATCAACGCTGCACTCTATTGTGAACAACTCCGCCGTGTGAAAGGAGCAATTCAGAAGAAACTGCCACATCGGCGCCATGGTGTCCTTCTCCAACATGATAACGCATGCCCTCACAGTGCAAACATGACCAAAATGGCCATTCAGGACATGAAATGGGAGATCCTTCCACATCCAGTCCATTCCCCAGATGTCGCCCCTTCAGACTATCATCTGTTCCGATCTCTGTCGAATGCACTCCGTGGCAGAACGTTCAACAATGATGTTGATCTCCAGAATTTCCTTGATGATTTCTTCGAAGCAGAACCTGCACATTTTTTTAAGAATGGCATTGCAGACCTATCCAGACGTTGGGACACCATCGTAAACAATGGGGAGGGGGGATACATAGTTGATTGATTCCGTTTTCCCTTCTGATGTAATACAGTCCTGTAGTGCGGTGAAAAAAACGGCATGAACTTATGCATCAACGCAATATTAGTCCGATTTGAAAAACTTTCAACTTTCTTGCAATCGAAAGCCTGAACTGTGAGAATGACGTTCCATAAGTTTTGGTGTTTTCCCGATGCATAACCTTGCCACTAGGGGTCATTAATACACATGCTATTAAATTCAAAATTCATTTTACCCTATAGAATTGCTTAAAAAAAGATTCAAAAAATTATTTTTATCTCCCTATACCTCTTATCACGAATGTCATTTTACGTACAGTTTTTATTTGAAATACTTCAAAGTTTTTTTCTCTAGGAGCGTAAGTGCATATAGCGAATTTTCCTGATATTGCTTTTTTTTTTTTTTTGGTTGGGGGTTTAACTTTAATGGCCACCGTAAGCAACTCGATGGGATGGGTTATAAGCAGTCACCCGTTCCTAATTTAGGGCCACTGGTTCCAGGGATGACAGAGAACCAGTGCAGTGCCGTTCCTGTGGCGCAGTGGTCAAAGCACTAGCTTATGACCATTCGTCAGAGAAGGGTCCAGATTCGAATCATGGTGAGGCATGCATGTTGTGTTTGTCTTACGGCAGTGTCTCCCTCCTTTCCCTGGAACCAGTGGCCTTAGATTAGGGACGGGCGACTACTTATAGCCCATTGAGTTGCTCACGACGGTCGTTAAAACTTCAATAATAAAAAAAAAAGAAAGAAAAAAGAACCAGTGCTATAATACAAACACAACATTTATGCCTTACTGGGATTCGAATCCGGACTCCATCGCGGAAGAATGGTCAGAAGCCAGCGCCTAGACCTCTGCCCAACCTATCTCTGCTTTAAAAAATCAGATTTGAAAAATTCAGTTTGCATCGGATAAATCTCATAGTAAAGAATATAATCACAACATTTTTATTTTGTCATGTCGCATAGTTTTGTCACTAGAGGCACATGTGCATATTTCTGTTCGCAATATATTTGCGACAGTACCTAATCCTCTAAAAAACCGGATTAAAAAAAATGACAAGATGCCACTCATCATGGAAAATATGTTCAAAACAATGTGCCGACCAGGTAGCGCAGTGGTCTAAGCGCTGGCGTCTGATCATTCGTCCTAGATGAGCCTGGGTTCGATTGCCGTGAGACATGGATGTTGTATTTGTCTTACGGCACTGGTTCTCTTCCTTCCCTGGAAACGTTGAACTTAAATTAGGAAAGGGGCGACTGCTTATAGATCGTCGAGTGTTGCTCGCGCTGGTCGTTAAACTTCCAAAATAAATAAATAAATAATGCACAGTTCCGAAACATGTGCGGTGAATTTGTGGGATACAGAACTTTTCGTGTACCGTTTTGCATGAATCCAATAACTAAGGACGGCGATTATCCAGCCCACCTATGTTGTTTTAGCAGTAGTGACGAGTTACAAACAGCACCTCTAAAAAAGACATACAAAGGCTTCTTTCAGTTACCTGCGCCTTTGTATGTCGTTTTTACTTAAGGCCCACCTTGTCTCTGCTCGGTACATAACAACTGGAAGGATGCATTAAATAAACAGTTTTTGTTTAAGACATATTAGCATATTGTTCTTGACCTGTACTGTTTCTTCCAAAAACTCTCCGACCAAGTTTTATAAGCTGATTAATATCTTCATCAATATGACCCTCGCTTGATATTTGTCCCCAATGTAAATGTAGGTATTGGTTATCTCTAGCTTTTCCCCATCAATCGATAAATATTTATTTTTTGTAAAAGCATTGTACATCAGTTTTGGTTTCTGAAGTTCGTTTTTAATCCCACTTCTCCAGTAAGTTAAAATCCTCCAAATACGTGGCGTCAGTGAATAAACAAAGACATCCCTCTTTCTACGTTTAGCAACGCACAGCAACCGAAAAATTGTTTCATTTTTTTTCGGTTGCTGTGCGTTGCTAAACGTGGAAACAGCGATGTCTTTGCTTATTTATTGTCAGTAAGTTCCTGGATCATACTCTGCAGCTGTGAAGGGGTAGCTGCAAAAAATGACCATGTCATCAAAAACGGAGGTGAGTTTAATAAAATAAAACGAAGCACCCCGAGAAAGTCGTTCGAACTTGATGTAATTCCTCAAGTAAGTACCTCTGGGCCTAATATGTAAATGATGAAAAACTATCGACCAATGACTAAATAATGGCTCTCCACAGCGCATGGGAACCGCGCACCGAGGAGTTTATATCTTATATTAAAGCTCTCACGCAGGAACAATTTCTTTGTATTAACCTCCGCGGACTGGGAGGATGCCTCGACATCGGATCCGTGCGCACTACGAAAATTGAGCGAGTTTAAGAGAGGACGTATAATTGGGCTGAGAGAGACCGGTTTGTTAAGTCGCCTTATCGCCAGGCATTTGGGTCGGAGCGACGCCAATGGGTCGAAGAGGACACACAACCCAGCGGCACGCTGACAGTGGATGGCCGAGAGCAGCGACAGAACGTGATGATGAAGCGATTGTGAGTGCCGCATGAACAGAACCGAATTCGTCGCTTTCAACCATCCATGGCCATGTTGCGTCGTCTACAGGTACGGAAGTGGACATTCGGTCCGTTGCCTGGCGACTTGCGGCACGAGGACTACATTCGAGGAGGCCACTCTGCCGCCTACAACTGACTAGCAAGTATAGCCGTTACAGGTTGCAGTGGTGTCGGACCCAATCAATGTGTGATAGTGTGCAGTGGTGTCGGACCCAGTCAATGTGTGATAGTGTGCAGTGGCGTTGTGTTGTCTTCAGTGATGAGTCACAGTTTGCACTTGGCGCGGATGACCAACGCATCCATGCCTGGAGACGAGATGACCAGTGCACGGATCCTCCTTTTACAGTGGAACTGCACACGGCTCGCACACCGGGAGTGACTGTCTGGGGAGCCATTTCATACAATAGTCGAACACCCTTGGTAATCCTCCGTACCACCCTCACGGCTCAACGGTAAGTCAACGATATTCTACGACGCCGCCCCGGTGGCGCAGTGGTCTAAGGCGTTGGCCTCTGATCATTCGTTCGTAAGGGGTCCGGGTTCGAATCCCGGTCAGGCATGGATGTTGTGTTTGTCTTACGGCACTGGCTCTCTCCCTTCCCTGGAACCAGTGACCCTAAATTAGGGACGGGCGACTGCTTATAGCCCATTGAGTTGCTCACGGTGGTCGTTAAACCTCCAATAAAAAAAAACAAAAAAAAAGATATTCTACGACCTGTTGTGTTGTCCTTCCTGTCGCAGCATCATCGAGCAATTTTTCAACAGCATAATGCCCGGCCACACACGGCACTGCTCTCCCAGGTCTGTCTCTGTAATGTAGAAACCCGTCCATTGCCAGCCCGATCACCCGACCTTTCACCGATCGAACATGCTTGGGACATGATGGGACGCGGCATACGTCCATTACGGAATGTCGGCTAAGTGGCCCGCAATTTGGACACCATCTGGCATACTCTACCTCATGACAGTATCCGTGAACTGTATGCGTCTATGTCACGCCGGGTAACGGCTGGCATCCGAGCCAGAGGTGGCGCTGCAACGTACTGACTTGTTCCACTCGTGTAGCTGTTTTATCCAAGTACATGGCCCAACTGCTCTGGAATTGCAATAATTTCCTTTCCTATACATGTACATTGTGCATAACAATTTTCATTTGGGTTGGAGGATTTCGTCTGGGTGCTTCTAAAGAGCATAAATGCCTGAACAGTAAAGTAAAACTAATGATTAATAAAACAACCGTGGGAATGATATACATGCATTTTCCTACGAAACAATTTCAAATGTTAACAGTCGGCTTTCATTACGGCTAACAAATTCCTGAGATATTTCTGCTGCAGTCTGCATGTCCAATTTTTTTGGCGGTATGACAAACAAATATGTTATTCAGCCTCTTTCGCGTCGTAATAGACCTATAATAACATAGAAATTGAGATGTAACGAGAACTTGAATAGTTATGATGTAGTTATTCAGTTACACGATTAGAAGATCAGAGAACGGGGAGACCATCGAATGATCGACATGACATAGGTAAGAGACACAGCGAAAGCAATAAGCCGACGCATCAAACTTTACCATCCCTAAGGAGAGTGAAAATGAGCACTGCGGCCATTGCGCTTATTCTCACTTTGCTTCACGGTGAGAAGATCGTTGAACGGAGGGACAAACTGCATTACATTCCATAAAATAAGATGGTCACTCTGGGTCTGCAGACTGAATAAGACATCCGGAGCAAGCAAAGACGAATAAGAAGGGTACAGTTCCGGAGGTCTGAGACTCAGAGCTCCGGAACATACCTTGCCCACGCACGCCATCCAGCAAATCCGGTTCCCGCGTGCTTATTACATTACACACATTGTTATGAAGACGAAAAAAAAACTTCACAACGATATATTTGGTATTAGAAAAATGTCCTAATCAATTATTCTGAATTTTAATTTAAATTCTAGAAATAATGAGTTTTTGAGATTTAAATGTTTAGGAAAGCATAGTATACTGGGTGACAAACTAAAGCCAAAAGTTGAGGGGGCCCTCGTCCCCATACGATTGTACGTCCGTGTGTTGCCCACAATCTTATCGATTCACACCTTGTTCTTTATGTCGTCGCTTCAAACGCCATCTTTGCCGCCCCGGTGGCGCAGTGGTCTAAGGCGTTGGCCTCTGATCATTCGTCCGTAAGGGGTCCGGGTTCGAATCCCGGTCAGGCATGGATGTTGTGTTTGTCTTACGGCACTGGCTCTCTCCCTTCCCTGGAGCCAGTGACCCTAAATTAGGGACGGACGACTGCTTGTGGCCCATTGAGTTGCTCACGGCGGTCGTTAAACCTCCAATCAAAAAAACAAAACAAAAAAAAACGCCATCTTCTGGAGTGATGTGCTCCGAAAACTGCTGGAAGATGTTTTATTGCCACTGCAATTATTTCTATGTTTTCACGATGATGGGCGCTTCGACGTTTTTTACGAGCCACACGACATTACCTCGATATGACCCTTAGCAACAAATGAATCTGTCGTGTGAGACCTGTTCCTTGGCCATCATGGCCACCGATTTTTGGTACATTGGATTTTTTCTTGTGGGTACATTTGAAAACTCTTTTATACCCGACAGGGACGTTTTTAACAGGACATCAGATCAGATCATATGTAGAGGATTTTAGGAAGGGGTGTCTGAACCCAGGTCTTAAACAACCCTTAGAAATAGAAAGCTCGGAGATTTGGGCTAGAATGCCCAACAGGAAAGTGACACGGAAGCGAGGTAGAAAGGGACGGAAGACGCCCATATTTATTACCGGTGTGGGGGGGGGGGTACCCGGGCTCCGACGGCTTAACGTGCCCATCCGTCGTACGGCGGATATTTAGTGGTTCGAGCGTTCGTACCTGCCTGGGATCGAACACGAGGTTCCTCCGTGGCAGTCACGAACGTTGACCACGAGGTCATGAGCGGCCCCCAACAGAACATTCATGGCACGTGGCCAGGACTTTATACCCTTCGATAGCCGCCCAAAAGCTGTTATCCTACACTACACAAAATAAGTGGTGTGAATTAACATATTTTTTTTTGAAAATAATGTGCAGCAAAGTTGCCGGTAGGTGTACGTCTTTTTAAGAAATTTTCGTTTTTAACAGTTCCCGTTTTGTTTTAAACTTCCATATTTTCACAGATTTTCCGTACTCAGTAATTCCGTTTATTACAGAAAAGTCCGTTTCAGGTTTTTTGGTATTTATACAGAAATTTAGCAAAATCGAAAACGCTGAATTTTTCAACCCTTACCCAGAGAATGTTTTCGCGCCAGTGAGACTCGAACGGAGGTTATTTGGGTTGGCTCAACAGAAACTGCGCGTCTTAACCACTGAGCCAGAAAGACTCAGAAATCACTCTTATGTTCAAGGCAAAACTCTAATTGCGCGATGATAAAACTTTTTTTGTCATTAATGCGAGGGATTTAGTCATTTTATTTTCTGTTAGAGCTTGTTATTTTTTTGAATACGTTTGTAATCATTTTATATTTTCTGTAGGAGGACTATCACAAATTAAATATTTTTTTCATCGTGATTTTTCGAAGTAACAGAATGTTTTAGAACTTGAGATCTTTTTAAACTGACAATGGCTTTCAATTATCTTTAAGAAAAGGAGAAATGCACTGTTTTATAATATTATTTCACAAAACTTCTAAATGTGAAATCTGCTCTTCATAACTTCGAGGGGATGATGAAAAGTTCTTGGCCTAACCCACTTCCTGTAATTGTAGCATTATTTTGTCACTGCCGCTCGAAAGAGTGTTCTTTTGTATTGTAAAGTGCTCATTTTCAGACTAATAGCTCTTTTGTTGCAGATGTTTGACGTTCTGAACTGAATCATGTCAATGCAAAGTGTTGAATTTTCGAATGTGGAACTCCGGGCCTGTCATGAAATTTCTGTTTTTGCAGAAGAAAACTGCAAAGGAAATCTATGAGTGTATGGCGCAAACATTAAGTGACAAGTGCCCTTCATATTCCACTGTGAAGCAATGATGTGCCAACTTTCAGCGTGAAGACTTTGAGACCAAAGATGCAGCAAGATCTGGGGGCATTCAACAGTGACAACACCCGAAATTGTTAATCATGTTCATGACTTGATTTTGTCAGATCGGCGAATCTCGGCTAAAACAATAACTGAGACACTGAAGATATCCAGGCAACGTGTTGGGTTCATAATTTATGAGCGCTTGGATATCCAGAAGATGTCAGCGAAGTGGGTGCCCAAATGTTTGAACGCCGATGAGAAACGAAAACGAGTGGACATTCCGAATCGGTTTTGCAGCATTTTGAGAGATCTGGTGATCATTTTTTGTAGCGATTTGTCACTGTTGATGAAACGTGGTTACATCACTACGATCCAGAGACGAAACAACAGTCCCTGCAGTTGCGGCACTCGGGTTCTCCATGGCCAAAGGAATTCAGGACTCAAAGGTCTGCAGGAAAGGTCACGGCAACGGCTTTTTGGGATTTGGAAGGCGTTTTACTGATGACTATCTCCCGAAGGGCCAAACAATAAATGCTGAATACTATTCCAACTAGCTGTGCCGATTAAAGGAGGCGTTGAAGAAAAAAAGGCAAGGAAAACTGCGGAAATGTGTTCTCTTTTTGCAAGCCAATACGCCAGCTTGCAAGGCTGGCAAGACAATGGATATTTTGAGGGATCTGGGGTTTAAGTGCATAGACGATCCACCCTACTCACCAGACCTTGCTCCATTGGACTATTTCGTGTTCCCAAACCATACAAAAAGTTTAAAAGAGAAGCATTTTTCGAATGATTCGGAGGTGATATCAGCAGCAGAGCTGTATTTGAGTAATCAGACTTCAGAATGTTTTTTGGAAATGTTAAAGAAACTCCAGAAACGTTGTGCCAAGCGTGTTGAACTTCGGAGTGAATATGTGGAATAGTCTGTAAGTTCTATGGCTGGAAGCCCATTTCCTTCTTGGTGAGGCAGAGAACTTATCAGCATCCCCTCGTACAATAGCTTTTGTCTTAAAGACTCCGCAGACTAATACATTAACATCGTACAATCACCTGTACAATATATTAAGTGCCCGGTTTCTTACGGTAACACAATATATAATCGCTGGTGCTCAAAACAGGGGAAGGAGAAGAATATCCTGTGCCACAAAAAAAACAAAATTCATGCGATATACTATCCACAATATCCGATCTCGCTACAGAACTTCAAAATCAGTTCCTTTGACAAACAATTGAAATTTAATAGTTAATGAAACCTCAAGTATTCCCGCGAATCGCTCCTATTACCAGAAATTTTCCGTCATATGGATACGGAAAAAGTGACAACAGAGTTTTTCGTTTCTATAGGAAAAGAATTGCGGAGAGGTTTCTGAAAATTCAGAATTTTCCTGGCTTACGAAAAATTCGGGATATTCAGGTCTCTTTCCGTCATTTCATGGCAAAGGTTGTATCATTAATACGCTTCGTTAATTCATTAAAGGAATCACGGAAAGTGGCTCGTCGTGAATTTCAGAAAATGTTTTAAAATGTAGTTCATTCCGCAATGATTATGCAATACACTGAAGAGCAATTGAATTAGAGACAGCTGGCGTTATGCAAATGTGGCGCTGTGGGCGGCCCTGTAAACGGAAACGACATGACGTATGTAGCGATCCGACAATATAAGGAGTGATGCGACGGAAATCAGTAAGAGTCAAACGCAGTGTGGGTAAGACGAAGGATCTAAGCGCATTTGATCGTGGGCAAATTGTCGGGGCCCAACGAATGGGTCACTCCATCTCGGAAGTCGTGCAGGCACTGGGATTTTCACGAGCCACTGTGTCACGGGTGCACCGTGAGTACATCGAATCCGGTAAAACCATCCCTGCAAGGGCCAACTGCCGTGGACAACAGCGTGTGGATGAGCGGGGTCATCGTCGGCTAGCTCGCATTGTTACAGCGGATAGACGGGTCACAGTGCAAGAAATCACTCGGAAATTTAACGCTGGTGCACAAAAAACGTGTAAGCAGCCACACCATCCAGAACCATCTCCTCGCTATGGGGTACAGAAGCCATCGTCCCACGAGAGTACCGCTGCTGACCGCACATCACAGGTTGCAAAGATTGGCATGGGCGCGGGACCATCGCCACTGGACCCTAGACATGTGGAAAAACGTTGCTTGGACTGATGAGTCGAGATTCACGTTGGTACATGCGGATGGCAGGATACGAGTACGGCGCAAACCACATGAAGCGATGGATCCTTCTTGCCAGCAGGATACTCTTCAAACTGGTGGGGGTGGAATTCTCGTCTGGGGACTGTTTACGTGGACTGAAATGGGACCCCTGGTACGTGTGACATCATCCCTCACAGGTCAACGTTACCGGGATATCCTGGGCGACCATTTGCACTCGTTTGGGCGTCTTCAACATCCCACTGGGGACCTCATCCTGCAACAAGACAATGCACCGTGCCATCGCTCCTGAATTGTATCCGAATGGTTGGATGAACACCCCACCGACGTGACCTTGTTTCCTAGGCCAGCTAGGTCACCTGACCTCAATCCCATCGAGCACATCTGGGACGCCATCGAGAAAGATGTTCGAGGCTCTGACCCCCTCCATCAAATCTTCGCGAACTGTGGGAGCTTGTTCAGGGGTCGTGGATCCGTATGGCTTCCCAACGCTTCCGGTGTCTTGTCGAGTCCATGCCGAGACGAATCGCCGCCGTCATCAGAGCGAAAGGTGGTGCTACACGTTACTAGACAGTTATCTCTAATTAAATTGCTCTTCAGTGTACATTAGTACGGCGTCGGTCCACTTTTGGCCTTAATTCATGCACTGACCATTCGAGACATGCTTTCGACATGGTTTTGGGACACAGCGATAGGTATGCGTTTCCATTCAGTACATAATGCTGCCGCTAACTGTTGCTTAGTAGTAGGCCTTGGTTCCAAACTTCTTATGCAGCGCTCTAATTCATCCCATAGGTGCTCTATGGGATTAAGATCAGGGCTCTGTGTTGGCCAGTCCACACACGATACGAAATTATCGTCCAACCACGCCGTAACAGTCCTTGCTTTATGGCTCGGTGCATTATCCTGTTGGTACCAACAAGGTTCGGTTCCATAGTGTTGCTACAGAGTTGGTAGGGCATAATTGTCCAAAATATCGAGGAAGACTGGCTGGTTAACAGTTTTGTCCACGATAACCAATGGGCCGGGACCATTCACGAAAAACAACCCCACACGAGTACACTGCCAGTACCCACACACAGCTATAGAATGATGGATCGTGTATCTGCATTCATCAGTCCATAGGACCCGTTTCCATTGATCTACGGTCCACGATAAATGTTCTTTACACCATACTAAACGACGATTAGCATTCCTAGTGGAGTTGACAGGCTTATGAGCAGCCGCACGACCACGGTAACCCATGGAACGAAGTTCTCTGCGAATGGTACGTGTACATACCGAAGTTCTAGCATTTTTACTCACCTGTACACTGAGGTCTTGTGCAGTACTCCGTCGATTAGCTGTAACGACTCTCCTGAGGCTTCGAAGTCCTCTATCACTGATTTTCTTTGGTCTGCCGGTACGTTTTGCTGCTTCAGGAAAGCCATGTGTCTTCCACTTATTCAGAACATCCAAAACAGTTGACTTGGGTATGCGTAAACACTTCTCAGTTTCTCTTATGGACAACCACTAATATAACACCCAACAAAATTTCCTTTCTCAAAGTCAGTTCTCTTCCGCCGCGACATTTTCACTCAACATTACAGTGCGATTTGATCGCGGTCAGCTTCAGGCTTGTTTTTATACCATTTGCAGCTGTACCGCACGCATCTTAACAATGCAGAAGATCCGTTCATTTGCTTTTGTAGGGGTGTCCGGTGACTTTTGTCAATATAGTATATACATATATATATATATAGGCTCAAGACGGACCATTGTGGGAGAAACGTGAGTAGCCCTTCATCTAGCAGTGGATTCAAATTGGCTGACAATGATGATGATGACACACACACACACGCATACAGTACATATCGTCATGATCATCACCGTTGTCAAGCCGGATCAAGCTTTTCTTACCTGGGAGGACGAGACTTGAAATTGCGCTTCTTCGAGTTCAAAAGTTCCCGACTTCCCCTCATATAGTACGCAGTTTTTCTTTCACACACCTCCGTTATAGAAAAGTATTATGATCCTTGAAAAACCTCACTTCCGGTTTTTGACATAATTTTACCAAAATGTAAAACCTAGGTAAGTACCAAAAACCTGACGGTTGTAAATATCAATTAAAATATAAAAGTTATGTGTACGCCGGCAACTCAGCCCTGCGCAAAAATGCAGAATGAAAAACTAACCAGCACAGAACGAATTAGTATTAGATAATGAACGTAACAATATAGGAAGATGTTTTCGGGGCAGGGCTAAGAAAAATTCCGTACAAGGTTAAATGCTCAGAGGAACTTTCTGCAAAAGAGCACAAATGACTATTCAGTTCTTCATTACTGTGGCGTGTTCGGTAAAGGCGCGGACAGAGGCGGATTTATATGGGTGCAAAAGGGGCAATTGTCCCGGGGCCCCCAGTCGAAGGAGCCCCTTTTACACGAAAAATGCAATAATTAACATTTAAAAGATCACTTTATCTTATGAAAATGAAAAAAAAAATGAAAAATGTGACAAACAATTTTTAACAATGACCTACTTTTTAATTCTAGTTACTAATGCAGTTAACAACACGAAATTTATCATGTAGCTCAGCTTTTTTATGTATTCATGTAATCATTACGCTTTGGAAAAAATCGGGGATACGAATGTGGGAGTTCCCATCGCCCTTTTTTGATTTTGCTGTGCAGCTTCGTATCTCAGTTTATGTATGAGAAAGTCCAGTGAAGGCCACTATAGAATTTTGTTACGATAATAGAATAGTGGTCCACATGTTTCAGATATTATACCATTTTAATACTTACGTGAGGTATTATACCGTTTTAATACTTACGTGAGATATTATAGCATATTAATACTTACGTGAGGTGTCAGGAGTGAGATCATTCAGCAAACTGGCACTGATTAAGAATTATTTGAGAACCACGATGACTCATAAAAGACTAAGTGCTCTGCGCCTATACTGAATGTAGAGAGCAGTGTTCTTAAGATGATAGAGTTTGAGCAATTAATTAAAGATTTGAAGCTAGGAGATTTGGGCTAGAGTGCCCGATAAGAAAGTGACACGGAAGCGAAGTAGAAAGGGGGAGGAAGACGCCCTTATTTATTATCGGGGGACAGTACCCGGGGTCCGATGGCTAAACGTGCCCATCCGACGCACATTTAGTGGATCGAGCGTTCGTACCTGCTGGGATCGAACCTGAGGTCCTTTCCGTTGCAGTCACGAACGTTGCCCACTCGGCCACCCGCGGCCACGGAGGTTAGGCATATCCGCACATAGGTTTATATTCCTCCATTCTCTGTTTCGAACAATTCCTTTTATGCATATGAGGGGCCCACACATCACAGGGTTGGTTATTATGTACCCTGATTAGCTGCGCGAATACTATACACAGTTAATTAAAGTCTTTAAAAAACATAACACTGAAGTGTATAACTTTTTATTTTCGGTTACGATTTTCAGTGAATTTATTCACACGTTGTGCATTTCTATTTTTGACGCCCCTCAGTGCATGACTTTACGCCCCTGGTACAGGAACGGTTTAAGAACCAGTGAGGCCTTCGGCGCGCCGTGGAACTAGCTCCACCCCTACGTGCGTACACCTGAATCTATTTTATCATCTAAAATGTAAAATTATTGTTAGGCATATCTTTTCCTTTTCATTTAAAAAAAAACAAAAACAAAAAAAAAAAGGAAAAGAAACAATAAAATTTCCTTTCAATGTTTTTTAGGTAATACATTTCCATATGCAATTAATGAAGAGTAACGTGATGTGTAAAAGGTCTACCATATAAATTCAATTCAATTCATTTATTTTGCTAAGCTAAGAACTAGTGTTACATAAATATCTATTAAAACACTGCACAACAAGGAAGCAGGGGAAAATGGCCAGCCAGGCCTGACAAGGTCCCATGCTCGCTAGGCTAATTTTACATTGAGATCGGTAGTTCTAGTTACAAACAAGTTTCGTAGTAACAACAACAACAACAACAACAAAAAAAAAAGGTAATGATATATGAAAAGATAATAAACATTAACATTACAGATTAAAAAAAAAAACAATTTACATCACGATATACAAGTCATAGTTTCCATCCACTGTAACCATTAATTTGAGGAGCTGCAGTTCATTATGAAGTTTTTTAGTTTTCTTTTAAAAAGATTAAAATTATTTAAACAAGTTAGTTCCGTCGGTAATGAGTTCCAGTAGTGTGGGCCAATGTAATTTATAATTTGCTTCATAGTCTCAGTTTTCGGATGAATAGGCCGAATATGTGATTTAGTGCGTGTGTCATGTGTGTGTATCTGGAGTATAATTTGTATGATGTCGGCGTGTAAATTATTCTTAATGCGTCTGAACATAATTTTCCCGTTATTGAAGTAATATAATTGGTTAATCGTAAGAATGTTGTATTTGTTTGGGAAAACTTTTGTGTTACTACAGTATATAGTGTTAGTTGTGTATTTCTATCAAATTTTAGATCTAGTAATCTTATATATTTCTTCTGAAGAATTTGAAGTCTATTGAAATTATATTTAGTCGTCATACAAGACAAGATAAATAAAAAAAGAAGGATTATGCAACATTAATCCACGACCTTGAAACAGTAGAAAGTAAGTAGTAGAATAGCATGCATATAGGCACCCATAACTTAGTTCTCAAAAGGGAGCAAATGGAAATTCTAAATACAAATAACAAATCCGTGTGCAAATTTCCACTGTGCCTTCTTGTTCTGTAACTGATCTTACCATGGGGTATTCTAGTTTTCAGTTAAAATTTAACTGACAACTAGAATACCCATATTGTTCTCTTTCTTTTGAGCGTGTGCCTTTTGGACACTTTTATCCCAAGTGCCATGGGTTCCCAGTGATCCCTCAATCTGTCTTCAAGACAGAAAAAATACCCTAAGACAAAAATTCTGGAAAAAAACTTCGAGAGATTTTTGTCTAGAAATGAATGGCTACTGCAGAGAATGATACCATATTTTTCATTCTTTCACCTTGACTGTGGAATCCAGCTGATACGGTCCTGGGTTATAACTGTGAGCGAGCATGTATTTGTATTTCACGACAAGGAATACCCCTGGGTTACAACAGCTCATAGACTGACCTCCTGGAAGATCAATCTATGAGCGGCAGGTCAACCTAAGCGATTTGTGGACAAGGCGTGAGTTATACGCGTCACAGAGATAGAAGCAGGAATTTTTTTTTCTTAGATTGAAGGTTTAACGACCACCATGAGCAAGTCAATGGGCTATAAGCTGTCGCCCGTCTCTAATTTATGGCCACTGGCTCCAGGAAAGGGAGAGAGCCAGTGCCGTAAGACAAACATAACATCCATGCCTCACCGAGATTCGAACTCGGTCCATCCTCGGACGAATGGTCATAAGCCACCGCTTAGAGTAGTAACATGAAGAAAATGTCCTGGCCGCCCCACCGGGAGCGGCCAGGACATTTTCTTCATGGTCCCCCAATATAAACTGTGTATAGAAACAGATTTTGACGATGTTGGTGATGAATCTGTAAAATTGAAAGCACGAAAAGTCAGGTTAATTTAATAATTAGACACTTACCGTATTTCCCCGCGTCGCGGACGCTATTTTTATTCCTGAAATACACTGACGGAAAAAAAAATCCCAACACCAAGAAGGGGTTGTGTTTGATAAACAACAGTTGGTAGGCGGTGAGAGTACATCTATAAAATGACGTCTATGCAAATTTCGCGCTCGGCGCATTCGTGTGGTGCTAGTAGCGCCCTCGGAACATGCAAAGCAGGTTTGCTGTAAATACGCGC
Organism: Macrothele yani; assembly: GCA_039090855.1. NCBI lineage: Eukaryota > Metazoa > Arthropoda > Arachnida > Araneae > Macrothelidae > Macrothele > Macrothele yani. Next base: position 135,672,326 of record CM077023.1, read on the forward strand.
TGTAACGTTCGTGAGCGTTAGTTATCGTTGAGATTCGACGTAGTGTGTTGATGTTAGTCAAGAATGCCTTTAAGAAGACGAAGAAGCCAACAACAGTTCACGGAGTTTGAACGAGGTCGTGTAACAGGGCTACGAGAAGGTGGATTTTCGTTCCGCAATATTGCAGAACGACTTGGCAGGAATGTAGCCACTGTGCATGATTGTTGGCAGCGGTGGTCAAGGGAAGGTACTGCCTCAAGAAGGCCGGGTTCCGGCCGGCCACGTGGCACTACTGACAGGGAAGACCGCCGTGTACGGCGTATGGCCGTGGCGCATCGTACCGCGTCTGCGGCAGCAATTCGAGCTGCAGTTGCCACCACAGTGACACAACGAACTGTTACAAATCGGTTACTTGAAGGACAGCTCTGAGCCAGACGCCCTGTAGCGTGCATTCCACTTCAAACCACTGCCGTTTGCGACGTCAGTGGTGTCAAGCTAGAGCTTATTGGAGGACGGAGTGGAGATCTGTTGTGTTTTCTGATGAAAGCCGGTTCTGCCTAGGTGCCAGTGATGGCCGTGTGTTGGTTAGAATGAGGCCAGGTGAGCGCCTGCAACCAACCTGTCTGCGGCCGAGACACACTGGACCTACACCTGGAGTTATGGTCTGGGGAGCAATTTCCTATGACAGCAGGAGCACTCTCGTGGTTATCCCACTCACCCTGACGGCACAGTTGTACGTAGGTCTGGTGATTCAACCTGTTGTGCTGCCATTCATGAACAGCATTCCAGGGGGTGTTTTCCAACAGGATAACGCTCGCCCGCATACCGCTGTTGTAACCCAACATGCTCTACAGAGTGTCGACATGTTGCCGTGGCCTGCTAGATCCCCAGATTTTTCACCAATCGAGCACGTATGGGACATCATTGGACGACAACTCCAGCGTTACCCCCAACCAGCATTAACCGTCCCTGTATTGACCGACCAAGTGCTACAGGCATGGAACTCCATCCCACAAACTGACATCCAGTACCTGTACGACACAATGCATGAACGTTTGCGTGCTTGCATTCAGCATTCTGGCGGTTACATCGGTTATTAATGTACCAGCATTTCACATTTAAAATGGCTCTTCTCGCGCTTACATTAAGCTGTGATCTTGAAACCTTAATCGATTAAATATGTTACCTATACAAATGTATTGCCGTCATTTCATTCCTCTACAACTATTTTTTCGTGGTGTTGGGATTTTTTTTTCCGTCAGTGTAGGCCCCGAAAATTTACCGTGCGTCCTGGAGACCGAAGGTTACGTTTCGCGTAGGCCTATGCTAACCCCAGAGGAAGGTTATCTATGTTAAAATGTTTACCGGTAAACCTTATTAACAACAAGACTGCCTTCGTCGTGAAACGCCATGGGAAGGCTAATGTTTTCTTTCTTCTTGTCTCTTTTGCTGGAATGCATTTACGATAAACCACGTGGTCTATACTACGAGACCGACACACACATAGGTAGTTCTAGATCGAAAGAGCCGGTCTAAAGGGTTTTTGCCAAAACGTGTAACCAATCTTAGCTCGCCTGTTCGAAAAGCTTTTGCCACTGTCGTAGCTGAAAAACAGGTAGTATCTTCGCTTAGCAATTCTCCGGCAAACCACTTAAAGAGAAAACTGACTTTTCGCACTTAACAAAAGCAAGGCATTAATTAGCCGTCGTTACAATATTACCGTAGTAAGATTTATTCTTTTTCCTTGTTTCTCTCTCAGTTCCTGTTTCATTCCTTTCATGATGTCATCTTTGACTCATGTAAATCGAGTGCGGTGTTGCTGACCTGTCGTGATTAAGACCAAAAGCGTTGGTCTTAATCAGTTCAAACTTGCACCTGTTCACGCTAGGAGTGATCTATAGCTTCAGAAGACTTTGACTTAAAATTTTTAACACTACCTGTATTATGGCATCTGGAAACACAAAGCGGTCTTACACCATCGGCTACAAGCTACAAGTAATTGAATATGCTAAACAGCATTGCAACAGGGCTGCAGAAAGGTACTTCGGACCACCTCCAACTGAGAAAATGATCCGCTACTGGAGGAAGCAAGAGGACCCGTTGAAGTCTGCATCAAGGGGTAAAGGTAGCCTGCATCAATCTACACCTAAGTGGCCAGAGCTGGAGGAAGAGATGAAGGATTTTATAGTTTGGGAGAGAAATTTGGGTCGTGCAGTATCAACAAAAACTATTATTAATGAGTCAAAACTGAGGGCAGCAGCACGAGGTCTGGATGATTTTTGTGGCACGTCAAGCTAGTGCTACTGCTTTATGAAGAGGCACGGACTGGTAATGAGAATGAAAGCAAGAATAGCACAAAAAATGCCTGAAGATTATGAGAACAAAATAATCGAATTTCACAGGTTCATAATCAGTGCAAGAAAAGAGACCGACTACGAATTGGGTCAGATCAGAAACATGGATAAGGTGCAATTAGCGTTTGATGTGGTATCAAATAAAACAGTGGATGTTAAAGGGTCCAAAACCGTAAGTATAAAGACATCCGGACATGAGAAAACCCATTAAACTGCGGTACTATCGTGTTGGTGCTGATGGAACAAAACTGCCACCGCTACTGATTTTCAAGAGGAAAACTTTACCAAAAGGCAAAATTCCACTTGGCATTTTTGTTGACGTCCACCCAAAGGGGTCGATAGATGACGAGGGAGTGAAGCTATGGTTGGATAAAGTCTGGGCATGGTGGCCTCCTTAAAAAACCATCCCTGATTGTGTGTGGGAGCAGTTTTATGCCCACAAAACAAAAACAGTACTCAAGAACGAAAACAAAAACAGTACTCAAGAACGAAAACAAAAACAGTACTCAGGACGAAAATGGCAGGGATCTCTGGTGGCTTAACAAGCCAATTACAACGACTGGACATATCCATCAACAAGTCTTTTAAGGCATTTATGAAAGAAGAGTGGAATCAGTGGATGCGGAGGCCACAGACCACGACCTAACCCTAACAAGTCGTTTGAAAAAGCCAACAATTGCTCAGGTGTGCGAGTGGGTCCTAAAATCATGGAATGTTGTGAAGACTGAAATGGTAGTAAAATCTTTTACTAGCATGTGGCATCAGTAATGCGTTAGATGACACAGAAGATAACGTTCTGCTTTAAGATAGTGACACTTCGGACAGTATTGACGACCCTGATTATGACAATGATGCCAGTGATATGGATAACACCAGTGAATTTTCTGGATTTGAGAATATGGACGACTGAAATGTTTTTCCTTATATGTAGAGGTAAAATTTGTATTGCTTTTAATCTTTATGAAAGTGCTGAGACTTTTTTTTTATGTTTACTCTTTTTTCTCAAAATTTTGCATTTTAAAATTGGGGTGCATCCTTGACGGCGGAGAGTCCTTGATGCCGGGAAACACGGTATTTGTTTTTATAGTGTACACTGAAAATGTAAATAAAGTATATATATATTTTTTTAGCAAAGACTATATACATACTGTTTATAAGAGAAAACTGTGATTATATTTTCATGAGTTCTTTTCATAGTTAAACTTTTATAATTACTTTATAACTAAATAAATATATATTGTTTTTTCATTAATGCGGATTTTTGATATAAGGCCATAAGCGCCCAGAATTCTATCTACGTCTCTGACAGTACACACACACCAATGAGCCATTACATTATGACCACCCCCAGCCTAGAGAAATGAGCGCGCCTGGAGACCGAACGGCGGCGCAGGTGAAGTTCATAGAGCAGTATATATACAACCCGAGGGCGGGCTTTCGGTTAGTAGAGTGTTCGGAGTCAGAATGGGAAAAGCTTTCGATTAATCGGAGTTTGATAAAGGACACATTGTGATGGCACGGCGTCTCGGAACTACGACCTCGGAAATGGCACGGCTTGTGGGCTATTCACATACCACTGTAGTGAGTACGTATCAAAAGTGGTGCACAGATGGCCAAACGACGAACCGTCGTCCAGCCGTGTGTCGTTCGCATCTCATTGATGCCACAGGAGAAGAGAGACTGTCGCGCATTGTTCACTGCGACCACAGGGACACAGTGCGACAAATCACCCGCAGCTACAACAGTAGTGATCAGGCCAATGTGTCGCAGAACACAGTTCATCGCAGCCTTCTGCGCATGGGCCTGCGTAGCCGAAAACCGAGCCGGGTCCCCATGCTCACTGCACGTCATCGCCAACAACGCATGAAATGGGCCCAAGATAATCGAGATTGGACCGTGGATGATTGGAAGAAAGTGGCCTGGTCTGACGAATCAAGATTCCTGGTGCATCACGTAAATGGCCGAGCGAGGATACACCGATTACCAACGGAGGCTATGGCACCTTAATGCACTGTTGGGAGGAAACAGGCCGGCGGCGGCGGCGGCGGCGGCGGCGGTGTTATGCTGTGGACGATGTTTCCTTGGGACACTTTAGGCCCCATTATCCCAAAAGCACATTTTCTAACAGCTGTCAGGTATGTGAACATCGTTGCGAACCAAGTTCACCCATTCATGGCAACTGTATTCCCTGCTCGTGATGGTCATTACCAACAGGATAATGCGCCAGAATCGTCAAGGATTGGTTCGAGGAGCATGCTGGTGATTTTCTGTTAATGTCATCGCCTCCGAATTCACCTGACATGAACCCAATCGAATATTTGTGGTTCGACTTGGAAAAGCGGGTTCGCGCTAAATCACCACCACCCCGAAACGTACGGGAACTGGAGGACCTGCTGTTGACATTATGGTACCAGATACCCCAGGATACTTATCGCCACGTCATCTAATCGATGCCTTGCCGAGTGGGCGCTTTTTTTTTTTTTTTTGGGCTAAAGGGGGTCCTTCAGCTTATTAGGTAGGTGGTCATAATGTAATGGTTCATCGGTGTACATTTAAGTAATTCAGAAGTACAAATTTCGGCGTAATCACAAAACACTTTGGCTCTGACCGCTCGTCCCGGCGCAGCCGCGCGGTCGCTCCACGGCACCTCCACAGAGTTGCTCACGGTGGTCGGTAATCCCGCTTCCGATAAAAAACAAAAACATCAATTCGTGGTCAAACACATGTATCTGTGAATGAACATTAATAGACGTTACGCCGACAGTCCTACCTGCCCCCCCCCCTCAATGTTCTCTTTAAATTTTTTTCCAACTCCTTATTTTTTTAAATAATAAGTTCATTCATTAATTACTTTCTAAAATTGAGCTTCAGAACATTATCCTTAACCACAGTCAAATAAAACTCTTTTATATTTCATGATTTAAATATTTTACACATGTTTGTTTTTAGATATTTTGGGTAATCAAATGTTATTAATGGTATTTCTTTTTATTTCCACCTAAACACACTAGTATGTATAGTAACAGGAAGGGTAAAAATTCAAAATAACCAGGCCGATTTGACAGTCTGTCCTCCCCCGAATGTTTGTCTATCCCCCTTTTTTATTTATTTATCAGGCTTTACCATACATTTCGAAGAACTCTATCCCTCCTCCCCGCTACTCCTATGCATGCTATAAATGTGGAACTCCTGCGAAAGGTTGGACTACAATTTTAAAGTTTGTAAATATTTTTGTTTGATTGCTGATGTTTATTACTTTCGTGCATAACAGATGGCGCTGCAAGACAGCGGTAAAAGCGAGCTTTCTTCCGTAAATCTTGGCAAAGTACTTCGGCTCCAGCGGCAAACGATTTTAATTGTAATGTTACTTAGCCAGGCGTAGCTTAATTTCCGCACAACTGACATATTGGTGCCCATTGATGAAGTCGGGCTCAGATCTCGCATATTAATGGAAAATTTCCACAAATTTCAAGTGCGAAAGCGCGACGTTGAGAGCAGGCGAAAGATCTGACAGTTGGCGCTGACAGGTCATTACAGCTTTCCGACGGGTGCGCGACAGTCGACACGTGCGACTTCGTGCATGAGTTAACCTGTTAGAAAGTACCTCCCTAGCGGTGGCTGCCTTTCATGTAATTTCATCCAAAGAGATAGCCAACACCAAAAACCTGCTCACAGCAAGCGAGGTGACCCATTCAGAACGCTTGTCACACGCACATTACGCCATCGCCTCTCTCTGTCGCTCTCCTCCTTCGCTCTTTCTTTACTGCATTTTTTTTATTTTTTTATTTTTATTTTCTTTCTTCTGGCGCTCCTTGAAGTGTGAGGCCAAAGTGGACTGTGGAACATGACTCCTGTGGACAAAACCGCACGTCTTTGCTCCCTGATGACTTGCATTGTCATGGTGCTAAAAGCTGGATGGACAATAGCTGTTGGGAAGAGTGATTCTGCTTCTCAGCCAATGAGCGAGCCCGCTCTCAATGAGCTCAGCGATGTGCGCTGAATAAACTGCGCTATTCCAGTAGCAAACATCCGCTCTCAATTATAGCCACTCCATGGAATTCGGAACAAAGGAGTGGTTCTTTGATCTCTCCACAAGTAGTCTTTCGGTTCCTAAGCCGTTAACTCTTTTATTGTCTATCTTTTTTTCCCTCTTTTAAAAGGCGTCATCTGTAATGAAAAGTTTCGCGATCACTGTCTTCACCAGAGAATAATTACCATACTTTCCAACTCAAGATTCACTTGACTCAATTAAATCGCTTCGCCCGTGATCGCATTTTATTGTTTCATTCATGTTTAAATTAAGACCTGATTAATGAATTCCGAAAGTGTGGAGGAAAGAAAAATTTAATTTAGAGTTCCGTTTGTGAAGCGACAAGAGAAATGGAATGCCAAATGAGTTGGGCTTATTTTTTAATTAGCGTGATTTAACGGACGGTTTTCTTCTTTCGTTAAATGTAAATTGTTAGAGAATTCAGTAAACATAAAGGTCGTACAATAATTAAGTGGGCGACCCTGTGATTCCACTCATCGCTGACCTAGGGCAACGATTCCGGGAAAACATAAATGCTGTATTTTTCCTTCATCGGATCAAAGGGCAGTAGATGTCTGCACGGGCCTTAATTTAGAAAGCCCGGCACGGCCCAAGCCCGCACGTCCAAGGCCCGGCCCGTTTAACATTTTTTAATTAAAGCCCGGCCCGTTTAAATTTTTTTAATTAAAGTCCGGCCCGGCCCGTATATTTCTCCTGTTTCCAAAGCCCGGACCGGCCCGTACAATTTCAACAATTACCCAAACACGAATTTGACACCTGGTGCACTCGGTCATTCGACTCCTGAAGAGTTTTCGTTTTCTTAATTGCTACACGTATTCTATTACAATAAACGTTAATTCAGAATATTTCTTAGACTCTGTATAAGTCACGTGACGTTTGAGGAAGGGGGGGCTTATATACTAAAAAATATTGCATGAAAAGGACAATTTTCATGCCTTTCAAATTTTCTGGGTTTTCAAATTATCATTCCCTACCGCCGAACCCGGAAATATCCTTGGGGATAAGGGGGGGGGGGGTAATTCGAAAAGTACGAAATATCCAGAATTATGAGTCCGATCGTTTTAATGGGAGAAGATTTTATGGCTTTATAAACTGTACCTATCTCTACTGGCATATCATATCGGGCTATATGTCTCTCGTGTGTGTGTGGAAAGCACATTTGTGCCGCTTAGGATGCGATGTTCCAGACTTTGTGCTATCGTAACCCCAAAAGTTTTTGCATTTAGTGCACTGCACAACGTTTACCGGCCGACTAGTTTCACAATGGGACAGTAATTTAAAATATTTCCAAATATCGCTTTTCCCTTTTACATTGTATACAAGCACATATTCTCCGGAAGCGATTTTTTCGCGAAAATCTTTCGCTTTCTCAAACTCCATGATAAGTATGGAAGAGTATTTATCAGCAACACTGAACTGAGCATATGCTAACGGAAAACAACGACAGACTGCCCAGCTAATCAGTGACACAGAAGTTTTGAAAACGGCTGCCTGATAGTACAAATGGGGAAAATACGGCACAGTTTTATACACAGAAGTAAGTTTCTCCCAGTCCATTTCTCCTGTGACATTTAAGACAACTTAAAAGCTTTTCGCACAACTAGAGAACAAACTGCCGCCGACCAAAACAATGAAAAAGATCGTCTGCGACAGCCCTTATCTGCCAGCGGGTGGGTCGGTTTAGATATGCTGCAGTTAATAACCTGCCCTGAAGCATGAGAGGAGGGTGAAAGTTAGGGAGAGAGAGAGAGAGAGAGAGAGAAGGGACCACATTCACATTGAAAAACTAAGGGAGCTGGCCCACTTCAATTGTTTTGTAGGAGGGAAGGATGTCGTAAAACTTCTACTTTTTTCCATCAGCGGAAATTGTTCAATCTTATCCTGCTGCTGTATGTTGCGAGTTTTCCAAACGAGAAAGGCATCGTACAGCGATTGTTTTACTCATAATAAAAAAAACAACAACAACAACAAAAAACCCTTCTCGGCCCGTGTCTGTTTTACATTAAATATAACTGAAAAAAGTCACATTAGTGGAATGGCAATAGAGATGGGATGAGGGGGATACGGGCAGAAGAACACGCCGTATATTCCCCCGAATTTCGATAAGGCGCATTGAGAGTAATGGTTTCCTTAACCAGGTACTAACCGGGCACGGCGTGCCGCCGGAGTACTTCCGCAGATTTGCGGTTAGGGAGCGAGTGTGCATGTGTGGTGCCCAGACTGCAGATGTCGCACACATGATTCTAGAATGTGCTTCTTTGGCAGGAAAGAGAGCAATTTTAGTGCCAGAATTGGCAAAGACGAGGGATCTCTTGATCCTGCTCGCGTACCCAAAAGCGCGACAGGGTATTATCGAGATGGTCAAGCAACTCAAAGAGGAGCAGACGGTCTACCTAATTGAGGGGTGACCGAAGAAGAAAGAAGATAGAAGAGGGATGAAGAATGAGAAGAAGAACTAATGACTCGAGCCCAGAGTCATCACCACAGAACTGACCCTAGTCTTGTGGCAGAGCGAGTATGAGTGTAGATAGTGTAAATATTTGTGAGAGGGCTCATTGAGCAAAGGATTTATTTCCCACGTGGAGATGGGTCCCTCAGTATAAATAAATATGCATGTATCATTTTTGTTTGAATAAAGGGCAGTCGCCCCAAACAGTTCGCGCCAGCAATTGATTCTCCCAGACAGGGGTTGAGAAATTTTTCTAGCCCTTGCCCAAATGGCACGCACACCCGGGTCATGAGGGAGAGGTGAGAAGTGCAGGCTAACGGGGGTAGCAGCAAGCTGCAGGTCTACGGACCGATTCTGTCTGGATGGGGGAATATCGGATCCTGGCAGGATTACTCGCAACCCCGTCACTTTTATTTTTCGAGAGAGTTCTTTTAACCCTGTGGAGTCCGCAATTGGACGGTACAAGTTAATGGTCATCAGCTAGTCTTTACATTAAATATTGAAGGCTCAGGGCGGCCCGTTTTCCCAACTTAGAAATGAGCAAAGGCCCGTGCAGACCTCTAAAGGGCAGTGCCCTCCAAAGGAGCGTATCTGTCTTCTCCTGGCCGTCGCCCCATTTGCCGATGGCAGTTATTGAGGAGACCATTAATCTTGTCAGGAAAAAGTAAGCAAAACGCAAATGCCACAACCCGGTGTGTGCGTGTATGTGTGTGTGTGTGTTTGTTTTTTTGTTATTAAGTACAGTTACAAACCAGTTCTGAGTTCGGACTGAAAGCCCGTCAGATTCTGAAATGTGCCAGCTCGAGCCCGTCAGAGGCCGAAGTGTGTCAGCCCGAGCCCGAGCAGGGCCCAGCGGTGGCCTGAGGCGGCGAGGCAACCACCTAACGTATTCATTTTTTTTTTAAATTTTGGGGCGGCATTTCGACACTTTAGTGCACGAAAAAAAGGGCGGCATTTACGCAGTTCGCCTACCTTCTTTTAGAGCCACCGCAGGGCCCTGAGACCAATGCGAGCAAGTTCAACTTGTTCGGAAGTGATGGCATCCGATACGTACGACGTCCGTGTGGCCAGAGATTCAACCTCCAGTTCATTCAGCCGACTGTCAAGCACGGAGGAGGATCGCTCATGGTTTACGGTGCCTTATCTCGCAATGGAATGGGCTCCATCATCAAGATTGACGGAATAATGACCGGCCAGAGCTACACGAACATGCTCATCAACGATGTCTTCCCATGGGCAAACCAGAACATGCCACCCGGATGGATTATGCAGCAAGACAACGACCCGAAGCACACCTCCAGAGTAGCGAAAGCAGCCTTCCAGCAGCAACAGTTCACACCTCTAGACTGGCGAAGCCAATCTCCAGACCTCAACCCCATCGAGCACATGTGGGAGGAGCTGGAGAGACAATGTGCGAAGAAAACCTGCCGGAATAGGGCCCAGAAGTTCGACCACCTGTCTGCAGAATGGGCGTGAATTCCGCAGGTCACCGTCGAGAAGCTAGTGGACTCGATGCCGGCCCGTTGTGTAGCTGTTATTAAGTCTCGTGGTTATCCCACTAAGTATTAGTTATAGTTTTGTCGTTTTCTCGTACTTGTTTTCTGTTATCGTTGCATTAAATGAATGTGATACACACCTATACTTTGTTGGCCAATTTGTATTATCTTTGCGAATAAGCTCGGTACCTGTTCTGTGTTAAGGTTTCCGATTCATCTGCATATGGGTCATGTTTACAACTGAATAACACATATCATATCCCAAAATGACCCGATTTGTTCCAGCAGAAAAAAAAATTTTGTCGAAAAAGTGTTTCGCCAAATACTTTTGTTCGCTATTGTATATGTCATTTTTGTCGATATCTCCGCTTGTAAAAGTCCGATTTGTAAAATTATTTCTTTGTTGGAGAGCGTTTCCGCTGCGAAATATGTTCATATAATTTGAAATTTTTCTTAACCCACAAGTTGGCCACTAGAGGGCGTAAGTTCACGTTTCCGTTTGCAGCAATATCTGCGGAAAACCCGATATAAAAAATTATTTTTCGGTTAGATACTACTATGAAAACTCTTTGCCTGTATTTTCTTCCCAAAATAATGCACAATTTCGCCGCTAGGGGCGCCAATGTTTAATCTGTTCCTGTAGATACCTCTGCTTCTAACTGTGCAATTTAAGAAACTCTTTCGACACCGAATGCCTTGTGGAACACTTTAGGTTAGTATTTGAGGAATTTTATCGTTCACAGTTCTTTCGCTAGGTGGTGTTTGTGTACTTCTGTTTGCAGCTGTATCTCCGATTCTAAAAACCCTATTGAGAAATGTCTTTTTGTTGTAGGCTATTCGCTACAATAGAGATGTGGAGCATTATCCTCTTTAAATAATGCACCGATTTCCCGCTAGGGGCGTAAAGGTCAATACCTTTTTGGAATTTTTTTTTTCGCTGTCTCTGCTTCCGGAAGACGTTTTTGAAAAGTTCTTTTTCCTTAGCACAGCTTTTTCCCATGAAGAATATTTTTCGCCTGTTTTTAACTTTTCCATTGTGCAAAATTCTTCCGCTAGAAAGCATAAAGTTATATCATGTTTCCTTCCATATTTCTTCTTTCAACTGTATGATTGTCGCCCCGGTGGCGCAGTGGTCTGAGCGATGGCCTCTGATCATTCGTCCGAACGGGGTCCGGGTTCGAATCTCGGTGAGGCATGGATGTTGTGTTTGTCTTACGGCACTGGCTCTCTCCCTTCCCTGGAGCCAGTGACCCTAAAAAAAACGGTATGATTTGCAAATCTGTTTGTCTCCGTTACCTGCCTTGAGAAACTTGCGCGCCATTTGTTAATTTTCGTAGCATACTTTTTACCCGCTGGAAGTAAGTAGCTATTTTAATTTTCTGAAGCTTTGTCGATTGTAGAAATCCGATTGTGTGATTTATTTTCGAACTGATTACACTGACTTTGAATAACTTTGATAAATTTATTTCTCATCAGAAAGGATTCAAAAGACGTGCTCATTACAACCGAAAATTCGGTGTGACATTTCTTGTTTCTTAATCCGATCACCGCTAAAGCACTTTTTTTATTTAGAATATAGCTATTCGATTGAATATTTTTTTTAATACTACTTTTAGAAGCAGAGGTGGCAAGAAAACAGTTTACACATGAAGCGGGAAAACTGTGCAGTATTTAATATGGGTAATGTTCGCAATCTGTACCGTAGCAAAGGATATACATCACAAAAAAAATTTTTCAATCGATTTTTTAGAAGTGGAGATACAGTTGCAAACAGAATTGCACGCTTACGCCACCTAGAAGCAGAACTATTCTTTCTAAAAAGTTCAGAAACATATACAAAGTGCTCCCCTCAGTGAATGGTATTAGTCGTAAGCTATTTTTTTTTTTTAATCAGCCCTCTAGAAGAAATGATATTTGAAAAATGCAACATACAGTATATCTGCGCGTTCTAGCGGTAAAACTGGACATTATTTGAAGAAGCAGTCTGCAAAATTTTCTTCGTCATAATACTTCTCTGGGGAAAACAGAATTGTTTCAATCAGAGTTTTAGAATAAATGTATTTTGAATTCAATAGCAATCGCTTTTACGCCCCCTACAGCTGCGAAGTTGTGCAACGGAAGAAGACATAGGCGTATGAATCATCGTTCTCACACTATACTTTCCCAATTCAGAAAGCAGTTTTGAAATAGGACTTATAAGTGCTGAGGTATGCTGTCCACAGACAGATGGATGAACATAGCTGTACTATAAGCACGCTTTTGACGTAGGACTACGTCCAACTCCGCGGATAGTATGGAGCGACTTACGGCCGACCCTTTGTGACAAAAATAGGCCCCAATTGAAATCATTATAGCGTTAAAAATACGTGCCGCACACTAATCGCGTTGGCATATTCGTAAACAACATGGAGTTCAATTCAACTACTGCGCAATACATCGTGCGCACGACGCTCCCCTCGCTCCCTGTGCGCAGGGGAGATGAAGGGATATTTCTGGGTGTGCTGCAACGTTTGACTCAGTCTATCTCGGCAACCATGACCGCAACACGACTGTGAGTGGTAACCTTTTTTAAATCTCTCGACGCGATCTATTCAAATATACGAAGAACATTTCTCAGTGGTTTGAATTGAGCATTTTAAAAATTGTTTCCTTGTGAACCGGTGAACACTTTTGACAATATCGCGGTTTATCTGGACAACCATGAGTGCAAAACGATTGTGCTTGGTATCGTTGTAAAGTTCTCGACGAGATCTATTCAAATATGTATAGAACATATGGCAGTGATTTAAACTAAAATAAAAAAAAATGTTTTCGTGTGAACGGGTTAACATTTTCGACAACGCCGCGGAATTCGCAGAATGAACGCAAGCAAAAGTGGAGAAAATAAAAACGAGAGGCAAAAGCAAGTGATGAGGAATGTAAGAAGCCCAAGAAGACAGCACCACGTTGGGTAATTCGTGTATCAATCTGCTTTGTGTTCGCAATGTATTATTACTTGTAAAAATTATGTAAAAACTATGTAAGCTACATTATTGTAAAATTATGTAAAAATATTATTGTAAAAATTATGTAAATTACTTTTCATATCATGTTGGCTATGACAAATTAAACGTTTTGAGACCATACTCGACTAGCTCATTTCAACTCGCCGATCTGCAAGTCGTAGTCCTACGTTCCAAACTGACGGCTCAATCAGAACTGAGACTACCTGTATTTTTTTTTTTTTTCAAAAGAAGTGCTGAAAAGAATATCTTCGCTGATGAATTTGTTACAATGAATAACTCGTGTTGATTTCGGAATACTTTACAGCACTTAAACACAGTGGTGTAGTGGGGCCGGAACGGCATTCTGGTACTTTTTTTCCTAGCCGACACGCGTTCCGGTAAATCCCATACATAATATAATTTGTTTTCTATTTAAAATGCAAATGTCCTATAATTCTTTTCCAATAAAAAATGCAACAGAAAAACTGAACAGTTAGTGGAATCAACGTTCCATGTTTGTTTGAAGATAAAGTTAGTCTCTAAATCCATTCTCACTTGGCCGTGCCTTGAAATTCCCTTTTCTGCTGTTGTTAAGGTCATTGAAGTGCGGATACTTCAGTGGGGAAATGACTGTAATTGGGAATTTAATTAATTTAGTCATTGTTAAGGAGTCTAATTGTGAGTCTCAGTGAGCAGGGCCGGTGCTAGGGTGTTTGGCGCCCTAGGCAGTCCATCCGCCTTACGCCTCCAAAAAATTATTATTCTTTGTGTTGCCAAATACGTATATTGCATTTATTCAATAATATTTCAAGATGCGAAACTGCAATGTAAACTAAATAGAAAGAAACTAATGGAAATTACATTCATTTACTTACTGGTCCAATGAAAGTGAAAATTAAATTAAAATTTCATTTTGGGTACTATATTTTTCACGAAATTACCAACAAGTGTCTTCAAATTTATGTCACGGGCAATTTTTTGTTCGGTCGATAATGCATATAACCCAACAAGGTTCTTTCCTGCATCCCCCGATAGAGAGAGAAAAAAAAAAAAAAAAAGGAAAAGAGAAAAGAATTCTTGTGGAAAAAAAAAAAAAAAAAAAAAAAAATTCTAGTGAAATGAATATAATAGCGGAGCCTCTCTTACTCCTGTTCTTACTAGAAAACAGTCTGAGTGAGACAATTACTAACCTTTAGGCAAGCCGCTCCGGTAACGCAGTGGTCTAAACGCTGGCTTTTGACGATTCGTCCGAGATGGGTCCGGGTTCGAATCCCGTTGAGGCGCGGATGTTGTGTTTGTCTTACGGCACTGGCTCTCCCTCTTCTCTGGAACTAGTAGTCCTAAATTAGAGACTGCCGACTGCTTATAGCCATCGAGTTGCTCACGGTGGTCGTTAATCCCTCCCCTCCCGACCCAAAGAACCTTAGACGTTGAGCATTGCCACTATTTATGATGGAAGAAGTGGACGGTCTAGAATAAACATTTCCATTGAAAACCACATACTACAGAATCCATTACCTTTAAAAAAATCTCGTGCCACTCCCAGGCGTCACCTTACTTCCCTGCTGAATAGGGACGAGCAGCCTGGTTTATGACAGTTTTTCGACAGATGCGCGCTTTCGTGGCAAGCTGACTTACCCATTCTATAAGAACAGGTCTCCGTTTCTCAATGAATAAGAATTCTCAAGTTATATCGAATGGACAAGAGAAAATAAAACTGTCTTTGTTTTTATTTTATTTTTACACATTTATTAACTGATTTGATTTCATCAACTCTAAATCTTAGCGCCCCTCAAATTTTAGCGTCGCCTAATGGTTAAACCGGCCCTGTCAGTGAGTTTAGTCCAGATACGAGTGCCCCTTAATTAGGCTGGAAGCAGAGGAGATTATTTTTCTCTCTGGAACTTCACATGTCTTCTATCCCCACTCAACCACATGCGGTGGGAGTAGTTTTGTGGCGAATATTAGCAGTGAGGGAGTGCCGTTTCGATCTCCGACTACTTCCTGATCCAGCCCCGTGTGCGCCTGAGAGAAGGAGAAATCATTAGCTAAGATGGTTCATCTTCCACACATGGGACGGTGTGAGAAGCTTGCAGTCTTGACCTGGGAAAATGTTATAGGCAAGCAGTCAGTTTCCCCTTCCAATGATATCGTACTCGATAATATGGGACTGATTTTAATATTTGGGCTTCAGTGTTTTCTTACCAAAATAATAAAATCTTGTTCCTTGACTGCCAAAACTTTCAAATCCGGAAGTATGATTTCGACCGATCACTATACTTTCTTATACTATAAGTATAAGAAAGTATAAAGCAGGCGGAATGGGGGGGGATAAGAAGGGAAAGGTATTAAAGACGTAAAGGAACCGTGCATCATTCCTGTACCTTTTTAGTTAGCACGACACTCAGGACCGGTTCGACACTAGGAGAACTAGGCGGCTGCGGCGGCAAAATTTGGGGGCGTCAAGATTGGGAGTTGGTAAAATAAAATGAGTTAATAAATAAGAATAAATAAAATAAAAACAGAGGCAACTTTATTTTCCCGTTGCCTTTCCGATGTTCTACACTGACGGAAAAAATAATCCCAACACCACGAAAAAATAGTTGTAGAGGAATGAAATGGCGGCAATACATTTGTATAGGTAACATATTTAATCGATTAAGGTTTCAAGATTACAGCTTATTGTAAGCGCGAGAAAAGCCATTTTAAATGTGAAATGCTGGTACATTAATAACCGATGTAACCACCAGAATGTTGAATGCAAGCACGCAAACGTTCATGCATTGTATCGTACAGGTGCTGGATGTCAGTTTGTGGGATGGAGTTCCATGCCTGTTGCACTTGGTCGGTCAATACAGGGACGGTTAATGCTGGTTGGGGATAACGCTGGAGTTGTCGTACAATGATGTCCCATACGTGCTCGATTGGTGAAAAATCTGGGGATCTAGCAGGCCACGGCAACATGTCGACACTCTGTAGAGCATGTTGGGTTACAACAGCGGTATGCGGGCGAGCGTTATCTTGTTGGAAAACACCCCTGGAATGCTGTTCATGAATGGCAGCACAACAGGTTGAATCACCAGACCGACGTACAACTGTACCGGCAGGGTGCGTAGGATAACCACGAGAGTGCTCCTGGTGTCATTGGAAATTGCTCCCCAGCCCATAACTCCAGGTGTAGGTCCAGTGTGTCTCGGCCGCAGACAGGTTGGTTGCAGGCGCTCACCTGGCCTCATTCTAACCAACACACGGCCATCACTAGCACCCAGGCAGAACCGGCTTTCATCAGAAAACACAACAGATCTGCACTCCGTTTTCCAATGAGCTCTAGCTTGACACCACTGACGTCGCAAACGGCAGTGGTTTGGAGTAAGTGGAATGCACGCTACAGGGCGTCTGGCTCGGAGCTGTCCTTCAAGTAACCGATTTGTAACAGTTCGTTGTGTCACTGTGGTGGCAACTGCAGCTCGAATTGCTGCCGCAGACGCGGTACGATGCGCCACGGCCATACGCCGTACACGGCGGTCTTCCCTCTCAGTAGTGCCACGTGGCCGGCCAGAACCCAGTTTTCTTGAGGCAGTACCTTCCCTTGACCACCGCTGCCAACAATCGTGCACAGTGGCTACATGCCTGCCAAGTCGTTCTGCAATATTGCGGAAAGAAAATCCACCTTCTCGTAGCCCTATTACACGACCTCGTTCAAACTCCGTGAGCTGTTGATAATGGCTTCTTCGTCTTCTTAAAGGCATTCTTGACTAACATCAACACCCTACGTCGAATCTCAACGATAACTAACGCTCACGAACGTTACAGCGCGTATTTACAGTAAACCTGCTTTGCATGTTCCGAGGGGCGCTACTAGCACCACACGAATGCGCCGAGCGCGAAATTTACATAGACGTCATCTTACAGATGTACTCTCACCGCCTACCAACTGTCGTTTATCTAACACAGCCCCTTCTTGGTGTTGGGATTTTTTTCCGTCAGTGTATATAACTTGTTATGAAAAACTGAAATACGCTTATAAACTCCGTGAGTCAGCTTGCTGCAAATCCGACGTCGATGCGAAAGTGCTCCTCTGTCGAAAAACTGCCATAAACCAAGGCTGTCCTTGAGCAGCAGGCAAGTCAGGCGACGCCTCAGGGCTGCAGGGGATTCTGTATTATCCGGCTTTCAATAGAAATATCAAGACTGTCTACTTCTATCATAATGGCAATGCTCAGCGTTTAAAGAGTTTTTGTTGGTGTTACAACCACCGTGAGAAATTCATGGGTTATAAGCAGTCGCCTGTCCCTAATTTAGGGCCACTGGTTCCAGGGAAGGGAGAGAGCTAGTGCCGTAAGGTAAACCCAACTTCCATGCCTCTCCGGGATTCGAACCCGGACCCATCTCGGAAGAATGGTCAAAAGCCAGTGCTTAGATCACTGTGCCACCGGGCGCGAATTGCCTAACGAGTAGCAACTGCCACACTCAGACTATTTTCTATTGAGAATAGGGAAGGAGTAAGAGAGGCCCATACTACTATATTCATTCGGTTGGGATTCTTCTTCCTTTTTGTCTTTCTTTTTGTTTTTACCGGGGGATCCGGGAAATAACATTGTTGGGTTATCTGCGCTATCGATAGAACAAAAAATTGGGAAATTGCCGGTGACATAGATTTGAAGGCTTGTTGGTAATTTTGGGAACAATAAAGCACGCAAATGGAAATTTTAATTTACCTTGGACCAGTAAGTAAATCGATGTAGTTTCCGTTAGTGTCTTCCTATTTACTGTATTTTCGTACCTTGAAATAATTATTGAATAAATGCAATATGTTTAGCCAAACAAAAAAATGACATAAATTTTGGGGGCGCAAAAATGATGGCCTGCTTAGGGCGTCAAGCACCCTAGCACCGGCCTCGATTACACCACTGCTTAAACATATCCACCAACCTGAAAATTGAAAATGCGGCAGTTAAGCCTGTGCACCTTAGCGAAGATCTTCCAGGACAAGGAAAGTACCTTGTAGATCGAAATATTTGCAAGAATTCAAGCGTGAAGGATGTATGGTGACCTTGTTGACGTTGCTTACCTTGAGACTTTAAATGCTAGTACTTGCTCAAAGCGTTGTACGTAGATTAGTTCATTAGGACCTGTTGTAACACAAATGTCATCAACACAAGCATAAACTCCTTCTGTATCCACTGAAATTTGTTCCATCGTTGCCTGCCATAATACCATTGCAGTAGAAATTCCGACCGATTAGCGTATAAATCCACGCACACAACCTTTATGTGTGTGTTTACAAGCAATTTCTGACAGTCTCCCACTACAGGCGAGTGCATATAAGCTAGATGCCGATTCCGTTTAGCAAATAGCTTTCTCCTAGATTGAGAAGCTAAAATATCATAAATTTTTAGAAGAACACTGATTGTCTTTCAAGCATTTATTAAAGTCACCACAGATACGAACTCCTCCATTAGGTTTTACCACCGGTACCATTGGTGTTGTCCAATTACTATGAGTGTATGATACCATTACTTTCCAATTTGCGCACTTCCTTTAAAACAGGTTTGCAGAACACTAGCTTTGCATCCGTGGGTATATTAGTAGTGTCCTCAGTTCACATACAATTTTTTCTCAAAAATATTCATAGCTTTTACTTCACCTACAGTTTCTTCAAAAATTTGGGAACACTTTTGCAGTGATGTAAACCGATGAGCCATTACATTATGACCATCTACTTTATAAGCTGTAGGACTCCCTTCAGCCCTCAAATCAGCGGCCACTCGACGAGGCATCGATTCTATGAGGTAGCGATAGGTATCCTGGGGTATCTGGTACCATAATGTCAGCAGCAGGTCTTCCAGTTCTCGTACATTTCGGGGTGGTGGTGATTTAGCGCGAACCCGCTTTTCCAAGTCGAACCACAAATGTTCGATTGGGTTCATGTCAGGTGAATTTGGAGGCCAGGGCATTAACAGAAAGTCACCAGCACATTCCTTGAACCACTCCTTGATGATTCTGGCAGTAAGGCACGGAACATTATCCTGTTGGTAATGGCTATCACCAGCAGGGAACACGGTTACCATGAATGGGTGAACTTGGTCCGCAACGATGTTCAGATAGCTGACAGCTGTCAGGAGTTGTGCTATTGGGATAATGAAGCCTAAAGTGTCCCAGGAAAACATCGCCCACAGTATAACACCGCCGCCACCGGCCAGTTTCTGCCCAACAGTGCATCCAGCTGCCATAGCATCCGTTGGTAATCCGCGTATCCGCGCTCGGCATTCTACGTGATGTACCAGGAATCATGATTCGTCAGGCCAGGCCACTTTCTTCCAGTCATCCACGGTCCAATCTCGATGATCTTGGGCCCATTTCATGCGTTGTTGGCGATGACGCGCAGTGAGCATGGGGGCTCAACTGGGTCTTCGACTACGCAGGCCCATGCGCAGAAGGCTGCGATGAACTGTGTGCTGTGACACATTGCCCTGATCACCACTGTTGTATCTGCGGGTGATTTGTCACACTGTGGCACTGCGATCGCTGTGAACAATGCGCGACAGTCTCCGTTCCCCTCTGGCATCAAAGAGCTGCGGACGACACACAGCTGGACGACGGTTCTTCGTTTGGACGTCTGTGCACCATTTTTGATACGTACTCACTACAGAGGCACATGAACCCACAAGCCGCGCCGTTTCCGAGATCGTAGTTCCCAGGCGCCGTGCCATCACAGTTTGTCCTTTATCTAACTGCGATAAATCGTCAGTATTTCCCATTCTGACTTCGAACACTCTACTAACCGAAAGCCGGCCCTTGGGTTGTATATATACTGCTCTGTGAACTTCACCTGCGCCAGCGTTCGGTCTCCAGGCGCGCTCATTTCTCTAGTCTGGGGATGGTCATAATGGAATGGTTCATCGGCGTATTCAGTGTGCTATCTTCTTAAACCACCTTCGCAGAATCTATGAACACCGTTTCTGTAAATTCCTATCCTCGATGCAGCGTCAAGATGGAGGGGTCTTTCCCAAGTAAATGCCAACACTGTTTCCAAGTAATTTAATTCACAGAAAGAACAACACACAATTATTAGAAGAAAACACAAATCAATATTCTTTATACACACAGTATCGTGAACGCGCACACAAAAGCACCATGCTAGGTCAGTATAGTAGCACGATTAGGTCCAAAGTTCAGTCTTCATTGCTCTGTCTACGACCTGTACGGGAATGCTGTATTCTATTGCCCAAGGATGCAAATAACACAGCATGGTTATAGTAACTCTGAGGATTTTAAAGAAAAGCCATGAACAGAAAATGTTAAGCTGTCAAATATAAAAAAAAAAAATGCAGACTGAGACTTAGTCTCATTGAAAAACATTGACAACCAATTATTCATAGTGTGGTGAGAACATGGAAAAAATTTCTCAGACGACTTCCATGAAATCTTGGTGAAAGCTTTGGCCTGATTTAGACTAATGCTCGTCCTTGTTCAAAGATTATTTCTGTTCACGATACAGGTGATGAAAGAAACCAAACTGGGGGAATTACTAAGTTAGAGGGGCACGCAAAACATTTATAAAAAGAAATTATAAGTTATTTTTATTAGTTAAATTTATTAATTCCAATTACATTATTGTTCCAGATACAGATTATAAGTAGAGTAAATCCTTATACGAAATGCTTGGGGCCGAACGTGTTTCCGATTCTAGTTTTTCGGGTTTTGGAATACCCGTTAGCAGTTTGTGTTTTAGGTTTAGAAATATATATGTTATAGATTTAAAGTTGCGTTTACTGATTTGAAGATATAGATTATGCATAAGAAATCTAAACAAACAGACGATAAAATATAATTAAATTTGAATGCAGAGCCGGAACAATTTTTTTCTTATCTTAAAGGGGGAGGGGACTTTAAATTACTCCCCTTCGAGTTCAAAAGTTCCCCACTTCCACACAAAGAGTGCGCAGGTTTTACTTTCTCGTACTTCCGTCATAGAAAAGTATTATAATTGCACAAAATATGCGCTTCCGTGTTTGACACAATTTTACTAAAAACATGAGAAATTCGCAAATACTGAAAAGTCAGCGGTAGTAAATATCAAATAAAATGTGTGAATGCTAACAACATATCACGCCGCAGTAAAGCAGAATGAAAAGAGAACCAGCACACAAAGAATGAGTGTCAGGAAGCGAACGTAACAATAGGAAGATGATTCCGGGGTAGAGCTTGGAAAAATGCCGTTCAAAGTTGAACGATCAGACGGGCTTTCTACTACAAATAAAAAAATCTCTTCATTCCTACTGCGTATTCGGAAAGGTCACTAAGGTTAAACGCATTATTTTTTATATATACCTCTCTCCACTGTTTCGGACAATTCCTTTCATGCACATGAGGGATTCACACCTCACAGAGCAGATTATTCTGTACTCTTGTTAGCTGCGCGGAAAACCGCATGCGGCTGAGAAAAGTCTTAAAAAAAAAAAAAGAAGAAAAATAAAATACTGAGAATTGTATAACTTTCTTTCTGAGTTACAATTTTCAGTAAATTTATTCTTACGCTGCGCATTTTATTTTTTACGCCCCTCAGAGCACGAAATTACACCCCTGACATGACCATTCTTAGGGGGCAACCGTCTGCCCTGCCCCCAGGTAGCTACGGCCCTGGTTAAATGTACCGAAAAGAAATTACGGAGAAGATGTCAAGGAGAAAAATCATCAGAACTTTTTGTGGGACTAGGAAGTGGTTGCTCAAAAGATGAGGATGTATTGTGCTAGACGACTTTCTTAAACGATCTTCTTTGAGTAGTCTAACTCACTAGCAATGTTTTTTTTTCTTTTTATAATAATAAAGCAGTTTCCCTTTCATTTCGTAAATTGACATGATTTCTTATTCGGCCATGAATGCACGCTGCCCTATATGTTCCTTTCACATATTTTCAGCATGTCGCTTAAGGGCACTTTTCTTCCACTGTGTTAACAACGTCATCTTTCATTTTCATTGTTATTCATTCACAACCCTTTCAACTATTTTTACCATCTGTCAATGATTGGAATTTTCCACTTGTGTGTCGTGCCAACGTACGAGAAAAATGTACGAATTTCGGATAAAGAATGTATAGAATAAAATGATTTAACTGATTGTAGAAATACATTTCGGTTAAACTTCAACGTTAACTTAAATACCACTGGAGTTTAATTTTACTGATCAGTTATTAATCAAATTCGTATCGTTGCTTGCACGTAGCAGCTGCAACCTGAAACATTGATAAATCTCTAATTAGGCACTTTCAAATAAACGGTCTAGGGTAAGTGATGAGACAGTACTTACAAATCCATAGTCCCCTTTATGCCACTCCGCTGGCTCAATGGTCTAAGTGATGGCTTATGACCATTCGTCCGAGAAGGGTCCGGGTTCGAGTCCCGGTGAGGTATGGATGCTGTGTTTGTCTTACGGCGCTGGTTCTCTCCCTTCCCTGGAACCAGTGGCCCTAAATTAGAGACGGGCGACTGAGTTGCTCACGGTGGTCGTTAAAACCCAAATCGAAAAAAAGTCCACTTTGTTTTATACAACGAAGAGCCAAAACTTTATGACCATCGCGTCTTTTTGCAGATCGAAGTAACCGCAGGTAAACGACAGTAGGGGTGTATGTCAAAAAACGGTATAAATAACACCTGTACTGCGCTCTGTTAATCAGTGTTATTCTTGTTCTTCAGGCAGAGGACTTAAGCAAGTTAGACAAAGGTCAAGTTGTCATGGCCAGACGACAGGGTCAGAGCATTTCCGAGATGACAAGGCTTGTGGAGGGCTCACAGTCACCCATGGTTAGTATCTTCAGAAAGTGGTCCGAGAGGGGAAAAATTGCGAACCACCTGCAAAGTGTAAGTCCACCTCGACTCATCGATGCTAGAGGTGAGCGAAGGCTATTCCGTATGGTATGAGCCAACAGAAGGGAAACTGTGGCGCAACTCGCCGGTAATTTGAATACTATTGACGGGAGTAATGTGTCGCAGCACACAGTACATCGAACCCTGCTGAAATTGAGGCTGTGTAGCCGCAAGCTGCTCCGAGTGCCCATGTTAATCTCGGTTCACTGTCCAGAGCGTCTAAAATGGGTACGCGAGCATCAAAACTAGATCTTCAATTATTGGAAGCAGAATATCTGGTCCGATGAAAAACGTTTCCTGTTACACCATGGGGATATGTAAGTTGTTTATTGGAAGAAGTGTTGGCACCTAGATGCACCGTGGGACGACAAGAAACCTGTGGAGAAAGTGTAATACTTTTGTTCTGCTGGCCAACCCTAAGCCCAGTCATTCATGTGCAGGAAATTATGACGTCTACCACCTACCTAAACATCGTTGCAGACTAGGTACATCCTTTTATGGCAACGGCACTCCTCTAGTAATGCCTTCATCCAGAAGGATAATGCTACATGCCACACTGCCCAGATTGTTCGAGAATGGCTCGTGGAACACGAGGAAGACATCGAGGTATCACCCTGGCCTCCAAATTCCCTAAATTTCAATCCAATCAAGCATCTGTGGTTTGTGTTGGAACAGGAAATCCGATCTGCGACGGCTGAACCACGTAACGTATAAGAGTTAAAAGGTACGCTGGTAACTTGTTAGTACCAGATATCAGAAGACACCTTTAGAAACCTCATAGTGTTCATGCTTCTCCGGAGCGTTGCATTCAGAGAGTTGGGGGGGGGATTGCAAATATTGAGGGGGGTCTGAAACGTATTGACTGATTATTTACATATACTCACAATTGTGTTAGTTATATATACATTAATCTATATAAAAATTATAAAATAGATTATAAAATTTTTCTTATGCTCGTATATCGCAAATGCTAATTCCAGGAAATCTGCTCATACAAGTGATTAAAAATGTTATACCTTTGCTTTAACCCTTGAACGACCCGGTTCCTAAAATATTGTGTCAACGCCTACTTTATACCAACGATTGCTTTACCTATTTGTTTAGCGACAACAACGGTGACTGAGTGTTATTTCTACGAAACCCGTAGAGGCCGAGTAATTTCAAAGCACACGTGGGGATATGAAATCCTGCTCACTTTAAACTGGCGTTTCGAGCGGCGTGGTAGTCTTGGTGTAAGGGCGTTTTGGGTGTTATGGTCGTTAAAGGGTTTATTCAGTAATACACCACGGATTTCACCATGGGGTGGTGTAAAATATTGAGGATGCTAGTAAGATAAGGTTGTACTGCAGAAATCCCCCCCCTAAAAAAAACAACAACAACATTTGGAGTAGTAAAAATGTTCTCTCCTTAGCCTTACTACAAGCGCGTTTCTGGTTATTAAGAAATCATTACAATGTTACCTCCTGAAAACGTATGGTGTAAACCATTCCCGTGCCATCTGGTTCCAGATTATTTAGATTAGCACATAGTAGAAAAAAAACAAAAAACAAAAAAACAACTAACCATTTAGATGCCAGTTTGAGCTGATTCGATTTTTCTTTTTCTTTTCTTTTTTTTTTTATGTCACAGAGTGTAAACCACCCACCGCCAGATAAAAAGAACTTTTTACGGGAACAGTTTCTAATTTGGTATTGTTAAAAATTAGGTAGCAAATATTTTGTTGCATTGGAAGCACTAACGTCACGTTAGTTACACTGAGGCTTAACCATATACATGGAAAGTTGGCATCCAGAAGATTGAAATAAAGCTTAATGCCAGCTTCCAAAATATAATGATGTACTACAGGGCAAACATATCTAGGCCTACTCTGCGGAATTAGGTTTTTATTGCGGGAGTAGTTCGAGTTGTCACTTCTGTGAAAAATTGCCCCTTCAGCCAGAACTGTTTAATGTCTTATTGAAGGATGATAGAAATTTCAGATTTTCAAGTCCATGCGAATGTTTTCCTATTGTAATATTTTCCCTCATTTTCTTAAGTTTTTTAAGTTAATTTCTCTAAATATTCAGCTATAAACTAACACAATCAGAGTAAAAGATCGCACAAAAAGCTGGGGGGGGGGGGGCATGGATTTTTGCGGGGCCAAGCACGCCCGAGAAGATGCCTGAATACATCACGGCTTCTCCGGGTAAGAGCCGTTTTGGTGGCAAGTGGAGGACCAAATGTATTAGGCAGGTGGTCATAATATTTTGACTCTTCGGTTTACCTCCCAGTACGTAAAGTATTCTTCACATTCGTACGTCGCTAGTAACAGTACCGTGAAAGTACTGCAAGCCAGTTATTCAGAACATTATACGTTTGACAATTATCACTCGCCGCCATCAAATATAATCCATACAAAATAATCTTACATTACATATCACCCTCCTCCTCACATAGCATATCTCTTAGAACATCAACTCTCAGTCTTTGAACATAACATTCTGTTATCGAGCTTCGCTTTATTTACCTTTTTGACGGCACTTAGACCAACTGTCAGGATACCAATTTTGAAATGCTCGTCGGGAGAAATCCTGTGGATCCTGCGTTCAGTCAGAAAATATTTAACGAGAAGAATCCAAATTTACATGAGAACACAGAAACTCAAAAGAAAAGTTAAACTAGAGGTATACGTCACAGATGCTCGATCTGTATTACTGAGTAGGTATGTGTAACTTGGAATTTTCGTTATGATGTTGAACTGTTTTTCTTTTGTTGTGTTTTCGTTGCAGCGAAATACATCAACAATAACTAGTGCGGATTTTCCAGCCTATGTTTCCCTTCATTTCGTCCATGTCCGTATCATCACCACTGTCACCATCAACGATTTTCAGTCCGCTGCTGAATGAAGGTCTCCCCAAGTCTCTTCCACAGCTTTGAGCAATTTTCTTTCATGTCATTCTGTCATGCTTTCGAATTTACATCCACCTGACTTCCACGTGGTCGTCTTCTGGGTCTTTTCCTGTCCCTTGGTATCCTCTGGACAAAAATAACTGACCACCGTTGGACAGAAAATAACAAACTACCCTCCTCTACATGTGGCAGCTAGGAGCGCGGCATCAGAAATATGCTCTGCCGGTAGTCGTGCTGACCTCCTGGCTGGAATTTCTTCCCAGTTCTCACAGAAGCTAAGGCAAAATTCGTACGGAGCTGCGCTCAAACACAGTATGCGACATTTAGTTATGTGAACTAGCTGTTAAACCTAATGATCTCGTAATACCAAATGTTAGCTATGTCAAATCAACACAGCAAATCTCTGAATTCTTGAGCTACGTTTGATGTGTGAATAATTCAGTGGTTTCGAAAACGCAGTTTTGATAGCGAATGTTAGCGACTAAAATGCCTAAAATTAAATCAAGTGAGGAAGTTTTAAAACTCCAATGGCGGACAGCATTCCCGAAGTTTTTTTTTTTCAATTACACTACTTGTGAAAGCACAAGTTTGTCCGCTTCCCCTCACTCCAGATCAAGTTCTCCCAACTAAACTACACGGATGGAATATACCGCTGCAGATTTGTCGTCTTTACACGTACTTTACCTCTGTAGTACGTCACATGCTGTTTGTGAAAATTACAACACCAAGAAAGAATAGCGCTTTTCAAATGAAATTCATATAACAGATTCCCCATGTTACAGGAAATAACTAATTACATTTGTAGAGCTATACAAGTTTTTTCGTTTCAAAATCCAGTATCGTGTAGGGCCATTTCGACTAAACATAATGGAAGTGGTTTGTGATATCGTCCAGGGGAATAGTGTACCAGGCTGCTTCTGTGCCAGACTATCATGTCCCAAACATGTTCGATCTGAAACCTATCCGGCGAACGTGCAGGCTCAGGCCAAGGACGGCCGCCCCGGTGGCGCAGTGGTCTAAGGCGTTGGCCTCTGATCATTCGTCCGTAAGGGGTCCGGGTTCGAATCCCGGTCAGGCATGGATGTTGTGTTTGTCTTACGGCACTGGCTCTCTCCCTTCCCTGGAACCAGTGACCCTAAATTAGGGACGGGCGACTGCTTATAGCCCATTGAGTTACTCACGGTGGTCGTTAAACCTCCAATCAAAAAAAAAAAAAAAAAAAAAAAAAAAGGCCAAGGACAAAGCGGTTTCTGCCGTGCATGGAAGAGGTCTTGGGCATTCCGGGATACATGTGTCCGAGCATTGCCCTGCTGGTATACAGTGCCAGGACAACTCTGAAGGATGGGTATCACCTCTGCCTCTAAAACATCCCTGATTTATTGCTGGTTGTTGAGGTTTTCCTCAATTCGTAATAGGCGAGATCGCGAATTGAATCCAATATCGCCCCAAACCATGCTGCTCGGTATTCGGCCGGTATGAAACTGCAAGGTGCTGTTCCCCAAGATGTCTTCAAACACGTAAACGACTATTATGATGCATTAAGCTGAATTGTGACTCCTCAGAAAACACGACCTGTTGCCAATCAACGCGACAACGTTTGTGTTCGAGACCCCATCGTAGACTGAAGCATCTGTGGTTGAGGGTCAAAAGAATGCTCAGAAATAGGTTGCTAGCGACCAGTTCTGTGTTAAGCAGAGGACTTCGAACTGTGCTGGAAGACAAAGCCTAACCTGTGAGAGTGATCCGCTGCTACCACTAACACCGTGGATGTCGCAGTGCGATCAGTGACTGCCATACTGACATCCCGTGAAGTCGGGCGATTTTCCGGATTTCTGTGCTTCCGAGCCTCATCTGCCCACTGACGCCATGCTCGCATTACTGTACTGGCGTTTCGTTCCGTACGAGAGGGAATTCCGCAGTAGGAAAATTCAGCTTCTCTCATCCCAACAATCCTTCCTCGATCAAAGTCCGTCAGGTGTTCATAATGCAATTTTCTTTTGCGACGAGGCATAGTGATACACAAGAAACACCCTTCCGACTTGATGTCAGCTCTTCACTGATTGCAACATCTTGTTTGTCCTGCTGGAATATATATATATTCAACTGACGCCACGTATATCTCTTTATACCCAAGACCATACAGTTTAGAGGGCGCTACTCCAAAACCGCATGCGTATTTTCACTGACATTTTAATCATTTGCATGTCCCAAACGTGTTGTACATATCTGTAAGTTTCAAGCTAATACAAGCAGTCCTTCATAGTGTTGCAATTTTCCCAAACAGTAGTGTATTTGGGGGGGGGGGGGGGCTTTAACGACCACAATGAACAACTTATGGGATATAAGCAGTCTCCCGTCCTTATTGTATGGTCACTGGTTCCAAGAAAGAGAGAGAGAGAGAGAGAGAGAGAGCCGTAAGACTAACACACTACCCATGTCTGTAAGACTAACACACTACCCAGGTCTGAATTGTTGGCCGCTGTGGTGTAAGGCTAACGCGCTCGGCTAGATATCGAGAGATTCGGGATTCCATTCCCCGACGGCGGCCGAATAACAATTTTTCGGTTGCTGTGCGTTGCTTAACGTGGAAAGAGCAATGGATTTATTTATTCAACTGACGCCACGTATTTAGAGGATTTTCACTTTGGATCTCGTCCTTGGATTTAATTGCTATAATTAATATATAGCCAATGCCGTTAATACCCACCAGATGGAGACGTCTCAGTAGCTGAGGCCATCTTACGGATTTATGATGTCAGATGTTGACTGAAAAAGAAAAGCACACATAGCGCCGTGAATTGTTGGCCGCTGTGGTGTAAGGCTAACGCGCTCGGCTAGAAATCGAGAGATTCGGGATGCAATTCCCCAACGGCGGCCGAAGAACAATTATTCGGTTGCTGTGCGTTGCTTAACGTGGAAAGAGCGATGGATTTAATTATTCAACTGACGCCACGTATTTAGAGGATTTTCACCCATGTCTCATCGAGGATTGGAAGTCAGTCCAGCCCGGACGTACATAAAATTCACTCTCCCAAGAAATGTTCCTCCCCACCCCCAGCACGAATGATTGGTCATGAGTAGTTTTGGGTCTAACGCCCAGTGAAGATATCCTGAAAAATCAAGTGCCGGTGTTTGGAAACTGGTTGCATATCAGTTGTGCACCAAAGCAGCTAGCTCACAGTACTGTCCTTGAGAAACTGTTCAGTTTTGTTGTTCCCTGGTTCTTCCAACTCATCCAGGCCGTTTGCACCCGAAAATCGGAAAACAGAACTTTTAAATTATGTTTAAAAATAAACAATTTTTTCTTTAGTTTCGGGGTTTAAAGGTTACCGTGAGCAATTCTATGGGATATGAGCAGTCGCCCGCCCCTAATTTAGGGCCACTGGTTTCAACAAGGGGAGAGAGCTAGTGCGGTAAGACAAAGACACCACCCATGTTTCATCCAAAGAAATCGTTTCTGCGGCCAATGTTGAAAAGCGTAGCTTATGCGGCCACTGGTACTCTCACTCCCCATTTTGAGATAAAACAAGGGCTGCCTGACTCTTTGGGCTTCATAAGTTAATGACAAAGATCCAAGTGCCTGTGCATTTTGTATTGTTCCTCTACTACCGCACTTGGATCTTTGTCATTAACTTTTGGGCTTCATAAGTTAGTGACAGAGATCCAAGTGCCTGTGCATTTTGTGTTGTTCCTCCACTAGGCAAGACATCATATGGTTTATAAATCGCCCAGTCTGACGGGACACTTGGACTGGCATTTCATTACAATTCGTTTTGAGTGCACCTCGTTTCGCATACTTACCAGGGGAATCATTTAAAGTATCTGAGGCAACAAAAATGAACCGTGTGCTTTATGTAATGATTATCGATATAGGATAAAAAAGAAAAATCAGAATGGCACGAATATTTGGAACTGCTCGACAGAAAAAAGAATGGAAAGTTTAACGGTCGAATGTCTTCAACGGACAAGTTTGTTTCACAAATAACAGTTCATACTTGCCAAAAATGCAATAGCATAAAAGATATTAAACGAATTAATAAAATTCTTGAGTAAACAAAAAAACACGAAAAAATAAACCAGAAAATAGATAAATAAAATAAAAATAAATAAATAAATAAATAAATAAAGACATGACTTTTAAAATATGCCAACGTTTCCTAATGAATGTAAACGTTGCCAGTCCTAAGCCTGGGTAAAGTATGAAGGAAACTTTACAATTTTGAAGCGTCTACTTTTCAGCTAAAGAATAAAACACTTGTCTGTTCCCACTGTACGCGAATATACACCTGTTCTCATATCATCATCATCATCATCATCATTGTCAACCATTATCAATCCACTGCTGGACGAAGGTCTCCCCAAGTTTCCTCCACAACGGTCTGTCTTGTGCCAGTCTCCTCCATGTCACTCCCGCATACTTTCGAATTTCATCCACCCATCTTCCATGTGGACATCTTCTGGGTCTTTTACTGTCCCTTGGAATCCAATCTAAAATTTCGGCTGTCCATCGATGGTCTGTTCTTCTGGCAGTATGTCCAGCCGATTGCCATTTCAGGGATTTAACTCTGATCATGATGTCTTCCACTCTTGTCATTTTTCGGATCCACGAGTTCCTCTTCTTATCTCTCCTGGTTACACCAAGCATGCACCTCTCCATGTTACTTTGAGTTGTCTGCAGCCTTTGTATGTCTCTTTTAGCTAAGGTCCAGGTCTCTGCACCATACGTAAGCACTGGAAGGATGCATTGATCAAACACTTTTCTTTTAAGACACAATGGCATATTGCTCTTGAAAATTATGCTGTTTCTTCCAAAAGCTCTCCAGGCAAGTTTTGTACGCCGATTAATTTCTTCACCAATGTGACCCTCACTTGATATCTGCTGTCCAAGATAAACGTACGTGTCTGTTATCTCCAGCTTTTCTCCATCAATCGATGAATCTTCATTTCTTGTAAAAGCATTGTACATCACTTTTGTCTTCTGAAAGTTCATTTTTAATCCCACTTCTTTACTCTTGTCAGCAAGTTCCTGGATCATACTCTGTAGCTCTGATGGGGTAGTTGCAAAAATGACTATGTTATCAGCAAAACGAAGGTGGGTTAGATAATCTCCATTAATCTTTATCCCTTTGTTTTCCCAGTTCAGTGATTGAAAGACATTTTCCAATGTGGCATTAAAGAGCTTCGGAGATATGGCGTTACCTTGTCTCACTCCTTTTCCAATTTTTATGTGTGTTGTATTTTCAAACAGCCGAATCTTTGCACTTGCATTTTCATAGATGTTATTAATAATATTAATGTATGCATCTTCAATACCGCAGGATTTCAGAGCCATTGCAACTGCTGATGGTTTCACCGAATCAAAGGCTTTTTCATAATCGATAAAAGCCATGCACAATGGAAGTTCATATTCCCTCGCTCTTTCAATTAGTTCTCTCAGTACGTGGATATGATATATTGTGCTGTAGCCACTCCTGAATCCAGCTTGTTCTCTCGGTTGAGCCATGTCCAGTGTCACCTTCAAGCGGTGTGAAAGAAATTTAGTGAAGATTTTATAAACCACTGATAGGAGGCTGATAGGTCTGTAGTTCCTGAGATCCTCAATGTCACCTTTTTTATGTAGCAAGATCATTGTAGCGTTGTTCCAATCCTCAGGAATTTTCCCTTCATTAAGGCATAGAGTGAAAATTTGGGTGAGTACTGTTTCGATTTCTCCACTTGCTTCTTGTATGATGTCTACAGTAATTCCATCTTCTCCTGGAGCCTTCCCCCGCTTCATGTTCTTGATTGCATGTGCAACTTCTGCTGGAAGGACTGGAAGAACTCTGGTACTGGTACCTTTCATGATGTCTGGAGTACATGTATCATCCCTTTCATATAATTTGGAGTAGAAATCTTTCACTCTTGTCAAAATTTCGCCTCTATTTCTTGTTACAGAACCATCTTCTTTTCTCAGTGCCATAATCTATTTTTTCCCCTTACTGAGATGTCCCTTTGCTATCTTTAGGCTTTAGTTGTTTTCAACTGCTTTTCTTACTAGTTCACAGTTGAATTTCCTTACGTCTTCAGTGATACTTTTTCGTACTGTCTTGCATAGCTCTATATATTCCACTTTGGAAGTCACATCTTCTTTAGTTGTCCTCATCACTCTTCTTTTTTGCATCAACATTTTGGTTTTTCCTGATAATTTGTTCACATGCAATTTGTTCTTAGACCCAGCCAATTTTGTTGCTGTTTCCATAAGAACTTTGGTTACTTTTCTGTTAACTTCAGAAATATCCACTTCTTAAGATGTTAGGCCTTCTAAAGCAGAGAATCTGTTCTTCAGTTCCAATTTGAAGGTATTATGGGGTTTTTTAAGGTTGGTTATGTCAATACATTTTGTTTGTCTTATGAGCTTGCTACGTTCGAGTTTAGTGTTGAGGTGCATCTTACATCTCACCAATCTATGGTCACTGCCTGTGTTGAACTTGTTTAGCACACTGCAGTCTTCTATGACGAATTTTTTGTTACACATAATAAAATCAATTTCACTTGTCGTCCCATTTGGATGTCTCCATGTCCATTTCCTGTGTGGCTTTTTCTTGAAAAAGGAGTTCAAGATGAAAAACCCGTCTGCCTCTGCAAACTCTACGAGAGTATTTCCACGCTGGTTTCTGTTGCCGTGACCGAATTTACCTACTGAAGTTTCATTCTGTTGCCGTTGCCCTATTTTTGCATTGAAATCTCCCATAATTATCTTCAAGTGCTGCTTACCTTTATTATTTAGATCACGAATTTCCTCATAAAATTCTTCAATTTCTTCTTCAGCATGACTTGTGGTGGGTGCAAAAGTTTGAATAATCTGAGCCTGGTATCTTCTCGAGAGTTGGATAACGAGTCGTGCAGCTCTGTCAGAGGAACTTTCAACTTCTATAACTTTATCCTTCAGTTTCTTGTTTATTATAAATACAACACCACTAGTTCTGCCAGTATCTGTCCCACGATAGTAGAAGAGATGTCCACTTTTCAGTTCAATGAGATCTTCTCCTTTTCTCCTTACCTCACTTAGCCCGACGATGTCCCACTTGATCCTTTGTAGTTCCTCTTCCAATTCAAGAAGCCTTGAATCAGAAGATAGGGAGCGTCCGTTATACGTAGCCAAGGTCAGCATCAGATGGCAGCCTAGTCCGGTCCTCCGGGGATTCTTAGCACCCTCTGCCTTCATGTCGCACTGGCCGCTGCCTTGGCCAGGTACATTCCAGCTGCCGGAGACTGAGGGCCAAGATTTAAGTTGTGGAGTCATTTTGGAGGGGTTTGGCCATAACTCACCACGCTAGCCAAGCGGGTTGGTGAGTGTGGGATAGCATTTCCTCTAATCCCGATGGTATAGTTATACCGCTATTGGCGGTCGTCAGAGCCCCTTTAGTGGGAAGAGGATGTACCACGAGAAGGCGGGGTTGACATTTGTCAAGGAGAGGCTGTGATGTTACGCATGACCTGACCTTACATCCCGATGTTACGCATCACCTGAACTTACATATAGCGATAAGTAAATGGCCGCAAACGAAACGACCGTAATAACGAAGAACCTCCTGATCAGCGATTCGAACCCGGGCACACACGGATGAACGGTCAACAGCCTGCACTACACGGGCGGCACAAACCATTTTGAAGTAAACTTTTAAGTTATTTGCGCTTAACAGAACTTTAAAAATGATCCTCACGAAAATTTCTTCATTTGCTACTAAGATTAGATGAACATTGTTACAGTTGACGGCGATCTTCTTTTCTTTGAGATATAAAATTAAATAACAAGGCGACTAAATAAAAAGTTTTGGAATAAATTAATCAGATATATGTCTGAATTTTTGCTATATTATATGTTTATATGAACCACAAATTCGCCGCCCCGGTGGCGCAGTGGTCTAAGCGACGGCCTCCGATCATTCGTCCGAACGGGGTCCGGGTTCGAATCCCGGTGAGGCATGGATGTTGTGTTTGTCTTACGGCACTGGCTCTCTCCCTTCTCTGGAACCAGTGACCCTAAATTAGGGACGGGCGACTGCTTATAGCCCATTGAGTTGCTCACGGTGGTCGTTAAACCTCCAATCAAAAAAAAAAAAAGAACCACAAATTCTACTATTTAATTAGTTACTTATTTGTTGGCTGCATTAAAATTATGTGAAGCCGAAGATTTTTAGAACATGAATATTAAATAAAAAAAAATCAATGAATTAAAAGTAGGACATTTCGTCGCCCGAAATCAGCGAAAATTCTGCTGAAGAAATACTGCATTAATTTTTCAAACAAGCATGCGTAAAAAAGTTGCCGAATCCCATACTGTCCCGGAGCAAATCGCATTTTAAATAAGTATACTTTTCCCTCCAAGTTCGTTGAAGAAATACGAGAGTAAAATCGGAATTTCATATCGAATCCTATTAATTCAATTCAGTTTACAGGTTGTAAAAAGAACATACTAATTTATCATTAATGACAGGTTTACGTTGTCTCTGTCGTCGGCAGATGACGTTCCTTGCTTCCTTTGGGAAAAGAAAAGAAATTGAGAACTGGCAACGAGAAAACCGTGTATGTATTTCGTTTATGGCTAACGCCGTGGAACCATAGCTGGTGTGTGTTAACAGTTTTCTCCTGGCAGATGAAGCTACGGAGCGGAAGAAAAGAATATAAACACCAGATGACACATGTAGAAGTGATATATATTCAATAACTGTCGGATGCAGACCCCACAGCAGTGAATCTGTGTTCAGAAAGCTTTCCTCGTGGTTCAGACTGTTCGTCCGCCTCCACACACCTATTAGCATAGGGGTGGATCGGTGAACACTGCCTCCAAGCACTCTCTTCTTTATTTCTTTTTAGTGGTTTGTGTTCTTGCTCAGATGTTGCGAAGAGCAAAAAATAAAAGTCGCATGTGGGGAGAACAAAAATGGTTACCGGTGATTTACTGCGTGAGTTTCTTTTTCTATTCTTTTGTTTTTAATCACGTTTTTCTTTCTTTCTTTTCCTCTTTTTGTTTTCTTTTTTTGTAGGCATAACGACAGCAGCGCAAGCCGACAAAAATAACGAGAAAGTAAAGGAATTCAGACAATCATTATTTCTGGGAAATCAATTCAAATGAGCAGCTTATACAATGCGATTGAAACACTTCGTAGATGTTACTTCGTGAACGTGCATAATAAAATATAATAGCGTGAAATAGAGATCTAGCCAGTCGAAAGCATAAGAAAGAAGGATGATACCAAATGATGGGATGCAAAATAAGCCAGGAGAGAACGTTCTTTGACTGAAAAGAACGTGTGATAATATGAAATGTAATAACACTAGAACTGTGGGTATTACGATATATAATCTAATTTGACTTTTCGTATTGGTTTCTGTTATCTGTGTAAATGTTGGTTCATTCTCTCTTTAAACTTTTGTTGAACTTAACGCTAACCTGAATTGAGGTCAAAAATAGAATGATGTATGTTTACGAAACAGATAAGAAGGATGTTTACGCTTGTATGAGCCCATCTCTCGTTAGGTGTATACAGACTGGCTCACGTTAGATCTATTCAAGCCCTCGTTATATTTGCTCATGCTCTCGTTAGATGTATTGAATCTCTCGTTAAGAGGCTCGTTCTTGTAAGAAGTGGGCTAGATTGTGAGATCGTTATGTAGCGTTGGAGATAGAAGTTAAGAGAATCTAACCTACCTGTCATTGATTAATTCTTTCACATAGAATGTTGTGCTTCTTTGAGTTTGAGGCCAGAAATTATTATTGAGTTTATTCACGGTCGAGTCACATTATTATGACCACCACCTAATATCCAGAGAAAACGCCGTGTGCAGCGCGGACAGCAGCTAGACGGGCTGGGAGTGACTCAATAAGGTGCTGGAAGGTGTTCACAGGTATGTGGAGCCATGCTAACTGCAGTGCATCTGATAGCTGCTGGAGGGTGCGTGGTGGAGGATCCATAGAGCGAACAATACGATCGAGGTGGTCCCACAGATGCTCAACTGGATTTAAGTCTGGGGAATTAGGGGGCCAGAGAAGTACCTTGAAGTCTTCATCGTGCTCTTCCAACCACTCTCGGACATTTCTAGCAGTGTGACACGTCGCATTGTCGTGTGCAAGATCCCATCCGCCCCAGGGAAGACAAGCAGCATGTATGGGTGGACGTGGTCTGCAAGGATGGATTCATAACGAATTTGGTCCATAGTGCCTTCCACAGGTATGAGTGGACCAAGGGAATGCCACGAAAACATTCCCCAGACCAAAACGCTGCCCCCACCAGATTGTGTTCTTCCAGTAGTGGTTGAAGAGTGTTTGTTCTCCAATATTTCTCGCCTTATAAGCCAACATCCATCCGTTCGATGAAGCAGAAAACGTGACTCATTGGGGAAGGCAATCCTTTGCCAATCAGCGGTGGTCGAATTCCGATACTGCCGTGCAAATTAAGCCTTTTCTGCCAATGCACCTTCGTTAGCATAGGTGCAGTGACCATCCGTCTGCATCGGAACCCCATAGGCAGCATGGTTCGCGGAACTGTCGTGTTTGACACACTTCCGGTAGCCCCCTGGTTCCTTCGGCCAGTGAGTTGCTCCACTGTAGCGCGTCGATCGGCCCTCACGCACCTTTGAAGCCAACGTTCACCTCTCACATCAATTGCCCGTGGTTCTCCGCAGTTTCCACGTAGCTTATTCGCAATGGTGCCATTTCTCCAATCACGATACACTTTAACCGCAACAGCACGCGAATAGTTCACAAACTGAGCTGTTTCAGAAATACTGTCACCCTTGGCTAGAAAGCCGATAATCATCCCTTTTTCCAAATCTGATAAATCGCTCCTTTTATCCATGACAGCAATGAGTGATATGTTTTGAAATAGCCTACAGCACACCTTATATACCCTCTAAGGCATCATACCACACGTGCCTTCTTTCATTGGCTACGCGCCGTTGTCGTCAAAAGTAGGAGGTGGTTACAATAATGTGACTCGACTGTGTAAAAGGTATTGAGAAGTATAAGATATTGAAAGTATCCAGAAGTCAAAGTACTGGGTGATTCTAGGATGTGTGCTGTCGTTTAAACTGCCTAG
Organism: Macrothele yani; assembly: GCA_039090855.1. Taxonomy (NCBI): domain Eukaryota; kingdom Metazoa; phylum Arthropoda; class Arachnida; order Araneae; family Macrothelidae; genus Macrothele; species Macrothele yani. The sequence continues at coordinate 135,709,473 of CM077023.1, forward strand.
AGAGGGCCTAATACTGTAATATATACTGAATTTGATTTGTGGAGTCTTTCCTGGAGTCTTGGAGTCTCAGTTTTCCTGGCCGTTAAAGCCACTAAGTGCTTAATTAAGCGATATTTGTGCTAATTAAGCTCTCCGGAACACGACTTAACCCTACGCAACGTTTCAGTACAAGAGTAATTCATATTTAGGTAATGCTAGTGTTTTGGTCAAACAGAGTTTCAGTTAATGGCTACAACCAAACACTAAAGAACATTACAGTATCATCATCATTATCGCATTACCATCATCGTCAACCATTCTCAATCGACTGATGGATAAAGGTTCCCCTAAGCTTCTTGCACTACTCTCAACTCGCAAAATTCTCTTCTATGTCACTAGCACAGTGAGAAAACAAAACAAAAAAACTTTGCTATAACTGAAAAATAATTACTGTAAGCGAATTTCGTTAGTGAAAATACGCATATCAAATAGCCATGCTATGCGTATTACCTCGATTTGCTGAATTCCATTTCGCAACAGCAGCAAGATTTCTGGTATCTGTGGCAGGCAGTTCTTGCTGCTGTAACAGTTTTGACAGGTGTAGTAATTTCCGGTTTCTGCGGTAAGCAGTTCTTGTTGTCGTAGCAACAGTTTTGCTATGTCTAGCTCAGCAAAATTTCTGCTACAAACAAATTTCCAGCAAATTGACGTTGCTACTTCAGCAAAGATCATTAACTGTTTTAAAATACACTGGTTAACCCCCTCCCCCCAAAAAACACATTCATTTAGGTCAACCCGCACACCATGTATCTTTCCTGTTCTGGAGATTGTTATTTTGTTATTGATGCGGTTAGTTTTCAAGTGAAAGTTATCAAATCACGTGAAATACCTCATTTCAGTGAAACATGAAATCTGTATAGACATAAACTTAATCATTTTCAGCAACTTTCAATACGATATTGCAACAAATATTCAAATTTGTTCGAAAACTCGTTTGTGTAAAGTGTGAAATTTGTACAGACATCGGTTTAATCATTTTTAGCAACTCCGAACGCGATATTGCGAAAAATACTCGAATTTTCTTTGAAAAATCGAGTGTTTTTCGAGTATTTTTTGAGAAAATTACCACAGAAGTATTTGAATTTACCTACCTTCAAATCTCTGAATAATCTCACTTGGAAGGTCCCACATCTCTGTTGCTATTATATTTAATACTGCTGTTCTATTTGAAAAATCCAGGATTACTCTAATGATACGAACACACAGAATAAATAATCCCCAGTGCAACCTACAATTCCAATATGGATACCGCGATGACCTGGTGTTGCATGTAGGAAATGAGCTGACAATGCATGCAGAAGAAAAAAGGTATGCTATCATGGATAGCAAATGCAGCAAAATGCTTTTGCTGGCAGGAGTTCACGGTGTCACCAAGTCTGTTGCGTCCAACTAAAGACTTAGCTACAAATTTGCTGTAGTTTCAAAATTGTTAATGGCAATAAATATGGCACACATAGGAAGTGCATTTGGTTGGTTCAGCAAAGTGCGTTATACAACTTACAAAGTTTTGGCTGCAACAGCAAAATTCTGAATAGCTAAAATAATTGTTCATGGACCACAGTGTGCTTTGCTGTAAAAATAAAGAGAGCCTGCCCAGTTCCCTTGGCGCAATGGTCTAAGCGATGGCTTCTGATCATTCGTCCGAGATGGGCCCGGGTTCGAATCCCGATGAGGCATGGATGTTGTGTTTGTCTTACGGCACTGACTCTCTCCCTTCCCAGGAACCAGTGGCCTTGAATTAGGGACGGGCGACTGCTTATAGCCCATTGAGTTGCTCACGGTGGTCGTTAAATCTTCAATCAAAAAGAAAAAAATCCTGTTTGCTGTGGTAACTAGGATTATATTGATTAACGTGCAAAAAGTAATGCAGCAATATTTTTCTTACTGATGCAGCAAGAGCTGTTTTTTTTTTTTTTCAGTGCATGCGTTCGAATTTCAACCACCCATCTGCTACCTAGTCCTTTTCTAGATTACTTCATGTCCCTCGGTATCCACTCTAGTACTTTACTTGTCCAGCGGTGGTCAGTTCTTCCAACAATATGTCCAGCTCATTTCCACTTGATGGTCTTCGATCATGATGTCATCCACTCTTCTCATTTTCTTGATCCACGACTTTCTTTCTGGTTACACCAAGCATGCGTCTCACCATACTTCACTGAGCTGCACGCGGCTTCTGTATGTCTTTTTTTAGTTAAGGTCTACGTCTCTGTTCCATAAGTCAGGACTGGAAGAATACATTCATCAAACACCTTTCTTTTAAGACATAATGGTAAATTGCTCTTGAAATTCATCTGAACACTTTGGGTCATGATTATCGAACTAGAAACAGAAATACATTTTTGTTACCAATGCCTAACACTTTAACCCAACAAAGATTTATTGATTTTCAGGAATTGGTGTTATGGAATAATCTACCTTGTCAACTGACACATATAAATAATTATGATTAATTTCGAAAGCAACTAAAAATATTTGCTAACAAGTTGAAATATAAAATTTAATAGTAGAAAACTGTTAATCAGACCATATATGAGTAAATTTTTTGTGTGCAGGACGTTTGGCTTTACTACGCACTTTAGGGGAATTGGGATTGGGAAATGTAATATGGTCAAATGTAACCCCATAACGAAAAAAAAAAAAATGTACTGTTTCATCCAAATGCATCTTTGCCAGGTTTTATACGCCTATTAATTTGATATATGAGATCCTGTTACTGAGGATTTATGGTAACCAACAAGTGTTCATCAAAGAGAGTACCGTTCGATGCAAAAATACTTTTTAAATCGGTACTTTCAGCACCTTCGTCTTTCAATGCTCGTTCTCCATTGCGAAACCCACACATGTATTACGTCTGATGAGAAGATCGTCTGTGGTTGCATGTCATGCAGGCAAACGTGAAAGTTTTCCATCTTTCAAAAACTTCCGAAAACAGAAGTTAGATAGTGCAAAGATTTCTCTGGCAATCATAATTTCCTTTTCCCCCGCGATCTCCTCCTTTGTCTTATACTGCTGTTAAATCCGTCGTCGTATAGCTACTGGAAGTGCAGAGAGGGTGGCTGTCCTCTCAGAATGGCCATTAAAGGGCCATATAAATTAGAAATGCACAACGTGTAAATAAGTTTACTGAAAATTGTAAATTAAAAACAGAAGTTATACACTTCAGTATTTTCTTTCGAAAGACATTAGCATACCTTTTTCTTTCCTGCATGCAGCTAACCAGGGAACAAAGTAACCCGCTCTGTGAGGTATAGACCCCACTATGCATGAAATGAATCGTCCGAAACAGCGGAGAGAGGTATATAAAATAATATGCGGATATGCCTAACCTCCGTGACCTTTCCGAATACTCCGCAGGGAGGAAGAGCAAATTAGTCATTTGTGTTTTATATCTCTGAGAGTTTAACCTTCAACGTAATGTTTCAACGCTCTACCCAGAATCATCTTCCTATTGTTATGTTGATTGTCTCATACTTATTTGTTCTGTGTTGGTTAGTTTTTAATTCTGCATTTCTGCCGGGTGCTGTAATGTCGGCGTCAACATAACTTTGACGTTTTACTTAAAAAACGTAGAAGTTATGTCAAAAAGAAAAATTACGTAAAATTATAAAGCATTTAACCCTTTAAGCGGCCGATGTATCTGAACCAAATGGTGTTTAAAATTTTCTGCCCTCCTCAAACAGTGGGGCTGGGTTATACGAAAGCTGTAGTAAAACTGTTCCTTCCCGTCTTTCAACTCAGCAGAATCGACTAGCTGGTAGTAAGTGCTCCCTCATGGTCCTTTGTCTTATAGCCTGTAGTCTGATTTCCTTATTCTATGCTTCATGATCCAAGGAATGATTAGGAAGGGCTAGTCCCCCAGACACAGACATGATGACACTGGGTAGAAGCAAGTTACTCAATTTTTTTTCTCTCCTTTTTTAGGTTCTTCGCCATTTTTGTAGTATTTTCGGGAGAAAAAGTATTACGATAGGAAGGATTAAGGAAAATCCTTCCCCGTAAATGCCCACTTTGAATGACAAACCTAAGGGAAAAGCAAGGCTTCCGAGTTCGCCCCTCTTCTTAGACAGGCAATATATTTATTCGTTCGAGCTCATTTCAAACTATTTTGCTAACCACGAGTTAATTCGTTCCAGCCGTTAAGGGGTTAGGTAAAATTATGTTAAAAAACGGAAGTGCAATTTTTGATCGATAAAAATTCTTTCCTATAACAGAGGCACAAGAAAGTAAAAGCCGGTTAGTATTTGAGTGGAAGTGGAGAGCTTTTAACTTGAAGGGGCGTGATTTCAAGTCTCGCCCTTCGCAGACTAAAAAAAAAAAAAAAACTTGCTCCGACTCTGGTTAAATCAAATTATTTTTTAGAAATGATTGCATTTTATTTTGGAAAAGAAGTCAAAATTTTCCAGAAAATGGGTTAGATGCAAAGCAAATTTGCCGCCCCGGTGGCGCAGTGGTCTAAACGATGGCCTCCAATCTTCGGATTGGAGGCCATCGTAGGGGTCCGGGTTCGAATCCCGTGAGGCATGGATGTTGTGTTTGTCTTACGGCACCGGATCTCTCCCTTCCCTGGAACCAGTGACCCTAAATTAGGGACGGGCGACTGCTTATAGGCTATTGAGTTCTTCACGGTGGTCGTTAAACCTCCAATAAAAAAAAAAAAAGCATATTTCTCCCGTGGTCACAACATCGTTTCATCTGACTTGTATTATTGTTAAATATCATTTTATTCCATAAATGCTTGTATTTTAGCTTGAAAAAAAGGTAAGCTGAGAAAATTTACTTTACATTTAGAACTTGAAAAAATATATCAATGAACGCATGTTTTACTGCATGCATTATTGCTGCTGTCAATCATGGCAAAGATTGGTCGAATTCGACTGACCTTGGCTTCTCAGAAGTGATGCGAAATATACAGTGACGGTAAACGATTCAAGAAAAAGCATGTTAAAAATAGGGGGTGGGGGAGGGGGTGCTGTAAAACCTCAAAATATTAAAAATTTGAGCATTGAAAAAATTTAGGACCTCATAAAATAATCCCTGTAAGGGAAGCAACATAAAAAAATTGTTCAGACGAAAAAGACTTTCAGATTTTGTGATTAGAAAAATCTTAACATGATAATGAAACACACTATTTGATCAAAAGTATCCGAACACACTTGCCCATCCATAAACACCCTGTAATAGAAAATGAATAACTATCGAGTTAGTCTACCCTTTGCTACTATCACAGCCTCCACTCTGCTGGGAAGGCTTTCCACTAGATTTTGGTAGGTTGATGTGGGAGCTGCCTTCTGTTTTAACACAGGACCCCCAATCAGGTCGGTCACCGATATCGGGCGGTTTGGTCTGGCCCGCAGTCGGAGTTCCAATTTTTCCCAATGGTGTCCCATTGGCTGAGATAGGGACTCTGTGCAGGCCAGGCAAGTTCTTCCACACAGATCTCAACAAACCATTCCTGCCCGAACCTCACTTCGTTGACGGGGGCACTGTGCTGTTAATAAAGGAAAAGGCCTTCACCGAACTATTCCCATAATGTTGGGAGCACAGAATTGTCGAGAATGTCGTTATAGGCCGCAGTGTTAAGATTCCTGGGCACTGGAACTATAGGGCGGTATAGCCCAAACCATGACAAACAGCTCCAGAGCGTGATGCTTCTTCCACCAAACTTCACAGTTGACCCAACACAGTCAGGCAGGTAGCGTTCACTTGGCATCCTGCTTACACGGACTCGCCCGTCGGACTTCCAGATGGTGAACCCTGATTCATCACTCCAGAGAACACGTTTCCACTGCTCAAGAGTCCACTGCTCAAGAGTCCACTGGCGTGGAGCTTTACACCACTTCAACGACACTTGGCGTTGATCTTGCGAATGTAAGGCTTGTGTGCAGCTGCTCGGCCATCAAACCCCATTCCCATTCAGCTCTGGATGAACCGTTATGGTGGTAGCGTTGCTTCCAGAGGCCTTTTAGAACTAGGTGGTGAGTATTGCATCCGAGGACAGGCGAGTTTTTCACAGCACTCGCTTCAGGACTTGGAAGTCCCGTTCTGTAATTTTACGTGGCTTACCAAATCCTTATTGCTCATACGCATCTCCACTTCGCAATAACATCCCTTACAGTTGATTGGCGTAGCCACAGCAGAGCAGAAATTTCCCGGACTTGTTGCTGAGATGGCATTTTATGACCGTACCACATTGAAAGTCACTGAGCTTTGCCGTACTATACTGTTGATGCTGGTCTATGATGCTTACCAGGCAGGGGCATACTGACAATCCCCGCCACTCCCGCATTGTAGGGTGACTCATGGTTAAAAGGGCCTCCAGCCTGAGAAAAAAGATTTTACAAAAAATTTTGCGGAAACTTCGTATGAAACTGGTTAATGAAATAGTCATGAATTAAGGCATCTTTGAATGAAGTATTAAGAAGGAAAGCATTTTGTTCTCAGTATCTTTAGAAATAATTTTCGTTTATTTTATTTCATAAAAACTGGATGACGGCAAAGCAGCTATTCAAAAGTACTTGAGTACCCTAATAATAGCCCTTGTTGTTACAAGGGACCTCAAGTTCACAGCCTTTGCAATAGTTTCTATGCAAGTATGTTAACAAGAGAATCTGAAAAACAATATCAGTTCAATGAGTGGAATTGTTATGCCCATGAGGATAAGATGTTATGTATTACAGTTGTTTACACATAGCCATCCATCCTTCCGAAGCCGCCCCGGTGGCGCAGTGGTCTAAGGCGTTGGCCTCTGATCATTCGTCCGTAAGGGGTCCGGGTTCGAATCCCGGTGAGGCATGGATGTTGTGTTTGTCTTACGGCACTGGCTCTCTCCCTTCCCTGGAACCAGTGACCCTAAATTAGGGACGGGCGACTGCTTATAGCCCATTGAGTTGCTCACGGTGGTCATTAAACCTCCAATCAAAAAAAAAAAAAAAAAAAATCCTTCCGAATGTAATGAACTAAAAAATGTTCTTCGTGGAAGCGAAAAATCATAGACCTGTGTCATTTTTTTTATGACTCAAAAGATTTTTTTTACTATGTGCAAAACATTGTAAATAATTTAAGCAGTTTTGTGTTTTTTGTGCTACAGTCCTTAATCGTTACTTAGTTATTTGCTTACTTATGTTGTGACATTTCGTATGAATCGGAAAAGTCATTGGACACTGTGTGACGTGCCTGCGCCGCAGGTCGCACATGAGATAAAGGCAGATAGCAATAAAAGCACATGTCCGCGCAGCTCGTTGGAAGAGCGACTTACTCCGGAGTTAGGGGGGCCCGGTTTCGACAAACCTGTGTTTTCATATTGGCGCCCGAACTTCAAGGATGACCTGGCCGATAGGTTTCTCTCAATGGTGTGATGTTCTTTCCACACGGCGAGCCAGGAAAAATGAGAATCTCTTCTTCAGTGCTTCGGAAAAATAAATGTGTGTGATGTTACGTTCCACACACCAAATTGTCTGGGATTTCTCAAATGCACTTTCTTCAGCGACACATGGTCCTGCACCACAGGACGCACATGAGATAAAGGCAGATAGCAATGAGAGCACATGTCCGCGGAAGTGCTGCTGATTTTCGAGCTCGTTTTTCACCGATCGGTTAGTGTTCTATCCTGGATTTCTAGCTCGTTATTTCGTGTGTGTGTCGTCCGTTAAGCTTTCGTGTCCCTTTCTGTGTGCCTACCAAGCCGGTAAGTGAATAATTTATTTAGAAATCATCATTTTATTGTCTTGGCCAGGTCGGCCAAGGCAGGGAATTCTTATCGCCATTGCAAATGGCGGCTTCCGGCGAGAGTGAAGTCCCCACCCTCGCTTCCAGAACTGATCAGCTCCTTTGCACAGCTCCCATTGGATCATCCACCACTGATGACCAGCTCTCGCTAGGGCCCTCCTCACCTCAGCATTCTTCTGCTGCCCTCCCAGCTGACCGTGCTTCTTCTTTCTGAGTACCAAGCGGATTTGCTGTCCTCTACGAAATCAGCAGATGACGGAATGGATGTCTTGCACCCCGTTATCAATCCACCTTCATCGCAGCGTACTACTACCCTCACTTACGCTGACGTCACCTCGGCTAAATCTCGATCTTCTCCTCAGTCTTCCTCTTCTTCTGCATGCCCATTTTGGATGACCGTGATGCTCACTCCATAGATGTTTTTTTTTTTTTTGATTGGAGGTTTAACGACCACCGTGAGCAACTCAATGGGCTATAAGCAGTCGCCCGTCCCTAATTTTGGGTCACTGGTTCCAGGGAAGGGAGAGAGCCAGTGCCGTAAGACAAACACAACATCAGAGACCATCGCTTAGACCACTGCTCCACCAGGGCGGCCCATTGGTGTCGATCTCCCGGTTGACTCTCCTCATGGTCACGACTTCGTTAGCACTGTGGAGCGCGGCGTCGTCTTTCCAAGCCTACAGAATACTATACTCACTGCATACAGTACCGCCCTTTACAAGACTGTTCCTCCTACTGCCATCACTCACGTGAGCAGAAAGCCTGGCAAAGTCATTGCATATTTCACCACTGATGAATATACTCTCAAGGTTCTGACTAATGGGATTTCTATTGGAGACCGTCACCTTCAGGCAGATTCTATCTCCCAGATGCCAGTCCTCGTTAGTTTTCATCTGTACCACCAGAGGTGCCTAATGATCTACTGATTGCTGCTCTGAGTCCCTACGGTCGAATTGTTGGTCCAATTCATACCTATTCCTCATTTTCTGATGCGCCCGAAGACCGGTACCTGCTGGACTTCCGTCGTAACATTCGAATGATCTTTCCATTGGGTGAACATATGCTTCGTGTTCCACCTGTACTTCGTGTCCGTTGTAGCACGCATTTCCGTCAAATAACCATCACTGTGGGCTCTATCTGCCCGATTTACAAGGGTACAGGGCACCCTAGCGCCCTTTGCCCTCATAATGCGTCGTCAGTCCCCAAGTCGACAGGACGAACTCCTCGTCCTTCACTTCCTCCTACAGCATCTGCTTCCCGTGCATACGATCAGCAGGAATCGACTTATGAAGAAAGTTGTACTAAAGCCGTTGGTTGACCGATGTCTTATGAAGAAGGTCGTACTAAAGCCGTTGGTCGACCGATGTCTTCGACTCAGCTTACGTCTTTTTGTTCCACTTCTATGCTTCGAGCGCAATAACAGTCTGGTGCTCTACCTGCTGGAGGGCCTCTGCCTTTTACTCGGTTTTCAGCCGAAGATCCTCCACTCGCATCTGTGCCTGATTATACTGCCCCTTGTTCTATGCCTTTTAAAGTGCCGGATATTTCTTCATCGGTCTCCGCTCAGACCCATAACCACACGAAGCGTCGCCGTGCTCCTCGATATTGCACAAAGAAGACTAAATCATCTCCCACCTTCCAGTGTAGTCGTGATCGCTCAACTAGTCTTCCAGACACCTTTGATGGTTCTGTTGAATCTGAATCAGAAGTTTGCTCTGTTCTTCCACTCCTTCTTGAAGATTTTCTGTGTCTCCTGGAAGGTCCCTTCCTCCCTCAGACCCCGGGGAAGCGTTATACGCTTTTCTTATTGGTCGACGATAGAACAAGATGTCTCGCAAATTCTTAGCCCCGTAGCAGGACCACCTTGCTGAGACGATGACGCAAATGCTGGCCATTCTTACGCACTTCAGGGCCATGCCCCCATGACCTCTGGGGCCTCTTCTTGGGCCAAGACCATCCGCATCCGTCTTGGCAGGCTGCTGATAAACTCATCCAACCACCATCAGATATATCGCTTCAAGGTAGCAACACTGAATAGTTGAGGCTTTTGTACCCCGTTGGCAAATTCTCTTGTACATGAAGACATCCATCCCCTCAACCCAGCTATCTACAGCTTCGATCCGTTGCTCTTCCGTCATCTCTGTTCCAGGCGGGGGACGAACTCTGTTGTCAATTCGGAAACCGCCTTCTCTCCCGCCTACGTCTAGCGTTTGCTTCCGCCCGAGCTCATGTCCGTCTGGTCTCCATGTCGGAGGTGGTTCAGCGATCCTTCAGACGACTTCCGCCTCTTGCTTTAATCATCGTGGTATCGTGGGGACTTTCCTTGTGCCTTTTCCGTGGCTATCTGGTTCAATGCCATCTCCTGCGCACTGGACTCTTTATCCACCATCACATCACTTCACTCCTTGCCGACCTGGTAGATCTCAGCGTCAATCTGACTTTGCCTCCTCATACATACCTGATCTTAGAATCATGTCAGTTCTTTATGTGTTACTGTAGATTACTTGTTATTATTATTATTGTTGTCAGCATTATTCTGTACCAATGCATTTCTTTCTTCTCATGTTTTTCAGCACATGTTATTACGCCTGCATTGGATTCTGTACATTTGCATCTTGTGTATATTACATCCGGTTCGTATTCTTGCACGATATTATGTTTTTCAGCACTTGCACTAGCTCTGTAATATTCTTTGATGTTAATTATATTATTTGTCATATATTTATACATACTTATTTTGCACATTGCATGCTTCCACTGTACTTTTGCACTTCTCTTTGACCTGTGCATATTTCTTGGATCCTTGTAGTTTTCGTTGTGGCTTCCTGCTTCTAGTTTTGTTATCATTACTATTATCATGATTATTATTGTTGCCAGCATTACTTGGTACTCATGCAATCTTCTTTTATCCGATTTTTCTTCTCATGTTATTACGCCTACATTGGATTGCACATATGCATCTTGTATATATTACACCCTCCTTGTAATCCTGCACGATATTATGTATTTTCCGCGCATGTTCTGGTTATGCACTGTCCTCACTGTTCATCAGATTATTTACCATATATCTGTGCACATATCTTCCACACATCTCTTGTTTTTTTTCACTATACCTGTGTACATTGCAATGTTGTATCATGTACACTATGTCCTCATAGTCGTCTTTGACGCATTTTCGTCCTATTTTTTTCTTATTGTCACTATTGTTATTCTTATTAGCTTTGATTCTTGTACATATACATCTTGCAAATATCACGTCGCTTGGAATATCTGTACATATTTATCGTTTGTTGCACATGCTCCAGCCATGAGCTGTTCTATTTATTGTTGTACCACCTTGTATATGTTGTACATACGCATCTCGTACATATTACGATCTCATTGTACATTTTACAGCTTTTGTCTACTTTTCTGGCACTATATTGCCCGTGCCCTCTGTATCCAAATTCCCTTCATTTGCTCTGAATAAAAATATTTGAAAACATGTCCGCGTAGCTCAGTTGGGAGAGCGACTTACTCCAGAGTTCGATGCCCGGCGTGGACAAAAATGACGGAGAAATTTACTTCGTTATACGTAGTATACAGATGTACCGCCACCTGCAAGCTGTGTGAGAATTCCCTTCCCGATATTTCGTACCGTGAATTGTGGCAAACATTATTATTTTTTTTTTAGGGCCACTGGTTCCAGGGAAGGGGGAGAGCCAGTGCTGTAAGACAAACACACCATCCATGCTTAAGCGGGATTCGAACCCGGACTCTTCTCGGGCGAATGGACATAAGCCAGCGCTAAGACCACTGCGCCATCGGAGTGGCGCAGTGGTCTTATCCCTTTTTGTAAATCTGATAAAAGAATTGAAATAGAACGATAATTACAAATATCAGACTTGGAACACTTTTGTAGACTGGAATAACAGAAGCAATTTTAAAAGCAACCGGCACTATGGCAGTCGAAAAAATTAGATTAAAAATAAACAACAAAGGTGACTCAATAAGATCAGCAACGAACCTTACAACAAAAGGGTGAATTTGATCATGCCCAGGGCCCTTACTGACATCAATTTCCCTAAGTACACCAGAAAGTTCAGAATTAGTAATACCACTCTAAAAAAGCATTAGCAAGACCATAATTGTGACAACCAGCCGTACAGTCACCCGTTGACCGCCGTTGAGATGTCAACGAAGGAGGGAAATTCACGAAATATTCATTGAAAGCATTTGCAATTAATTTAGGATAATGAAAAAATGAATACGTGCTCATGCCACTTAGGAGAGGAGTTGTGAACCTGGAAAATACATAGGATATTTTCAAAAATGTAGTTCCAGCCAATGATATAGAAAAAAAGGTGTAAAAAACTACAAATATTTCTCTAGCGCATCTAAGTAGGAAACAGTGCTCTGATAAAAGTGGAAGGGCGATTTTCAAAACTGCTGATACGGATCCACTGACGGACGCAGGACAAATACCATTTTTGACGTTTGCATGTGTCAGAAGATGTGCAATAAGAACAGGATAAATTCAGGAACTATGCGCCGTTTATTATTCCCTTATTTTCTTTTAAAGCGATTTAATTACTTACGGCTGAGTCACGTACAGAACACTTCCAGATGAAGCCATGAATCTTCTTCTTTTTGTTAAACTCAAATTTTTTTTTTTTTTCTGATTTTTCGAGAAAAAAAATGGGAGCCTGAAAAAGGTGCCTTTGTTCTTTGAAAAGCATATGCTTTTTCGACTCATAGAATGCAACTAAGGATTCGTATACTTCGCAGAGACAATATTGAATATAAGCTGTCGAACAATTCCTGAGCTTCATAACCCTTTGGTTACAACCCGTAGCTGCGCGTCTCCTTCAACCCTTCCATCCCCAAAACGAAGCCATAGAACTGCCGGCCGCTTGTCCGTCCGTGCACGTGGGAACAGAAAATGCAACTCGAGCAGGTCTCAGTCTTTGTTGTACACCCGTATGAACTTCATCTATGCGCTCTTTGCTAAGCACAGAATTTTGGTGATTATACACGTATGAAAAGTAACAGTAGTATCAGGAATGTTACATAAAAAATATAATTAAAATTCCTCTTCGTAACTGTGAAGAACTTTAAAAATGTATGTCATTGTACACTGTAAAAAAAATTCTAAAATTCACGAGCCACTTTCCGCGATTCCTTTCGTGACTTAACGAAACATATTTCTGAGACAAATTTTTCCGTGAAATGACGGTAAGAAAACCCCAATTTCACTGATTTTTCGTACTCCAGGAAAATTCTGAATTTTCAGTACCTTTTTCGCAATTCCTTTCTTACATTGACGGTAAATTACTGTTTTTTAGATGTGTTTAGATGTGTTAACGGAACATTTTTAGATGTGTTTAGATGTGTTAACGGAACTGTTTTTTAGATGTGTTAACGGAACATTTCCGGTAATAGAAGAAATTCACGAAAATACTTGAGGTTTTATTAATTCTTAAATTTCCATAGTCTGTCGAAGAATCTGATTTTGAAGTTCTGCAGTGAGACCGGATATTGTAGATAGAATATGCCATGAATTTTGGTTATCGTGGCACGGGATATTTCTTCTCCTCTCTCCCATTTTGTGCACCAGCTGTTATATATTGCGTTACCTCAAGAAACCGGGAACTTAAATTGTGTACAGGTGATTTGTATGATGTCTATGTATCAGTCTGTGGAGTCCTTGAGAAAACAGCTATTATAGCTATCAAGGGTAAATTTTATATTTAGAAGTTTTGTGATACAATATATAAAATAGTATATTTCACCTTTTCTTAAAGATGACTGAAAGTTATTGTCAGTTAAAAAAAAAGACATCTCAAGTTCTATAATATTCTGTTGCTTCGAAAAATCAAGATTGAAAAAATACATAATTTGTAATAAGTCCTCCTGCAGAGAAAAAATTAAAATTATTACAAACGTATTAAGAAATAATAAGCTCCAACAGAAAATAAAATGACTAAATCATAAAATCATCATCGCGCAATTAGTTTTACCTTGAACGTGAGTGCGATTCCAAAGACATTTTGGCTCAGTGGTTAAATGTCCGTTTCTAACCGAAACGACCTCAGTTAGATCCCAACACCGGCGGAAAGGATTCTGTAGCGAAAGGGCTGAAAAAGTCAGCGTCTTCGATTTTGGCGAAATTTCTGTATAAATGGTGAAAAACTTGAAACGGACTTTTCTGAAAAAAACGGAATTACTGAATACAGAAAATCTGTGAAAAAACGGAAGTTAAAAAAGACGGGAACTTTTAAAAAGGGAAATTTCGTTAAAAGATGGACACTTACCGCCAAATTTGTCGCAGGTTATTTTCAAAAATTTTCCGTGAATTCCCATCACGTACTGTATATTTTTAAACTACAAGCATAGTTTGTTTGCTCTCATTTCGAAATCAGTGCTACAGAGAGCACCTGAATTTCCACCAAAAGAGAAATTCACGAGCTCTCTGCAGAGTTGACATACAGATGGTCTGTCTCTTCTACTGTTCTGTTTCTTTCTTTTCGGCTGGGCCTCTAATCCTATATTAGGGACGGAAGACACTTACTAGCTATATATATATATACACGGTCAAGACATATTATTGTCACCACCAGCTAATCTCCAGTGTAACCGCCGTGTGAAGCGCGGACAGCAGCTAGACGGGCTGGGAGTGACTGAATAAGGTGCTGGAAGGTATTCACAGGTATGTGGAGCCATGCTAACTGCAGTGCATCTGATAGCTGCTGGAGGGTGCATGGTGGAGGATCCATAGAGCGAACAACACGATCGAGGTGGTCCCACAGATGCTCAACTGGATTTAGGTCTGGGGAATTAGGGGGCCAGAGAAGTACCTTGAAGTCTTCATCGTACACTTCCAACCACTCTCGGACATTTCTAGCTCTGTGACACGTCGCATTGTCGTGCTGCCAAGATCCCATCCGCCCAGGGAAGACAAGCAGCATTTATGGGTGTACGTGGTCTGCAAGGATGGATTCATAACGAATTTGGTCCATAGTGCCTTCCACAGGTATGAGTGGACCAAGGGAATGCCACGAAAACATTCCCCAGACCATAACGCTACCCCCACCAGATTGTATTCTTCCAGTAGTGGTTGAAGAGTGTTTGTTCTCCAATATTTCTCGCCTTGTAAGTCAACGTCCATCCGTTTGATGAAGCAGAAAACGTGACTCATCGTAGAACGCAATCCTTTGCCAATCAGCGGAGGTCAAATTCCGATACTGCCGTGCAAATTAAGCCTTTTCTGCCAATGCACCTTCGTTAGCATAGGTGCAGTGACCATCCGTCTGCATCGGAACCCCATAGGCAGCAGGATTCGCTGAACTGTCGTGTTAGACACACTTCCGGTAGCCCCCTGGTTCCTTCGGCCAGTGAGTTGCACCACTGCAGCGTGTCGATCGGCCCTCACGCCCCTTCGAAGCCGACGTTCACCTCTCACATCAATGGCACGAGGTGCTCCGCAGTTTTCACGTCGCTTATTCGCAATGGTGCCATTTCTCCAATCACGGTACACTTGAACCACAACAGCCGCGAATAGTTCACAAACTGAGCTGTTTCAGAAATACTGTCACCCTTGGCTCTAAAGCCGATAATCATACCTTTTTGCAAATCTGATAAATCGCTCCTTTTATGCATGACAGCAACGAGTGATATATTTTCAGAATGCCTACAGCACACCTTATGTACCCTCCAAGCTAGTTCACGACACGTGACTTCTTTCATTGGCTATATATATATCAAGCTCTCTACACCTTCAACCAAGAACTTCTAGTAGAAATCCCTAATTCCCACTAAATTAACACACGCAAACTAAAATCAAAACTCTCACAATTCACATACAACACAAAATAATAATAATAATAATAATAATAATGATAATAACAATAATAATAATTTTAAACACTTGGGGTCGGGCACCGGGAGCCACTCATCAGGGAAAGACTCCCTCGGCCCCCGAACCCTGGTTCAGGTTTCATGCAGGTGTCTTTGAAATATGTGATTTCCGAAACAAGGGTTACAATTTTTTTACTTTAGTGTTTTACACCTGGTCTTCCCTACCTGAACCAACAACACAGAACTGATATACAAAAAACTTACCTGAAATGAAATAACTTAAAACCCTACAACTCTATTGAACTCCAATAAATCTAAACTTCGAGCTTAACACATTCCCTCCATATCTTGCAAAAACATACCAACAGCCGCCGAACTCTCCCCCCCCCCCACGTCATGGTGCATACATGCGCATGCCCTACCGTACCGGACCTTAGTCTATCTCCTGAGTGGTCTTTCGGTCTGTTCTGCCTGCTCGTTCCACTGTTATGCTAATTTCTCCTCTTCGTCCTTAATTTTTGCACACCAGTGTATAAAACTCCGCAAATACTAACCTAAAGTGTTCTACAAGGTAAATGGCATCCGGTGTTGAACTAAATTTTTAAATCGCACATTTAGGAGCAGAGATATTAAGAAAAACAAATTAAACGGTAGCCCCCTTGCGGAGAAATGGTGCATTATTTTGGGAAGAAAATACAAACAAACAGTTTTCATAATTAGTAGTATTCTGACCGAAAAATAATTTTTTATATCGGAATTTTAGTCCCGTACATATTCCTATAAACGGAAATGGGAACTTACGCCCTCTAGTGTCAAACTTAGGGGTTAAAAAAAAATTATAATTGTATGAGGAACATTTCGCAGCGAAAACGCTCGCCAACAAGAAATAATTTTTCAAATCGGACTTTTATTAGCAGAGACAGTGGCAAAAATAAGACATACATCTACGCCCTCTGGCGGGAAAACTATGCATTACGTTAAAAAGAAAGTATTCCGAAAAGATTTTCCGAAGTGAGCGGTATAAGTCCACGAAATAATTTTTTCAATCGAGTTTTCAGAAGCTTAGACTTTGCTGCAAATGCATCAGAAGCAGAAATAAACACTTACGACCTCTGGTGGCCAAACAATTTTTATCAAAAATTAGAAATTACAATAAAAAAATTTCTCATCAGGAGCTGTATCCGATGCAGCAAGAATGTTTCAAATCGGAATTTTAGAAGCAGAGATATCGGGGGAAACGCAATTTACCTTTACGCCCTTTAGCAAAAAATCTATGCAATACCTGAAAACTTTGAAACTATATGCAAACCGTTTCACACTAGAAACGCTCTCAGACAAAGAAAAAAAATTCAAATCGGACTGTTAGAAGCAGAGATATCGACAAAAATAAGATATGCATCTACGCCCTCTGGCGGAGAAACTATGCACTGCTTTAAACAGGAGGTATTCTCGAAAAGTTTTCCGAAGAGAGAGGTACTCGTTATAAATAGCATCGAAAGGAAGAAAGAATTTTTTCAAACGGTTATTTAGTAGCAAATATATGCAATAAAATGTATTTTAAATTAGATATCAGCTGCATTTACGCCCTCTAGCGGTGAAGTTGTGCATCGGAAAAAACCTGAATGCAAGGATCATCATTCCCACACTTCAAGCTTCCCGATGCAAAAATAATTTTTAAATCGGACTAACAGTTGCAGAGATATGGTGTCCACAGACCGACGGACGGACAAACCGATAACATATAAGTACGATCTTTTTCACAAAAGTCGTGCTAAAAATAAACATACAAACATGATACTCATTAAGATCATGTGGCTCACGGAGCCCGTGTGTGTGTGTGTGTGGGGGGGGGGGCATTCAACTTTTGATCTGTGGGGCATGTGCTTCCACGGGTTAGGCGCCACTGTCTCGTTCTGAATCTCCGGTTTCTTTGTTACTCGGCTATGCTGGCAGCCAGGTGAAAGCTCACGATGCTGAAATGATAAAAACGACTGTAACCAGATTTCAGGGGATTATGATGAAATTTGGTGACTGTTCTAAAATATGCTGCTCAACCTTGCGGAGCTGTAGTTTTTCGAGTTGCCTTACGAATTATCATTATTGTTCGTAATTAACGCCTTTCAACCGTTGTGGAAGTTAAAAATTCGACTAACCATTTTTTTAATTCAACAGTTGTGTCTTCAACATGAATTCTTGTAGGGAGCTGAGTGTTGTTCATCAGCGTTTCATTCATTTGGATCTTACCGTTAAGTTTTATGGTGTTTTAGGCTCTGAGTTAATACATAGACATTCACGACCTTAAACTTTACAGCTCATAAAACTAAAAAGGAAATGAATTTTTTTAATAGCACAGCTTGTTGTTTCCGAGAAAGCTTTCAAAATGCCATTATTACTGCAGGTATAATAACTTGGCTGGAGTGCATATGGAAGAAACAGTACAGTTTTCAAGAGTGATTTACCGTTATGCTCTAAAGCTAAATCAATGCCTCCCTACAGTTCTTACTTATGGAACAGAGACATAGACTTAAATTTAAAAAAAGGCTTACAACGGCTGCAGACAGTTTAAAGAGCAAGGGGATTTGCATGCTTGGTATAACCAAGAAAGACAGGAAAAGGAACTCATGAATTGGGAAAATGACAAGAGTTGATGGCATCATGGTCAAGAGTTGATGGCAACATGGTCACCCTCATGTAGCAATGGGCTAGATATATTACTAGAAGAGCTAACAACTGCTGGACAACAGAAATACCAGACCGGATAATAAGGAACAGGAAAAGAACCCTAAAAAGACCACATTATAGATGGGTGGATGAAATTCAAAAGTATTTCGGAGTGACAAGGGAGAGAATTGCTCAAGACAGAAAGTTGCGGAAGAAAATTGGGGAGACCTGCATCCAGCAGAGGATGCAGGTCTCCCCAATTTTCTTAAAAAAAAAAAAAAAAAGGTCTTACTATTACCTGATTCAGTGTAGTATTTTTTATCCATTCATCTAAATGCAGTGATGTCGTTAGAAATATCAATGCAAAACCTTGGACATGCTTTTCTGTGTCTGATTCCAGAAGATTTTTTAAGCCGACTTCAAAGAACAGAGTTATAATGCGCGTGCACACATACACACACAATGGACGAAAAGAAAGACACAGATGCACAGACAGATAAATGATTAATTAAAAAGTAAAAGAAAAATAGAAAATGTATATCTGACTTAAAAACCTGAGTCCGACATCAACAGATTTATTTATACGCAGGTGAACATGGAGACGAGTTTTCACAATCCAGGTGCTAGAAGCGATGGTATCGTTCCAATAGACAGATAGATAGATGGCCGGCCGGACAAACTGACAGAAAAAAAAGTCCTGAAGTTTTTGTTAAAAAAAAAAATAATAAACGAGAAAGATGACATCGAATTATCGGGTGTAATGAGCACGTCTTTTGAATCCATTCTGACGCGAATTAAATTTATCAAAGCTATTGAAAGTCAATGGAACCAGTATGGAAAACAATAGTATCTGACCGAAGAAAGAAGTTTTTCAATCGGGTTTTCGATCTCGCAGATATTGCTGTAAACGGAATCGTGAACTTGCGCCCCCGGTTGCAGACTTGTGCGTTAAGAAAAATTTAAAATTATATGAGAAACATTTCGCAGCGGAAACGCTCTCCAACAAAGAAATAATTTTTCAAATTGTACTCTTAGAAGCAGAGATATCGACAAATATAAGATATGTATCTACGTCTCCTGGCGGGAAAAACATACATTATTTTAAGAAGAAAGTATTCTCAAAAGGTTTTTCGATCTGAGCGGGATGGTCCAGGAAAGAATTTCTTCAGTCGAGTTTTCAGGAACTCAGATTTTGCTGCAAATACATCAGAAGCAGAAATTAACACTTATGCCCCCTAGTGGCCAAATCATTTTTTACCAAATATTAGAAATTCCATGAAAACATTTCCCATGAGGAGCTGTATACGATACAGGAAGAATTTTCCAACAGGAAGAGTTTTAGAAGCAGAAATATCGGGGAAAACGCAATTTACCTTCACGCCCCGTAGCGGAAAGTCTATGAATTACTTGAAAACTTAAATTATATGAAAAAAACATTTCGCACCGGAAACGCTATCCAACAAAGAAAGAATTTTTCAAATCGGACTCTTAAAAGTAGAGATATTAACAAAAATACGATATACATCTACGCCCCCTGGCGAAGAAACCGTGCATTATTTTAAGAAGAAAATATTCCGAAAAGGTTTATCCACGTGAGTAGTATCGGTCCACGAACGAATTTTTTGTTCTTTTTTTTTATTGGAGGTTTAACGACCACCGTGAGCAACTCAATGGTCTTTAAGCAGTCGCCCGTCCCTAATTTAGGGTCAATGGTTCCAGGGAAGGGAGAGAGCTAATGCCGTAAGACAAACACGACATCCATGCCTAACTGGGATTCGAACCCGGACCCCTTTCAGCAGAATGATCAGAGGTCATCGCTTAGACCACTGCGCCACGGGGGCGGCCGAATTTTTTCAATCGAGATTTCAGGAGCTGAGATTTTGTGACAAATACACCAGAAGCAGAAATTAACACTTACGCCCCCTGATAGCCAAACGATTCTTCACCAAAAACTAGAAATTATATGCAAAAGATTTCCTATTAGGAGCTGTATCTGCTGAAAAAAAAAAAAAAAAAAAATTCATATCGGTGTTTTAGAAGTAGAGATATCGGGGGAAACGCAATTTACTTTTACACCCCTAGCGTAAAATCTATACGTAACTTGAAAAAAAAATGACTATCCCTCAAATACTCTTCAACATTAATGGAATCGAAAGGTAAAAGAATTATTTCAATCGGATGTTTAGAAGCAAATATATGGAATAAAATGTATTTTGAATTCGATATCATTTGCATTTACGCCCTCTAGCGGCGAAATTGTACATCGTAAAAAAAAAAAAAAACGAAATAAAGGATCATCATTCGCATATTTCAAGCTCCTCAATGCAAAAAGAATTTTTCAAACCGGACAAATAGTTGCAGAGATATGGTGTCCACAGACAGACGGACGGACAGACAAACTGATAACATAAGCACAATCTTATTTACAAAAGACGTGCTAAAGATCGTGAATAAAATACACAGTGGGTGTTAGTGTTTATTTGACACCAGTCAGTATCCGAGTCCTTATGAACGTTTATTGGCTCAGCGGTGTCGACCGGTGCGCTAGAGGTGCTTGCGACGGGCGCACTTTAACGCGCTCGTTTGGCATCGCGATTCGGCACTGATAATTCGGGATTTCTTGGGTCCACAAATTTCCTGTTCTGCCAGTCTTTTCAGTTTCCGCAGCTAATTTCTGCGCTCAGCTTTGCATTTTCGTGGCATTTTGATGCCCCCCCCCGCTAATTCTACAAATTTGGGAAAATAATAATAATAAAATACAGTTACATTACCATCTACTCTTATTGTTAACAGTTGCAATTGTAATTTTTTTCAATTCACACGACTAGTCCACTATTTTAACATTAATTACATACCAAAATCAATGTTCTATCACCTTTAGTTCAGAAGTATTGAAAACGAAAACAAAAGTATATTTGCGGCGCAGAGCACAAAAATGACCATCCACTTCGGCGCGCTGTCACGAACTGCCATTGATCCACCGGCCCCACCACTTATAATTGTCACTAAATATTATCTATGAGCTATCAAACGATACTATAGCGCCGTTGTCACACAATTATACGTCGCGTCCACCGCTAATCTCTCTGTATCGTACCACAAGACGTAGTTCTACGTAAAAAAAAAAGAAAATACGATCCCGTTCCACGGAACGAAGATATTGTCTGCAACGATAGATGAACAAGCAAAATCATAGTATATATTCTTAGAACGTTTTTTAATTCTTTATATTCGTGTATGTCTGTCGAAAAATGACATGCATACTTAATTGCTTTGGATGTACTCAGGAAAGTAGCAAGATTTTTTATCGGGGAGGGCGAGCCTTGAAATTATGCCCCTTTGAGTTTAAAAGTTCCTTACCTCCACTCAAATAAAGAATAAGCAGTTCTTACTTACTCATACCTTCGTTATAGGAAAGTATAATGATCATTTAAAAATCTCACTTCCAGTTTTCGACATACGTAATTTTACTCAAAATTTAAAAATTAGGTGAATACCCAAGAGCCAACGGTTTTAAATATCAAGTGAAACGTAAAAGTTATATGTAGACCGACAACACAAGACAACACGTGCAGAAATGCAGAATGAAAACAAACCAGCACAGAACGAATGAGTAATAAATAGCAAACGTAACAATGGAAAGATGCTTTCGGAGTAGGGTTTGGAAAAATTCCGTTCAAGGTTAAATGCTCAGAGAAACTTTCGGCGACAAAGCACAAATGACTAGTTAGCTCATCATCCCTACCACGTATTTGGAAAGGTCACGGAGGTTAAGCATATCAGTATATTGTTTTACATACGTCCATCCACGGATTCGGACAATTCCATGCATCCGTATGAGGTGATCCACAATTGGCACTGTACGCTGGTTAGCTGCACGTAATAGTGTATGCGGCTAACTAAAGTACTTACAAAAGAAGATATTAAAGCGTATAACTTTGGTTTTGAGTTCAAATATTCGGCAAATTTATTCAGACTGTGTTTCTATTTTTTTGCACCTCAGAGTATGCAATTACGCCCCTGATATGACCATCCTGGGAGGGCAATGGCCCTCCCTGCCCTCCCGGTATAGCTATGGCCCCGGGTGTACTTTGAATCGACAATAAATTCAAACGGGAAAATTCTTTTACCTTGTATTTAAAGGAGAGGATTGTAATCCAGTGGTACCGAATTAGGTAATTTCTTGCTTCTGACATGAATGTTTCACTTTTTTAATTGAGTGAGACGTTATTTGACTTTAATTTAGTTCCCGCTTTGAGCTATCCAAAAAGGAGAGAGAGAAGCAGAGAGATGCACGCAGAAAAAAAAAATTAAATGCCGAGGAGAAATAATGAGTGAGTTGGTCGTATTAATACTTTCGGTTTTCGAGAGCGAGTTGCTTCCGTTTTTTTTTTTTTTTTTGTGCGTTTTTTTTTTTTTTTTTTTCACTTTCGGATTCACAGGTGTTCGAAGAGATGGCTGTAGGAGTTGGCGCGTGCTAGAGTTACCAATTAGCGGAGAGGAGTGTTCTAAATTAAGCAGTTGAGATGGGATGATGGTATCAAATTGCTTTTTACGGGGGCTGCTGCCGAGGAAGGGCCCGAGGGGTTGGCCACTGCGCAAAAAAGCCGCAGAGGAATAAGTTGAAAAAAAGCCCCGATGTGAGTCGAAAACTTCGGTGAGTGAAAACGGCTTAAACGTGAAACGTAAGGTTTATCAAACTGTTTAGATTCTCTGCCAAGTGGGAGCACACTGTCTTCGCTGTTGAAAGAAAAATGAAGTGAAAAAATATATAAAATAGAGGGATACTGCCAGTGGCGTATCTAGGGTGGGGCAAGCAGGGCACGTGCCCTGGGCGCTACTTTTAAGGGGAGGGGCGCAAAAAATCCGAAAGAAATAGTGTGTTTGCTGTTTGTTTGTTGCAGAAAATTAATTTTGATAAAACTTGATAAGAAATAAATTGGAGAAACCCAAAGTCGTAATAAAAGAGAAAAGAAACGTTCATTCTGAATGGATGTCATCAGCAGCGCGGTGAATGTAGTGGCGTGCGTGGAGCATACACAGAGACGCCGCACTAGACCGACCGACTAGCGCTGCGTCACTGTGTACCCAGCTCTTCGAGCGACGGGCAACATGTGGTGGCAAGCGTCTTTGTCAGCCGGCCGTCGGCTCGACACCTTTGTTTTCTAGTTGTTTCAAGAAGACTCTGATATTTTTTTCTTTGGTTGCAGTTCTTTTATGTGTGCGAATGTTCTGGTAGCTTCCATTGCAATATAAAAATACTTTTACCAAGTTCGGTCTCGTCAGTTAACGATTTAAAACAGACAAAGAAGTTCTGCTATTTCCATTGTTTTGTATTTAGTGATCGTTTAACGTTAAGCAAACGCTGTAAAGTTTTTGAAAGTGAAGAGAAGTTTGTTAAATTGTATAGGATTCTATTTTAAATTTAGAAACTTGTGTAAAAAAACATGATATGCATGTAAGGGGGGGGGGGGAATTCCGCGCTTGCCCTAGGCGCTGTTTACGCTAGATACGCCACTGGATACTGCTTTCACTGTGGGAGTGCTACCCGAGGTGCAAATTCTTTGGACGAAAATTTGGAGCCCAGTACGTACGGTAGTCTTTCTGCAGGCGTGAGATCTGAATTATCCTCCTAAAAGAGAGCTTCTGTGGCATCCTCAGGTATCTAGCTGGCTTGTGATTAGTGATCACATCTGCTCTTGAATGCGACACTCTTATTACCGATATGGCTTTGAAACGGGAGAGGAAATCATGACGTATTACGGGCATTCTTCTGAAGTTAACGGAAGCTTAGTGGATGATGTCTTCGTAGTAGAATAGTGCCTTCATAGCAGGGCCAACTTTAGCGTTCGTGGCGCCCGGTGCGACGATACTTGTTGAAGCCTCCACAAGCCTTCTGTGTGTGTTGTGACGTATCTGCTTCAGAGGTAACGCACATGTCAAGACGGCAAGTGGCAGTGACAAGCCCTCGCCGGCGTAGCTCAATTGGGAAAGCATTCGGCTCCGTAGCAGAAGGATGGGGATTCGAGTCCGGCCACCGGCAAATTTGGGTTTCACAGCGGCGCCCGAACGCAAAAATAGATCTCCTGGCCGTTAGGTTCTTCGAAAAACGTCTTTTTTTTTTCTTGGTTGGGGGTTTAACGACCACCGTGAGCAACTCAATGGGCTATAAGCAGTCGCCCCGTCCCTAATTTAGGGACACTGGCTCCAGGGAAGGGAGAGAACCAGTGCCGTAAGACAAACACAACATCCATGCCTCACCGGGATTCAAACCCGGACCCACGGACCAACGTGGACGAACGGTCATAAGCCAGCCCTTAAACCACTGCTCTACCGGGGCGGCTCGAAAAATGTGTGGTGTTCCTTCCACACATTTTTTTTATTTTTTTTTATTGGAGGTTTAACGACGACCGTGAGCAACTCAATGGGCTATAAAGCAGTCGCCCGTTCCTAATTTAGAGTCACTGGTTCCAGGGAAGGGAGAGAGCCAGTGCCGTAAGACAAACACAACATCCATGCCTCACCGGGATTCGAACCCGGACCCCTTTCGGATGAATGATCAGAGGCCATTGCTTAGACCACTGCGCCACCGGGGTGGTCTTCCACACAACGTCTGGAATGAATGAGAAATCCGTCGTCGCTTCGAAAAATGTGTAATGCTTCTTTCACACATCGTCTGGAATTAGTGAGAATTCTTTCTTCCACAGAGAGTTACTTCAAGCCTGGTTTTCCGGCTGCCCCGGGAACCTACGATTCCGTCCCCAACCCTTTCTGTACAAAAGGGTGATGAAGGGGCCGGGGGGGAGATGGGACGTAACTACCTCAGAGGTGACGCACATGTCAAGACGGCAAGTAGCAGTGGTAAGTCCTGGCTGGCGTATCTTAATTGGGAAACCAATCGGCTGCGGAGAAGAAGTATGTGGTTTCGAGTCCCGCCACCAGCAAATTTAGGTTTTCACAATGTGTGCACTGGATTGTATGGTTTTTCAATCACATATGAAAGGCAATCAATATAAATTAACAGTCGTGCATTGATCCCAAGATCAGCGCTAGAAACAATGCTCTTTTCTGAGCATAATTGTAACAATATTCTATGTAATGATTTGGATTGTTCCAGTAACAGCGGGGCCTTTTATCGACTCCAATCACCATCGTCCGTCGTCTCGAATTACAGTACTCGCAACGTATTTTCTTTTTTGTTATATGCTTTACCATTTAACAAAAAAAAAAAAAAAAAAAAAGAGAAATTCAGTTCGGCGCACCGCCCTGTACTTGGTCCCGGGTGGGCGGTACTGCCCTAAAGCAGGCCCTACTTCATAGGCATGATCAAGGTACAGCATGTTTTGAAGGCCAAACCCACGTGTAAGTGTGTTATAAAAAATGCCATCGTTCATCGTGACTAAAAATTCAGTGCCTCGAATCACTCCTTGATGATTCTGGCAGTGTGGCATGGCGCATTATCCTGTTGGTCATTGGCGTACCCACGGAGGGAGCTTTTGGGGCTTCAGCCCCCTCCAAAGAGATTAATAACGACGTACGTCACAAATTAAACATTCAAAAATATTATTTTACATATTCAAAAAATTAAAGAGTGTCTTCTATTAAATAGTGTTTTCTCAAAGCCCCAAAGAGATTAAGAGTGACGTACGTCACAAATTAAACATTGAAAAATATTATTTTACATCTTCAAAAAATTACATAGTGTCTTCTCAAAGCCCAAAGAGATTAAGAGCGACGTACGTCACAAATTAAGCATTAAAAATTATTATTTTATATGTTCAAAAAATTACATAGTGTCTTCTTCCAAAAGCCCCAAAGAGATTAAGAGCGATGTACGTCACAAATTAAACATTCTAAAATATTATTTTACATGTTAAAAAATTACAGTGTTTTCTATTACATGGTGTTTTCTTCCCAAAGCCCCAAAGGGATTAAGAGCGACGTATGTCACAACCGTAATAAACTTTAGGCGTATACTATATACACTGACGGCAAAAAATCCCAACACCACGAAAAAATAGTTGTAGAGGAATGAAATGGCGGCAATACATTTGTATAGGTAGCATATTTAATCGATTAAGGTTTCAAGATCACAGCTTATTGTAAGCGCGAGAAAAGCCATTTTAAATGTGAAATGCTGGTACATTAATAAACGGTGTAACCGCCAGAATGTTGAATGCAAGCACGCAAACGTTCATGCATTGTGTCGTACAGGTGCTGGATGTCAGTGTGTGGGATGCAGTTCCATGCCTGTTGCACTTGGTCTGTCAATACAGGGACGGTTAATGCTGGTTGGGGGTGATGCTGGAGTTGTCGTCCAATGATGTCCCATACGTGTTCGATTGGTGAAAGATCTGGTGATCTATCAGGCCACGGCAACATGTCGACACTCTGTAGAGCATGTTGGGTTACAACAGCGGTATGCGGGCGAGCGTTATCTTGTTGGAAAACACCCCCTGGAATGCTGTTCATGAATGGCAGCACAACAGGTTGAATCACCAGACCGACGTACAACTGTGCCTTTAGGGTGCGTGGGATAACCACGAGAGTGCTCCTGCTGTCATAGGAAATTGCTCTCCAGACCATAACTCCAGGTGTAGGTCCAGTGTGTCTCGGCCGCAGACAGGTTGGTTGCAGGCGCTCACCTGGCCTCATTCTAACCAACACACGGCCATCACTGGCACCCAGACAGAACCGGCTTTCATCAGAAAACACAACAGATCTCCACTCCGTCCTCCAATGAGCTCTAGCTTGACACCACTGACGTCGCAAACGGCAGTGGTTTGGAGTAACTGGAATGCACGCTACAGGGCGTCTGGCTCAGAGCTGTCCTTCAAGTAACCGATTTGTAACAGTTCGTTGTGTCACTGTGGTGGGAACTGAAGCTCAAATTGCTGCCGCAGACGCGGTACGATGCGCCACGGCCATACGCTGTACACGGCGATCTTCTCTCTCAGTAGTGCCACGTGGCCGGCAGGAACCCGGTCTTCTTGAGGCAGTACCTTCCCTTGACCACCGCTGCCAACAATCATGCACAGTGGCTACATTCCTGCCAAGTCGTTCTGCAATATTGCGGAAAGAAAATCCACCTTCTCGTAGCCCTATTACACGACCTCGTTCAAACTCCGTGAACTGTTGATAATGGCTTCTTCGTCTTTCTAAAGGCATTCTTGACTAACATCAACACACTACGTCGAATCTCAACGTTAACTAACGCTCACGAACGTTACAGCGCGTATTTACAGCAAACCTGCTTTGCATGTTCCGAGGGGCGCTACTAGCGCTATAGGTATGCGCCGAGCGCGAAATTTGCATAGACGTCATCTTACAGATGTACTCTCACCGCCTACCAACTGTTGTTTATCTAACTCAACCCCTTCTTGGTGTTGGGAATTTTTTTCCGTCAGTGTATATACAGCGCCACTTCAACAAAAATTCCTGGGTGCTCCACTGGTGTTGATAATGGCTATCACCAGCAGGGAACACAGTTGCCATGAATGGGTGCACTTGGTCCGCAACGATGTTCAGATACCTGACAGCTGTCAGGGATTGTGCTATTGGGATAATGGGGCCTAAAGTGTCCCAAGAAAATATCACCCACAGCTTAACAGCTTCGCTGCAGGCCTGTTTCCACTCAACAGGGCATCCAGGTGCTATTGCCTCCATTGGTAATCGGCTTATCCGCGCTCGGCCGTCTAGGGGATGCACCAGCAATCTTGATTCGTCAGACCAAGTCACTTTCTTCCAATCATCCACGGTCCAATCTCGATGATCTCGGGCCAGTTTCATGCGTTACTGGCGATGACGTGCAGTGAGCACTGTGACCCGGCTCGGTTTTCGGCTACGCAGGCCCATGCGCAGAAGGCTGCGATGAACTGTGTTCTGCGACACATTGGCCTGATCACTACTGTTGTAGCTGCGGGTGATTTGTCGCACTGTGTCCCTGTGGTCGCAGTGAACAATGCGCGACAGTCTCTCTTCTCCTGTGGCATCAATGAGATGCGAACGACACACGGCTGGACGACGGTTCGTCGTTAGGCCATCTGTGCACCACTTTTGATACGTACTCACTACAGCGGCATGTGAATAGCCCACAAGCCGTGCCATTTTCGAGGTCGTAGTTCCGAGACGCCGTGCCATCACAATTTGTCCTTTATCAAACTCCGATTAATCGAAAGCTTTTCCCATTCTGACTCCGAACACTCTACTAACCGAAAGCCCGCCCTCGGGTTGTATATATACTGCTCTGTAAACTGCGCCTGCGCCACCATTCAGTCTCCAGGTGCGCTCATTTGTCTGGGCTGCTGGTGTTCGTAATATAATGGCTCATTGGTGTGTTGACACTTCACGTCTCCCAACTTCACATAGCCTCAAATAAAACAGAGGATCTGGTGGACAGCCCACACATGCAATTAGTTGAATGGTGACCGACAAGGCGGATATTCGTCACTGTGTGTTGTTCATGGTTAATCTCGGAAAAACCGCTACGGGGGCACGAGGGTGGATTTCTTCGGCATTCAGCGAGAAAGCTGTGGCCGCAAGCACGTGTCGTTAGTGATTTATGAAGTTCAGTAGTGGTGATCGCTGCGTGTAGGACAAGCACCGCAACGGACGCCCGAAGGAGATGAAGAGAGCAGATCTACAAGCTCTTCTTGACAAAGATGCCGCCCACTCTACCACAGAACTGGCAATACAGTGAGAAGTGAATCAGTCGACCCTGGTTTGATTGTTGCATGCCATGGGAAAGATTCAAAAATTGGTCAAGTGCACTGTTAAAATTTTGTGATACGTTGCACCAAAAACTGGTGCTACCATAGCTGCACCCCTTTCTAAAAGAAGATACACCATGGTGCAAAAAAACCCCAACAACATGATGTAACTTTGTACTACGTTACGCTGCAAGGTTGCGCCACATTATGTGCAAGGTTTCACCATGTTGTTGGGTTTTGTTTGCACCACACGATTGTGTATCCTTTTTCAGAAAGAGGTGCAGCTGGTGTGGCACCACTTTGTGGTGCAACCTTCCGTAAAATTTTTAACAGTGGGGGTTTCACACGAACTCACAAAGGGCAACATTGATCACAAGGTTAACACATGCGTTTCATTGCTTGACGGACATCGAAAAAGAAGACATCCTGAGAAAAATAATTACGAATGATGAAAAGTAGATTCGCCATGACAACCCGCAATCCAAAAGGTCAATGGTAGACCCTAGCCATCCAGTGGCATCAGCACCAAAGCTCAACATCCACGGTATTGAAGTTCTTCTCTGTATTTGATGGGACATGCAAGTTGTGGTGTATCATGAGCTCATGCCATCACTCCCACTTGCTAAAAGTTACTACGTAACGCTACAATCGTCAGCTATTGCTTTTCAATGAAGAATTGCAACGGAAACTTCCATTTTCGGAACATGGGCATCGGGATAGAAAGTTGTACGCGGAGTTCGTCATCGAAAGTGTGAAATGAAATCAGTGTTTCATTATTTCGTTAGTTTTGCCATAACGCAAGAGCGAACATATTTTCCTATCGAGCCATGTGTTCTAGGTTCGTAAGAATTTCCAAATACCCATTCGACTTAAATTATTAGTTTACCGATAAATTCCTATGCGTTGCAAATAAAAGAAAGGTGTGTCACAAATTGCATTGGTGTTCAAAATTATAACGTATTTTTGAACTGGAAGCCATTCACTACGATGAAGATTGCGCACACGGCAAACTTCAAGTTATGCACAATTTTCCCGCTATAGAACTTATTCGTATTTTCTATTTTTTTGTTGCCTCGGCATCTAAAAATCATACCTGAGGAAATTTTTACCTGTAGCATAACTTCCATCATCTGGGATATTTCGCGTATTTTCTCCGTTCTTTCGTAATACACAGTTCTGCCACTAGAGAGCGCAAGTAGATATTTCTATTTGCAAGCGCTTCTCCGCTTCGAAAACACCACATCAAGAAGTTAATGTTTCATTGAACAGGATTATCTATGGCAAATAGATTGTCAGTTATCTTAAATGCTTAGTTTCGAAATTTCATATGGCAAAAAACTTCTGTGATTAGTTCATTTTACACCGTACGACATAGAAAATGCCATGCCATGAATGAATGCACGAAATGAGACGAAACTTACCACACTTGTAAACAAGTAGATGAGAAAGAAGTGATTTAATTTCTAAGGGATTTCATGAATGCGATGGGCAAGGAGACAGTATAATGTGACCTGAGACAGTAGGCCGTTTGACCTCTTTGCTGGGCTATACATTCGGTAAGATGGTGTCGCATTGAGTCGAAAAGCCTCCGGGTGGTGTCCTCGAATATCGATGACCATGCATCGTTGACCTGCGTCCACATTTCATCCATACTGCGAGGGAATCGTGCAAAGACATTATGTCGCCTGCCAATGACGTCCCAGACTTTCTCCATTGAGGAGAAGTTTGGGAATCGCTCTGGCCAGGGCAGAACCTGGACACTATGCAGGTACTTTCTACTGATGTTGGCAATGTGCGAGATAGCGTTATCTTAAACTGGTCGTCAGGAATACCACAGAGATACAGAACTCAAACGGGCTTCATGTTCAACGTATCGTCATGCAGTCATTGTATACACTATGCGAATGAGTGATGAACGGTTGTTGAAACTGATAGCTCCCCAAACCATGACACCAAGCTGAGGAGTCACATGACGCTCATAGATGGCAGCATGATCATCCCAGTAACCACATCATCCTCGATCGGCGATCGTCAGTGCTGAGACAGAAGGGAGACTCGTCGCTGAATTCGACATCGTTCCATTCGTCCCGCCACGCATGTCTGGCACTGCACCACTGCAACCTTGCAATATTATGTGCGGCTGTGAGTAGCAGTCATAGCAACGGCTGGCGAAAGCGCAAACTCGTCTCAGCCAATCGGCGATTCACAGTATGTGTCCATACGGAGGTGTCCATAGCTGCCTGTACACATCGTCGAATGTCGTGCTTTGTGAATTGTAGGGCTGCTGCGGCTTGCCGTCGAGAGCGGAGATCGAGAATTTCGGACGTCCGTCTAGGTGCACCAGTCACACAACGGCGACGCACGTTACCTTCCTCCAACCATTGTCGCAACATTCGGCTGACACTTTTTGCATCCCGCTGCGTTTCCGCCACGATGCAACGCAAGAACCAACCAGCAGTACGTAGCTCTATGATGAAGCCCCTGATAAAGGTGTCTATGTGATGGTAGGATTTCCGATGATGCCGCCAAGTCATTCTCACTCCTTACACGTTATTTCGCCACCGAGATCACTCCGATACAATGGCCCGCACGCCTATAGGTGAGGATGCCCAAACTTAGCTACGCCTAGCTGTTTTGCCCCTTTACGTATCTCCCTCATCTATCACGTGATTGATTCGTAACTGCAATCATTTACATAACCCAGCTATCGACATATACCCACCAATTTGCAATGCACTCCGACGAATGCTTCCTGGAGTTGCATTTTCTATATCGAGCAGTCTATATTATGACACATTCTTCTGCTTTTATAGACATGTTCGTCGTCCCTGTGGCGCAGTGGTTTAAGCTCTGGCTTCTGATCATTTGTGCAAGATGGATCCAGGTTACAATCCCGAGCGAGGTATGGATGGTGTGTTTGCCTTATGGCCCTGGCTCTCTCTTTTTCCTGGAACCAGTGGCCCTAAATTAGGGACAGGAGACTGCTTAGAGCCCATCGAGTTGCTCACAGTGGTCGTTAACCTGCCTCCCCCCCCAAGAATAAGAAGTGTTCATTATATCCATTAATTTGGTGTTACCTTTCTTGTTACCCTTTCTTTACTTTTCTGTGGCACAGTGTCATCCGAAGAGCATCGAAGGCTAGGAAGAGTAGCCCATATCTGATTTGGAGGTTACTGGCTCTAAGTGAGAGCAAAAACCAGAACTGAAACAACACGGGTGTTGTACCTGGAGTTTGGAACTTTCTTTTTATCTTTAGCTAACCAACACCAGATGAAAAGGGAAAAAAGTGATTTAATTTCACTATTATTAAAACTGAATTGTAATAATGTACAATGGAATGAAAAATAAGCAGCTTTAGCGACATTCGACGTTCCATCTTTATATAGTCAGGAAAATTTGTCACTTATATGCGTTTTCATTGCAATAATTTCCTAAGAATACTTTGACATAACAAAGTGAAGCAGCTATAATTCAATTGCTTTCAGGTTACTTTTGAAGAGTTTTTATTCTGTGCCGAAAATTCCATCAGTTCCTCGTCGCCCAACTGAGCAATCACGTCTGGTAATATTCAAATTATCCACAAAATGCGTAAATGCCCCCCCCCCCCTCGTTTTTTTTTTGTACTCGAGCCCCACTTTAATAACGAAATAAAGCAACACCAGTTTACTCAACGAACTACTGGAATCTACTTAACATTGCCCACTCCTAGTATGCAGTCTTCTCTCTTGGCTATTGTTTGACAATAATGGAATAATTTTCAGTCGCGTGGTTGCCCAGCGACACAAAGGAAGCAACAATAATAAAGTGATTACCGAAGACCCAAAAACTCCTTTTAAAAAAATATAATCACATACAATAAAAAAGGTAAATGAATTGATAATTCCCATTTTGTTATCTATTAGCATTAGCATGTTTTACTTGTTCGTATTTACATTCGTTACCTGACGGAGATAATATCATTAGGAAATGTAAACGGAATTCTATTTAATTTCATTCATCTCTTGAGCTTTCGTAGCATTAACGGTGCCACTCAAGGAAACTGTGCAAACTTTTTGTACTTTAATTTGCAGTACAAAACCTCCTTAACCGGTACTCTCGAATAGCGAACAGTTTTGTGATCGCCAATGCCAAGGCATATACGATTCTGTATACATTCTTGCCAAAAAAAGGAAGCACCCTGAGAAAGTCGTTCGATCCTAATGAAATTCCTCAATCCAAGTACCTCAGGACCAAATGTGCAAATGATTAAGGAATAACGACCATTTTAAAGTATAGATATACACTGAAGTGCCATTAAAACTGGTACACCAGTTTAATACTTGGTAGGTCCCCCACGGGGGCGCAGGACTGCCGAAAAACGACGGGGCATGGACTCCACTAGCTTCTGGAAATATGCTGTAGGCAATGCACACCATACTTCCTGCAGAGCGTTCCACAATTCGGGTGTATTCCGAGGTCTCGGATTCTTGTGTTCGATAGCGCGTTGGATGGCATCCCAAATGTGTTCTATCACGTTCAGATCTCGGGACTTGGGTGGAAATGGCAACACCCCAAACTCAGATGAATACTCCTCTAACCATAATGTGGCGTCCCGACACTTGTGTGTAGGTGCAGTGTCCTGTTGGAACAGGCCCAACCCATCAGCATGAATGCAGGATATGAACTGGTGTACCTCGTCAGAAAGGATACGCTAATAGCGTTGGCCGGTCTCAGACGTTTGTAGACGTACCAGGGGTCCCAGTGAAGTCCAGCTAAACACACCCCATACCATTACTGACCCCCCACCAGCCGGTACAGTTACCTGTTGACAGGCGGGATCTATGGCTTCATGGGGTTTGCACCACACACGAATCCTTCCATCTGCCCGATACAGTTGGAAACGCAACTCGTCAGACCAGGCTACTTGTTTCCAGTTATCAAGTGTCCAATGGCGGTGTTGCCGTGCCCAAGCGAAGCGCACAGCTCTGTGTCATGCACCCATCAAAGGGACTCGAGTTGGGCGTCGGCTTCCAAAGCCCATATCGTGCAGGGTACGTTGCACAGTCCAGACGCTGATTCTTGTTCAGGCTCCAGCATTGATTTCCGATGCTACCTGCGAGAGTGTCGCGTGAAACGATTCTTGACAGCCGACGATGGTCACGTTCACCCAATGTCTTTTTACGGCCACACTGGTATCGTAGGTTGGAGGTTTTGCCGGAATTTTTGTAGTCACGGTACACCCCTGCAATGGTCGTCCGTGAAAATCCGAACTTCGTTTCTACCTCCGAAATACTATGGCCCATCTCACGAGCGCCAACTATGACACCGAGTTGAAAATCGCTTAAATCGTTATTACTTGTCATTCTCATGCCTAAACAGCTCTGGCAGCTGGCAAGGATGTCTATCGCTTTATATACGCACTGGCGGACGCAACCGAGTACGCGCATAGGTGACGTTGCTATGTATTTTGCACAAGCTCGTCTGTTCCAGTTTTTCTGGCACTTCAGTGTACATTCTTAGAGTATAGATATACACCGATCAGCCAAAACATTATACTACTTCTGCGTCATGTAAATAAGCGCGCGGGCAACCAATCAGCGTCACGTGCCAAGGTCGCGAGTGATATATATAATAACTGGGTTGGAGCTCTCTCAGTCAGTATTTCGTTTCGTTTCAACATGGTAAAAGCAAAGGACTTATCTGATTTCGACAAAGGCCAGATCATTATGGCAAGACGCCTTGGTAAAATCATCTCCGAAACAGCGACGCTGGTAGCCTGCTCACGCTATGCAATCGTTAGTATCTATCAAAGATGGTCCGAAACAGGTGACACTTCCAGCTTCGACAAAGCTTGGGCAGACCACACCTCATTGATGCCAGAGGTCAGCGCAAGCTATCTCGTTTTGTTCGCAGCAACAGGAGGGCTACTGCGGCTGACATTACCCGTAATTTCAATTGTGGTGAAGGGCCCAATGTATCCGAACACACAGTTCATCGTACGCTCTTGGATATGGGTCTCCGCAACCGCAGACCCGTTCGTGTGACTATTGTGACAGCCGTTCACCGTCGTCAACGCTTGAAGTGGGCACGGAATCATCGACACTGGATCATAAAAGACTGGAAGAGGGTCTCATGGTCAGACGAATCCCGTTTTCTGTTATACCATGTTGACGGACGAGCTCGTGTGCGACGTTTACCCAAGGAAGCATTCTCACCTGGATGCACTGTGGGATGGATCCAGGGCGACTGGAGGGAGTGCGATGGTCTGGGCAATTGTTTTTCTTACGGAACACCTCAACCTGAAGAGTGAACTCTGACAGCTGTCACGTACCTGAACATCGTGGCTGACCAAGGACACCGCTTTATAGCGAATGAATTCCATAGCGGAGATAGTGTCTTTCAACAAGACAATGCTGCATGCCACACTGCAAAGAAGGCTCAAGAATGGTTCAAAGAACATGAAGAGGAATTCCATTTATTGCCACGGCCCTCAAATTCGCCGAAAATGAATCCTATCGAGCATTTGTAGTTGGAGTTGGAGAAACTGGTACGAGCAGCATCACCTCAACCACGTAATTTACAGGAACTGCGGAATCTTCTGTTGCAGTCATGGTACCAACATCAAGAGACACCTACCTACCACCATCTCATTGAATCAATGCCTCATCGGGTGAGAGCTCTTTTGGCGGCGAGAGGAAGATCTATATAATATTAGGTAGGTGGTTTTAATGTTTTAGCTGATCGGTGTATATGTTACTGTACCTTCAGTAGTACGTTGATTTTTACAGCTATCAAAATTTATGAAGAGCAAAAACGACATTTAAAAATCTAGAGTTTCTTGTTATCCTTTAAATGACCAGTTATAAAACATAACAGGAATTTAATAATGCATTTTCAGTTTTTTAATTAGTAAATTAGTGGACTGTTACCAAAATTTTATTTGTTTGGTATAAAAAGACTTCCTCTTGAGACGCCAATACTACAGCAGTATATAAATTTATCATTTTTTTCTTTTAAATTTGTGTAAAAGTAGTCCATATTACAATTGCAACTGAATTAACCTCCAAAAGTATGCTTGTTCTCCCTGCCTTTGTCCTTAGTAAAAATCTGCGCTGTTTTTGAAATTTTGCGTCCATCCGAATATGATCTTCACTCTTTCTTTAATTTTTTTCTCATGAAATGTAAATACTTTTGCATGAACTCTAGCTGCGAGTGTTTAGTTTTAGACATTGTTTGAGTTTAAAAATTGTTGATAACGCGCGGGCTTCTCCCGCTAGTGCTTCAGTTCGAATCAGAGCTGTCATTCTACTGATTTTGATTCCTGTCTACTGATTTACTAATAGATTTTTGCAATTCACAAAAATCTACTGATTTTCCTAGGTTTTAGGGCAACCTTCTGAATTTTCTGCTGTGATGCTTAAGTTTTTGGCTTGTGGAGTAACTTTTTCTGACAGGAGGTTTTTTCCCCATAAAGTATAAAGCAAATACACCTCTATTGCTAATCTATAAATTAATTCTATAAAGTTTTTTACTGTGAGTGCTATTTTGAAAGAACGGCTGAGCGTTAATATATGGTTGAGGTATCAAAATAAAGGTCTTACCATGTAGATATGCCAGTCAAAAAGAAAAATGAGATTGGGACAACGGTTCGGGCGTTGTGGGGCGGCAAAGTTCCCATGTAAAGTCTATGGGAGAAGCGTGCGGTTGACATTCGATCGCCTGCGGTTGATTCACGCGCTGTTGAAGGCAGAAGCATGGAGGGACTGAGATAGTCCAAAGTCCGAAGTCTTCTCTTTTCCGAGCGAACCGTTGCGCAAAGCAACGCTAGCAGGCATTCGTATCAAAGTTCTTTCCATCGGAACAGCGAACACTCTCGAAGACCTGATTGCGTTATGCTGTTGGACTGTGTGATGTATATATACAATTTAATAAGTTCCCATGTAAAGTCTACGGGAAAACCGTGCGGCCCTTATTTACATCAGGCGCTCAGTTCAGTGTCAGACTTAGTGTGTGCATGGTATTCTATGATCAGTCCTAAAGTAAGTAAATACTTTATTGCATACTTACCCTTAACAGAATGTCTCTCCCGCAAAAAAAAAAAAAAAAAAAAAAAAAGAAAGAAAACGTAAGAGCCTTGCTGGAAGGCGTGAGTGATCAATGGGGCGCAACTCTATGTCTCAGACAAGAGAGAATGAAGAGTATTCGCAACGCGAATCTCATTCCAACAACATTTACAAACACAGTTGTGACTGAAGAGATGAGAGTGAAAGAGTGCGCTATCCAGTTGAATTTTTGCACACGATCGAGATGAGTGGACTTCCGACTCACACTTTACGACTGAAAAAGGGTGCAATCGTGATGCTCATCACGAACCTGGCATGGCGCAGTGGTCTAAGCGCTGGCTTATGATGATTCGTTCGTGAAGGGTCCGGGTTGCGAATCCCGGTGAGGCATGGATGTTGTGTTCGTCTTAGGGCACTGGCTTTCTCCCTTCCCTGGAAGCAGTGACCCTAAATTAGGGACGGGCGACTGCTTATAGCCCATTGACTTGCTCACGGTAGTCGTTCAACGGCCTGGGCTATTGTCTTTACTGAGGTGGTTGAATGAATTTATCAATCAAATAAAGTTTACATTTGTTGTTTCATATAAGTTTATTCTTTTCAAAAAAAAAAAAAAAAAGAAGTAACCGCCGATTCCGACGGGTTTCGTCTAGTATTATGTAATTTCTAAAGCAGTTTATTTTGGTCACTTTCATCGAGTGGCTTAGAGAAAAAAAAATTGAGAGTTAGCTCAGTGGGTTCCTATATTTTGTGTAAGTTGAAATGAA
This sequence comes from Macrothele yani, assembly GCA_039090855.1. Taxonomy (NCBI): domain Eukaryota; kingdom Metazoa; phylum Arthropoda; class Arachnida; order Araneae; family Macrothelidae; genus Macrothele; species Macrothele yani. The sequence goes on from CM077023.1 coordinate 135,747,249, forward strand.
TGGTGGATGAATGCTGTTAGAGAGGATTTCAGGACGGGAGTGCTTTACTTTCGTTGTATCAAATAGCCCTTAAAAGTACGAAGCTAGAAAATTTGTGCTAGATTGCCAGATAAGAAAGACATGGAAGTGAGGTAAAGAAAACTAAGTGTCTGTCAGTCATTTCTGTCTTCCACCTAGATGACACGGATTAAAGGGTCTAGGTTACGAGTCGCTAGATGACCGGGGAAGGAAACTGTGAAAAGAGAGTACGTCACTGTCTGTGAGATTTATCTAACACCTCTTAGGGCATGTTGTCTCCTAGACTTTGTTTGCATCCTTTCCGTACTCTTCGAATTCACGATCCACCCTTTCGGTCGGTGACGTCACTGTCTCTGTGGAAGATTCTTCCGCTTGCGAGGAAGGCTAGTTGAGCAAAATTTCTACCGCTTTCTTGGACTTTCATTTGGCGTTGGAGTAAAACAACCTTGTATCACTTTTGCAGAGCCCAGTTCTTTGTTGTTAGTAACAAAAAATATACATACGTTTTCCTGTTTCCATTAAGGACACCCTTTAACAAGGAGCATTTCTGTGTTTCTGATCTGCATATCTTCTGCTACTTGTCTTGGCATGGCGCTTTCTTTGCCGTATAGCTGATTCTACTTCAAAAACAGAATTTATCGTTTGAGTCAGACGATACTATTCCTCCAAACATTTCAGACTATATCAAATCACAATTTCATTCAACCATGGAGTGTTATTCTCCCTAAATCAACCCAACAGCTTCCTAGTGCTGTGTAATAAGGAGTAGCTTGCCTGATAAACAACCTGGCACTGAGTGAACCTCTTTTATCCCTTTCTAACGCATTTACTCTCATGAACTTTGGTCTGAAATACTGCCATCTTTGTTCCACTTCCTGCAGTTGATCGCTCCACTAGTGTTATGCCTATTTAATGAAAGTTTGCATTCATTGTTGTGATAACACTACACTGAAATTTGAGAATCCCTTACCTCATTTCATTCTCCCTGAAAATCATACGTTTTATGAGGAGGGGGGGTAACACCGACCATGAGCAACTCTAAAGATTTTAAGTAGTCTCTCTCTTCCCAAATTTGTTGGGGTAACTGGTTCCAAGGAAGAGAGAGAGAGAGAGAGATCTAAAACCGTAAGACAAGCACACCTCCCAAGTATCATGCGGGAGACTCGAATTCGGACACAAACGTGCACGTCTGAGCACACGGCCATCGGGCAGCAATTATGAATTTCAGCTGTTCAAATCAATAGCCAATAAACTGTTTTTAAGCAGCTTTAGATTTTGAAAGCAAGAAAGCAAAATTGAGTGTGGTGCTTTGCATACCAGGCTTTGCCTGTGGTAATAAGTTCTCCTTAAAAATAAATGAATGAATAAACACTCACAAACACACACATGTAAAAGGTATTGTTTAGCGAACTGTAAGAATAGTGGTGTTAACACACAGCTTCGGTATAATAAATAAATAAATAAATAAATAAATAAAAAAAAAAAAGACAAATCTCTGACGTGCGCGTACGTCATACAGCTTAGGAAGCAAATGCAGAGGAGTATTAGTAGGCTCTCAAGGGCATTTATTGTCTATTGTTTCGTTGCGGTTCTGCTATTATCTAGTGCGCGTTGAACGAATATAAAAATAACTTGGAATTTATGATTTATTAAGTGGTTTCTAAAAAATCAGGGTAAACCAGGTGCGGATTTAAAGAGAAGACCAGGCGGGGTGCCCGGCAATGCTAAAAGTCCCCCAAATTAACTTTTCTTTTTCTTTCTTTACTTCTCAAATAATAATAATAATAATAATAATAATAATAATAATAATAATAATAATAAAAACATAGTGAGGGATAAATTCGCTGTTCTGGGTTTTGGAAACATGACTCGCCGGCCCGGTGGCGCAGTGGTCTAAGCACCAGCTTCTGCCCATTCGTCCGAGTTCGAATCCTGTGGGCCATGGATGTTGCGCTTTTCTTACAGTACTGGCTTCCTCCCTTCCCTGGGACCAGTGACCTTACATTAGGGTTGGGCGACTGCTCACATTCAACTTAGTTGCTCACGGTTCCTCAAAAACAGTGCAGGCTGAATAAAAATCATTTTGAAAGTAATATTACTTAAGGTGGACGTCAAGTGAATGAAAAACACTAACTTGCAAAAACTTGCAATGGTGAAAATTGAGTTACATAAGTTCACATACAAGAAACGCTTCCTGACTCGTGAAAATTGGCATACGGACGAAGAAGATACTGAACTATGACTTAAAATTTTGAGAAAACAATTATAGGGAATATTTTAAAATTAAATTTCAGAGTGTTGGAGAAGTGTTGCATATCGGTAATGGGTGGTTATGTACGTACGTACGTCAAGTATTGGGAACGTGGCACTTTCTTACCTTTTTTCTTGAATATTAAAAGTTTTCATACAAATAGCAATAACTGTGCGGTGATAGACTTTTGTTTATGATATCAGTAACTATTGGGCGAAGTGAGGCCTAAGGCCGATCGGAGCTCTCTTTGAGACTCGAGACAATTAGTTGTTCTGGCATAGGTACGGGATGACTCATCCGATCACCGTGATTTTTTTGCATGCGATTGTACATCGTCCATGGTCAGGTTTTGACGCCTTCTGATTCCCAAAATTCCGTGTCATTGAGGAATTTCAATTAAAACTAAATGGCTTTTTACTTGAACCGTTTCACGAAAGTCGGCTCACTAACATCAATTAAAAAAAAATCGTTTAAATTGAAAAACGAAGAAACGGAAAGACTCCGTCTGTTAGCTCAACACTTGTTTAATATATAATAATAAAAGGAAGTTTGTGTATGTGTGTGGGTGTTTGTCTTTCGCCATTAAAATGAACAAGAAAGATGACACCGAGTTATCGGGTGTAATAAGCACGTCTTTTGAATCCGTTCTGATGCAAATTAAATTTATCAAAGCTATTCAAAGTCATGAAACCGGTATCTGACTGAAGAAAGAAGTTTTTCAATCGGGGTTTTAATCCCTCAGATATTGCTGTAAACGGAATCGTGAACTTACGCCCTCTGGTTGCAGACTTGTGCGTTAAGAAAAACATGAATTTATATGAGAAACATTTCGCACCGGAAACGCTCTCCAACAAAAAAATAATTTTTCAAATCGGACTCTTAGAAACAGAGATATCGACAAAAATAAGATGTGACTTTATGTTCCCTGGTGGGAAAGCCATGCATTATTTTAGGAAGAAAGTATTCTCAAAAGGTTTTTCCATATGAGCGGTATCGGTCCAAGAAAAAAAAATTAGTCAAGTTTTCAGGAGCCCAGATTTTGCTAGAAATACATCAGAAGCAGAAATTAACACTTATGCCCCCTGGTGGCCTAAACGTTCTTTACCAAACATTAGAAATTATGTGAAAAATATTTTCCATCAGGTCTTGTATGCGATACAGGAATAATTATTCAAATCGGAGTTTTAGAAGCAGAAATAACGCAGAAAACGCAATTTACTTTTGTGCCCCCTAGCGGTAAGTCTATGATTTACTTGAAAATTTTGAATTTATAGGAAAAACATTTCGCATCGGAAACACTATCCAACAAAGAAGGAATTTTTCAAATCGGACTCCTAGAACTAGAGATATTGACAAAAATAAGATATACATCTACGTCCCCTGGCGTAGAAACCATGCATTATTTCAAGAAGAAAATGTTCCTAAAAGGTTTGTCGACATGAGTAGTATCGGTCAACAAACAACTTTTTTTTCATTCGAGATTTTAGAAGCTCATATTTTGCTGCAATTACATCAGAAGCGGAAATTAAGATTTACGCTCCCTGGTGGCCAAACTATTTTTTTACAAAAATTAGAAATTATGTGCAAACGGTTTTCCATCAGGAGCTGTATCCGGTGCAGAAATAATTTTTCAAATCGGAGATTTAGAAGCACAGATATAGGGGGAAACGAAATTTACCTCTACGCCCCCTAGCGGAAAGTCTGTGAATTACTTGATAATTTTGAAATTATATGAAAAACATGTCACACTAGAAACACTTCCAACAATGAAGGCATTTTTCAAATCGGACTCCTAGAAGTAGAGATATTGACAAAAATAAAATATACATCTACGTCCCTTGGCGGAGAAACTGTGGAATATCTTAAGAAGAAAATATTACGAAAAGGTTTATCGATGTGAGTGGCATCAGTCCACGAAATAATTTTTTCAATCGATAATTTAGAAGCTCAGATTTTATGGCAAATACATCAGAAACAAAAATTAACACTTACGACCCCTAGTGGCCAAAGTATTCTTTACCAAAAATTTGAAATTATATGCAAAAGATGTTCCATCAGAAGGTGTATCCGCTGAAGAAAAAAATCAAATCGGAGTTTTAGAAGAACAATTATCGGGAAAAATGTAATTTGCTTCTACGCCCCCTAGTGGAAAATCTATGCGTAATTTGAAAGTAACTATATCTAAAATACCCTTCGACATAAATGGAATCGAAAGGTAAAATATGTTTTTCAATCGGATGCTTAGAAGCAGATATGTGGAATAAAACGTATTTTTGAATTCGACATCATCTGCATTTACGCCCTCTGGCGGCGAAATTGTACATCGTAAAAAAAGAACCCAAATGCAAGATCATCATTCGTAAATTTTAAGTTTCCCAATGCAAAAAGAATTTTTCAAATCGGACTAATAGTTGCAGAGATATCGTGGGTACAGACGGACGGACAAACCGGTAACATAAGCACGATCTTTTTTTACAAAAGACGTGCTAAAAACGTGGTTCTCAATCTGAGTGTGCCTTTCCGCTTTGTTTACTTACAACCTGATCACAACCAACGTGAAGGCGTAAGGGAAAGTGGTTCTTGATAAATTCTAGGCATTTCTTTTTTAGAATGTTTTGGAAGTCATAATTTTTACGCGTTCGTTTTTTAGGATTTGTTATATTAGACGCCTTAATGAGCTTAGATTTTGCAATAGCTTCGCTCAAAATTTGCCAACTGTACCCGAGTTATCGGTTACCGTTGGCGTCTTGTCCTAGTTTAAATCACTTACGTTACAGTTTATTGGCTTTTCTACACGTAAACTTATGTATATCAAAAATCAGATGCTGGTAATCTAAGATGCTGACAGATACTTTTTCAGAAATTACCGCCTGATAAGGGAAGGACCTCACGAAATTCATTGACAAAACAAAGACCCCCACAAGAAGGGATAGCAAATACATCGTGATTTTTAGCGTCATCTGTAAGCAGAAGGCTGCATCGGATATTTCTTTATCTCTACCTTAATGCGACACACTAAAACTTACCTCTGATGTTAAGACGTTATTTCAGGCCGACCTGCTTGTAATGTAATCAACATTTTGCTTTTTAATTTGTTACTTGATTGACGGCCCATCTTTCCTTTAAAATCGCCTTTTTCTCATTCTGTTCAGTTTAAAAGGGAATCACAAGACTGTTACCGTACGAGTCAAATGCCATTGGTAAAAGCTGGTTTTACAAGCCACGCAAAACGATTTCATCCATGTCTGGGCTCTTTTGGGGAAATCTCAGTATATTGGAATCTAATGATAGGCCACAGCGGATCCCACACTGCATGCTGCATGAATGCCAATTAAAGCAGTACCGTAAACTAACCGTATGTAACATGGTAAATGTTAGTACTATGATTCGGTGAGCATCCAGTGTTTCCAAAGATTGCCGGATCCGTCCCGGTGGCGGAGTGTTCTAAGCAATGACTTATGCTCATTCACCCAGGGAGGGGGTCCAAGTTCGAATCCCGGTAAGGCATGGATGTTGTATTTGCCTTTCGGCACTGGTACTCTCTGTTATTTGATAAATTGGCATACTGTATCACATGTTCGCTATGTAATTTGCTGATGTACATGACTTGAATATTTTTTGTACCCTGTGCCACAAATACTGTATGAACTCACGAGCAAACTGCATGTGTTAACAAGGTCAAATAAATACATTTTTAAACCTCCAATCAAAAAAAAAAAATGCCGAATGGTGAACCATGTCTCACTATATGGTAGTCGGACGGACGATTTTGGATGTAGAGGACGCCAGATGAACGCTACATGCCCAATTGTGCCAGCTGTGAAGTTTAGTGGAGGAAGCATCGTGCTTCAGGGGTGTGTTTCATAGTTTAGGCTTGGCCCTCTAGTTCCTGTGCCCGAGAATCTTAACGCCGCGGCCTATAATGACATGCTCGACAATTCTGTGCTTCCAACGTTGTGGAAAAAGTTCGGTGAAGGCCCTTTCCTTTACCAAAAACACAATGACCCCGTCCAGAAAGCGAGGTCCGTGCAGAAATGGTTTGATGAGATGCGAGTGGCAAAACTTGGCTGGTCTGCACAGAGACACGATCTTAATGCAACAAACAGCTTTGGGATAAATTGGAACTTCGACTGTGAGTCAGGCGGAACCTCCCGACACTGGTGACCGACCTGACCAGAGGCGCAACTGGAGTTCCGACCTTTGGTACCACGTTACGACAGGGGCAAACCACAAAATATTGCGCCCCCACCCCTCACTCAACCTAAGTCATTAAGACAAAAGAGCTTTATCGCCTGAAATACACTATTTACCAACAAGTAATTGGACACCTGTGATAGCAAAGGAAAACGAAGTTTATTCACCTTCAATAGTTGGTGGAGCCTCCACGAGCGGCGATTACAGCTGCGACCCTCCGGGGCATACTCTCAACCAGGAGTTGTACGACGGCTAGCGGTATTTTCTTCCACTCGGCTTGGAGAAGACAGGTCAGTTCCTTCACCGATTTCGGACGGTAGGGGCACCCCTTAAGTCGACGCTCCAACTCGTCCCAGAGGTGCTCGATAGGGTTAAGGTCCGGCTCTGCGCAGGCCAGTCCATTCGATTAACCCCACTGTCACCATACCAAGCCATGGTGGACCTCGCAACATGACAGGTGGCATTGTCATCCTGAAAGAAACATGGGTCCACCCCGTAAAACTGCCACAACGAAGAAAGCGCATGGTCATCCAAACTGGTGCAGTAGGTCTCGGCGTTGAGTCTTCCAGGAATTGCGACCAAGGGTCCCGTGCCATACCAGGAGAAAAGCCCCCATAGCACAATACCACCACCGCCGCCGAACTTCACAGTTGGCACAATACATTCCGGCGGGAGGCGTTCTCCAGGCAGACGCCAAACCCAGACTCTGCCATCCGAATGGCAGAGGGTGAACCTTGATTCGTCGCTCCAGAGAACTTGTTTCCACAGTTCAACGGCCCACTGTCGACGTTCTTTGCAACACGTTAGCCGAGCAGCGCTATTGGACTTGGTGATCAAAGGCTTGTGGGCGGCAGCACGTCCATGATAACCGAGCAGATGGGCTTCCTTACGGATAGTATTTATCGAAAGAACACTCCCGAATGCCTGTTGAAACTCCTCGCGGATGTGGCCCATCGTTTTGGTGCGGTTCTTCCGAATTTCTCTGGCCAGCACCCGTCGGTCTCTAACTCCCAGTTTTGTGGATCTGCCGGGTCGGGGAACATTCCGACAGTCACCTCTCATCTTCCACTTGCCAATCACGTAGGCCACTGTCGATTTTGGGTACTTCAACTCGCTGGATATGTCACGTATGGATCGGCCATTTCTGTGATACCCGACGATTACATCTTTCTCGAAATCAGAGAGCTCCGAACTGCGTGGCATCTTGCATGCGACTGGTTGCGTTGTTGTTTCCCACACGATATTTAACGGCGGCGGCCATGACGTGTGTCAGGACCGCAGATATCGTCGATTGCAGGGGTCTCCAATTACTTGTTGGTAGATAGTGTATTATAATCCTGCTAGTTGCAAACGTTTTTAGGATAGTAAAACTGGTCTTGTGCGTTGATTACGCACTGATTTGTATTATTTAGTACTTCACACTCATATGCAATTGCAAAATTGTCACCTGCCACAAAGAGTTGCTTCTGACATTTTGCTTCACATTGAATTTTATGTTTTTTTACTTTTTTGTTCATGTTCTTTCGTACCGTAGTTAATTGATAACTATTAATCACTAACGGTTGTGCAATAGATTTTAAGAACGTGTTAATTTTTTAGCGGGCCAGAGAAAGACCTTTGCGAAGTTATTGGCAATTAAATTCTAGTTTAACGACAGAACTGTTAAATATTTTTATTGGGGTATTACACTGCAAGTAGGGTATTAAGAAACTAGGTGTCATTTCTTATCCCAAACGGGAACGGCATTTTACCCTCATTAATTGCATCGGAAAAGATTAGCAAATGGGGACAGCACTCAGCAGAAGGTTTCGTGCATTTCTCTTACCCTTACTTACATCAAGGATGTTCTGAGTGGTGAAGCTGAACTGGACGCCGAATGCCATTTAGGGCTGTATACACAATGTGAAGAAAGCGGTGAGATTCCCAATTACACTGGAGTTCCGACCTTTGGTACCACTCTAAACGTACCTAATGCAGCTTGCAGTGACAGTAACGATCGAATTGCCCCCAGAGAGTCTTCAAAAATATGAACAAGACCCTTATCTTGTAACGTACAAAACACCGCGACGTCATTTCTGATTGTGAGCAACTTACATCCCTTACACATTTTGAGGAAGAACTGCGAATTTTAAGCCGCCAAACTACCCCAACTGGCAAAAGAAATTGTAGGTAAATTCTGTACCCGAAACGGGTGCACAATTTTCAATTTTCAGATTGTAAGCAGTCACTCTCTTGAGCTGCGCCTGTGACAGCCGCCTAGCCGGCCCCTCCCTAGTTACGCCTCTGGACCTAAATAATAATTAATACTCTTGTGGCAGAATGGAAGGCAATTCTCACAGCAGCGAACCGAAACCTGGTAGAAAGCCTTCCCAGCAAAGTGGAGGTTGTGATAGCAGTAAAAGACGAACCAAGTCCATGTTAATCTCTACCTTTTATAAGGAGTTTATGGATGAGCAAGTGCCCGTATATTTTTGATCAGATAGCGTATAATGATATCTAATATGATTGTTTTGAAAATAAGAAAAAGAATCCTGCAGCTTCGACAAATTGTAGAGTTTATATTAAGCTTCCATTTTTAAAGCGAATATTACAAACAAAAGTTAACATCGTGTTCGCTATTAGCTTCCGCTTTGTGTAGAGCGAGGAATTAAAAACAGCGTTTCAAAGCTCCAAGGCAGCGTCTGCCCCAAATCACCTCGAGCCGTCAGACTTTCCAGAGATGAGCTTTATTAAATTATAAACCCTTCTGCGGAATAGATTTGAATATAACCAACTGTTTTACAGCCTCACTACTTTGAACACTTCGAGTACAGTTGTTGAAGAAGATGCATCGAGTTTTCGCTGCGCTGAGTGCAGAGTTGGAAATGGGTCTAAACTATTGGACCCGGACGTCACATAATTGGAATCGACGTAGACCCGATCCGGACAAATCTTTTTTGAGATATAAATTCGAATATATCATCACCACCATCATTATCAATAATTATCAATCTACTGCTGGATGAAAGTCTCCATGTTTCTTCCACAACAGTCCTCTCTTTCTGCTCCTCTCTTTCTGCTACTTTGCAATAGCTCAGAATACATGAACACACTATAACGAAGTTAATTTCTCCGTCATTTCTGTCCACGCCAGGATTCGAACCCGGATCCCCTCATTCCGGAATAAGTCACTCTACCAATTGAGCTACGCGGACGTTTGTTCTGACTACTATCTGCCTTTATGTCGTGTGCGTCCTGCTGGCAGGTACGTCAAATCTCCCCCCCCCCCGAAAGAGGGCCGGGGGCATGGCCCACGGGTCAGCCGTGACCATGAATCGTTGCAGGCAGCCATCCGCTGTAGAATGTGCACTTGAGAACTCCCAGTCAATCTGGTGTGTGGAATGCAACATCACACAGTTTTATTTTTCGAAGCGCTGGAGAAGGGATTCTCTGATTTTTCCTATCTCGCGGTGTGGAAAGAACATCACACCATTGCGAGATTTGGAACGGTCGGGTCATCTGGATAGTTCGGGCGCCATTATAACGAAGTAAATTTCTCCGTCATTTTTGGTCTACGCCGGGAATCGAACCCGAGTCCGCTTATTCCGGAACAAGTCGCTCTACCAACTGAGCTACGCAGACGTTCATTCTGATTGCTATCTGCCTTTATGTCGTGTGCGTCCTGCTGGCAGGTACGTCACATCTCCCCCGAAAGAAGGCCGGGGGCATGGCCCACGGGTCAGCCGTGGCCATGAATCGTTGCAGGCAGCCATCCACCGTAGAACGTGCACTTGAGAACTCCCAGTCAATCTGGTGTGTGGAATGCAACGTCACACACATTTATTTTTCGAAGCGCTGGAGAAGGGATTCTCTGATTTTTCCTATCTCGCGGTATGGAAATAACATCACACCATTGCGAGATTTTGAACGTTCGGGTCATCAGGATAGTTCGGGCGCCATTATAACGAAGTAAATTTCTCCGTTATTTCTGTCCACGCCAGGATTCGAACCCGGATCCCCTCATTCCGGAATAAGTCACTCTACCAATTGAGCTACGCGGACGTTCATTCTGATTGCTATCTGCTTTTATGTCGTGTGCGTCCTGCTGGCAGGTACGTCACAACACAGAGTGGAAAATGAAACCATTTCCGCCGCCAATAAGAAACCTTTGCTAAGAGTTCGCAGCGGTCCTGTGGCGCAGTGGTCTAAGCGGTGGCTCTCGACCATTCGTCCGAGATGGGTCTGAGTTCGAATCCTAGGTGGGGCATGGATGTTGTGTTTGTCTTACGACACTGGCCCTCTCCCTTCCCTCGAGCCAGTGGTCCTAAGTTAAAGACGGGTTACTGCTTATAGCCCATCGAGTTGCTTACATTGGTCGTGCAACCTCCAAACAAACAAACAAAACACAGTTCGCGTACGTGTAAATTCCATCAGTAACGGCGTACGCTTTCAACCGCTGCCTTCGCACGCTCTCCTGCATATCAACTTGAACACTAACATATGCAGCTGTAATCCGCTGTTACATTCAACTGCGGTGTCGCATGGACACGTGACTTCAGGTGGCGCTAAAGAAGAAAGAAGTCCAGAGAAATAAGGTCTGGTGATCTTGGCGGCCCATGCTATTGGGTTTCCATGTTCTATAAAGTACTAGTGAAAAAAACTCTCGACACTCGTGTAACATGTAAAAAAAGAAAAACACTAACCGAATACCCCAGATACCAAAATAAATCTTGGTGGATCACCTATGTTGATACCCTACAGTCCAAGGTCAACGTTTTTTATATACGGAGGTCGTTCAGAAAGTAATACCCGTTTGCGCATAGAGGACGCGCGAGGCGGAAGACGCCGAGCTTTCAAGTTCGTCCATCCTCAGTCGGATGTTGGCGAGGCTCGTGGCAAGTTTCGTGTTAATGCAGTGAGCGGAACCGTTGTACGTGTTTGAAATGGCGAACCCAAATGAAAATCCCGCGGAGTTCGAGGTGCGTTCTGTGATTCGTTTTATGAATACTGCCAACGTTCGTCCGAAAGACATTCATCGTCGGATTACGGCTATTTACGCTTTCGTTGCAGCGGACCTCAAGGAACGTGCAGATGATATCATCAGACACGAACATCGCATCAAACTCGATGGATTGCATGCCCGTTTCTTGCACATTGCTCCATAAAATCGTAACGGAACACCTTGACTACCGGAAAATTTGCGTGAGGTAGGTACCACGAATGTTGACTGATCGCCACAAAAGGAAACGTATGGGCGCAGTTTTGAGTTTTTTGACCCGTTACGCAAAAAAGGACGATGAATTTCTTGAACACATCTACGTTTTCTCCTTTAGCGCGAAAGCACCAGTTGTAGTGTATCGATCTGCTTTTTTCATTAAGTCATTCAGCATTCCATTTATACAGTCGCACTAGTTGATAACGAAGTACATGGGACCTGATACAAACTTCATTATACCTGTAACTTCTTTATATAAAAAAAAATACAGGTAGGCTCAGATCTGATTGAGCCGTCAGTTTGGAACGAAGGACTACAACTTGCAGATCGGAGAGTTTAAATGAGCTAGTCGAGTATGGTTTCAAAGCGTTTATTTAATTTGTTATAGCCAACACAGGTCTATGATATGAAAAGTAGCTTACATAATTTTTACAAATAATGCTGGATACATTGCGAACACAAAGCAGATCGATACACGAATTACCTAACGTGGTTCTCTGTTTTCTTTGCCTTCTTATATTCCTCATTACTTGCTCTTGTCTCCCGTTTTGATTTTCTCCACTTCTGCTTTCGTTCATTCTGCGAATTCCGCGGCATTGTTGAAAATGTTAACCCACTGCAATATGTTCTTTACATGTTTGAATAGATCTCGTCGAGAGCTTTAAAACAATACCAAGCACAGTCGTTTTGCACTCACGGTTATCGAGATAAACCGCGATATTGTCAAAAGTGTTCACCGGTTTACAAGAAAACAATTTTTAAAATGTTCAGTTCAAACCACTGCGAAATGTTCTCCGTATATTTCAATAGATCTCGTCGAGAGCTTTAAAACAATACCACGCACAGTCGTGTTGCGTTCACGGTTGCTGAGAGAGACTGAGTCAAATGCGGCGGCACACCCAGAAATATGCATCATCTCCCCCGTGCGCAGGGAGCGAGGGGAGCGTCGAGCGCACGATGTATTGCGCAGTACGCGAATTGGACTCCATGCTGTTTACGAATATGCTAACACGATTAGTGTGCGGCAAGTATTTTTAACGCTATAAAGATTTCAATTGGGACCTATTTTTGTCACAGGCTGTCGGCAGTAAGTCGCACCATACTATCCGCGGAGTTAGACGTAGTGCTACATCAAAAAACAAAAACAAAAGAACTATTGATTAAATGTAGTAGTGCTACGTCATATATATTTAACAACAAACAGTATATGCTGATGTATGTTGTTCATATAAACAGGAAAACACCCTTTGGACTTACTTTTTAACATCCACCGATCTGAAGAACGTTGCTTTTTCATTGGAACACAGGAACGGAGTCGTTTTTTCTGTCGCACTAAAAGTATACATGTTGGGTAACATCAAAAGATTTGCTACGATTTTGCAGATTCAGCCGGAAATATCGGTCCTCTAGTTGCCTCCTCTTCCTCCGTGTCAGAGCCCAAAATGTCAGTCCTGTTCTGTTAGATTTGATACACTATCCCAGCATCTTGTAGAAGTGGACTTACAACGTCATCGTCGACAATGCAAAAGTCTTGTAATGTTGCTCTGTCGTTTATTTCGCTCTGCACAATTTTATCCCACATTTGAACTACTTCAGGCTTTGCTTCCCGAACAGCCATCTCTCTGCATGCTCAGCACTGTGTTCCTTCAGCTATCCCGGTCATCACTTAGTTGATTTCTTCTAACCACAACTCAAATAAAAAACCCTTCTGTGGAAAGCAATTACAGATGTTATAAGTCTGCTTTTCCTTGCTTTGTTTTACACACATTCCTTCTTTTTTTTTTTTTTTTTTTGCCGTTTTTGGCAACACAGTAAAAGATTTTCAATACTTTGTAATTCCAGTAACCGGGAATTTTGACTTCTTTTTATAAACCAATATTTTGTCATGCAGTTTTCTATACCTAAATCAAGGGAAATGGCAATTCCTTCGCTATAACCGTAAATTCACCATAAACGACTTCCTCACAAACGGACGCTATTCCTCTTTTCTCGTTTGAAAAGAAGAGAATGCTGTCTGCATGTTTTACGTGTTATTCTGATGATCCGCTATTTGCACCGAGTGATCACTGAATTATGATCACCACTATCAAAACTGAATGCGGCTCGTTGCCCACGTGATTTCAGAGAGGGCGCGATTACTCGACCGAAGTAGCATATATAAGGTGTGAGAGGAGCAGTACGTAGTAAAATTCGGAGCGTGATGGGTAAACGGAAGGATTTTTCGCACTTTGAGAAAGGACAGATTGTGGAAGCTTGGAGAGCGGGTGCCTCAATTTCCCAAACGGCTGAACTGGTGAGTTGTTCGCGAGCCTCCGTAGTTAAAGTGTCATGACTGGCAAAACAACGACCCGGAGGCAAAACTGCACAGGACAGCGAAAGGTTGGTGTGAGAGGTGAGCTTCGGGTCCTACGACTTATACAGGCCAACAAAAGCAGCACTATTCAATAGTTGACTACCCAATACAATAGAGGTCAGCCCGGAACAGTATCTGTCATGACCATGCGTCGCACGATCGCACGTATGGGCTGAAACAGCAGACGACCCCGACCACATCCTCTCCTGACCACGATTCATCGGCGAAGATGACTCGCCTGGTGGAAAGATCATGCAATTTGGACGTCGGATGACTGGAAAAAAGTGTGTTGGTCTGACGAGTTGCGTTTTTTACTCTACTCCGTGGATCGTCGTGTTCGTATTTGGCGCAAACAACGTGAGGCACTGGATCCATCCTGCAGAGTCTCCGCAGTGCAAGCCGGTGGGTGCAGCAATATGGTGTGGGGCATGTTTACCTGACAGGAACTTGAACCCCTGGTGCATGTGGAAGAACGTATGACTGGTTCACACTATCGTGAATTGCTTGCTGACAATTCACGATAGTGTGAACCACCTCAAAACAGTGTTCAGATGAAAGACGACAATTTCGTCCGAATAAATATTCCAGAATGTGGTCTGCCAAGTGGTTTTTGTGAATTCCATTAGATAGTGTGCGCTTGAGGGGCCGCCAATTGCTCTCAACACCTTGCGTATGCGCCTTAGTAGTCGGATCGACGAAATTGAGCGAGTGGTTTACTGACAGATGTTGGAAACCACAAGATGGGAGATTGCGGTATGCAGCCCACTGATCCTTCATTACAATACTTCCAGGTTGAACATGTTTCTGGATGAGCGGCAGCAATGTGTGAGCAGAGAGTGGCCTGACGTTCCGAAGACCGACCTAGGCATTATCGACTCCAGCAGGTATTGGGGGCTGGGGGCGGAGGACCATATCTTTGAAATTAAAAACGCATGTATGTATGTATCTATCTATCTAGTACCCACTTCACTGGCTATTTCTGAGGTGGTTTCAGTAAACAAAAAAAAACCCCCATAAAAATTGAGAGAGAGAGAGAGAATAAAGAAAAAAAGAACCCAGTTAAAATTATTTGCGTTAAAACCCGTCGATTTCGATGGGCGACGATTGAATAAATAAATTTAAAAAAGTCCGACTTAGTTAGGTAAAAAGTAGCCTGGCTCCGACAGACCTTAAAAAAAAACAAACTCCGATTTGAAAAATTCTTCCTGTATCGCATACAACACCTGATGGAAAATATTTTTCACATAATTTCTAATGTTTGGTAAAGAATGGTTTGGCCACCAGGGGGCATAAGTGTTAATTTCTGCTTCTGATGTATTTGTAGCAAAATCTGGGCTCCTGAAAACTCGACTAAAATTTTTTCTTGGACCAATACCGCTCATATGGAAAAACCTTTTGAGAATACTTTCTTCCTAAAATAATTCGTGGTTTTTCCACCAGAGGACGTAAAGTCACATTTTATTTTTATCGATATCTCTGTTTCTAAGAGTCCGATTTGAAAAATTCTTTTTTTGTTGGAGATCGTTTCCGGTGCAAAATGTTTCTCTTATAAATGCATGTTTTTCTTAATGCACACGTCTGCAACCAGAGAGTGTAAGCTCACGATTCCGTTTACAGCAATATATGAGGGATTAAAAATTCGATTGAAAAACTTCTTTCTTCCGTCAGATACTGTTGTTTTCCATACCGGTTCCATTGACTTTGAATAGCTTTCTTAAATGTAATTTGCGTCAGAACGGATTAAAAAGACGTGCTTATTACAGCCGAAAATTTCGGTGCCATCTTTCTTGTTTTTACTTATGAGCACTTTGACAGAAAATACGATGCAATGAAGGCGATCTCTCGCGGAAGACCACATCCTGAGGAAAGCTCAGCGTCATTTACACGTTCATGGGTGCCGCAGGTCTAGCTACGGAACTGCATACTACGGAATCTAACTACAGAACTGTGGTGATGCTGAAAAAACTCATAATTTTTGCTCCTTATTCACTTAAAAGTTACAGATAGTCATTTAAAAATGATAGATTTTTTAAAATAAAAACATCGCTTTAACCCCTTATTTCTTTGGACCTCTAGGCCATCCCGTGAATCGCGAATCTTTTGTACGAAATTACGGTTGGATCAACATTGGGGGTGCAGATTATAAGACTATCTCCCTTTCTGAATTTCATGTCCTGCGGATTATACGAATGATTTTTGTTTTCTCTTAGTGAATTTAAAGGTCTGCGGATTATACGAAGAAAAATACGGTAGTTTCATTCTCTTTCCTCAATAATTTCCATTGTTATACTGAGACATTAGAGCCAAAACTGGTTAGGACATTTCACGCGGTAGTTAGAAAGATACAGCATAACGCGTTTTTGCACAGTGTTTTAGTGTTAGACTTCTTAATTTCAAAATCTTATCTCGATTTCAAATGTTAATTCATCAGCAAAAGGCATGAACCAATTTAATTGTTTAAACTAAAGCTAAGTACAAATCACGTAATGTCATAGATCTCTAATATTCATATTAGCGACTTAGCGTAATTACTTTGGTCATTCTTCCAGACTGTTGAATACTCAGGCATATTTGGAACTCGTATTAAACGTTGCGTTGTTAAAGTTCAACCACAGTTCCTTTCTTATATGGCTCCAGCACAGTATGGTTATTCATCACTTTATTTAATTTAAATGTCACTGGACACACTAAGGACATCGAAGCAAACACAAAATCACAAATTCATCCGATTGTTAATTACGAGTATAATATTAATGTGTTCCCCAGATATAACATTCATTTTTGATTATAACATTATGCCATATTCCCTGCTGTAGCTAATTATATTGTCGAGCTCCTGTTCTGATTATAAAATCGGTACTGCAACACTCACTCCTCTCTTCTATATAACACTGCACCGTTCGCTTTCCCATTATAATATTAACATATGTGCCTTACAGCATTGTGTTCAGAAAGATTTATTTATACGTATTTCTTTCGTGAACAGAACCCCTTCAATATTGGGAACTCTGTTAACGGAATATTAAAAAACTAATCGATATAGGGCGGAAAAGAACAACCGCTTGGACTCCTTGCTCCCAGAATATTACGCTTTTTTTTTCTTCGTACTATTGGGGTTTATCAAGTAAATTTGTTAGGGAAATTAGGTCTTGACTTCGCATATTACCAGTGCTTTTTTTCGTGAGATAAAGGCGCCGGAACTCTTAAACACAGAATGTCGTAAAACGTAGGGGTGACCTAATAAAAGCAACTTAATTTCTTTAGCATCTTTCTTCAAGCCTCATTATATTGTTACATGGTACGAAATGAAAGAAACGTAAGTTACATGCTGCTTATATTATATTAAATTATTATATTAAAAATACTATTTCGTCACAGTTTTATAATATTGTTACGACCGGGGCTGGGAATTAATTGGTCGCACTCCGGTTTCCTTTAAGGATATTGCAGGTGAGAGGACTCGGTAGCGTTTAAAAACAAGCACATACTTTTAATACAGATAATTATTAACACAAATTTTAAATAACGTTGGGCTGGACTTTCGGCTATTTAACATTATCTAATTGGACTCACCAACCAATCGTTAACTCATGCGAATTAAGAGTTCCTGAACTGTCGCCCCTGCATTCCAAAAAAGTTCAAGATGACAAACAGGACTTACTTGAACTCTTGTCATTGGTAATAAATCCAACGTTTTGTGTTTTTAGCGTTATCCTGGGGAGAGCAGGCATTTAATACACTCTTTTCCGCTGCTCCTCCAGGTGACACAATCTGTGTGAGCACACCACTGATGATAATCAGCAATAAGCTGATCTTCCACACGTCACTTCACCGTGATCAAGTCTTTCCGTCCCCCCACCGCTCCTTGGTCGGGCGGTGGAGTGGGGTGGGGTGGGGTGAATCCTGCGCTCTTGGTTCTTCCTTCCACAGCAGCAATGTCCAAGCGGGTCACTTGATGTTTCTGGAGCATTTGCGAAGAAGTTGGGCGACTTCGGCAGTAGTTGTTCGCATACTTTCGAGGGTTGTCGTCGCAGAGATTCAGGCAAAATCCCCTTTGCTTTGATACCTGAACCCCCCTTGTTTCTCCTATAGTTTTCTTTCGCTCCCTAATTTTTAGTCCCCATTAGCTCGATGCGACTATGAGACCAGACTCGGCATGTTTCCTGTGTTATGTAAGGGAAACAGTTCTCGTCCGAGTAATTTCAGCAAGCTCCCTCTTTTTCTTGGACGCCTGCCTCTGTCCGACGGTACCCTGCAACTACTCTTTTTTTCTCTTGATTTTACCCTTGCTTCCCTGACCCGTCAAAACAAACCAATTGAGAATTTGTTTATTGGCGTCTGGCCACATCACGGGCCGTCTAGAGACAGAGTTTCAGACGCATTTTTGTCTGGGTGAAGAGGTGAAAATTGGAGACTTCGTTCGCAGGATGCGTTTTCTTGCGTTAACTCAGCGCTCTTAAAAAGCGTCCCCAAAAATACAGCTTGGGCCATATTATTTTCGTAACAACATCATAGCAAATGCTGAAATAAAATCTCCGTCAAGCTCACCCATGAATGAGAGTTAAATTTGCTGAAAAGATTATCGTACAGCGAGGAACAAAAGAGAACTGGATTTTGATCCTAAGATATAGTCCAATTTTTTTAAACTCTTGAGCAGAGTTGAAAACGGGTAAAAAAATGTGGACCCGGACGTCACATAATTGGACCAGACCCGGGCTTGACCTGGACAAATCTGTTTTGAGCTATAAACTCGAATATATCATCATCATCAATCCATCTGCTTAATGAAGGTTTCCCTAAGTTTCTTTAACAACGGACTGTTTCGGGCCAGTATCCTCCATCCACCCATCTTCCACGTGGTCTTCTTCTTCTGGGTCTTTTCCTGTCCCTTAGATTCCAGCCTAAAATTTCGGTTGTTCATCAGTGATCTGTTCTCCTGGCAATATGTCTAGCCCATTGCCATTTCAGGGATTTTACTGTGGTCCCGATGTCTTCCACTCCTGTTATTTTCCTTATCCACGAATTCCTCTTTTTACCTTTCTTAGTTACACCAAGCATGCATCTCTCCGTGTTTTCTTTCAGTTGTCTGCAGTCTTTGCATGTCTTTTGTAGTTAAGGTCCACGTCTCTGCAGAGTATACGTAAGCACTGGAAGGATGCATTGATCAAACACTTTTCTTTTAAGACATAATGGCATATTGTTCTTAAAAATTGTACTGTTTCTTCCAAAAGCTCTCCAACCAAGTTTTATACGCCAATTAATTTCTTCATCAATGCGATCCTTGCTTGATATCTGCTGCCCAAGGTAAATGTAGGAATTGGTTATCTCCAGCTTTTCCCCCAAAACTGATAAATCTTCATTCCTTGTAAAAACATTGTACATCAGTTTTGTCTTCTGAAAGTTCATTTTTAATCCCCATTTCTTTACCCTTCTCAGCAAATTCCTGGATCATACTCTGCAGCTCTGAAGTATTATTTCAAAGACTTCTGAAGGGCTCTTTGATTTTTTTTTCTATTCGAAACTAAAACAGAATTAAAACCGGGTCGAAATCGGGTCAGGAACACCTTGATCCGACCCTTTTGACCCGTAAGAAATTGTCGACCAGTTAACTCGTGAACCATCTCTGCTCTTGAGATATTCCTACCGTTCTCATCTGCTCTTTATATTTCGTATCCATTGCCGAATGGTGTCCTCGATGGAGCCACGATTGGAAGCATGTTGTATGACCAAACTGGATTACCGGAGGCCCAACAATTTTTTATGCTTTCCAACCGTAGGTTGAAGAAGCGTATATGCTCCAGCTTTGTCCGTCTGTCTGTCTGTCCGCACGATAACTCGCGTAAAAATGGTGCGATTTCGATGAAATTTTAGTATATGGTAGGGGACGACCTGCGGACGAACCCTATTGAAAATGGACTCAATTGGGGTCAAAGGTCAGGACATAGGAGCGGAATTCATTCCATCGCAGTTATGCGTCATAACTTACGTAAAAATGCTTCGATTGCGACAAAACTTTATCATGTTGTTTCGGAGGTATACTGAACCGGTTCTGTTGAATATCATTGAAATGGGTCAAAGGTCAGGGCACAGGAATGAGATTTATTTCACAGCCATTGTCCTCCTAACTTGATTAAAAAGTTAGTAAAATCATGTAATGCATTGATTATGATATGCGTTCCAACATACCAGAAATCATTACTCAAGTTATGAGGATAATGGCTGTGGAATAAATCTCGTTCCTGTGCCCTGATCTTTGACCCCATTTTGATGATATTAAACAGAATTGATTCAGTATACCTCCGAAACAACATACTAAAGTTTTGTCGCAATAGAAGCATTTTTAGTCAAGGTATGAGGATAATGGCTGTGGAATAAATCTCGCTCCTGTGCCATGACGTTTGACCCCATTTCGATTATACACTCACTTCCAAAAGTGAAGCACGGAGCAGTAAGATGTGAAAAAATGTAGAATTACTGCTTGGATTGACACGAAATGCGGCAAGAACGTAGGAAATATGTTTATTAATGAATCAAAACAAAGAAATACAGACAGAGATGAAAATAATATTGAATTTTCAGATATTATAAGATGACGTCAAATTGGAGTCATTTACAAAGTGAATAATAAAGTCACAACAAACAACAAAGCCCGACATCAATAGGGCATGTGAGTACCCCTCATCTGCATACAAAGTTTACAACGTCTGACCATGCTTTTTATGAAGTGATCAACCACCGCAGAGTCCAGTAATCGCCATTCCTCCTGTAGAGCAGTTTCCAAAGCTGTGAGAGTGGTTGGGGGCGGGAGACGTGAACACAGCATGACCGAGGGCATCCGAAAGATTTTCAATGGGATTAAGGTCGGGCGAGTACGCCGGACACTCCATGCGCGCAATCCCCTCACTCTCCAGGTAGTCGTCGACGATGGCAGCTCTATGGGGACGCGCATTATCGTCCATTAAAACGAAGGCAGGACCAAGTGCTGCAGCGTACAATCGCACAGTGGGGTCTAGGACTTCATCCCGGTACCGTACAGCCGTCACAGAACCCCGTCTGTAGATGTGGAGGTCGGTGCGATATCCCAACGAAATTCCTACCCAGATCATGATGCTTCCACCTCGGAATGCATGATGTTCGGTGATGTTCTGAGGTCGATTGCGTGTGCCTTCCCTCCACCCCCGTACACGCTTGTCATCGGGTTGCAGGGCAAATCTGGACTCATCTGTGAACATAACGTTGCCCCAATCAGACACAGTCCAATTGACATGTTGGCGACACCACTTTAATCGTGCCCCTCTGGATTGGACGGATAGAGGAACACAAACCCGTGGTACCCGGGCGTACAGTCCATTCATGTGTAGCCTTCGACGCACAGTAGTGGCAGATATCGTCTTACCAATGGCCGCAGTAACCATAGATGTTACACGTGTGGACGTCGCTCTTCGATTCCGCATGGCTACAACAGCAATATATCGGTCTTCCGCGGGGTCGTAACCCTTGGGCGACCGGCTACAGGTCTGCGGACAACTGTTTGGCTGGTTAGAAATTGTTTCCATAAACGTGAAATGACGGAATGATTCACACCGAAAAAACCAGCAACATCTGTGATTGACTGTCCTGCTTCAATGCGTCCGACGGCACGCCAGCGCTCAGAATCTTCCAATCGTCTTCTGGAAACCATAAAATCAAGTCTGTCTTCAAAACAAATCCTCCGACAGTTCTCAACACCTTGTAGCAGCACTTGCATGCAACTCCTGTACCCCTTCAGAATGCTGGTGTCTTATACGACTGCCTGTTTTGCATATTTCTCGGCAAGACACCGTGATTCGCTGTTACCTACCAGATTTGCATACTTCCATCTACCGCTGCGGCGAATAGCAGCCTCTCCAATTCTGATTGGCTTCCGGAAATTAACTTCTCACTTTGCATGCTTAATTTTTGGAAGTGAGTGTATTAAACAGAACCGGTTCAGTACACCTCCGAAACGACATGATAAAGCTTTGTCGCAATCGAAGCATTTTTACGTAAGTTATGACGCATAAGGGCGATGGAATGGATCCCACTCCTATGTCCTGACCTTTGACTCCATTGAGTCCATTTTCAATAGGGTTCGTCCCCAGGTTGTCTCCCACCACATACTGAAATTTCATCGAAATCGAACCATTTTTACGTGAGTTATCGTGCTGACAGACAGACAGACGGACAAAGCTGGAGCTTTTACGCTTCCTCAACCTACGGTTAGAAAGCATAAAAAATGCTTCTAATTCGACAAAACTTTAGTATGTTGTTCCGGAGATAAACAGCACTTAACCAATTCTGTTTAATATCATCGAAATGGGGTCAAAGGTCAGGGTACAGGAGTGAGATTTATTCCATAGCCATTATTCTCATAACTTGAGTAAAAATGCTTCTATTGCGACAAAACTTTAGTATGTTGTTCCGGGGGTATACTGAACGAATCAGTAGTCAGGGTAGGGAGGAGGGTTTGTCTGCGCTTGATTTCTGGTATGTTGGAAAGCGTGTCATAATCAATGCATTGCATGATTTTACTAACTTTTTATGAATAATAATGAGGTTATTGCTGTGATTGAAAGAGAAGACCTAACTGGAGTGATTAGCAAATTCGTCTTTAAAAATCCTCGTCCACATTCACTTGAAGATACAGCAGATGTTTGAAAAGTTTGTGAAAATATACAAATTTGCCGGTGGCGGGACTCGTACCTGAATCCTTCTGCTTCTTTTTTTTTTTTTTTTTTTTTTTTTTTTTGATTGGAGGTTTAACGACCACCGTGAGCAACTCAATGGGCTATAAGCAGTCGCCCGTCCCTAATTTAGGGTCACTGGTTCCAGGGAAGGGAGAGAGCCAATGCCGTTAGACAAACACAACATCTATGCCTCACCGGGATTCGAACCTGGACCCCGTTCGGACGATTGATCAGAGGCCCTCGCTTAGATCACTGCGCCACCGGGGCGGCCTTCTGCTTCAGAGCCGAATACTTTCCCAATTAAGCTACACCGACAAGTGCTTATCACTCCAACTTGCTGTCTTGACATGTGTGTCACCTCTGTAGGGTAGCTATAGTACGCTCTCCTACTGAGGTGACGCACGTGTCAAGACAGCAGGGGAGATGAGGAGGGGAGCTATAGGACGTCACATATAGCTCCCCTCCCCATTGAGAAAGGCGAGGGCATGAAATCGCAGGTTTTCGGTCCGCCGCAAACCATGCTTGAAGTAACTCTATGCAGGAGAAGGAATTCTGACTAATTCCAGACAATGTGTAGGAGAGGCATCACGCATTTTTTGAAGCGAAGAGGAATTCTCATTAATTCCAGACGATGTGTGGGAGGAACGTCACACATTTTTCGAAGAACCCATCGGCTAAGAGATTCATTTTTATGTTCGGGCGCCAACGTGAAAACACAAATTTACCAGTGGCAGGACTCGTACCCGAATCCTTTTGCTTCGGAGCCGAATTCTTTCCTAGAAGCTACACCGACAAATGCTTATCATACCTACTTGCCATGTGTATCACCTCTATATAGTACGTCACAAGTTCACTTCTGAAGTTGCTTAGGTATTTTTTCCCTTGATGTTGTAGGTATTCATTAAAAGCCGCCCCGGTGGCGCAGTGGTCTAAGGCGCTGGCCTATGATCATTCGTCCGTAAGGGTTCGAATCCCGGTCAGGCATGGATGTTGTGTTTGTCTTACGGTACTGGCTCTCTCCCTTCCCTGGAACCAGTGACCCTAAATTAGGGACGGGCGACTGCTTATAGCCCATTGAGTTGCTCACGGTGGTCGTTAAACCTCCAATCAAAAAAAAAAAAAAAGTATTCATTAAAACTACGAATCATGTTTATTTCATGGGGTTGAAACTGTTTGATGCGTTCCTGATTTCTTCTTCACCATATGGTATAGCTCCTTTTATATATAAGGTATCGGTGTACAAAGGTTGTACAGCGGTACAATGTGTGTGCAGGTAAGAAACTTTTCCTTGCACAACTTGGAAAACAATCATACGCAACAGGTCAACTCTTGGCATCTCTCTCCCTCACATGTGGTTATTACGTTACTTAAATAAAATAATTACATGCTGTTACATGTTACAGTTATTACGATATTTTAATTAAATAATTACTCCAAAACTCAAAAATCTCGAGTTAAAAAATGTGGCGATAGGTCGTTTCGGCGCGTTCTGCCAGAAAAATATCCATGCATATTATAACGACGGGTTATTGAATTCTTGCTCACACATATGACCCAACAATCCAAGACAGATGCTTAAATAGATTAAAGAAAAAGAAGAAAGAAAAAGAACTGCGTAGTTTGATATTATGCTGCAAATTCCTGATGGATATCTGTTTTCCTAATAAATTTTTGAAACGGTTATCAATGTTTTGGAGCAAACCCGGTATGACTTTCCCCAGTTTTAGATCATTTGTTTACTTAATTTTATTACTATTTAACTCTTGTTGCGTAATATTTCTCAAAATTCTGCCTTAGTATGAGCTAGAATAATTTAAGACATCGCGGATTTTATAATTACAAGCACACTGCTGGCTAGATTAGGAAACACATGCATAGGAAAATAAGTGATAAAAAATCATTGGTTCCTGAGTTATGAAAGGACATATCTTGCAGCCTGAATCCTTGCTCGTAACAGTTAACGCGGCAGTGCGAGGATAGCAACGAAGAAGCTATTTGTGATACCTGAGCAGATCGCTTCTGACGTCAGAGAAGAATCTAGCCAATGACATAAGAGCTGATTCCCGAGGAGCATCCGCAGCCAAACTTCGTAGGAAGGCGGTGGGCGTGATCAGCACATCACGGCAATCCCAAGTGTATAATAATGAGCAGGAAGCGCGGGGCGATTTGAGTTAAAGCGCCGGTATTCCTCGTCAGAGCAAGCCATAGTAGCAAGTAACGTGGCGCGAACCCCGCCGACTGAAGCGTGTTCGAAGCGATCCTCGATGTCGTTGCCGGGACGGGCAGACAGCGCTGCACCTCGCTCCTCCGAGGCCTGGCCGGGGCCCGGGGCTTGACCCGGCCGCCGGCAAGCACCGCCGCTGCAGCGGCTGCTGCTGCCGGCGTCCTGGCCACCCCCGGCCCTACCCCGGGGCTGCTCCTGCGGTCGGCCGAACGCTATCAGCGCACTCCTAAGTGCGCTCGCTGCAGGAACCATGGGGTGGTGTCGGCATTGAAGGGCCACAAGCGTTATTGTCGCTGGCGGGACTGTGTTTGTGCCAAATGCACACTGATAGCCGAAAGGCAGAGAGTGATGGCCGCCCAGGTGGCCCTCCGCCGCCAGCAGGCCCAGGAGGAAAACGAGGCGCGGGAACTGAGTCTGCTCTACGGATGCCACGAGGGTCTACTCGCCATGCACCGGGCCGGGTTCACGTTTTCTGCTGCTATGGCGCATTTGCTCAGTGGACGGACGAGATCCGCACCCGATACTACCACTGCTGAAAGTCCCAATGCCAACAACAGCAATCCGTCGCCGAATGCTGAAACATCATCTGCGCCTTCGTCAGCCGCTGCCTCTGCCACTGCTGCCCCCACAGAACCAGGTATGCTAAAAATATAAACTCTTCTAACTTGTGCAGTCAATTAAAATATTTAGCGTCTGCTTGGTCGCACTGCATATGTGACATACTCTAAAACACTTGCAGAAATATTCCATTGTGCTTTCTAATGTAAAAGTAATTACCTGAAATTAAGAGAAAACACTGCATCATGACTTCATTAAAGGATATCAGCGAATGTAATAAGGAAATTATCAACTTAGCAAAAAAAAGCTAAACAAATATGTCTCGTCTTATGCCGCATGACTTTAAAATGGATTTGAATTTTAATTAGGTTTGTTTGCTTTCAAACAACTTGATCGAGAAACATTCCAATTAAAGATAAATTTTCAGCTGTTGTAGTCAGCAGTTGGTAAATAAGAAAACAAAACGCCGCATCGTAGATTCGAGTATGACTTTAAAAATGATTTGAATTTCAGTTATTAATAAATTTAACTCCTATCTAGCAAGGAACATTTCTCTTAAAAGTAATTTATCAGCACTTGTATTTGTGAAATCAACAAATTGGCAAAATAGAAATCAAAAGAAAAATTGCATCATATATTCTATTTGATTCTAAAAACTAATTTGAACTTCTGTTGTTAATAAGAGATAATCCAGAGACAATCTTGAATTAATATTCTACTTAAAAATACGCTATCATTGGTTGTAATGGTGAAATAAATAACAGGGAAATCAATCAATGAATGTATTCACATAAATGTAGCATCATGAATTCTGATTTTAGAATTTCATAAGATTTCCGGTTGCGGATAAATTAGCCTGTTATCTATAAATGTCACAAAAGAAATTTCTACTTCCGCCAGATGAAAACATTTCTGTCATAGTTGTTTCTTCACTTCACGTTTATGCATAGCCTCATACTAACTTTCATTTGATAAGCAAAACTTTGAACAAAATTGTATTTATCTTTTAAAAAATTTGCACAACGAGATAAAAATATTTATTGTTGTTTTAAAGAGACATCTCTTACAAAATTTGATTCATAAGCCAATAAGATCTGAAGTTGTGTGTAAAAAAACAGAGTAGAAATTTGTGATTTCATTTCTGTACGTTTGCATTTTGCTGATTCAAAACATTCCTACTTGACGTACACCCAGATAAACTGTTACTCTGTAACAGGCATGAAATATATCATATTTGTTTCGCACATCAAGTAAAAAGAAGTTTTATAACGTAAGAATACATTATAAGTACCCTTCGCAAATTAGGAGTATCAAGTTGTGCTCACTAATATGTAACGTGAAAGACAATAACAGTATCTTACTAAAACAACAACCTCCGGTACTCAAACATCAATGTTTATTATAACACACGCCACGAATTTGAATAGTCTTTAGCACAAACGCGCACAGTGTGATATTTGCAAAATAATTTTACCAATATTGAATTCATCGATGTTAACAGGGATTTTCACAGCAGGTAGTTTGATAATTTTAAATGCTTATTCAATTTGAACACTCGAGAATAACAGTCGAAAATTTACCTGCCTTTATGTTTTTGCACGTTTCTCATGTATGTTACAATTTTTTTTACTCGGTCATCCTACAGTTAAATCCGTATCCTGTCTTATTAACATACACGTTCTAATACCCGATTTTTTTCTCTACGTGTAAAGCATTCTTGTGTTAAACGGTGGTCTATATGAGATGTATCATTGATTGATTTTACTCAGGGACAAAAGAAAAAGCAATCAATTTCTTCGCTAATTGAAAGCAAATTAGAGTATTTTATTAAATAAAGCTTTGATGAAAAAATTGAGGTTGACGAAATCTGTTCCCCAAAATTTGATTTCTTTATCTATTAAGTACCAATAACGTAGGACCAGACGCACATGTGATTCAAAATTCAACAAAAATATTGCAATCTAAAGAAAGTGATCAAGATTTTAACAATGCCAATTCATTTTCTCTTCATCAAAATTTAGAAACATAGGGTGTGAAATGTGGAATTAATTTTGTATCCTTTTCTTTATAATCAGTTTTATTTGACAAAAATTCATGTTAAATCTCGGCGCTTTACATGGCTTTTTCACCTTTTCGTAATTGTTTTCTTCGATAAGCTTAAATGACATCGAAGTTTCCATTGTTCTCTTATGCCCCCTTATATATACACACACAATTTTAATTACTCTGGAAATAGTAGCAACAATTGTATTGAAAGAATGTTTACAATTTGATTCGACATGAAGTGACTGTTACATGAAACTGAATTGCATAAAACTTACGAGTGCATGCATTTATTTTATCACAAATTACCATCAGCTGACATGGCAAAATTACATTAATAATTTTGCCATGTCAGCTGATGAAGCTTCAGAATAAATGCTTTTCAAGTGGGGACGAATTGCAAAAAATCCTATTTACGTAAAGTTTAATATAATTCAGTAACGCCTTTCACACAGTGTTTGCTAAGTAAAGAGCAATCGCATGTTTATTTCTGAATGGTAAGCGTTTAGTAGTGAAGAACCGTTTTTATCTATTGGATTTGGAAGATTTTATATGCTTCTGCAACTTCAGAAATTAGTGAGTTTAAAGGGGAAACAATACTGTACTTTTCCGTTCTGATAAGTAGTAATTGTCAAAAGATGACGTTTTAACAACTCGACTGTTTCTTAAAAGGTAATGAAATTTCAGTACGACAGTGAAAAAGCTTGTTTCTTATTTTTTTACGAGAAAACAAAAAGTAACATTTGGGGGAAATTTCACACATGTCTGCAACACCACTGGTGAAAATACTTGAGAATAACATGCGATGAGCTCTTTTCCTCACTTGTTCTTATGAGTTATAGTTACAAAAAAATTATATTGTATCAATCACTGTACTAAGTTTCCATCATTATGATTTCAATATTCTTCACTTTATGAGGAGTTAGTTTCATAATTTTTTTCGAGTAAAATGGAAATTCATATTTTTAAATTTTTTTTATTGACATATAGCCTTATTTGGAGGAAAATACGTACGAATAACATAAGATATTACTTTTCGTCTTTTTCCATGTAGTCAATGACTTTGTCTCAACAGCAATGCCAAGTTTTTTCACTTGATCAGGGATAATAATTTTCAGCGTTTCGTCGTTATAAAATACTTAGTGTTCGTTTAGTTCATGGAGTAAGCTGATAACGCAATAAAGTCCAACAAGTTTCCTTCAGTGAGATCATTTTTTGTTTATTTTGTAACCAGGAATCTTTGCTTTCCCGCACATATCATCACAATCATCATCATCAGCCATTCTCAATCCACTGCTGGATAAAGGTCTCCACAACTCTTTGTTTTGAGCCACTCTCTTCCATGCCAATCCGGTATGCTTTCGAATTTTATTTACCCATCTGCCACGTGGTATTCTTCTGGATTTGGGTCTTTTTCTGTCCCTTGGTGTCCAGTCTAATATTTCAGTTGTCCAACGGTGGTCAGTTCTAGCAATATACCCATCCCCTTTTCCTGATCCACATGAGCTCCTTTTCTATCTTTCCTGGACACACCAAGCATGCATCTTTTCAAGCTTTTTTAGTATATACAGTACATTCCGGTTAATCAGGCCATCGATTCATTGGGGCAGCCGTTTATTTGGAACAATTCTTGAAGAACGACGCAAATCAACTCTTTGGGATAAAGCTTCGCATAATTGGAGCAGCCGCTTATTGGGTCCCAATGAACCAGAATCTACTGTATAAAGAACCCGCTGTACGTAAAGCAAAGCCCTGTTGTGACCAGTTCTTATCGCAATACTTATTGCTTTTTTTAATGTGGCATGCTGTAAAAACAGTAGTTTCTTTGTTTTGTTTTTATTCAAAGCAAAGTTCAAAGAAAACGAGTTTCTTCCGGATTATTTAGGTAGCGTGATTGGACTTTTAGACCAAGACATCAATTCAAGACTTACTGAGCTGATTGCAACATATTTCTGCTGGAAATTTTCGTGAAATAAACCCGTGAGTTATTACCGCCAAAGCTCATTTTACCATTTCATGAAAATGACCGTGTTTAATACACTGACTGTGCTAATATGCATGTCGAGTGCCATTTGTTTAAGGGCATTGGCATTGGAAAAATTTCGTTCGCCATTGATTTACGTCAATGCTATTGTGAATACGGATCGACTCATTATTTAACGGGCGAGTGTTGGGCCCCTAGTTGCCGGTCGTTGCCCGTAAAACTACGTGCGATTTTTAGCAGTAATAGGGCTGTGTGTTCCGTGATCTCTGTGACGTACCTGCCAGCAGGACGCACACGACATAAAGGCAGATAGGAGGCAGAATGAACGTCTGCGTAGCTCAGTTGGTAGAGCAACTTGTTCCGGAATAAGCGGACTCGGGTTCGAATCCCGGCGTAGACCAAAAATGACGGAGAAATTTACTTCGTTATAATGGCGCCCGAACTATCCGGATGACCCGACCGTTCAAAATCTCGCAATGGTGTGATGTTATTTCCACACCGCGAGATAGAAAAATCAGAAAATCCCTTCTCCAGCGCTTCGAAAAATAAATGTGTGTGACGTTGCATTCCACACACCAAATTGACTGGGAGTTCTCGAGTGCACGTTATACAGCGGATGGCTGCCTTCAACGATTCATGGTCACGGCTGACCCGTGGGCCATGCCCCCGGCCCTCTTTGGGAGGGGGGGGGATGTGACGTACCTGCCAGCAGGACGCACACGACATAAAGGCAGATAGGAGGCAGAATGAACGTCTCAGTTGGTAGAGCGACTTGTTCCGGAATAAGCGGACTCGGGTTCGAATCCCGGCGTAGACCAAAAATGACGGAGAAATTTACTTTGTTATATCTCAATAAATAATGCTACGATAAGCGAAGCAAATAGCAATAGTTCTCGAGAACGGTGAACCGACAAAATAGCACCGCCATTACAGCCAACACACAAAATGACCCCCGTCATGATAGCCTCCCGTCAGAAGAACCCCGTCAAAACAAAATTATATATATAATATAAAATATATAGTACCTCTACCAAATTGCTAACTGAAATTAAAAGGAAGGAATTTAAACATTTTTTTAAAGTAAAGGAATTTAAACAATTTTTTGTAAAAAAAATGATGTTTTTGATCAAATTATATTGTCACGTTCTGTAAAAATCTATGTAGACAGATTTAATCCTTTTCGTAGTAAAAAATAATGGTTTTAAACAAATGAAGTTATAATATCAAGTTATGAGAAATTCCATGTAGGTAGTCCAAAATATTGGTGTCAGGGTAATTCTGCGTAAGTGTTTGAAATCACCATTTTAATTGCGTGTACTTTTGTTTCAATGCTTCTTGTTGCCTAAACCCTTCTTGAAATCCAGCCAAGTCAATTTCAACTCGATTCTGTTATTTTAGAAATTGATTTATAAGTTTGTACACTGATGGAGGGAGGGAGGGGAGGCATGATGGCAATCTATGGTCTGCTGAAAGGAGAGATGCCATCCTTCAACCTAGTTACTAGTGCGAGGGAGATTATTGAGAACTCTACTGTAAACGTCCATATGGAAATTATAACATAATTCGTAAAGGAAATGGATAACAACGTAATTGTATTTCATGGCAACCGTACATTGTCAAGAAGAAATATTCTAACTGTGATTCCGAATATTTTTTTCCAGACACAGTACAAACGCCATGAAATACAATTAAGTTGTAATCCATTTCCTTTACGAATTATGTTGCTAATGAAAAGGCAGAGAGTACGGTAGCCATTTTGGGTATGCGCTAGGCTCTTTTGACAGGGGCTATTTTGCATATTGGCTGTGATGTCGGGGCTAGTTTCGTCTCGGCTACTTTGTCACGGAACCCTTGAGAACAGTACCCTTGAGATTACCTGCGAAAAGCTCACAGAACTGCAACTCCTGCCTCTCATGCAGCAGGAACTATAGAATTAAAAACCACAGGATCTTCGTTCTGAGCAAGCTGATTATTTTATGTACAACATTAAGAAATTTCAGAACTACCTTGCGCGTATCATCACAGATGTGAGGACAGCATTCTAATTTTGGATTTATTCAGGAAAAATACCGTCTCGATTGGGAAAAACTGCAACTTTTTCGTATCCGAAGTTTTTGTATGTGAGAAATTTGAGACCAAAACCGAGAAAATTATTCAACGCAGGTAACATGAAAGTTAAGGAAAATTCCCTGTTTCATTAAGTGAAAGGTACGTACAAATTTCAGTAACTTTCGAAATATAATTGTCTTAAAAAATTCCCGAATACGTGTAGACAATATGAATAGACAAAGTCATCGCTCTTTATACGTGGAGACAATGTGAATAGACAAAGTCATCGCTCTTTCCACGTTTTTTCTTTAGAACGATAAGAGCTGGAAGGAAAAAGTATGTTCCGATTTTTAATAAAATTTAAAAAGCTTAATATATGCCACACAGAAAATCGTACTTCATTCATCTAAACAATAAATTACCCTGCTTCTTTCCAGCCTGATTTAAAATTAATGGATGCATGTTACATGATGGAGGATGACTCTATATTCTGTAAATTTCTAATTTCTTAATATTCAATTAAAATTAGTTGCGCACTTTAGGAGGTTTTTGAAGAGTTCAAACAGTTTTCACGTAAAGCTTTTGCGTCACAAGTTAGAGACAGTTTTTGTAAACGTACGTTCTCATAAGCATAACATCACGATATTTTGTAACAATCTATTTCTTACCTCTAGTAGCACGAAATCTACTGAAAGTCCATAAATTTAGCGCCACTTTTTTTAAATCAAATAATTATTCAGGAGCGGAATCGCTTATCGGGATGTCATGAAATGTCCTGCAGCCTGATAAGCATGGATAACTGATTACTTTTTTTCTGTCTCTGAAAAATGTTCTCAGGCATCTCGGCACTAAGACTCTTTTCTTTTTTTTTTTTCTAAACCCAGAAATCACTATCGTTCTCCTGAAAAATTGGTTAAAATTCGACGAAAATTTTATGCATTGTTGGAAATTCGAAATCGATCCTCTTCAAATTACTCAAAATGGAGGGGATAATGCCGGATATGATTTCAGTGAAATTTAATTACTTTTGCTCAGAATTTTTTCTGAAAAGCATTCTTTACTAATTCATGTTAATATTTTATTTATTTATTTATTTATTATTTACCATTTTTAGCTGTTACATGAAATATTACTGCAATTAATACAATTATTTACATATCAATATGGTAATACTGAAACAGCACGGAGAATCAGGAAAATGTCCTTAAAAAAGGCGATCCGTATCTCATGCACTGAGGATACATGATATTTCTTACCTGTTGCACACGAGCATGTGTATTACTAGATAGTTTTAGAGTTACGAAGCCTTTTAGTTAAAAGAAACATCCGGGCGCCTTTGCAGTTGTTAGTCCGTTTCTGATAGCGATGTAGTAGAAGGCCTTCTGGGTAGTCGAGTGGTCAGAGGCGTAGGTTTCTAGCTAGTCGCCCGGGGTCGAGTCCTGGATGAAGCATGGGTAGTGTGGTTGCCCTAAGGAGCTGGCTCTCTCCCTTCCCTGGAAACAGTAGCCTTACATTAGGAATGGGAGACTTATATCCCTTAACGTTGCTTATGATGGTCATTAAACGTCGATATAAAAATGTAGCAGAAGGGTTAACTCTACAAAAATGGTAATGCTTCATGACTTTTCCTATAGCATAACAAAGAAAATATGGACTTTTTTTATAATTTATGTTCTGACAAGAAACTGAGTTATGTCCACTTATGTCTAGAACCCCTGAGGCAGTCAGTTTGACTCCGAGAGAGATTTCGGGTAAATTCCGGTAGACACTGCGAATTTAAAATTAATTATTGTCTTTTACAGATCATATACAACTCGCAAGTCTCCTTTTCTGAGAAATGTTTGTATAAACAAAGTTAATGACTATTACTCATGGCTCTTTTATTTTCCAAGAAATATTCATATAAACAGAGTTTACAGCTATATTCCAAACAAGAAGACCTACCTTTTGGTCTCTCATGTTTAAACAACCAGAATCAGTAAGTTGGAAACTCTTGTTTGAATATTTTTTGGATGGAGGCAATCTTTTCTATACTATTACAGTGCAAGTTCATAACTGTTTTACCTGTTAAACTTGAAAAATGCCTTTCAGTTTGTGAACAGCTGTTTCCAACGTTCCGTGTAGATTTACACAGCGTTTGGCTAATAATAATCCAGGTAAGTTCGGAATAAATTTTTAACTCTTATCAGATGATGATAATACAATCAATTCTCTTTAAACTGCCAGCATTTGCTTCATATATATTTTTATGGCGGCAAGCGAGGGTGGTGTTTAAAATGCGACGACGATTCTTGAAAAATATTGACTGAAGGATTTATGTTTTTTAACTAACATTCATCTTTAAATCGATGGATGAAAAAAAATTGTTTTTCTTAGAATTAAAGGTATTTTCGGATTGTAGTTTTGAAGTGTTTTTCTTTTTTTAAACGAGAATTTAGAGAAACAAGAAAGGCATGAATTTTCTGAACATTTCCACAGGTACGCCTGACACGATCCTGAGGAAAAAAGAAACATTATTAATAGCAATTTCTAGCTGTGTTACTCAAAATTGTAGAACCTTTTCCAGAATAATTTCATCTATACTGATACCATGTTTGCTGTTTATTTTGTTTATCAATGATACTAAGGCTTGCCCCAGCTTATTATTCTTGCCATTTCTTATATTCTTTACTGTGTATAATGATTTTTCGAAGTTCATGCACTTGTGGTTTCCATTTAAGATATCTTTCACTGTCCGCTTGGTAATACATTTCTCAAATAAATTTGAAAAATGATTAGCTAAAAGTCGCTGGCATGAAGGACGATATTTCCCCCTTGTACTGACAAATAAAAAAATCATGGACAGTTTTTATAATTGCTGCAGAATTCGGTAAACTAAACAGAGATAAGCGCTTATAACTATTTCTCTACCTATGTGATAAACTGCAAGGAATGCAGTAACTTCACTTAACGGTAAAAAGCTGCTGTCCACTTAAAAACACAGGAGTGGAGGTGGCTTTGTCCCTTTTACTCAGAAGATCAAATCATAGAACAACACAAACACATACATACGTACATACATGTTAATAGTCATGCAGCTTCATATATTTCGTGTGCCTCAAATATAGCAATTCAGTCTTGAAAGCAAAGTGCCAACCGAAACAATAAAGGCGTGGCGGTGCAGATCAGAAGATCCGGCCCGGGCAGGCCGGGCTTTCTTTTTTCGTCAGTTAAGTGAAAAATTCCGGGCTCGGGCCGGGCCGAGCCTGAAATGGAAGCTTTAACACTTTGCTCATGGATTGAAAAATATCTTTTCGACTCACAAAACGAAGACTGACTTGTTAATTAATCAGATAGCGAGGATCATTGAGTGAAACGAAAGACCGCATCCGTCACCGGATGCATTGATTAATTACAGCTGAAACCAACAAGCCAGGAAGTAAGATAAGAAGAGCCTGAAATGGGACGATTTATTTCTTTAAAGGTTGAGAACAAACTCCGTTTCCACTTCGTTAGCTTTTGCGACAAAGAACCTGGCTTTCTTTCTGTTCTTGGCAATGTTTGTGCAAACAGAGTTTTCAGCTTTACGAAACCAAAAGCTTCTGGCGCGATTCGTTGCTACAACGGAGATGAAGAAGTTCAAAGTATTTTTTACGTATTGAGAGATCGAAGAGATCGAGTATTTGTTTACGTATTGGGAGACATAATTATGTAGTCAAGTCAAAACCTCATCTTCCGGAGGAATTCCTAGGAGAAATATCACATCTCTCTGTGCTACATTCCGTTTACTACTAAGGTAGTTCAGTATAGTACAGCATCTTTGTTTCTCCAGCTCAGAGAGTCTTCAGACTTTTCTGAATCTCCGACAACATGACAAAATGGAATAGGACTCGCGGGACATATGAAAAAAGAAGAGTAAAAATGCTTGCGTTTATTATGAACATCGATTTTTTTTCAGAGAGGTTTTGAATCCTAAAATTTAACTTTCGGACGAAGAAACGATGCGATTAACTCAGGGGCGGATTTGTCTGACGAAACCAGGCCGGGAATTTTAGTCTTGTGATCCACTACAGAAACACACACGTACCCGCAGGTAAACACCTCATAAATTCCCTCATGAAAAATATTCTGTTAACTCCTGGATGAAATAGAACTGTTGAAATATGCATTGTAAAATTAGTTCAGTCATGAACAAGTTTTAGAAGCAATTTCAGGTGGACGTCAAGTAATTTTGCTTCCTATTCTTCCAATGGAAAAACTTCTGTACACATTTTCTTACAATTAATGCGTTCCCAAGGATGAAAATTTGAACATCTATTAAAATAGCTTCATTTTATAACTTGGAATACTTAATATTTTCTAAAACATAACCATAATTATATTTAAAATCAATAACTTTTCCTTTGGTGGTGTTGAAACCAGAAAAAAGATGGCGCGACCTGTACTTTGATGACGTCAGTAGACAAACATATGTTGGATTGCATAATTATGGTTATGTTTTCGAAAATATTTAGTATTTCATGTTATAAAATAAAGTTATTTTAATCGATGCTCAAATTTTCATCCTTGGGAACGCATTAATTGTCCAGAAAAAAGATGACGCGACCTGTACTTTGATGACGTCAGTAGACAAACAAATGGTGGATTGCATAATTATGGGTATGTTTTAGAAAATATTAAGTATTCCAAGTTATAAAATAAAGCTATTTTAATCGATGGTGAAATTTACATCCGTGGGAACGCATTAATTGTGAAGAAAATGTGTACAGAAGTTTTTCCATTGGAAGTATAGGAAGCAAATGTACTTGACGTCCACCTTAAGGGTGAAATAATTTTAAAAATCGACTCATGTTTGAATGTAGCATATCCGACCATGCTCGAAACGGGGTGTTGTACCAGATAATAATTATATTTATTTGGTCACAGTTCATCTGCTACGCAACGATATTCGTACCACCTCCTTGAATAGATTCCTCTTTTAAGTCTACCTATTATTTTGACTCATGAACTACCATTTTGATCCATGAACCAGTACCGGTAAATCATTTTTTTTAAAGATAAATGTGGGTGGGACAAGGATTTCGGAATATCTCTGCCGAAGAATCGCTTTGTTCTTTATGTCTGTACGTGGATAAGGGTGTGGGGATAAGGGACCACCGAAATTGTTACTAGTGCCTCCTTCAAGATTACAAAAGTAGGGTAGGGCCTATGAATACTCCTTTGGCTCCGAGTCTATAACGACCTACGCTTAACCGCAGTTAGCTTAATTTATTTATAAGAGCGGTCTTGGTCCGGCTGCAAAATTGTCACAGGAATAGAAATAATTTTGCTTTGGCATTTTAGAGCAAACGCTCAACGAATATATCGTTTGAAGGAAACGCCGATTTTTTTTAAGGGCAATAACTGGCGCGCGCTCGCTTTTTTAGACAGATAATTAATTCATAATCTACTTATATTCTTATTCATAAGTATCAGAATAATTATTCGTTCTTTCCAAACAATCAAGACAGAAAGTACACGAGAAATAGTGGACCATTTCTCGAATGGTCCACCGGGAAATATGCCAGTGTCCCGGTGGGGCAATCCGCCCCTGGGTTAACATGATATTTATAGAATATTCAAAGCAAACTGAATTTGCTTGTACCACTTATTGGTCATTCATGTAACACTTCTCAGAAAACTTGAAAATTTCATCGTCCTGGAGCAGGAATCGAACCCCGCACCTCCCGATTACCTGTCGAGTATGCTAGCCATTACACAAGAAGACCTTTTAGATTCACCTTTTGAACGAGATCTTTTAGATTCGCCTTTTGAACAAGATCTTTTAGATTCGCCTTTTTGAATTTGTAATGGCTAGCATTCTCGACCGGTAATCGTGAGATGCGGGGTTCGATTCCCGCTCCAGGACGATGAAATTTTCAGGTTTTCTGAAAAGTGCTACATGGATGACTAGTAAGTGGTACAAGGAAATTCAGTTTGCTTCGCTTGAACATTCTGTCGATTTCCCATGTATTATGAGGAATGTTTCTTCCTTCATTGATTTATGATATTTATATTACAAAGAATTGCGAAGTAGGTATCTGACGTGTGCCTATTTTATTTTTGTAGTCTTTAAAAATTTCAATTATAATATTTATCGCAGCACAGCTCATAACGGATTTGAGATTTGAAAGTCTATGTACCCAAGATACCTGGATATTCATTTTTCCTCTTCAGAATTCGCTTTTGTGGGCACGCTTTGCGGGCCATTGGAAAATGCTCTGTGGGCCAGTGGTTGAAGAGCCCTGCTGTAGAGGAAGCCTTGCGTTATTTGCAATAAATGGCGGAGAACGCTCGGTGACAGTTTCAAATGGGTTGGACCGGGCCGTGAAACTGAAAATTCTGAATTTCTGAGTCAGATCGGGCTCGGATTATGGTCCGTTCAGGCCTCTAGTTTAGATATAACAAAAAAACCTGTGGCCTAGTTTCGCAGAAAATTCAGTGAACTAGGAATGGGAATTAGAGGCGTATATATAATTATTTGGGGGGGGGCGACAGAAATTGGAAGTTTTTGAAATCCATCAGGACAAAAAAAAAAATAGAAGAAAATATTAGAGCATTATTTTCTAGTGTAAGTTGATATTTTTTTATTATATTAAAAGCATTTTTTTCTAATGTAAGCCGCATTCTAACAAAAAAAAAAAATTTTCGGGGGCAAGACCCCTTCGCCCCCCTTTAAATACGCCCCTGATGGGAATTAAACTATTTGAATGTCAAACGAACAATACATGTGATAAACTTCTTTAATTCTTTTCTGTGGAGATGGCAGTTTAAAAAGGGTGTTTAACAGGCTTAGTGTACGGGCCGTTGACTGACAGCAAGGTGGAGGTTCATGGAGGAAATTTTCGATGTACAGGTATTCAAGAAAATCCGTTGCATGGTTACAGTAGGCTGAAAGCGTGGGTGGCGGTTTAAAGAGGTTCGACTGTATTTATTTAATCTAAATAAAGGCATAAATGCTACAACAGACAGCTTCTTTATCTCCATGAAGTTCACTGAAAGTTTGAGAGCAAGGGGACGAGAGTACAGTTGACAGCATAAATCGCACCAGAAGGGAAGTGTCCCCATCAGCAAGGAAACATTTGCCGTTAAATGTTATTTCTCTGATGAGCAAATGACTCTGACTATTCACCACAGCAAGACAAGTTACAGTGTTCTTGTGCTAAGCACTGTTCCTCCGAGCGGGAAGGGTTAGAAATGATTTCCTCAGAAATTCCCGAGACTATCGGCTTTAATAAATTTACGAAATAAGAAGTAGATGTCATAGACCACACGTCAAAGAAATATTCTGTAAGATTTGCATAACGCTGTTGAAGAGTGCAGGTCTTTTACAATATATACAGTATAGTGTTTCAGGGTTTACTTTGAAAAAAGAAAGACATCAAAAGTATTTCACTTACAAGCCAGTCCCGAAAGTATATTCCCTCGATCCAATAACGATACAAAATAAAGCGGTGCTTCCACGAAGACATCACAATAATAATTGCAGATCAAAGTTGTGATACACTCGTATAACAACGTAGTTAACTTCAACTGCAATTAATTGTACAACAGCATCGATCTCGCTGATAGCTCTGACTTCTCTAACCTCTGCACTGTCTTATTTGTATTAAAGTTGGGAGAAGGGTTTAACGACCACCATAAGTAACTCAATGTGCTATAAGCAGTCATCCCAGGGCCCTAGGGGAGGCTACTAGTAACGCAGGGGAGGATATAATAATTTTAGTTACTTCGGTAAATTTAATTTTAACACAATATAGCAGTATTTATTGAAAAATTAAGAGGCACGGCAATATTGTTTTTAGAATTATGTACAACACTGTTTTTTTTTCGGCTGAGATGATTCAAAAACTGATTAACTGATGAAAACAAAATTTGATATTTTCAAGCTATATTTTAAAAACATGTTGATACTCGATTCGGTTGAAATTGGACAAAAGTATTTTTTATAGAATGGGATACCGTTGTTTACTTCCGATGATTTTAAAATGAAATTCAGAAGTAATGATTTTGAGCAAACGAAAATCATTCGCGGAAGACCGAAGACAACATGCTGATTAATTTTCATACAGCGAATAGTTAACGAACTATTAATTTAAAATTGTATTAACGGAAACTCAACAGAATTTAATTCATTCATGAGAAAAACGTGTTTTTAAATTGATATAGATATCTGCAAATACCATATATGTCTAATAATAATATCTTTTGTATTACATTTCTGTTGTGTCTAAATTTTTGAGACATGTTGAAATTCCACCTTTTCACGCCATAACTATGTATAGCTATACTTACCGCATATATTGGTTTTCCACTGCATAGTGTGCCATACATAGTTTGATGTTTGTGTCCTTTTCCTTCATATTTTTACCTTTCATCATCGATATTTTCTTTATCTTTTTCTTGTGCCTAAACATTTGCAATGGACTTCATTGAACGCAAAGCATTTCAGATATGAGTAATCGTAATGAGTATGGAGAAATGGATGGACATACGCTGTACGATTGCAACAGTTTGTCATGGAAGTCAGAACGACAAACTGATCTGCGAGAACAGGAAACCGCCAAGCGGAGGTTCAACGGGTGCCAGATTCCGGGGCGGTTTGACGTCTCAATAAAATTTTTCGGTTGATAAATTAATATCAGTGACATGGGAGAAGTTAAGAAAACGTTTTACTGTGAGATATCGTAATGTTATGTGGCACGTACATTTCTTTAGTAAAAATAATTCATTTTATAATTCAACCAAAAACGTCTTGAAACCAGAGAATAATTTTTACTGTTTTGTTCAGTAACGGATACAGCGGGCAAAAGATTAAAAATTCGTTTCCTAAATTTTTTTTTAAAACTTGAAGATTTCAGCATTCATGATATGTGTGGCCAGCGCCATGACAATGGGGCCATTATGAAGGAAAAACAAAATGTACTTCAAAACACATAATTTTTCGACTTAAAACCCTTATGCATTTTACGTACTTTGAGCGGCTCATACTTTAAATCTGGTCGTAAATAACGACGAAAACATTTCCCTACAGATTGTGAACATTTTCAGCATTATTCAATAAATATATGCTTTCTTTTCTGAATTACCTTACCGTTGGCAAATTTTAAAGAAAGAACTTCCAGGGTTGACCGTAAAATCGTGCTCTGAAAAAGGTGGGAAAATAGGATCGATGCAATAAGGGTAACGAGGACTGGGATACAATTTCGATGTAATCCACGATATATTGCATTAGATTTATTGGTTAGAATAGTTAAAGAGACGCCCGTCATGTTCAATGTTATATATATAAAATTTCGGTTGTCTATCAGTGGTCCGTTCTCCTGGCAATATGCCCAGCCCATTGCCATTGCAGGGATTTTACTCTCATCATGATGCCATTCTTGCAATCCAATCGCAGTATAACAGCACGTCTATTATCAATAACATCAATCCCCCCGAACAACCGCTGCATTGCCTTTTTATCTATCGTTCTTATCCGGCCACACATACCAACCTCAATGTGTTGTCAACACTATTCTCGTTTGAGGGAAAAGACATAACGTTAAGGTTTGAAAATATCTAAGAGAACGAACTCAAATTTACATAGAAAAAGAAACTCAAAAGGAAAGTTAAAATAGAATATACGTTACAACGTGAGTAGACTATATACCAGGTAGCACTCTATCCCCAACTACAGTGCTTCGAACTTTCTCATCTCCGTTGTGCCGCCCCGGTGGCGCAGTGGTCTAAGGCGCTGGCCTCTGATCATTCGTCCGTAAGGGGTCCGGGTTCGAATCCCGGTCAGGCATGGATGTTGTGTTTGTCTTACGGCACTGGCTCTCTCCCTTCCCTGGAACCAGTGACCCTAAATTAGGGACGGGCGACTGCTTATAGCCCATTGAGTTGCTCACGGTGGTCGTTAAACCTCCAATCAAACAAACAAACAAAACATCTCCGTTGTAGCTACGAATCGCATCAAAAGCTCGTTTGAGTTTGGCTTCGTGAAGCTGAAAATTCTGCTTAAGCAAACATTCTCGGAAAAGAAAAAAATAGCCATTTGTTTTAGTCGCTTAAGTCAACTAAGTATAAATGGAATTTGATTTCAACCTTTAAAGAAAGAAA
The DNA here is from genome assembly GCA_039090855.1 of Macrothele yani. Lineage (NCBI taxonomy): Eukaryota > Metazoa > Arthropoda > Arachnida > Araneae > Macrothelidae > Macrothele > Macrothele yani. The sequence continues at coordinate 135,788,944 of CM077023.1, forward strand.
CCGTCTCATTTTAGGCTCTCATCTTACGGCCAAGCATATCGGCTTCAGCTGTAATTAATCAATGCATAGGATGGCGGATGGGGTCTTTCGTTTACCTCAGTGAACATCGCTATCTCATTATTTAACAAGTCTTCGTTTAGTGAAAAGAAAAAAAAAATATTTTTTAAATCCAAGAGCCAAATGCTAAAGCTTTCAGTACAGGCCCTGCGCTACTAATTTAACTGGTGAAGCAACCACACACACACACAAACAAAACCAGGTAGGCTCAGTTCTTATTGAGCCGTCAGTTAGCAACGTAGGACTACGACTTGCAGATCGGAGAGTTGAAATCAGCTAGTCGAGTATGGTTTCAAGGCGTTTATTTAATTTGTTTTAGCCAACGCAGGTCTATGATATGAAAAATGGCTTACATAATTTTTACAAATAATCCTGGATACATTGCGAACACAAAGCAGTGGTGCTGTGTCTTCTTGGGCTTCTTACATTCCTCATCACTTGCTCTCTCAGTTGATTTTTTTTTTTTTTTTTTGCCTTTTATTTTGATTTTCTTCACTTTTGCTTGCGTTCATTCTGCGAATGCGGCATTGTCGAAAATTTTAACTCGTTCACACGAAAACAATTTTTTTTAATTTTAGTTTAAACCACTGCGATATGTTTTTTATATATTTGAATAGATCTCGTCGAGAACTTTAAAACGATACCACGCACAGTTGTTTTGCACTCATGGTTGCCCAGATAAACCGCGATATTGTCAAAAGTGTTCACCGGTTTACAAGAAAACAATTTTTTAAATGTTCAGTTCAAACCACTGCGAAATGTTCTTCGTATATTTCAATAGATCTCGTCGAGACATTTAAAATGATACCACGCACAGTCGTGTTGCGCTCACGGTTGCCGAGATAGACTGAGTCGAACGCGGCGGCACATGCAGAAATATTGCATCATCTCCCCTCTGCACAGGGAGCTAGGGGAGCGTCGCGCTCACGACGTATTGCGCAGTGCGAATTGGACTCCATGCTGTTTACGAATATGCTAAGACGATTAGTGTGCGTCACGTATTTTTAACGCTATAATGATTTGAATTGGGACCTATTTTTGTTACAGGCGGTCGGCCATAAGTCGCCCCATACTATCCGCGGATTTAGACATAGTCCTACGTCAAAAAATCCCGGCCCATCTCATTCAGACTTTAATGCACCAATTTCTTGGTTGTTATCCGACTCTTCATCACCGTGAGCTCGGCTTGTCAATTCTAACGCCCTGTCACGGAATCGTTAGAACTAATGAATGATCTTTTGCTTGTATTGTGAATGATTTCACGGAATCAGTTAAATAGATAGAAACAAAACTTTTGGGTTGTTTAAGTACTATAGTTTTTCTTTTAGTAAGTTGATTTATCGATTAAAAGTTGCTATTACGAGAGATGTTCTCGTAGATGTTCTTTTGTTGCAATTCAAATAGATAATGAAATGTGTTATCGCCTTTTTGGGCCGCGGGTGGTCTAGTGGTCAACGTTCGTGAATGCCACGAAGAAAACCTCAGGTTTGATTTCAGACAGGTACGAACGCTCAAACCACTAAATATCCGCCGTGCGTCGGATGGGCACGTTAAGCCTTCGGACCCCGGGTACTGGCCCCCGGTAATAAATACGAGCTATTTCCTCCCCCTTTCCACCTCGCTTCCGTGTCACTTTCCTATCGGACACTAAAGCCCAAATTTCCTAGCTTCCTATTTCTAAGGGCTGTTTAAGACCTGGGCCTGACACTCCCTTCCTAAAATCCGCTACAGATGATCTATGATTTTATCGCCTTCTTTCCCCTCGTCGCCCACTATTAATTTAGTCTAGTTTCGACAATGGTAAAAATAAAGCAACTATTCGTGATGTGCCATTTAAACTTCTTGATGATTTTGATGATTTCGGTGATGCCTTTTTCTCATCTCTTCTTCAAAATAATTAAGACTTCGCATGTAAGCGTTGGATATTCTTACAGAAAGGAAGAAATGCCATTTGTTGAAACATTTTATTAAAGCAATTCCAGGATAGCATTTTTTTAAAATGAAGTTCATTGCATATCAGGAGAAAATACACTGACGGAAAAAAATTCCAACACCAAGAAGGGGTTGTGTTAGATAAACGACAGTTGGTAGGCGGTGAGAGTACATCTGTAAGATGACGTCTATGCAAATTTCGCGCTCGGCGCATACGTGTGGCGCTAGTAGCGCCCCTCGGAACATGCAAAGCAGGTTTTCTGTAAATACGCGCTGTAACGTTCGTGAGCGTTAGTTATCGTTGAGATTCGAGGTAGTGTGTTGATGTTAGTCAAGAATGCCTTTAAGAAGACGAAGAAGCCATTATCAACAGCTCACGGAGTTTGAACGAGGTCATGTAATAGGGCTACGAGAGGGTGGATTTTCTTTCCGCAATATTGCAGAACGACTTGGCAGGAATGTAGCCACTGTGCCCGATTGTTGGCAGCGGTGGTCAAGGGAAGGTACTGCCTCAAGAAAACCGGGTTCCGGCCGGCCACGTGGCACTACTGACAGGGAAGACCGCCGTGTACGGCGTATGGTCGTGGCGCATCGTACCGCGTCTGCGGCAGCAATTCGAGCTGCAGTTGCCACCACAGTGACACAACGAACTGTTACAAATCGGTTACTTGAAGGACAGCTCCGAGCCAGACGCCCTGTAGCGTGCATTCCACTTACTCCAAACCACTGCCGTTTGCGAAGTCTGTGGTGTCAAGCTAGAGCTCATTGGAGGACGGAGTGGAGATCTGTTGTGTTTTCTGATGAAAGCCGGTTCTGCCTGGGTGCCAGTGATGGCCGTGTGTTGGTTAGAAGGAGGACAGGTGAGCGCCTGCAACCAACCTGTCTGCGGCCGAGACACACTGGATCTACACCTGGAGTTATGGTCTGGGGAGCAATTTCCTATGACAGCAGGAGCACTCTCGTGGTTATCCCGCGCAACCTGATGGCACAGTTGTACGTCGGTCTGGTGATTCAACCTGTTGTGCTGCCATTCATGAACAGCATTCCAGGTGGTGTTTTCCAACAGGATAACACCCGCATACCGCTGTTGTAACCCAACATGCTGTACAGAGTGTCGACATGTTGCCGTGGCCTGCTAGATCACCAGATCTTTCACCAATCGAGCACGAATGGGACATCATTGGACGACAACTCCAGCGTCACCCCAACCAACATTAACCGTCCCTGTATTGACCGACCAAGTGCAACAGGCATGGAACTCCATCCCACAAACTGACATCCAGCACCTGTACGACACAATGCATGAACGTTTGCGTGCTTACATTCAACATTCTGGCGGTTACACCGGTTATTAATGTGCCAGCATTTCACATTTAAAATGGCTCTTCTCGCGCTTACATTAAGCTGTGATCTTGAAACCTTAATCGATTAAATATGTTACCTATACAAATGTATTGCCGCCATTTCATTCCTCTACAACTATTTTTTCGTGGTGTTGGGATTTTTTTCCGTCAGTGTATGATGTATTCGGTTTATGAGTGTTGTCAAATTAGGTTGAAACTAATTCATTGAGACTAAATATCTGAGTCGGTTTTCATTTCTGAGAATGAATTCCTTATTGATTCTAGTTTGCACTATAGCTTGGAAAAGAAAGTAAATCTGGAGATCAGAAGTAATTTCTTCTTCATGGTGTTTTAAAATTCGAGGACAGGTAAAGATAAACCTATTCCATATAAAATCGCTAGTAGTAGCTTAGATGCGGAAGATAATATACTTAGATCTCGACCAATGCTCCATCGAAGTATGCTAAGTTTTTACGTCAAATTTCACAACTAAGATATTCATTAAATACTACTACTACACTGTAAAAAAATTTCTGAAATTCACGAACCACTTTCCGTCATTTCTTTTGCGAATTAACGAAGCATATTTCCGATACAACCTTTTCCGTGAAATGACGGAAAGAAACCTGAATTTCACGAAATTTTCGTACCACGAAAAAATTCTGAATTTTCAGAAACCTTTCCACCAGTTCCTTTCTTATATTGATGGTAAATAACCGTTTTAGACATGTGTTAACGGAAAATTCTGAATTTTCAGTAACCTTTCCGCAATTCCTTTCGTATATTAACGGAAAAACTCCGTTCTCACTTTTTCAGTATCCGTATGACGAAAAATTACCGCTATAGGAGATTAGTGAGAATACTTGTGGTTTTCTTAACTTTTAAATTTCAATCGTTTGTCGATTTTTTAAGTTTCCGTAGTGAGATCGGATATTGTGGATAGCATATCACATGAATCTTGTTTATTGTGACACAAGATATTTCTTCTCGTCTCCCCTATTTTGTGCACAAGCTATTTAATATATATACACTATATTGACAAAAGTCACCGGACACCTAGAAGAGAAACACAGCATAGCATTTATTGACACACATTAGTACGGTGTCGGTCCAATTTTGGCCTTAATGCATGCACTGACCCTTCGAGACATGTATTCGACAAGGTTTTGGAACACAGCGATAGGTATGCGCCCTCATTCAGTACATAATGCTGCCGCTAACTGTTGCTTAGTAATAGGCCTTGGTTCCAAACTTCTTATGCAGCGCTCTAATTCGTCCCATAAATGCTCAATGGGAGTAAGATCAGGGCTCTGTGCTGGGCAGTCCACACACGATACGGAATTATCGTCAAACCACGCCGTAGCAGTCCTTGCTTTATGGCTTGGTGCATTCTCCTGCTGGTATCAACAAGGCTCGGTTCCATAGTATTGCCACAGAGTTGGTAGGGTATAATTGTCCAGGATATTAAGGTAGACGTGATGGTTAACAGGTTTGCCCACGATAACAAATGGGCCGGGACCATACCACGAAAAATACCCCCACACGAGTGCACTGGCAGCTCCAAAGTTGACCGTAGGAACAGTACACTGTGGTAAATAGCGTTCCCTCGGCTGCCGCGATACCCACACACGGCCATCAGACTGATGGCTCGTGTATCTGGATTCATCAGCCCATAGGACCTATTTCCATTGATCTACGGTCCACACTAAATGTCCTTTACACCATGCTAAACGACGAGTAGCATTCCGAGTGGAGATGAAAGGCTTATGAGCAGTTGCACGACCATGGTAACCCATCTCTCTCTCTCTCTCTCTCTCTCTCTCTCTCTTGGACACACTCGACCTGACATTGTAATTGTAGACAAAAACTCGGAAGAACACACAGCTAATAGATGTAGCAGTTCCACTTACAGGAAACAGCAAAGAACAATGTCTGAGAAAATCTCGAAATATATAAGAATCTGCGATTAGAAATCCAAAGATTCTGGAAACAGAGCGGAGCCGTAGCTACAGGGAGGGCGATTGCCCTCCCAGAACAGCAACGCTAGGGCCGTAAATTCATGCTTTCATGGGCGTAAAATATAGAAATGGACAACGTGTGAATAAATTGGCTGAAAATGAAAAAGAGAGATATACACTCTCTTCAGTACTTCCTTTTTTAAAAACTCTATTTTGCCGCATATAGTATTCCACACAGCTAGTCAGTACAGAGTAACCTACATTGTGAGAAGTGAACCCTTTGTATGGATGAAATAAACTGTATGAAACACCAGATGGAGGCATATAAAACAATATGTGGATATGCTTAACCTGCGTGACCTTCCGGAATACGCCACGAGGGATGAGTTTATGATCTGAGCTCTGTCGGAGAAAGATCGTCCGAGAGTTTAACCTTAAACGGATTTTTCCAAGCCAAACCCCGAAATCATCTTCCTATTGTTACTCTTATTATTTGATAAGCATTCATTAGGCGCTTTGTTTCTGATTCTGCATTTCTTCTGCGTACTGTGTTATCGGTGTTCACGACTTTTAAGTTTTACTTGATATTTACAACCGCTAGCTCTTGTGGGTATTTACCTAGGTTTTACATTTTCAGCAATGCTATGTCAAAAACCTGAAGTGAGTTTTTTGAAGGACCATACAAGATCTTTTCTTATAACAGAGGTTTGAGAGAGTAAAAACTGCTTACTATTTGAGTGAAAGTGGGGAACCTTTGAACTCGAAGGGGCATAATTTGAGGTCTCGCCCTCCCAGTTATGAAAAACTTGCTCCCGTCCTGAAACAGAGCACAAAACAGATCGTACCAGTCGTCATTTTTGCTACCCCAGTGATACTAAATAATTTTCGAAAAAATCTCGAGGATTTAGGATTGCCACAGAAACTGCTTCATCCAATCCAAAAGGCAGTTATTCTACAGACCTATCATATCACTAGAAAATTTCTGAATTTCCAGGCCTGAAAACACTATCTCCGCCTTTTGATTACGTGCCCTGTGGCCGAGAAAGTTGCGATGACAACAATAATAATATTATTTCTTCAGTGATAGAAAATTACAACACTTTTTCTTTAAGTTGATATACACAAACCAGCACTCTTGTTGATACGAACTTAAATCCAGTGCATGTAGGCATGGGTGGGAAGTTACACGTAAAAAAATATTTTCTACGTGACGCGTAAAATGCGTAATTTATGTCATAAATGTAAAAAATATAATACATTCAAAACTTGCTTTAAATACAATAAAAAAAAACGCGATGTTACTCGAGTTCCCAGGCTAACTCCGACACGTGCGAGGGTAACTTGCTGAAAATCAAACGAGCTCTCCGTATTACATTTTTCATTTCTTCTGTCCTTTCCAACGACACGCCGACACCACACATCAGCATCAAACAGAAGTCATCGCTCTCTCCACGTCTGTAAGTCTCCCACTGCAGTGGGAACATGTCCGGCGCGTGGCTGGTGGACCCTGGTTTCGATTCCCGGTGGCGGCCGATGATAGTTTTTCCGTGACTCGCTTACAGACGTGGAGAGAGCGATGACTTCTGTTTGATGTTCCTGGTCCACGTCAACTGTGTATTTATTACCACACATTAGTTTCCCTGTGTTGCTTTCCTACTCGCTACAGGATTGGCCGCGTGATTTACTCAACGTACCATCATCATCAACACAGTTTGAAAAGATGTTCTCCAACTGGTCGCACATTCATAACGCAACAAGAAACGAACTAAGCTTTGAAAATTATACAAAACTGGTGCATATACACGGTCGAGTCACATTATTGTGACCACCAGCTAATATCCAGAGTAACCGCCGTGTGTAGCGCGGACAGCAGCTAGACGGGCTGGGAGTGACTCAATAAAGTGCTGGAAGGTGTTCACAGGTATGTGGAGCCATGCTGACTGCAGTGCATCTGACAGCTGCTAGAGGGTGCGTGGTGGGTGAAAAATCCATAGAGCGAACAACACGATCGAGGTGGTGCCACAGATGCTCAATTGGGTTTAAGTCTCGGGAATTAGGGGGGCCAGGGAAGTACTTTGAAGTCTTCATCGTGCTCTTTCAACCACTCCCAGACAATTCTAGATGTGTGACATGTCGCGTTGTCGTTCTGGAAGATCCCATTCGCCCCAGGGAAGACAATCAGCATGCATGGGAGTACGCGGTGTGCAAGGATGGATTCATAACGAATTCGGTCCATAGTGCCTTCCACAGGTATGAGTGGACACAGAGAATGCCACGAAAACTTTCCCCAGAGCATAATGCTGCCCCACCAACTTGTGTTCTTCCTGCAATGGTTCAAGAGTGTTTGTTCTCCGATGTTTCTTGCCTTATACGCCAACGTCCATCCGTTCAATGAAGCAGAAAACGTGACTCATCGGAGAAGGCAATCCTTTGCCAATCAGCGGAGGTCCAATTCCGATACTGCCGTGCAAATATATAAGCCTTTTCCGCTAATGCGCCTTCGTTAGCATAGGTGCAGTGACAATCTGTTTGCATCGGTGCCCCATGCGCAGCAGGGTTCGCTGAACTGTCGTTTTAGACACACTTCCGGTAGCACCCTGGTTCATTTGGCCAGTGAGTTGCTCCATTGCAGCGTGTCGATCGGCCCTCACGCACCTTCGCAGCCGACGTTCGCCTCTCACATCAATGGCACGTGGTGCTCCGCAATTTCCACGTCACTTATTCTCAATCGTGCCATTTCCCCAATCACGATACACTTTAACCACAGCAACACGCGAACAGTTCACAAACTGCGCTGTTTCAGAAATACTGCCATCCTTGGCCCGAAAGCCGATAATCATCCCTTTTTGTAAATTTGATAAATCGCTCCTTTTATCTGTGACAGCAACGAGTGATATGTTTTCAGAATGCCTACAGCACATCTTATATACCCTCCAAGCCAGCTCACGACACGTGCCTTCTTTCATTGGCTACGCGCTGTTGATGTCAAGAGTAGGAGGTGGTCACAATGATGTGACTCGACTGTGTATATTACACACTAAAAATGAAAGATCAACATGTGATGATTATTAAAAAGTGCTAAGAAAAATAAGAATGAATGAAACTGTTAGGCAAGTGCTACACAAATTATATGTAGACAATATGTGATAATGTGACGCCAAGTGTTATTTTTGTTTGAATTGAGTTTTGATAAAATTATTAACCATGTGACATTATTAAAGTAAAACACAAATTAAAGCAACAATGACGCCTAGATATAGTGAATAATTTATTAAGAAATGCTGTGAATCATCAAAAAGTGTATGGACAATTCACAGGTTAGTAATCTTTCAATTAAAAAAATGACAATGAAAAGTGTGAAACTTTTTTGTCCTAACGTTTTATTCTTTGTTTGTTTTCCTTAGAATAAAATTAATGTCACTGTAAAACATATTATTTAGTGTTTAAAAAGTGCAAATTCTAATTTAATTCTAAGAGACATTTAATTTTTTTGGTTACTTTGGATAAAATGAATGGCACTGAAGTTGTTAAGAGTTGTATTAGTTTAGGTGTGTAATTATGAACATTAACAACAACTGCTAAATTAAAAGAAACGTTAACCTTTTTGAAAAAAAAAATCTATCATTCGCATTACGGTGTGTTTTTGATGCTTCATTACTGTAATTACTTTCATTTCTGTGGTTAACTAAACAATTTGAAATAAATGCTTACTTCTAGATGAGTTAACATGGCTATTTATTAATTTATTTTCATGTAGATAAATTACGCCGCATAGAAAATTGTGTAATAAATAGTTTTCTACGCGATTAAATACGTATAAATTACGCGTAATTGATGTAAAATATGTATCAAGTAATTTACACATCCAACCCTGAATGTAGGTAGATTGCGATCATAGAAAGCAATACATATAATTGACTTTTTGCATATTATCCTCGTTAGTTTGCTGTTCAGCTGATTCATATTTCCGTTTCTACGAAATAATGCACTTTATTATAGATAATGCACGCAATGTTAAAGAATATTGATTTATATTCCATTTCTCATAATGAATCCTACATAATCAGTGTCTGCCGAAATGTTTTTCCCCGCACTCTTGCTGAGGCATAAGTGGAGGTGCAACTCTTTCGTGAGAGAAACTTTGGTGCGAAAAAGTTTTACTTGGTAAAATCTGTCGAGAGTTTTAACATCAGTTGTTAAGTTGGGGATGAGCAGAGCCCATTTAAGAGGGGGCTGCAGCCCCCTGATCCTGCATTCTCAAAGGCACCCAGAATTATGCAGGATGCTTAAAGAATTGACAGAGTTCTACAGTTTTTTTTTTTTTTTTTTTTGCAGATAGCACAGCGAAAACTATGAGAAACTGCCTTGTAAATTTTTTTTTATTTCTTTTCGCTTTTTAGGAGGAGTCTGCAAAAAGTGTAGGCGTCCGCAGTCCATCCTCAAATCTTTTAAAAACATTACATGATTTGTAATTGGGGAACAGTTTATATACATTAAGAATTCGTTTGAATTTGATATTTGGATCATATTATTTTGCCCACTACTTCGACATAATTTCAACAAGCTGAACCCAACCCTGGGAGTGGGGGCCTTAAAGCAGAACTGAACTAGTATCCATTTTTCAAATATGCAATTTTACATTTTCTTGCTAACACTGATTCGTCCATGAATCGTGGACTACATACTTCAATGTGGCATGGATATTTCTATGGCTTCCTCATCATATTTTGGGGAGGTTTCTTCCTGGATATTTTTATTCGGCCACCCATAGTGAAATCCTAGATGTGCCACTAATACTGAGGCCCCAAAATACTGTCCAGCCCCCGGCCCTCTGTCTCCTTAAATGTGCTCTGAGGATGAGGAAATTTCAAGAGGAAAACTTGAATTCAATCTTGGGTTAGATGTAGGAGTTACGATAATTACCTTTGCTCTTCAGTTATGGCTTCCATCTTTTCTTCGATTAATTAAACATCTGGTGACTGTTCCAAAGATTCGCTTCTTATGGGGGTCAGAAATATTACCGCATTTTTCGGCTTATAAGTCGATATGAAGTATAAGGCGAATGGGTTAAATTTCTCAATTTTCTTATCTTCATTCATAGATAAGTTGATCCTGAGTAGAAGACGAGGCTAGAACAAATACAGTTAGTGTTCCGAAAATCTGTACCTATATTTTTAATGCTTTAGTAAATATTGAAATGAAGAGAAAGTGAGGTAATTTCCGGGTTTTTATTTTTAGTAAACAGTTGAATTTCGAAAATTATTTGCTTTCTTGGGAACCAAGCTCACCGTATTCGTTCAATCCAACCGGTCAGCCGGAGAAGCCGCCGCGGAAAGATGAAACTACAACAACAACAAAACAAGGTCACAAAAGCCTCCCAAATCAGAGGGATGCTTGCAGCGGGAGTCATCGTTCGCTGCTTTCTCGCAGAGTCCGATTAAAATCCCAAACCAAAAGAGCTTTTGATTTGAATGAAGTAAGTTAAGCATAATAACTGGAAGCAATAGTTTATTTCAATTAATCTGGGAAATAGTTTATTTCAATTAAGCTGCGGAGGTGACTCTTCATCCCTTCAAAATTTTTATTATTATTATTATTATTTTCTAGTTTTCTCATTTTATTTTTTTTTATATCTTTTTTAATAGTTTAATGGCCGTTCCGGTGGGTGATGGCTAGGTCATAGCTGTGGCACAAATCAGATTGTAAACTAACCGAAGCACTATTGTCTACGTACAGTTTTGGCCAACATTTGCGAAATGTATAACGTCACTTCCATCCATCCCTATTTCTCGATCTTCATAGAATTTGCGTCCTGAATGTATCAATAGTCCTCCTCCCTTTTTTTCGGTGTACGTAAATTCCATGTTACCTATATCATCGCTTTCAACGAATGATGCAGTGATCCCACTGTTTTTTAGTCAGTCGGGGGAGCATTATCCTGCAGAGAGCATCTTATGGCGAAGGCTCCCTGTTCCAAGCGCCGGTTTTTCACATTCCCCTCTAGTAAGCAAGGGTTGGGTGAGTGTAGTCGATAACTTTGTTGTATTCCTTTAAAGCGCAACTGACCTATCAGATAAGGGGTGAGTACAACTGACCCGTGCCTCTTCTTTGCACACCCAGGAGTGAATGATACCCATAGGGTCTTGGAGAGATCCCGAGGGCGATGCAACTGACATAAAATATCTGCCACTCCAAATCGGTCACGGCGATTTCGATAATATCTCTGTGGAACAAAAATATCCTTTTCAGTAGCTTTTAAACAAAGTGAACGGAATATAACACTTCGTACTCTTTCGGAATGGTTTCTTATGAACGTAATATTGCGTTTCTGGCGCTCGTTTTTAAGGCACAATATTTCTTTTCTCATTGAGAGATTTTAATGATCAATCAATAGATAAGTCGACGTGGCGTATAAGTCGAGTCCCGAGCTTCGGTAATTAATAACTTAAACATAAATCAAATAAATGAATAATAAAAACATGGGAAGCTCAAAAATGCAGCATTTTTAGAGAAGGAGAATATTTCCTCCTGATATTACACAAAACAGGGCCCGAAAAATATGGGCGGCACGGGTGGCGCAGTGGTCTAAGCGATGGATTCTGTCCATTAGTCCGAAATTGGTCCGGGTTTGAATCTCGATGTGGCACGCATGTTGTGTTTTTCTTACGGCACAGGCTCTCTCTCTCTCTCTTTCTTGAAACCAGTGGCCCTAAATTAGGGGCGGGTGACTGCTTATGGCCCACTGAGTTGCCCACGGCGGTCGTTAAACCCCCCGTAAAATAAAAACTAAAAAAATACGGGCACTATGATTCAATTTTTTTCTTCAAATTTGGTAATTTCCAGTAAATACTGTAATTTATATCGTATAATCCGCGGATTGTCAGTTAAAAAGTTATAAGGGGGCCGCGGGTAGCCTAGTGGGCAACGTTCGTGACTGCCGCGGAAAGGACCTCAGGCTCGATCCCAGGCAGGTACGAACGCTCGATTCACTAAATATCGCCGTGCGTCGAATGAAGCCGTCGGGCCCCGGTTACAGGCCCCCCGGCAATAAATAAGGGCGTCTTTCCTCCCCTTTCTACTTCGCTTCCGTGTGACTTTCCTATCGGGCACTCTAGCCCAAATCTTCTAGCTTCCTATTTTTAAGGGTTGTTTAAGACCTGGGGTCAGACACTCCCTTCTTAAAAACCTCTACATATGATCATTTGATCATCAAAAAGTTATAAGTGATGATGTTGGATTGCAGTTGTGTGGCCCTGTCGCTTGGGCCCTCGCTTGCTCGATGCTTTGCCTTCTTTCTCCCGACCCTTCTTTCCTATCGAGTACACTTATAGCTATTAATTTTCAAAGGGCAGTTTTAGACCTAACTTACATTGTAAAAAATAAGTGGTGTGAATTCACGGTAAATTCCTGAAAAGAGTGTGCTGCAAAGGTGCTGGTATGTGTTCGTCTTTTCCAGAAATTTCCGTTTTTAAAAAAAGTTCCCGTTTTTTCTTAGCTTCCGTATTTTGTCAGAATTTCCGTAGTCAATAATTCCGTTTATTTCAGAAAAGTCATTTGGGTTTTTCCGTATTTACACAGAAATTTCGCAAAACCGAAGACGCTAAATTTCTTAGTCCTTGCTTCAGAAATTCCTTTCCGTAGTGGGATTCGTTCCGAAGTCGTTTGGGTTGGCTCAGCAGGACAGTGCGTCTTAACCACTGTGCCAGAAAGTCTTGTAAATCACCGTTCACGTTCAAGATAAAACTAATTACGCAATGATGAATTTTTTTTTTGTCATCAATGCGAGTGAATTAGTTATTTTATTTTCTGTTTGAGCTTATTATTATTATTATTATTTTTGTATAGGTTTGTAATAATTTTATTTTTTCAGTAGATGACTTTTCGCAAATTAAGTATTTTTTCATCGTAATTTTTTGAAGCTATTTAGAATGCTTTGGAATTTGAGATCTTTTTAAACTGACAATGGCTTGCAATTATCTTTAAGGTAAAATGTATTGTTTTATAGTATTATTTCACAAAACTCCTAAATATAAAATTTACTTAGCTCTATAATAGCTTTTGTCTCTAGGACTCCACAGACTGATACATAGATATAGTATAATCACCTGTACAATAATTTAAGTACCCGGTTTCTTACCGTAACATAATATACAATAGCTGGAGCAAAAATGGGGAGAAGAGAAGGAATCCTCTGCCACAATAACCAAAATTGAATGCGATGTGTTATCCACAATATCCGATTTCGCTACAGAAATTTAAAACCAGACTCTTCGACAGACAACTGAAATTTCACAGTTAATAAAACCTCCAGTATTTCCGCGAATTGCTCCTATTTTTGGAAAGTTTTCGTTACATGGTTTTCGAAAAAAGTGAGAACAGAATTTTTCCGTTCATATACGAAAGGAATTGCGGAAAGGTTTCTTAAAATTCAGAACTTTCCTGGCGTACGAAAAATCCGTGAAATTCAGGTTTCTTTCCGTCATTTCACGGAAAAGGTTGTATCAGAAATATGCTTCGTTAATTCACGAAAGGAATTGTTATATACAATTATTTGAAACGTTATAATCATAGGAATAATCATATGTTATAAACAAATATTTAACCAATTCACCATAGTTATCTTCAAACGTTAATCGATACCAACGTCACATTCCAATACGGAACACGTTTTAAAGTTATGAACAATGGCTCACGTGTTAATGCTATTCACTGGAACACGTGTTACTGTCATCAATGTTAAATACAAGGTGTTAATTTTATTGTTATATTTATTATTATGAACAAATTATAGGTGCATCAATTACAGATCATTTACCGATTAAATTTACTTTATTGTGCCTTTTTATAACTATGGGACTTTTGTTCTACAGTGATCGTATATGGACAAAAACGTGCCCCTTATATGTACTGGCATATAATAAAGCACGGCGTTGTGATTCACCTTTATCCCGTCACTGGAATGGTGGGGGAATAAAGGTGCCGCTCGTGAAAGAAATTAGAAACATAAACACATATTTTAACTTACACATACCTTAACTTATGTCTTGTGTGGTTATAAGGCAAACAAACAGTAGTCTTATGTGGAAGTAGTAAAAATGGTTTAATACGTGAGATTTAGGAACACTAAGGTACCACGTGCGGGGGTGCAGCCGTTAGCAATACCTTACACATAAAATTTACTATTATTACGATTTTTCTCTATAACGTCTCCGATCATTTCTGCATACATCTATCTATATATATAAGTGCAAAGCTTAGTGATTCATTTTACTTTCTAGTTCCTTTTCTCCTATGCTTTACTTAAATGTTTTACCTAGCTAACTGGGTTTTCATTGTTTGATCATGACCAATGCACACGCCACGTGCTCTAAGTAGGTTTATGAATAAATTTAAGCAAGTACATGCAATAACAGGGAAAAAGGAAAAATCACTTAACTGGTACTTCCATATGTCTTTCAGGTTTTCAATCCAAATCTTTATCCAATTGTCAGCGCGGGCAGTACTTCATCTATCTCTCGTCACATCGCTCGACGATCCGCTATCCACGTCTGTGTTTCGCTGCTCCTCGAACTCAACTCCTCGTGACCAGTGAAGACCTTCTGAGCTTCACCTTGTCCGCGGATGCCAAGGTCACTTGACCAGTCTGGAATTCATCTAATCCGTCCGGGGAACGTCACTTCGCTCCCTCCTTGGGAACTGACCCTTCAACTTTTCCGACCCCCCTATATCCCCTGGGGCTATCTATGCACGTGCATGTTGGACTAAATTTATTTTAAATAATTTTATTTCCAACATTCCTCCCTTACCAGATGTAATCTTTATGGGGGGCCAAAAGGAATGCTGGGGGGAAACTACACGCACGGATAGACTACTCCATCCTTACCTAGTAATCCTCTATCTTTTTCCTCATGTGCACTTATATATACATATAGCAATGAAATTATATAAAATATTCATAATCACACATATACACAATACACTTTTCAAATACAAAAATTAATTAACTGTTACGGTCCTGCACCCACAATACATATCTAAAAAATATCAATTCAGTGATACTGCTGGCATCTGAAGCTTACATTAACGTGTCGTTTAGTACACTTTGAGCTGTTGCTGACCAAGTATCAGTAACACATTTAACTGCCAAACGCTTTTCCGCTTGTTTGTTTGCTTTTATATTCAAATTTTTTTTTTTTTTATTGTCATTGTCCACGTCCACCGATTCTTGAGTTTTATTATTTGACTTAATTTTTTTTTCTGGTGGAAAGTAAGACAAGGTGAAATTGTTTGATTTACGTTCAGTTCTGCGATTCACACACAATTCACACAAAAAGTTATCAGACATCAAACCAATATCACTGGCAGTTCGCAGTATTTGGAGAACATTGTCACCTGATTTGTGCTTTTTATATGCTGGTAATAAAATTAGCTGTAGAACACTTTGCTCTGTACGTATATGTTTATCTAGTATTATTCGTCCACAGTCACCTATAACATATGTTATTCACCAAGGTCTCTTTGACCTGGAACACAATAACAGCAAAATCATTTCACCTGTGTTTTATTCATCTCTGCATGCGCCCTCATTGACACTGTCCTTTGTGCTTTTAAACACCACACCGCTCATTGGCCATACCGTTTTCACTACCTGTTGACCACATAGCACAACAAAGTCTTCGCTGTCAATGTAGCACTTTATTTAGTCTGTAGGTCATCCACATGAAAAAATGCGTTGCATTCACAGTAATTACGACCGTCTTTGGATACACCAGCACGCTTACATTACGCATGCCACGTGCGATCCGTTCATTATTTTCAAAAAGCTTGCATCATTACTTGAATATCCTCCTGTTGTTTGAGTTTGGGAAAAGAAAACGGTGTTTCAATCACTGCTGCACTCTAGTTCCCGTAGGAAGCATAGTTCTTTTGTTCACCAACGCATGGTTCTTTTTGTTCACCAACACGTGGCTCTTTTTGTTCACCAACACGTGATTCTTTTTTGTTCACCAACACTTGGTTCTTTTTGTTCACCAACACGCGATTCTTTTTGTCCATCAACACGTGGTTCTTTTTGTTCACCAACACGTGATTCTTTTTGTCCACCAACACGTGATTCTTTTTGTTCACCACCACATGGAACACACTGACTTTACTCACACTTTGATTTATTTATTTTTTTCTATAACCTTCTCTCTTCCCCTGATTACGCACTGTACCGCTCTGTCATTACCCAGACTAGACGCGGCAGTGTGATCCGTCAATCCAAACAAAGTCAACTACCCAGTGGTTTAATTTTCATTTACCCTTATCTACATTCATTATCATTATTATTTTTTTCAGAATAGCTGTATATCTAATATCTTAGATTTACACTATTCTTTCCTTCCCAAGCAAAGATAGATCCGCTCAACCCAATCAATCATTACCTTCACGCTGCACCTAAACATTATTAACATTAATATTTAAAATTACACTTGCCAATATCACTATTAAATTTTTATTTGACGAATTTTTCGTGCATACACCTCCACAAGAGATAACCAAGTGTTCCTGGGGAATATTCAGATATAACATAACGTTAGTTAACCAGTTAAGAATTTTTTTTTTTTTTTTTTTTTATGAACTAACCACACACAGACTTGAAACATACTTGAAATACGGACTGAAAATAATATCCGAACTCGAGAAAATTTTATACATATATATTACACAAAATACTAGTGAATTTTTCCACCTTTTGCTTTAATATTAAGAGATATGCTAATCAAATGTAAAAAAAAATTCTTCCTCATCTAATAACTTCCGTTTAAAATGCTGGGTTATTCACTTGGATAAATGAATTTGTGGTTCGGATCATTTTTTTTTTTTTTTTTTAGTATCAGTTCATATTATTGATCTGATGCCTAGGATTTGGAATTTTTCTCTTGGGCGTAATTCATACCTATGCGTGGGGTTTTCCTGGTGCCTGTCATCAGTTTCCTTATTGTGCATGTTCGGGAGTTCTTCGTTGATTCCTGGCTCAACCCACAACTGCTCCCAGTCGTACACTATGGTTTCGTCACTTTCTTCACCGGCGGACTGGTGTTCTCTAATCCGCTTAGGGCTGGTGTGCACTCCTGGAGTACTTGTGAGTGGGGTGCTGTTGTTTCGGTGTTCCTCCCTATGCACATCAATATTTTGCGAGGCCCAAAAATTAACCGGATTAAATTCGTTGTCCGAATCGTTCGTGCTGTCGCTGAATGATTGAGTAGGGAATTCTTCGTCCGAACTTAGATTCTCTTCGGTTTCCTTGTGGAATTCTAACGATGGTTTCCTTGGCGGGAAGGTCGTAATTCGGTCTATGTGTACCGTTTGCTCCACGGTTCTCCCCGTAGTTGACCGAATTTTTTCATTAACTGGGGTGGGGAATGATAATATTTCCCACGGCCCTGAATTGAATTTAGTCAATTTTCTGGATCTTCCGATTCGGGTTTTGGGCGTATACAGATATACTAGTTGTCCTTGTTGCAGATTCTTATGCTTGCAATGCTTTAATCTATATGCTTCTTGCTTTTCTGCTGCCGTATACAAATTCTGTTCTAATAAGTTATATGCTTGTCTTAACCTGGCTACTAGGTTTTCAGAATAGTCGTCATAGGCGAAATACTGTTGTCTTGGGGGTTGATTGACTAAATCGATTGGGATAGAGATATCCCTGCCATATAGCAGATATGAAGGAGCAAATTTCGTCGCGCTATGAATGGATGTCCTGTATGCGAGCAAAAATGCCGGGATATGGACATCCCAATCACGTTGATTCTGGGCAACGAAATGTGATAAATAATTCTCAATGCTGAAATTTAATTTCTCGTTGATTCCGTTGGCATGCGCGCAATATGGCGTTACCGAAACAGACTTCACTCCCAATTTCTTCATTAATGATTTAAATATCTTTGATTCAAAATTTTGCGCTCTATCGTGAAGAAGGATGTTACAAATTCCATGACGCGCAAACACGTGCTCGAATATTGCATCGGCCACTGTAGTACTCTTAGCGTCTTTTAACGGAGCTATCTCCGCATAGCGGGTATAATGATCTACAGCTACCATCAAGTACTGGAATCCATTCTCTGTAATTGGCAAAGGACCGATAAGATCCACACTGACTTTGTCGTAAGGGTGTTTTGGCAACTCCGGCCGCATTAACGGTGCTTTATGTTTTGGCTTGTAACCGCGCCTTTCTATGCATGACTTGCAAGAATCAACGTAGTTACGTACTTCGCTAAACATATTTTTCCAAAAATATTTTTCTCGCACTCGTGCAAATGTTTTAGTAAATCCAAAATGACCTGAGAAAGGAGCGTCATGGCAAAGAAATAAAACTTCTCCTTTTAATGCTTCAGGAACTACCAGTTGTTCAAAATATTGCTCTTGTGAGGAATTTCTATCTGGTGCCTGAAAATGGTATAACAGACCTTCTTCGGATAAGAAAATTATCCTTTATCTTAGCGTTGCCAACAGTATACTGTTTCTTCCGTAAATCTTCTATGCCGGTTCGTAAATTTGGATCTGCCCACTGTAATTCCTTTATACGCTGCACTTGAGATGCATCCGGGGTAAAGGCTAATGCGTTAATACCTATCTCATTATCAATATGATTTTGTTCTCTCGATGAAAAGTTTTCTGGAATTCTGCTCAGATAATCGGCTACGTAGTTGGTCTTGCCAGCTTCATATTTTATGTCGATGTCATATTCTAATAAAGCCATGGCCCATTTTGCTAACCTGGCATTCTTATCACTAAATTTGTGTAAATATAGCAGAGGTTTATGGTCACTTTTGATGAATATCTTATTGCCTAACAAATAATGCCTCCAATGTCGGACGGCATTTACTATAGCCAATAACTCTCGCTCTATTGTAGGATAATTCTGTTCTGCCGGGTTTAATTTTCTCGACATGAATGATATTGGCACTAAATCGCCTTTGTCATCCTCCTGGCTAAGAACCGCTCCTAACCCATGTTGACTTGCATCGGAATGAATCATAAATGGCTTGTCGAATGACGGATAAAATAAAGTAGGAAGCTTCAGAAGTTTTTCTTTAATTTCGTGGAATGATTTCTCCGCGTCCGGAGTCCACTTAAACCTCGTATTTGTCTTCTTCAGAAGATCTGTTAATGGCTTTGCCAAATCCGGAATAATTTTCCAAGAATTTCCTGTAATAACCTGCCATGCCTAAGAACTGGCGTACATTTTTCACAGACCTGGGTTTGGGAAAATCTTTAACTTTATTAACATTATTCTCGTCCGGCTGAATGCCGTTTTTATCAATCACATATCCCAAATATGTTAAACTCTGTCGCATAAACTTACATTTCTTGGGGGAAAATTTGACGTTATGATCTCTGAATCTCTTAAATACTGCTTCTAATTTTTGTAAATGGGACTCGGGATCCTTCGATGCCACTACGATGTCGTCAACATAACATAGGATTGAAAACTGATTTAATCCAATTAATAAGGCATCCATTAACCTTTGAAACGACGCTGCCGAATTTTTCAATCCCATTGGCGACCTTTTATATTGAAATAGTCCACGATGTGACGTAATAAATGCTGTCTTATGGCAATCTTGGGGGCAATCTCCTGTTGATGAAATCCCTTGGTTAAATCCAAAGTAGAAAATATGTTATTTCCCCTTAATTGATCTATTACTTCGTCGATTCTGGGCAGAGGATAAGAACATGGAATGGTAACTTTATTAATACCTCTCATGTCAATACACATCCTATAACTATTGTCTTTCTTTTTCACGAGGATAAGGGGGCTAGCGTATGGCGATGAACTTTCTTCGATAATGCCAGCCTCTAATAATTCATCCAGCTGTTGATCCAATTCCGCTTTTAATTTCTCGGGCACACGGTACGGACGAGATCTTATGGGAACATCCGACGTGAGGTGTATTTCATGATAAATTAAATTTGTATGCCCCATTTCTTTTGTGGTTCGAGCAAAAACGTCGCTGTAGTTTAATAAAGTTTAACTAAAGGCCTCCGGTAAGCTGGATCAACGTCGGCCAAATCGAAATCCTGTTCGGAAAGTGGAGGAGGAGACATTTTTGCCGGAGTCACAACTCCCACGTGGTGTTGTGCTTCGAATTGAATCGCGGGCTCCACCGTTACTAATTTTGTATTTTTATTAATGTGCTGCGGCTCTTCTGTAACATTTGCTACTAATACAGAAATAATACCTTTTGAACTAAGCGTATCAACACTTCTGCCTATTCTTAAACGACCCTGGGCAAATGCATTTATGGGTTGAACAAGTATTGGCATGTCAATATGGTTTCTCTCGGGGTCACATCGTGCTAAAATAACTCTTTCGGTTCTAGGGGGAATAATCTCTTTTCGCAATGCTCTGCCTAATTTCGTTCTACTTTTCTGAGTTTGTGGCTGTTCTTCTCGATCAATATGTTGATCCTTAAAACTTATTTTTCCGCCCTGGGCATCAAAAATAATTCCATTTTGGGTTAAAATATCGTATCCCAAAATAATTTGGTAAGCAAAATGCAGAGGGGCCTTAGATACGTAAAATTTGTGAGTGACTCTTCTGTCGCCCATCATAATGGGGATGGTAAACGCTCCAATGATTTCTAATCTATTACCCGTAATTCCGGTAACACTTATGCTGTCAGCTATGGGATGGATTTTTACTTTACGCTTAATCTCTTGGATTGCGTCCTGCGTAATAATGCTTATACTTGCTCCTGAATCGAGTAGACCCAAAAATACTGTGTTTCCAATTTTTACCTCTGTCAGCGGCAAAGATGCATCCTCTATTATCTGACAATTATTAATAACTACTGGGACTGATACTTGGGGGTCTGGGTGCGTCCCGGAATCTACCTGGACCCTCTGAAGTTTAAATTCCCATTATTTGTCCTTCCTTGATATGCACCTCTTGCCTGCCCGGAAGCTTGTGAATGCGATGGAGCTTCCGCTCGTTGGTCTGGATTTCCCTGAGAGTTAGAATACCCCGCGCCATTTGTATCTCGCTGTCTATAATTCGAATATTGAGGCGCCGAACGGAACGGAGCTCTGCCTGCCTGTCTTTGCTTTCTGAAATTATCTGTTCGCTGGGGACATCGCTTGACTGGGTGTCCAAATGTACCACATCCGAAACATCGCATATTCTCAAAATTCCGTGGGTTACTTTGAACGGAATTTCCATAGTATTGGTTATCGACGTTCCTGCCTTGAAATGTTAAAAAACGATCTTCTGCTTGCTGCAGTCGCTCGCTCAATTGTTTGGATTCCTTCTGCAGCGTATTTACTACTGCTTCTTGTTGTACCATGTGCTGCTTAAACATGGCGCAAATTTCTGCCATTGCATCGGCAGATCCGCTTTCTTGCGGGACCGGATCTCCATAATCGGCGAAATTGACACTTTTGGACATAATGTGTCTGTTCGCCTCAGCCAGTATTGCAAATTCCACTGCTTGTTCAAAATTACTCGGCCCTTTCGACAGCACTTCTTTTTGAAGATTTCTCTCTAACCCTGTCAAAAATTGCGATAATTTTGCTTTGTCAGCAAGAGCATTAACTTGCTGATTATCTGTGTCGCCAATGCCTAAATATGAATGCGCTAATCCTCTTAGCCGCGATTCGTATTGTGCGACCGACTCATTTGGCCTTTGTTGGCATGAATTAAATTTCTGCATTTGTAATGTAATGGGTTGACTAGCGTCGAACCTTCGAATTACTGCTTTTTTAAAATTTTCATAACTGGCAGTATTCCTTATATGCGGTGCTTCATTTAAAAATTCTAACGCCGCGTGTTTCATGCGGGCTTTTGCTGCAAACAGTTTTATGCTATCTGACCAGTTATTAATGGCGGCCAGAGATTCAATCGACTCGAAAAACTGCGTGGCCGAAACAAGTTTATCATTCCCTGAAAATTGGTAAATGAGTGGCAGCATTGATGCCATGGATTGTACTATATGGGGGGAATCTGCAATTGTGGGAATTGTGGACAGGGCCGAAGCGCCGTGTGAGGAAGAATCTGACACAAAATTTTGTGGTGGGGAACCTGGCTCTGCCCTCTCGTCGTCTGACATATTTAATACCTAAGTTATACACTAATACCAATTAAAATAATACCTTTCCTTACAACATGCAATTGCGCTTTTACCTAACTCTTAGTAATGAAGTTGTCAAAATAACATCTTTAAGAAAACTTTTGCATGATGCATACAACAAAAGAAAATAATGAACTGCTACACATGAAGAAAAGAAAACCCATTCAATCCGTACTGCGACGGGGAAAAATACGTGACAGCACGAATGGCTCAAAAGTCACGGCACCAATGTTATATACAATTATTTGAAACGTTATAATCATAGGAATAATCATATGTTATAAACAAATATTTAACCAATTCACCATAGTTATCTTCAAACGTTAATCGATACCAACGTCACATTCCAATACGGAACACGTTTTAAAGTTATGAACAATGGCTCACGTGTTAATGCTATTCACTGGAACACGTGTTACTGTCATCAATGTTAAATACAAGGTGTTAATTTTATTGTTATATTTATTATTATGAACAAATTATAGGTGCATCAATTACAGATCATTTACCGATTAAATTTACTTTATTGTGCCTTTTTATAACTATGGGACTTTTGTTCTACAGTGATCGTATATGGACAAAAACGTGCCCCTTATATGTACTGGCATATAATAAAGCACGGTTTTGTGATTCACCTTTATCCCGTCACTGGAATGGTGGGGGAATAAAGGTGCCGCTCGTGAAAGAAATTAGAAACATAAACACATATTTTAACTTACACATACCTTAACTTATGTCTTGTGTGGTTATAAGGCAAACAAACAGTAGTCTTATGTGGAAGTAGTAAAAATGGTTTAATACGTGAGATTGAGGAACACTAAGGTACCACGTGCGGGGGTGCAGCCGTTAGCAATACCTTACACATAAAATTTACTATTATTACGATTTTTCTCTATAACGTCTCCGATCATTTCTGCATACATCTATCTATATATATAAGTGCAAAGCTTAGTGATTCATTTTACTTCTAGTTCCTTTTCTCCTATGCTTTACTTAAATGTTTTACCTAGCTAACTGGGTTTTCATTGTTTGATCATGACCAATGCACACGCCACGTGCTCTAAGTAGGTTTATGAATAAATTTAAGCAAGTACATGCAATAACAGGGAAAAGGAAAAATCACTTAACTGGTACTTCCATATGTCTTTCAGGTTTTCAATCCAAATCTTTATCCAATTGTCAGCGCGGGCAGTACTTCATCTATCTCTCGTCACATCGCTCGACGATCCGCTATCCACGTCTGTGTTTCGCTGCTCCTCGAACTCAACTCCTCGTGACCAGTGAAGACCTTCTGAGCTTTACCTTGTCCGCGGATGCCAAGGTCACTTGACCAGTCTGGAATTCATCTAATCCGTCCGGGGAACGTCACTTCGCTCCCTCCTTGGGAACTGACCCTTCAACTTTTCCGACCCCCCTATATCCCCTGGGGCTATCTATGCACGTGCATGTTGGACTAAATTTATTTTAAATAATTTTATTTCCAACAGAATCATGGAAAGTGGCTCGTGAATTTCAGATTTTTTTACAGTGTAGATTAATTCTAATTATAAAAAGTTATAAGTTTAAGTTCTGTGGATAACACACCGCTTACGAAAAAAGTTTCGGCGATACTTTAATTTTTAAAAAATTCGCGTGATGTTAGGATAACTGGCGGTATTGGAAAAGTATCGAAAATGCTTTAAAAGCGGGGGGGGGGGTCTCAATACGCAGGTAGGGAGCCGCCAGAAGATGGAAATATGTTTTTGTTGTTATTACTTATGAGCATTTTTAGCATTTTGACAGAAAACATGATGCAACAAAGGCGGCATTATTTGCGCTCGCGGAATGCTACGTGTTATGGGATACCTAATCCTTGCTTTCTCAGTAACGTAATCACTTTGCGAATCAGATTCGTTAGTTTTGCTGCACTAATCGCATTAGTTAAGGGCTTTCCTTCACTCTTCAGTTATTCAAAAACATTTCCATAAATGCAAAATATTACGGATTGGTCACACGCTTTACGGATTTTTAGGTCTAACTAATGAACAACAAATGGTAATGCTGAAAAAACTAGGGATTTTTGTTCTTCATTCACCTTAAAATAACTCGAAAGTACTTAAAAAATTACAGTTATTGTTTTTAATAAGATCGTTTCTTTCTTCGTTGGACTTATGGGTCATTCTGTGAATAGCGACTTTTATGTTGGAAATTACCGTTCAGGATTAACAAACATGTGCGGATTTTACGACGATATATATGTTTTTTTTTAATTTCATGGTTACGTATACGTCGCCGCAGATTATACGAAGAAAAAAATTGTTTTTTTCTGAATTTCCCGATCTACGGATTATACGGCGGCGTAGATCATGCGTAACATTTTTTTTTTTTTTTAATGAATTTCACAGCCTGTGGGTAATACGCCACCGCGGATTATGCGAACGGAAAAAAAAAAAAAATCTGAATCTTACGGAGTGTGGATTATCACAGGAAAATGCGATACTTTGTACTTATATGAGCAAATTTTAACTTCAGCAAATCACATTTTAATAAAATCTAAATCTAAAATTTGAATTTTTTGAGAGCCGCGATTGGAACAACGGGGAAAAAAAAAACTATGGACCAAATTGGAATTTTATTCAGCAGAAGCAGAGAGTAAGTGGCTTCGGTAAAAAAAAAAAAAAAAGACAAAAAATACACTATACTCCAAGTCACCCTAAGAGTTATGCTGTTAAAGGCAGGGGAACCTTATCACAACTCTGCGTGGAACGCAAGAACGCTTCGAATCGGCGTTACATTGCACTCCTGCTGTTTCCTTTCTGTCAAGCAATTACTCTCGGACTAATTCCCACTCACCCAATCATTACACAAGCAGTGGGGATTGTGAATGGGGCGTGTGGTGCGGTCCGAACTTCTTCCTCTATTCCCTGTTTAACTAACCTTCCCTCTGAGTTTCCCCAATTGTCAATTTATTGTCTCTGTGTTGTGAATGTTGCGAGAAGTCTTCCAACCCTTCCCCCATTTCCAAGTTATTTCTCAATTGGACAGAAGCGCACTCTTGACCGAGTGACTTCTCATGTCAAATTTATTTTTAAAAGCGCTCTAACTTTTGGAAAGTTTGTTTTAGATAGCAATTTTGTCCGATAAACAGCTGAGCAAACAAAAATAGATTTTGAGCAATATTTCTGCTTTTCGCTCTAAACGCTAGGGACTATTTTTCGTAGCGGAGGTAGCTGCTTCGTACCCTACATAGTGGTACACTCTTAGGTTGATTCGGAGTACACTGTAAAAGAAATTCTGCAATTCACGAACCACTTTCGTGATTTCTTTCGTGAATTAACGAAGTATATTTCTGATACAACCTTTTCCGTGAAATGACAGAGAGAAACTTGAATTTCACGAATTTTTGCTACTCGAGGAGAATTCTGAATTTTCGGAAACCTTTCCGCAATTCCTTTCGTATATGAACGGAAAAACTCCGTTCTCACTCTTTCCGTATCCATATATCGAGAAATTTCCGGAGACAGGAACATTTCGTGGGAATAGTTGAGGTTTGATCAACTATTAAATTTCAATCGTCTGTTGGCGGACCTGATTTTGAAGTTCCACAGAGAGACTATATATTGTGATGGATAGCAAATTACATGGTATTTGGGTTATTGTGGCAAAGAATATCCATCAACTCCAGTGGATGCACCTGATCCAAACCCCCTGAAGATTAAGAAAGCCTCCAAACTGGTCTGTGACGTCAGAGCTAGCGGGCCGACTCCAGCGTCGAGCTCGCCGCTCATGAAAATGCCAACAAAGTACCGCGTTGTTTACGCATAGAAATAGTTTATTGAGTGCGATACTGTCACGCACACAGCAATAAATCGACCATATTTTTTTCTCTGTATTTTTTATATTTAGATAACAGTAAAAGATAACATCCTTAGCTTTCATTTTTTTCTCAGTTTTCCGCAATGGTATCTGAAAATCGGGGAATTCCAAAATTTTGCTCCTGTGCTGGGAAATAATTTCACGTACCAGTCTTAAAAACAAATAACTCACGAAATTTTTCCTTTAGTCGTCAGTTCCGCTAAAGGAACACAAATATAATAGCTATTTCACACATTACATGAGAAGCACAGCATTTTACTTTAAGAATTTTTGCAACAACGAGTTTTTTAAGCGCGTGAATGGCAAATTGGTAGGACTGTCTGAACATAATCATTTCACTTTAAACTTTTAGAAATTCCCTTCAAGTTCGATTTATTAAAATGAATTAATTACGTAAGAACGCGAAAGCAAAATTTCTCTGATTTAGTGAGATTTCGTGAAAAAACGGTAAGATGTGTGCTCAAATCTTGCAACTATTTCTAGAAGGGAAAAAAAAATTATAAACTAAAATCGCTCAGGAAAAGGTTCTTTGTCAAATGAAGATGGAAGGTATTAATTTGGATATCTTCGAATTTATGCACATAATATTTGACATTTTATGCTGGGATGTCAGAATGGCGCATCTTTTTTTCTTTTTTCCAACTTTGTGAAAACATACTTTACACAAAAGGTATTTATTTTCTCCAGCAGTATATTCATCGTAAAGCAAATTTTTTTTTTTTTTTTTTCATTTTTCAACTGAAACAGATGTTGAAGATATCAATTAATGTTACACGGCACTAGCAGTGTTCCTGCCGAGTCTGCCGGTAATGGTGCTTGAGACCTGAAGTACAATTTAGTTGGCCACGGCACCGGGTGAGAATCTCAGGTGCACTGCTGCACTCAAAGATTCACACCAGAACATAAAAAATGAAAAGTTGAAGAATGACCCGAAGCATAAGGCTTGGGTGAATCCACCTTGTGAACAAAATAACAACAACAAATAAAAAAAATAAAATAATCTAAAAAAAAATGATACTTTGGGATCAGAGTTGTGATGAGGTTCACCCGCAATCACCAATTCGTGACTGAGTGTAGTGGTCCGGATCTTACTCCGGTACATTCAATCCCCAACCAGCCAGTACAACACTCACTTTCGCAAATAACACATGATTCTCAAATACACAACACAACATTTAATAACGTTCTGCGAGATTTAAACAGATCCGGCGCTCTCTAGGCGCATAGACAATTGCCCCTCATATGTGGGCAGCATACGGTGTCACACTTTACTGTCGGATAACGCAGCCGACTGAGTCTCCACCGGACTATCTGAACAAGAGATACTACTCGTTTACACACTAAATAGAGCTGCAGGTGATATTCATATACAATTGCTTAGAGAATGAAACAAAAATTATATGCAAACGATCACATTAAAAATACTCGCGACACAAAATACACAAGCACGTTAATTTGCGGTATAAGATTATAGGTGCGAAATACTGCCAAAGTTAATTAACTAAATCTAATAAGCATGCACATGCAGATCCCTTCCCCGCCTCGCTTTGGCCCTGAACCAAAGTTAAAAGAAACTGTCCCGCCCAGCGGAATTTGTGGCCACACCTTCTCCCTTATTCATGTAAAAAAAATAATCAGGAAATGGGCCCGGTAAGAAATTGAAATCTGTATGTGCAGGTATTTCCTCTGAGGTTCAGTCACTCAGCATTACTGCATCTATGTCCATGCAGCTTTGGGTGTCGGGATGGCACAAGTTCGCAGAGGTGCGAAGAAAGAAAAAGGAAATATTCATCTACTTACAGTTACGTGACTTTGCTGTGCAAATCCGTTGTGTATCACATAATATCACACGACAAAAAAAAAAAAAAAACACACACACAGACACTTGCACCATGTGGCAGCACCGATGATTCAACACTTCACTTTGACGCTTGATGTAAATGAAGCACACAATTAAAAATGGTAATATCACGCCGCACTTTGTTGCAATGATTAGAGTGCACACTGATCTATTCTCGTGACGATTTGAAGGTGGCCGTTAAGCAAAATAGGCCCTCTCACATCTGATGTTGCGGTTTCCAAGATTGATTTTCTGTGTTCCTGGGAAATGATTTTTGTTGTCGTGAAGAAATAATTGTGAACGTCGACTGCTGGGAGAGTGGGACACATTCAATTCCGCTGCTGCTATAGTTGATTCCGTCCGTCGCTACCTTCCGTCCTTTTTGACCGTTCATTCCCAATTCAGTCAGTTCCTTTCCGTTCGCAAACCATCTATCTACCCTGCCTGAGTACGCAGTTCAAATATGCCACTCGCAGGTTTCGTTTCCATTTTTTTTTTCGAGTTGCGACCGCCAGCCCTGAGATTAATTTTCTCGGCCGAGCGAAATCAGACGTGCTTTTACCTTAAGCGTATATCGGCAACTCAACATTTCACCTGTATATTTGTTAGGTATCGAAGCCACCGCTCTTACGCTCATGTTTTTATCCCGTCGCACTTACACGTAGTGGCTTCGCTGCTTACGTGACCACACACACGCACACATGGGGCCTCGCTTCGCCCCGTAAGACAAGCGCATCTCTTCACTTCCTCCATAGTAGGGGATGAATGGGGGTGACGATTCCACACTGCAGTGGTTGGCATCCGAACCCGACTTTGCTTGGCTTCGCTTCTCATTGGAATGACCACTGTTCACTCGCAGACTTCTTAATTTGCCTGTAACTCGGCTTTCATTATAGGCCAAACAGTCGCTGAGTTCCATTACGCTCCAGCCTAGAAATTTCTGCTTTATCCCGCGGATTCAGGCATTCTGCTGTCTTTATGGCAAACTGGCATCTCCATCAGCCGCCTCGAGTTGTCTCCATTTCTTACCAAATGCGGGGAGGTTTGCTGCTTCATTTTCCCCAATTCATTTTGCTGCAGATCCAAGGCATCCAGCCTTTCACATCGGAGAGCATACAGACAACTGAACTTTCTTCCTTATGTTCATGCCAAGTGCGAACTCTTATTTTTCTGCACGGACCACACACAGAGCAATTGTTCTCGAAAATGCCCCAAACAATCGACGAATTTACGATTATTCGCTAAACCTTTTGTCCCCATCTTCATTCATTTACTCAAGTGGACCCCTCTTCGAAAGGTACCATTCCGTGTTGCTTAGTTTCCCGTCAGCTGCGCCCTGATATTTATGACCTAACAGAGCTATTCTGAGACCACCCAGCCAGAGAGAGAATTCTTCGCCTCTTTTCTTTCCAAACCCCCAGATAAAACTTTATCTGCTGTTTACACTTTTAAACTCCAATCAAGCCTCGAACATAATTAATACTTAATTAATTTCACACATCAACCACGCCCATTAATTACTAAATTAATGGCGGGGGTGGGTCGTAACATCGGCCCCTCCTCAAGAAATCTAGAAGTCCTCTTCTGGGCCTATCGCTTTGCTCTTATCAATTTCCAGAGCAACCATTGAGTGCTACATTTTCCCACAGGTAGAAACAATTCAAAATGGCAAAAATATTGCGTTTCTTGCCTTCAAGAGCATTGGAGCGACTTCCCAATTATCCCGCAATTTTGTTAATTAATTTAGAGAACATCCGAAAGAAAAAACAACATAAATGAGAAATAAATAAAAAACCTGAACTGTAAAAGAACATGTGAGCCTGCCGAACTGTGATTCCTAGCTGCCTCATACAATACGCGACATGGCGGACAAATTTTAAAGTTTTCTTCAGGTTTTAGGATGGGGGGGGGGGGGGGGGGTGTCCACTGTAACATTAACATATTAACAGACTTCCCCAAAAAACGGAAAAAACAAGCATCAACAAATGTGTTCCTTCATTATGCATAAGTAGTTTCTTTTTTGCCCGATGTGCTTCTTGCAGAGAGAAACGTTTCACTGCAAATATTCCTGAAACAATCCTTATGTAGTTTCAGGAATGTGGCAATGAATGCAACTAGGAATTACAATGCTACTTTGTAGAAGAGTTCAATGTAGACAATTCAAGTTCATGGTTTTCTAATCCGAACCTCAATCCCTACCACAACTTATTTTAAATTAAATTGTACGCAGAACATGCTATCGTGAGAACAATTAAGCTTAACTAAATTTTGAATTCACCGTGGGTTCAAAATCCTTTATTGGTAGGGAAGAAATTGATCTTCTTCGTTCCGCTCCAATAACTTCATCTTCAGGAAAGACGAAAACAGTGGCTCTTCTGCGTGCTTTATAATTAGATCTACATAAAGGCACCCAAACATGTATTTCCAGACATGTTGTATAAAAACGCTAACTTACGTGCACGACAACCGAAAGCTCAACACTGACCAAAGCCGCATGAACGCGAAGCTAATATCGGCACTCCCTTTACGTTTGCCCTTTGACCCCTCTGGAGAGAGGGATCGCGATGGCCCTCTGACCGTGACGTCACACCCCATCGCAGTTCACGCGCTGGGGCTCCAGGGTGTTTTGACCTGATACTTACTCTATTACCGTAAGAAACCGGGAACTTTTTTTTTTTTATTCGAGGTTTAACGACCACCGTGAGCAACTCAATGGGCTATAAGCAGTCGCCCGTCCCTAATTTAGGATCACTGGTTCCAGGGAAGGGAGAGAGCCAGTGCCGTAAGACAAACACAACATCCATGCCTCACCGGGATTCGAACCCAGACCCCTTTCGGACTAATGATCAGAGGCCATCGCCTTAGACCACTGCGCCACCGGGGCGGCACCGGGAACTTGAAGTATCGTATGTATGATGTCTATGTATCAGTCTGTGGACCCCTTGACACAAAAATCTATTATAGCTATCGAAAGTAAATCTTATATTTAAAGGGATTTGTTAAATAATATGTACTAAGAAGTAGTACATTTCCCCTTTTCTTAAACATAATTGAAAGTCATTGACAGTTTAAAAAAAAACTCGAGTTTCAAAACATTCTGTGTCTTTGAAAAATCAAGATGAAAAAAATGCATTTTCTGATAAGTCCTCATATAGAAAAAAAATAATATTTATAAACCTGTTCAGGAAAATAATAAGCCCCTACACAAAATAAAATAACTAATTAACCCGCATTCATAGTGTAAAACCATCTTCTTGGGATTCCAGTCTTCTTCGTTTCTACGTTAAACGTGATCTGCTGGTATTTGTCTTTCTAGCTCAGTCGGTAGCGCTTCTCTCTGCGATGCCAAGCATTGCTGGGGCGATCCCTATCTCAAACTAGGGGAAGAATTCTTCCACTTCGTACGTCAGGAAAAGTCTTGCAATGCGAGTGGTGCATTTAGGCTTAGAAAAATGGGAACGTAAGTTACTTTTTCCTTCCTGCTACCTTGAAAATTGATTTTAATTGAAGTTCTACAGCGAGACTGTATATTGTGATGGATCTGTGATCTTGAATCATACATATTCGCAGTACCACGTGATTTGTATATGCTAGACTACGGACTCGAAATCCGGGAAACCGGCAGTGAGCCGCTCTGGAGCTTCCCGGAAAAAAGGTCAGGTCAGTAGCACCTAACTTCAATATTTTGTGTGGGGGCATATGCTTCAAACACACACACGCACGCGGGCGCACACACACACACACACACTGTTACGAATTTTGAGTAGCATAATGAATTCAATTAGCTGGATTTCTATGAGACAGAGACAGCGTTAATTGTTTAAAAATCAGCAGTTGTTTCCCCTTTGCGTAAGAAAAGGGATAAACACAAAAGGGTCGTAACTCTTTCCTTTCTTGCGAGGGACGCTGGCGTTGGTGTGGGGAACGCATTGTGGCCCCCACGTTCTTCGGTCGATCTCTATTTGGGAGGTCCGTGTAAGTACGAGAGGGCCAGATGTTTGGAAATTAGCCCGTTTCTCAGAGATGGAAGGAATCCGCAGCAAATATAAAACCGTCCCGCAGTGCAGTTTTTGGGTGGTTTTCACACGAGCGGTTTCATTGTTAGAGCGGAGAAAAAAACGCTCGACCGATAGGCGGGAAACCAACTCTTTGTGTGGTCAATTTCTAGATTGTGTCTTCGTTCAAATGTAGTATTTGATGTAGAAACTCAATGCATAACATGTTTTAAACTCATGAAAAGATAATGTATTGAATATTACGAGTACCTATGTCGATGTATAATCTACAGTAAATGTAACAAATGTATGAAATAAACCATTTTTTCGGAGCCTTCTATGAAACCGTTTACCTTATTTTTTCTATGAAACCGTTTACCGTGTTGAAAGATACATACACGTAAATACTACGCACCATTTGTAAAGTGCGTTTAACGCACACAGTTGACGTGTTTGTGAAATCTGACTTCGTTCTTGAAAGACAACTCCCATAACCCTGAAGTTCTGACAGTCAGTGTACCATTGGTGTTTCTACATTTATTTCTCTACATTACTATCATTTTTTCTACATTTGTTGATAAAGAAATGATTGGAGTGAATGTCAGGTGCAAGTGCAAGGTATATTTTTTTTCTTTCATTACAGTGTGTGAGTGAAGGCCCCTACCGAGGTGGAGGACCAGGGCGTTAATCCCAAAGCCCCAAAGCCCCTCCCCTCTGATAGGGATGTACACTATCTACCAACAAGTAATTGGACACCTGTGATAGCAAAGGAAAACGAAGTTTATTCACCTTCATTAGTTAGTGGAGCCTCCACGAGCGGCGATTACAGCTGCGACCCTCCGGGGCATACTCTCAACCAGGCGTTGTACGACGGCTAGCGCTATTTTCTTCCACTCGGCTTGGAGAAGACAGGTCAGTTTCTTCCCTTAAGCCGAAGCTCCAACTCGTCCCAGAGGTGCTCGATAGGGTTAAGGTACGGGCTGTGCGCAGGCCAGTCCATTCGATTAACCCTATTGTCACCATACCAAGCCATGGTGGACCTCGCAACATGACAGGTGGCATTGTCATCCTGAAAGAAACCTGGATCCACCCCCTAAAACTGCCACAACGCAGGAAGCGTATGGTCATCCAAAATGGTGCAGTAGGTCTCGGCGTTGAGTCTACCAGAAATTGCGACCAAGGGTCCCTTGCTATACCTGGAGAAACACCCCCATAGCACAACTCCACCGCCGCCGAACTTCACAGTTGGCACAATACATTCCGGCAGGAGGCGTTCTCCAGGCAGACGCCAAACCCAGACCCTGCCATCCGAACGGTAGAGGGTGAACCTTGATTCGTCACTCCAGAGAACCTGTTTCCACTGTTCAGCGGTCCACTGTCGACATTCTTTGCACCACGTTAGCCGAGCAGCGCTATTGGACTTGGTGATCAAAGGCTTGTGGGTGACAACACGTCCATGATAACCAAGCAGATGGGCTTCCTTACGGATGGTATTCATCGAAAGAACACTCCCGGATGCCCGTTGAAACTCCTCGCGGATGTGGCCCATCGATTTGGTGCGGTTCTTCCGAATTTCTCTGGCCAGCACCCGTCGGTCTTTAACTCCGAGTTTTGTGGGTCTGCCGGGTCGGGGCACATTCCGACAGTCACCTCTCATCTTCCACTTGCCAATCACGTAGGCCACTGTTGATTTTGGGTACTTCAACTCGCTGGATATGTCACGTATGGATCGACCATTTCTGTGATAACCGACTATTACACTTTCTCGAAATCAGAGGGCTCCGAACTGCGTGGTGCGACTGGTTGCGTTGTTGTTTCCCCCACGATATTTAACGGAGGCGGCCGTGACGTGTATCAGGACCGCAGATATCGTCGATTGCAGGGGTGTCCAATTATTTGTTGGTAGATAGTGTGTATTCGGAATTCGCTTACCGATGATGTTCCTTTCATATTCAGTGAAACTGTCGAACTCGTACAGGATTCTGCAGATATCATTCCAAGCATTTTTTTTTTTTTTGATGTTCCTATCCCTGTAATCTTCCGTCGACGTATCCCAAATTTGTGGGCTCTTTTCCACTTCCAAAATTAATAATTCAGTATAAACATTAGCAGCAGATATGATCAACAGAGGTTATAGCGCAAACTATACTAAAAAATCCGAGTGTTTCTGTTGAAAACTAACAAAGCACGCAAGCCCAAAGCGATTGACAATCGACTTCGCCTGGCAGCATTGCTTTCGGCCCCTCCCCTCTGACAAGAGTGATTGTTTTATTGCCTTAGCGGAGAATCCGTTGACTGATTGTGTGAACATCTTGCCTTACAACCGTGTTTCTCTGAATTTGGACGGTATCGTCGCCGTCCGGTTTGTAGCGAACCCCGTGAGAGCTTAGCGGCTACCGCAACGGAGTTTCTACCGGCTCCGCTCGTCTGAAAGTCTCGGTATTACTCTATAGCCGACTTCAAAAGAAGCGGTTGGACAGCTGAATACATCATTGCTTCTGCGGGAAAAATCCGGTTGTGTGAAATGGGCTTTATTCCGGGCACAGAGCTGTGTACTCTTTCCATCTTGCATCGAGCGGAAGGCTTTTAGAGCAATTCAAATTGACAACTGATTGAATATAGACCCCTAGGAAAAAGGAAAGAAACTCTTTGGCAAAATATGTATTACCGAATAAAAGGCAATCTCGAATAAGCCCGCGAAGGAGAAGGGGGCTGGACTTGATAGCTGGATGAAACGATCTCGCGCTGGTGTATTTGGCAGAGAAAGAACTTCTGACCAAAGAAATCTGCCGGGTGAGCCAAGAGCTTGCCAAGCAGTGGATGTTACCCCGAAGAAAAGGACGTTGGAGATACCCCTTTCCTGGTGCATAATTGCACGTAAGACTGGAGAGATGAGGAATAATTTCTCTCGGGAAAGCCAGTCTTCTTAGGCGGCTTCTGTCATTACAGCAATAGACAACCAGAAATTCTGGCAGATAATATTATACATAAATTTGATGCCGGATTATTGGAGCGGAACTACAGAGCAGTCTTCCGGAAGTAAGTCGATTGCAGCCCCGAGTAGCTAGCACGGACGACTTGTGATGTGGAAAAATTCATTTTTACCTGTGGGAAGATAGAAACGCAGAGCTCTCCATCAAGTCAACGGCATCGGTCAATCGTGACATAAATGATCGACATCATGCAGTTCCCTACCTTTAGTCAACTGTGGTTTGTGTATTAGTTGTGCGTTAACGTGATCCACTGTGTATGTAATACTGAAACAGCTTGCTCTTTAAAAGTGAGTGCCGTCACACAGGTGAGCTGAAGAGCAACATACTTCAGTGCATCAAATATAAATGTGAGCGAACCAATTATGAACGTATCCGACTGGAGCTCGCGGCTCCCTGCTTTATATATATATATATATATATATATTTCTATTTCTATGCATGACAGTGTTCATGATTAAATAAGCTCTATTCAGCCAGTAGAGAACTGAATCGGCTGAGAATTGGTTAAAGCCGGGCAGTAGATGGCAGTGATATAGCGCTGATCTAACCCATTCGCCTAAGAGGTAACCAATAGAGGGCGAGACTGACGCCCCTGCTTCTTCCTCTCTATTTTAATTGACGTCTTCATCATTTGGATTATCTGTTTACGTTAATAAAAAAAATGTTTGTTGTCTCGTGCTAGTCCTGAAGTTGAATGAGTAATTTATGACTGTCGGAAATATTTCTTAATTTTTGATTGGATACATTTATAGGCTAAATTCTCTTGCCACTACCTAAGCCACTACAAGGCAAGTAATTATTTCTAAATTTTATTGTGTGGCATTATACATGCCTGACATTCAACCATCTAAATTCGTAAAGTGGCACACACACGTATATATACAATATATCATCATCATTGTCTATAAATTCACTGCTGGATGAAAGTTCTCCCAAGTTTCTTCCACAGAGGTCTGTCTTGAGCCAGTCTCCTCCATGTTACTCCCGCATGCTTTCAAATTTCATCCACCCATCTCCCATGTGGTCTTCTTTTGGGTCTTTTCTTGTCCTTCGGAATCCAGTCTAAAATTTCGGTTGTCCATCAGTGTCCGTTCTCCTGGTAATATGTCTAGCCCATTGAAATTTTTACTCTGATCATGATGTCTTCAAACTTTTCTCATTTTCCTTATCCACGAGTTCCTCCTCTTATCTTTCCTGATTACACCAAGCCAAGCATGCATCTCTCCAGGGTTTTTTCAGTTGTCTGCAGTCTTTGTATGTCTTCTTTAGTTAGGGCTCACGTCTCTGCTCCGCCGTACGCAAGAAATGAAAGGAAGCACTGATTAAATACTTTTCTTTTAAGACATAATGACATATTACTCTTAAAAATTGTGCTGTTTCTTCCCAAAACTCTCCAACCGAGCTTTATACGCCGATTAATTTTTTCATCAACGTGACCCTCGCTTGGCTTGATATCTGCTGCCCAAGGTTAAATGTAGGTATCGGTTATCTCCAGCTTTTCCCCATCACGCACACACACACACACACACACACACACACACTTAACTGCCATGACATGTCCGATCGGGGATAGATCCGGCGAACGTGCAGGCCAGGGAAGAAGTGGTAACTGCCGTGCATTGAAGAGGTCTTGGACATTTCGAGCCACATGTGGCCGAGCATTGTCCTGCTGGAATAGAGCACCAGGACAGCACTGAAGGAAGGGTATCACATCTGCCTCTAAAACATCCCTGATTTATTGCTGGCTGTTGAGGGTTCCCTCAATTCGTATCAGGCGAGATCGCGAATTGAACCCAATATCGCCCCAAACCCTGCTGCTCGGTATTGGGCTGGTATGACGCTGGAAAATGCTGTTCACCACGATGTCTTCGAACACGTATGCGATCATCGTAGTGCATCAAATTGAATCGTGACTCGCGAGAAAACACGACCTGTTGCCAATCAGCGCAACAATGTCTGTGTTCGAGACCTCACTGCAGCCTGAGGCGTCTGTGGTTGAGGACCAAAGGAATGTGCAGCAAAATGCTGCTAAGGACCAGTCGTCTGTTTGGCAGACGACGTCAAACTGCGCTGGAGGACAAAGTCTGACCTGTAGCAGTGCTCCACTTCTGAGCTAACAAAGTGGATGTCGCTGTGCGATTGGTCACTGTCATGCGGTAGAGGTGTCTGTCATCCAGTGCAGCCATGCGATTTTGCTGTCCATTTCGTAGATTTTTGTGCGTCCGAGCCTCATATGTCCATTGACACTACGTTCGCATCTCTGTACTGGCGTTTCATCTCGTACGAGGGCAATTTCGCAGTAGGAAAATCCAACTTCTCTAATCCCAACAATCCTTCCTCACTCAAAGTGCACCATATGTTTATAAAACGACCTTTTTCGGCGACAGGGAATAGGGCGACACAAGAAACACATTTTCGACTCTGTGTCGGCTCCACCGATTGTGACATCTCCTCTCGTTTGAGCCAGCTCTTTGTAACCAAGACAGGAGAGTTCAGAGGGCGCTGCTCCGAAACCGCATGCGAATTTTCACTGACATTTTAATCATTTGCATGTCCCAACCTGTTGTATATATCCTGTCGGTTTCAAGCTTTCATGCTGTCGCAATTTTCACATACAGTAGTGTAGTACGTACTTTACGAAATAGCAAATTATTTTGAGTTAGGTTGTGTTTCAGTCGATATTTTTCTAACTTCGCAAAATTTCCGTAATTTTCGGCCTAATTTACGGGCAGGTGAAGCGATTAGTTTTATTCCTATATCGGAAAAAAATTACTGATTTCTTTCTATAGTTTCCTAACAAAACTTGACAAAACTCCTCCGAGCCAGGGTTCATTGCTCGAACCTTTTCCGTGAGATGACGTAAAAAATCTCCCTGAATTTCACGGAATTTTCGTGCCACAGGAAAATTCTGAATTTTCAGAAACCTTTTAACAATTCCTTTCGAATATTAACGGAAAAATTCTGCTCACTTTTTTCGATTCGCGGGAATACTTGAGGTTTGATTAACAATTAATTTCAATCGTCTGTCAGAGGACCTGATTTTGAAGTTCTGCAACGAGATCGGATATTATGGATAGCATATCGCATGACATTTTGGTTATTGTGGCACCGGATTATCCTTCCCCTCTCTCCCATTTTGTGCACCAGATATTGTATAGTGTCACCGTAAGAAACCGGTTACTTAAATTATTGTACAGTGATTGTATGATGTCTATGTAGCAGTCTGTGGATCCCCTAAAGATGAAAGTTATTTATTATAGCTATCAAGAGTAAATTTTATATTTAGGAGTTTTGTTAAATAATACTATACAGAAGTACATTGCACCTGTTCTTAATTGAAAGTTATTGTCCGTTTAAAAAGATCCCAAGTTCTAAAGAATTCTGTTGCATGCTTCGAAAATTCACGATGAAAAAGAAATGCATAATATGTAATAAGCCCTCCTACAGAAAAAATAAAAAAAATAAAATTGTTCCAAATCTATTCAGAAAAATAACAAAATCTGACAGAAAATAAAATGAATAATTCACCCACATTAATAACAAAAAACATTTCTTTATCGCACGATTCAAGTTCTACCTTTTACGTGGTTGTACGTTACGTGTCTTTTTAACTCAACGGTAGTACTCACGGATGCCGTTGAAATGGTCCCCGGTTCGAAACCCACGAGAGGCGAAGGGAAAGGGCTCGTTAATTTCGTACACCAGGGGGAAAATGCCAGATAAAACGGCTGAAAAAGTCAAAATCTAAGATTTTGCGAAATTTCAGTATAAATACGGAAAAACCCGAAACGGATTTTTCTGAAATAGAAGGAATTAATGACTAGGAAATTCTGTCAGATTATTGAAGTTAGAAGAAATTGAAACTTTTAAGAACGAACATTTCGTTAAAAGACAAACAGCTACCGGCAACTTTGCTGCACGTTGTTTTCAGGAACTTCCTGTGAATTCACAAGATTTATTTTTTACAGTGTACAATACCTTCATGAAGGAAAGATTCACACTCCGCGAATGAACATCCAGAAGAAATTTTCTCCTTACCTTATTTTTAAGAACTGATCACAGTGACTCGATGGTATTTAGATCGGGTGACTCTGCAGGCCACGAGAGGAGTTGAAACACTTTTTCATGTCTCTTCAATCAAGACTTGACTCATCTCTCTGTGCGTGAAGAAGAATTATTTTGAAAGATGGAATCATACTGGCTCGGGGAACAATAAATCATGGGCTGAACTTGATAACCTTAAAGGTCTCCGTAGTCACTGGAAATAATTCCATCATGCAGCGTAACGTTATTACAAAAGGAAAGCCACTATATCGCTTCCCCGACAGGCACTGGTTGTCCTTTTTTTACGCTTTTCAACCGTAGGTTGAAGAAGCGTATATGCTGCAGCTTTGTCCGTCCGTCCGTTTGCACGACAACTGGCGTAAAAATTGTTTGATTTCGATGAAATTTTAGTATGTGGTAGGGGACCACTTGGGGACGAACCCTATTGAAAATGGGACAAATGAGGTCAAAGGTCACGACGTAGGAGCGGGATCCATTCCATTGCACTTATACGTCATAACTTGCGTAAATATGGTTCTATTTCAATGAAACTCTACTATGTGGTAGAGGAACGCCTGGAAACAAACCCTATTCAAAATGGGTGAATTGGGGTCAAAGTTCAGGACATAAGAGTGGAATGCATTCCATTGCCTTTATGCGTCATAAGGTGCGTAAAAATGGTTCGATTTCGATGAAATTTCAGTATGTGGTAGGGGACCACTGGGGACGAACCCTATTGAAAATGGACGAAATGGGGTCAAAGGTCAGGACATAGGATTGCGATCCATTCCATCGCCCTTATCCCATATTATTGAGGTGGACATCAAGTAATTTTGCTTCCTATACTTCCAATGGAAAAACTTCTATACGCATTTCCTTCAGAATTAATGTGTTCCCAAGGATGAAAATTTGAACATCGATTAAAATAACTTCTTATTATAACTTGGAATACTTAATATTTTCTAAAACATAACCACACTGTAAAAAAATTCAGTGTTAGATTACGGGCAATGGCAGGCAACTGGGGCCCCGGCCCTTGCCCAGAAAATTACGGCTTGGCCCATTTTTGTGAAAGCCCATAAAATTACGGTCTCAACCGTGAATACTAAACCCGTAAAGTGAAGAGCAATGCCAGTAAAAATATAATTTGACCGTATTCAGTGGAGCCTAAATTTCAGGGCAAAGCCAGTAAAAATATAATTTGACCGTATTCACTGGAGCCTAAATTTCAGGGAGATGCCCGAAAAAAATATACTTTTACCGTATCCAGTGATGCCTAAATTTCAGGGTAATGCCCATAAAAATACAGTTTGTCCGTAATCAGCCTGGTGTGAATTTCCGAGCCATGCCCGTAAAAATATATGTTTGACCGTATTCAGTTATGACTGAATTTCAGAGCAATGCCTACCGTTAGATTAAGGGCAACGGCGGGTACTGCTCTGAAAAAAAGTTGTTCTGTAATTATGCCTATATATCACAAAATTGACAGCAAAAAGTAATTACAATGTATGCAGTTAATCTAATTTTTCAGAATACTGAATATATTTGTGTGTGTGTGTGTGTGTGTGTGTGTGTGTGTGTGTGTGTGTGTGTGTGTGTTGGGCAGAGCTGTAACTATATGAACATAAAAATAAATTTTCATGTCATACAATAGCCAATTATGCATAATTCCAAATTAATGACTTGAGAATTTGTTTACTGTATATTTTCAGTTCCTTGATTATACAGCAATATTCGTGAGAAATATCTTAGTTTTCAAACTCTGAGTTGAATACAGCCTCATGCTGAAAAAAATAAATAAATTCCATTACCCTCACCTGATGGCAGGTTAATTTATTAAGGTGTAACTGCTAATCAATACTTTTCAAATCTTTGTGATTGAAATTTCAATGTTTGTACTGCCAGAATGCAACTTAACTTGAACCCAAATACATAAGGTTAATAATCTGCACAATAAAGAATTTAATTTCATCTAAATTCTCATTTTATATGAAAAGTGACAGACACAAGAAAACCAATGTACCTGCCATGTATTGAAAAAATGCAATACATTCAGAAATCAGTAATGGATAGAGAAGTATGAGATTATAAACTATTTCTGTAAGTAGAGTTAATGATTGTCAAAACATGTGAAAAGTAGAATGTTAAGTGAAACATTCACTCTGTGCTCATTTAATTTTGTTAAGGAATACACTTAAAATGCTAATCAACATTGTAACTAATCATATACAAAAGAAACCTATTCCTGCCATTTTTCTCTTTTGTCAAAATTCATTCGAATAATGGTTCAACTGTTGAAACTTTTTACATGTTTTAGTTCTTTTGTGTGAAACCCAATTTCTCAATTGAAAATTACTATTAACTGCGAACAAATATTTAGATAATTAAAAAATCTTTTTACGTGCCTCTCAGTTCCAAACTGCCGCAGTTCAAATCGTCTGTGCGTTTGTTCTTACACTAGGCTCTTACATTTTAAAAAGTTCAGATGGCACATTTTTCCTCTGAAAAATGTGCCATCTAAACTTCTTAAAGTATAAACTCAAGAAAAATGTAAGAACAAACGCACATACAATTTGGACAGCGGCGGTTTGGAACAGAGAGGTATATAAAAAGAATTTTTAATTATCTAAATATTTGTTCGCAATTAATAGTAATTTTCAATTGAGAAATTGCATTACACACAAAAGAACTAAAACATGTAAAAAGTTTCAACAGTTGAACCATTCTTCGAATACATTTTGACTAAAGAATAAGTCTCTAAACATGTTTTTCCATCTCGATATGTTGAGAAATACGTACATTTTATATAAGTCTGTATCATCCTAAAAAAAGTACAATTGTATAAATACAGTTAATGTATGTTTTATGACAATGCTTCATGTATTTACAAATACATGAAAGAATTGAAGAATCAATGCTACAAGTTATGTGAAAATGCAATAAAGCTGAAATGCGGGATGTTTTATTAGCTACTTGAGCTTCACCAGCCATGGAAGAACTAAAATAAGGTGTAAATGTGGAAAATCAAACATTGGATTTTAAAACGGTTTTCCAATTAATAGGAATTAGATGAGGCATATGGATTATAGGTATTATGGGATAGGAAAGTTTCTGTACCTCCAAAATACCTAAGATTTTCTGTATTGAAATTTTCCTTTCCCAAACACCTGAAATATGTACTCATCTCAAAGTCCTATTAATTGGAAATCCATTTAAAAATCTGGCAACATTTGATTTCCCATGTGTTATATCATTCATTTCATTTCTGATGAAGGTAGCAGCTCCATAAACTTCCCTATTTCATAATTTTATTTTATCTCCACATAACTTCAGCATTGATTCTTCAACAGTACTTTCATGCATTTGCAATTAATTGTTGTTAAATGAATTTTTCTGGTACTCCTTTTCATTCAGCTTTGTACAAAATACATAAGCATTTGGTATAAATTTTCTCAGTATGTCTGGTGGTGATGTAGAATTTAAATCTATGTACTGCTTGGTGCACTGTCTGACAAACAGGAAAACCATTGCTTGTAAAGTAATGTAAGTGCCTGAAAGATTTATTCAAGTAAGCATCAAATGGGCATATCCATCTGGGTAGTTTTTTCTTAAAGCAAGCATTCATGAAAATTTTAAGAGAAAAGCTTTCCACCCTAATTTCAGCCAAGGAAAGCAGGAACATTTCTTTGTATTAGCATTACACTAAACTAGTGTTTCACTTATTTTTCTATTATATCGAAGTCCTCACATAAAATCTTTTTCTCTACTATATATTTAGAAAGACAGCAACAAAGCAAAAGTTTCATTCAAAGAAATTCAGGATGCAATTTTTTTCCATTCAACATTTATTACATAATTTTGCAAAAAAAGAAGCTTACATTTTTACTGTCGTTTTCATGACTAGCAAAAAACAGTTTAATACATGCTATTAGAAAAGCAAATTTTTATGATCATTGAAATGACTACATGAAAGATAACATTGTATTTCACAAAGTGATTTTACACTTTTCCAAGTCAAATAAAGGTTACACCCAGACTTCTTTCAATGGACCTTGTTCATGTGACGTCAGAAGTGGATTTCAGCGGACCAATATGGCTGCTGATTCAATACTTTCGCTATTTGATTATCCCTTACTGTTGGCTAATTTTTACAATCTTAACGTTATGGATTATGCCAAGGAATTAATAGGGCGAAGAAGAAGAAATTAATTTCTTAGAACAAATCAAGGTTGGAAAAATATACCAAGACAATTTTGTGTTCGATGTTTATTTCGCATGATGCAGGAGAGCATCACCGTTAGTCATCATGAAGTTTTTAATGTAGCATTTCTCATACATGCTATATTAAAATGTTCGTGTTCATATTGTCAGATATTGGTGAAATATCTGAAACATAAAATTGAGTACCCTGTTTTGTAAAACAAAAACATTTAGAAGCTCGATACATAATGAGAAAACAAACTAGGGTTTGCACGCTAGGCAATCTGCTTAAAAATTAAATGAATGCGTAACATTAAATAAAAGAGAAATTAT
This sequence comes from Macrothele yani, assembly GCA_039090855.1. Taxonomy (NCBI): domain Eukaryota; kingdom Metazoa; phylum Arthropoda; class Arachnida; order Araneae; family Macrothelidae; genus Macrothele; species Macrothele yani. Next base: position 135,832,611 of record CM077023.1, read on the forward strand.
AGACATGTTTGTTTTATTCTTTGAGGAAAGTAAAACTTAATTCGTAATTTACCAATCCAAATATTCCATCAATTTTCTCTTTTTTGAAATTAAAATCTGAAGAAATACTACGAGGTTTCAACTGCCTTTGATTTGTAGTGTCATAATATCCAAAAGCTTTTTCATTAAAGTGGACAGAACATATTGGAGAGTCCACATCGGAATGGAAACCACCTCGTTTTATTTTACACTGCCATTGCTTTAATAATTGTCTTTTTCAGAGGAAAATTAAAAAATGTTTTTCTTTCGTCTACACAATTTAGGTTGCAGGATTTATTATCACAACCATACGATGAGCAAAAGTTATACATGTCGTTAATAAATTTACGAAAATTGCGGTTTTCCTGAACCCTTGCATTGTAACGTTATGTTAAGCAATGGGAGAACACATGTAAACGCACTGTTGTTGGTCCTCGGCCACGGAAAGGCTTTCCCATGATGCAATGTGAGGTGAATAAGGTCCATTTCCTTGAAATTTGGTGATTGTTAAGTATGCAGAATGTGTGACCCCAAATTTAAATTATGTTTACCTACAAATTGCATGAACTTGAAAATATGATTGCCCAAAAGTCTCCAAATGGTGGTTTGACTGTTTTTAAATTTGCCAAATGGAGTTGTGTGACTTTAATTTGCTGGCTAATTGCAGAACTTTGGGATGCACTGTTCCACGTTTTCCACACCTTTTCGCCATTTTCGTCCCTTTTTCTGGATTTATGCCAAGGAAAATCCTACATAAGGGGTAAAAACTAGGAATTAAAGATTTGAAAAATTTCATTTCCATAAAAGTCACACATAAAAACTGAGAGCAATGTAATTTAAGCACTAAAGCAAGCACATCAGAATATAAATATGGATGCAATATACATATAACAAATAAATGACAGTAGTTGAATATGCATGCTAGTTACATTAGCAAAGATACCAGCTATATTTCAGACATTTGGTTGCGTTCATAGTGTAATTACTTACAATTTAAGAAAGTTAAATTATTTAATGTCCAAAGAAATTTCGATCAATTTATTTTCTTTATTCCTTTCTTTAATACACTGAACTTATTAAGTACATTTCATTTAGCAATTTAAGTTACCAGAATATTATAACTTCATTGAATCAAGCTAATACAGGAACAAAATAGATCATAACTTTAAGTACTATGACTGAAATAAATATCTAGAGAAAAAGGCTGAGAACCATTATTATTAGCTAATGAAAAAATATATTATATAAGTTGATACATAAATGGCATACATGTTGTGTGCCTCATTTCACAAGGTTTAACTGTCAGTATACACAGGCTTTGGTCAAAGTAGACCATGCAGACTTTCAAAAGCAACTTTTAATTTATTTATTTTTTACTTTTATCAATTTTCAAAGTTACTTAATTTATGACAATTTTGATTGAGTTATGGGAGTCAGATGCTAAGAACATTAAGTTTTTATTTAAGTACTGTTTCTTCATTCCATACAATTACGAGCATCCTCTGTGTGAATAATACAAATTGGTTACACTGAATACATGTGGCTTAATCACTGGTTTTGCTGAGTTTATGGGTGAAAGTAAATTTCTTTTGTGTGATTTTTGTTTTCAGAGGCTTTAACGATAAGCGTGTTTATCTAAGGCCATGGGAAGTTTTCTTAGTCCTGATATGGGATTACTGGGTCCAAGGAAAACACCATACACGCCTCTTCCAGGCTTGGTGCCTGTGCTCCCCCTCCCTCCCCTCCTCTCTTTACGGGCTTGGCCATCGTTTTTGTGACATCACGCTAAGTGACGGAGTTGAGTTGTGCACCGAGAAGGTTACAGTACTATACGTTTCTGGGCATTCAATCGTACTTAACTGCTTGAAGGAACAGCTTAATAAAGCCCATATTTTAGTTTTCTGCAAAGTATTATATGAAACAGCAAATCTACCGAAAAAAAAAATTGCGTCTGTTCTACCTTCCTCAGGAATTACGCTTTTTCGCTATTTCTGTTTTGTACGAGTACAAACAGTTATACCAAAAAAAAAATGTGTTAATGCAGTTTTAAACAGACACAGAAAATAACTGAAAGGCAATCTGTTAGTATGCTGATGCACTGCTACATTGCAATTTTCCTTTATAAAAGAAAAACTGGTGAAATATTAATAAAACAGCATCCAAAATTGCGCATTTAGACCCCAACTTTTTCTGATCAAATAACATTGCTTTCATCCATAAAAATAGCAAATCTGAAGAGGCAAACTGTTCTAAAATTAATATTCTGAAAATAAAGGTAAGTCAAAGAAGAAAAATTATGATAATGCTGCACCACGTCAATGTTGCAGTACAATACATAAATTAATAAAAATTGAGGGAGCCCAACTATATATTAAATTGATACTGAGAATGTATTAAGTCACAAAAAAAATGCTAATAATGCTACTACAATCTATATTTATGTGTGGTTTTAACAACTTAGCCTCTTCCCTCCCCTAGTCTATTTTGAAATTAAAGGAATTACAGATATAATCTTACTATTTATCTGCATAATGTTGTACGGTATAAAGATATACATAAAGTTTTGAGGCTGCCAGCTAGACTAAATTTGATACTAAGAATGTGTTACTCTCAGTACAATGTACACACAGAAAGAAATACCTTGTACCGTATGCATCAAGTATGCATGTTCTAACACATGTTCGTAACCCCACTGGTTACGAACATGTGTTAGAATATGCATACTTGATAATTTTTACCAACACATGAAATGAAGATTGAAATATATTTATTTGTATGGGGTTTAGGGTAGTTAGACTGGGGTTTAGGATTTAGTTCCCCTGTAATGATGATTATCAAATGTATTTGCCAAATTTTGAGATATTCCCATTGTTAGTGAGGCACGCAGGAAGACCAGATTCATTAAGTAACCCACTGCAAACGTAGCATATTTTCTTTTCCCTGATGTTATTTAAGCAGTGATTTTTAAACTTTGAGTAGTTATTTAAAAATATCTTTAAAAACTCAAACGCACTTTAGTCCCAGTTCAAATTTAGTTTGATTACATTTTGAACATTATCCGTTAACCACATTCAACTGTTCAACCTTCTCTGCCACTAATTTTTTTAACAAAAATTTTACATTTTGTACATGGAGTAACTGCTCACAATCATCAGTCAAAAGGAATTTAAATAATTTGAAGCAAATAATGAATATTTTCACAATGTCTTCAGCTACCCATGGATGGTGCCCGTCCCTTAGCGTGATGCCACAAGCAAGTTCTTAATCCGGTGGCCAGGCCCGTAAACATAGAGAGGAAGAGGAGTCCCAGAGCCTGTGCTTACCTTCTGTGATTAGGCAAAAGTAGTACCTCCAACTATTTGGCCACCAGATGTACCTTTTGAGTTGTCCATAACAGATTGGAGAATGGGTTCAGATGATTAATTTGATTGGAGGTCACAAGTTTAGTGTTCCCTTCTCAACTGTAAAACACTTCACTTTATCAAAACGAGTGAAGTATTAGTACGCTCGTGATGTCACCCGCGTTATTTCAAAAATCGTCTTTGTTCCTTACGTGTTCCAATTCCCTGCATTTTTATGTCTACCATGCCTTGATAAAGCCCCCCAGTGGAGTGTGAAAGCTTGGCAAATCTTTGTACTTACTACGCTGCAAAAATAAATGGATTTAATACGCTCTTTGAGTCTCTTAAGTATAGTGTTTATTATTTATTTTTTGATGATTTTCCTCCATAGTAGTTTCCTTTATGTGTCAACACCCCAGAAAACTGATTTGACTAGGTGCATAGGTGTTTTCTATTCTAATAAAGGTCTGCAGGGGGCATTATCATTTCATCTGAATCAATCCAATGGCACCCATAAAATTAAATCTGCTGTGAAATATAACAAAAAAAAATAATAAATAAATGTAGAAATACTTCAAATACATACACAGATGCCAACACATAATTTACTGGGTTTAGAAAACAACTTTATGCAGAAAAAGGCACATTGTATTAAAATTGCAATATATTTTTTTATTGAATACTATTAAATTCAGATCAATAGACATGTCTTACCTCTGAATAAATTCTAAAGTTGAAGAGCAGCTTGAAGGATATTGCAGGTTGAACATATAGTAGCTTAAAAACCACACCATTAATGCATCTGACAAAGAAATATTTTCTCCCAGCAGGGCATTTTCCACTACCACGGAACATACATTATCATTCTGGTAAGGATCACCTGCAGTGAGTATATATAATACAGCATTGAGAAATAAAATTCAATTCAATACATGTTGACTGAATTTCTGCAAAAAACACAATACATACTTTTAACATTTTCTTTTTGGGAAGGCCAACATCAAGGACTGCATATAATGGACATGAAAACACACAGTGCTTTAAGTACTCAAATACTTAAAATTACATAATAAAATTACATAATTCAATAAATAAGAATTACTTGCATTTGAAATTTACTCTGTTTAATACAGTAAGTTAGGTGGCAGGTCTTTAACCAGTCTACCTTACTTAACTAACCCCATCTGATAAATTACTGAAAAATGTCATTTAAAACAATGCTCAGTAACAAAGCCTAAATTTCTTGTGAAAGTGATTTGCAGTTAATACCATTGTGAAATGGCCTTGGATATTCAGCAATATTTGCAATGAGTTTTTAAGGATGCTATTGCAGACATTAGGGTAGTGCAAAGCTAAAGCACCCTTATCGGGGCGCCTTTCAAGTTACGCTACTAAAGTCAAAATACCTTTAAACTGTCTGTAGCAGCAAGATGAGGCATTTTTGTTACCATCAGGGACTTCTGCCACTCTCAAAAGCAGCCGAGCTCAAGACTTCACAGCAGAAGAGAAAATTAAAGGGAGAAAATGCAAGAGAGTATTATTTATTTTTATTGAAGGTTTAATTGACCACTGTGAGCAACTGAATGGGCTTTAAGCAGTCACTTGTACCTAATTTAGGATCACTGGTTACAGGGAAGGAAGAGAGCCAGTGCCATACGACAAACAACATCCATGCCTCACCAGGATTCAAACCCGGACCCTTCTCGTACAAATGGTCATAAGCCAGCATTTAGACCACTGCACCACCGGTGTGGCAAAGAGAGTACGACTAGACGCCACCAAAGAAAAAGCGTGCCAGTTTGTTGCTTGGAGTGGTTTATTCGAGGGCAGTAATGAGCATGGATTGTAAATATGATTTGTAAATACTGTACATAATTAATTCTGCCTGTTGTCCCTTGTTCTGGGCATGTTAATGCTTGAACAATTTCTCTTTGCTGTCGTTTGATCGCGTTTGGATCTGATGCTCGAAATTCTCTTGCTGACAGGAGTAATCTACTGGGATAAGTTGTTAACAATTAGATCAGGCACAGTGTCACAAAATCAATCTGAGGTTTTAGATTGTTATGTAGCCCCCCCCCCATACCTGCCAATTTACATATGTTGATATTAGTACAGTTACTAGTTAAAAATTAGTAAAATTATTCATTCAAATAGGCACAGTATTTCCCCACTGAACAAGTAAATTATGTTCAATAATAAAAGTTGTAAAAAAGCATTGAGCATTTATAAAGCAAGTACTACTTAGATGTTATGATAATTTAGCAATATGATCTTTTTGGATGAGTAACTTTTTTCATAAGTGAAAATGATCAAGAAAAGACTGACCTTTTTATGTACAAGCACATGCAAAAACATTTATCTGTGGCGTATTTACATTTCTAAAAAAACTACACACAAAGAAACAGCTTCAGACACTGCTAATGTCCATGTGCAGCAAAGAAAGAAACTTGCGCTTCTGTGCAAACATTTACATTTCTTTGAAACTGTTAAAAAGTTGTTTACTTGGATCAACCACCTGGGGAGATCACACGATTTTCTTTAATTCTGCCAATGCACAAACATTTGTTTCGGGTGAGGTTAGACTCTTAAGCTCTTCAACTGTAGACTGCCACTTTTGGGGCTGCATGAGAATGTAAATAACCACGATGAGTAACTCAAAGGGCTATAAGCAGTTCCTTATCTGTAAAGACAAACTATCACTCGGGCCTAATTTAGGACTTGAACCTAGGCTTATCTCTGATGTATGGCAAGATGCTAGTGCCTCAAACCACCATGGTGGCAGATATTTCGGTTTCACTTTAAGTGCAAAATAATGATGCCCTGAAGATGTGAGGTGACATGCATTTTGCCTTGACAAACATTTGTTTTATTTGATTGGTTTAGTAGACATATACATGTGCTGTTGATGCTAAATCAGAGGATGCAACAAATGAATTTAGAATTGAACACTCACTCAAATTTACTTAATACTATTTTAACTTTAATTTTCCATTATTCTTCACATTTTTTTCCAGACATTTATAACAGGCCTTGATAAAAAAAAAATGTAGAGGCCAGAAAACATGTGGGTAAATTTAGAAATTATTAAGCAAATATGAACAGAATGTAACAAAGTCTCACAAAGTTTTTTTAAATGCATCATTATTTTTATTATTTTATTAAATGCATCATTATTTTTGGACAAATAATGACAAGCCAGCACCTGAGATCATTAAACTGTTTACTCAGCCATATGGCTTTGCAATGACTGATGGGAAAACTGACGCCATAAAGACTACCTCAGTGGTTGTGCTGCCGATCGCATTGGGCTTAGTGGTCAACATTCGTGACTGCCATGGAGAGAACCTCAGTTTCAATCCCAGCAGGTACGAATGATTGAACCTCTAAATATCCGTTGTGCATTGGATGGGCAAGTTAAGCCGTTGGACCCAGGGTACTGGGGTCCATTGTAGCCCGCTTCCGTGTCACTTTCCTCTATCGGGCACTCTAGCACAAATTTCCCGAGCTTTCTATTTCTAAGGGTTGTTTAAGACCTGGGGTCAGACACTGCCTTCCTAAAATCTTCTACATATGATCTATGACGATATAATTCTTCGCAATTTGCGAAAACAAAAAATTGTTTTGGCAAAAATACTGGCAATTACCTTTTTGTACTATTTGAACACTTTGATGAAGAAAAAAAATTGAATTTGGCGAACGGGTTGGCAAAAACTTAAAAAAGCCAGAGCAACCGCTACTACCTGATGGGAGATCATTTCATTAAAACTGCATATATAAAATATACAGTTCCTGATGGCATGTTGTAAATCTGTACTGTACACCCGACTTTGAAATATTTATGAATGACAGTCTAAAATATGTGTGCTGCTTAATTTTCTGTCAGCTGAGTTCTAAACTTGTAGACTATGGCTCAAACATATCAACAGTTTATTTCATATCAGTTGATTTTAGCTGTACAAATTTTCTCCAAATAAAAATCAAAACAAACACAGAAAAAGAACTTACCATTTTCAAAGAATCTTTAATCTTTTCTTGGAGCTTACGTGCTTCAACGATTTTCAAAATCCCTTGAAAATCTTTTTCGCACTGTAAATACTTCAAATCTTGGAAGCTTTCCACTCCACTCTCTTCAATTGTCTGCATAACTTTCCCTAATGTGTCGTCAGATAATCTTGGAAGTGACTTCTTGATAAAATCTTTGATTGCATCCATCTACATTTCAAAAGCATACAGAATAAAAAAAAAACAATAGAAGGAAGGTTTGCAGAGGAATAATGCTATTGCACTTCCCATGAAATACAAGAGTATATGCAAAATGTTTTGCATAGCAAGTGGTTTTGAGTATTTTTATTTGGGTCACTCCAAAAGGTATACTTCACAAGGAAGAAAGCTGAAATTTTAGTGGTTCATAATTTCATAGTGAGAAGGATTGGCAGTACAGCACATAACATGCTGAAAATTCATGCATTGGTTACATTATGCAGACATGTCAACTCTCCGGATTTTCAGCCCTTCCTCCCGCTCTCCGGATGAATGTCAAATTCTCCTGATTTTCACCGAGAATTAGCCATTAGGATGGTCAGCATTACATCAACCACCACGATTCCGAATCGCCTGTGAAATATTTTTCTTTGTGCGTCGATGCAAGGCGACAGACATTACAGTCATTGGTTTCGTACTTGTACTCTCCTCCTATCTGCAAAAAGAGAGCCACCTCGGTGGCGCAGTGGTCGAAGCGCTGGCTTCCGACCAATCGTCCGAAAAAAATTTGCTTTTATTACTGCTGTTTTTTGACTCAATGATACAAAGTCAAATACACCTAAAAGTGTTTTCTAGACAGATTTAATGTACTTAAGAATTAATAATATTTGGAAGCATAACATTGTGTGATGAAACATATATACTTATTATCCTAAGTTCTTTGTAGGAATACCACTATATCCAGCACTGTTTTGTCAATTTGTGATATGAACATCATTTACCTTATTTTTTATATTACAAATATATATACTTTAGAAGGATCGATTATTTAACAAGTTAATATATTGTAATTAAATTACACTATATTAACTTGTAAAATATACTGTAATTAAATTAATTGCAATGTATTAACTTGTTAAATAATTGATCCTTCTAAAGTACATATATTTGTAATATATATAAAAAAAAAACGAGGTACACGACATTCCATAAGGCGAATTAACAAAAACACACTGAATATAGTGATATATCTACAAAGAATGTATGGTAAGTATAATAAGTTTAATCACAAAATGTAATGCTTACAAATATTTTGGCAACTGTCATGGGAAAGTTTTTGTGGTAATGTTTATATCACGTAATGACACCCTCAAAGCCAAAATTTCAAATGCAAACGCTATAGTGACACCAGTAGCATTTAAAGAACTTCCAAATTATACATAAAACATTCTAAACTATGAACTACAGAGGGAGAATCGAAAGTTTTGCAAAATTTGCATAAACCCATGTGCCGCAGCAGGTATGTCACCTATTTAAACTGTTCAAGTAGTGCACTGCAGCCAGTCAAAAGAGATATAAAGTGGTAGTCATTGCTGTGAACAGCATTGCGTGTCGTCGTTCTGTCTGTGGTTGGGACGCCTAAAAGATGAACAGCCACAACCAGCTAATTAGGGAACTTTTGCTTTATGAGTTTGAGCTTGGCCACAACTCTGCTCAAGCAACACGAAGCATTTGTCATGTGAAAGGGGAAGGTTCCGTGAACCATAGCACTGCACCCAGATGGTTCAAGAAATTTCACTCGGGTGACAGAAACCTTGACGATCAGGCAAGGTAGGTTGCGGACCATGGATTCAGAGGCCGTGCACCAGGCCGTTCAGCTTTCATCGTAAAGGTACAAATGAAGACAAAGTGATCCAAATATTGCAAAACATTCAACTCACCTTCTGTATCTGACACAAAAATAATTTTTCAAATGTGACATACAATTTCTTGTAACATACAAATCAGATTCCAGACTTCATCATTTTTATCTATAATTTTATACCGAAGAAAAAGACTCAGAAATCGAATCATTGTCCAGTTCTGAACTGCATGAATACCAAGCTTCTTTTTATTTGGTAAGACAATGCTTGGTTTGTTCCTTGAGTCCTCGTCTTTAAATCTAAAGGTTTGAATGGCATTGTTTAAGTATTTATATGTGAACCATTTTTTTTTTGTTTTCACAAAATATTTAATAAACAGTGCAAGGTCATAGGACATGACTCCCTCAAAAATATCATGACCAAGACAAGGAGGTAGACCTGGTGAACAAACATGATAATAGCTTAACTCATTAAAAATAGAATTAAACTTGATTCCCTCAACAGCCTCATGATTCCCTTCTGATAACACCTGCACAGCTTCACAGTATGATTTTATGCTCCTACAAGGAGAGCTCAGTTTATGGGGAGAGTTCTGGAACTCAGAACTGGTTATTGTGCAAAATCTGCAAAAATACCCATTACCAAAATGCTCTATAAAAACTCCAATGCCATGGCTACCAAGGTTGTCCCCAATGATGAAAGCCACAGTTCCTTTATGAAGTTCACCATCAATCTGAACACCGTGCAACTCCAGGTGTTTCAGACCATTTATCAAAGGTCGAAACACAGCCTCTTGTCCGAAATATTTGTAATCTTGCTCTCTGCACAACATAACCAACTGGATTGGATTAACTTTGGATCTATTATGTTTTTATATATTACCCAAAGTCATGTACACAGCAAGCATTTTATGTTTTGTTTTTGCAGAACCTAATGGATTGACAATTTCAAAACTATCTTGATACAATATTAACTGTAATGGTCGTTTATTTTCTTGGAAAAAAATATTATTCTGGAATACAGAACCATCTGTAAAATCACATAATAAATTTTTCTCTGCAGGTATTGGTTTTGAAAATTGCATTTTAATAGAGTTATCACTCAAGAGTGATTGCAGTGTCTTTTCAATTGGAATATAATGGAAATGAGAAGGCTGATTAGTCTGATTGAACCCCAATCTAATATTAAGTGGCTCAATATAATCAAAGTTTTCTTTAAAAAACTTGTTGCACAGATAATGTGAACTTAAAGCTTTTTGTGCATTAGTGAATGGGTTACTTTTTTGAATATCTGAAAGAAGAGATTGTGACAAATTAGTATCCATTCCAAGGCCTAGTTTTTCTAAAAAACATATGAAAGACTTTCTTGGCAACCTTGTTGCAATTTGCTGATTTCATCAAAGATTACCTGAATTGTTGACCCAGGAATGTTATACTGGCATTGCAAACGTAAGTAAAACAGACCGAGATCTTGTGTAATAGTGTCCTTATCATTTTCTAATGACTCCATATCCTGAGTGGATACATGGTCAAAAGGTGGGATCATTTCCCTAAAGGAATTGGATGGCTGATTTACCTGGGTCCCACCTGGGGCAAAAGTGCAATGACTGCGTGAAATATGGGACGCAAAAGAGGTAACTTTTGAAAAAAGTTTAAAACATGCTTCAAATGGGCAAGTAACTGTTACATGTGATCTCAAGTGCTGCTTTAGGTGTGCAATCAATTGACTTGGAGAGTGACACACTTTCTGGCAAGAGACAACACCACATGTACAACAATTATCTTTTGTTTTCTCATAACTGCGAGTGCTGGGTCTTATAGAAGCATGATTTCTTTTGATGTGGGACTTAAAGCCTTTATAAGTCTTGAAAATTCCCGGGCAGTCATTAAAACCACAGGGGAATCTTACATTTGGTACATTTGTTTGAGCACGATAATGTACCAAGTACAGTTTTGCCACACGAAATGTTTTGAAACAGATATGACACTCTAACATTACCATTCTTCTAAGATCTTCAGGAAGATTTCTTTGCCCTGTCCAATTATGGTACCTGACAGAGAGGGAAAACAGAATTTATATTGTGTTTGTACATACAGTGTTAGAATCAGAAATAAATCTTCTACTGGCCCAGCGAACCACTAGAATTTGCAAACCACTGGTCCACAAAAATGCCCACTGGTCCGCAAAAGAAATAACTTAGACATTTACAATATATGTAGAAAATAATGTATCATTTCAATGGAATTATATCCAATATTTGTTTTTAAACCTATCATTAGTTTGCAGCCTAAGAAAACCGTACAGCAAGGTAAACGAAATTCATTTTTTAACTTGACAAATTCGAGGTAAAAAAAAAATACAACTTACTGGCCATCCGGGCCAGTAAAATCAATAGTTCAGTGGTCTGACTGAAGTTTTACTGGCCAGTGGCCATCGGACCACTAGGTAATTCGAACGCTGCATGCATGCATGCATACACACACACACACACACACACACACAGTGGAACTTCAGTCGAATAACAATTTTTCGGTTGCTGTGCGTTGCTTAGCGTGGAAAGAGCGATGGATTTATTTACTCAACTGACGCCACGTATTTAGATGATTTTCACCTTGGATCTCGCCCTTTGGATTATTGCTATAATTATATATAGCCAGTGCCGTTAATGCCCACCAGATGGAGACTTCTCAGTACCTGAGCCCATCTTACGGATTTATGATGTCGGATGCTGACTGAAAAGAAAAACGCACATAGCACTGTGAATTGTTGTCCGCTGTGGTGTAGGGCTAATGCGCTCGGCTAGATATCGGAGATTTGGGATTCAATTCCCCGATGGCGGTCGAATAACAATTTTTCGGTTGCTGTGCGTTGCTTAACGTGGAAAGAGCGATGGATTTATTTACTCGATTTTCACAAGAGTGGAACCTTAGTTATGCGCTTTTCAATTTTATATAGAATTTTGCACTACTACTATTTTACTGTAGTTTCTATCACTTTTTCAATGCAGTTATATGCAATTCATTTGTAAGTTTTTTGCAATTATAAGTTAAAATCTGAATTTCAGATTATCAAAGAAACACTGTTCTTTGATTTTTTTATGCATAATCCTGTATGCGACTTTGAAAGAATCAAGTGTTTTTTGAAGCCACAAAATAGATGCAACTAAAAATTTAATGTTTTTTTTTATTGCGCTTTTACTATTGCTGTGAGCACACAATGGGCTATAAGCAGTCACCCATCCCTAAGTTAAGGTTCCAGGAAAGGGAGAGCGCCAGTGCTGTAAGACGAAAAAACATCCATGCCTCACCGGGATTCAAACCCGGATCCTTCATGAATGAATGGTCAGAAGCCAGCGCGTAGACCACTGCGACAACAAGACAGAAAATTCTCAGTTCTCTTTCAACACATTTTTCAGGCCATCCCCTACAAAGAGAACCGTGAATTTGCCACTGGGACAGCAAATTCAGTTTTCTTTTTACACATTTTTCAAGGCCATCCCCTACTAAGACATAACTGAAGTTCCACTGATGCAATATAACTATTGTTCAACATAAACAGAGAAGGATGTTATTTACACTCGCAGACAATGAAATTTGCACACCTAGAAGAAAACATGCTACAGCCACAAAACTTTGCAAATAGCTAGAGTACATGCTGGTATGTAAATGATCCACGTTTGGTGCGATTGAGCATAACCGCACACCCTGTGGTGGTGCTGCAAGCACAAACTGGCGTGTAGTCAATGCCCCATGAAAGCGAAAAGCACCGGCCAATGCAAGCAAGAGTACAAAGTGGCAAGAATGCCTACCAAAAACAATATGATGACGGTCAGCCAGACTTGTTTTTATACCGTTTGCAGCTGTACCGCGCATCTTAACAACGCGGTGGATCCATTCATTTGCTTTTGAGGGGTGTCTGGTGACTTTTGTTAAAATAGCGTATATATGCAATTATTCTGGACCCCTGTTAACTGAAATCCTAGATATGTGCTTGTAAATAAATAAGCATGTGGGTTAGAAAAAAAAACTTTTTGCAGAGACACAAAGTTTGTTTTGTTTTGTTTTTGCCAACTGTCCTTTAGAAATAATTCACACTACAAATGCAGAAGTTGGACATCCTGCAGTTATTTTCAACTACATAAGACAACTGTTACTAGGAGGTAAACTGTTGTACATGTACCATACATATGTAATTCTCCACTCAAAATATCGATTTTGCTGATTTTACTCTAAATTGTGGTCAACACTAGGGACAAAATTTAACAGCACATATAGAAGGACAAAAACATTAACAGCACATATAGAGGGACAAAAAAATCAACAGCACATACCCTTAGGAAAAAGTTCTATAGAATTCTATAAAATTTTTTATAGAAAAGTGTTTATAGAAATCTTTAGAATTATGGCCCATTTTTTTATAAAGATGGTTCTATAAGTTCTATCAGGCAATCTATAGAAATGTCTACAGAATTTCTATAGCAATAGTGTACAAAATTCTATAGAAATCTTGACAGAAATTCTATAGGAACTTGACTAGGTTTTCTATAGATATCCTAATAGAAACCTCAGTGGAACCTTATATAATTTCTATTGAAACTTATAGAACTGCTAAAAGGATGTCTTATAGAAAAAGGGACCATAATTCTAAAGGATTACATCAAATCACTGTTTCTATAGATTTTTCTATAGAAACTGTGGTTTGATACAATCCACAGCATTCCATAAATGAATGCCAAGAGTTTGCCATTCAGTCTGTTTGAAACATTTTCTGAAGTAATGTGAAAAATTCCTTGGCTTCCGATTAATTTTGACTTAAGCCATGTAACCATAAATAAAAGGTACTAAAACTTTAAAGACATACTTCAGCTATGTAAAAGTAAGAAAGTTTTCAAATGACAGCTTCAGTCTCTTTGAATCCAGGAGTGGATGGATGATAGTGTGGTTGCCAGAAAAAGTTATAAGTGCATTTTTAAAATGTATGCAACATCTGTGCAAAAATATTCAAATAAATATGACTGAAAATTATTATTACTATTCTTATTACCTGTATTCTTATCACCACATAATGGTTGACCACTTATATTTTGCCATTTATCTATGCAAGAAACAAGTTGGGAAAAGTGATTGGAATCTTGATAAGACCGATTTGTGTGTGAAAAATCTATTTTCCAATGCACTAATAAAACTAATATACATGTCTAAAAGTGGTACATAAATTGAAATCCTGTAACAGTCTTCTGGGTTTCGTTACAGCGTTTGTTTTGTTTTAATGTGATTCTTGGTTTTTTTAATCAAAACTCCTTGCTTTTCAGCATGCTTTAGAGTAATCTGAAATAAGTCATGGAACTCAAATTTGACATTGCCTCATCACCGCAGAAACTTTTGGTATACTCATGTATTGGCTTTTCATTGCAATGGAACATTCTGGTCCTTGGCTTCTTGCCCCTTCCTCATTTTAATGGAGAAAACACTCGGTTGCTGTCATGAGACATAAAAACAATTTCAAATACTAACAAAAAATTGCCTTAAAATAACGAAAGGTTCTAAATTTTGGGGTGTTTTAACACTCGACCTCCCCCGTCCCCCCTTGGGCACAACACTGACGCTGGGAGGTAGATGATGAATTTCGCTTTTTCAGAAAACATTTGTTGAGTTCCTTTAAAAGTTATTTTATTTTCCCTTATTTTTAATGAAATATTAAAGGGTTATCTTATTTAGAATGCCATAAAAAATCATTTTCATAACATGATTGCCCCCCCCCTTAACAAAAGTTGTCCTGTTCTTAAAAGTTATTTTACTACCACTTATTTTTGACGAAGCGTTTATAAGGGGTTTTCTTTGTTAGGGGAGTAATGTTATAAAAAAGAAAGCATTTCTATCACAGTGATTGCTGCAACACAATCTCTAACCGTTATATATTTTTTATTGTTCACAAGGTACAGGACTTTGTAAAATGTTTTGAGTCGACATGTCCATTTTAGTGACCATCGCGGCTGTTGCAATTTTCTTGGGAATTCAGTTACTCAGATAGTGACCATCGCGGCTGTTGCAATTTTCTTGGGAATTCAGTTACTCAGATTTAACTGGCATCACGAAAAACGGCGGTAACATAAGGTAGGTATTTTGATATCACTAACATCCGAAGTATTGAAACATAAAACGGTGTCAATTGCATTGTCATTAATAACAGTTTTTCAGACACGTTTGAAACTTTGCTGATTGATTAGAAAAGTGAGGTGAAATACTGGGAGATAAATCAAGTAGTGCTTTCAGAGCCTTGTTTTTATTTTTTATTTTAAATGTAGCTAAATGCTATCTGTGTTCCACCTGCAGTCTGTGCATATTATATCCCAGTTTATATTTATGTTTAATTTTTTCTGTATTTTTACCAAAAAGAGCCTTATTTTATTTTGGTATGCGAGTTGCTTTGTATTTTTCCAACACTTGTGTATTTGGTCTTTAAACATTGAGGGTGCAGTATATCATATTTTTCACTATTTTGAGAATTTAAACTTAATTTTTGGTCATGATTGTCTTAGTATTAGAGGAAGTTTGTTTATTTCGTTATTTTAATAGGCTTCGAACGCAATTCCTGTATTCTAAATCATAAGAGAATATATATATATATATATACACACACAGTGGTCCCAAAAGTTGGGGGTTATTATGGTTTCAAAGGGGAAGGCATGGTGATATGCAAATTTGTGAGTACTGGAGATAAGTTATCAGCATAAATTAGCATCATGACAACACAGCACATGGTGTGCAAGCTCCGACATCAATAGCCTCCAAGAAGTGGAAAATGGGAATTCACAATTAAATATTTTGTTTTAAGGTCATTTATTCACAATAAATATTTATTTTAAAATCAACTATAGTTTCGCTGAGTATTTGGCTTGGCGTCATCAACATAAATGGAGTGCAAACGTTCAAATCATTGAGACATCAGTTCTGACGGTCCAAAATTTTGGCGAGTTGTTTCTATACGCTTGAAAGAAATGGAGTAGATGTCATGTCGATGACAAGCCGTGAAGAGTTGCAGTATATGTGGAAAGCTAATATATTAAACTTGATAGTCAAATCTGTTTTATCAATAAGCACAGTGTTTTCAAAAAAAAAAAAAAAAAAATTGGTTGTTTTCATGACAATGTGGGCTATAGACTACTTCACTTCACAGTTCCATATGTAACACTTGTTCCTTCACATGAAAACTTAAAAGCCCTGTGGGCCTGTCCTATATATGAAAGTCCACATTCCCAAGGGATCTAATTAATTCCCTAGGAATTTGTCTTTAGCATAGTCTTTTAATCCGTAAAAATTCTCATTGCTTACAGATTTGAAAATAACTGAAATTAAAACTTTTGAGAATTTCCTAAATTTTTGAACAGCTTTGCCACAACAGGACTATATTCTCTGTGTATTCCATTCAATTCCTTTAAGAAAATTGAGCTCTTTCTAAAAGGAATCCTCAGTTGAGCATATATGTATAACACGATATATGTATGTATTGAAAGTACCGACTTCTTGTTGACTTGGTGCACTCGTGACACAGTGGCTCGTGAAAATCCCAGTGCCTGCACAACTCCGAGATGGAGTGACCCACTCGTCGGGCCCCGAAAATTTGCCCACAATCAAATGTGCTTAGATCCTACGTCTTACCCATACTGCGCCCGACTCTTACTGATTCCCGTCGCATCACTCCTTATATTGTTGGATCGCTGAATACGTCATGTCGTTTCCGTTTACAGGGCCTCCTACAGCACCACATTTGCATAACGCCAGCTGTTTCTTTTTTTTTTTTTTTATTGGAGGTTTAACGACCACCGTGAGCAACTCAATGGGCTATAAGCAGTCGCCCGTCCCTAATTTAGGGTCACTGGTTCCAGGGAAGGGAGAGAGCCAGTGCCGTAAGACAAACACAACATCCATGCCTCACCGGGATTCGAACCCGGACCCCTTACGGACGAATGATCAGAGGCCATCGCTTAGACCACTGCGCCACCGGGGCGGCCCAGCTGTTTCTAATTCAATTGCTCTTCAGTATACTACGTTGACGAGGAAACCAAAAAGTTGGCGCACCTGAGCTTAGTTATTCTTTCTGATTGTATGGTGTATGATACAGTTGCTGTTCATTTGTTTCAACCCCTCATGATTGACTTTCTTAAACAGAATCTGCCCCATAAACCTGAATTACTTTTCAGATGGAGCATCATCACAGTGCAAACACATATCAAACTTTCTCAATCTCTGCCATCATGAGAAAGATTTTGGCATCAAGGTGGAATGGAATTTCTTTGCATCGTCACATGGAAAAAATGCATATGATGGTGTCGGAGGAACTGTTAAACGATTAGCGGCATTGGCCAGTCTACGAATGGTCTACAATGATCAAATCATGACTCCTCGCCAACTTTATGATTGTGCTAAAGACAATATTGTCAACATCAGTTTTTTTGTATCCCACTACAGACCAATACGAGGCAGAGGAAAAGACTTTGAAGAGTAGGTTTGAAACAGCAACAACAATAAAGGGTACTCTACAATTTCACAGTTACAGTCCTGTGAATGAGACTAGAGTTTTAGTGAAAAGCTACTCATTTTCAGAGGAATCAAGTGTAGAAATAGTTTCAGCTGATGATGATCTGGACATTAATGACATTGTTGGTTTTGTTACATGCCAATACTCAGACGGTGGTTAGGTTGTGTGTTAGGAATAGAAGGAGATGAAGTAAAAATAAGTTTTTTGGAACCACATGGCTCTTCATCTTTTAAATACCCACAATTTACTGACATACTAGCTGTGCATAAAAGTGAGGTTTTAACAAAAGTTGATCCTACAACAGCTACAGGAAGAGTTTATTGACTTACAGACTCTGAAACCAAAAAGGCAAACAAGAACTTATTTGTTTAATTAAAGAAGAACTAAGAGGTCGCTATTTTGGCGTAACTACAACTGTGAGTGCTAACTAAAAATTTTTTTATTAATTTTACCAGGTAAAACTTTTAGCATGTGGGGACCATCCTTCCCTTGTTTTATGTTTGACTATGTATTAGTATGATGTATTATGTAGATTTTAAAACTCAGTGTCTGTTATCATGTAAACACACTAAAACGAGAATTATAATCCATTATGACTTGTACAGTAACTTTAAGTTTTTTGCCATAGCTCCCGATCCCACTCTAAAAGTTTCAGGATTTAAAGCTTATAATATTACAAAAAACATATTTTTTTCAAAAATTTGAAAAAAACACTATATTCATAATTTTTTTAAATATTTTTTTCACCAAGCATAGTCAAGTTGCATACCAAATTAAAACTCATGAAATGCTCTTTAAAATGTGGGGTCAAACAACTCTCTAGGCCTTATGGAACTTGAGAAATTCAAGATTGAAAAAGTTTAGGCAAGCCAAAAAACGATTTTTCAAAATTTTAAAAATTAATTACACGAAAACCCAACTAGAAAAAAAAAAATTTAAACATGTATTCTCATTTATATCATTAGGGAGAATAATCCCCGACGGTTTCATTGAAATCTGAGATGGTCAGGTTGAATATTAAAATTTTTTTGGTTGATTTGGCATGGAATGTTTGAACACCTTTGAACACCTTTGCTGTCTGCAGCTAAAAAGAGAAAACTTCTCCAGTTCGCACAGGAGCACAAAGATTGGACAGTCGATAATTGGAAACAAATTATGTGGTCCGATGAATCACGTTTTCACTTGCAACATGCTGATGGTCGAGTGAGAATTTGGCGGAAACAGCACGAAAGCATGGACCCCAAATGCATTGCTACAACCCTTCAAGCTGGTGGAGGCAACGTTATGGTTTGGGGAATGTTTTCCTGGCATGCTTCGGGCCCTTTAATTCGTGTTGATCAATGTCTGACTGGCACATCATATCGAAACATCGTTGCGGACCAAGTGCATCCATGTCATGTGGATGGTTTATCCCAATGGCGACGGCTGCTTTCAACAAAATAATGCGTCCTGCCATAGTGCTTGTATTGTACAGGATTGGTTTCAGGAACATGCCAGTAAGTTTACTTTGCTTAAGTGGCACTAGATCTCAACCCCATTGAGAATTTGTGGGATGAAGTTGAACGAGCCATCAGACAGCTGAATCCACAACCCTGCAATCTCACACACCTGGAAAGTGCTATTCATCAAGCATGGTCTCAGATTCCACAAACCACCTATCAACATCTTGTGGAGTCCATGCCACGAAGAATCGACGCAGTATTAAAGGCTAAAGGTGGCCCAACAAAGTACTGAGGGGGGGGTCATAATAAAGTGGCCATTCAGTGTAAAAGACACCAACTTTTTTTTTCTGAGTGTCTAGGCTCCAAATATTAATTAGGTATAGCATTTCATATGAACTGGCGTGCTCCACGAAAACGACCGATCGAGTTTATGGGCAAACGTGGAAAAATTAAAAAAAAAAAAAAAAATCCAAACAAAATAAAAAATAAGCACTTTTTGCTCTTTTTGGGAAAATATAAGGACTTTAAGCACCCCCCCCCCCCCCCCCCCCCAAAAAAAATATAAGCACTTTTTAAGGATTTAAAAGCACCGTGGGAAGACATGATTATCAAACAAAACAACCCACTACAATGACATTTCCAGTGACAAAGAACTTTCTACCAGCGTTACCGTGATTCATGAAATTATACTCATACAACAGCAAACTAATGTTCTTCTAAAACGGCGTTGTTAAATTAATGAACAGACAAAACCTAAGCCTAACGTCAAACCAGATTGCAGCTGACACCGTTGTCCCACGTGATGCAGCCTCTTGCTGAGACTTTATTGATACGATATGAAAAAAACTACAATTACAGTTCTGTACTATAAATGCAAGATATTTCTTTTAATTCTGCGCTTCTCCTAACTATTCATAAGCACAATTCTATTTTATAATTTATTACACTAAAATATCAAATTCGTAAGACTAACCTCAAATAAAATTCAATGAGCGTAACCGACGGCGTGCTACTGAAAAACTTTTAAGAGTAATCTAAAGATGTGAAATTTAAGATGTCATAAACGTAATTTTTAAATATATGAATCTAATTACCTTCAACTCGGGAACTTTCGTAGCCAACAGTACACAAAATTTCTACCTCACGTGTTCCACAGCTAAGAACTAACACGCAGTGACAGACCAAAAAACGTGCATCGAGCATAAAATCACGTGCCTACTGGATCTCATTCTTGAACCAATAACAGAAAGCGATGCATATGACATTCATTTTCTGTCGTTATCGCTCATTGGCTAAACACGTTGCTGAGCCTCTTAGTAGCATCGCCCGGTAACTAACGGTTGCGGACAGCTTTCCTAGGAGCCTTGCACGTTAAAAATAAGGGCATCTCCCAGAAACAGCAGAACGAGCCTTGACCGTAAAAATACACGGGCAACAATACTTTTTTTACGGGAATTTTTAACAATGCATAATTATATTAAAAATCAATAACTTTTCCTTTGATGGTGTTGAAACCAGAAAAAGGATAGCGCGACCTGTACTTTGCTGACGTCAGTAGACAAACAAATGTTGGATTGCATAATTATGGTTATGTTTTAGAAAATATTAGGTATTCCAAGTTATAAAATGAAGCTATTTTAATCGATGTTCAAATTTTCATTCTTGTGAACGCATTAATTGTCCAGAAAAAAGATGGCGCGACCTGTATTTTCATGACGTCAGTAGACAAACAAATGTGCGGATCCTATTAAAGGGTTATGACGTCACACTCTTGCGAGCAGATGGTCGCGATTTCCATCTGCCTCATTACGTCACGCGTTGTGTGCGTATGTTCGTCCGCACAATAACTCGCGTAAAAATCGTTCGATTTCAATGAAATTCTAGTATGTGGTAGGGTAACACCTGGGAAGGAACACTATTGAAAATGGACGAAATGGGGTCAAAGGTCAGGACATTGCAGCGGGATCCATTCCACTGCTCTTATGCGTCATTACTAACGTAAAAAAAGGTTCGATTTCGATTAAATTTTAGTATGTGGTAGGGGATCACCTGGGAACAAACCCTATCGAAAATTGGCGAAATGGGGGTCAAAGGGCAGGACATAGGAGCGGAATCACTTCCATCGTCA
The DNA here is from genome assembly GCA_039090855.1 of Macrothele yani. NCBI lineage: Eukaryota > Metazoa > Arthropoda > Arachnida > Araneae > Macrothelidae > Macrothele > Macrothele yani. Next base: position 135,853,921 of record CM077023.1, read on the forward strand.
TTATGCGTCATAACTTACGTAAAAATGGTTCGATTTGGATGAAATGTTAGTATGTTGTAGGGGCCTGCTTGGGAAGGAATCCTATTAAAAATGGGCGAAATGGGGTGAAAGGTGCGGGATCTATTCCATAGCCCTTATGCATCATAACTTACGTAAAAATGCTTCGATTACGACAAAACTTTATTATGTTATTTCGGAGGTATACTGAACCAGTTCTGTTGAATATCGTCGAAATGTGATCAAAGGTCAGGGCACAGGAGTGAGATTTATTCCACAGTCATTTTCCTCATAACTTGAGTAATAACTTGAATAATGATTTCTAGTATGTTGGAAAGCGTATCATAATCAATGCATTGCATGATTTTACTAACTTGTTTTTTTTTTATTGGAGGTTTAACGACCACCGTGAGCCTGGTTGTCCGTCATGTCTAACTGTTGGAATGAGGCAGGCAACATTTTACGCTGGTTTTTGCCTTCTTCAATATACCTAAACCCTACCCATGATCGGAAGAGTGTGAAAAAACAGTTAGTTGGACCATATTTCACGTTTCCAATCTTATGATGCCTAGTTCCTATAGTCATTATACCACTTCTTTCGTTTCGAAGCATTTGCCTTTGCAACAAGTGGTTTGTTAATAGCAGAGTTGGGTAGGAAGGCATTACAAAGTAATGGAAGTAAAGATTACAATTAACGTGTAATGCATTACAAGGTAATCCCAAGTATGGTTTGCACAATGCAATGGAATTAATCTGTAATGCATTACAATGAAAAGGATATAATTCAATTATTTAATAATGCCATTCTAACGCAATGGAATTGTTTGGTAATGAAATTACACAATTTGCAAATAATAATTACATACTAATAGTTTATAAAAATGTATGTGTACCAAAAGCTATGTCTAGAAAAGTCGGCCATGCAACATAGCAGACAGAGACCGAAGTTTCGTGTAGAATGTTCTAGAAGCGGCAAGAATGGGTTAGACGTTTGTAAAATGTTCCAGAATGATCGCGCAGTGGGAAGTTGGAGAGCTTTATGTAAATCAAGAATATGCCAGAAGGTTCAGGTCCTGTCGTGAAGTGTATATAAAGGAGTCAGTCGCTCGCTAGTCCAGTGTTCGTATCGGACAAGTAATGGAAAACAGCACTTGAGAAATACGACAAAAATGCCAAGAGTTCGCAAATTTCTGTAATATTCGGCAGTGTACCCTGAGTTGCTGAACTGTGAGTATAGTGCTAATATGTGCTGGTGGCTATAATGGAATAGTTATTTTGGAGAGTGAAACGTATGTAATGGACGAGTATACTGTACTGAAGATGGACGAAATGAGCATCTCTAACCGAAATAAACATCCCATTCGTACTTACCTCATATGTATTATTTCGTTCAAATCACTTTACTTGCCGCGAAGACGGGGCAACTACTCATGTCATACACGTTCAATCTTCAATACCTACATAGACGCATTTGAGGACTGAGGGGTGGAACAATTGTCCAATAACCTATACAACGTGTAAGGTTGTACTGGTTGCTGGTTTATTCACGTTGTATTGTTCCCCATAAGTTATTGGTTAATTACCAACATATAGTTAACCATTAACCATTGCGATTATAATGGGTAACTTCTACATGTCATTACAATTACCATGTAATTCTAATGACCAGTTCATTACCGTGCAATGGTAACGCTAAGTTCTTGTTCCCATTACTATTACGCTGTAATGCATTACCGATTAATTCAATTACGATTTTGCCCAACTCTGGTTAATAGTAACTCTGCCGTCAACTGCGGCTTTATACAGCTCACGACGAATTGTTATAATGGATACTGGTACATTAAAATACACTTAGAGTTCTGCGGTTACTGCAGAGGCAAATATTTTCTGTTTTCTGCTAATAATTCCTGAAAATTTTCTTCTATCTTCCTTAGAGATCTTAGGTTTCCAACCACTGTTCGTCCTCGTAGATGCTGTCCGTCCTCGTAGATGCTGTCCGTCCTCATAGATGCTGTCCGTCCTCGTAAATGATGCACGTCCTCGTAGATGCAGTCTGCATTCGTAGAGGATGTTGGTCCTCGTAGATGTAGTTCGTCCTCAAGGAGGATGTTGGTCCTTGTAGATTTTTTCTTCCTCGTAAATGCAGTCCGTCCTCGTAGATATTCTCTTTCCATGTTTTTTGAATGGCCGATGATTTTGGAAATAGTTCCTCTGGCGACAATGAACAGATTAGCAGTTTTAGTGACATAAGTCCCCTTTAAAGGTGCAACAACAATTTGCCCTCCTTGGAGGGGGAGAGGTTCCTCATTCTTCTTTGTGTATTTCTTTACAAGTCTGGAATGATCATTCTTTTGATTACACTGAAACTTAATGCATGTGGGTCCAATCTCAAAAATGAAAAATGAGAAGAAAACGAAAGGGACGTCAGCTTAACTATATATGTTGTATCTTTAACACATTTGTTTTCAGGGTCTTATAAAATACAGGATATTTTTGTTACTATATTTTATTTTTCTATCTACTCCTTTCGCTACTAAACCAAAAATAAATAAATAAATAAATAAATAAATAAATGTTTAAAAAATATTCTTTGGGTAAGGAGAAATTTCTCTTTCTGTTACGTAAGAAGGAGAAATGAGCCCCCTAATGTTAACTGACTTCCCAGGAGTGGTTAACCCTTCATAATGTAGGATTAACGACTCCTGAGAAGGATGATATTCAGAACCGGAATGCAGAAGTATTCCTCATAACTCATACAGGAATACCACTATGGAATGAAAGGCAAACCTCCTAACGTTTCGTCATGAAGCAGCAGGAAGTATCTCGTGCTACACAATGTAAGCCTGGATTATTTAGCCACGTGTTCAGCACTCGAAAAACGCAGTTTTCAGTTCCATGAAATACAGAAATCATGTAGTCTGCATTTAAATTTGTTTTTGACAAACTACAGCTTGTACTCGCACTGCCTATAGTCACTTAACGATGAAACTTCATGTCATAATTCTTTGGATCCGTTCTTCCATAGAAAATTGTTCTACCACTCCTGCTCAACTTTTTGTGCTACGAGAAGTCACAAATACTTGTGTTTAAAGACTCCAGGTGTGAAAGAGAAGCAAAAGCATGTAGCAAACATATCTGTCATAGAGCTATAGGAATACGAATGTATCGTTTTATATGTATTACAAATGAAATCGCTTCGGCATGGTGCCAACCGAAGCATCAGTTCACCAGTGTCTGAGTCCCCATGGCATAAGATGTGTGGTTACTATCATCTGTTGCCATTTTTTCGTCTTTTGTTTTCTTGAGCTGCGTTTAACGTTCTGTGACTGTATTTATCACTCGCAGCCTTAAATCACAACGTTGTGGTTCGTTACCTCTATATTTGATGTCAGTTGATTTGGGGAGTTTAGGGGAGCAAATGTACAGTTTGGACACAGAGCACCAACTAACGCGAACTAGTTAACTTTGTGCGAGGGCCAGCAGCTTGGCCGGATGAAAGGAAAGGGAGATCAAGCAAAATCAAGTAGCAAGAAACCATACCTACGGAAAGGCAGAGCAAACAAAACAAAAAACGAAGGAAAAACGGCAAACTGTACTAATTAGGGTGGAAGTCCCATTACTCCACGTTATTTCGTTGACATTAAAGAATTTTTGATGTTTTTCACAATTCTTTAGCTCACACAAATATTCCGCTGGGCTTTAGATTATTCAGTTAAGAAGTCAGTAGGTATCTTTCTGTCTTTTAATCGGTACGCAGGACCCGTAGCAATGTCTCGTACTGTTGATGAGAGTACTCAACAGTTCTGTAGGTAGTAAGCTACATTTCTTCTCCGAAATACGACGAAGACCGAATTGCTGGCTGGAGCAGGATTCAGGGAAGCAATCCTTCCATCTTTTATCAAATTTAGGTTGGGAGACCGGACTGGCCACTTCACATTGTTGATAGCGTTATTCACCAGATAGCAATCCGCCAGGCGACAGGGGTAGAGAAGTGCGTTATCGTCCTGTAAGAGAAAAATATCCCGTATTGCACCCACACGCACCACACTGCAATCAGTGACAGACACCACAACCCGTGCAAGTGTTCCGTCCACGGATATTAGTGGAATGACGGCATGTGTCTAGTTTTTTTCATATCGAATGGCTCCGCGAATCACCTTGGAGATTAAATCTCGATTCATCCGGTAAGACAAGGACAACTGTTGCTTCTGGGTCCGGCTAACATGACATATGCACCAGTTTCGACCATCCTTTCAGTGGTGCGCAAACCGAATCAGGAGCAAGAACGCGACAGACTGTCTAACGCAACTTATGAGGTACAACTCATAAGTCTTCGACCTACGGTGGTAGCAGAAGAAGAATTTGCATCTCTCCACTCACTCCTTCAGAGTCCGACGGTAGTTCACATGATGCCGATAGTCTGCTTCTTCGGGCACATAACACGAAGTTCCTTGCGGTTGCGGAAGTATAATACTGAGTCGTTAGGATGCGCTTTGTTCATTCTGGGGTTTGTGTCGTAGCCTGTGCAGCACGGAACGACTACGGTTAAGCCATCTAGCATCATCCACTAGACTTCGTCTTGACTCTAAGCGAACTATATATAGCTTCCGACGAATGATGTCTGGTAGACATACCCAACAAATCTGCTCCTTCGTTATAACGTAGAGGAGAATAGGAGAACGAGATTGAAAAACCCTCTGAAAGAATGTATTTGGATTGAAAAGAACTGGAGGGATGTATTTTGATTAAATGCTTTTCTTTGAAGACATAATGGTAAATTGCTCTTGAAAATTGTACTGTTTCTTCCAAATGCACTCCAGGCGAGTTTTTATACGCCTATTAATTTCTTCTTCAATATACAGTATACTCTATCTGTTGCCCCAAGAAACTGTAGGTGTTTATTACGTCTAATTTTACCCCATCAACCACAAAGTCCTCAGTAGCGATTTTGTTTTCTGTGTCAGTTAATCCCACTTCTTTACTCTTTTGAAAGGGTACATGCAAAATGACTATGTCGTACATGCAAAAATGACTATGTCGTCAGCAAAGCAAAAATGACTATGTCGTCAGCAAAGCAAAAATGACTATGTCGTCAGCAAAGCAAAAATGACTATGTCGTCAGCAAAACGAAGGTCTGTAAAACAATCTTCATTAATCGTTCTTGTCTTTCCAGTTCAATGACTATAAGACATTCGGCAATTGAAAAGTACAGAAAAATTAGGGTTCAATGACTAGAAATATCGGCTTCAAAGCTTAAACGTTACTTGATGACTTAAATCTACTTGTTTAACCCTTACATTTTAATTTTTATCGTTGACTGAAGAAGTTGAAGCTGTAAACTCTCTAAATAAACATTTAAGGAAAATGTGATACGATATCACACACAAACTTTCAATTGCTCATTCTCTAAATGAACATTTTAAGAAAACTAGTCCAGGGTAAATGATTCAGCATAAGCATTACTTATTAATTCAATGTCCTTTTATTCTCATCACATATGACATGTTGAAGATAATTTATAAACACAAAGACGAGAAATCCAGAAATTCGAAGTATTAGCTGCTTGCTATTACTCAACAAAGTCCGCGTAGCTCAGTTGGGAGAGCGACTTATTCCGGAATGAGGGGACCCGGGTTCGATGCAGGGCGTGGACAAAAATGACGGAGAAATTTATTTCGTTATACGTAGTATACAGATGTACCGCAAGCTGTGTGAGAATTCCCTTCCCGATATTTCGTACCGTGAATTGTGGCAAACATTAATGCTTTTTTTTTTTTTCTTATTGAAAGTTTAACGACCACCGTAAGCAACTCAATGAGCTAAAAGCAGTCGCCCGTCCCTAATTTAGGGCCACTGGTTCCAGGGAAGGGGTAGAGCCAGTGCTGTAAGACAAACACACCATCCATGCCTAAGCGGGATTCGAACCCGGACTCTTCTCGGGCGAATGGACATAAGCCAGCGCTTAGGCCACTGCGCCATCGGGGTGGCAACCTTAATATTGAAGACACTGATTCAAGCAAAGATGCGAATCAGTGTCTTTTGACATTAAGAAAATTCTTTAAAGACAACCGGCAGGATGGCGATATTTCAAACGCATTTGTTAAATTAGACTGTGCTCTGAAAATAACTGAATTGAAATCTAAACACAAACGACAATAGACGAGTTTTTTTTTTTTAACTAAGGAATGTGAAATGATTTTGTGTAATGTTATGAATTTTTGCTTGATAAAGTTTTAGTAACGCAACATAATTTTTTATTCATTTCCTTATAATTAAAATGTTAACTGTCTCCCTACTATGCAAAGCAAATTTCCGCATTTTATGCTAATCAGAAATTCTGAAGGCAATAATTACAGCACATGATGACTTGCAATAATGAAAAAGTGTTAATGCGTTCAAGGTCTAATAATCTGTTCCTTTCTCATTAATATTAAATTTAGTTAAGTGAATTTTGGTATTTTTGATAGATTTCTCTGTGTTTTAAAACTTTTGCTTAGTGTAGTTTTGTAAAAAAGTGGAAAAGACAAGCAATTAAGGGAACTAACAGCGTGATGGATTTCCTCTCGTTCTCAATAATCTTACAGGAATAAACGTATGATTCAAAATAATATCTATTTATTGTTAGGGTGATATCACACACAAGATATCAATTCCTGTTTGTTGAGCAGTTGCTTAAAAAAAAAAAATCGGGTGGCATCGGCGTAAAAACCGCAAAGCAGGCAAACCGCATTTTTTTTCACAATAAGAACCGCGGCTCTGAGCCCCAAAATTACGTTACTTAGCCGATTTTAACTATAAATTTTTGAGTTTCTTGTAGAACGTACCAAAATAATATTTTTTCATTTCGTTGAAATTAGACAAGGTTTATGCGAGTAACCCAGCAGACAATGCCGGAGTTCACAAGAATCTTCACGCCTCCTTCGGAAATAGCTAAACAAAAATGCAGATGTTTATTTATGCCCCGGGTTTAACTGACTGCGTTAATTTAAAATTTGAGTCTTAACCCTTTAAACGGCTGGAACGAGTTAACTCGGGGCATCCAAAATGGGCAGATATTTAATTTTACTATTTTCACTACCAAAATTTGTTACCACTGTAGTTTTTTTACGGTTATAACAAAGTATTTTTTCTTAGTACGTTCCCGGCCAACTCCTGAATTTCAGCTGACAGCACGAACTAAAGCAAAAAAAAAAAAAAAAAAAAAAAAAAAAAAAAATCAGAGTGTAAATGAAGTTTCGTTTTAACGTTTTAGGTTTCAACTAGACGAAAACAGGGGAATGAATCGCGGTGATGACAAAGGGAGAGACTAATATTTCTGTTAAAAGTCCTAAACATATCTTAAAATATAGGTATTTGAAAATTATATCTCTTTTTGAGTGTAAATCAAATTAGATCTGTTTTCTGCAAAATCAAATGCTATTTTATTTAATTAGCTAACTTGTGCCACTAATTTGGGAAGGTTTTATGAGGAAAAACGAAATACAAAAGATAGAATATAGCTAGCATGCACAGCATATGAAAGGTGTAAGATTCGCAAACCCTGTTTGTATTTAAATATGTTTTAATATTCACCTTTTGAACAAAATGTGTCTTTGTTTGCAGCATTTTGTGAGGCATCTGTGGGAACGCAAAATGTTCCAGACAGAGCTGGCGCGCCAAGGCACAAGTGATTAAAAACCCTTGTAACACGTTAAGAATGTACAGCACTCAATGAAATGGATCCAGTATCACTGTAGAATAGCGATATACGCTCATGTGTATTTCTAAATGTACTGTGTTAATGGATCGGCACGTGTTTGTCATTTTCGTGTCAGTGAATAGAGATTGCGTGAAAAAAGGTAAATGGTTAGGAATTTCAAAGAAGCCGAAGTAGAGGGATTAACTTCACCATAGGCTTAGAGCAGATATATCAACATTGCTTTGGTGGAAAAGGGAGTTCTTGCAGTTCGATTCGCTTTAGAAGTTGAATGTACGTTTGTAGTCCCCAGGTGAGACCTGACGCTTGACGGTCACCAGTTAAATATGCCTCGAGCGGTTTTGCTCCCAGCATCGAAGAAGTGGGAAGAACGATTTGGGCTTGCTTCAAGGTGGGGAACGGGAATCCAGGGTGTTAAATGTTAACGAGACCGCGGAGAACAAATAAGCTCAAGTTTCTCAATTCGCTGATAAAATTAAAAGCACGGACGCCAGAATTATTATTCTTGGAGCAACTATTAAATTCCGTTGTTAAGCTTTAAAAATGAGACTTGGTGTTTTATCGTAGTATATATGGCACCATAGTTTGAAAAAATTGGTTTTTCAGGTATATCGAAAAGAAAAAAAAAAAGAAAAAAAGAAGAACAACAACTAACGGCGTCCTACCACAAAGGAAAATAACCAATTCATGTGTGATGGGTCTCACGGGATTTTAAGGCTGATCGAGTCTGACGCAAAGTGTCTAAAAAGGAACAAGGGCTATTAGAAGGCTAAGGGGTACTTGCAAAGGAGATATTCCTTTAAAACTGAAAAGAAAAGCATCTGACTAGTGTGTTATCACACTACTATCCTGCGGTGCAAAGATTTGGACATTTAGCAAAAAAAAAAAAAAAAAAAACAACAACAACTGACTAAGCTAAAAGTGTGCCAGAAAAGAACGGAAAGATCAGTGTTCAATATTATAACCACACCGACAGAAAACGGAACAGTTTGATTAAAGATCACACAAATGAAGCAGACATTGCAAAAGTGGTAAAAACGTCCAAACACAGGTGGACAGGACTCGTAGCAAAGATGGCAGATTGACAAAGGCAGATAAGATTCTACAAAGAAGCAGGAGTCCCGGATAACCAAAACAAAGATGTAAGGACAAAATCATGCGGCTAATAAGAATAAATTGGATTGTAGCAGTTCAAGACGCACTGCATTGGAAATCGCTGGGAGAGACCTTCGTCTAGCAGTGGACAAATAAGGGGTGAAAATAAGAAGGTACGGAGAAACTGGTTATATCACTTTACTTTGGGAGCCGAAGTATTTTTTTTTTGTTTTTTTTTTAACCATCAGTAAAATACTAAATCTTCTAACACTGTAACGACCGGCCCGCACGAGCCCGGGACTTTTAAATGACTAAAATAAAAAAGAAAAAGAAAAAAGAAAAGAAAGAAAAAGAAAAAGAAAAAAAGAAAAGAAAGAAAAAGAAAAAGAAAAAAAGAAAAGAAAGAAAAAAGAAAAAGAAAAAGAAAAAAGACTTGGAGAGGCCCGTACAAATCTCTAGTACTTTAGTACAAATTCCTTGCATTCTCACAGTATTGCACCATTCCTTTTCGTCGTAGTAACTTCAACGAACATCTGCGTTCCGGCTATGCTAGTCTGAGGTGATAAATGTTGTTGTGATGCCTCTGTGTGTGTTACTGCATGTATTTGTTGGCTCTGAAATGTGTTCTACGGAGATATTTCTTCGAATTCCGAAAGACGGAAAAAACTCAACGGGGGAAAGATCAGGAAAATAAGGAGGTTGAATAACTATTCTAATTGATAATAAAAACTGAAGACTGCAATCCACCCAGTTACAATATTCTGGGAACCCACCTAGTTGCGCGCGTGATCACGCACGCACACACTTACTTCAGACAAGCCAAACTTTTCGTGCAGAATTTTTTATTGCTTAGCTTCATCTCTTTAACAGTATGTATAACCGTCAGACGATTATTTTCCTTAAAAAAATTAGACCTTACGGTACATCTCTTCTGTTGCCTTTCAACTAACCGACTCAGAGGACGATCATTACCCATCGCTCACACCTCGCCTAAACCTTGTTCGCGTACTTCCTAGCTAAGCTGCATCAGTTCCCACTAGAGCTGGGTTCGGGCTCAATTTTCAGAGTCCGAGCCAGTCCGGGCCTGTGGTATATCAGCCCGAGCCCACCCGAGCCAGTCCGGGCCTGTGGTATATCAGCCCGAGCCCACCCGAGCCAGTCCGGGCCTGTGGTATATCAGCCCGAGCCCACCCGAGCTCGAATTTTATATTGCAAGACAGAGCCCCTGGTCCAAACGAGCCCCAAAACTGGCGAACCTGTTTAACCATTAATAAAAAAATATCTCCTTTTCCACACTCCCGCTCTCTCCTCCTTCTGCAATTAACCAATGTATTTCTCAAATGGGGAGTGGGGAAGGAACCTCTATCTATTTTTACAGTGTAACTGTACGATTTTCTCTGACCGTTCGTTTCCACCTGAAGTGCTTCGGGCGGCTGGACATCCAAAATGATCGGGCGGTGCTGCAATTGTATGTTGCTCAAATAATACTAATATTATCGTACCATAATGCGCTGCAATATGTACGTTGCTGAATAGAATTAGCAGGGAGCTACTGCGTGGAGATAGGGGATAAATTATGGGCGGCATGCTATCAACTATCCAATATCTATAGTTCTTGAAAAAGCTTTTTCTTCTCTGCAGAAACACACTAATGTGCGGCCAATGGCCTTTTCTAACAAAACCCGGAATAAATAGCCATCTCGAATGCCCGCTCCTGAACCAGAACCAGTTGCCGAAGAATTCCCTTTACCAACTATAAAGTGTCTCATTTGCTAAATCATATAAAATCACATTTATATATAGAAAAAAAATATCTCGCTCTCCCTATCTCGAAGGGCCCGAGCCCGAACCGCAGTAAATATTCTACAGCCCGAGCCCGATTCGGGCCTGGGCTCTGCTTCGGGCTTTCGGGTTCGGGCTCAGCCCGTCTGAGCTCTGGTTCCCAAGTCTAATCGATGCCAAACGGAGCAGTGTGTAGAGGAAGTCAGTACACTTTATTCGCCTCCAGCTCTCCGCTCGGCGGAGAGCTGGAGGCGACCGAATTTATCCTCAACCGAGGACCAATCCGGCGTGCTTTGTTTGTATGCATTTTCGAGCCGGTATCATTCGTGAACAGCGTGCTCCGCTCATTTACGTCCAACGCAGCTTGACGGCTAGCTACACAATGTCGAGACAATTTTCTCTTACCAGTTATACAGTCCTACACTTGAACAGCGGTGATGGATTCATCATACAGGATGACAACGCCTTAGCCCATCGTGCGCGGCTGCTGAATGCGTACCTCCAGAAAGCGACTATCTCACGGATAGAGTGGTCCCCTCTCTCACCCGATATGAATCCCATCGAGCATGTATGGTACTAACTCAAACAGACTGTACAAGAATCCGCCATGCACACACTAAGTTCATCCTCAAAAAGTGGGATGCTTTATGTTGAAACAGCTTCGAAAATCTGGTGGACAGCCAGCCACGAATAGTAAATAACTGCGTCACTGCCAGGACCGAATTTATCCTCAACTGAGGACCAATCCGGCGCGCTTTGTTTGTTCAGCTTCCGAAAGTCGTATGTCCGGGAATGGCTATCTGATGTTTCTGCGTAAACGCAGTTTTATATTCAGTAGATGTTTTTGACACCTCAGTGTCGTTGCCTTTATGCCACAGTTCTTCGACACGTGCTCACACGATCTGGGACTCGCGTTTCGAAACTTTTGTCTTTGTGGCATTCACATACTGAAATACTGCTTTGTGATCTTCACTTCTTTACGATTTCCAACAGTAGGTTATAGAAGCGTATATGCTCCAGCTTTGTCCGTCCTCCCGTCCGTCCGTCCGTCCGTCCGTCCGCACGATAACTGGCGTAAAAATGGTTCGATTTCGATGAAATTTTAGTATGTGGTAGGGGACCACTTGGGGACGAACCCTATTGAAAATGGGACAAATGGGGTCAAAGGTCACGACGTAGGAGCGGGATCCTTCCATTGTCCTTATGCGTCATAACTTGCGTAAATATGGTTCGATTTCAATGAAAATTTACTATGTGGTAGGGAACCATCTGGGGACGAAACCTATTGAAAATGGGACAAATGGGGTCAAAGGTCACGACGTAGGAACGGGATCCTTCCATTGCCTTTTATGCGTCATAACTTGCGTAAATATGGTTCGATTTCAATGAAAGTTTACTATGTGGTAGGGGACCACTTGGGGACGAACCCTATTGAAAATGGGGCAAATGGGGTCGAAGGTCATGACGTAGGAGCGGGATCATTCCATTGCACTTATGCATCATAACTTGCGTAAATATGGTTCGATTTCAATGAAACTCTACTATGTGGTAGAGGAACGCCTGGAGACGAACAGTATTAAAAATGGGTGAATTGAGGTCAAAGGTCAGGACATAAGAGCGGAATGCATTCCATTGCCATTATGCGTCATAAGGTGCGTAAAAATGGTTCGATTTCGATGAAATTTCAGTATGTGGTAGGGGACCACTGGGGACGAACCCTATTGAAAATGGACGAAATGGGGTCAAAGGTCAGGACATAGGATTGCGATCCATTCCATCGCTCTTATCCCATATTATTAAGGTGGACGTCAAGTAATTTTGCTTCCTATACTTAAAATGGAAAAACTTTTGTACACATTTCCTTCACAATTAATGTGTTCCCAAGGATGAAAATTTGAACATCGATTAAAATAACTTTATTATAACTTGGTATACTTAATATTTTCTAAAACATAACCATAATTATATTAAAAATCAATAACTTTTCCTTTGGTGGTGTTGAAACCAGAAAAAGGATGGCGCGACCTGAACTTTGATGACGTCAGTAGACAAACAAATGTTGGATTGCATAATTATGGTTATGTTTTAGAAAATATTAAGTATTCCAAGTTATAAAATGAAGATATTTTAATCGATGTTCAAATTTTCATCCTTGTGAATGCATTAATTGTCCAGAAAAAAGATGGCGCGACCTGTATTTTCATGACGTCAGTAGACAAACAAATGTTGGATTGCATAATTATGGTTATGTTTTAGAAAATATTAAGTATTCCAAGTTATAAAATGAAGCTATTTTAATCGATGTTCAAATTTTCATCCTTGTGAACACATTAATTGTCCAGAAAAAAGATGGCGCGGCCTGTATTTTCATGACGTCAGCAGACAAAAAAATGTTGGATTGCATAATTATGGTTACGTTTTAGAAAATATTAAGTATTCCAAGTGTGGTGTCATGGCGTCGCTTCATTAGATGTTGGCTCGCGGTCATGCCATCTATCTGCCGCCCCGGTGGCGCAGTGGTCTAAGGCGCTGGCTTCTGATCATTCGTCCGTAAGGGGTCCGGGTTCGAATCCCGGTCAGGCATGGATGTTGTGTTTGCCTTACGGCACTGGCTCTCTCCCTTCCCTGGAACCAGTGACCCTAAATTAGGAACGGGCGACTGCTTATAGCCCATTGAGTTGCTCACGGTGGTCGTTAAACCTCCAATCAAAAAAAAAAAAATGCCATCTATCTCATTACGTCATGCGTTGTTTGTGGATCCTATTAAAGTTTTACGACGTCCCACCTAGATGGTCGCTATTCCCATCTGCTTCATTACGTCACGCGTTGTGTGCGTATGTTCGTCCGCACGATAACTTGCGTAAAAATCGTTCGATTTCGATGAAATTTTAGTATGTGGTAGGGGAACACCTGGGAAGGAACCCCATTGAAAGTGAACGAAATGGGGTCAAAGGTCAGGATATAGCAGCGGGATCCATTCCACTGCTCTTATGCGTCATTACTAACGTAAAAAAAGGTTCGATTTCGATTAAATTTTAGTATGTGGTAGGAGACCACCTGGGGACAAACCCTATTGAAAATTGGCGAAATGGGGGTCAAAGGTCAGGACATAGGAGCGGAATCACTTCCATCGCCATTATGAGTCATAATTTTCGTAAAAATGTTTCGATTTGGATGAAATGTTGGTATGTTGTAGGCACCTGTCAGGGAACGAACTCTATTGAAAATGGGCGAAATGGGGTGAAAGGTTAGGACACAGGAGCGGGATCTATTCTATAACGCTTATGCATCATAACTTACGTAAAATTGCTTCGATTGCGACAAAACTTTATCATGTTATTTCGGAGATATACTGAATCAGTTCTGTTGAATATCATCCAAATGGATCAAAGGTCAGGGCACAGGGGTGAGATTTATTCCACAGCCATTTTCCTCATAACTTGAGTAATAGCTTGAGTAATGATTTCTAGTATATTGGAAAGCGTATCATAATCAATGCATTGCATGATTTTACTAACTTGTTTCATTTTTCAGTCGGCTTTACTTTTGCACAGAGATGGAATCTCCCGATCAGACGTGATTAATACCAGACTGCTTTGAACTACAGAGGATGAGTCGAAAGTTTTGCCGTATTTGCATAAACGCATGTGTTGCGGCGGGTATGTCACATGCTTGAGCTAGTTCAAGTCGCGCCCTGCAGTCAGTCGAAAGGGATATAAAGTGGCAGCCGTTGCTGTAAACAACTTTGCATATCGTTGCCCTGTCTGTCGTTGGGACGCCTAATAGATGAACAACCACAACCGGCTAATAAGGGAACTTTTGCTTTACGAGTTTGAACTCGGCCATAACGCTGCTCAAGAAACACGAAACATTTGTTATGCGAAAGGGGAAGGTTCCGTGGACCACAGAACCGCAACCAGATGGTTCAAGAAATTTCGCTCAGGTGACAGAAACCTCGACGATCAGCCAAGGTCACGTAGGCCGCAAACTTTGGATTCGGAGACCGTGCGTCAGGCCGTAGAGACAAATCCGATAACCAGCATTCGGAGATTATCAGGCGGGCTGGGCACATCAGAGTCCACCGTGGTTTTTCACCTTCAGGACCTCGGCAAGGTCTACAGGAGCTGCTGCATTGTCCCTCACGAACTGATGCCAGCTGAAGCAACGCGCCGAGTGGAAGTGTGCACAAATCTCCTAGAAAACCCGCGCGATGTACGTTTCATCAAGAAAATTGTTACGTGCGATGAAAAGTGGGTCTAGTTCCGTAATCCTAATACACAACAGCAGTAGTTGAGCCCAGACCAGATTCCCGAACCTGTTGCCAAACGTGGGCGCTATGAGCACAAGGTGATGCTCTGCGTCTGGTGGAATTTCGAGGGTATAATCCATTACGAATTTGTTCCAGACGGTCGGACCATCAACGCCAATCTCTACTATGAATAGCTGGAGCGCATGTATGCCGTTTTTGAAGAGAAGTACCCGGTACTGGTGAACAGAAAGCGCGCTCTCCTACAGCAGGACAACGCTCGGCCTCATACCGATCGAACGACCCGGGCAAAATTCCAGGAACTTGAGGGCATCGAATTGATGCCACACCCAGCATACAGTCCAGACCTTGCCCCGTCGGATTATTACTTGTTACGGTCCATGGCCCACTTCCTTCGCGGGTGGCACTTCAGCAACTAGGAGGAGGTAGCAGCTGGGGTGAAAGAGTTTTTCGCCTCGAAGGAGAAGAACTGGTACCCCCGCGGAATCGAAGAACTGGAGGACAGATGGCTAAAGACGATGCAACACGATGGCCTATACTTTGAATGCCAGTCAGCTTTCGTCGTAAAGGTACTTATGAAGACAAAGGGATCCAAATATTGCAAAACTTTCAACTCACCCTCTGTACAAATGAGACAAAAAACAACTTTATCTAACTTGTCCGTACGCTAGCTGTCTTGGAAGGTACCCACAAATACACTATGTGGACAAAAGTGATTGGGCATCCCCACGCAGGCGCAGTGGTGTGCTCCCGTAGCAGACACGTGGTCGATAAGGTATAAAAAAACGGCAACGGGAGTACGCTCAGATCAATGGCTGACAAAATGGCTAGTAGGAGAGAGCTCTCCGAGTTTGAAAACCGCGTTATAATAGGTTGCTCAGTATGAGGTATGATAATAAGAAGCATTTCTGATGTCAGAGAGGTCGCTAAAACGGCTGTGGCCTTTGTCATCAACAAGTGGGAGAAGATGAGACATTTCAGGAATTTACCTTATTCTGGAAGACCCACGAAACTGTAACCCAGGGACCAGAGGGTGCTGCAGAGGGAGATCCTGAACACCAGGTCCCCACCAATGCTCGCCATAGCACATGAGTTCCAGATGGCCACAGATGTTGTGGTCTCCACCAAGACACTTCGAAGAGAGGTCCATGCACTCGGGTATCATGGCCAAGCAGCCGCCCATAAACCTCTCATCACAAAGACCAATAAAGCCACGCGGCTACGAAGGTGTCAGCAGCACAAAAATTGGACACTGGAGCAATGGTGTTAGGTGTTATGAAGCGACGAATCCGGCTTCACATTTTTCCGATTGGATGAACGTATCTAGATTCGGCGGAGAACGTCTGCTTTCGGAGTGTACAGTGTTGACTGTGAAGCTCATATAGGTGGAATTATAATATGAGGCTATTTCAGCTGGTACTGTGAGGGTCCACTGGTTGCTATTCATGGCAACATAGACTTTGTACTGTATTGAGATCCTGGATGACTCAATGCTTCCAACGTTGTGGCAGTTCTACCGACACGACGATTGTTTCTCCCAGGACGACAGTGCCATTTTCCATGTTTTCAGCGCTACAATGGAGTGGTATGAGGAAAATCAGGTCTCGCGGATTGACTGGCCTGCTTAGAGCCCGGATCTCAATCTTATTGAACACCTATGGGATGAGCTTGAACGATGAGTGTGGTATAGACCAACACGACTTTCTTCACTGACAGAGTTGGTCGATGTACTCAAGGCGGAATGGAGGAACATACCGCTATCTACGTACCGTATTCCATGGACTTGTGGGCAACTTACCTCGACGCGGGTGGGTACTGTAATCTTAGCAAATGGAGGACGTGCCCGCTACTGATGTAAATTCAATATTGTTTTTCTATTTACTTACAGTGTCCAATCACTTTTGTCCACATAGTGTAATAGAATTCCGCTTTTTGTCATCATTTGGATCATTCTCGTGATCGATGAAAAACTGAAGTGACAATACTTCGGGAAGGGGGTAATTTTCCGTCTGGGGACGGTATTTCATCTTTGAAAACTTTCGAAAACGGAAGTTAAACGGAGTGAAAATTATCCTACCTTCTTTTTCTCGCGACGTTTCTTCTGCCCAGTATTGCTGCTAAATATCATTTTATTCCATAAATATCTGTATTTCAGCTCGAAAATGGAGTAAAGTTTTCCGAAAACGGATGTTAGACGTCGCAAAAATTTCCCTGTAATCTTCAGGCATAAGGTTCTTCCATTTGTCTGGTTTTCGAGATCGATGCATAACTGGACGGGTTAGGGAGGAGGGCGTTTTCCGTCTGACCACGAAATTTCGACTATCAAAACCTTCGAAAACGGGTTAGATGGAGTGAACATTTCTCCCGTAATCGTAAATTTTCTCTCTCGCAACGTTCCTTCTGACCAGTATTGTTGTTAAACATCATTTTGTTCCATAGAAATTTGTATTTTAGCTTGAAAATGGTGGGAAAATTTCCGAAAACGTAAGTTGGAGGGTTTCGCGCGTAATAGTAATTTTTCCCCTGCGATGTTCCCCTCTATTCTGTGTTGTTTTTAAATATCAATAATTGTATATTTTGGATGCAGGAATGTGTTCCTGTTTTAATATTTACATAAATAAATTACAGTGAACTATTCCAACTTACTAATAGTTAAACTAATGCCGTTTTATTTACATGATTAAAATAGTTTTAATGTTAAAAACACACTAGTTAAAATACATAAGACCTTTCGAGTTAGCTTCTAACTCATCTTCAGATGTGAGAACAATGCACATAAACCGGACAAGAATATATACTGGTGTCAGTGGCGTAACGCAAAATCTCTGCCTCCCCCCCCCCCCGCGAAATTTTCCTAACAGGACCCCAACATAGTAAAAATTAATGCAAAAATTGTGGGTAAATATTTAACTTCGCCGTAGTAAAAATATATTTTCCAGATACTGATTCCATGATCACTTATGTATTGCTTTTAATTATGTGAGCACTTATTCCGGTAAGTATCCTCGATAAATTTACTGCTCAGGAAAAAAGTGCAAAATCTTCAATTGACAAATGTTCACGATATCAAATCAAGTAAAAACAAATACTGATCTTCTAGTGTCTGGTTTCGAACTTCCTTTAAAGCTGTTTAATTCCTTAATACAATAATTTTTGAGAAAGAGAAAAACAAGTGTGTTTACATTTTTCTAGTTTTAAATACTTCAGCGATATTGTTTTTTTTTAGTGTCTTGTCTTTTAAATTCAAAAAGCAAGCATACTTTACAAAATAAAGAAAACTTATGTTACTAAAATCTGGATTCCCTTCTAACGTTCTTCTTAGCGAATATTTCAATCAGTTTCGTCACGTCTAGTTTTCTGGTTCGGTCATTTTCAATGCTTATCAACGCAAGTCCATCAAACCTACTTTGAGTGTGCCATGACCAAAGGTAGAAACCTCAGGTTCGATCCCAGGCAGGTACGAACGCTCGAACTACTAAATATTCGGATGGGCACATTAAGCCGTCGGACCCCGGGTACTGGCCCCCCAGTAATAAATAGAGACGTCTTCCTCCCCCTTTCTACCTCGCTTCCGTGTGACTTTCCTATCGGCCACTCTAGCCCAAATCTCCTATCTCGCTATTTCTAAGGGTTGTTTAATACCTGGGGTCAGACACTCATTTCTTAAAATCCTCTACATATGATCTGATCTGATTTCTAATTTCTAATCGGCGCGCAGATAAAAGTTTGTATCAATGGGGTATTTTAGTTCAAAAACTTTCGTATCCAAAAGACAGAAAATTTAAAACAAATTTTTTTAGAGGAAGTAGAAAACCTGTTGTCTAAAATTAAATTGCTAAATAAAAAAATAATTAAAAAATACGTACCTAGATCTGGGCCCCCTAAAATTCACGGGTCCCCCGCGACGCGGGAGTTGCGGGGGCTATCTGACTGGTGTATGTTCGATGTCATGAAGCGACGTAACTATATGGTATAAAGCGCGTCTCCAATGAATGTCACGAAATCATTAATGGGACAATGGAATAAGTTCAGTCTCATTTTGTTTATCCTTGTCGATCAAAAGTCTCCACGGTAGAGGAATTACGCATGGGTAATCCTCGTTACAACATTTCTGGTCCATTTTGTATAATAGCAAACTTTCAGTTAAAGCAGAAAGGATCGTAATTTTGGGGTACTAAGTATCGTCGCCTCGGTCCAAAGTGGTTGATGGGTATCTCGCAGACATGTTCTTGAAAGAGCAGTTGATGATGAGCATGTTTTGATGCTATATTTATGCTCCGATGTTCGACGCTTAAATGTACGAGAGGTTGAACCCACATAGATCCTGTCGTTTTCGTCATCTTCCGTAGCTCTCAAGGCAATAGCATACCCTGCGTGTCGATTTATAACATTTCTTATACGACTGAGTTATAACATTTCTTATACGTCAGTATAACATTTCTTATACGACTGAAATAAGAAATGTTTAGTCACACCAAAGTTTGCCCCTACAGTAGTAGATAACATGAACATGATTTTTCTTATGCGAAATACCTTAGGGCTAAATATTTAATGCTGGTCTTTTGTTTACAATTTATATATCTATTCTATTTATAAGCCGCATGTCAAATACCAAAATGCATGATCTTATCTTTTTATATTGAAAAGGAACAGTGTTGCTACAATGTTTTCAATTAATGATGCGTTTTCCTTTTTCGCATCCGCTAGGAAAACGTCAGAAGAGAGCACCTGTAGAAATTTAATCCATTCAAATCTGGAACGTAACAAAAAAAGGGGGGGTAAAAGTGGACGACAAAACCCATGACAAGACCATTAGGCTCTGGACTCGTTTCTGCTCTGATTTTGTGGAAAAATTCCGCGAATAGCGATTGACAAAAATATACGCAGTTCGGTTATTTGCAGTTTACGATATGCATGAACTAGCGCCCACAGCTAATTTTGTATCATTTGCACTATAGATGAGATTGAACACAGCTTCATAATAAACATACTGTCCGTCCCTGAAAGGAATTCACGACATGCACATGGAGCTAGCAGCTTAACCACATGACTTTTATCGACTTTAGTTGCTTTAGGGATGATACTCATAAGGCGGTTATGTGTTGATCCCCGCGATCATTTTCGTCTGGAGACAAATTTTCGCACAGCCCGAAAAGATTTCGTTGCCAGTTGACGTGTCGTATTTTGAGCGCTCTTTGTTCATAGATTTTTAGGAAATGAGGACAAATGTACGCATACTCAATTTCTTTTCATTTATTACTTTATTTTCCAGCCAGTCGAACTTTTGTGTTCGCTTTAGTCCTTTCATTTTCCCACTCACTAATTCCATTTTCCGAAGGGTTAGTTTCTTTAGAAAATTGGCTAACTTTTTTTCTTTGTTTGCTTGGGGTTTAACGACCACCATGAACAAATCGGTGGGTTATAAGCAGTCGCCCGTCCCCAATTTAGGGCTACTGTTTCCAAGGAACTGAGAGAGTTAGTGTCGTAAAAAAAAGTACAACATCGATACTTTTCCGTGGCCGCCCGGGTGGCTCAGTGGTCCAAGTGCTGGCTCCTGACCAGTCGTTCGATTGATTTGATTGATTGAAGGTTTAACGACCACCGTGAGCAATTCAATGGGCTATAATAAGCAGTCTTTCGTACCTAATTTAGAGCCACTGGTTCTAGGGAAGGGAGATAACCAGTACCGTAATACAAACACAACATCCATGACTCACTGGATTCGAACCAGGACCCCTCCCAGACGAACGGTCATAAGCCATCGCTTAGACCACTGCGCCAACGGGGCGGCGACCATTCGTCCGTTAAGGATCTGGGTTCGAATTCCGGTGAGACATGGAGGTTGTGTTTGTCTTACGGCACTGGCTCTCTCCCTTCCCTGGAACCAGTGACACTAAATTAGGGACGGGCGACTGCTTACAGTCCATTGAGTTGCTCACGGTGGTCGTTGAACCCCCAACCAAATATATATATACATATATATATACCTTACAGGGATTCGAACCCGGACCCATCTCGGAAGAATGGTCAGAAGCCAGCTGAGACAACTGCGCCACCAGGGCGGCTAACTAGCTTTTCATTACCCGATACACTAACTCCTTTCACTTGTTCAGTTAGCTCCATTAGTCGACGGACTAATTTATTACCTGATTGTCTAGTTTCATTTCTTAATTGACTTGATCCAATATCTCAGTGGCTGACTGCGTAACTTCATTAACTAACTCCAGAACCGACTCACGAACTTCATTCCTTGTCTTAGGAATTCTATTACCCGATTGACTAACCCCTTTACCTGATTAACTAAATTCATTACTCTGCTAACTCCATTACCCGTTTCACCAACCACATTATTCGACTGACGTACTCCTTTACCCGAGTGATTTAACACCGCTGGAATCGCACGCATACAAGAATAGCAGTGAATTTTTTTTATTTCTGCTATGTAAACTAAGGAAATTCTTGGTTTTCGATTACTGACAGACCCCCACGTATTAATAATTACAACACTTGAAATTAATCCCAAGAGTTTTGGCATGGCAATTCATGCTTGAATGTTTGTGGAAGGGGAAAATATGGGACAGCAAAAGATGTCGAAAATGTATAAGCTCCAAGAAAATTATTTAAGAACTAAAATAGGAAATAAGGATGCTGAGATTAATTTTTTCAAGATAAATCAGACCGAGGAGGAAAGTTTTAAAAAACTTTTGCTATGCAAATGAAATAAAAAAACACCAACTAATGAATACACCTATTAGGTACATTTGATTTTAGCAGATTTTCTAAGAAAACGATGCAAAGTATTTCAAATTTAAAATATCACGGCGAATTTAGAGTTCAGTGAGAGATCCTAGGAATATTTTGCAACTCTATTTGTGCAATCATATTTTGTATACTAATTTTTTTCGCATTTAATTTTGCAAATTTCGTGTGCATCAAAAATTGAGTTAGATTGTAACCTCTTTGTAAAGGTTTGGGCCATAAATTTAACACAAATCTATTCACAGGATACTTGGATTAGAATTCGCCACTCCGGCTTATACGTACGAGCATCTGTCAGTAAATAAATTAGCAAGACATGCGTTTGGGTTCTTTACTTCCAGAACTAATAAGAAGAATACAGATTTAGTTTTACATTTCATTGTTTCCCGTTTTTTACGTAGTCCCAGCCATTAATAAGACGTTAACGAAAACGTAGGTCAAGGTTCTCGATTTTTTATTGGTAGAAGACAATGTCGTGTGTTTCAGTTTAGCCAGTGACGTATATCTGTTAATTTACCTTTTTTTTGAGTTTCTTTTCTTACGTAAATTATGTTTATTTTTCGTTATACAGATCTTTATTTCACTCTGAACGGCACAACAGAAACTTCGTTTCTTCACACTTTCTGGCAACGGCTAACAACGAGTCAGAGTACATAAAAAGTCGTACCTGAGTAAAGTGTGTGGTATGTGAGAGTAAGAGGAGATACTGCTTCAAATCGAACCGCATGTTGTCTTCGATATTACTTCTTTACTAAAACCGACGATGAGACGAGACGAGTTGTACATCTAATGAACGTTAATTGTGATATCATTATATGTGATACATTGTTAATTAGTAAGTAGATTGCGATTATCAAACTGCGGTAACAAACTGTAAGTCGGCGATTAAAGAAGCATTAAAAAGAGCGTGAGATTTCAGTAAGTAGTTGTTTCTTAATCGAATGAACATTACCCTTTAGTGACTTGCTAAAATTTATTATGCAGGCGCTTAGTTAGTAATCGAGTGACAATTTAACAAACAAACAACCTGAAAAAAATGGTTAAAACATTATACCATCACTTTGAAATTTGTGGCCACTTAAATTTTGTTTCAGTGCCGGAAACAGATAATTGCTTGGCCCCAGATCAGGGCTTCTTGGGGATGTTCCAAGATTTCCCACGGGAATCGCGCTGAAAGAGTTGCCGAGTTACAGGCAGTAGTAGAGACAGGGGAGTTCTATAATGCATAGCAGAACGCCGCCCGCCAGTTCACTTAGTTTGCGTTTAATGGCTAATCTTAAACGTCCCAGTGCTAAACAATATGCAACTGCGCTGGTAATTACAATTTTATGCATGAAGTATACGCGCAAAATGCCGTTTTTTTTTCGTCCCAGAAACGGAGTAAACATAATTTTACCAGTGGATTACAAAATCTTTTTTTTTTTTTTTTGTTATTGTGGGGACACATGTATTTCTACTCCATACTTCATGCCAGCCCAGCTCTTCTCTCTGAAAGACGGTGTCCCTTGTCACAATACAGAAACTACAGGGTACAAGCGATACTCTGTAACAATGCAAAACCTGCAAGGCTCAATTCAATATCGTTCCAAAAACTGCGATGCACAAGCCAATCTATGTGTCTCGTGGTCTTCCGGTAGCATTCCAGCTAAGATTTAATTGGTTGTTTCATGTGACAGAATCAAGTTTTGATGCAGCTCAGGCACAGTAATTCTTCTGTCACTGCGAATAGGTTTCTCTTCGAGCGTCCTGTCGTCCACATCGCTTCTGCTATGGATCTACATAGTTTTCTAAAACGGAACTTCTTGTACCAGTTTGGTACCCTACGACGGGCTATTGCGTCGTCTTCTCCATAAATCTGTATCAGCTGGAAATGAATTTCTGCTGCTGACACATTTCTTGCATTCAGAAAGAGATTTACTGCACATATCTCGTGTTTGGACCAATATCCCAACCAGATCTCCATGCTCATCTATTATATCCAATGCACGAAAGGTGGCAACGTAATTGAAGCACAGTGTTACCAGTAATGATTAACGAATCTTGCTGATATAAGTAGAATGAATGTAAGTTCTTTAATTACGAAAGCGCGTGAGTATAAACCTATTTACTGAACGACACTTGCATACCTGTAAACTGAACTTATTGATGTATGTATGAATAGATACATTCATATTCGGGTACATGCCCACTTAATTGCACTACTGTACTTTCATCTGTGAAGTATCTTCCAAAAAATGGCGCAAATACACTATTAATTCACCTCTAAGCATTACGCCAATTATTCTCTTGCGTTTAGGCTTCCAAAGCAAGAGAAAATGGCAATGAATGGCAACTGATACTCAGTCTCAAAAATCCTAATTGGTTTTACAGATCATAATTATGAGTCACCAAGCAGCTCAAAAAGACGGTCTGTTAAACTGATGGGATTAGTTTTACATAGTTCTCAAGTTCACAGCCACCTGGTGCAGACGGGAAGCTCTTTGTTTCGTACATATTTATAGATTCAATGCTGGAGTTCCGTTTTTGCCAGATCGATGGCTGAACCATCACTGCGACACTTTAGGAGAGTTCTGAATTAATTATCGGAATTTCGGATTTTTTTCCATTTCGTATAAAACTAGCATTCTAGCTAAGCGATTTTGCTTCCTTCAAATCAAACTTTTGTCTGCTCAACAAAAATACGAGATAAAAAACATCGACATACACAATTTTTAAATGCATTTGGCTCATTAATCGAAATTCTCTATAAACTATGTTTAAAATTGTAACTAGTTTCAATATTTGCGTTAAAACAGCACGCAGTTCTACCATTTATGTTTTTAATATTTTATTAATTTACACTAAATGCCTTAAATGATTTTTCATAAATTTCATACTCTTGTCTACTCCACACGGTAAGAGGCTCATTAATCAAAATTCTCCATAAACTATGTTTAAAATTGTAACTGGTTTCAATATTTGCGTTAAAACAGCACGAAGTTCTACTATTTCTGCTTTTAATAATTTATTAATTTATACTAAATGCCTTAAAAAAGTTACGTTACTCAAAACCTGATACTCCAGAAAATGTGTGTGTATGTGCGAAAACAGAATTTTCATTAAGATCTCATTCTAAAGAATAGAAGTATGTAAAACTTCACGTCGTAGATTCTTATTTTTTAAAATCAATTTTGGAATGCTTTCTTCATTGTATGTTACTTGAATCACAGAACTGAACTTTAAAACAACGGAACTTTTGATTCAAGTGATCAATGCACAATGCAATTTTGTTGTTGTATTACTCCATTCCAAATCACTGACTTCAAGCAAGTTCAGTATCAAGACATCCTCGTACAAGTTTTGGTTACAATTAGGTATAAAAGAAAAGCGAGATGAAAATACCTTTTGAAATTTATATAACGCTTTCAGGAAAACGAAAATCCTTGGTTATGAAAATAAAACCGTCTCAGAATTTTACTCATATGATATTTTGCGTATGATGAAACAGTAAAACATTAAAAGCAATTTTCATGAACTGCCCTCTTCTCTGGCGACTTAACGTCAACTATACTGAAATCTAGGAGGTGAATTTTCCATGCTGATGCCATTGTTATTCATGAAAGAAGAAAACAATTTCTCTGAGAAAGGATGGTGCAATATAATTTTTTTATGCTTTATGCAGGTCGATTTTTATTTTTATTGTGATTTCTTTCATTTTCAGCATACCAGGACATGATTTCCCACTATTTCGGAAAGGAAGTTTATTAAGTTTTATAGATGCAGGAAAAGTCATATGTTTACTTGGTGACCCGTGTATTGTTTTAATGCAGTTTGCTGTAGGGATGTGCAAAGGATAGCTTTTCATTTTTCTGCCATAAAGAGGAAACTTTGAGTGGTTTAATAACTAAAGCAGCCTGTTAAGAAGTTGCAATTTAAAACGTTTGAGGTATTCGTTTGTTTAGGCTGAAATAGGGAATGAAGGCATTTTAATAAGATCAGCACACTTTTCTGTAAAACCTAACAGTCTCAGATTGCACACACACACACACACACAAACCACAAACACACACGAGGGGGGGGTAATTTGGCTTTGTCTGTTTTTTCGTTATGTCTTAAATTTTTGCCGTAAAAGCTGCAATTTTTTGAAATCAATAGAACATGAATATTCACACCTTTTTAGTGATGTCCCAGTTGAGAGATTTACTGGTTTCGCTTGTTTCAAGATGCTCATTGTACATCAAAATTTTAAAAAATATTGCAGAAGTTGACACTTTAAACATTCATCTCATGTAAAAATAAGTCACGAAATAAATAAAAAAGAAACAAAGAAAACATAAAGTTAAAATCATGTGTATGACAGTACGATACAAACGGAATAGAGAGCTCTGAATGTTTCGATTCTGTTTTTAGTTTTCATCGTTTCTAAGCGTTACTATTGATCTTGGAACGGTCACAACTTTATGAACAAATCGTATCTTATAATTCTTTCAGAGTGTTTATTCAATATGATTGAGCAGACGACTTATTTGACAATATCAGGGAAACAAGCTAAGCCAGTTTTCATGGGCTACTGAGATAACGTGATGCAGTTTTTCATTAGAGGATCAGTATCAGTAAGTCTAGAACTGGAATCGATAAACACACGAGTGGCGTCGATAGGTATCGAAAGGCGTACATTAAGCCAAGAATGGCGTTTGTAAACCTAGAATTGCCGTCAGTAAGCCTAAATATGACGACAGTAAGTCCTAGTTAGCCTAAATATGACGACAGTAAGTCCTAGTTAGCCTAAATATGACGACAGTAAGTCTTAGTTAGCCCACAAGTCTGGAAACGGCGTCCGTATATTTAACTCTATTGTACAGGGTTCAAAGGAAAGTCCTTATTCAGGGCAATAACTGCGGAGGGTCCGACTGATACACAAGTTAGGTCTATGTATAGGAAAGGGACGATGGCTGATCGAATGAAAGCGATTCGAGCGCCCTATCTGCAAAGGTAAGAAGTTAGGAAACCTAACTCGCGAACAACGCGAAATAGAAACAAAATTCCAATTACAAAGTTGTAGCGCATCGTCTAATTAGTATTATGTACATGGACGGGTCAAAATGCTGTTGATTCGAAATCCGTAAAGCGGGTGAAACAGACACAAAAATAATGACACGAGACAGAAGCTATGAAGGCTTATTTATAATACTGAAAAATGTTTACATGAGATATGCCTACTTACAGGCACAACGCACATCTGCGCGAAGTTAATGTACAGCCGGTTCGAAGTGGCCACCATCGGCTACAATGCACATTCCAAGGCGTGTAAGAATAGCTTCTCGTACACTATTTAGCATAGCGGGTGTCACTGTGCAATGCGGTGTCGTAAATCTTCCAGACTAGTAGGTTCTGTAGCATACACCTGTTCCTTCAAGTAACACCACAGGAAGAAGTCCAAAGGTGTTAAATCCGATGACCGCGGAGGCCATTCAACCGTACCGCCATAACCAATTATCTGATGTCTGAATGTTTCAGCCAGGAAACTCCGTACGTTGGCTGCCATGTGAGGTGGTGCACCATCATGTTGGTACCACATGCGCAGCAGATCTCTGAAGGGAAGATCATTCAGAAAGTTAGATATCGGGCCCCGTAAGAGCTGAACGTACCGCTGACCTGTTAATGTCCCACCATAGAAAATGGGTCCAACTAGTGTGTTTCGCCAAATACCGAACCAAACGTTAGTTGCCCAACGTCGTTGATGTCGAGCAGCTCGTCCTATAGATGGGTTGCTCAGAGCCCAGTAATGGGTGTTATGCCAATTGACTATTCCGTCCCGTGTAAAAAGGGACTCATCTGTCCACAAGATATCGGCCAAGAAGTTTGGATTCACCTCCAACGTGTTATGTACAAATCTGCAGAAATCGAAACGCCTTCCCTGGTCTCCATCCATCAAACCTTGCACCAGCTGAACGTGGTACGGGTGAGCTCCATGCTCGTTCAGAATTTGCCAAACACGTTGTGCTGTTAATCCGCATGCTTCGGTGACTGATGTGGTAATAATGTTGGGAATGGCAAGGACATATCCCAGGACAGCCTCAAGATGCACTGTAATACCCGAACCCGTAGGTCTGCCCGGTCGCGGACGTGTCTGTATGCTTCCGGTCTCTCGGAGGCGGCGAACACAGTTGTTAATAGTCGCTGCAGTTGGATGTTGACCAGTCAGAAAACGCTTGGCATACTGCCTTGCAGCTTCGTGGGCATTCCGATGGCATTCGCCATAAAGCACGACCATTGCACAGTACTCAGCGCTCGAGTAGCCCGCCATCAGTGTTTGCAACGTGTACTTTGACTGACGTTCAAATCCCCAGTCTCGGTATTTTATCTCACCGACCGGCTTCTACGTCACTTTCAATATTTACATACGCATTTGAATCCTTCTCCATCGTGGGCCGGTATTTTGCATTGTCTAACCATCCAGCGATAGCGTGCACTTTATCAGCATTTTGACCCATCCATGTACATAATGCGTGCACATTATGTGTCGTTTTCTACTAATTAGACGATGCACTACAATTTTGTAATTGGAATTTTGTTTCAATCTCGCGTTGTTCGCGAGTTAGTTTTCCTAACTTCTTACATTTGCCGCTAGAAGCACTCCAATCGCTTTCATTCGATCGGCCATCGTCCCTTTCCTGTACATAGACCTAACTTGTGTACCACTCGGATCCTTTCTTCCGCAATTATTGCTCTGAATAAGGACTTTCCCTTGAACCCTGTATACTCAATGGACAAAATATTAGATATACCTACCTAACAATCGTTGGTTCTCCCCTAGCGCGAATAACAGCCTGTGCACGCCGAAGCATCGATTCCACCAGATGCCAAAGGGTTTTCAGAGGTAACGCCAGCCATGCTTGTTGCAGCATTGTCCATAACTCTGTCCGAGACGTCGGTTCAGGATCAATGGCTCTGATGTTCCTCTTCACCCAGAGAACTTCCATAGGGTTTAAATCCGGGAACTTTGGAGGCCATTGGATAGTTTCAAACTCAGATTAGTGTTCCTCGAGCCATGGCTGTGTGCGTGCGGCCCAATGGGGCGGCGCATTGTCCAGCTGAAACAGACCATCGGCTGCAGGATGCGCGAAGGCCATGAAAGCGTGTAGGTGATCAGCCAGCACATGCTGGTAGCGCGCAGCGGTTTAGGACCTCTCCAGAGGAACAAGGGGACCTAATGTGCCTCTTGAGGAGGTTCTCCAAACCATTACAGAACCACCACCACCATAAACAGAGCCGACTTGGCACGGCGGGGCCATGGCCTCATGCTGTCGACGCCACTTCCGTACCCACCTTTCAGCTCGGTACAGCTGAAAATGGGATTCCTCTGATCACACGACGCGGCGCCATTTTGCCGAGGTCCACTTTTGATGTTCCCGGCAACAGGCGAGACGTAATGCCCGATGACGAGCAGTCAACTGCGGCACATGAGTAGGGCGTCGGCTTCCGTTGCCCAGGGCATCCAGCGTGCGCCGTACCATTTGGTCGCTGACGCTGCTTGGGCCTCCCACATTTAACCTGGATGTGATTTATGTCAACGTTGTCAAGCGGTCAGTCTGTACGAGCCTGGATAGTCTACTTCGACCGCTGTCATTAATGACGTGTGGTCGACCACAGCTTGCTCTGCGGGCGCTGGTACGTCCGTCGATGGTATACTCGCGGTAAACCCTTGATACGGTTGCCCTCGGGAACTCTAGGGTTCTCACCCCTTGGGTGATAGAATGACCTATCTGTCTTGTGCCGACAATGCGTTCACAATCAAAGTCGCTCAGATTATCACGTTTACACATATTCATCGACCTCGATACACTGTTCGGAAGCCTTGCTGTCCGCCTATTTATTGCCTGCGTTCGGTTTGAGTCTGTTTCACTCTGCACTGGGGATGCCCATGTGAACTGCCCATCACCCCTATCTCTAATGTTTTGTCTAAGGAGTGTATGATCAAAAGTATCCGGACACCCCTTTTAAGTAGTGGATTTGCCCATATACGTCACAGCCATGGCCCAAGCAGGTGCAAAACGAAACACCTAGGAGGGCAAACATCATAGACAAGAATAAACAGTAGAATGGGCAGAACGACAGAGGCCACTGACTTTCAACGTGGCACAGTATTAGGATTCCATCTAAGTAATAAGTCATATTCCTTTCCTGAAATTTCTGCCCCAATGCATCTGCCTCTATCAACTGTAAGTATTGTTATTTTGAAGTGGAAACGCTTGGGCGAAACATCAGGGTAATCGTGACCTGGTAGGGCACGTAAAATGACAAAAAAAAAAAAAAAAAAACCCGCCGAGGGCTAAAGCGGGAGGTGTGACAAAATCGCCTGTCCTTGGTTGCAACACTTACTACCGAGTTCCAAAATGCCTCTGGAAGCAACGCTAACACTATAACGGTTTGTTTAGAGCTGAAGATAATGGGTTTCGATGGCCGGAAAGCCACACACAAGCCTAACATCAACAAGATCAACACAAGCGTCGGTTGAAGCGGTGTAAAGCTCGGCGTCAGTGGACTTTGGAGAAGTGGAAACATGATCTCTGGAATGGTGAATCATGCATCACCATCTCTCAGTCCTACAGAAGAGTCTGGAACTTGAGGATGCCAAGTGAACGCTATCTGCCCGACTGTGTTGTTCCAACTGTGAAGTTCGGTGAAGGCGGCATCATGCTCTGGGGCTGAGTCTTATGGTTTGAGCTTGGCCCCTTGGTTCCATTGCCCGGAAATCTTAACGCTGCGGCCTATAATGGCATTGTAGACAATTCTGTGCTCCCAACATTATGGCAACAGTTCAATGAAGGTCCTTTCCTTTACCAACATTACAATGCCCCTACCCCCAAAACGAAGTCGGTGCATGTTTATGAGTGTGGAAGAACTTGACTGGGCTGCACAGAGCCCCGATCTCAACTCCATGGGACACCTTTGGGATAAATTGGAACGCCGACTTCGAGCCGGGCCCAACCGCCTAAAATCGGTGACCGACTTGACTAATGCTCTTGTGACAGAATGGAGGATAGTTCCCGCTGCAACATATCAAAATGTAGTGGAAAGCCTTCCCAGCAGAGTGGAGCAGCAAAGGGTGAACAAACTCGATATTAATTTCTTTCCTATTACACGGAGTTTGTGGTAGAGGTCTGCACGGGCCGGGCCAAATCGACCAAATTTTTTATCGCAATGGTGAAGAAAGAAACAAGTTGTGTTTCCCGATTTTCTGGTCTGTTTAACTGTTTTGCTGGCTTTACGTACTTCCATGACATAGCTCAGGCACTCACAGTGTTTTTATCATCTTCAGGTATTAATATGATAAAACAACTTTGGGGCTACTTGACAACAAAAAGATTCGATCCCGAGCGAGTTTGTGTGTTGTGTGAGGGAGGAGAGGGTTGTCTGCAGTGTGTGTGTAGGGGGTGGGGTGGTATGAGGGAGTGGGACAACATAAATTGTTTCTCCTATCCCTAATCTGTATAGGGGCTGACTTTTGTAGTGTTACCACTTGCTAGTTCAGAGAAAGAGGGATTTTGAACGCGCTTAGTCTTCTTTTTTCCTCTCTCTTTAAAGGTTAAATTCTTCGATAATCGCCAAAGTTTAGTTAATATGTTTAGGCTTATGTTCAACTAAATATTTTCAATAATATCTCATTTCATTATTTTATTTTCACAATTTAATAAAATACAATAAAAAGACAAAATCATACAAAATGGCACATCACGGGCCGAGGATAAGTAATATCTGCAATTGACAGGCCCGGGCCGAGTGCCGAACATTTGAAACGGGCTCACCAAATAAGGCCAGTGCAGACCTCTAGTTTGTGGATAGGCAAGTGTCCGGATACTTTTGATCAGATAGTGTATGTTTATAATTGACATCGTTAAGCCCAGAAGTCACATCAAGGAGACTAACGATACCGGATTATTTTTCGCTATGTCTAAGTAAACTGTAGATAAGTACGGGTTAAACAAGATTAGGAATGAGGTAAATAAATCTAAGGATGCCGCTCTTTAACCTAGGAATGCCGCTGATACCTGTAAGGATGATTCCCATAAGCCTAAGAATGGCGTTATTAAGTGAAATAATGTCATTTATAAACATAGGAATAGTGTTGATGCATTCAAAATGGCATCCATAAGAATAGGAAAGTTTTTTTTTCCTATTTCTAATGATATCCATAATTCTAGTAATAAACCTAAGAATGCTTGCCCATAAGCCTAGAAATGGCGTTAATAAGTCGAAGAATGTCGTATAGAAGACTATGAGTGGATTTATGAGTGTAAGGATGTCCATAAGCCGAGAAACTGCGTTGATAAATCTAAGGATGTCGTTCATAAGCCAAGGAATGTCACTGGTAATCCTGAGGACGGCATTCATTACCCTAGGAATGACGTGGTTTGTGTGCTCTTAGAGTTATAACATCAAAATAGTTATTCGGTTGTAAAGACAATTCTGGTAGATTAGCGAAAGTCTCCGGATGACGGAACCATAATAAAGTGGCAAAGCAATGGACAGGGAGCGCAAAGGAAAGATTTTAAACTGATGAAGAAAATGCGGTGTAAATTCATGAATTATACCTGTCTAATTATTAAAAATTAATTTTTTATTTGAGCTAGCTACACAATAAGCATTTCGCAAAAGATTGGTGCATGATCTGCTTCATACACCAATTACATCTCAAGCCCCATACATTGAAATTTGAGTATCAGAATTTTCTTGCCGATCCACAAGATATAATAATTTTGGCACGAGAGAAATGATTCCAGAAAGCGATAAGTTTTCACGAGGAAAGCTGTGTGTTTCCTAAGGAAGTGACCTTCCGTTGTCAGGAATCCTAAAGGCTGTAGCATTTACTTATCGTTCATGAACATTTGAAGCAATGAAAAGTAGTAATCTAATGAATAATTCTTGTTGCGCTATAATGCCAGTTGTAATAATCTGATGTGCATTTCTGTATTAAAAACTGTGGAGTTTTGGATAAGAAATATTTTTCACTGCTGAAAATGAAGACACCGCCGTACCCCGTACCCGAGTAGTCAGAGGCGTGGTCTCTGGCTAACTGTCGATCTGGGCAGGGCTCGAGTCCCCGACGAGACAACGGCAGTAACCTGCACCGTCATTCCCTGGAGTTTGTGGCCCTAAATTAGTAATGGAATTAAATTCAGGGCGGCGCTCAGCCAAAAAAAAAAAAAAAAATACTACGTATAAGAAATAGGACGGTTTTGCAGGCAGCCAAAGTACTTTATAGATTCACTTTCGCTTTAAAGCAAAACCGGTGTTCATTTTTAGATAATACTTCACAATTTCTCACTTAAGGTATACTTGTAGAACTAATGGCTGGAACGTGTTGTTTTCGCGGTGAGGACCTTTATCTGATGTATGCTGCAAACAGTATGAAAATAATTTAACTGCAATGTTAAATTATAGCTTCTAGAAGGAAAATATTAACCTTTCCACCTGCAATTTGGTTTCTAATTGGAGTTCGACAGATATTTGGAATCTCGGTTCCGTTTCTGGAAATCCTGTATAACGGATTTGTTTAAACCGGTTTATTTCTTCCCTAGTTTAACGGGTTAACGGGCAATGCATATTCGTACAGCCTTATGACGTATTTAACTGCATGCTGTATAATGAAACTGTATGTGGCTGGTTTACAAATATAATGCTTCATCAATAATTATACGAAACATGAAAAAGTGACTTTTTATTTTCATTTTGGCGCATGCAGTGACAAGGAAATCAACATGGACAAAAGGCTGTGGCTTCCTAAAGAGTTGGAAAACCGGGATTCAGGGATTGGTGGCAGCAGTCGAATAGGTAAGGATTTTTGGCAATTTGCCAAGTTGGGCCAGGTAGCTTAAAAGAAACTTTTATAGGTAAGCAATATTTTTTGGCTGGCTATGATCGTTAAGGCAGTCGGAGTCCGTCGCTCTCGTGAAGACTTGTAGAATTTTATAGGTAAGAGAACCTTTTTTCTCCCCACTTTAAGTGCATCTAACAGTCTTCGACTTTCCAAATGTTAAACAATATGCAGTGTCGCACTTGGAAATTCGTTCCCTTATCAGGTGTTTGAGTTCAAGTATTAAAACTTAATGTTCAATCGTGTCGGAATTATTCTTTCACTGTTCAGCATAAGTGATCTTGTGAACTGAGTTTTGTGAAAAAAGTTTCTGGAATAGGTACATAGGGTATTTGTGTGAAAGGAACTCTGTGATAGAATATGTTTTTATTCCATGAAATTTGATTAAATTATTACAGTTGTCCTTCAGAAAGCAATAGTTTTTGATGTAACTGGGAATCATGTCCTGAAGTCGTTTCCTTTTATTGTCGTCTTCCTTGTACGTTGTATTGAAAATCTGCCCTTTTCTCTCTACTTTAATACTAGCAAGGCCTATTTTGTTCAATACCCAGTATACATTTATTTTCCAAAGAAATATCCTGGATATTTACATTACAAAATTTCTAACTCTTTTTCTTATATTTTCTGTCTACTTCTTCCGAAACAAGAACTTCGGACGAACAGAAAGGTATGTATTACGACTAAAATACCGCTTCCCTGATATAAAGTTTAATTTTTTTTTAATTTAATGATTGTAAAAAACCAGAAGATCAAGACAAGGTGAAAGAAAAGGTAAGGCTGTTCCTTATAATAAAACTGTCAAAACAATTTCAAATTTGTTTCTTTGCAAATTTCGCCGCAGAAAGTTACGAAATTTATCAGAATTTTATATATTTTATGCTTTACTAAAATGCTTTATGAACACAATTCGTTCGTAAAATTTATTTGTCGAAAATTTAATATTTCGTTTTTTTTTTTTTTTTTTTTTTGTAAATTCGAAGTTATTGGACTAAAATCGGTACTAACATGGCACGTTTCAATCAATTCGTACTAACATTCGTAAAATTTATTTGTCGAAAATTTAATATTTCGTTTTTTTCTTTTTTTTTTTTTTTTTTTTTTAAATTCGATGTTATTGCAAACTTTGTAAATGCAAACTTAGTAAATGTATTATCGTTTGATTGAAACGTGCAATGGAGATATATAGTAATATCATACACCTTAATAAAAAGTGTGTATGCTTGTAGAAAAAACTCTTTACACGTTGCTTTTGAGTAGCTAAGGACACAGACGTCATTGAAGTATATTAAGTCTAATGGATGACAACTAATATATATTTTGCTGGCATTTATTTTATACAAAATTTATACAATTAAAAAATGTATGAGCTATCCGTTGCTACTGTCATTGCAACACGTTGCAAAAGTTATTTATGCGAATGATTTAGAGACATATGTACATACACTATTATGTTCAAACACAACTATATACATATATTCATCATATTCAAGTAAGAAAGTTCTGTGGCAAGTCCAATCTGCAAATGTCGTAAAATTAAAATGAACAGTTCCTTATGATGCGGCAAAATACTTAACAGTCTCGAAAAACTCCACCTGAACTGTAGTTTGCGAACATCTGCTGTAGGTTGACTTTCAATACCTAATTAATCAGAATATCTGCGAACATCCACTGTAGGCTGACTTTTTTTAATTTTGTAATGTAGTTATTGCAAACACTGTATTAATTCCGGTATATTAAATATTCATCTTCATACCTTATATCTTGAAACAGAGGTTTATAAATGCCACACACTCCAACACGCTGACAATTCCTACTGTAAAAGTGTAACTTTCATCCTTTCATTATGGGTTTTAACCTATTATCTGACAAAACAAGACGATTCACTTGAAACATTTTTTTTATTAGAATGACGACACAGAAAGTCTAGTGTAGTTAGGTTGTTGGGTTCCGTACAGATAAACCTCATTACTGTTTCAAATGAGTAGAGGAGAGGAATGTCACTAGTCCGGGTACTTTATGATTTCAAGGACTGGAACCACACGGAGCGAGTTATTGGATGTTCCATGGTCCTGGTCCACGGAGCGAAGTTATTGGATGTTCCGTGGTCCAGTCTACACGATCGTTAGGCCATCTTAAGCAAGGGCATATGTGATTGACACACAACAGCGCATATATAGCTGGTCTGAACTTCTGTGTCCTCACATTACACAACAGGTTAGCAGTGCTTTAGTACAGAATACATCCACCGTCCTTGAGATGTGAAACTTTCGAAATAGCTAGGTCTCAGAGGTGTCCTTGTTGAGTTTACTAGTTTTTTGAATTGCGGGGGGGGGAGTCACAAGAGCCATTTCTGGCTATTCCCCCAAAGAGCGCAGAAATAAGTAGCAAAAGAAATATACACAGGTCAGCTGGGTTCTTGGGTCGCCAATCCGTAAAATCATCTGGAAGAACTCCTCGCGCCGTGTGGTTCCGTTATTGAGCAGATTCTGCTAAGCCGAAGTCTTCAAGAAGAGCCAACCAAATGTGCAGGTATAGGCATTTGCGCTGTGTTATTTAATATCTTGCAAAATAGCAATCGATGAACTTGTTACATTTGTCGAAAGGAAGACTAACTCTCTTATCACAATTTATCTGAAAACAGTAAAAAAAGAAGAAGAAGAAATGAATATTACCACTTAACAGAAAAATGCAACTGCACCAATAGCTTATGGCCTCAGAATCCTTTATTATATCTACGTGAAATTGAAGGATTCGCGTAGATATAATAAAGGACTGACACAATCATGGAACCGATCACCGACAGCATTTGAGAAACATGATTTAGGCAGAAATCCTTCCTACGTTTTAAAAGAGTATTAAGAGCGGATATTCCTCATTGAGTAAAATGTTTTTGTTACTATGTATTTCCGTCGAAGTAAAAACTACTGTATAAGTATATTTTCGCTCTAACCAATAAAAACAAAGAGAATTTACCTCCATCTTAATTAAACATATACATACAGCTGGCACTTTTACCTTCCAGTAAAACCGCACTTGCATTTATTATCGCAAGACTCAAAAAAACTCCAATGTTAAAATGATTGCTGAAAACTTCATCAATCATTTAACATTGGAGTTCATTTAATTTTATGTTTTGATATGCTATTTACGGAAAAAAAGCAAAGTTTACTGTTTCGTGGTCATACTTCCTGGTTGATGGATAAATCGAGTATACATCTATGCATAACTCAAATACTTGACTGGATAACAAGGGATGGGAAAAGACAATAGCGAAGACCACGTGGGAGACGATGGATGAAATTTGAAAGCATGTAGGAATGAAATGCAAGCGAATTGTTCAAGACAAAGAGTTGTGGTAGAGACTTTGAGAGAACTCCACCAAACTGTGGGCTGGGTGGAAAATTTTGTATGAATGCAATTCTCTTCTAAGTCACTCCGCCATGCTTTCAAATTCTTTCGACCTATTTTCCACATGATCTTCTTCTAGGTCTTTTCCTGTCCTTTGGTATCCAATCTAGATTGCATTTGTCCAACGGTTGTTAGTTCTTCTAGCAATTTGTCCAGCCCATTGACATTTGAAAATGTTTATTTCGATCATGTTATTTTCCTGATCCATTAGCTACTTTTTCCGTTTTTCTTGGTTACACCAAGCATGCATTTCTTTTGAGTAGTCCGCAGCCCAAAGGCGGATCCAGAACACAAAGGAACTGAGAGAGACGGGGGGGGGTAATTTTTTCAACTACCCTTTCAGAGTTGCAGAGTATGTACCAGGAGTGCAGACAAGAGTAAAGAACTGGGTTTAAAAATGAACTTTCACAGAAAACAAAATTAATGTATAATGCTTTTACAAGTGAAGATTTAGCGATTGATAGGGAAAATACCTTAGGCAACAGATATCAAGCCAGGGCCACATTGATGATGAAATCAATCGGTGTATAAAACTTGGCTTCAAAGCTTTTGGAAGAAACAGTACAATTTTCAAGAGCAATTTGCTATTTTGTCTTAAAAGAAAAGTGTTTTACCAACGCATCCTTCCAGTTCTTACGTGTGGAGCAAAGACATGGATGTTAACTAAAAAGACATACAGAGGCTGCAGACAACTGAAAGAAGATTGGAGAGACGCGTGTAACGTATACTCTAGATTCACTTTCCTTTTGATTTTTACTATCTCTGGTTATTTTATTTTACTATGTAAATTATCTTCTTACTGAACGAGATGTTATTTCTCCCGCTGAATGAGATCTGGCAATGAGTGTAAGTCATGACGTGGTGGTAGCCAGTATAAATAGGCGCGTTCAACGATACGTAGAGAGAGCTGTTGTTGTACGAAGTGAGCTGTTGTTTATGTGTCAGAGAGCGGTTGTTTATGTGCGTGAGAGCTTTGTTGCGTGTGTAAAGACATCTTCGTTCATGTGAGAGCCAGAAGTTTACCAAATAAAAGATTGTCTTAGTAAGTACGTCTTTCTCAGTTCATAATTTTGTCAGATCTCTGTCTGGCTGTTAGGTTAATTTCATTAGTTGATTATTATTAACAACAAGCATAAGACTTTATTCACCTTAATTACTACTACAACATTACTAGCAGTTAAAAGCTTGTTCATTATTATTACTACACTACTAGCAGGAAAGTTTATTCATGATATAATTAACAAACAACAAGCATTAGCTTAGAAGAAGCTGAATTCATTATAATTCAGTAGCAGAAGCGATATATTCATAATACGCGTGCTTTGTGTAACCAGGAAAGATAAGAGGAACTCCTGGATCAGGAAAATGACTAGAGCGAAAGGCATCATGATGAGAGTAAAATCCCTGAAATGGCAATGGGCGGGACATATTGTCAGGGAAACGGACCACCGATGGACTACCGAAATTTCAGATTGGATTAAAAGGGACAGGAAAATACCCGAAAGAAGACCACGTATGAGGTGGGTGGATGAAATTCGAAAGCATTCGGGAGTGACTTGGAGGAGACTGGCTCAAGACAGACCGTTGTGGAAGAAACTTGGGGAGACCCTCATCCAGCAGTGGACTGATAATGGTTGACAATTATGATGATACTAATGGTTGACAATTATCATCATACATTTAATAAAGAATGAAAACTGGCGAACCATATATAAATATATATAGTATATATATATATAGCTATGATACATTTAATAGCGAATGAAAGTTGGCGAGTAGTACAGCTGTTTCTTTACAAAATATTCAGTCTCAGTTTGTGGTTAAAAGTTTATTCATTGCCGTGAAAGCTATTTCCGACATTGAGCTCCTTTAAATAAACTCTTTGTGAGCTAGGAAGTTCCCCACTCTCCCTCGTCCAACCTCTTGAAAGTGATTATCAGTATGAAGTGGGTTAGTCGAACAAATGAAAGGCGGATGATCACCCGGGGTGAATTGTATGTTTGGTAAGACCACTTACTGGGCAGGCTGGGAAGTTCCACAAATCTCTCGAGTATTTGCGGGAATCGGGGGCTTTCGCGCTTCCTCTGCCACTACGAAACACAAAACGATAAGTCTGCTTTTATAGAGAGGCAACAGGTATTACAACATTGTATTTTTACGTGCAAGTGCAGTCATTCTAACACCGTAGAAGACGTACGTACCTCTAAGGCCTCCAGAGCGGCCTCTCGAGATACCTAAGCTCAAAAGATTATAATAACCACTCCGAGTCAATAAGGTAAAAGTATTCAACAAAAACTTTGACTTATGAATGGTAATGGTGGAAAAGGAAACAATTGATTGTTTCGAACAAAAGAAATATTTTTAAAGGTAAAGGATATCAAAGTTAGGAATCCTTCAACAGGTAACAAAACTTTAAGACTGACTCAAGATATCGAGTGCTACAGTCGACTCCTGATTATCCGAGATGAATGAAAAATTAATTTCCCCGGAAAATATTCTTCGTTAGCTGTTTGAAGTTCATAGTGCAAGCACTATCTGTTTCTATTCTACTTCATCTTGCATTTTCTTCTTGCAGTGTAAGAATCCTACACTGCAAGAAGAAAATGTGGAACATTATCTTTCCAAAGACTTTGTGATCTTCATCTAATTCAACTTCCATTTACACAAGTCTCTGTTTAGGCATCCTATTACCACCCATGCGTTCCATTTGTCTTAGCCATCTTAGCAAACAGGATTTGTTATTTGTTCGTTTAGGGATTTAGCCTTATAAAATAAAAGCTATTATCTGGGTTGTTGAATTTGACTTTACGTTAAGGTTTCAACTTTAATTAACTTGAAGTGTGGTTTAGCTTTATGACGTCAACTGTCACTATCCTGGATCGCTTTTCAGTCGTTTGTTTGAAAACTTAACTATACATGAATATCACTTCCTATATAACGGACTGAGTTCAATGACAACAGAATTCTAATTCACTTCCACTTTATTCGTATCTAAATCGAAGACACAAAACATAAAAAAATCTGCCTTATATGATGTTGGTCCTCCACATGCCGCCAAAACACCTCTTACCCGGCGAGGAATAGACGCTGCAGAATTTCTTAAGGTGTCTTGCGGTATCTGGGGCCAACACGTTACCAGGTGGCCCATTAGTTCTAGTACGTTACGTAGTTGAACTGCCGCAGATCGGATTTGCTGTTCCAACAGAAACCACAGATGCTCGATTGGATTGATTTCTGGGGAGTTTGGAGGCCAGAGCAATGCCTGGAAGTCTTCATCATGTTCCACTAATCATTATCGAACATTTCGGGTAATGTGGCAAAGCGCATTATATGTTAAAAGAAGACACTATTAGAGGGGAATACCGTTGCCATGAAAGGTTTTATCTGGTCTTCAACGACGTTTAGGTAGATCGTCGACGTCATAGTTTCCTGCACATGAATGACTGGAGTTTCCCAGCAGAATTTTGCCCAAAGCACAACACTTCCTCCATCGACTTGCGTTTCGTCAACGGTGTATCCTGGTGCCAACATTTCCGCAGGCAAACGATGCGCACGTACTTGGCCGTCCACGTGGGTCAACAAGAAACGAGATTTATTGGACCAAACAACCTTCATCCAATCATTCAAGGCCCAGGTTTGATGCTCGCGTGCATATTGTAGGCTCTTTTGACGGTGAACCAAGGTTAGCATGGGCACTAAGAGCAACCTGCTGCTACGCAGTCCCATTTTCAGCAGGGTTCGATGTATTGTGTGTTGTGACACATTACTCTTGTCACCAGCATTCAAATCACTGGCGAGTTGCGCTACAGCGTCCCTTCTGCTGGCTCGTACCATACGGAATAGCCTTTGCTCACTTTTAGCATCGACGAGCTGCGGTCGACCCACACTCTGACCGCGGTGTGTGGGTTTTCGTTCCTCGGACTACTTTTTGAAGGTACTAACCACTGCTGATCGCGAGCACCCCACAAGCCTGGCCATCTCGGTAACGCCCTGACCCATTCGTCTGGCCATTACAATTTGGCTTTTGTCAAACTCGCTTAAGTCAGCTGCAGTTCCCATCTGGAGAACAAGAATAACACTGATTAACAGAGCTCAGTATCAGGTGTTATTTATACAGTTTCACACGTACCGTCGTTTACCTGCAGGGGCTTCGATTTGCATAAAGACACTCTGGTCAAAATGTTTTGGCTCTTCGGTGTAAGCACGTCGATAGTCCATAATCATGAAGTCATTCGTAACACAATACGCTTAACAGAATTCAATCAAAGATGCGTCACAATAAGCGTTGAGACGTATCTCTCATCGAATAATAATCTACTCACTCAATACCATCTGTTTTGACAAGCATCGCTCGCTATCTGCTCGTATCACCATTGCGTACAGCACATTAAGCTCTTATCTCAGAACATTTTATTTATGTTGATTACTCTTAGAACCTCATTCAGGATATCAATTTCAAACCCATCGGAGGAACTTTGCCGTTAAGCTAGGAAACCTTTAACGAGGAGAAACCAAATGTAAGTAAGAACACAGAAACTCAAAAGGAAGGTTCGGTTAGATGTATACGTCACAATCTGGTTTCTGTCTATATGCATCCTACCATCATCCATCCGTTGAATGTGTCTTAGACGTCTCAGCAAGAAGGATGTTTGCTTGTCTTTTCGGAGTTTACGATCACCGTGAGCGTCTAAGCCAGTAAGCCGTCACCCATCCCTAAGTTGGGGTCACTGGTTACAGGAAATGGAGAGAGACCGCGCTGTAGACAAAAGCATCAACCATACCTTATGCGGTAGTCGAAACCGGGCTCAACTCGGATGATTAGACAGAAGCTCTCTTCGGTAACTACTCAGCAATCGGGGAGCCCAAGTAGGATTTAATTTTGATTATTAGTAATGGGGTCTTACAATAAATTTCATTTTTAAAAATCTTTGCCTCCTTTCTCCCATTTTGATGCCTCTTACGGGTCTAAACATTCTTCTACCAATCATAGCTTCAAAACTCTCCAAGATTTTCTCATCAAGAACAGTTATACTCCAAGTTTCTGCTCCATACATCAAAATGGGTCTGATGATGGTTTTATGAATTTTTGTTTCAAGTCTGTTTAGTAGTTTTATACCTCTAAATAACCATCCACTTGAGTTTCTGTTTTCTTATGTAAATTTAGTTACTTCTTGGTTAAACATTTTCTAACTGAACAGCTTTTACAATCAAGCAACACTGACAGTGAATTAGAGCAACATAAAATGACTAGATTGTTGATATAAGGTGAAGTGGGAGAGAGGTGTGTAGAGTTAATATATATATATAGAGAGAGAGAGCTGGAGAGTAGATTATTAAACGTCGATATAAAATCTGTTGAGATATACATCGATGAGTCATTCCATTATGACTAACCCCCAGGCTAGAGAAATGCGCGTGCCTGGAGACCGAACGGTGGCGCAGGTGAAGTTCACAGAGCAATATATATACCACCCGAGGACCAGCTTTTGGTTAGTAGTGTGTTCGGAGTCAGGGAAAAAGATGCCGATTTTTCGGAGTTTGATAAAGGACAAATTGTGATGGCACGGCGCCTCCGAACTACGATCTCGGAAATGGCGCGGCTTGTGGGTTGTTCACGTGCTGCTGTGGTGAGTACGTATCAAAAGTGGTGCACAGATGGCCAAACAACGAACCGTCATCCTGCCGTGTGTCGTCTGCAGCTCACTGATGCCAGAGGGGAGCGGAGACTATCGCGCATTGTTCACAGCGACCGCAGTGCTACAGTGC
Organism: Macrothele yani; assembly: GCA_039090855.1. Taxonomy (NCBI): domain Eukaryota; kingdom Metazoa; phylum Arthropoda; class Arachnida; order Araneae; family Macrothelidae; genus Macrothele; species Macrothele yani. The sequence continues at coordinate 135,896,548 of CM077023.1, forward strand.
GACAAATCCCCTGCAGCTACAACAGTGGTGATCAGGGCAATGTGTCACAGCACACAGTTCATCGCAGCCTTCTGCGCATGGGCCTGCGTAGCCCGAAGACCGAGCCGGGTCCCTATGCTCACTGCACGTCATCGCCAACAACGCATGAAATGTGCCCAAGTTCATCAAGATTGGACCGTGGATGATTGAAAGAAAGTGGCGTTGTCTGACGAATCAACATTCCTGGCGCATCAAGTAGACGGCAGAGCGCGGATACTCTGATTACCAACGGAGGCTATGGCACCTTGATGCACTGTTGGAAACAGGCCGGCGGCGGTGGTGTTATGCTGTGGGCGATGATTTCTTGGGACACCTTAGGCCCCATTATCCAAATAGCACAACTCCTGACAGCTGTCAGGTATCTGAACATCTTTACGGACCAAGTTCACCCATCCATGGGACCTGTGTCCCCTGCTGGTGGTGATGGTCATTACCAACAGGATAATGCGCCATGCCACACTGCCAGAATCATCAAGGAGTGTTTCGAGGAACATGCTGGTGACTTTCTGTTAATGTCCTGGCCTCTAAATTCACCTGACATGAGCCCAATCGAATATTTGTGGTTCGACTTGGAAAAGCAGGTTCGCGCTAAATCACCACCACACCGAAATGTACGGGACGTAGAGGACCTGCTGTTGACATTATAGTACTAGATACCCCAGGATACCTATCTGCACCTCATCGAATCGATGCCTCGCCGAGTGGGCGCTGTTTTACGGGCTAAAGGGCTTTTTACAGCTTATTAGGTAGGTGGTCATAATGCAATGACTCATCGGTGAATGTGATCGATGTTGTTATATGATTGATATCTGTCCTTAAAGCCAGCGAGGTTTTGTTCTTGTAAAGGTTATTATCTTGATGTCCTGAAGTACAAGAGTCTACAGAATAAATTGGTGGAATTTAGTGAATCGCTGATTGTTTACACCTGGTTGTTTGATTATTTTTTTACAAAGTGTGGTTTATGGGCAACGAAGCTGTGTAAAAAATTAGTCACCTAATCAGTTAACCATTTTACTGATTAGCTGGCTTTATTAGTTCATCAACTAACCATTGAATTGATTAGCTAACTGAATTAGGTTAATGAGGTTAAAGGTTTAAAAATATACAATTTTAAACTCATTAGTCAGCTAAGAGATTTAAAATTATAGTTTTTTTTATCTGTAATAAATGCTGCAGAGAAAAGTAATCCATATTTCTGCTTGAATTCTAGACATTTCTCCATTTCGCTTCGTCTTCCGACTTTGTTATTGTTTCAAGCTTTTTAAAAGAAGTAAATCTGTTAAACTTGGTGTTGTCATTGGAAAAAAAGATTGAAGTCTTCTCAGTTATCATTTCTAGAAGCTTTTAAACATTTGGTTTAGTATATCGACTTATCTGCAGCCCTTACCTTTCAGAGAGAGTTTTAAGGTTTCTACATATTGTTCTAATAACTTCGGTACTTTTTTTGTTTTTAGCGGACAAACATCATCAGCTCACTATGGTTCTGTATATTTGTCATTTTTCATTGTTTTTAATCGTAAAAGGTATGTGTAACAAACTTGTGAACTGAAATTTATGAAGCGACGCATACATCAGTAACTGTATGTTAGCACAATAACAGTATTAGTAGAATTGCCGTTGTAATCTTTAATTAACAAAAATAAACGAAACGTCTTCAGAAAATATTTGTTTTTAAAGAATAGAAGCTACCTCTCATATCAACAATCGGATCAGATGTTAACTTGATCGACAGCATAACTCCTTTTTTTTAAACAACGAAAAATAGTCTAAAAATACAAAGAATAACAAGAAAAAGATCTGTATAGTTTCAAAGCCACAAAAACACAGGAAGTCCTCTCTATATCTTCATACATAACACTATCCTGAAAAAGGGTATGTAAGTTGAATGTATGTGAGTCAAACAATAGACTAATATGCATACGGGGGATTTTGTATGTAAGTCAAACAGTAGAAGGGATACAGATTTTTGAAGTTGACAATCAGTTTTTTTGGTGTAAATATGGCAAGGATGGTAAGTCAGATCACATCCGAAAACTTAATTTCGTTGTCCAGGAGCGGGATTCGAACCCGCGTCACCCAGATAGCGCCCGGGTATGCTAACCACTACACCACCCAGAACGACCAAGTTTCAAGTTTCCGATTAATTTGAATATAACCATCACCGGAATATAAAATATAATATATAAATCACAGGAATATTGAATATAGCCATCATTAATTTGAATATAACCATGGCACACCCGGGCGCTATCTGTGAGACGCGGGTTCGATTCCCGCTCCAGGACGACGACATTTTCAAGTTTTCGGATGTTATCTGAATTACCATCCTTGTCATATCTACACAAAAAAAAAAAAAAACGGATCGTCATCTTCAAACATTTGTGTTATATGGTGTAATCTCGTATTCCATTCATGATTTATCTGCTCCTTCGGACAATCACGGGATAGGATTCTTAACCTCCAGATTCGCTAAACATGAATGGCCTCCCCGGTGGCGCAGTGGTCTAAGCGATGGCTCTTGATCATTCGTCCGGAAAGAGGTCCGGGTTCGAATCCCGTGAAGGCATGGAAGTTGTGTTTGTCTTACGTCACTGGCTCTCTTCCTTCCCTGGAACAAGTGACCCTAAATTAGGAACGGGCAACTGCTTTATAGCCCATTGAGTTGCTCACGGTGGTCGTTAAACCTCCAATAAAAAAAAAACCCCAAAAAAACCGTGAATGCCGGTTGCTTCGACTAGCGAATCCTGCGATGGTTATATTCAAATTAATCAAAAACTTGAGACTTGGTCGTTCTGGGTGGTGTAGTGGTTAGCATACCCGGGCGCTATCTGGGAGACGCAGGTTCGATTCCCGCTCCAGGACGACGGAATTTTCAAGTTTTCGAATGTTATCTGACTTACCATCCTTGTCATATTTACACCAAAAAAAACGGATTGTTATCTTTAAAAATTTGCATTATATGGCCCGTATTCCATTCATGATAGTAGAAGAGATTTTTATATACTTAAAAACATTATAGCCTTTAAGCTAGTTTTTTTATTATTTTAGGTTTAACGACCACCGTGAGCGACTCAATGGGCTATAAGCAGTCGCCCGTCCCTAATTTAGGGTCACTGGTTCCAGGGAAGCGAGAGAGCCAGTGCCGTAAGACAGATACAACATCCATGCCTCACCGGGATTCGAACCCGGACCCCTTCCGAACGAATAGTCACAAGCCATCGCTTAGACCACTGCGCCACCGGGGCGGCAAGCTAGTTGTTTGCTGTATTTTAAGTTTCTGATAGCTGTAACTTAACTATTTTAAGGTCTTAGGTAAATGCTCTCAGAGAATTTCGTAGAACATGTATTTAAACTCCCTGAATAATTAAGTAACTGCTAACGCCGCGGGTGGCCTAGGGGTCAGCGTTCGTGACTGCCTTGGAGATAACCTCAGGTTTGATCCTGGGCAGGTACGAACGTTCGGACCACTAAATACCCGCCGTGCGTCGGATGGGCACTTTAAGCCGTCGGACCCCGGGTACTGGCCCCCGGAAATAAATAAGGGCGTCTTCCTCCCCCTTTCTACCTCGCTTCCGTGTCACTTTCGTATCGGGCACTGTAGCCCAAATCTCCTAGCTTCCTATTTCTAAGGATTGTTTAAGACCTGGGGTCAGACACTCCCTTCCTAAAATCCTCTACATATGATCTGATCTGATCTGAAGTAACTGTTAACGACCAGAGAAATGAATCAGCAAAAGAAACTTACGTAACAAACCCAATGTTTTTATTCTTCCACTCCCTGAAAGGTCACATCCACTAATACCACGTGATTCTCAGGCCTTCATACAGAATTCAATCTAATGAGAGCAACAGTCGATTACACACACACATCGAAGAATCGAAACATTATGATCACCTGCCTAATATGATGTTGGTTCTCCACGTGCCGCCAAAACACCTCTTACCCACGGAGGCATGGACCCCACAAGATTTCTAAAGGTGTATTGTGGTTTCTAATACCAACACGTTACCAGCGGAGCCTTTAACTCTTGTAAATTACTTGGATGAGATACCTCAAATACGATTTGTTGTTCCAACACAAAACACAGATGCTCGATAGGATTGATGTCTGGGGGAATTTGGAGGCCATGGCAATACCTGAAAGTTTTCCTTATCTACGAACCATTCCCGAACAATCCGGGTATAGTGTGGCATGACGCATTTTCCTGCTGAAAGAAGGCACTACTAGAGAGGAATACTGTTATTATAAAATGAAGTACCTGGTCTGAAATGATGTTTAGGTAGACGGTAGACGTCATAGCTTCCTTCACATGAATGACTGAACCCAAGGTTTCCCAGAAGAACAATACGCAAAGCATTGCACTTCTTCCGCCTACTTGTTTTCATCCCACGGCGTATCCTGGTGCCAACACTTCCCCAGCTAAATGACTAGCATGTACCCGGCCGTCAACAGGGTGCAACAGAAAACGAGATTCATCGGACCAGACGACTTTCTTCCGATCATTCAACGCCCGGTTTTGATGGTCGGGTTCCTTTGTAGGCGTTTTCAACAACGAACTGAGGTTAGCATGGATACTGGGAGCGGTCTGCGCCTACGCACTCTTAACACATTCAATCTTCTCGTTTTTAACAACTTAACTCTGTTCACACTCATTCAATGTAATTTTTATCTTGCTCTGACTCACTGTCAGTGTTGACAAATTGCAAAAGTAGTTCGAGGAAGTAATGTGCCCTTCAGTTAGAAAATGTTAAACCGGGAAATAAATAAATTTACCTAAGAAAACTGAAACTCAAATGGAAGTTTATTTACAGGTACACGTTACAGTATTAGTATTTATGGGAAACAGATGACAAAGCTTCTTTTTTAAATCACAGCACTAGAATTCAACCTAAGTAATATTTTGCTTTACCGACAAACAGGAGGAAGTGTTTTACATATTTCATACTTTCATACACAATCGAGTCACATTATTGTGACCACTTCCTACTTTTGACGTCAACAGCGCGTAGCCAATGAAAGAAGCCACGTGTCGTGAGCGGGCTTGGAGGGTACATAAGGTGTGCTGTAGGCAATCTGAAAACATATCGCTCGTTGCTGTCATGGATAAAAGGAGCGATTTATCAGATTTGCAAGAAGGAATGATTATCGACTTTCGGGCCAAGGGTGGCAGTTCTGAAGCAGCGCAGTTTGGGAACTGTTCGCGTGCTGCTGTGGTTAAAGTGTATCGTGATTAGAGAAATGACACCATTGCGAATAAGCGACGTGAAAACTGCGGAGAACCACGTGCCATTGATGTGAGAGGTGAACGTCGGCTGCGAAGGTGTGCATGAGGGTCGATCGACACGCTACAGTGGGGCAACTCACTGGCCGAATGAACCAGGGGGTTACCGGAAGTGTGTCTAAAACGACAGTTCAGCGAACCCTGCTGCGTATGGGACTCCGATGCAGACGGATGGTCACTGCACCTATGCTAACGAAGGTGTACTGGCAGAAAGGGCTTACATTTGCACGGAAGTATCGGAATTAGACCTCCGCTGATTGACAAAGGATTGCCCTCTCCGATGAGTCACGTTTTCTGCTTCATCGAACGTATGGACGTTGGCATATAAGGCGAGAAACGTTGGAGAACAAATACTTTTCAACCATTGCTGGAAGAACACAAGCGGGTGGGGGTTGCGTTATGGTCTGCGGAAAGTTTTCGTGACATTCTCTGGGTCCACTCATACCTGTGGAAGGCACTATGGACCGAATTCGTTATGAATCCATTCTTGCAGACCACATACACCCATACATGTGGTTTGTCTTCCCTAGGGCAGATGGGATCTTTCAGCACGACAATGCGACGTGCTGAAAGATCCCATCTCCGACAATAAACAGAAAGCGTAAAGTTAAATTTTGGTTTCAGCTTATAGAAGAACGGTCTTTCTGCAGATAGTTTTGAAAAAAGCTGGCAGTTTTGCTCCAGATTTGAAACACTATGTACATAATTATCACAAAAATAGTAAAATCTTTTTTTTCATGCATGATTTGCTAACGAATCCAAGAATTTGTATTAAAATATGCGACGTATAGCTTTATTTAACCTTCCTTTGGAGCTTGTTTTCTTATGTAAATTTCGTTTCTTCCCTGGTTAAAGATTTTCTCATTGAACGGCCCATTACTTTCGCGAATAGCTTTCATATTTTGGCAACACTGAAAGTGAATCAGAGCAAAATATAAATAGACGACGTTGGGTGCGAATAGTTTGTGAGTGGTGTTGGAGAGAGCGGATATTGCGAACAGATTGTGTTGATATAGAAAAAGAGATTGAAATTTGTTTGATATCTATGCGAATCGACCAATACTTATTGTTGTTATACGAAGAATGATATGTAGAAACAAAAAGTGTCAGTGAATAAATTACAACGTGGCGATTACAGTGAATGGTATCCTAAAGTTTCAGTGAGTAGAAAATGAAGTTAAAATTACACATACAAGATGTGATCAAAAAGTATTCAGACTGGATTTATTAATAAAAAAGTACAAAACGTACAGATTTGGAACTTAATCGCCCTCGAAGTAGTCCTCTTACAAGGCCACACACTTAGCCCAGCGCTGTTTCTTGTGCTCGAAGCATTTTTTGAAGTCATCTTCTGAAATAGCAAACAGCTGCTTCGTCGCATTCTGTTGTATCTCCTCAATGTCTCGAAATCGTTTTCCTTTCAAGTAGTATTTGATTTTTAGGAAGAGAAAAAAGGTAGCAGGGAGCGAGTTCTAGCGAATAAGGTGGCTGTCGGACCTGTACAATGCTGTGCTTAGCAAGAGAGACTGTTGCACAAGTTGCGATGCATCAGCAGACGCGTTGTCATGGTGGAGTCACCACTCGCCACTCTCATGGAATGCCGGCCTTTTGCGACGAACTGCGTCCCTCAAACGCCGCAAAACTTGCCAGTAACACTCCTTGCCGATTGTCTGGCCTGATGGAATGTATTCATGATGCACGATTCCCTCACGATTAAAAAAAAAAAAGGTCAGCATCATCTTGACATTGCTGCGGCTCTGTGGTGAGTTTTTGGGTCTGGGGGTGTTTGAGGTCTTCCATTGTAAAGACTGGGCCTTAGTGTCGGGGTCATACCCATAAACCCACGATTCATCGCCAGTTATGATAGCTTTTAAAAGTCTTCGTCGTAAACTCAAGCAGTTTACTAGCAGGTGAAACATGGGCCTGTTTTTGCTAAGCTGAGAGCAATTTTGGCACATATTTGGCTGAGACGCGTCTCATTCCCAAATCATCTGTAAGAATCGACTGAACTGAACCGAAACTAATGTTGAAATCTTCAGATAGCTCACGAATAGTGCGTGATTCGGTGATTTTTCCGCACAGCTGTGCCCACAAGTTCAACATGGTTTTCACTTTTGCTGGTTAAGGACTTCACAGACCGTTCATCACTCTGAATACTTTAACGATCACTTTTAAAACATTTATACCACTCACAAACTTTTGCGCGACTCATACAATCCTCCCCATAGACTTTCTGTAACTTTAAGTATGTGTCTTGGCAAGTTTCACTAAGTTTTTGACAAAATCTGATGCAAATTCGTTGATCAATTTTTTCCCGACATGACAAATGCGACGAACAGCTTCACGCACATAAGAGCAAAGCAGTGCAGTAAAAAAAAAAAAAAAAAAAAAAAAAAAAAAAAACGGACGAGCAGTATTGACGTGACTCACAGCACATGCGTAGTAGGTTCCAAGCTGAGCCTGTTACAAACCGCTTCCTGCTGTGTCGCGCGATTCCGAACTTTTGCAACCAGTCTAGATACTTTTTTTATCACACCTCGTACATAAGTGCTGACGCTTTTAACCTGGCTGTTGGTATTTACTTAGTCGTTTCAGAAATGTGAATATATGTTCAACGAAGTTATCTACGAATCGAAAAAACTTCCGGAAATTCACGAGCGATTATCGGCTATTCCTGTCATGAATTAATGAAGTATATTCCTCATTGAATCTTTTCCGTGAAATGACTGAAAGAGACCCTGAATTTCATGAAGTTTTCGTACGTCAGGAAAATTCTGAATTTTCAGAAACTTTTCCGCAATTCGTTTTGTATATTAACTGGAAAATTTTGTTCTCACTTTTTCCGTATCCATATGACAGGAAATTGCGGTAATAGGAGTGATTTTCGGAAGTACTTGAGGTCTGATTAACCATTAAATTTCAAGTGTCTTTCGGAATACTTAATTTTGAAGTTCTATGTGAGTTAGAATATTGGGAGTATTTATGTTGTTGTGGCAACGGATACCCCCCCCCCATTTGGTGCACCAATTATTGTATATTGTGTTACCGTGAGAAATCGGGTACTTAAATTATTGTACGGGTGATTGTATGATGTCTATGTATCAGCCTGTGGACTCTTAAGACAAAATCTATTATAGTTATCAAGAGTAAATTTTATGTTTGCGGGTTTTTTTTTAAATAACACTATGAAGCAGTATATTTCCCCTTTTCCTAAATATAACTGAAAGTTGTGGCCTGTTTAAGCAGATCTCGAGTTCCTAAGCATCTTGTTGCTTCAAAAATCACGATGAAAAAAATGCAACTTGTGATAAGTCCTCCTACAGAAAAAAATATTTTTGTAAACCTATTCCGAAAAATAATAAGCTCCTAAGCAAGATAAAATGACTAATTAACCCGCATTAATAGCGAAAAACATTTCATTACACGATTAATGTAATCTTCATTTCTACCGTATGCATGACCATACGTTAAGTGTCTTTCTTTCTAAGTCAGTCTGTAGCGCGCTTTGCTGTCGTTGAAGATGTACCCGGTTCGAAGGGAAAGTATTCGTTCTCTTCGTACGCCAGGGAATAATCTCTGGTAAAAGGGTTGAAAAAAGTAAGAAACGGAATTTTTGTAGAAAAGCGTAACACCCCGAAACCGTTTTTTCTGAAATACAATAAACGGAATTAGTGACAACGTAAAATCGGTCAAAATACTAAAATTTAAAACGGAAACTTTTCAAAACGGAAATTTCGTTAAAAGACAGAAACCTACTCGTAAGTTTGCTGCACGTTATTTTCAGGAATATTTCGTGAACTCACGCCACCTACTTTTTACAGTGCAGTGAGTCACTTAAACTACTGCTATCAAAGAACACTACAAATCCTTTTCCAATGGGCATTCTGGATGCGGCAGTGTTTAACGTAACACTATAATGTCGTTACTCTAAATCATCAATATGACTGCCACAACGTCAGCAATGTTACTGAACAAAAATTAAAATCACTGAGCAAAAATTAAAATTCTGAAAAGTAAAGAGAGCGATATGAAACTGTTCCATATGAGATATTTAAATCATGAGAAAGTAATATATTCGGGGAAATAAAGCTCGAGATATCCTGCTATTGACGCTTGACGCATTCTTCCTCTGAATTTGTCATTCTAAAAGGAGCTGCAAATATTGCTTCGGCTGTCTCCCTTTCTGCATTTCCATCGATATGAATCCGTTTCTTTTTGTGACGTAGCATTCGTGCTTCGTGGAAAAGAGAAAGATATGGGGAGATGCCAGGAGTCATATTTTCTAATATCCATTGAAAATGTCTCAGGCATAGCTGAGTTAGAACCTCACGCGCGTTGAAACTTTTTCCTCTCCAAATTGAAAAGCAAATTTATTCACATTGCGATGTGGCAGTAAAAGTTTGGTATTCCCACAAGATGGCGCTTTTGTGAAAATAACTCTTTGCAACTTTGGCAAAGCCAGAGAATTCAGAGCTAAAAGGATATTCAGGAGTTCACCTTTTTTATATAAATACCTATAGTTTCCTTTCTTCGATTATTGATCTGATCTATTGAATTTTGAAAATCTGTTTCTTTTGGGGAGAATCGCGAATAAAAAATAGCACAAAGAATAAAGGATCGAATTTAATATTTAGGAATTGGTAATCCTTAAATCAAGGAAAATGCACAGCAGAATTTCGGCATTAGGGAGAATTTCGTTCTAGAAAAATTTTACAAACATGAACTTACCCTAAAGAAGAACAATACCACCGAAGTTTCGGATGGCAAGACTTTTCACAATAAGCGTTTAATTTTCAATTGCGTATTCAAAAGTTCTATCAAAACAATTTTTTACATAGTATATTGTCCGATCCAAAAAGATTTTTTTTAAATTCGACTTAAAATAGAAGAGAAATAGTGGTAAATGTAGATATGTATTATAACCTTTCTTTGTCGCAGTGGTATTCGAACCCACATCTCCCTACTCCAGAGCGGCTGTTCTCCCTAGTGAACTACGCCGGCAAGCTTTTTGCTGCTTCATTTTCCATTTAACTCATACGTCACATCATCCCTTCCCTTAAGAAAGACGGGGGGGGGGGGGCACGAAATTGCTCAGCATGTTTCAGGCCAACTGTCAATAACACTCGATGACCTATTCAGTGCAGAAGCATTTATTTATTTAATACTTTCGTGTGTTGTGCGGAGGAATCATCACACAATTTTTTGCAATTCCCCCAGTTAGGAAATCTTTTTACGCTCGGGTGCCAACATAACATTTCTTTGCTGACAGTGAGGGTCCAACCACATCTTCCTACACCAGTGGCTGTTCAGTTTAATGTTTAAAAACTGTCCACTATCATGCTAAATTCAGGTGGGTTGCCTAGCAATATTGCTTTGTAAGGAGCAGCAGCTAATAATTCCCAAATGAAAATAGCTGTTATGGAATCTTTTTGTGTGTAGCTAACGTACCGAAATAAAGAAAACTAAGCATACAAAACGGCCAAAGAATACAAGTTCAGTATATACACCGATGAGCTATTCCATTATGACCACCCCCAGCCTAGAAAAATGAGCGCGCCTGGAGACCGAACGGTGGGGCAGGTGAAGTTCACAGAGCAGTATATATACACTGCTCTGTGAACTTCAAAGGACCGGCTTTCGGTTAGTAGACTGTTCGTAGTCAGAATCAGAAAAGCTGCCGATTTATTGGAGTTTGATAAAGGACAAATTGTGATGGCACGTGGCCTCAGAACTGTCTCGGAAAAGGCGCGTCTTGTGGGTTGTTCACGTGCCGTTGTAGTGAGTACGTATCAAAACTAGTGCACAGATGGCCAAACAACGAACTGTCGTCCAGCCGTGTATTGTCCTCAGCTCATTGATGCCACTGGGGAGCGGAGATTGTCGCGCATTGTTCACAGCGACCGCAGGGCCACGGTGTGACAAGTCACCCTCAGCTACAACAGTGGTGATCAGGGCAATGTGTCGCACCACACAGTTCATCGCTGCCTTCTGCGCATGGGCTTGGGAAGCCGAAGACCAAACCGCGCCCCCATGCTCACTGCACGTCATCGCCAACAACGCATGAAATGAGCCCAAGATCATCGAGATTGGACCGTGGATGATTGGAAGAAATTGGCCTGGTCTGATGAATCAAGATTACTGGTGCATCACATAGATGGCTGAGCGCGGATACGCCGATTACCAACAGAGTCTATGGTACCTTGATGCGCTGTTGGAAACAGGCCGGCGGCGGCGTTTTTTTTTCTTGGGACACCTTAGGCCCTATTATCCCAATAGCACAATCCTTGACAGCTGTCAGGTATCTGAACATCGTTGTGGACCAAGTACACCCATTCATGGCAACTGTGTTCCCGGTTGGTGATGGCAGGCCTGACAAGAGAGGGAGGGGAGGAGGAGGTGCTGTAGAACCGGAGCCCGGCCCCTAAGGGGGCCCAGAGCCAGTTTCTAAAGTATTTTTTTCTAATTATTATTTTATGGTGTCCGAATATTTTTCAAGTTATACCATCACCGGGGTTGGGAAGTTACGCGTAGAAAAATATTTTCTACGTGACGCGTAAAAATGCGTAATTTATGTCATAAATGTAAAATGTGTAATAAATTCAAAACTTACTTTAAATACAATAAAAAAAATGTTACAGTGTTACTCGAGTTCCCAGGTTAACTACAACACGTGCGTGGGTTACCTGCGGCAAATCAAACGAGCTCTCCACATTACGTTTTTCATTTCTTCTTTCCTTTCCAAAGACACGTCGACACCACACATTGGGTTTTCTGTGTTGCTTTGCTACTCACCGACACAGACCATTGTGTATGATATACAACGTTATTGCTAGTCATCAAAGGCTGCAGACAATTTTCATCATGTGGATTTTGTCACTTTGCGTTTCCCACCAGAAGCCGGCATCTTTTTTCTTTTTATTTTATGCTCAACTCATTATTTTCGCATTGCGGCAATTTTTATAACTGAATATAGTGTCTTTGTGCGTAATTCCGACTTCGTTTATTTTCCTTTATTCCGATAAAGTCGTCTTGTACACAGCGGCAACTTAAATGAGAAAACACAGAATTTAATATTTACTTATGAGAACTCATTGTGGATACTTTCCTAGAGGCTGCGTCTTTAGACGTATATTACACTCTAAAAATGAAAGGTGAGAAATGTGATGATTATGAAAAAGTACTAAGAAAAATAAGAATGTCAGTCGGTAGATGGCGTTCAAGAGTTTTCTCAGAAAACTCTTTTCTCGAAAGCGAGGGTTCGAGGGTTTGTTTACGAAGGGGATAATATGAAAAATTATCCACCGCAAAAAAAAAGATTGAAGAGTTGCAACCGGTCGGGTTGTTGGGAAGTAGGGGAATGGTGGGTGGGGGTAAGTGAGGAAACGGAAATATGGATTATGTGGTTAATGAAGGAGCCGAGGGGGGGGGGACCGGGAGATTTTATTGCACTGGGATCCGAGCTCGCTCTCCACGGCCCTGGGGCATGGCCATTACCAACAGGATAATGCGCCATGCCACACTGCCAGAATCGTCAAAGAGTACTTCGAGGAACCTGCTGGTGACTTTCTGTTAATGCCCTGGCCTCCAAATTGACCTGACATGAAACCAATCGAACATTTGTGGTTCGACTTGGAAAAGCGGGTTCGCGCTAAATTACCACCATCCCGAAATGTACGGGAACTGGAGGCCGTGCTGTTGATATTATGGCACCAGATACACCAGGATACCTATCGCCACGTCATCGATCGAATCTATGCCTCGCCGAGTGGTCGCTATTTTACGGGCTAAAGGGGTTCCTACAGCTTATTAGATCGGTGGTCATAATGTAATGGCCTGTGTCAGTGATGGCTAATGAACTGGTCCGAGAGAGAACGTACTCTTAACCATTTATTGATTCTAGCTGACTTTAAAGAAAGTTACGGAAAAGCTGCTCTAAAATAAACTATTCGTGGTTTTTGGATGTTCTCGAAGTTCAAAATAAACATTTTATGATTACGGAAATGTTCCAGTAATTCTTTTTCTTTATTTTTATTTCTTTATTTCTTATTTATTTATTATTATTTTTTTTTTGTAAGTAAGCCTCAAACACCGGTGCGCGGGAAAAGAGATCAGGAAGCGGAAGGGTGGGTAAACCCCTGCTTTGGACTCAAAAAATCACACTGTAAAAAATAAGTGGCGTGAATTCACGGAAAATTCTTGAAAACAACGTGCAGCAAAATTGCCAGTAGGTGTGCGCCCTCTAACGAAATTTCTGTTTTTAAAAGTGCCCGTTTCGGGCTTTTCCGTATTTATACAGAAATTTCGAGATTTTTTTTTTAACTTTGACGTTTTCAGATCCTTCCCGCTCCAGGTGGGGATTGAACCAGTCTCGTCTGGCTTGCTCTTCAACCCAAGGTGTGCGCGCTACCGTTTGACCCAGAAAGCCACGTTAAGCGTTGTCATGTATCAAACAGAACTTTAACAGCGCAATTATGACTTTTTTTTTTTTAAATTATTTTGCAACTAATGATCAGATAAAATCAGATCATATGTAGAGGATTTTAGGAAGGGAGTGTCTGACCCCAGGTCTTAAACAACCCTTAGAAATAGGAATCTAGGAGATTTCGGCTAGAGTGCCCGATAGGAAAGTCACACGGAAGCGAGGTAGAAAGGGGGAGGAAGACGCCGTTATTTATTACCGGGGGACCAGTACCCGGGGTCCGACGGCTTAACGTGCCCATCCGACGCACGGCGGATATTTAGTGGTTCGAGCGTTCGTACCTGTCTGAGATCGAACCCGAGGTCTTCTCCGTGTCAGTCACGAACGTTGACCACTAGGCCACCAGCGGCCATTTGCAATTAATGAGGGTGATTTAGTCATTTTATTTTCTGTTGGAGTTCATTATTTTTCTGAGTAGTTTCGTAATAATTTCATTTTTTCGGTAAGACTTATTGCCAATTACGTACATTTTTCTTCATGACTTTTCGAAGCAACAGAATGCTTTGGAACTCGATATTTTTTTAAACTGCCAATGACTTTCAATTACCTTTAAGAAAAGGTGAAATGTACTGCTTTATTTAACAAAACGCCTAAATAAAAAAAATTGCTCTTGATAGCTATAATAGCTTCTGTCTTAAGTGGTCCACAGATTCTTTAGCTCAAGACGTGCACGCTACCGCTTGAGCCAGAAAGACACATAAAGCGCTGTCAGGTATCAAACAGAACTCTAATAGCGCAATGATGAATTTTTATTATTTTTGCAATTAATGCGGGTGATTCTGTAATTTTGTTTTCTGTTGGAGCTCATTGCTTTTCTTAATAGTTTCGTAATAATTAAAGTTTTTCTGTAAGAGAACTTATTACCAATTATATACTTTTCTTCATCAGGATTTTTCAAAAAAAAAAAAAAAAACACTTTGGAGCTTTATACTTTTTAAAACAGCCAATAACTTTGAATTGTCTTTAAGAAAAGGTGGAATGTACTGTTTAATAATATTATTTTACAAAACTCCTAAATATAAAATTTACTCTTGATAGCTGTAATAGCTTTTGTTTTAAGGGGATCCCCTGACTCATACACAAATATTATACATTCACCCGTACAATAATTTAAGTACCCGGTTTCTTACGATAATACTATACAATTGCTAGTACACAAAATAGGGGAGACAGGAAGGAATATGTGGGGCCACAATAATCAAATTTCATGTGATTCATTAAATTTCATCAAATTTTATGTGATCGGATGTTGTGATATCCACAACATCCGATTTCGCTGCATAACTTCAAAATCAGATTGTCCCACAGACGATTGAAATTTGATACTTAATCAAAATTCAAGTATTTCCGCGAATCGCTCCTATTACCGGACATTTTTTGTCGTATGGATAGAAAAAAAGTGAGAACAGAATTTTTCTGTTAATATACGAAAGGAATTGTGGAAAGTTTTCTGAAAATTCAGAATTTTCCTGGCCTACGAAAATCTGTGAAATTCAGATTTTTTTCCCCCCCGTCATTTCACGGAAAAGGTTGTATCAGAAATATGCTTCGTTAATTTACGAAAGGAAATCACGGAAAACGGCTCGTGAATTTCAAAACATTTTTACAGTGCAGTTGTAAGTTTAGCGCACGTGAGTAATGTCTGTGCTCCCCAACTAATCGCAAAAAGCCATTCTGCGCAGTTCACCGACGATACCTTGCACGTTTCTTTCTTGAAGCACCGAACACGAAGAAAAGTATACTGCTTAGTAGTTTTTACAGAAGTTTTATAGCAACATAATCAATACACTAGACATGCTTTGTGTAGCGTGAAATGTTACGAGGGTTTAGGATATTTTACAGATTTTAGAATTAAATAATTTCAAGTAGGGAAATTTCAATAGAGGGTCTTTCTTTTTCAGTCTTCGTCACGGCAGTTATCATGGGAATATTCGAAGATGTTACTTGTCTGGACGGCAAAAAAACTAGTCTGTGTAAATGGTTTTCTTGCTTTTTGGCAGACGCAATAAATTGTGATCCAAAAGTGCATCAAGAGGGCTAAATGATTTAATTGCCATTGTGGCCGGGAAACGCTCTTCCCTTTAAGCTAGGGATCGATAGGAACTCAGACGACAAAAAGGTCATGTTTGGAAAGAAGCTGGGAATAGGTCTGGAAAGAATGGTCTGAGGAGGAAGTATTTTTTTGGGCGGGTCTATGAGAAGGCCATCGTGAAAAACGAAAAGTTACGTAGAATTAGAGTAACTACGAAAGAGCGAATAATTAGGAAACAGAATAAATAGCGAGAGAACTGAGAGTTTTAAGAAATAATTTAGTATTGTAACGTACCAGGAGATGTGACGTACCTGCCAGAAGGACGCACACGACATAGAGGCAGATAGGAATCAGAATAAAACGTCCGCGTAGCTCAATTGGTAGAGCAACTTATTCCGGAATGAGGGGATCCGGGTTCGAATCCCGGTGCGGATAAAAATGACGGAGAAATTTACTTCGTTATAGTATAAAAGATAATTCTGGGACAATCTGCACTCAGGCGTGAAGCTACGGGTGGGCTGGGGTGGTGCCCCAACTTTTCTTTGAGCCCACCCTTTAGCCCCCTCCCACAAATATTAAACTGTTCGAATATATGGGTGGTACAACCATCTAAGAATTTAGGCAACTTGGATAATCGTACCCGGAGAGAGAGAGATTCCTTGTCAGGTTACGAACTAAAATTCATAAACAGCCGTATGACAGCAAAAAAAAAAAAAAAAAAAAAAAAAACCTTCCAAAAAATAATAACTTGTCGTAGAGATTCGTAACCCATAATTCCCATACTATACTGTACGTTGAATGAATACTACGTACAGTATGCATCTGAAAACTGTTTTTGACAATAGGGATAATATCAGCGTCGGGTAAAATCCGCACAAACGGAATTTTTTGCCGAAATTCCTGCCAAGCATTTTCTTAGCCTTCCTAGTAACCCACCCAGTTCTGAGGTGCAGGCGTCACCATAGCCTGTACTATGAGTTTAAATAAATAATAGATGAGTTGAAACTGCAACTTTCTCATCTATTCATGCTTCGTTATATATTCATATCAAAGAGCTACACATAGGCTTAAATATCGAACCCCACCGGGGAACATAATGGCAAGAAAACAAAGCCCTGTAACAGAAAATTCCTAAAACATTTAATTGAACAAACGCCTTTTCTGGATTGGTTCACCGACGGCAGGTAATAGTCTACATTTGTATTACGTATTTGCTGTTGTTATGGTTCAGAAATACAGTAGAACCAGCTTATAACGAGGAGCTCGATAGCAACGGAAATTCTAGTTAAGTCCGGTTGCTTGCTAAATCCGTTTTGGCGTGAAAACTCCAACCATGTAAACGTGAAAATACGCATATACGTTGATATGATATACCCATAACAGTTGGATGTACTTAAAACAATTAACCAACTGCACTAGTAGAAATTAGTAGTGTTCTCCAGTGAAAGATATAGTCCATATTTTTGTGGAAACAGTCGAAAACAAGAGTCTATATATTTTTGCTCATGGCAACCTTTTATTTCCCTATCTTCTAGCACTCTAATGATGGCTATATTGTCTTTAACTGATACCATTTTTCTCTTAGACATTTTGACATTTATAAAAGTTATGATTTCTTGCTTGACGGTTACGTGAGCCTGACCGCTGTTTAACAACACACTTAAAGCAAAAGCAGTACCGAACCTCCCAAGGCAAACTTCACTTAGAGGGTGAAACGGGCAATGGACACCATTCCAGGAATTATAATATCCTGTTTCTCCTTAGTCGATGTTCCCCATTCCATTTCTTCCATATTTCTCGCTGCAATTGTTGCGCAGATATCTACATCATGCATGGGCGTAAAACCTGCTGAATCCTTGGAGAGGAAAGCAGAGACAGTCTTTTGCACAAGTCGCTTGTTTAGCATTTGACATATACTCCCTGCCCATTGTGTTTCTATTAACATTATTCCTCTAGCACACCAAGATTCCCTTGTCTTGTTGAAATTTCGTCCTGTATGGCACCATTTCTTTCTTATATTCCGGGACATGCGCTGTAGACTTTCTCTGTCTCGTTAAATATGTGTTTCATTAAATTTTGTAACTTTTCTTGTTAAAATTGCTCATCTTCGTTTTCTCTCCCCCTCGTTAAATCCCGGATTTCATTTCATTTTGCTCATTAAAAGCGATCAAATTAGATTTGAATTAACATTGAAATAGACAAAAGTTCCTGTTTTACTCGTTAAATCCGGGATCTTGTTGAATATGGGCTTGTTACAAGCGGGTAGTACTGTATTTTAGTGTTTGTTTTGTTTCAAAAGATTAAGAAAAAAGATTGAAAGAGTACGCTAAGAAAAGTTACAGCGGAAGCCGTAAAAAAGGCGGTCGGTTATACCGCGGAATCGGATATCACGCGGGTCCGATTGTGTTCCCCAATCGTACTTGTGCATTTTTCTACAAATTCCTACATGCATCAAAATGAATAGATTTGTGCAATAATAAGTAAATACAATTTGTCAAAACCAATTTGAATAATATATTGAATAGACTCTGAATGTTTCAAAAACCTATAAATATAGTTTAAGAATCGTCTGTGACTTAGGGCTCAAAACATCAGATTCGGATATACCGCGGGTATCTCTGTAACGTGGTTATCGTCATGTCCCCGTATACCCGCGTTATGACAGGCTTCCACTGTACCGTTTTTACAATTTTATGAGGTGTATAAGAAGCAAATAATACAGTGAACAAAATTCTAGTTAGAATTTATTTTGAAATAAGTAACTTTTGCTTGAAAAAGTTACCTATTCCAAAAATAAATTCTAAATGTATTCACGCTATTGTATCGTATGTTGTTGTACTGCTTTGCTTTTCCTCTTTTGATACTTAAGATTATGATATCTCCCACTGAGCATCGCACAGCTTTACGAATTTTATAAACTAAGTTGTCTTACTAGTGTAGTAAGTTGTGACGTACTACAGAGGTGGAAACATGTGTCAAGACGACAAATCTGCAGCGAGACATTCTGTCCGCGTAGCTCAGTTGGGAGAGCGACTTACTCCGGAGCGAGGGGACACGGTTTCGATGCCTGTCGCGGACAAACTTGTGTTTTCACATTGGCGCCCGATTGTGGAAAATGGATCAACTGGCCGTTGGGTTCTTCGAAAAATGTGTGATGTTTGTTCCACACATTGTTTGGAATTAATGAAAAATTCCTACTTCGCTTCAAAGAAAAAAAAATTAAGAGGGAGATGATGTGACGTACTACAGAGGTGAAAATATGTGTCAAGACGACAAATCTGCACCGAGACATTCTGTCCGTGTAGCTCAGTTGGGAGAGCGACTTACTTCAGAGCGAGGGGACACGAGTTCAATGGCTGTCGCAGATAAACTTGTGTTTCCACAAAGTATTGTGAAATTACCGTAAAATAATTGCTTTCATACGTCACTGAAAAGTACTGAATAAGATTACCCGAATTACAGCGTAAGGACCATCCCTTTTTGAAAACAGGACGAGATAATGTCATCACCATGTCCGTCCGTCCATCCGTTAGTCTGTTGACGCCAGCATATCTCTGCATGATTTTTTTAAAAATCGGGATATATCCCGATTAAAAAAAAAAAAATTCGCATTGGTAAGGCTGCATTGTGAAAACGGTAATCCTTGTCACTTGGTCTTTTTCTAAGGCGCAACTTCGCCGCTAGGAGGCGTAACAGCAGATTTTTCTTTTCTAAAAATTTTAAAATATTATTTTCGTGTCGGAAAAGATTCAAAAGTTGTGCTCATTACACTCGAGATTTCGATGTCGTCGTCCTTGAAATATGAAAAGCCTGTGTTTTAAGTCTGAACAGTTCGTTAATCGCTTGCTTTGCATATAAGAGTAATAAAAACGGTTGCTCAATTTTGATGCCGTGATGTAGCTCTTCTTTGTTCTTTTTATTTTTACTTTTTCATACCTAACGTTTTCCATGTATCCACTTCCCTCCTCTACGTAATTAAATGCCTTCCGAATAACTTAATGTTGTGAAAGGAATTTTGCGGACTACTTCTACTCCTCCAGAAAGTTCATTTTCATATGCATGAGTTAGAGTTCTAGATTTTCATCGTAACAAATATTTCTGATGGAATATTTTCACCCCCGTGTGAGCATTATTATTACATTTATTCTTTATTTTTTTTTATTTTTTTGCACTGCTGATTTGGAGAATTGTTATTAGCGATTACTTAAAACGAGTTTTTTTATCTTTCTTTACGGAAAGAATCTTGCTCTAATAAACATTGACTTTCAGCACCATTGTGGTGCGAATTCTCAATATTATTAATGCGTGCATAAATTAGTCTACAAGGTTCCTTAACGAAAAATCACTGAGGTGAAAAAAAAATAAGGAAAGACAGAAAAAGAAACACGAGCAAGTGATGAGAATAAAGTATTTCACTAAAGAAATTCAGTAATTTATTAAATATTTCCAAAGAAATGTTTCATCAGCTTTAGAGCTGCTGTAAGAATCATAATAAATAAAAACTGCAGCATGGAGAAATGATAAAAACAAAAAATTTGCTCTGAAAGGGTCAGTGATTCATTAATATTTATGAAAAGTTACTCTGGCGTGTCAGCTACTGTGTTGAAAATAATAGCAATGATATTCAGCACTCCAAAAAGAAAAAAAACAAAAAAAAAAAAAAAAACGGAACGTGGAATGTAAGGTGAGAGGAAACAATTTCTGTGAGAAATTCACTGAATCGTTTTTTGAATTTCCAGTAAATTTGGCTTATCAGCATCTATTGTAGTAGCAGAAGTAATAAAGGTAATGTAAGTTATACAATTACAGAGACAGGTGAAGCAATAACAGCAAAATGATTTGTTTGCTACAAAGTCAAGGGTAAAGTTACAGATTCCTAAAAAACATTTTCTTTCGTATGAGCTATTAAAACACACAGACATACACACCCGCACACACACAGACACAGACAGACCGACACAGAGAGAGAACTTATGCGTTTCTCTCATGGGAATGCCCGGAAATAGCCGTTAACTTTTCTTTTGGCAGGTTCACGAAAAAAAAAGTTTCGCCAAAAGAATTATAACCGCCTTCCACCTCGAATCATTGTACACTGCCGGACAATTGCTAAGGACGGATGACAATAGCAACGATAGCAACCATAAAATGGAAGGCAGGAAAATGTGGAAATTAGCATAAGTGCGGGATACAGTAAGACGTGTTGTGCTTATGCAAATTTTGGATTGCCGAACTTGTTCGTGACGTCATAGCGCTGATAAGAGATATAAAGGATTTGACGCGTATTGACCGTTGTTGTTCAAACGCAAAGTTGAAAGGGAAAGAATCAATTGACGAACTTGCAATTTTCAGTATGTCTTCCCGACATCACCTAGATGATTTTACGCGTGGCCGTATTATTGGCAAGATTGAAGAAGGGCGAAAAATAACAGATGTTGCCAGGGAGTTCGACTTCAGCCACAGTGTTGTTTCAAGGCTTTAGAAATCATTTCAAACAAATGGAGAGTGTAGCAAACGGCACGGGGAGGTCGTGTTCGCAGTACGGCACCAGCAGAAGATCGGTACATAGTGCTATCAACAAAAACGTACCGGCGCAGCACAGCTAGTGAGGTAGCAAATCAGTTTATGGCTGCTACTGGCAAGCGGATCTCCCGAAAAACTGTCGCCAGACGTTTGCATGAAGGAGTACTACACGCCCGCCGTCCTGTTGTGTGCATCCCATTGTCCAGACGTCACCGTACCGCCCGTTTGCAATGGTGCCATCAACATCGCAATTGGACTGATAATGACTGGTCTGCTATCCTCTCCTCAGATGAGAATAGATACAGTCTATCGTCTGATTGTCGACGACAACTGATCTGGCGTGACAGTGGTACTGCATATTGCCCAGCAAACATACAGGAAAGGGACCGATATCCGATGTGTAGTGTCATGGTATGGGCTGGCATCATGATCAATGGCCGTACGTCCATCTATGTGCTTCCAACTGGGACTATGACTGGCCAACGATACATTAATGATGTTCTGCTACCTCATGTTTGCATGTTCCGTGGTGTTGTCGGTGATAGATTCATTTTCATGGACGACAACGCAACATGTCATCGAACAGTCGCTGTCCAGGAGTGTCTTGAGAGCGAGGATATTCAACGCCTCGTATGGCCAGCACGTTCTCCAGATCTGAATCCCATTGAAAATGTGTGGGATGCTTTGGGGAGGAGTCTTGCTGGTCGCCAATGCCCTCCAATAAACAAGGACACCTTCATACGTGCACTGACAGAGGAATGGGATAAATTACCCCAACAGCTGCTTGATAATGTTGTGCAAAGCATGACACGATGTGTGGAATCTTGCATCGCCCTCCATGGTGGCCATATCCCGTATTGGCATCTTACGCCGGAACGCCTGCGGACGGTAATTGCATTTTTTTCACGTTTACCTATTCTGCACAAAATGGCCTGTTTGTCCCTTGAACACGTTCCAAAGTCTTCTGGATTTCACAGCACAATAAATTGTCTTTCTTGTAATGTCCTGGCATTCTGACATTATTTTATTTCACTTGGCATCCAACCACACTTACTTTTTTATGCGCCATATAGCCGTTTATGATCCGTCCTTAGCAATTGTCCAGCAGTGTAATTAGAAATACTATTACATTTATTAAAATACATACAAGGCGTTTTGCATTCTGTCTTTTTTCTTTCTTTTTTTGATAGTTTTCCGCCTTTCGTAGACACAACTGATTTCCGATACGTCGCCCAAACTGCATATAAGATTATTAAGAGCAGCGGAGTGAAGCAACTAGAAGTATTGGATAAACACAACACCAAAGTCTCATCAAGGTTACAAATCCAGCCTGGATGTCAGAAACTAATACAGAATCTGATCTTTAACTTCTTCATCGCAGTAGGGTGATGATTTTCAGGTGATAACAAAAGAACTTTTGCAAGAGCGTACAAAAATTTGATGATCTGTAAATCCATTTAAATTCAGTCTCTCTTCAAAAACACATCAGCAGAGCAATCGGTGATTCTCTATAGCTCCTACAGGCTGTGAATGTAGTTTTTTGGACTTCATACCTTAGTCAGATGCATATATAACATGACGTTAGAACATACGAAGCGTTAAATAAATGCTGAGCCCGAGAATGATGTAATAATGCAAGTTGACAGTACCTGTCAGTATCGCATCATAATCTTTTGGAAGTACACTGCATGACAGAGAAAATTCCACACCTTGAAGGAACGCACAAAATGAGACCAAACTTACCACACATGTAGACAAGTAAGTGGAAAAGAAGTGATTTCATTTCCGAGGGATTACACGAAAATACAATGGGCGACGAGACAGTATAATGTGGCGTGAGTCAGTAGTTTGTACGGACCGCCATGCTGGTTTATACATTCAGCAACACGGCGTGACATCGAGGGGAAATTCCCCAGATGATGTCCTGAGATATCCCTGACCATGTGTCATTGACCTGTGTGCACAATTCTTGGGTATTGCGAGGGGGTAGTGCAGAAACATTAAGTCGTCTTCCATTGACGTCGCACACGTTCTCTATTGGGCAGAAGTTTGGAGAACGCGATGGCCAGGGCAGTACCTGGACACCTTACAGGCACTGCTGATGTCAGCAGTGTGCGGGCAGGCGGCGTCATCTTGTTGAAACTGGGTATGAGGGATATCATCAATATACGGTAACAAAACGGGCTGCAACATCTTACCGATGTATCGTGGTGCTACCATAATACACACTATGTGTACGAGAAGTGAACGGCTGGTGAAACTGATAGCACAGTAAACCATGACGATTGGTCGAGGGGCCTATGACACTATCGGATGATATCAAGGACATCCCGGTGACCACGTCGTCACCAGATTCTCAATCGGCGATCGTCGGCGCTGAGACAGAAGCGAGACCTGTTGAGAAATATCACATGGTTCCATTCGACACGGATGGTAGCAAGATCATCCCGGTGACCACGTCGTCTCCAGACTCTCAATCGACGATCGTCAGCGCTGAGACAGAAGTGAGACTCGCTGCTGAATACGACATGGTTCCATTCGTCATGCATGGTAGCAAGATCATCCCGTTGACCACGTCGTCTCCAGACTCTCAATCGACGATCGTCGTCGCTGAGACAGAAGCGAGACTCGTCGCTGAATACGACATGGTTCCATTCGTCACGGATGGCAGCAAAATTATCCCGGTGACCACGTCGTCACCAGATTCTTAATCGACGATTGTCGGGACTGAGACGGAAGAGAGACTCGTCGCTAAACACGACATGATTCCATTCGTCCCGCCACGCATGTCTGGTACTCCACCACTGCAACCTTTCACCACGGTGTGCTGCAGTGAGTGGCACTCATTGCAATAGCTAGAGAGAACGCAAACTTGCCTCAGCCAATCTGCGATTCACAGTCCATGTCTGTACGGTGGTGTCCATAGCTGCCTATACACCTCTTGGAATGTAGTCCGCTGTTCACTGTCAGGTTGCTACGGCTTACAGTCGAATGTGTCCATCAAAGGTTTCGGACGGCCGCATACGTACACTAGCCCCACTAAGACGAAGCGCGTTACCTTCCTCCAACCACGGTTGCCACATTCGGGCGACAGTTATCGCATGCCGATGCTTTTCCGCCGCTATGCAACGTAGGAACCATATAGCTTTATGATGAAGCTTCTGGTAAACGTGTCCGTCCGTGCCATGGTAAGATTCCTGATGATGTCACTCAGGTATTTACACCTCTTACACGTGCTTTCGTTACCGATATCACCCCAATGAAGTAGCACACACACACCCCGGTGAGGACGACAAAATTTAATTACGTCGAGCCATTACGCCCTTTATCTCCCTCACCTATAACGTGATTGGTTCGCAACGACAATTATTGGTATAACCCAATTGTCGAAACAAACCCACTAATTTGCATGGTGCTCTGACAAATATTTCCTGGTGTCGCACTTTATATGTCGAACAGTGTATTTAGATTAGTTTACTTAAAAGAGAGGGATGTAAGGTCAGGTGATGCGTAACATCACAGCCTCTCCTTGACAAATGTCAACCCCGCCTTCTCGTGGTGCATCCTGTTCCCACTAAAGGGGCTCTGACGACCGCCCATAGCGGTATAACTATACCATCGGGATCAGAGGAAATGCTATCCCACACTCACCAACCCGCTTGGCCAGCGTGGTGAGTTATGGCCAAACCCC
Organism: Macrothele yani; assembly: GCA_039090855.1. NCBI lineage: Eukaryota > Metazoa > Arthropoda > Arachnida > Araneae > Macrothelidae > Macrothele > Macrothele yani. The sequence goes on from CM077023.1 coordinate 135,921,591, forward strand.
TCCAAAATGATTCCACAACTTAAATCTTAGCCCTCAGTCTCCGGCAGCTGGAATGTACCTGGCCAAGGCAGCGGCCAGTGCGACATGAAGGCAGAGGGTGCTAAGAATCCCCGGAGGACCGGACTAGGCTGCCATCTGATGCTGACCTTGGCTACTTACAATGGACGCTCCCTATCTTCTGATTCAAGGCTTCTTGAATTGGAAGAGGAACTACAAAGGATCAAGTGGGACATCGTGGGGCTAAGTGAGGTAAGGAGAAAAGGAGAAGATCTCATCGAACTGAAAAGTGGACATCTCTTCTACTATCGTGGGACAGATACTGGCAGAACTAGTGGTGTTGGATTTATAATAAACAAGAAACTGAAGGATAAAGTTGTAGAAGTTGAAAGTTCCTCTGACAGAGCTGCACGACTTGTTATCCAACTCTCGAAAAGATACCAGGCTCAGATTATTCAAACTTATGCACCCACCACAAGTCATCCTGAAGAAGAAATTGAAGAATTTTATGAGGAAATTTGTCATCTAAATAATAAAGGTAAGCAGCACTTGAAAATAATTATGGGAGATTTCAATGCAAAAATAGGGCAACGGCAACAGAATGAAACTTCGGTAGGTAAATTCGGTCACGGCAACAGAAACCAGCGTGGAAATACTCTCGTTGAGTTTGCAGAGGCAGAAGGGTTTTTCATCTTGAACTCCTTCTTCAAGAAAAAGCCACACAGGAAATGGACATGGAGACATCCAAATGGGACGACAAGTGAAATTGATTTTATTATGTGTAACAAAAAATTCGTCATAGAAGACTGCAGTGTGCTAAACAAGTTCAACACAGGTAGTGACCATAGATTGGTGAGATGTAAGATGCACCTCAACACTAAACTTGAACGTGGCAAGCTCATAGGACAAACAAAATCTATTGACATAACCAACCTTAAAAAACACCATAATACCTTCAAGTTAGAACTGAAGAACAGGTTCTCTGCTTTAGAAGGCCTAACATCGGAAGAAGTGGACATCTCTGAAGTTAACAGAAAAGTAACCAAAGCTCTTATGGAAACAGCAACAAAATTAGCTGGGTCTAAGAACAAGTTGCATGTGAACAAATTATCAGGAAAAACCAAAATGTTGATGCAAAAAAGAAGAGAGATGAGGACAACTAAAGAAGATGTGACTTCCAAAGTGGAATATATAGAGCTATGCAAGACAGTAAGAAAAAGTATCACTGAAGACGTAAGGAAATTCAACTGTGAACTAGTGAGGAAAGCAATTGAAAACAACCAAAGCCTAAAGATAGCAAAGGGACATCTCAGTAAGGGAAGAAAACAGATTATGGCACTGAGAAAAGAAGATGGTTCTGTAACAAGAAATAAAGGCGAAATTTTGACAAGAGTGAAAGATTTCTACTCCAAATTATATGAAAGGGATGATATATGCACTCCAGACATCATGAAAGATACCAGTACCAGAGTTCCTCCAGTCCTTCCAGCAGAAGTTGCACATGCAATCAAGAACATGAAGCGAGGAAAAGCTCCAGGAGAAGATGGAATTACTGTAGACATCATACAAGAAGCAAGTGGAGAAATCGAAACAGTACTCGCCCAAATTTTCACTCGATGCCTTAATGAAGGAAAGATTCCTGAGGATTGGAACACCGCTACAATGATCCTGCTACATAAGAAAGGTGACATTGAGGATCTCGGAAACTACAGACCTATCAGCCTCCTATCAGTAGTTTATAAAATCTTCACTAAAGTTCTTTCACACCGCTTGAAGGTAACACTGGACATGGCTCAACCGAGAGAACAAGCTGGATTCAGGAGTGGCTACAGCACAATAGATCATATCCACGTGCTGAGAGAACTAATTGAAAGAGCGAGGGAATATGAACTTCCATTGTGCATGGCTTTTATCGATTATGAAAAAGCCTTTGATTCGGTGAAACCATCAGCAGTTACAATGGCTCTGAAAACCTGCGGTATTGAAGATGCATACATTAATATTATTAATAACATCTATGAAAATGCAAGTGCAAAGATTAGGCTGTTTGAAAATACAACACACGTAAAAATTGGAAAGGGAGTGAGACAAGGTGACACCATATCTCCGAAGCTCTTTAATGCCACATTGGAGGGTGTTTTTCAGTCACTGAGCTGGGAAAACAAGGGGATAAAGATTAATGGAGATTATCTAACCCACCTTCGTTTTGCTGATGACGTAGTCATTTTTGCAACTACCCCATCAGAGCTGCAGAGTATGATCCAGGAACTTGCTGACAAGAGTAAAGAAGTGGGATTAAAAATGAACTTTCAGAAGACAAAAGTGATGTTCAATGCTTTTACAAGAAATGAAGATTTATCGATTGATGGAGAAAAGCTGGAGATAACAGACACGTACGTTTATCTTGGACAGCAGATATCAAGTGAGGGTCACATTGATGAAGAAATTAATCGGCGTACAAAACTTGCCTGGAGAGCTTTTGGAAGAAACAGCATAATTTTCAAGAGCAATATGCCATTATGTCTTAAAAGAAAAGTGTTTGATCAATGCATCCTTCCAGTGCTTACGTATGGTGCGGAGACGTGGACCATAGCTAAAAGAGACATACAAAGGCTGCAGACAACTCAAAGTAACATGGAGAGGTGCATGCTTGGTGTAACCAGGAGAGATAAGAAGAGGAACTCGTGGATCCGAAAAATGACAAGAGTGGAAGACATCATGATCAGAGTTAAATCCCTGAAATGGCAATGGGCTGGACATACTGCCAGAAGGACAGATCATCGATGGACAGCTGAAATTTTAGATTGGATTCCAAGGGACAGGAAAAGACCCAGAAGAAGACCACATGGGAGATGGGTGGATGAAATTCGAAAGTATGCAGGGGTGACATGGAGGAGACTGGCACAAGACAGACCGTTGTGGAGGAAACTTGGGGAGACCTTCGTCCAGCAGTGGATTGATAATGGTTGACAATGATGATGATGACTTAAAAGAGAAAAGAGAATAAATTTCAATTTCCTGTAGCTGTCCTTTTCATAAGTTACCCTGAGTTCGAAGGAAACTTATGAGAGAAAAATTGCCTTGAGAGCTCAGCGTATGTGATAGAATCTATTTGCCGACGCTCCTGGTTAGGTACCTAGTTTTGGACACAAGGAAGTGTTCTGGATCTTTTTAAAAGCACGGAAGTGCCAAATGATGCTCATTTAATCTGTAGCATATAACCATCTCAGGGAAGAAAATGTCTGGCAAAGATGCATGCATGATTGTGTCACAATTTTGTGGTATTTCGTCCAGTGCATCGGAACTTCGGAAACATGCTCCATATTTAATCTCATGGAGGCCAACGTTTGTCAAGGATATACCTGCATATCACACGCACCTGGAAACAATTAGAAACCTCCACGGCGTCACTAATTGTTTCCTGCAGTGCAAGGGGAACCCGGAAAGTTTCTAGGAAAAAGAATCTAAGGATCCTTTCACTTTTCGTGTCTGCTTAGCCTTATACAATTAAGCGATTGCTCATATTGGTGCTATAAGGTTACGAGAAAGAGTAGAGAGACGGAAGAGATTTTGAAGCCTCCAGCAGAGGTCGAAAGCGGAGAGAATGGTAGCCACAGGAAGTGAGAGGAATTACGAAAGGATGATAAGCAAGAATAAGAAAGTGAAGTAACTGCGTAAGTAAGATAATCTTGGGTAAACAACTGATCGTCTAACAATAAGCTCTAATTGATAATTAGTAGAAAAATACATCTATCTCAGTTGTGCTTTCGTATTATAGAGGTCTGCACGGGCCCGGGCCTGCCCGCGAGCCGGGTCGGGCCTTTGCTCATTTCTAATTTGGGAAAACGGGCCGGGCCCAGGCTTTCAATATTTAATGTAAAACAGACACGGGCCAAGCAGGTTTTTTGTTTTTTTATGAGCAAAACAATCGCTGCAGCCTTTCTCGTTTGGAAATCTCATAAAATACAGCAGCAGGATAAGATTGAATAATTTCCGCTGTTGGAAAAAATAGACTTTTTACGACATCCTCCTCCTACAAAACAATTGGAGTGGGTCAGCTCCCTTAGTTTTTCAATGTGAATATGGTGGCACCTTCTCTCTCTCTCTCTCTCTCTCTCTCTCTCTCTCTCTTTCTCTGACTTCTACCATCCTCTCATGCTTCAGAGCAGGCTATTAACTGCAGCACTTATAAACCGAGCCACCCGCTCGCAGACGATCTTTTTTATTGTTCTGGTCGGCGGCACTTTGTTCTCTAGATGTGTGAAAAGCTTTTAAGTTGTCTTAAATGGCACGGGAGAAATGGGCTGCGAGAAACTTACTTCTGTGTATAAATCTGTGCCTTATGTTCCCCATTTGTACTCTCAGGGAGTCAGCAGATGGTGAACCCTTAGGTATCCCAGCCCAGCCGTTTTCAAAACTTCCGTGACACTAGTTAGCTGGGCAGTCTGACGTTGTTTTCCCTAGCATACGCTCAGTTCATCGTTGCTGATAAATACTCTTCCATACTTATTATGGAGTTTAAGAAAGCGAAAGATTTTCGCGAAAAAATCGCTTCTGGATGGAGAATATGTGCTTGTAAACGATGTAAAGTAGAAAGATCGGACTCATAATTCTGGATATTTCGTACTTTTCGAATTAACCCCCTCCTTATCCCCAAGGATATCCTGTGTCCGGCGGTAGGCAATGATAATTTGAAAACCCAGAAAATTTGAAAGGCATGGAAATTGTCGTTTACATGCAATATTTTTTAGTATTCGAGCCCTCCTCTCCTCAGACGTCACGTGACTTATACAGAGTCATAGAAATATTCCGAATTAACGTTTATTGTAATAGAATATGTATAGCAATTAAGAAAACGAAAACCTTTCAGGAGTCAAATGACGGAGTGCACCAGGTGTCAAATTCGTGATTTAGTAATTGTTGAAATTTTACGGGCCGGGCCGGGCTTTAATTAAAAAAATTGAAACGGGCTGGGCTTTCCAAATTAAGGCCCGTGCAGACCTCTATCCTATTATACGTACCTTTTTTATCGACTAAAGAGTGGGAAATAATTTGAACCCAAAGTAAAAGGGAGAAATCCTGCTAACAATATTTTTCTAGGAAAGAAAGAATACTGAGATGCAGACACGAAGTAAATTTTGCCGACACCGATAAAAATGAAGTCAGGGTATTTTCATTTCAGTTCATGTCGGCAGCTTATCAGTTGGGGTTAGAATTCATCTCCGTCATATTCGTAACGGAACTTTCCCTATAATTTCTTCAACTGAATTTATCACTTTTGTTTAGTTCATTTGTTTCCCATCTGAACAAAAAAGGTTTAAAAAAATCGGGAGAGTACGTTGGTACACTTTGCAGATAATTTATGCTATGCATATTTCGCATGAAAGGATCTCTGTGGGTATGAATCAAAACGAGTGATTTAAGAGTATACATTTATTTACGTACAACAGATTGCATTTATTCGTATCACTCACGACCACACCTAGCCGAATGGTACTAAATCGCAACAGCAAACAATAAGATTTACTAATTCCTGACATTGAGCGGTACTTAGGTAGGTGGATTAATGAATGTTATTGTCGTAAAACCAATGAAAGAAGACATGTGAATCATAAAAGCAAATATTTACGAAACTATGGCTGCGGCAATGGTATTTCGACTGTTCAGTTTTTCAAAAACAATAATAATTATTATTATTATACATTATTCGGATTTAGACGAACGTAAGAAACTACCCTGACACCGATGAAATGTGATGTAGCTACGGAAGTCCATCTGCACATGCGCAAGCTAAAATCTGACCTCAAGCTGGAAAGAAAAGCTAAATCGCAAGTGTGTTAGTGAGGGAGAATTGGTTACTTTCGGTCTAGAACATCTACAGGTTGCACCGCATCGTGTTATACATCATTTTAAAGCTCTCATAAATAGCAGGTAAACTTCTCTCTTTTGGGTGTCGAGAGGAGGCCAAATTTCGTTATGCCGCATACTTCACTACTGTTGGGAAAAATCCCTAGCATCAAAAATCATTTTTGTAATGGATTTTAGCATCAGGTTCTCGTAATTTAACGCAGATTGCAATGATATATTGTTACGTTTACGTAAAACGTGATTAAATAATGTTCGGCGATAGTTTAGTAAAATGCAAAAGTCATCGGACACCTAGAAGAGAAACACAACACAACATTTATTGACATACATCAGTACGGTGTAGGTCCACCTTTGGCCTTAATGCATGCACTGACCCTTCGAGACATGCTTTCCAACAAGTTTTGGAACACATCGATATGTATGCGCTTCCATTCAGTACACAATGCCGCCGCTAACTGTTGCTTAGTATTAGGTATTGGTTCCAAACTCCTTATGCAGCGCTCTAATTCATCCCATAGGTGCTCTATGGGGTTAAGATCAGGGCTCTGTTCTGGCCAGTCCACACAAGATACGGAATTATCGTCAAACCACGTTGTAACAGTCCTTGTTTTATGGCTCGGTGCATTATCTTTCTGGTACCAACAGGGATCGGTTCCATAGTATTGCCGCAGAGTTGGTAGGGCATAATTGTCCAGGACATCGAGGTAGACGTGCTGGTTAACAGGCTGGTCCAGGATAACCAATGGGCCGGGACCATACCACGAAAAACACCCCCACACGAGTACACTGCGGTAAATAGCGTTTCCCTGGCTGCCGCCATACTCACACACGGCCATCAGACTGATGGATCGTGTATCTGGATTCATCACTCCATAGGACCCGTTTCCATTGATCTACGGTCCACGATAAATATTCTTTACACCATGCTAAACGCCGAATAGCATTCAGGGCGGAGATGAAACGCTTATGAGCAGCGACACGACCACGGTAACTCATGGAATGACGTTCTCTGCGAAAAGTACGTGTACATACCGAGGTTCCAGCATTTTTACTCACCTGTACACTGAGGTTTCGTGCAGTAACTTCGTCGATTAGCTGTAACGACTCTCCTGAAGCTTCGACGTCCTCTATCACTGATTTTCTTTGGTCTGCCTGTACGTTTTGCTGTTCCAGGTACGCCATGTGTCTTTCACTTATTCAGTACATCCAAAACAGTTAACTTGGATATGTTTAAACGCCTCTCGGTTTCTCTTATGGACAATCCACTAATATAACACCCAACAATCTTTCCTTTCTCAAAGTCAGTTCAGCGACATTTTCACTCAACCTCACAGTGTGATATGATCGCAGTCAGCTGCAGGCTTGTTTTTATACCGTTTGCAGCTGTATCGTGCATCGTAACAACGTAGCGGATCCGTTCATTTGCTTTTGAAAGGGTGTCCGGTGACTTTTGTCAATGTAGTGTATATTTTTGAGTAACAATGAAATTAACTATTGTCAATCTTTATTAAACGTTACCCATTTTTGTTACATCGAATTTTTTTTAAAAGATGCATAGCATCAAAAATGAGGGGAAAAAAAGTTAAATTTTTTCATCTTTCTTTCCACTCGCACCTTATGAGAAAGGCTCAAGGGTCTGTGATACCCCGACTGGGTTCTCCAATGAATAAAATTTACCTCTACTAATCCCCACTGAGAACCAAAATTACAGCAGAAAAAATAATATACTGATGTGAAGCTATTATGTCAGGGGAATAGAGAGATCTATTCCTATTTCCGGGACTATGAAAACTAATCCCTTACACATATGACAGTTTTCTGACTTCATTATTAGTTACCCTATTTCCTTCAACCTGCTAATTTCATAGTTCTCTGCTACCTATTGTGGCTGACAGCATGTACATATGTAAAATTACGCAGTCTTGCCGTAACACAGCAGACAATTTCAGAAAGGGACTTTTGAAATCCCGCGTTGTTATGGTAATCGGTCTTCAGATGTAGGTAAAATACACCTCAGTTAAATATCTAAGTTATTAGAGTGTAATCGGATAAGTCTTAAATTCAAATAAAAAGATGAAAAAAAAGAAAAAAAGAGCCTTTAGAGGTGTTCAGAAAAGAGTCTATTCAAATAAAAATATGTCATGCTTTTTCACATCAGCGTCAAAGAACTCTCGTGAAAAAACATCGCTGAATGCCAAAGGTCCGTAAGATCTTCCCATAATCGCCAGCGGGTCGCATTTGTGGTCGCAGGATAATCTAAAGTGGATTAATTTGTAACTGACTGGAGTGTATTCCTGCTGGGGAAGGAGGTAGCCGGCAGATTCAGAGCGAGTAGTTCCCCTCATTTCATAAGGGTCGGGGAGAAACGGAACGGGGCAAGCTTAGCACGTGGGACGCCTGTCTACTCTTTGTGCAACCATCAGCCTTCCTCCCTGCGGCATCCCAACGGATGACAGAAAACGCAGAAATCGGGGGGCAAGGGTGGATTTCTTCGTTTCTACACCTCAGGGGTCCTTCGGGGTTCTTTCTGTGTGATCAATGGAGGCCGTCCGTGCTCCTCATGAAGTGTCACAGTACTGGGCAAGAGAGGACCATCCAAAACCTATAAATAATTACATTGAATATGTCCCCGTAGTGTCGAGTGGAGCAATTGTATTTTCACAAAAGTTTTGCTGAAAACTTTTTTATTCCGTTTTTCACTGTTTTTTTTTCTATCACTCCCCCCCTAACCTGGAAATAAAAGATAGGGACTACAGAGAGCAATAATAAAAAGTGATGTGAAATAAAAAGATATAACGTTTCAGAAGTGGTGACAAGTAGACCTCTTAGCTTGGATAGTGTCTTCATTTGGGCTTTGTAGCTATTCTTTGTGCCTCGCGTAGTAAGAGAGAGAGAGAGAGAGAGAGAATGGAAAGAATCAACAGTAATTCAGTTACAAACGCCGAACTCCACGAAGTTTGCCACCGGGATATTTGAAGTGGATTTTGGGTCTCCACTTGGGCCCGGGCGAGTGGGAGGTAGTGTTACTTGAAAAGAAAGACACTGAGGGGTTGAGAGTAGTCGGCATGGGAATTGGCTATCCATCCGCGTTTGGTAAACATTATGTTTCTCTCTTCCTTAACTTACCTAGGGAGCGGAGTTTGAGTGAAAGCAACCTCTTAAGACAGGTCATGTTACCCTTTGGAAAAAACAGCCGGTTTCCGCATAACCTGGTGCGTACTATCAAGCGTTCGTGGGAACGGCAAACACCAGGAATCAAACTGCTTTTCCGGTTCTTTAACATTTTGTGTGTGAATTTTAGTTTTAAAATTTTACATCGAAATCCACAAAACTCAAATGTTGGCAAACTACCTCAAAGCAGTACAATGGTTCTGGATCTTTTCTCATCTCGCCATTTCAACTGCTTAACATGGACCGCTTTTCAAAAATATGGGCACTTATTCGCTAAAATACATAGAAAACTTAGGTTTTCACTAATCTGTAATCTATCCTAGTGCTGCCCACTTGGTGACCCGCAAATGAAGAAACAACCAAATTTTATTTCTGGTTGGAAAGAGGTAGAATCCAATTTAAATGTTACATTGTATTTTATACCAACAAACATTATGTAGGTTTCCGCTGGGACTATCGAATACAATGGACAAGGTAGTTAAAATAAGGAATTTAGTTTGTGATGAAAACTATGCTCTTACGCATAGAACATTCAAAACATTTTTAAATGATATTGATGCAGAATATGGTGTCAGAACCGGATCCAGAGGTTTGGGGGCCCCTGTTCCTCTTAACCAGTGTTTTTTAGGAATTTCGGAAAATATGGCGCAGGGGAATATTTAGCTCTGAAGTTAAACGAAAAAAGTATTTATAAGGTATACAAATTAGAACTACCTGTAAAACTCTGGAGAGGGGTGTATTTTTGTACCTTTCTAAGGAATTTACCCACCCTTCGGTATTTATGGCACTTGCAGTAAAGGTAAAAAAAATAATAAAGTGCCCGAAAATGTTATGCATATATCATGAGCAGTATTTATCATTTATGCGAGGGGCGTTCAAGAAATCGTATTACAATTAAAGAAACAGAAAAAAAAAAGCCGGTAATTCAGTTGATTTCATTAACAAAGAGAGAAACCAGACGCCCTTTCACCCTACCATAAAATATTTGGTACGTATATTCCTTTTAGGATAGGAGTCCTGTGCGGTACGTGCCAACTATAAAATATATATACACATTACGTATGCAATTTTTTTAAGGTTATCAGTGGAAGCGCCTCGCAGGCTGCGTCCCGGGGCTCCAGCTCCTAAAGTCGCCCCCTCCCCTCCCAATCCAGCACAGAACACGAGTTTGAACCTTATGGATGTTGCCACGAGAGCCCTGGGCAAGAGGAATTGCGTTTTCTCGGGGAGAGAGGGTATACATATTTATGTATTTTATTCATATTTTGAATCTGATTTTCAAAATAACAATCATTGATGGAATAAGTAAAATTAATGTACAGGGTGTTTCAGAAAATTGGATATCATTTGAGATGTAAATATCTGAGTTACTAAATAGTCTGGGCAAATGAAACTAAACAGGCTTAATGTTGAGCAAAATAAGCTTTATTCATCAAAATTTGAATGAGAAATTCAAAGGTACGTGGTTTTCATGAACGATTTCACAAGTTTTCAATATGCGGCACCGCCTGTGACACGGCACACGTCAAGTCGGTAGTCCAGCTCCTGCCAAACACGATGCACCATGACTTGGGTAACAGTCTCCAGTGCGGCAGTGATTCTCTGCTTGAGTTCCTCTACGCTTGTAGGAAAGGGGAGACATAGACCAGTTCCTTCACATATCCCCAGAGGAAAAGGTCGCTAGGGGTCAGGTCGGAAGAACGTGGCGGCCATTTCAACACCACATTGAAATGCACGCCCGATGCATTCCAATGGATCGGGTGTCATCACCAGCACGCCCGATCCATCTCCCTGGCAGATTGTCATTGAGATAAGCGCGCACAGTGAACTTCCAGTGAGGTGGAACCCCGTCCTGTTGAAAAACGAAGTGTTCATGTTCATTTGCAATCAACTTATCAAATAGTCAGTTGTGAAACATTTGCCGATAAACATCACGGTCACATTTCCCTCAAAGAAAAACGGGCCATGAAGAAGATTCTTGGAGATGGCGCAGAACACATTCACTTTTGGTGAGTCCCTCATGTGCTCAAATGTGGCATGGGGATTTTCTTCGCCCCAAATGCGAACATTATGCTTGTTGACTTTGCCATTCGTATGAAATGTGGCCTCATCACTAAAAACAAGACGGTTTTCAAACTCGTCTTCTTCAAGTTTCTCTTGCATATCGACACAGAATTGCCAACGCTTTTGCTTGTCTTCTGTCTTTAAGGCCTGAACGAGCTGTAGCTTGTAGGGTGTCATTCGCAAGTTTTTCGTTGCGACACGCAAAACTGTCGTTGGAGGAATCTGGGTTTATAGACTTGCTCTTCTTATGGACTTCCTGGGGCTTCGCAGAAATATTTCCCGAACCCGCTCGACCATCTCTTCCGCTACTGGTGGTCGTCCAGATCCTTTTGCCCTGCACAGACAGCCTTCCTCTTTGAACTTTTTGTGCCATGTCCAAATCTGCGTTGCAGTCGGTGCATTTTTAGCGAATTCTCTAACACACAAAACGCCTTTTCTTTTCCAGTTAATGGCATTTCTATACCTGAAAAGGAAAAAACATTAAACATAGAATTTTGAGTTCTTTCTACACATGCTGTTAAAATTTGAGATCATTTGAACGAGAATTGATCAAATTATTAGATTACGAAATGGCATCAAATGTTCTGAAACACCCTGTATGTGCAATGGAAAATTAAAAAAAAAACTTCGATGAAAAGAATCGAAGCTAGGGGGCCCTACATGAACCGGGGCCCCAGGCAGCTGCCCGGACTTGGATCCAGCTGTGTATGGTGTTCAGCACCATCGAATCCGTCGATTGAGCGCTAGATTTTTCTAACTTCGGAAGGAACTGTGTCTCTTTTCTTTGGAACAAATAAAATGTTTTACTGATCGAGCTAAAAGTATCAGTGATGTCGTTTTGTTTTAGCTCACAAGCTTTCCTAACTGATATCACGTAGCATTTAAATACGATAAGTATTACTCTTCAAGAGAAAAACCAAAGTATCTGTAATCTTTACAGTTATATAGCTGAGTTCGTAAGAAGCTACCACTGTTAAAATCAAATCTGGAGGAGTGCTTGACTCACTTCGAATCCTTCAAGGAGTTTTCTGATGAAACAACAAAACTACAGATTGAAGTATTTGTTTCTCAGCTAGACACTCTTATGAAGAAAATTGATGACAGGTATAAACAATTTGATGTGCTCAAATCAAATATACGAGGCAGGATCCAAAAGTTCCCGGACTGAGTCCATATTAAGTCTATAGATAGAGTTACAAAGCTGAAGCACACCCTCCTTCAAAATAAGACTCTCTCGCAACAACATACTTCTGCCAGCGGCGGCAGAGTTCGTAACCATTCTTGTAGAGTTCTGGAACCAATTCTTGGCAATGCCGATAAATTCAAAATGAACAATACTCTGGATGTCGAAGAACACCTCTAGCATGATCTTGCCTTTGCTGCGATCTCAACGGACTTTCTGCTTGCGTGGAGATGATGGCGATTTCCACGTAGTCTGCTGGTCGAAGAGGTAGCACCACTTTTCATCCCCCGTTATGATTCTTCTAAGAAATTGTGGGTCTTGGTCGGCGGTGGTTACGAGATCGCCCTCCGTATGGCCAACTCATTTTCAATTAACATGCGTGGAACAATGTGTTGACACACACCCGGTGCATCTTCTGATCATCTGTTAGTATCCGTTGACACATAGTCTCCCATATCACAGCAGCCCCCGCTATTTGCTCGATCGTCTGTTATCTGTTGGCGCGTACGATGGCCCCAACCTTCGAAATGTTTTAACCTGGGAGCTGTCACTGGCCGCCCGCTTCGTTCGTCGTCTTCGACCTCCTGTCTGCTTTCTCTGAAGCATTGATTCCAATCGAATGTTTATGACCGCGATGGGGTGTTTCCGCCATAAACTTGCTTTAACATCTCGTAAGTTTCTGTTGGACTTTTGCCCAAACGAACGCAAAACTTAATGTTAACACGCTGCTCAAGAAACGCCATGTTTCATCAATGGCCGAACACTGCGTAAGTTGCTCAAAATACACGGGTGTACACCCGTGTATTGTACACTCAGCGAGGGCGTGACGTAAATGGATGAAACCAACTTTCCTGTGGTAATGTCGTAAAGTAATCCAATTATCACCTTGGCTATGCGATACACGTAATTTGCCGTGCAGGCGCAGTCAGGGAGCTGCTTTTGCACCCTACTCCGTATGTCACCTTTGAATGCTGGGATTGAAAGTATAAACCCCATTTATCAAATGGAATTATGTGAACTTCAAGCAGATGAATTTATTAGAGTTCGACCTGAGACTGGAGTAGAATCGTTAAAACTTTGCTTCATTCAGAAATACCCAAACATAAGAGCTTTAGGATTAAAAGTTGTTTCAATGTTTGGAAGTACGTACACATCTCAGACGGAATTTTCTGGCATAAAAAACATAAAATTAAATCTCAAGTACAATACGAAATACTACTCTTGAGCAATTACTTCGACTTTCAACATCAAGCATCGAAGTGGACGAGCAACAGCTATTAGTGGAGTTTAATCGTCCACAGTGCTCTCATTAAATGGAATTATATATTGTTTTATATTCTAACTGCTCTAATTTTAATTAAAAGAGATAAAAGTTTTAATAAATTAAGTTGCACATCTGCATGTTTACATCATCGTATATCCTGTACATTTAAAAATTATGTGACCCACCATCTAATTCTCTTCAAATCCTTGACCGGCGGCACTATAGGAGTTGCAGAGCACTGCTCTATTCAGTCAAACTATAGTGCAATGGTCCTAAACAGGCGCAGATACAGACGGAAAAGGGGACTGTCAGTTTATAAATATTTTCTTTTTGTGCAAAAAAAAAAAAAAACTGTTCTAAGCTAAGAAAAAATGTCACCCCCAACATTGGTGCCCGTAGCTCAATTTCAGGAGGGGGCAAATGGATGTGATAAATCAAAACAACAGACAGAAGTCCCATATGCAAAAGTTCACTGTGCCTTCTGTGTTATCTAATCGTTTTTTATCTCTCTCTCTCTCTCTCTCTCTCTCACACACACACAGACAAATTTAACTGAAAACCAGAAGACACAAAACCCACACAAAAGACATGGACAAACAAAATTACAGCATGTTGGGACAAAAAGAACAAAATGAAATTTCCTTAGCTTTGCGCTTTTTAGCCGCTTGAAACCCATGCGCCAAGAAATCCCAGCGACCACTCAATTGTTCATCCAGATGGAAGAAACATTCCGGAAAAGTTCTGGAAGAAACTTCGGGAGATCTTCGTCTAGTAGTGAATGGCTGCTACAGAAGATATATTTTTCATTCCTTCGCCTTTCACACTTTTTACTACTGTACGTATGTACGATGTGCTCCAATATGCAATGGGAAATTTTTATATTATTACTTTCTATTGTAAGTTTTCACTTTTTCTTCTGTAAATTCCCTTACTATTTTTACTGCATAAACGCACATCTAGAAGTTCAGCAGCAAAATTTACAATCAGAATTAGCGTTATTGCGAAAAACTTTGTAGTTCTCGCAGGAACTGAAATGGTCTATTTCAGGGGAAGGCGACCCTCTTGCCCCCTATATGGGTGCCTATTCCCCAACATTAAATAAAAAAAAAGTTGAGGGTTTATTGGTATACAGTGTATGCAATATTCATTCAGTTACAAACGTTTGATATGTTCTGAGCCCTCTAGCTCACCGTTTCAAAGGTTGTACCAATATGTTCACATGAACAGACAGCCAGGAGAACTTCTTAGAATTTAAGCAAGCTCAGCTTCTCTTCTCTTGTATCTTTGTTCTGCGTACGACAACCATTTCATAACAGTGAACGAAAAATAAAAAAAAGGAAATGCGTACGACAACCATTTCATAACAGTGAACGAAAAATAATCCTGTGGGACATCTTATCAAACATAGAGACAAAGACAGGGGAGTATGGTACAGTGAAACCTCCATTAACGGACACCTCCAAACAACGGCAAGTTTTGATTGGTACAGAACAGCTGCCGTAGGAATAACATTAACCATAACCTCCAAACAGAAAAACCTCTTAACAGTGGTCAACGGACACCCCAGTCAGTCCCGAAAGAGATCTAACACACACCTTGTCCTTTAGGTTTTTACACAGTTCCTTCGGTACTTGGGCGAAAGGGATAAAATTGGAATGCTACTAAGAATTAAAAATGCTACTGTGCTTGGAGCTCGATAGGTTGGATTACGGTGAGTACAATGGTGGGCTTAAAAAGTTTAGTTCTACGTGAAGCGAACTCCATCTCCTGTGTGTGTTTCAGTCGCAACCTGGGAGGTGGGGAGTTGCTGGTGCGTGAAATGTTTTCCTACAAAGCTACTACAGACTATAAAGTATAGTCGTGTATATTAACGTGCTGCGTACTTACTGAATGAACATAATAGATAAATAATGATGTTCTGCAACTCTATGCACGTTTTGCTGCAGGAGTTCACCCTGCAGAGGTCACTGTGTGTCGATATGATATTATGCTATGCTATAGCTCAACAAACGCCATGTTCAGCCTTAGCCTCCGTTCCGTGAAACAGATTGACCAGATATTATTGTACAAATGTCAAAGCATTTATACACTTGGTTCACTTGGGGTCCACGAATGCGAGGTTATGTTGTATCCGTTTAAATTCCGAACAAGCTCAAAGCAGTTAGTGTCAGCGTGTCGTTTCCCGTGCATTCAGAACATGACCAAAGTGTAAAGACAGCCTTCAATCTAGCCGCCAACAACTACAGCCTACTTTAACTAATTACAACCCGGCGAACTTATCCATGAAACTGTGCAGTGCTTCAGAGCTCAAGTACAATTGCTTTTAGTACACGCCATAGTGTTAATCGTGAGTAGTGACTGTTCCTTTGTTTTTACTATCTAAAAGAATTTTCGAACTGTGTGTTAGCGGTTTGTTACTCCGGCTTGATATTGGAAACTATCCCTTCAGCTCTAGTGAGACCTTATCTCCCCATTACTGTGGTACTAACACTGTTAATGATCATACACGTGAAGTACTATACACCGTATAATATAAAATATAATGTGTGAACCTATGGATACAACCAGTATTACATGTTGAACATTTTAAATGTTTTTAAATGATTTTAAAGTTTTATGTAATTCAGTAGTTATACAGAATTGTTTATTGAGTGCTTTAACATTTATACAATAATATCTGGTCGATCTGCTTCACGGCACGGAGGCGAAGGTTGAACATGGCGTCTGTTGAGCTAAGGCATAGCATAACGTCAAATCGAGACACAGTGACCTCCACAGGGTGAACTCCTGCAGCAAAACTTGCATAGAGTTGCAGAACAGCATTATTTATCGATAATGTTCATTCAGAAATGTCCGTTAACGGCGGTATCTTTGATTGGTCTCTGTGTGTCCTGTTCCTATTTTGCGGCTAGTTAAACTTCCCTGTCTGGCATTTTTCTTTTTTTTTTTCCCCCTTAGCGAACCCTAAATTTAACCGCTTAGCTTCATATTTCTAAAGGGGAAGTTTGAGGCAACGGGTCAGACACCACTTTCCCGAGATACTCTACACCATAAGTTTATTTTAAATTGTTATGTTAAGTTACATTCAGCATTTTACATTTGGAGGAAGCTCTGAAACCGTTTTCTTTGTGCGTAAGCTTTGTACAATTACTCTCCTTTTGTACCAAAGCAACGGACTAGCTAGAGGTCTGCATGGGCTTTATTTGGTGAGCCCAGCCCGGCCCAAGCCCGTGAATATAATGCCCGGGCCGTGATGGGCCATTTTATATTGTTTTGTCGTTCTATTGTATTTTATTAAATTGTGAAAATTAAGTAATGAAATGAGATATTATTGAAAATATTTAGTTGAATGTAAGCCTAAAAATATTAACTACACTTTGGCAATTATCGAAGAATATAACCTTTAAAGAGAAAAAGTCACCCCGGTGGCGCAGTGGTCTAAGGGATGGCTTCTGATCATTCGTCCGAGATGGGTCCGGGTTCGAATCCCGGTGAGGCATGGATGTTGTGTTTGTCTTACGGCACTGGCTCTCTCTCCCTTCCCTTCCCTGGAACCAGTGGTCCTAAATTAGGGACGGGCGACTGCTTATAGCCCACGGAGTTGCTCACGGTGGTCGTTAAAACCTCCAATAAAAAAGAGAGAGAGAGAAAGGAAGGAAGACTAAGCGCGTTTGAAATCTCCCTTTTTCTGAACTAGCAATCGCTAACACTGCGAAAGTCAATCCCTATACGGATTAGGGATAGGAGAAACAGTCGATGTCATCCTATTCTCTCTTACAAACACACATACCTCCCATCACACCGCAGTCATCCCCTTCCCCCACTTCATGCAACACACACACTCGCTCGGGGTCGAATCTTTTTGTTGTCAACCAGCCCCAAAGTGGTTTTACGAACTTAATACCTACAGATGGCAAAAACAGTGTGAGTGCCTTTCCTCGCCTCTGTGATTACGCCCTGGGCTATGTCATGGAAGTGAGTAAAGCCAGAAATACAGTTAAACAGACCAGGGAATCGGGAAACACGACTTTTCCTTCTTTACCATTGCGACAACAAAAAAACAACAAACAAAAAATGAATGGGTCGACTTTGCCCAGCCGTAAATGTCTGGGGAAAAGCCCTGTTCGGCCCGTTGTTTTGTTCTCCAAACTAAAAAAGCTCGACCAGGCCCGCGCAGACTTCTAGGATTAGCAATGCTAACTTAGGCCTAACCTTCAAGCAACGGCACCTCCCAACAATGGTTACTTTTTACCGGTCCCAGCAGCGACTGTTATTCAGAGGTTTCACTGTATTTTCAAACCCTGGAGCACAAATGAAGGAATTCCATGCAATTCTCAGGTCTCATATAACAACTGTAAGATGTTTGCAGTTCTTTGTTTTACTTTAATAAAAATTTAAAGAATCACACGAACTTTTATTCGTGTGATAATGATTTGATTAAAAAAAACAAGGAAATGGAAATATGTTATTTTGATCTGCGTAGTCTTATTGTTCTTTCTGTTCGTATTCTGTTGCACACATAAACAAAATAAATGTTGTTAAATATAAGAGTAGCAGCCTAAGATTGCTTATGGAACACTTGATTGGAGGTTTAACGACCACCGTGAGCAACTCAATGGGCTATAAGCAGTCGCCCGTCCCTAATTTAGGGTCACTGGTTAAAGGGAAGAGAAAGAGCCAGTGCCGTAAGACAAACACAACATCCATGCCTGACCGGGATTCGAACCCGGGCCACTTACGGACGAATGATCAGAGGCCAACGCCTTAGACCACTGCGCCACCGGGGCGGCTATGGAACACTTGTGTAACTGTTTTTAACATTGTGTAATTTTATATTTGTTGTCTGTTTTATGTGAACATGACTGTACAGGTTTTGAGATAGGCAGGCTACAGGGGCCCAGTGTAGACCAAACTTTCGACGGAATAAAAAATATTTATCCCATGAGAAACTTTTTTTTTTTTTTTTTTATATAGCTCTGAATACTTTTTTAAAAATTTGATATGGGGAAAAAAGGGGGGGGATTCTTTGTTTAGAACAGTTGTTTTTGGCACAATGTAAAAACGTGAATAAAAATGACAGCTGCGGCCCATTTCTGTATCCGCCTCTGGTTTTAAACCACTTCTCACTCCGCCATTTCAAATGCTCTTCTACTGATCAAAAATATGGGCACTTACTAAGAACTTAACACTTGAACCGCGGTGGTGGTTAATTTGACCGCTATTAAAAGAGCGTAACTTTCACTCAAAATACAGAGTCGAGTCTCATTATTGTGACCACCTCCTACTTTTGAAGTCAACAGCGTATAGCTAATGAAAGAAGACATGTGCCGTGAGCTGGCTTGGAGGGTATATAAGGTGTGCTGTAGGCATTCGGAAAAAATATCACTCGTTGCTGTCATGGATAAAAGGAACGATTTATCTGATTTGCAAAAAAGGATGACTATCGGCTTTTGTGCCAAGGGTGGCAGTATTTCTGAAACAGCGCGGTTTGTGAACTGTTCGCGTTCTGCTTTGGTTAAAGGGTATCGTGATTAGAGAAATGGCATCGTTGCGAATATGCGACATTGAAAGTGTGGAGCACCACGTGCCATTGACGTGAGAGATGAACATCGGCTTCGAAGGTGCGTGAGGGTCAATCGACACGCTACAGTGGAGCAACTCACTGGCCGAATGAACCACGGCTCTACCGGAAGTGTGTCTAAAATGACAGTTCAGCGAACCGTTCTGCCTAAAGGGCTTCGATGCAGACGGATGGTCACTGCACCTATGTTAACGAAGGTGCATCGGCAGAAAAGGATTACATTTGCACGGCAGTATCGGAATTTGACCTCTGCTGATTGGCAAAGGATTGCCTTCTCCGATGAGTCACGTTTTCTGCTTCATCGAACTGATGGACGTTGGCGTATAAGGCGAGAAACATCGGAGAACAAACACTCTTCAACCATTGCTGGAAGAACATAAGCTGGTGGGGACAGCGTTATGGTCTGGGGAATGTTTTCGTGGCATTCTCTGGGTCCATTCATACCTGTGGAAGGCACTATGAACCGAATTAGTTATGAATCCATCTTTGCAGACCACGTACACCCATACATGCCCATTGTCTTCCCTGTGGTGGATGGGATCTTCCAGCATGACAATGCGACGTGTCACGCAGTTAGAAATGTCAGAGAGTGGTTGGAAGAGCACGATGGAGATTTCAAAGGACTTCCCAGGCCCCCTAATTCCCCAGACTTAAACCCAACTCAGCATCTGTAGGACGACCCTCGATCGTGTTGTTCGCTCTATGGACCCTCCACCATCCACGCACCCTCCAGCACCTGTCAGACGCACTGTAGTCAGCAAGCCTCCACATACCTGTGAACACCTTCCAGCACCTTATTGAGTCACTCCCAGCACGTCTAGGTGCTGTCCGCGCTGCACACGGCGGTTACTCTGGATATTAGCTGGTGGTCACAATAATGTGACTCTACCTTTCATTTTTCCCATGATATGCTCCAACTTATTTTGTTTTAATACCTATCTAAATTCTGAAGAATGAGCATCAAGAAACAGAATTTGGAGACTTATGTACGTAGGCAAATCAAAAAGTAAAGACAATTTGAAAATTACGCGATAACCGCAACGGATGTAAGCTAACCCAATACAACACCCTCGCAAAGACTTATGGATAGTTGGAACACGCACAGCGCAGCTCTCTGTCGTTAATCTAGCTGAAGCCAAAGTCAGAAAAACATGGACGCTCCTCTGCGGAATTGCAGAATTGTAGAACAACGCACCGTAGTGAGATTTTTTTAACAGAGGGCGTGAAACCTGCTAAAGTTCACCGAAGGATGTTGGCTCAGCACGGAAGTGAAAAGTGAAAACAGCGTGACTCAACGAAAAGTTTATGAGTGGGTAGAAAAGTTTAAAGATGGAATGACAAGTTTAACCGGCTAAATTCGATCTAGTTGGTCAACAACATCGCCCACACAAGCGCAAATCGACAGCCTGAATGGTTTGATCGGAGAAGACCGACGTATTACATTGTCCGCGGTTGCTGCACACTTAGAAATCAGTTGAGGATCCCCGCATGCCATAGTTAACGATGACTTAGAGTACCGTAAAGTTTGCGCACGATGGCTACTGAAACAACTTACTGATCTGCACAAGCAGCAACGTATGGAGGTTGCGACCCAACTTCTGCAACGTTATGACGACGACCCGAATGTTTCGGGGCGGATTGTCAGCTGCGACGAGACATGAGTTCATCACTGTGAACCGGAAAGCAAGAGACAAAGCATGCAGTGGAAACACCAGTCTTTCGCAGTAAAGAAGAAATTCAAACGACAGCCCGCCGCCATGAAAATCATGCTGACCTTTTTTGGGGACATAAGGGTCTTATTCTGGCTCATTTTCAGGAACACACACACACAAACAGTGACCAGTGCAATACACTGTGCTATGTTTAGAGAGAAACTGAAACCTGCAATTCGCAGCAAAAGAAGAGGAATGATATCAAAAACAGTCTTGCAGTACCATGATAACGCGCGTCCCCATGTGGTGGTCGCAACGGTGGAGGCGATGTAGCAACTGCTGTCTGAACATCCTCCACATTCCCTACTGTCCTCATCTGGCGTCATGCAATTATCACGTATTTGGTCCACTTAAAAAGGCTCACCTATGATGATGAGGTTAAGGAACCAGTGCAGATTTGGATTTGGGAGCAGCCGAAATGCTTCTTCTCCCAAGGAATGAAGAAGCTAGTGGAAAGATACAAGAAGTGCATCGACCTACAGGGGGACTATGTGGAGAAGTAAGATAACCGTTATGCTCATTTGTTGCCGGTATTAAAGAATATGTTGCCTTTCCTTTTTAGATTCACACCCTCGTACTTATGTAAGAATGAAATATCGATTCTGCGTTATTGGCATAAGAATGAAAAAAATTCAATATTCATACGTTTCATGTGGAGAAACCACAGCAGTGCTAAATATTATGGAGTGCTAAATATTCTACATGAAGACTGGTATTATGCTACAAACATGGCCTATTTAACCACTAGGCGAAATAGGACACCAAAATTTGAGGGGCGCTAAGATTTAGAGTTAATAAAATCAAATGAGTTAATAAGTGAAAAAAAAAAACAATTATAAAAACATAGAACATTTTATTTTCTGTTGCCCATTCAATATTCGATATAATATGCGAATTTTTATTCATTAAGAAACACAGACCTGTTCTTACAGACTGAGTATATCAGCTAGAAATACCTACCCCACCACCAATCCGCGAAAGCGCGCAACTGTTGAAAAACTGCCGTAAACCAACCACTCATCCTTATGCAGCAAGCAAGTGACGCCTGAGGAGGCACACTATAATTTTTTATAAGAAAGTGGACGCTGTATTATTCTGTTTTCTGTTTTTTTTTATTAAAGATTTAAATTTTTTTTAAATTATTTATTGGACTTGTTTGACACATACAGTTACATATGCACTATATTGACAAAAGCCACCGGACACCTAGAAGAGAAGCGCAACATAGCATTTATTGACATACATTAGTACGGTGTCGGTCCACCTTTGGCCTTAATGCATGCACATATCCTTCGAGACATGCTTTCAACAAGGTTTTGGAACACAGCGGTAGGTATGCGCTTCCATTCAGTACATAATGCTGCCGCTAACTGTTGCTTAGTAGTAGGCCTTGGTTCCAAACTTCTTATGCGGCGCTCTAATTCATCCCACAGGTGCTCTATGGGATTAAGATCAGGGCTCTGTGCTGGCCAGTCTACAAACGATACGGAATTATCGTCAAACCACGCCGTAAGAGTCCTTGCTTTATGGTTCCGTGCATTATCCTGCTGGCACCAACAAGGCTCGGTTCCATAGTATTGCCACAGAGTTGGTAGGACATATTATCCAGAATATCGAGGTAGACGTGCTGGTTAATAGGTTTGTCCACGATAACCAATGGGCCAGGACCATACCACGAAAAACACCCCCACACGAGTACACTGCCAGCTCCAAACTTGACCGTAGAAACAGTACACTGTGGTAAATAGCGTTACCCCGGCTGCCGCCACCCACACTTGCCCATCAGACTGATGGATCGTGTATCTGAATTCATCAGTCCATAGGACCCGTTTCCATTGATCTACGGTCTACGATAAATGTTCTTTACACCATGCTAAACGACGAGTAGCATTCCGAGTGGAGATCAAAAGCTTATGAGCAGCCGCACGACCACGGTAACCCATGGAATGAAATTCTCTGCCAATGGTACATGCACATACAGAGGTTCCAGCATTTTTACTCACCTGTACACTGAGGTCTTGTGCGGTACTCCGTCGATTAGCTGTAACGACTCTCCTGAGGCTTCAATGTCCCCTATCACCGATTTTCTTTGGTCTGCCGGTACGTTTTGCTGCTTCAGGCACGCCATGTGTCTTCCACTTATTCAGCACATCCAAACCAACAGTTGACTTGGGTACGTTTAAACGCCTCTCGGTTTCCTTTTATGGACAACGCCTAATATAACACCCAAAAATTATTCCTTTCTTAAAGTCAGTTCTCTCCCGCCGCGACATTTTCACTCAACCTCACAGTGCGATATGATCGCGGTCAGCTGCAGGCTTGTTTTTATACCGTTTGCAGCTGTGCCGCGCATCTTAACAACGCAGCGGATCTGTTCATTTGCTTTTGAAGGGGTGTCCGGTGACTTTTGTCAATGTAGTGTATATTGAACGTGGTTAACAAATCTACGTAAACAGTATAGGCATTCGGTGTTTCAACGATAGCAATGTACATAGGTAAACAAGGAATTCAGCGAATAAAGCTTCGAAAGACAAACAACCCTGCCTTACTCGGGATTCGAACCCAGACCCTTCCATTGGGTGAATGATCAGAAGCCATCGCTTAGACCACTGCGCCAACGGGAATCCGGCTTTCAATGGAAATGTCTAGACCGTCCACTTCTTCCATCACAAATAGTAGCAATGCTTAACGTCTAAAGTTTTTTTTTTTTTGAAGGGGGGGCAGGGGGGTGTTTAACGACCAGCAAGAGCAACTCGATAGCTATAAGCAGACGCCCGTGAAGAATTTAGGGCCACTGGCTCCAGGGAATGGAGAGAGACAGTGCCGTAAGACAAACACAACACCCGTGCCTTACCAGGATTCGAACCTGGAAACATGGTCAAAAGCCAGCGCTTAGACCACTGCGCCACCGAAGCCGCTTGCCTCAAGGTTAGCAATTGTTTCACTCAGACTATTTTCAAATGAGAACAGTGGCAAGAGTAAGAGGCTCTGCTACTCTATTCATTCCGTTAGAATTCTTTTATTCTTTTTTAGTACGTCTTTTGTAAAAAAAGATCGTGCTTCTGTTATCGGTTTGTCCGTCGGTCCGTCCGTCCGTAAACACGGTATCTCTGCAACTATTAGTCCGTTTTGAAAAATTCTTTTGCGTTCGGAAGCTTGAAATATGCAAATGATGATCCCTTTATTTCGTTTTTTTATTTCACGATGAAAACTTTTGCCGCTAGGAGGCGTAAATGCAGATGATGTCGAATTCAAAAATACGGTTTAATCCACATATTTCCTTCTAAACGTCCGATTGAAAAAATTCTTTTATCTTTCGATTCCATTTATGTCCAAGAGTGTTTTAGATATAGTTTCCTTTTCAAATTACGCATAGATTTTCCGCTAGGGGGCGTAAAAGTAAATTACATTTTTTCCGATAACTCTTCTCCTAAAACTCCGATTTGAAAAATCTTTTTTTCAGCGGATACATCTCCTAATGGAAAATCTTTTGCATATAATTTCGAATTTTTGGTAAAAAATACTTTGGCCACCAGGGGCGTAAGTGTTAATTTTTTCTTCTGATGTATTTGCCATAAAATCTGAGCTTCTAAAATATCGATTGAAAAAATTCTTTCGTGGACTGATGTCACTCACATCGATAAACCTTTTCGGAATATTTTCTTCCTAAAATATCCCACAGTTTCTCCGCCAGGGGCGTAGATGTATATCTTATTTTTGTCAATATCTCTACTTCTAGGAGTCCGATTTGAAAAATTACTTCTTTGTTGGATAGAGTTTTCCGTGTGACATGTTTTTCATATAATTTCAAAATTTTCAAGTAATTCATAGACTTTCCGCTAGAGGGCGTAGAGGTAAATTGCGTTTCGCCCTATATCTCTGCTTCTAAACCTCCGATTTCAAAAATTCCTTCTGCACCGGATACAGCTCCTGATGGGAAATCGTTTGCACATAATTTCTAATTTTTGTAAAAAATGGTATGGCCACCAGGTGGCGTAAGTCTTAATTTCCGCTTCTGATGTATTTGCAGCAAAATATGAGCTTCTAAAATCTCGATTGAAAAAAAAGTCTTTTGTTGACCTAAGCTACTTATGTCGACAAACCTTTTAGGAACACTTTCTTCTTGAAATAATGCATGGTTTCTACGCCAGGGGGCGTAGATGTATATCTTATTTTTGTCAATATCTCTACTTCTAAAAGTCCAATTTGAAAAATTCCTTCGTTGTTAGATAGTGTTTCTGATGCGAAATGTTTTTTCCTATAAATTCAAAATTTTCACGTAAATCATTTAAGACTTTCCGCTAGGGCGCATAAAGGTAAATTGCGTTCTCTGCTCCTAAAACTCCGATTTAAAAATCTTCCTGTATCGCATACAAGACCTGATGGAAAATATTTTTCACATGATTTCTAATGTTTTGTAAAGAATGGTTTGGCCACCAGAGGTCATAAGTGTTAATTTCTGCTTCTGATGTATTTGTAGCAAAATCTTGGTTCCTGAAAACTCGACTAAATTTTTTTTCTTGGACCGATACCGCTCATATGGATAAACCTTTTGAGAATACTTTCTTCCTAAAATAATGCATGGTTTTCCCACCAGGGGACGTAAAGTCACATCTTATTTTTGTCGATAACTCTGTTTCAAAGAGTTCGTAAGCTCAAGATTCCGTTTATACCAATATCTGAGGGAAAAAAGACCCTACTGGAAAACTTCTTTCTTCCGTCAGATACTATTGTTTTCCATACCGGTTCCATTGCCTTTGAATAGCTTTGATAAATTTAGTTTGCGTCAGAACGGATTCAAAAGATTTGCTTCTTACACCCGAAAATTTCTGTGTCATCTTTCTTGTTTTTCTCTATCGGGGATGCAGGAAAGAACCTTTTTGGGTTACGGCATTATCGATCGAACAAAAAATTGCTCGTGACATAGATTTGAAGACACGGTTTTGGTAATTTTGGAAAAAATAAAGCACACAAAATTAAATTTTAATTTAATTTTCATTAGACCAGTAAATAAATGGATGTAGTTCCTATTAGTTTCTTTCTA
This sequence comes from Macrothele yani, assembly GCA_039090855.1. Classification (NCBI taxonomy): domain Eukaryota; kingdom Metazoa; phylum Arthropoda; class Arachnida; order Araneae; family Macrothelidae; genus Macrothele; species Macrothele yani. The sequence continues at coordinate 135,947,475 of CM077023.1, forward strand.
TTTAGCATCATTATATTTTTTAATCTTGAAATAATTATTGAATAAATGTAATATGTTTGGCCACCCAAAGAATATCATAATTTTTGGAGGGCGCAACGCTGATGGCCTGCCAAGGAGTCCAAAAACCCTGGCACCGGCCCTAATTACAAACCACAAAGAGAAAATAAAATAGCAGTGTTGCAGAACATGTACGTATGTATATAGTTCGTGAAAAAAAAAATGGTTACGTGAGCAATTTCGGGAAATGTACCTTATCCCTTGAAATAAACATAACTACTTTTTATTGGGGCTGTGCTGTTTTCGCAAGTTGGTTTCTTACAAAAATCACATCTATCCTCTGTTTTGTTTTTGCATTTTGATGATGACACTGAGGGTGTGTGCGTTTTGCACTATAGTGTACCGATTTAACGCTTGTTTAAGCGCTAAATCAAGTATACTGTGAAAGACTGGTACTACATGTAAAACATTTAAGACATTTAAAATATTTAAAAACACTGTAAAACATTTCCTGAAATTTAGTTGCCATTTCCCGTGATCCCTTTCGTGAAGCATATTTCTAATAACCCTTTCCGTGAATCCTTGAAATGACGAATCAAAAGTGAATTTCACGGATTTCTGATACTACGTTAATTAACAGAAATACTCCTTTTCATCATTCAAAAAAAAAGTAAAAGAAAAAAGCTCCTTCAGAAAATACAATACTAATTAACCCACAGTGATAGCAAAAACATTTCATCATTGAGAGATTCAAATTCTCTTCATTTCTATCTTAATCGTGATCAGGGGTGAGTGATTTTTTAGATCAGTTAGTAGCGCACTTAGCTGGAGTCCAAGAAGTACCGGGATCGATCCCCATCAGAGAGAAAGTCAGAGCGAAAGAACCGTTATCGCTCCCTGTTAGAGGGAAAATGAAGGGATCGATCCCCGTCAGAGGAAATTCTTTCACTTCGAACGTCAAGAAAATATCGCTGGTGAAAGGACCGAGAAATTCAAAAGGAACTGGGCTACACTTGACAAATGATACTGACGAAAGCAACAACGCAGAAAGTACCATGCAGATGTGGGAATAATGATACTATAGCATATAGTCACAAGCTGTTGCATCATTACTCCCCCATTTGCATGGTACATTTTGTTGCTGCTACGATGGCAGACAACGGCGGGCACTTACAAATGTGGGAATTATGATGCTATAGCATGTAGCCCAGAGGAGGGAGGATTGATCCCATTGGAATATTTCCCGGTGGATCACTCAAGAAATAACCCACTTTTTCGTAATCCTTTTGTCTGGTTTTTGGAACGAACGAGTAAATATTTTGATCTTACGAATAACAATCGTTAACTTTTTATGTCTGTCTGAAAAGCTACTTCTTTATACACTATCTACCAACAAGTAATTGGACACCCATGCAATCGACGATATCCGCGTTCCTGATACACATCACGGCCGCCGCCGTTAAATATCTTGTGGGAAGCAACAACGCAACCAGTCGCATGTAAGATGCCACGCAGTTCGGAGCTCTCTGATTTCGAGAAAGGTGTAATCGTCCGGTATCACAGAAATGGCCGATCCATACGTGACATATCCAGCAAGTTGAAGTGCCCAAAATCGACAGTGGCCTACGCGATTGGCAAGTGGAAGATGAGAGGTGACTGTCGGAATGTGCCCCGATCCGGCAGACCCATAAAACTGGGAGTTATTTTTTTTTTTTTTTTGATTGGAGGTTTAACGACCGCCGTGAACAACTCAATGGGCTATAAGCAGTCGCCCGTCCCTAATTTAGGGTCACTGGTTCCAGGGAAGGGAGAGAGCCAGTGCCGTAAGACAAACACAACATCCATGCCTGACCGGGATTCGAACCCGGACCCCTTACGGACGAATGATCAGAGGCCAACGCCTTAGACCACTGCGCCACCGGGGCGGCAAAACTGGGAGTTAGAGACCGATGGGTGCTGGCCAGAGAAATTCGGAAGAACCGCACCAAATCGATGGGCCACATCCGCGAGGAGTTTCAACAAGCATCCGGGAGTGTTCTTTCGATGAATACCATCCGTAAGGAAGCCCATCTGCTAGGTTATCATAGACGTGCTGCCGCCCACAAGCCTTTGATCACCAAGTTCAATAGCGCTGCTCGGCTAACGTGGTGCAAAGAACGTCGACAGTGGACCGTTGAACAGTGGAAACATGTTCTCTGGTGCGACGAATCAATGTTCACCCTCTACCGTTCGGATGGCAGGGTCTGGGTTTGGCGTCTGCCTAGAGAACGCCTCCTGCCAGTTCGGCGGCGGTGGAATTATGCTATGGGGTTGTTTCTCCTGGTATGGCACGGGACAATTGGTCGCAATTCCTGGTAGACCCAACGCCGAGACCGAATGCACCATTTTGGATGACCATGCGCTTCCTACGTTGTGGCAGTTTTACGGGGTGGATCCATGTTACTTTCAGGATGACAATGCCACCTGTCATGTTGCGAGGTCCACCATGGCTTGGTATGGTGACAATGGGGTTAATCGAATGGACTGGCCTGCGCAGAGTCCAGACCTTAACCCTATCGAGAACTTCTGAGACGAGTTGGAGCGTCGACTTAAGAGGTGTCCCCACCGTCCGAAATCGGTGAAGGAACTGACCTGTCTTCTCCAAGCCGAGTGGAAGAAAATACCGCCAGCCGTCGTACAACGCCTGGTTGAGAGTATGTCCCGGAGGGTCGCAGCTGTAATCGCCTATTGTAGAGTCTCCACCAACTATTGAAGGTGAATAAACTTTGTTTTCCTTTGCTATCACAGGTGTCCAATTACTTGTTGGTAGATAGTGTATATATAGCTTGTCCCAAAACAACTGAGAATGCTTTTTATAAAAAAAGTACAATGCTGCGTTCGGCCTTGGCACGAGTCTCGGAAAAATGGTAGTCGTTGTAGTAACCATAGCAACCGACCACATATATTTATCACGAATGCGCCGTTGGTAGTGCGTAGTTTAATAAGCGATGAAAACGGATGGTCACTGCACCTATGCTAACGAAGGTGCATCGGCTGAAGAGGCTTACATTTGCATGGCAGTATCGGAATTGAACCTCCGCTGATTGGCAAAGGATTGCCTTCTCCGATGAGTCACGTTTTTTGCTTCATCAAACGGATGGACGTTGGCTTATAAGGCGAGAAACATTGGAGAACAAACACCCTTCAACCATTGCTGGAAGAACATAAGCTTGTGGGGGCAGCGTTATGGTCTGGGGAATTGTTTTCGTGGCATTCTCTGGGTCCATTCATACCTGTGGAAGGCACTATGAACCGAATTCGTAATGAATCCATCTTTGCAGACCACGTACATCTATACATGCTGATTATCTTCCTTGGGGCGGATGGGATCTTCGAGCACGACAATGCGACGTGTCACACAGTTAGAAATGTCGGTGAGTGGTTGGAAGAGCACGATGAAGACTTCAAAGTACTCCTCTGTCCCCATAATTCCCCAGACTTTAACCCAGTTGAGCATCTGTGGGACCACCTCGATCGTGTTGTTCGCTCTACGGATCCTCCACCATGCGCCCTCCAGCAGCTGTCAGATGCACTGCAGTCAGCATGGCTCCACATACCTGTGAACACCTTCCAGCACCTTTCCGTGTCACTCCCCTCTCAGCCTGTCTAGCTGCTGTCCGCGCTGCACACGGTGGTTACTCTGGATATTAGCTGGTGGTCACAATAATCTGACTTGGCCGTGTATTATCGATTTTTGATTTCGTCCATTGTAACGCCACACTGTTTTATGAACTAAACTTTACTTTTTGACACAAGTGTAGCAGCTTATATTAAAAATATATAATAATATATAAATCATATTATTAAATATAGAATTTTATAAATTATATAAAAGTAAAAAATCTAAGAGTGGGGGTAGGGGGTGGGGGGTAGCCACGCAGATAAAAAGACCAAAGGAACACTATTTACGTGAGAGAACTCAATTGTCAAAGGGAAATTTTGCTACTTAGCAGCGTATCTAATCTTTCGGTTTCGAAAACCGGTAGAAGATTCTTACTCTTACTCAACTCAGAAACAATAGGTGTCTAGGTTCAACTGGCCTGAGAGGATTAGTCAACTGCGAAAGCAGTCAAAACATTAATTGAGAACAGGTGTGAGGAAAATATCTTCTTCTTCTAACTGGAGTTCAAGGAGAAACAGGTATCTGGGGCCTGACGCTCGTTTCCCATGATCTGGGAACAGTAGAAGCCATTTCAGCATTTTAAAGTCACTGCCGTGCTCTTGGGACTACTGTGTGATTTTCCCAGTCTTGTGTCATGTATATCCTGCTGCTGGAAGTAACCCTCTCCATCAGTCAGCACCGTACGCACATGTCTGGTCCACAGTGATGTTAAGATACCACGTGGCATTCAAATGGTGTTACAGAGGTATTAAGGAACCCAATGTCCACCATGAAAACAGATCCTTAAAAATTACATCGCTTCCACCAGCTTGTACAATCAATACTAGGTAGCCTGGATCTATCAATTCCTGCTGTTGAAACCATATTTTGGCCCGTCCATTGCCATGTACACTCACTGGACAAAACATTAGGGATAACAACTTAATAGCGTGTTGGTCCTCCTCTAAGGGCGAATAATAGCCCTGTACACGCCAAGGAATCGACTCCACCAGATGCCGGAGGGTTTCCGGCGTTAAGGTCAGCCATGCCTGTTGTAACATTGTCCACAACTCTGCCAGAAACGTAGGTCCAGGATACAAGGATCTGCTGTTCCGCTCAACGGTATCCCAGAGAGCTTCCACAGGGTTTAACTCCGGAACCACCTTGGAGGGTGGTTCCGAATTCAGATGAGTGTTCCTTAAGCCATGCATGGATGGTTGCGGCCGGGTCGTGGGGGTGGTGAGCATTGTCCTGCTGGAACAGACCATCGGCCGCAGGATGTGCGTAGTCCATGAAAGCGTGTAGGTGATCAGCCAGCACATGATATTAGCGCGCAGCCATTAAGGACCTCTCCACACACACAAAAAGGAACCTAATGTAACCCCTAATAAGGCTCCTCAAACCATCACAGAGCTGACCTGGCAAGACAGGGCCATGGCCTCATGCTGTCCACGCCACACCTGCCGTCAGCTCGGTACAGCTGAAACGAAATTCATCTGACCACATCACTCTGCCGAGGTCAAGTTTTGATGTTCCCGGCAACAGGCGACACGTAATGTCCGATGACGAGCAGTCAACAGTGGCACTCGTGTAGAGAGTCCGCTGCGGTAGCCCAGGGGGTACATTGTGCGCCATACCGTTCACTCGCTTACGCTGCTTGGGCGTCCGACATTTAACCTGGTTGTTATTTATGTCAACGTTGTCAAGCGGTCAGTCTCTACGAGCCTGGATAGTCTACGTCGACCCCAGTCATCAATGGCTTGTGGTTGGCCACCACTTACTCTCTGGGCGCCGGTACGTCCGTCGATGATATACTCGCGGTACACCCTTGATACGGTTGCTCTCAGGGACCCTAGGGTTCTTACCACTTGGGCAATAGAATGACCCATCTATCTTGCGCCGACAATGCGTCCATGATACCCGTTTACCCATGTTCGCCGATTGTGATACACTGTTGGGAAGCCCTTCTGTCAGCCTATTTATCGCCTGCGTTTGGTTTGGTTCTGTTCCACTCAGCGCGGGGGATGCCTATGTCAAATACCCATCACCCTTATCTCTAATGTTTTGTCTACTAAGTGTATTAACTAAAAACGTGATTAATAGTATAAGGTGACGTTGTTCCAGTCCTCAATGTTTTGGTGCTCCCAACAAATTAATTTTGCAGATTAATTTGTTGGAGTTGAGCAAAGACGAGTGGTACATGAAGAGGACGTCTGATGTTATATCCCATTCGCCTCAATTTCCGGCCGGTTGTGTACGCTGAAATTTCCCTCTCGATACCGCTATTGTACTACACGGTTACAAGTGCTGAGACGGGCAGATTCCGAGTCCGGGCCGGGCTCGTGCTGCATAATATTTTCTACGGTTCGGGTGGGCTTGGTCTCTGAGGGAGAGAGAATTTTATTCTTTTCTTTTTAAATGCGATTTCGAATGATTTAGCATATTCTTACAATTTCAAAAATTAGTAATGATAATTTCTTGGCTACTGGGTCTGGGTGAGGAGCCAGAAAGGGCAATTTATTCTGGGTTTTGATAGCAAATGCCATAGGGCACGCATTAGTGGATTTCCGCGGCGTAGGAAAAGCGTCTTCAAGAATTATAGACACTATACGTATAGCAGATAGCATCCCGACTAAATTTTTTCCTCTGCCTCCACGCAGCTAGCTCCCTACTAATTCATTTAAGGAATGTGAGCATATTGCAGAGTCGCCTGATCTTTCTGGATTACCGACCGCCAGAAACATTTCAGGAGGAAACGAATTGGACAAAGAAAATGTGCGACTACGCTATAGAAACAGATAGATATTCCTTCCCCAGTCCCCAGTTGAGAGAAAACTTCGGTTAATTGCAGGGAGAAGACCAGAGAAAAAATGGAAGAAGATACATTTTTTAAATTAATGCCTAAACGGATTGGTTATAAATTTTCGGGCTTGTTTGGGCCCGGGTTTTGTCTGGAAACATAAAATTCGGGCTTGGGTGGGCGCGAGCTGTTTGTCAATACAAATTTAGGACTTGGGTGGGCTCGGGCTAACATACTTCGGGCTCGGGCTCTTAAAATTGAGCCCAAACTCAGCACTGACGGTTACTAGACGCAATGGAGCTCATCTTTTTCCGTGTACAATCCTCTCCAGTCGCCCTTAAATATCAACCAATCATTTCCGCCACAGCAAGACTGCTCACTGCATGTTTTGTTGTTTATGTACCACCCATTGTACACCCTCGATACCGTTGCTCTTGCATAGCCGAGAAAGTTTGCCGTTTCTGGGATGCTTGCAACTGTCCGCCTAGCACCCACTACCAAACCTCTTTCAATGTCGCTTAAATCACGAGTGTTTCTCATATTGCCACTATCTACGCTTGGTTCACGTCTGAATCCTTTGCAGCGAGCTCTTTATAAAGCCATCTCAACGTCATAGTTGCGTACGAAAGTGAGAATAGCTAGTGTCCGATTGCAATTGGATGTTCCTAATGATTTGCTACTTCAGTTCAATTTGGGCATTGTGACGTGATGCACTACCGTACGGGAAGTATCTATCTTGCGGGGATAAAGAGTGAACATGACTGGATGAACTTAATTAGAAACGCTGTAAATAGGTTTGCACACTCAAGCGTGGTTCCACTAAAATCAAAGGGCCAAAAGACTCCTACGAAAACATGGCCCACACTACTACACACTATACTACTTCCGTCAACTTGGAACGTCATGACAATGTAAGGTGAAACCATGCTCTTCATATGTCTCCAAATTCCGACCCTATCATCGGCATGTAGTAGTTGGAAACGCCCATCAGACTGCATGACTCCTTTCCAATCTTTTAAGGTCCACCTCCTGTGCTCCAGAACTCATTGGAGACTTTTAGTCTTGTTCGCTGCTGACAGCTGTGACAATTCTACTATTGTAACATTGACAGTGCAGTGTTTGGCGCACAGTACTCTGCGATGCCGTTTGGTATTGACCCTGAATCAAATCCTTTGTGTCTCCTCACTGGGGATAACTGGTTTCCAGTTATTTGGGGAGCAGCTCCACCCAAGGCGCGAGCTAAATTTGTGACTGAACATCATGTACTCCCGTCTTTGTTCGTGAACATATCATGCGAATGTGGCAGGGTCTGTGGGGACTAAGAGTTGGACAACAAACTTCGACGCGTCAGGCCAGTTTTCGGGGTCAGGATTTCATCTTGTCATCGGAACCGCATGGAGGAAGTTGTACTGACAAGTCCCCGCATTCGGCATTGCCATTTCACGCACCGCTACTTACTGTGTGTCGAAACTGCCCCTATGTGCGAGACGTTTAATGTACCTCTGACAGTTGTGCATGTTTTATGTTTGTATCATCGTTTTGTTCGTGAACGTGCTCGTTTCTTGCTTTTATCCATTTTCCAGACGACTGGGAGACCCCGAATTGCCTTTTAAACGATTATTGTGACGCAATTTCTGTGTTCCCTTTTCTACGTTGTATAGGCGTTTTTCGTTTTGTTTAGTCTGTTGTCTATTTGTCGGCCATTTACATCGGTGTTTGTTTTGTTTTAATGTTGTTTTTGTTAGTACGGAGTAGGATCCAAAAGTTCGAGGACAGCGCCTACCCGTGACAACGCAAGCATATAGTTAAAGTTACGGCGTTTGAAATACATCCCGCCATCCCTCCCCTCCATAGTCAGAATTGTTTGGCTCATGGAAAGTGATTGGAAAGCGCGCGCAGACGTTTACTGCTATGTGGTTAGTCGTCTGTCTTCTGCGATGTGAGATGCATGGCTTTTGAAGAGAAACGTTATAATATTAAATTTTGCCAGCGTTTGGGTAAAACAGCTGCAGATACCTTAGAAATGCTTTCGAAGGTGTGCGGTCACTCCACGATGGCGAGATCGAAGGTGCACGAGTGGTATCTCCGTTTCAAAGAGGGCCGATAACCCATCGCAGATAATGAGCGCTGTGGTCGAAATGTGATTGCACGCAGTGAGGAAAACATTACGATGGTGGCGCAGTGTGTTCGTCAGGATCGTTGTCGAACCATTGAGGAAATCGCTAACGACGCAACTAACTTATCGGAGACCACATGCCAGCGCATTTTGACGGAGGATCTTAACATGCACCGCGTGTGTCAGCACATTGTCCCTCGCCTTTTGACCGCCGAACAAAAGGATGAACGGATGCGGATATCTGGCGAATTAATCGACAAAGCCAATAGCGATCCTATGTTTTTGGATAACATCATCACAGGTGAAGAAATGTGGTGTTACTTGTTTGATATTCAGCCAAAGCGTGCTTCTTCAACATCGAAATCATAGTCTTCACAGCGATTACAGAAATTCAGGCAGGATCGCAGCAAAGGGAAAGTCATGCTGGAGGTGTTTTTTGATTCTCACGGCATTTCCCATTCCGAATTTATTCCTGAGGGCACAACAGTTAACAAGGAAAGTTATTACGCCGCTTACGGGAGTCAATCCGCCGTAAACAGCCGGAGATGTGGCAAAGAGGACAGTAGTACCTTCTTCATGACAACGCGCCTGCACATCGGTCACTACTGGTCATGAAGTTTCTCGCCAGAAATCGTACAAATCCTGCCTATTCACCCGATTTAGAACCCTGCGGTTTTTCCTCTTTCCACTGATGAAGCAAAATCTGCATGGACGCCGTTTTGTGTTAACAAATGAGGTAAAAACAGCAACGCAGGAGGCATTGCGAGGGGTTGAAAAACGATGGCTTTCAGCAATACTTCAAGAAGCTTTTCGAGCACTGGCAAAAGTGCATGGTCGCCCAAGGGAATTATTTTGAATTCAAGGTAAGGGACTATACACCAAGTCCCCGAACTTTTGGATCCTACCTCGTATGTATTATAAACCGTGGGACTTGGCCCGGAGGGGGAATGATAGGCCCCGCAAAGCTCACATTGCCGGAGGGAGGGGCTCACGGCAAAGAAGGCTTGTAGCCTCAGCAAAAAAGACAAAATCTTTTGCGAATTTTTGACGGCAGCTTTGAATGACGTACTAAAAGTAAAGCAATTTTGGGTAGTTTTGTTTTTCAATAAATGAGTAAAATCTTTAGAAATAAGTTTTGCGGTTTTGGAGTTTCAAAAGACTGGATGACGGGAAAGCAGCTACTCCAGAGGACATGAAGCCTCATTTTACAGCCACAGCAATAGTTTTTATACATGTATATTAACAAGAGAATGTTGAAGAAATATCAGTTCAATGAATGAGATATTTGCACTAATGAAGATAAGGTTATATGTACTACAGTTTTGCAATAACAACTCATCCTTCAGAATATAACGAACTAAAAGGTGTTCGCGGAGACGAAGAAACACAGACTAGTGTACCCGTTTCCTTTTATGTCAAGAGAAAAAACTTTACTATGTGCAAAAGAAAAACACCGTAACATTATGTTATACGAGTATATCAATGTATTTTTGTATTAAAGAACAAACATACACTGTTGGCCACCCAAAATGCAACACCAAGAAGGACACGAGATAGCAAAGCCAGATTTACTGTACACATAACAACAGATACAAAGATGAAACGATTAAACTTACAGGCCCGTGCGACTTGCGGAACACGCAGACACCAGTAGTTCGTGTGGCCCCCATGGCTGGCAATAACGGCCACTAGACGCCGCGGCATCGAACGAAAGAGGCTTTGGATGTGGGCTTGGGGTATGTCGGTCCAGGCTGCTTCCACACGTTGTCACAGTTCATCAGGCGTAGCCGTGGGTGGTGCTAACCGGGCCACTCTGTTGCCGATCAGCCTCCAGATGTGTTCGATGGGCGACATATCGGAAGAACAGGCGCGCCACGGCAGCAGTGACACCTGGTGGGCCGTGAAGAATTGTTGCACGATGCGTGCCACGTGCGGGAGCTCATTGTCCTGTTGAAACGTGGCCGCTGGCAGGTAAGGGAGGACTACAGGCTCCAAAACGTCGGAGATGTAGCGGTGGCTGTTGAGTGTACCGGCGATGCGTACCAGAGGGGTGCTTGTGTCATATCCAATTGCGCCCCAAACCATAACGCCAGGCGACGGACCGGTATGGCGATGCATAATGCTGGGGTCATACAGTCCCCCGCCGCGGTGCCGCCACACGTGGATCCGACCATCGTGGTGTTGCAGGGAGAAGCGGGATTCGTCGGAGAAGACAATGTCGTGCCATTCCGTTGTCCAGGTGCGGCGTTCAACGGCCCACTGCCGCCGCACTCGCCGGTGGTGTAACGTCAATGGTAATCGAAGCAACGGGCGCCGTGCGACAAGTCCCCGCTCCTGCAGACGACGTCGAACGGTACGTGCTGACACAGGTTGTTGCGCAACACACCCTAATTCCCGCGCTAACATTCGTTATGTGGCGGTGCGAGCCGTCAATGCCCGCCACACAACATGGGGGTCCTCTCGTTCGGTGGTGTGCAGCGGCTGCGGCAATCGCTCACGACGGTCCGTCCGTCCCTCCTGCACCCACCGAATCCATAATCGCCTCACTGTGGTAGCATGTCGTCCCACACGGGCGCACATGTCTTGGTACGATAAACCGCTGTCGCGATAAGCCACTATTCGTCCTCTGTCGAACTTCTAAACGTGCTGGAATGATTGCTGTATTCTGCGACGAGGCATCAGGAAGCTTCCCACGCACAGGTCCGGCAGCACAACACACTTCCACTACTTACACCTCGCCTTCTGTGCACCCTTCTTATAGTGCTTCTCGGTGGCGTGCCGGGAGCACATGATTTGCATATGCCCTGCAATGCGAATCATTTGTATGTCCTCTCGCGGGCGACGCATGCTGCGAATTTCAGGCCAATCGGATGCTTCCTCCTTGGTGTTGCATTTTGGGTGGCCAGCAGTGTAGTTTAAGTATGTACGTGTGTAAAGCAAAAAAAGCTTTTGCGCGCGTGCGTGTGTGTGTGTAACAATTTTTTATTTTTACTCATTTATTTTTGCATAGAAATCTGAAAAGGCTATTTCATTGGTATGATACTGTCGCAACGTTTTGTACCAGTGCAATGCAAGTAATTTAACGTTGTTTTTAGTTCTTTGGCGGAAGGAGCTAACGACCACCGTGAGCAGCTCTAAGTAGTCGCCTGTACACTTAATTTAGAGACATCGGTTTCAGGAAAAGACCTGCTCTGACGAATGTTCAGAAGGCAGCGCTGCAGAAAATATTTACACTTCAAAAGGTAAACAGTTGTCAGGACAACGCACATCGGCTCAATGCTGGGGGGGGGCGGCAAAGACACTGTTACGCGGCAGTTAAGTGTTCTGTGTGTGTGATAGTGAGGCATTTCAAAGAGGCTGCTTAATTCTCTAAAGAATAAAATTTGCATGACATGATTAACTTTAGCGTTTTGCAGTATTTTGCGTTGGTATAAAACTAGGGCAATTATTTTAATTACATCTTGCACATTTGTGTTTTACGCAATTAAGTGCAATAATTCTGGTTTTATGAAAAATATCTGCAGGTTCCAAAGAATTTGATGTATTAAAATATCCAAAAAAACCTAGCAGATAAAATGGAACTAATAAATACAGTAATAGAAAGCTAACTGATTTTCGCAAACGGGCCTCGAATATATTTTTGGCGGAGCAAGAGTTTTCCCGGTACGCCACTGGACTTGCCGCTCTTTAGCCCAATAAGGCCTTTGAGACAACAAACGCAAATCAACCAATAAAATCCTTTGTTATTTAACTCACTGCTGTATACATCTGTTGACCAATAGAAATTTGTCATCGTTTTCTTTATCGTCTCTTGCATTACTACTCATTGTAAAAAAAAATGAGTTGTGACGTACTACAGAAGGGGAAACATGTGCCAAGACGAAAAATCTGCAGCGAGACATTCTGTCCGTGTAGCTCAGTTGGGAGAGCGATTTACTCCGGAGTGAGGGGACACGGTTTCGATGTCCGTCATGGACAAACTTATGTTTTCACATTGGCGCCCGATTGTGGAAAATGGATCCACTGGCCGTTGGGTTCTTCGAAAAATGTGTGTTGTTTGCTCCACACATTGTTTGGAATTAATAAAAAAATCCTACTTTGCTTCAGAGACAAAAAGAAAAAAATAAGAGGTTGTTGTTGTTGTTGATTGGAGGTTTAACGACCACCGTGAGCAACTCAATGGGCTATAAGCAGTCGCCCATCCCTAATTTAGGGTCACTGGTTCCAGGGAAGGGAGAGAGCCAGTGCCGTAAGACAAACACAACATCCATGCCTCACCGGGATTCGAACCCCGTTCGGACGAATGATCAGAGGCCATCGCTTAGACCACTGCGCCACCGGGGCGGCAAAAATAAGAGGGAGATGATATGACGTACTACAGAGGTGAAAACATGTGTCAAGACGACAAATCTGCAGCGAGACATTCTATCCGCGTAGCTCAGTTGAGAGAGCGACTTACTCCGGAGTGATTGATTTTTTTGATTGATTGGAGGTTTAACGCCCACCGTGAGCAACTCAATGGGCTATAAGCAGTCGCCCGTCCCTAATTTAGGGTCACTGGTTCCAGGGAAGGGAGAGAGCCAGTGCCGTAAGACAAACACAACATCCATGCCTGACCGGGATTCGAACCCGGACCCCTTACGGACGAATGATCAGAGGCCAGCGCCTTAGACCACTGCGCCACCGGGGCGGCCCGGAGTGATTGGGCGCGGACAAAACTGTATTTTCACATTGGCGCCCGAACGTAAAGACGGACCCACTGGCCGTTGGGTTCTCCGAAATTTCTGAGATGTTTGTTCCACATATCGTCTCGAATTAATGAAAAACAATAAAAAAAAAAGCCGCCCCAGTGGTCTGAGCGATGGCTTCTGACCATTCGTCCGAAATGGCTCCGGGTTCAAATCCCGGTGGGTCATGGATGTTGTGTTTGTCTTTCGGCACTGACTCTCTCCCTTACCTGGAGTCACATGCCCTAAATTAGGGATGGGCGACTGCTTATAGCCCAGTGAGTTGCTCGCGTGGTCGTTAAACCTCCAAAAAAAAAAAAGTTAAAAGGGAGATAATATGACGTACTACAGAGGAGAATCACGTATCAAGAAGACAAATCTGCAGCGATACATTCCGTCCGTGTAGATTAGTTGGGAGAGCAGCTCACTCCGGAGTGAGGGTGCGCGGATTCGATCCTCGCTAGGGACAAACTTGCGTTTTCACAGAATTTTGTAGTAGGTTGCACAAAAAAGTGGTGCTACATCGGCTGCACCAGTTTTGGGGCCAAGCTAAATCATTTTGTATGCACAAAATACACAGAAACGTGATGCAATCTGCACCACGGTATGGAATTGAACTTGAATGGTGCAAAGTTGCACCCATTGCACCATGTTTATGTATGTTTCATGCATTACACAATGGTTTACCTTTGCCCCAAAAGTGGTGCAGCTGGTACAGCACTACTTTTTGGTGCAACCTAATGCAAAATTTTTCACAGTGTACTAGTGTAAGAACTAGAGGCCGATTCTCTTTCAGATTCTGACTCTATAGTTTGCCAAAATGCGTCCAAAGAAAGATGTATAAGTAATTTTTTCAATGTCGAATCTCTAGGTAACTGAGTGAGAGTTTCCTCATTTCAAATTAAATTGATACCTCATGAACAAGACAGATACCCATAAAGTTCCTATCAGCTTCAGTTGGAAAATGACTGAAACTAGTATTCTCATTCTGTGTTTCCCGGTGTCTCTTTACGACTGAATTTTATGCGATGAAAATATTCTAAATTTCAAGAAATGGTGTTGCTTCCAGGTAGTGCCGCCAACAGAAGCTGTCCCATCAGCTGAGAACGCGAGCTGATCACAAATATTTCTAATTTCTTAGGCTGAAGTCGGCTATATATTGAGAATTCTATCCGGACAGATCTGCTGAACATAGGTTAAGAATAATGCTCTGGCATATCCATATCTGACCACGATTGTGCTCGATTTCGTGCAAATTCCATGGCCACAATTCCTTTCGCAATGATTGCACGTTCCACACGATCCAGTAATCGAATTGGAGATTCCCTTCCCCCTGATCCCCATTATCGCTGTTGGAATTCCCTGGCTTTGAAGGATCGGAAGCGCATATTCCTATTGTTCGTAGAGCTGGCACGGAGCACACATGTAGTACTAATGCCGCTTAGAGATTCTCCAGTGAAGGAAGGAACTCGATCTTCGTATTCTAATCATTCTTCTGTACAAAAATCACAGTAAAACAACATCAGCGCAAATACAAGCAAACCAAATTGACGAATAATTTGCCTGCTTCCTTCGAAGAGCATATTAAATCGCACGTTTATTCTCATCTTCGTTCAACCATGCAACAACATATTCACGTCACCTCTCTAATTAAAGGGCATATTTCTCTAATGCGTGATGAGCCAGTCGAGATCTTTTTAATTCCTGTCGCGGAGTTGTGCCGGTAAATGTTCCATTAATTCTTCTAATAAAAGGTAGATTGTCTGAATACGTACAAAGAGAAAAGAGAAAGGCGAACGTGTTCAGAAGAGTGAATATTTCGAAGGAATTTCTTTTCTCCGTACACATAAAACCATTTACTGCCGATGTTGAATTCAAAGAAGGGAAAAATCTTAAGAAGTATTCATTCAAGAACTTTCTACGTTTGCGAAAAAAGAGTGACAAAACATCAAATGAAAACTATTTGAGTGCTTTTCATTACTAAACTAAAAAGAACTAAGATGGAATGGAAAACAACTTTCCTAACGAAAAAAAGTTCTATTACTATTATTTTGGTCACTAAGTAAGATGCTGTGATTATTCTATTTTTTAAAATGTTCACCAATGATGTTAGCCCTCACATTACTTGTAGTTGTAGCTTAGCGTTGATCTTATTAACTGACCACCACATCTTATCTTTTTCGGTTCAAATAGCTACAATTATTTTTAATTCCTCCACTAATTAGATTCATCATCAAGGTTCCAACAAAATAATGTAGCACCTGAACTCTGTCCCTGTTTGATACTCCCAAATTCCTGCTCATGGTTGACCCCTTGAACGATGGAAGTACAGATTTTGAATAACAAAAAAATTACATGCTTTTCAATGTTTGAATTCACCTCCGAATTCCACAACTGCTTTCTATTATGAGACATAAGGAGACAGATAAATTTGGCAATAGGGATAAGGGTTATGTTAGACTGAATATAGGGAGAGGGATAGATAAAAATCTAAAGGAAAGCTTTAGAAAAAGAAATCAAAGAGAAGCATGAAAATGTGAAGCAAGTTGAGGATACCGAAATATGCTATTAAGATTCAGGCTCAGAATGCCAAATTTTCAACTCGACTCGTTGTAAGAGCCAGCGACGGAACCGGCTCAAGTTTTTCTTTCGGGTCAAACGGGCGGGATCAAAGAATCCTGACCTGGTTCTAACATGTTTTTGGAGGAGGTTTTTATTTGAATCTCCGGCGAAAAAAATGACAGATCTGTGCATAATTTTTCCTATGATATTTTTTCAGCTGCTGTCTTACGACTTGGTTGTGGCCTGTGAAAAAGGAGAACTAATCTATTCTTTTCCCCATCAAACACATAAATGCATGGTTATTTTATATACCATATCCCCACTTCCAGAAATGAGATTGGGGTTTGCTTTCTTGTCTTCCGATTGCTGTAACAATGACTAAAATTATCCATATATTTTTCGGTTTTCACGATGCACACATTTTTTCCCGGGTGGAGTCTTCCCGAGTACCAAACTTTGAATTAAATTAAGTTCCTTCAACATCTGTGAACCAAACGATGTGTATAGTTGAAGATATTGTAATGGAAATGAAACCTTACCTAGCAACTATTGATTCAATTGTTACTATACAGTGCAAATGTGGAAGATGCCGGGTTACACGTAAAATCTCTAACGAAAAAGTGGTAGTGACAGTGTCGAAGCGCTGGCTTCTGGCCATTCGACCAAGACAGGTCCGGATCCCAGTGAGGCAAGGATGGTGTGTTTGTCTTACGACAGTGGTTCTCTCCCTTCCCTGGAACCAGAGACAGTAAATTAGGGACGGGTAACTCATTTTTGCCCTTTGAGTTGTTCAGCTGTGGTCGTTAAAACCTCAAATAAAAAAAATAAAGTGGTGGGGTGAACAAAATTTATGTACACTGCATTAAGCGCAATTGCGAAGGAAATCTTGGTTACACAAGCGTCATCGGCTGAGTCTGAACGTCACTTTTCTTGTGCTGGTTGGGTTGAAAGAAAGGACCGAGCGCAACTAAAACCTTGTGACGTATATTCTAAAATAAATTTCCTTTTTAGTTTTGTTCCCTATGTAAATCTTGTACTAGGTGTGAGTAAAAATTACATATGTATTTTTTTGCTTAGGTATCTTCTTTATAGAATGAGTTTATTCTCAGTTATACTTCACACTTAACGTGATATCTTTTCTCTCAAACGAATACTGTTGGCAACATAATTGAGGTGAATGAACGTGACGTATGCTTGTTATTAGATAAGAACGAGAGATAAAAGCTACGAGAAAACAGTTGTTCGTGTGGCGTGGTGTTTTGTGTTTAATGTGGATTATTGATACTGATTGTTGTATAAAATGCGAAGTGCTATGTTATGTTACGATGTGCAGGAGAAATAAAGCATCATTTCCGTAAGTTTGGCTTCAGTTTCTAAATGTTTCGTCTGGCTGTTAAGGTTTAATTTAGGAACTATTTCATCGTATGGTGATTTTTTGAAAATAACGTAGAAGTAAGAAAAGACTTTTACGTTATAACCTCGAGCGTTGGAGGCTCGAGTCCTGTTTACTGAAGGACTAAACAAAGAGATAATGATATGAGTTTATGTAACGGATGTCCCGCTAACACAATAGCGCATACAAAAACTGCATTATGCTGTAAATATACGTATGTAGTACATGCATACATACGTGTAGGTTGCATTATGTGTATACGGCAATAAAAATTGCATGTCCAATATGGGATACTAAAATCGAGTACAGTCAGATTTTTCTGAAAACTTTTGTAGCACATGAAAGTGTAATTCACATATATTTTCTGTATTGTATCTTAGATATTTAAAAATAACATTGGCATATTTTTTTTCACTGGAGAAATTAGTTTAAAATTTTCTACCGAGATACGTCAGAAAATTTACTTTCTTAATTTGCATGCCAATGCAGGGAACTGAATTGTTCGATATATATTTTTATACCTGGTGATTTTATTCCGTTTATTATGATTTATTTTTTGCATTGTGTTTAATATCTTATTTTCGTAAACAACCATATTTTAAAAATATGATTTTCGTTCAGTTATCTGATTGTTTTATTCTGTTTGTACGCTTTCAATTACTGTATCGGCGTGTTTCTGCTGATTAAATCATAACACCTTTCCATGTACACACGAATAAACACGATTATGTTTGTGCATTTTGATATTTAACATACCGTTTACGTAAATTATAAATTAAATAAGCCCATTTAACAAGGAGCCTTCAAGTATTCGACACACAACTGATTTGTCCATATGATCTAATATAATGCTATTTTAGATACTTCAGTAGTCTGTTATCCAAACGTTTATGTCTAAAATACATATAATAAATATTACATTTTATACAACAACAGCGACGAGAAATTATGGGTATAGTGAATCAGTATGCTAGACTAATTTTCTATACTGGAAGCCTGCTTGCAGCCAAGTTTCGTATAAACGAAATTTAACTTATTCTTTTTACAGTACAACGCAGTAAAGGTCCAGGTCAGTTGAAGTGAATTCTGATCAATTTCGAGCCGGGTCCAGGTAGAATAAATCCTGATCGATTTCGGGAAGGGTGCAGGTAGAGTCAATTCTGGTCGATTTCGAGCCGGATCCAGATGAAGCGCATACAGGTGTAGGTCGCAAATTAGTGAGAACCATAAGGAAGGAACTGATAATCAAGATAAATATATGCGGAATAATAGCGGTTTTTTTTTTTTAATGGAGGTTTAACGACCACCATGAGCAACTCAGTGGTCTATAAAGCAGTCGCCCGTCCCTAATTTAGGGCCACTGACTCCAGGGAAGGAAGAGAGCCAGTGCCGTGAGACAAACACAACATCCATGCCTCACTGGGATCCGAATCTGAACCTATCTCGGACGAATGGTCATAAGCCAGCGCTTAGACCACTGCGCCACCAGGGCGGCAAATAATAGTTAATTTACGGTAATTGTTTATGTTAGTAGCAACTATTATTCTAATGTTACGTTGGTTTCTGTATAAGACACTAACTCTGAGCTTGTTAGGCTTACGTTTGCTTTAGCTTCACGGTAATAATCTTTGAACCCGGATACCTTAAAATATTAGATGTAGCTGAAAAGTTCTTAACCAGACATGAAAGAGCTAACTATGGACGTCTACTGTATTATAGATAATGGCCAGGTTTCGTAGAAAATCGTAATTACTACATAACCACTTTTTAGTCATTTCTAGTAGGCACGTCAACTAGCAGTCGTCACACAGAGTCAACTAGCAGTCCTCTACAATTCAGCACAGCCAAAACAAGACCACGCTGTTTTAAACAATAATGCACTTCGAGACAGAAATACACGCTATAGTAAACAAGACTCTGTTTTATAACGTTGGCTAAATTACACTATCTCATCATCATCATCATCATCATCATTGTCAACCATTATCAATCCACTGCTGGACGAAGGTCTCCCCAAGTTTCCTCCACAACGGTCTGTCTTGTGCCAGTCTCCTCCATGTCACCCCTGCATACTTTCGAATTTCATCCACCCATCTCCCATGTGGTCTTCTTCTGGGTCTTTTCCTGTCCCTTGGAATCCAATCCAAAATTTCGGCTGTCCATCGATGATCTGTCCTTCTGGCAGTATGTCCAGCCCATTGCCATTTCAGGGATTTAACTCTGATCATGATGTCTTCCACTCTTGTCATTTTTCGGATCCACGAGTTCCTCTTCTTATCTCTCCTGGTTACACCAAGCATGCACCTCTCCATGTTACTTTGAGTTGTCTGCAGCCTTTGTATGTCTCTTTTAGTTAAGGTCCACGTCTCTGCACCATACGTAAGCACTGGAAGGATGCATTGATCAAACACTTTTCTTTTAAGACATAATGGCAACCAACAAGTAATTGGACACCTGTGATAGCAAAGGAAAACGAAGTTTATTCACCTTCAATAGTTGGTGGACCTCCACGAGCGGCAATTACATGCGACCCTCCGGGGCATACTCTCAACCAGGCGTTGTACGACGGCTAGCGGTATTTTCTTCCACTCGGCTTGGAGAAGACAGGTCAGTTCCTTCACCGATTTCGGACGGTGGGGACACCCCTTAAGTCGACGCTCCAACTCGTCCCAGAGGTTCTCGATAGGGTTAAGGTCCGGGCTCTGCGCAGGCCAGTCTATTTGATTAACCCCACTGTCACCATACCAAGCCATGGTGGACCTCGCAACATGACAAGTGGCATTGTCATCCTGAAAGTAACATGGATCCACCCCGTAAAACTGCCACAACGTAGGAAGCGCATGGTCATCCAAAATGGTGCAGTAGGTCTCGGCGTTGAGTCTACCAGGAATTGCGACCAAGGGTCCCGTGCCATACCACGAGAAACACCCCCATAGCATAATTCCACCGCCGCCGAACTTCACAGTTGGCACAATACATTCCGGCAGGAGGCGTTCTTCAGGCAGACGCCAAACCCAGACCCTGCCATCCGAACGGTAGAGGGTAAACCTTGATTCGTCGCTCCAGAGAACCTGCTTCCACTGTTCAACGGTTACTGTCGACGTTCTTTGCACCACGTTAGCCGAGCGCTATTGGATTTGGTGATCAAAGGCTTGTAGGTGGCAGCACGTCCATGATAACCGAGCAGATGGGCTTCCTTACGGATGGTATTCATCAA
This sequence comes from Macrothele yani, assembly GCA_039090855.1. NCBI lineage: Eukaryota > Metazoa > Arthropoda > Arachnida > Araneae > Macrothelidae > Macrothele > Macrothele yani. The sequence continues at coordinate 135,967,927 of CM077023.1, forward strand.
AAGAACACTCCCGGATGCCTGTTGAAACTCCTCGCGGATGTAGCCTATCGATTTTGTGCGGTTCTTCCGAATTTCTCTGGCCAGCACCCGTCGGTCTCTAACTCCCAGTTTTGTGGGTCTGCCGGGTCGGGGCACATTCCGACAGTCACCTCTCATCTTCCACTTGCCAATCACGTAGGCCACTGTCGATTTTGGGTACTTCAACTCGCTGGATATGTCACGTATGGATCGGCCATTTCTGTGATACCCGACGAATACACCTTTCTCGAATTCAGAGAGCTCCGAACTGCGTGGCATCTTGCATGCGACTGGTTGCGTTGTTGTTTCCCACACGATAGTTAACGGCGGCGGCCGTGACGTGTATCAGGACCGCAGATATCGTCGATTTCAGGGGTTCCAATTACTTGTTGGTAGATAGTGTAGAATGCCTACGATAACTCAAGTAGCACAGCATTTGATAAAATTGCATTATACATACCAGATTGCCTCTCGTAGACTGAACACATTCGTTCTTATCTCTAGCTTTCGATTACGTCATTGCTCTTTAACCTGTTGTCAGGGTTGCCAAACTCAAATTCATCGGATAGAAATCAGTGGCGTTCAGTTCAGAAAGCGTTTAACGAGAATGAACCAAAATTTGCATTAGAAGACAGGAACTCAAAAGGGAAATTAATTTAGAGTATACGTTACATACACGTATACCAGTGTAGAGGCACTGTGAATTAAGTGGAAGATATCATTACGAAAGTACTGAGGATCAAGTGGAGGATATCAATAAAAGAAACTAAGAATCAAGTAGAAAATACCAACACGAAGTAATTCAGAATAAGTTGCATAACGTAACCCTTTTTCGTGTGCGATATTGGTGTTACGCTATGTCTAAAACAATGACTAAGGAAATGTTGAACTAAATGAGAATACGATGCAATAATTGCACGGGATAGCTCAAATTGAAGGTTTTACGGCCAGACGAAACATATACAGAAGTCCAACTTACATTTAACCTTTTATTAGTCCAGCACAGTAGATGAAATCCAAAAAATATAGCACTGCGAGCTTTACATTTCCCACATACCTTAATTATCTGTCGTATAATCTAGCTTAACAATGATCGAACATCACACACACACACACACACACACACAATGCAACTGCTGTACCGTCCCTTTTTATCTAACGTTCTTATCACATTCATACGTCACTCTCTCTCTGACCTCAAAAGTGTTGCCAACCTCATTCATGTGAGAAAGAAGATATCACGTTAAGTTTGGAAAGTGCAAAAGAGAAAAAACACAAATTTACATAGGAAAAAGAACTAAAAATGAAAGTTAAGTTAGAATATACGTCACAGTTACAAGATATCAGTAAAAAGGAACAGAGAATCAAGTGGAAGATATAAGTAGAAAGGTCTGAAGATCACATGGAAAGTTTCCGTTGGAAACAATTTAGGATCATCACGTGCAAGATACCAGATAGAAGGAACTGTCCGTCATGTGGAAGATATGTATAAAAAGGAACTGATGATCGAGTGGAAAATAACAAGGATCAACTGAGGGTCAAGTAGAAAAAAAAACTAATGGGAAAAAACTGAGGATTGAGTCGCCGATACCAATAGGAAGGAACTGATTATCTACTGAAGATACTAGTATGAAGCAGCTGAACACCAAATGGAAGACGCTAGTTAGAAGGAGCAAATAATCAACTGGGGGGGGGATATCGATACCCTGCATTTGAAAATCAAGCGAAAGCCTCTCACGGAGTACGTCAGCTTCATTTGAAGATGGAAAGCAAGTAAAAATTAAAGAGAAAAACTCTCTCTCTCTCTCTCGACCACACGGCATCAATTTATTTTTCCAGTTGATAGAGGTTTGGCATCCCCACTATTAAAACCCACGGTTTTTTCTTCTGTACATATTATGGTGATCTATAGTGAAATGTAACCCATTGAGCGAGAAAACCTTTGAACTTACTCTCCCTCTCTCATTCACTACCTAGGTATAATTACAAACTTATCTGCTGTGCAAAGGAATAGAAAATATCCGTTAATTTATGTGCAGCATTATCTATAATCAATACACATAAGTATACCTCACGTTTGTCTCACTATTATGATTTTTTCAGCACAATCTTCAATTATTCCATCTAACCTACATCCAACGACACGGTCTGTTTCTGCATTCTTATTTTCATCTCTTACTCCAGTGTAAATGCTGGTGTGTTCTTTTAAAAACGTGTCTTGCTCACTGCCTTTTCAAGTAAATCCACGATGGTGAGGATACGTTTTTTTTTCGTTTTTGCTTTAACGGGGTTCATTCCAAGCATGTATTCTAACGCGCTTCTTTGCTGCATAATTAACCCGTTACTAACATTTTCCAAAGAACAGTTTCAGCGGGGAATTCGTTGTGATTATATTATATCTAAGAAAAATTTTAACTCTCATCCTTAAATCATCCTGCGAGAAAAATTCTAAGCACAATTTTAAAGCAATTTGAGTCAGTGTTTTTCAAAGTTTTTGAAACATTTTTTTGAATTTCACCTGGCTATTCTAAGGTATACAAGCTAAATCGGAGGGTCAGTTTGTTTTCAGAAGACAGGTTCAGTCAAAAATGCAAGACGAAAAACTTCGTGCAAAGGATCAAACTAATTACAAACAATACCGTCTGAACACGATTTTGTGAAAAGATGAAAAACATGTACCGATTAAATCCATAAATACTTTCAAGGTGACGTTCACCTCGTCTTCAGATGTATCACACACGCCAACATAAATCTTATATACACTGTCCATGTGCACCATGGGTACGTTACTGCAGAAACACGTGACAAAAACATGATTTTTTGTAAACAATTTATGCAAATCATGATGAAGAAGGTAAGCTGTGAGAACAAGTTATTCCAAATTAAACATATTATGTCACTTGAAACAACAGTTTGTTACGAAACTTATTAATGAGGTGCTCCCAAGTTCCAGACAGTTCATAAGGGCTGTAATCGTTGCAACACTGGTCACCAAAAGCTGTAATATAAATACTTTCCATGCACAGTAGTGAGTGGGAAGAGACGGGGGTTGCTAATAATTTAGTGTTCTGCCAGTCTGGGTACATAACTCTAGAGTTGACATTCCTTGCTAGGGCTTGTGCTATTTAGGTTAGCTTTTAAGCTATATTTGTGCCCCTGCAAGCGCAAACCTATTTGCCGTACTCACAAGCGCAAACCTATTTGCCGTATTCACCCTAAGATGACACTGCTGCTGCTTAAGGTACAAGAGCCAACGCACTCACTGAGCCTTCGGGGACGGACGAAAGTTGTGTTCATCCGCGTCACTCTCCCCTGTGTCCTGCAGTTAGCAGCTGTCAATCATTTCCTTCATCAACTCATTGGCATCCTTGTCTCCGAAACACTGCAAATCTACGCATGCGTGTGTTGGTCTAATTTTAAAACTTAATTTCTGAAAATAAATCAGTTTTAGATTTGTTTAAAAGAACTGTATGTACTTATAAGTAAACAGCTAGGACAATATATAGTATGATTCTGGGCAATAAATGCGTTGGTTTTCACGGAAAATGTTGGGAACTACTTTTAGTCGCGGCGATATATTTAACGTACCTTACCCTTCAGTGTCATCTTAGGGTGAATCGAAGTATAGTAGATATTATGTAGTTGCTGATAATCTCGCCTGAGCATGGGTCCAGCATAGGGATATTGTAAACACCCCATTTTTGCAACATGTCAGCTTTATTACTGTTTTTTCTAACAGGTTCAGCCAGTTTGATTTTTGGAAAAATTAATGGCTTTTTCTGTGACATCAAATTTAACTTAACTTGCAGTCTTCTCTCTTCAAACACAAGGTAGTTTCTTCTTTCTCGATATCTTTCTGTACGCTGCTAGACGCAGGCTTTGCTAAATTTTCCCTGTTAGGACGATCTTCGGATTTCATCTTCATAATTTTCTGGCAAACTGTCTTTACTAAATAAAATATTTGATGTATGGGGATCCTCTTATTCTAGTCCCTTTCCTCGTGTTCTGCCTGAAGTAGGTGATATTCAGATTCTGAAGTTGTCTTGATCAATCAACCCTGCCTACCATCATTGCGATGACTGTACGTACCCAATTATATGCTTGAGTGTTGTTTCCTATCTGTGAGGATTATAATAAAAATAGCTGTTTCTATTTTTTGGTAAGTAATGCTGTTTAGTTGAATTTCTGTTCATTAGCAGTGAATGAAGTGAGCCGTTTAGCTCATGAAATATCAGTTCATACAAATTTAGGAATAAGAATTCAGTCTGGTTAATGAATGTGTGGGCCATTTAAAATTGTTGGATGTTAGCGTCCTTTGCTCGTTTCTTTTAATTTTCATCGAACACCTGCTGCAAGTTTGTTTACGTTTGCGAGTTTCAGTTGCGTTGATGCCGAACAGAACAGCCAGCGGTTTCGTTGCAAAGAATTATGGGATCACGACCCCGGACAGTGAAGAGGAGATGGCGTCGCTTCGATGTGTGTGAACACGCTATTTGTTGTTCTTACAAAAGTGCTCTAAAAGAGTACATGCATTATGATGACCTAAAAGGACTAACGCTGGAATAAACTGCTTTAGTGTGAAGTACCAAAGGAATATTAATTTTATGGTAAGACTGTTTAAAACAAACTAAATAGAAAGCAAAGTTCGTTGTTGATTAATAACTCATTCGTTTTATGTTTAGTATTATCAGTCAACTTTCATTAGCGTTTTTGTTGTGTGTTTAGTCAAGAATAAATAGCGATAAACTTAAATGCGGAGTCAGCCGATTATGAACATAGTTTACCGTTGCAAATCTATTTTAAGTTTTTAACTTGCACCATAAAAAATTATCATAAATAAACAGAAGATAAATTGCAGCACTTTTTGCTCGTGGTATCCTACATAGATTTACGCGATTTCACAGGGAATCCTTTGATATTGCGCTAACGTCCATGAGTAAAGTTGCAGACAAATCCCAGGAAACATCTGGCCTTCATTGAGTAAATATGCCTAAAGTATTCAGATTACATATGAAAAGAGTTAAAAACACTATAACACATGATTAGTGAGGTTCTGCTGATTTACATGCATATTTATAAATATTTAGTTATACACAGCTATGACCTGCACTGGGTATGATTGTGCCATGATGAATATGCGAACCAATATATCATACAGTATTAAAGAGAGCACGAGTTTTCTTTTGATATAACTTCCCAATGACAAAGGCGTTGTCTCTCTTTACGTGTAAAATCTTTTATCGCATTTCAGAGAGTGTACGGGAATAAAAGCACAGAGGCAGAATATCGGTGCCTCAAGTTTACAACAGAGGAACTTTCTTCTTGATAGAAGATGCAAAGCGAAAGGCAATTCGAGTGAGAGAGATGACTGGTACTTCGTTAGGCAACCGTTCTTTGTTGGAAACTGCTGCGCACTTTTATTAACAGAGGAGAGCAATAAGTCAGAGGCGTGGTGTGCCTCAACTACATATAGTTTCCTTCGGACATCGTTTGCCTTAAATATCACGTGGCTCTAGGCTCATTTCTTCAGAAGGGAATCTGTTCAGAAGTAGCCGGTGTATTCCGGAAATATGCGATATTACATTAGAAGTTAATTACCTTTCGGCATGTACTTTTTGTGCTCGAAATTAAGTGAAACTGGTATTTAGTTTCGCTTTCTTAAGAAATTGTTCCAGAGTAATGAAGTCAAAGATGGATTTCATCTGCTTTCCCTCAAAGTATGCCACAAAGTGAAATTTATGTGTAACTTAATTCTGATCGTCGCAGCCAACTACACTGCCTTATTTTTAACATCCGGACGCCGCCCCAGTGGTTTAAACGCTGGCCTTTGACCATTCGTCAGAGATGGATCCAGGTTCGAATCCTGAGGAGGCATGGATGTTATATACAGCACCGACTCTCTCCTTCGCTGGAATCCTTCGGCGACTGCTTATAGCCCACCGAGTTGCACATGGTGGTCATTACCTACCTACCCCCCCCCCACCCACCCAATGAAAAAAAAATTTGGAAACCCTTCTACTGGAAATGAATCAAGTCCTACGCAAGCACCACGTCACAGACCCAACTATAAATACTGTCGTAGGGCTGTGATAAGAAAATAGCATGACCGCGAATGCAAGACATCTCTATCTACAGAGTTAACTGATTTCCAGCGCGGATTGATAATAGGGTGACACATCAACAATCGCTCCGTACGTCACTTTTCAGAGCCATTGAAGATCCCTAGCTCACCGGTTGGTGATATAGTATGCAAACAGAAGCAAGTGGGGACTGAATCTGCCAAGAAACGACCCGGTAAACCTCTGAAACTAACAGAACGTGACAGGAGGGCTCCGCAAAGGATTCTTCGCTCAGAAAGCAACTCAACACTGTCTCATATCAAGAAAGCCTTATGTGAGACTGTTGGGACTGATGTTAGCACCAGTACAGTGCACAGTACGACATGGGTTAAAACGGTCGAGCAGTCATCTACAAGCTGCTTATTACTTAGACTAATGTCACACGCGGATTAGCATGGTGTAAGGAATGTCGATCTTTGTCTATTGACCAATGAAGATCTATGATTTGAACTGACGAGTCATGGTATGCAGTCTTACTAATCTGATGTTCGTTCTTGGGCATGGTGGATACCGGGAAAAGATACCTTCCGGAGTGTATGGTCCTGATAATGAAGCTTGGTGGAGTCAGCGTCATGGTATGGAGCTGTTTTTTGTGGTTCAATTTGAGCCCCTTAGTCGTTTTGGGCAAAACCATGAATACTGAGTTCTACCTGAATGTCCTGAGCAATTATGCAGTATCAACGTTGTAGCAGTACTTCGACCCAGATTCTTTTATGTTTTAGCGAGATCGACAGTCTTTCCACTTTACAAGGTACGTCCAGGCTTTGTTTGAGAAGCAGGACGTCCAGGTGTTGGATTGGCCAGCCAAAAGTCCCGATTTAAATCCAATAAAACACCAGTGGGATGATCTCGTACGGCGAATCCGATCTTGACCGGTAAGACTTTCCTCTATAGTAGATCTGGCAGAAATTTTGGAAGAGGATTGAAGGGAAATATTAGTTCCTGACACTCAAACTTTCAATCTTAGCTGTTATTCCTCGAAAGCATGTTTTCAAAAATTTTAATATAAGACTCCCAAATTTTATTTTTTGGGCAAGATACGTATACCACGTGCTTTCAATTCCTGTACGCACATACACGGAAGTGTTGATGTTGTCCTATTTATTCCACAAACGTTTTTAATATCATTTATTATTCCCTAATCGTAATTTCTAAAGTACTATGTAGTTTCACAGTAATTTTTCTAAAGGATTTTTGTCATTGAACTATCAGATTGGGTGGGTGCCTTTTTTTTTTAAAGGAAAAACTCAAAAACGAAAATGTGCAGATTTGGATTTGGGAATTATTGCACATTTATCGTCACATGAATCTTCACAATTATGGATTTCTGATGACCAGATACATTTTCAGAAATAAACAATTCAATTGAACACAAAATACACTCATGGACAATGAAATTTGCGCGCCCAGAAAAAAACATGCTACAACTGCGAAGCTTTGCAAACTGCTGGAGTGCATGCTGGTATGCAAATGATTCACGTTTGGTGCGGTTGCGCATAACCGCACATCCTGTGGTGGCGCTGCAAGCACGAACCGGCAGCCTTATAAAAATACTGTGTAGTCGATGCCCCATGAAAGCGAAAAGCACAGGCCGACGCGAGCAAGAGCACAGAGTGACAAGAATGCCGGGTAGACGCCAGAGACGTCGATTTACGCAACTTACGAACTTTTTTTTTGTTGATCGGAGGTTTAACGACCACCGTGAGCAACTCAATGGGCTACGAGCAGTCGCCCGACCCTGATTTAGGATCACTGGTTCCAGGGAAGGGAGAGAGCCAGTGCCGTAAGACAAACACAACATCCATGCCTCACCGGGATTCGAACCCAGACCCCGTTCGGACGAATGATCCGAGGCCATCGCTTCTTACGAACTTTGAGAGAGGCCTGATCATCGGGCTGAAAACCGCAGGGTGGTCGGCGCGCCGTATAGCCCGCCACGTGGATCGTTCAGACCATACCGTTAGATAGTGTTGGGAGCAGTGGACACGTGACGGCACTGCCACGCGGCGGAGCGGCTCCGGACGGACCAGGAAGACCACCGGTAGAGAGGATAGACGGATCCCACGCGGACCCGGTCCACTATACAGGCAGATGTAGCGGCTCCTGTGTGCCCACAAACCATTTCACGACGCCTCGCGGAAGCGAATCTGCGATGCCAGCGTCCCTTACGTGTGCTGCCACTAACACCGAAACATCGCGGCTCCGTGTGCAGTGGTGCCAGGCCAGAGCGATGTGAAACGCCACAGACTGGTGACGTGTGGTGTTTAGCGATGAGTGCCGCTTCGTTTTGGGGACAGATGATCAGCGTGTCCGGGTGTGGCGGTCAACGGGTCACAGGCACAATCACGACCTCGCTATCGAGCGCCACACCTCCCCCTCTGCAGGCATTATGGTCTGGGGAGTCATTGGCTACGATAGCCGATCAGCTCTAGTAGTGGTACGTGGATCATTGACGGGCCAGTGGTATGTGGATGATATCCTACGGACCCATGTGCTCCCATTCCTGGCCGGAATTCCAGGTGTGCTATACCAGCAAGATAATGCCCGCCAGCACACGGATCGGGTTGCCCACGACCGCCTACGTCATGTCCGGACAGTTCCATGGCCTGCCCGCTCCCCGGACATGTCTCCTATCGAGCATGTGCGGGACTAGTTGAAACCTGAAAGTCCTGAACAATTATGTGTTGAACGGGATTTAGAGCACACCGTCCAACACGTGTGCCAGTCTGCGGCAGGACAACATCAGGAGTCTGTTCGCCTCCATGCCGGACCGTATTGCAGCATGTATCGCCACATGAGGCGGTGCGATGTGCTATTGAAGATGACCGGACTGCGTGCCACAGATCACTCTGTAATTGTCCTGCAGCTCTGTTTTTGCCATCATGTGTATCATTCAGTCCATAAAATTTTAGTTCAATCCGATGCTTCCTTCTTGGTGCGTAAATTTTATTGTCCGTGAGTGTATTTATTTGTGTTTAGTTCAGATATTTAAATTAAAAAATAAATAAAAAGAACAATATCAAACTTGTTTTTGGGTTATACTTGCAGGCTAATTGTTCAGTAACTTTAAAAACAGTGCCGGAAAAAAACAATTTTCATATATGAGCATGTGTAAAAGTTTAAAAAAGTCGCTAATGTATCAGTTACTCCAGCCTGCGTCGAAAATCAATCACTGAGACATGCATCGGGGGGGGGGGGGGGGGCACTATTTAGTTGAATTTATTTCAGATGGATTCTTATTCTCCGCTACGCAAATTAGTGGAAAATATTTTTTTTATCATTTGGTGAGGAAATTTATATGGATCGCAATACAACCTCAACCCTCTCTCCCCTGAAAGAGAGTTGTAGATTTTAACACCTTTTACTTTCCCCTCTCTCTCCCTCTGAACTTTCAATCCATATTATGGTGTTTTTCCTAATCTTAAAGCAAATGCTTGTTTGAGTTAAAAATTATTTCTTTATGACAGATTTCGTGTGTGTTGTTTACGTGCAGGCGGTATTTTTCACATAATGACTTTATTAAAATACGAGATTTATTTTCTACGTCCCGCAGTGAAATTTCGCTCCGGGCCCAGCTGTGACATTTCTCCCTAGGCCCCACGAAAATTCCATCCCGCCATGTCTATACCAAGCTCAAAGTTTAGACTTCTACAAGGAAGCAAACTTACTGTTAAGATAACAGTAACTACAAACACTAATATAATTTAACTACACTGGTTGCCATAAATTAAGCAACAAATGGAAAAATCGTGACAACTCAAAAAGTATGCAACCGATTCCGATGAAATTTGGTGGTAAGCTTAATCAGACCAAACGGGGGGGGGGGGGATAGAAACGACGTAAGAACAAGTGATACGAAGCATTTACATTTTGATGAGTGATGTAAATATGAAAATACAGAAATTTAGGTATCAAGATGAAATAGGAAAAGGTACTTCATTACGGAGTGTGGTTACCCCGAACAGCAATACAGGCCAGACAGCGATGTTTCGTGCTGTTAATTATGGTGCCGTGCAGTTCCGTGTGTTGCTGCCTCCATTGCTCGAGCAAACCCTACAGAGTTCGGGAAGGGGCTGGAGGCCAGCAGCACGCCTCCCGAGAGCATCCCAGACATGTTCAATGGGATTCAGATCAGGAGAGCGTGCTGGCCACTCCATACGGACTATATTTTCCTGTTCCAGGCACTACTGCACGAGGCGAGCTGCGTGAGGACGGGCGTTATCGGCATACAGTACAAATGCATCGCCAATTGCGGCCGCATATGGACGAACAATAGGGTCCAGCATGTAGTCTCTATAGCTCTGAGCATTGAAGTTTCCATGTGGCAACTCATAGAGGTCGGTACGGCCTCTTAACGATATGCCTGCACACACCAGAACACTACCACCACCATAGGTGTCTCTTTCCGGGATATTAGAGGAAAGATAGCAAGTACCGGCCTCTTTCCAGAAGTAAACTCGGCGAGAATCACTCTGTAAACAGTATTGCGACTCATCAGTGAGCATAACGGACCTCCACCGATTTTGAGTCCAGTTCACATGTATTCGTGCCAAATTGAAACGTTCCCTCCGGTGGCGGGGCGTGAGGGGCACGCATAATACAGGTCACCGAGCATACAGTCCTCCAGCATGTAACCTTCTGGGTACCGTCGAAGCTGATACCGTCCGTTCGGTGGCTGCCTCAAGCAGAGATCTGAGATGCGTCGGTGTAGCAGTTCTGTTCCGCCGTGCTGAAAGCCTCAAATACCGGTCATCCGCGGAGGTCGTCGCCCCTTCACCTACATTTGCTGCACCTTCGGGAAACTGCACCCGTGGCTTGGAACTTCTGTCACATCCTGCTGGCTACAGAACGATCGACGTTGAGCCATCTTCGGACGTCCACCTGCTATTGTCCGGCTTCGAGTCGACCTATCGTTCTGTAACGTAACTCCGCTGGTAAATGACGTCTCGAAGCCATGTTAACAAAATCGCTATCACGAAATCTTGTCATTCGCCGCCGCACATGAATTGGCGATTCCCTCCGAAACAGTTCGTTTTAAGCTCTTGCGTACTTGCATAAAGCGCTGCCAGCGCCACTCATTTGCCTTCCGTACATCGATGCTGTATGCCTTCGCCCGTAACATATGCAAATTTCGTGCAATTTGAACTATATTTCGCCCAATTAGCACGATTTTTTGGTTTGTTGCTTAATTTATGGAAACCAATGTATTATTTTACAACACAAAGTCAAAAGGATGGTTAAATTCATACCTGCTATGTTTTACGGTTTATCTGTAAAATTTACGGAAATTCGACTTGTTTACGGATCACATATATTGCAGATTTCATTTTTTTTTGGTTCGTTTGGTACAATTTTGAGGGTAATGAGTTTCCAAGGACCACAGCATCTGTATGCTGCGATTTACCCGATTATATTTCCTCCACTTCCTCGTCCCTAAGCCCATTCTGGTGGCTGTCTAGTGATAAAATCTCAGTAAAAACACTGTCGGATTAGTATTAGCGTCGGATTAGTATTAGCGATGACTGCTAAAATAGAAAAAATATCCGCATCACATAAGACTTAAAAATTGCGTTTTTTAAAAGGTCTTAACATGCTGACATAAAAAAATAAGGTCCAGACTTAAGTTAAAGGGAAAAAGTTTCTGCAATATAATACAGCAATAATTTCTGTTACAAATGAGATGTTTATCTTTGTATGTAGCCATGACAGTGTGCTAAAAGGAGATAATTATTTACCGATTATATAGGGTGTCTACAAATGATTTGAGCAGTTTCGTGATTTTTTTTTTTTTTTTTGTGGCTGTAATATTGGCGATATCCTGCTCGAGTTGGCTGTTACCAAACACACATTGCTCAAAGTTTACTTTGGTCACCACTAGCGGCCGCCAGAGGGCAGTACTTGTCTTATAGTCGGTACAATTGCTTCAAACAACGAGAAAGCGTTTGCTGTCCTCGAATTTCATGCTAGTCAATCTGTGACAACAGTGCAACGACACTTTCGAACAAAACTTAGGAAAACTCCACCCAGCGCCAACTCCATTCGGCGATGGTATGAACGGTTTAAAGCGACAGGACGCCTGTGTAAAGGGAAAATTTTCTTCTGCGAAAAGACCGTTACCGGACACGTGTATCTGAATATTTTGGAACATTGCCTCATGCCGCAGTTGGAGACCGACAGTGTGGACTTCATCTACCAACAGGATGGCGCTCCGCCCCATTTCCATCGCGATGTTTGTGAATTCTTGAACGCCAGATTGCGAAAGTGATGGATCGGTCGTGCTGGGAATGATAATCAACTGCTGTTGTGGCCTCCGCGCTCCGCCGACTTAACCACCTGTGAATTTTTCGTGTGGGGTTATGTGAAACACTGTTTTTTTTTTTTTTGTTGTTGTTGGAGGTTTAACGACCACCGTGAGCAACTCAATGGGCTATAAGCAGTCGCCCGTCCCTAATTTAGGGTCACTGGTTCCAGGGAAGGGAGAGAGCCAGTGCCGTAAGACAAATACAACATCCATGACTCACCGGGATTCAAACCCGGACCCCTTTCAGACGAAAGATCAGAGGCCATCGCTTAGACCACTGCGCCACCGGGGCGGCTGTGAAAGACTATGTTTGTGTCGCCTTTAGCAGCCGATCTACCAGAACTGCGGGCTCGCATCATCAATGCATTTGCTCATAGGGATAGAGACACGCTAACACGCGTGTGGGAGGAACTTGATTACGGAGTTGATGTTTGCAGAATCACTCAAGAGCGCATATCGAGCACCTGAAGCATGTCAAAAAAAAAAAAAAAAAAGAACAACAACTGTGCATTGTTATATGTAATTGTAAAGTTTCGTGATAATATGTCAAATAATATACCTACAATAAAATCGTGAAACCGCTCCAATCACTTGTAAACACCCTGTACATTTTGATCACTGTATATAAGCGTTAAATAGCGCCAAATATTTTAATTATGGAATTTGAAATCGACTAAGCCGCTCCCGGTGGCGCAGTGGTCTAAGCATTTGCTTCTAATTATTCGTCCGAGAGGGTCCGGGTTCGAATCCCGTGAAGAATCTGTGTTGTGTTTGTCTTGCGGCGCTGCCTCTCTCCCTTTCCCTGGAACCAGTGGCTCTAAATTAGGGACGGCGACTGCTTATAACCTATCGAGTTGCTACGGTGGTCGTTAAACCTGCAAAAAAATCGACAAATCATTTGCATTATAAATCAGCTTTTTAAGCGATATGTTCAATACATTTAATCGATACATCAGTCATCGAACATATCGATAAAACATTCACTGAATATTTTTTTACGGATTTCAGTTCTTAAAAATTGGCAGATCTGTAAATTAAAGGTGTTCATCACAACGCATTTTCCTTCTTGACCTTCGGCAGTATTTAAAATCTCAATGGCAGGTGATCCAACGAAAGAACTACGGGCGGTCGTGTGAATTAAAGTGCTGTAGACCTATTTCGCAAGACGTGTTCTCCTCCCAAAGAAAAAAAAAAAGTTTTGACTGCCATTGACTTTTTGATATGCACTCCACAAACGGAAACTTCTGTAAAAAAGTGCTACTCCAAGCAACAAGTCAAGTGGAATAATGTTCTACTTTAAGCTATTCTTAAGATTTTTCATATTACGTATTACTTAATAGACACGATATTTGAAGGAGAAGATAAGAAATACTAGCGTTTTCATTTTCAGTACTTCTCATCATTCTTTGTTATGGAACAAAAGTTACCAGAACTTCGTGTACTGTTCTTTTACATAAAAAAAAAAAAAAAATAATAATAAAAAAGAGGGAAATCTTGCACAGTTTCTTGATTTTTGCTGCGAATTTATAAACCCTTGCAACCCTTGACCTTACGTTCACCCACAGGGTCCAGGACCTAGACCATTGTTAACTAACCCCTTGATCTTCAGATGAGTAACATTATTCATGCTTCACCGGCACTTTCGCTTCAGTGGACGGAAAAAGAACTCGTCAATACAGAGTTCTTGTCGCGTATCGAAATATAAGTTTCCCGAAACCTTCGTTTGTGTAAGAATAGACCTTCAAATGCGTCAAGTGGCGATGCTTTAAAGAGATGACTTTGGGTCGCAACCTTAGGAGGCCAATTGGTCCAGTTTCTTTTCTATGAGAAACTCTCCCCACGTTTCTGTGGGAGCATGGATTTGCATTACGAGAGGCGGATTCTAGGAGAAACCTACGCAAGTAACACTTCACATTTTATTTGCCATGCCTACTTGATTCTTTAGCAAAGCGGTGTGAAAAGCAGATGAACCACATTCAATAACAAACACGTCTCACTCTGAGATGTATTCGAAAACCATTTTGCTTCGCCAAATCCTTGAAGTCTGAGTTGTTGATATCTTCATAGGGATAAAGCAGTTCCGAACTGTGAGCTTCATGTAACAGTATTTCATAATGAAATACGATATCCGCCGCAGTTTAGGATCTTGAGTTTCACTAATAGTTTCTTTTCTTTAAAAACGATTGTTGCATTCAGGATTTTACACATCAGCGGGAAAAAATGTTTAGGTTCCACAGAATTAATCTTAAAATAGAATTTACTACTAACTTAACAGGTTTAGAAATTCTCGAAGAAGGGGAATCTTTGCAGGACTCTGCGCCCGCAGGTAGGAAAAATCTCTCCGAAAATGATGAGCTCCACTGACATTTTTTAAGTTTAAAAAAAAAAAAAAAAAAAAATTCCCTCCTGACGTCTCTGAAAGTGCGAACTACGTTGCTTCACATTACTATCCGCAAATTCATGCTTTAAAATTTATGAAAAAGAAAAAAATGTATGCTCTTTTTTTTTTTTTTTAAATCTACGCTTTGTAATCCAAGAATGAACCCTGCTTGAAGCTTACAATTTTTAGTTAACCGGCGGTAATTTATATTTCATTACGCAACTATTACTGGGTTGCTCAGATTTTCTCTTTCATGGAATAATTTGTTACATAATAAGCAGACAGTTAGTCCTCATCATTTGAAATTTCGGCTTTGTTTTAAGACACTCGTTTGCCCGTGCTTTAAGATATTCTTTAAAATTAATTTTGTGTCCGATCGATCTCGAAAAACATTAGAAATTTTACTTTTTAATTTTCTGTCTGACTTGAAGATTTCATTAAAGGGTACTGATAGATTTTTTCATATCAGTAAGGCCCGCCTAAGTTTATTAAGTCGGACACTACTTAGGCGAAATAAAAATTCTTTCAGATCTGTCTGAAAAAAATAAAATAAAATAAAATAAAGGATCGGGAGTACCCTGGTACTCTTTGTAGATAATTTGTATTGTACATCTTTTCCATGCCAAGATCACTTTTTCCAGGCTTAATACTGGCAGGACCCTAATAGCTTCTGGCGTGTTTAAAAAATTTACGGAATGAGCTTCCCTTGTCTTTGTCTTAAAGCAAGATTATGTTATCTTGCCTTGTTGTATGATCTGTCTTTTACCTCTTTGTCTTATTTCTTCTTATCCCTCTTAGAACCATAATAAGAAACAGCCTTTAAAAATTCAAATCTTGTAAGTTCTTTATTCTTGTACTTCTGCTTCCTTCTTTCCATATTTCCCATCCTTTTCTTCAGATTTTGGTTTGGTTGCTTTATGACATTTCCACTATTTTTCAATACATAAACATCAACCTGGATTTGCTTAATTACGTCGACAAAAGCATAAATATTTGGGCTAGGTGCACAGAAATTAGAATTGAATTTTGCATGCAATGATTCACAGGCATTAGTTGTTCTCTCTCCTTCTATTCTATCTGAAGCCGATATTATGAGTGGGAATTTCGCTTCTTCCGCTACATACTGTATGTATGTGCCATATAATCCGCGTGTTTTTGCATCCTTCCATCCTGTGAGATATCCGACATCAAATCGTCTACGAAACAGTCCGCGTAGCCTCACTTCCCCTAATCCATTTCCCCTAATTCCCGTTTGCCCTAATCCCTGTTTACCCCAATGGCGTTTCCCGAAATCGCTTTTACCCGAATTCCCATCTCCCCTAATTTCGTTTGCCCTAATCTCGTTTCCCCTAAATCTCGTTTCCCTAATTCACGTTTGCCATAAACACGTTTACCCCAATGGCGTTTCCCCGAAATCGCTTTTACCCGAATTCCCAGTTCCCCTAATTTCGTTTCCCTAAATCTCGTTTCCCCTAATTCACGCTTGCCCTAAACACGTTTACCCGAATGGCGTTTCCCTGAAATCGCTTTTACCCGAATTCCCATTTCCTCTAATTTCGCTTGCCCTAATCTCGTTTCCCCTAATTCATGTTTACCCTAAACACGTTTACCCCAATGGCGTTTCCCCTAAATCGCTTTTACCCGAATTCCCATTTCCCCTAATCTCGTTTCCCTAAATCTCATTTCCCCTAATTCACTTTTGCGCTAAACACGTTTACCCCAATGGCGTTTCCCCGAAATCGCTTTTACCCGAATTCCCATTTCCCCTAATTTTGTTTGCCCTAATCTCGTTTCCCTAAATCTCATTTCCCCTAATTCACTTTTGCGCTAAACACGTTTACCCCAATGGCGTTTCCCCTAAATCGCTTTTACCCGAATTCCCATTTCCCCTAATTTCGTTTGCCCTAATCTCGTTTCCCCTAAATCTCATTTCCCCTAATTCACTTTTGCGCTAAACACGTTTACCCCCAATGGCGTTTCCCCGAAATCGCTTTTACCCGAATTCCCATTTCCCCTCATTTCGTTTGCCCTAATATCGTTTCCCCTAAATCGCGTATCCCCTCTTTCACGTTTGCCCGTATCAAGTTTTTCCTAATTCGCGTTTGCTCTAATTTATGTTTGTCCTAATTTTTATGAACCGAAATAAAACGGTGGGTCTTGATATCGCAAGAGAATTGTTCTTTCCTTTTCTTGTTGATGACTTCGATAACCATGCCAACAAAAGTGTAAAGAAGTGGACATGGTGAGGACCATTATACGGTTAGTCCTTAATGCAGCCATTGTATTCGTCACGCCCCCACAGATAAAGTACTACATCGCACTAAACTTTTATTAAAGCAAGAAATAGTATTGCAAAGCATTCGCTAGAATTGTGAACACAGAAGGCCCACTTTTAAAAGTTCTTAGCGTACTAGACCCTCCCCTCTCCCCACCGTACGAGACTCTAAGCATGAGCCGTGGAAATGCCTTTTGCTAATTGAGTTCCCCTTAACAGCAAACGTTAGTTTGTTGAGTTTTTAAATGACCTTTATTCTTTAGTGACACTAAGCATAGGTATAAAAATAAAATATTATATAAACATACAAATGAAATTGTCAGATACTGCACAAAAAGAATATGATATAATTGCTTCAGATTTGTGCGACTAAATTCAAATGAACCAATAAAGTGCTTTAGAATACATATTTTCAAAGGACTCATTAATATGTTTTCCAAACAATTCAGTAGCTTTACGAATATTTCTGATGATGCCTGTAGCGAAACACCGTTGGCAAGGTGGGGGGGGGGCACACGTGTACAATGTTAAGTTAAACGAAATATTTGTTTTGGATTTTATGGATTTTTTACACTGCCTGAAAATAAACATCTTTCCTTTTCTTTCTGTTGAACTTGAAATCCAGAAAGCATAAAGAATTTTTTTTTTAATTTTTAAAGAAAATTACAATGCCCCCCTTTTCCATTCCTGAGAATTGATAGCGGCAATAAGGTGCAAGAAACCCTCTTTTCAAATTTTTACTGTCTGTAGCAGTGGCTTACGCCGGAAGATCGTTTTCCAAACTTAAAATTATGAAAAGTTACTTCTGATTAAATGTGAAACAGGAACGACTTTTTTTTTTTTTCGTTAGTATTGAAAACAAAATTGTTACAGACTTAGACATTGTTATAAAGTTTGTAACAAAAAGAAAAAGAGAAAGCTACAAAAGTGAATTTTAACTGAAACTACGTTTGTTTGTGTGCTTTCTTAAAGCTTTAGTTTTAATTTATAGGAAAAGTAATTTCATTTAATACGAAAACCAATTATTTCGAATTCTACTTTTAGTTTTATACAATTTATTTGAATATGTATCAATAGAAGATATTTTTGGTTAGAATAGTTCAAGAGACGCCCGTCATGTTCAGTGCTATATATATATATATATATGTAACAATTGTTCCTTCCATGAAAGAAGCTGTAATCCTAATATATAAAACGCTAAGTTGCGACGACGTGGATCACTTTTTAAGTCGTCATAGCAACAACCGAAAAACAAATGTTTGTGACGTCAAACTTAGCTTTTCGTGTAGGTGACGTCCTCAGCTACAAGCACACAGAGCACGCGTGTAGGTGATGACGTCACCTGCACGAAAACACGAAAAGAACACGCACATAGAGTTTGCTTATTTAGTAGTATCTGACCGAAAAGAAGTTTTTCAATCAGGTTTTTAGTCTCGAAGATATCGTAAACAAAAACGTGAGCTTACGCCCTCTGGTAGCAGACTTGTGCGTTAAGAAAACTTTGAAGTTATATGAGAAAAATTTTTCAGTGGAAATGCTCTCCAACCAGGAAAGAATTTTTCAAATAGGACTCTTAAAAGCAGAGATATTGACAAACATGAGATATGAATCTACGCCCCTGGCGGAGAAACTATGCATTATTTAAAGAAGAAAGTATTCTCAAAAGGTTTATCGACGTGAGTGGTATCGGTCCATGAACGAATTTTTTCAATCGAGATTTTAGAAGCTCAGATTTTGCTGCAAATGCAACAGAAACAGAAATTAACACTCACGCACCCTGGTGGCTAAGTGTTTTTTACCAAAAGTTAGAAATGACCTGCAAAAGATTTCCCATGAGGAACGGCATCCACTGCAGAAAGAATTTTTCAAATCGGAATTTTAAAAGCAGACATTGGGAAAACGCAATTTACGTATAGCGGAAAGTCTATGAGTTACTTGAAAATTTTATAATATGAAAAACATTTTCCAACGGAAACTATCAGAGAAAGAGGAAATTTTTCAAATCGGACTCTTAGAAACAGAGATATTGACAAAAATAAGATATACATGTACGTCACCTGGCGGGGAAACCATGCCTTATTTTAAGAAGAAAATATTTTTGAAAAGGTTTATCGACGTGAGTAGTATCGGTCCATAAACGAATTTTTTCAAGAAGCTGGGATTGTACTGTAAATGCATCAGAAGTGAAATTAACACTGTCGTCCCCTGGTGGCCAAACCATTTTTACCAAAAAATTAGAAACTATAATCCAAACGATTTCACATCAGGAGTTGTATTTTACGTCCTTTAGCCAAAATTCTATGAGAAACATGAAAAAGTGACTATGCCTAAAAAATAGCCTTCGACATAAACGGAATCGAAAGTTTAAAAGTATTTTTTTTTCAATCGGATGTTTAGAAGCAAATATATGGAATAAAATGTATTTCTAATTCAACATCACCTGCATTTAACCCCCTCCAGCAACGAAATTGTTCATCGTATAAAAAACGTCATGTAGGATCATTCGCACATTTCAAGCTTTCCAACGCAAAAAGAATATTTGAAATCGGACTAATAGTTGCAGAGATATTGTGTCCACAGACGGACGGACGGACGGACAAACAGAAAACATAAACACGATCTGTTTTACAAACAACGTGCTACAAATATTCTCTTACACAGCGCGGCAAATGTCCTTCGCTCGCCCTTGTTTGGATGGATGGGTGGAGGGCTTTTGGAAGAAACAATACAATTTTAAAGAGCAATACGCCATTATGTCTCAAAAGAAAAGTGTTTAATCAATGTATCCTTCGAGTTCTTACATATGGATGGGAGACATGGATCTTAACTAAAAAAGACATAGAAAGGCTGCAGACAACTGAAAGAAGCATAGAGAGATACATGCTTGGTTCAAACAGAAGAGATGAGAAAAGGAACTCATGAATAAGGAAAATGACAAGAGTGGAAGACATGATCAGAGTAAAATCCCTGAAAAGGCAATCGGCTGAACATGTTGCCAGAAGAACGGACCTCCGACGGACAACCGAAAATCTGGACTGGATTCCAAGGGACAGGAAAAGACACAGAAGAAGACCACATTGGAGATGGGTGGATGAAATTCGAAAGCATGCGGGAGTGAGATGGTGGAGACTGGGGCAAGACAGACTGTAGTAGAAGAAACTTGGCGAGATCTCCATTCACCCAGCAGTAGATTCATAATGGTTTATGATGATGATTAAATATACATATATTTTCCTAAATTTGACGATAAAAAATTGCATACAACGATTTTTCTCCTGAATTTGACGATAAATCTTAATTTTTTTTTTCCTGAATTTTGGCGATAAAAGAAACGTTTTATTTCGCTCAACGAAATTGAGGACAAAATGAATTACGGAAAACATGATTTTGGGAAAACGCGAATCAAGGCAAAGGAGAATTAGAACAAACTTTATACAGTAAATGTTTTTAGGGGAAACTTTGACACGGACAAACGTGTTAAGGGCAAACGCGAATTAGGGGAAACGCCATTGGGGTAAACGTATTTAGGGCAAATGTGAATTAGGGGAAATGAGATTTAGGGGAAACGAGATTAGGGCAAACGAAATTAGGGGAAATGGGAATTCGGGTAAAAGCGATTTCGGGAAACGCCATTGGGGTAAACGTGTTTAGGACAAACGGATTAGGGAAACGGGTGTTCACCAAACAGTCTGCAACTTCCTCTTGCGGGTGGCGGGGTGGGTGAAGGGGTAGTGGTAGTCCGGTGCAACTACCCCATGCGACAGGAGGGGAGTCCGGTGAAATTTACCCTTGAATTTGATTGACAGGTTCTGTGAGAGGTGCAACCGACACTAGTCCGACAAATATACGCTCACGGAGAATGAAATTTGTGCACCTAGAAGCAAACATGGTACAACCGCAAAACTTTGCAAATAGCTAGAGTACGTGCTGCTATGCAAATGATTCACGTTTAGTGCGATTGCACATGATCGCACACCCTGTTGTGGTGTTGCAAGCACGAACCGGCAGCCTTATAAACTGGCGTGTAGTAGATGCCCCATGAAAGCGAAACGCACCGGCCGATGCAAGCAAAGGTACAGAGTGAAAAGAATGCCGGGTAGACGCCAGAGGCGTCGATTTACGCAACTTACGAACTTTGAAAGAGGCCTGATCATCGGGCTGAAAACCGCAGGGTGGTCGGCGCACCGTATGGCCCACCACGTGGATCGTTCTGACCATACCGTCCGACTGTGTTGGGAGCAGTGGACACGTGACGGCACTGCCACACGGCGGAGCGGCTGCGGATGGACCAGGAGGACCACCGGTAGAGTGGATCGAAGGATCGTGCGCCAGGCACGAACGGATCCGACGGTTCCCGGTCCACTATACAGGCAGATGTAGCGGCTCCTGTGTGCCCACAAACCATTTCCCGGCACCTCGCGGAAGCGAATATGCGATCTCAGCAGCGCCCCTTACGTGTGCTGCCATTAACACCGGAACATCGCCGGCTCCGTGTGCGGTGGTCACAATAATGTGACTCGACAGTGTATTTAGGAGTTTGTGAAGTAATACTATAAAACACTATATTTAACATTTTCTTGAACATTTTATTTTTGTTGATTGAAGGTTTAACGACCACCGTGAGCAATTCAATGGGCTATAAGCAGTCGCCCATCCCTAATTTAGCGTCACTGGTTCCAGGGAAGCGTGAGAGCCAGTGCCGTAAGACAAACACAACATCCATGCCTCACCGGGCGATTCGAACCCGGACCCCATTTCGGACGAATGATCAGGGGCCATCGCTCAGAGCACTGCGCCACCTGGGCGGCCTTGGAAGTCTGAATGACGTTCGTAGTAAAACTAATTTCGCGATGAGGAATGTTTTTTTTTATTGTTGTTGTTGTCATTAATGCGAGCGGTTTAGTCATTTTATTTCCTGTTGGATCTTATGTTTTTGAATAGGTTTGTAATATTTTTTTCTGTAGGACTTATCACAAATTAAGTATTTTTTTCATCGTGATTTTTCGAAGCAACAAAATGCTTTGGAACTTGAGATCTTTTTAAACTGACAATGACTTTCAATTATCTTTAAGAAAAGGTGTGAGATGTACTGTTCTTCAATATTATTTCACAAAACACCTAAATATAATATTTCCTCTTGATAGCTACAGTAGCTTTTGTCGTAAGGGGTCCAAAGACTGATACATAGACATCGTACAATAACTTGTACAATGATTTTAATACCCGGTTTCTTACAGTATCCTGTGCCACAATAAACAAAATTCGTATGATGTGCTATCCACAATATCTGATCTCGCTACAGAACTTCAAAATCGGATCCTTCGACAGACGATTGAAATTTAACAGTTAAACAAACCTCAAGCATTCCCACGAATCGCTTCTATTACCGGAAATCTTTCGTCATATTGATGCGGAAAAGTGAAAACAGAGTTTTTTCGTTAACATACGAAAAAATTTAGCAAATCAACGTTGTGTCTTGTGTTCACTAACGGTGCCTTCTCCAAATGCTACGTTAATGTTTCGAACTGTCCCGACGTTTCCAAGTTTAAACTCATAAGAAAACTAGTTAAATACCAGTTCTTCGAACGTGATGAATGCACGAAATGGGTTGTTTGCGAGTAGGCGATTCCTCAATAGATAGAAGATTTATAGGATAGTCTATTCTGGATACATTCAAGACAGTTATTTGTGCCACCTCAAATTGTTGTGAATCAAAATTTTCTTGACAAAGAAGAAGCGTTGCTAGAGCTTCCACTGTAATGCATTTAAACAATCGTGCCACACCCCTTCTTGCCATCCTCCCTTGTCATTCACTGGATGGGAATAGAAAAGGTTGAAGCCATCATCAACTTTCCGTAAGGATTACAGTTTTGCTGTGACCAGTAAAGAGAAATCCTATATTACCTTCTTCTTGCTGTAGCAATCCATTTAATCTGCTAGTCAATTGTTTCATGGTATTTTTGAAAGAGGTTTCGTTTGAAGAAAATAGTCCAGAAAACTGACCCACAACTTCTATACATAACACTGTACAGTTCAAATTAACAGTAGGAATAATATCTTCAATTGAAAGAAAAGGATGTCTTACTTGATTAATAATTTTGTACTCCATGTAAAACTGGTCACCCTCCTTAAAATAAAATCTATTTGGTCCGCTGAAAAGAAAGATTTTGATAAACCTACACCACAGCCGCCCCGGTGGCGCAGTGGTCTAAGGCGCTGGCCTCTGATCATTCGTCCGTAAGGGGTCCGGGTTCGAATCCCGGTCAGGCATGGATGTTGTGTTTGTCTTACGGCACTAGCTCTGTCCCTTCCCTGGAACCAGTGACCCTAAATTAGGGGCGGGCGACTGCTTATAGCCCATTGAGTTGCTCACGGTGGTCGTTAAACCTCCAGTCAAAAAAAAAAAAAAAACCTACACGACAACAAATTGCGACAGTTGAAATCACACTCTTCTCTGTGGTTGAAATGGCATTGCACTGCATATTTCTTCGCTCTTTTGGGAAACACATGTCTGCCTGACTTATTCTGCTAGACGACACATAAGCAATTTCGTTCATGACTGTAAATTTAAAACTTCAAGCCTACACGAAACAAATCAAAATACGGCGTTACTCTTCACTTTCATCGTTAAAATAATAATAGAAAACAGAACAAAATACGTTGTTACTTTCAGCATAAATGTTAAAAGAACCTTGCTTGTAAACAATTTCGTTCGTAACTGTACATTTAAAAGCTAGCAAGTCAGATGTTTTTGGAAACGTGACCAAAATTGTGTTGCCATCGCTAATATCTCAAGGGGGGAAACTTTGTTTTTCAAATTTCAATTACTATGAAAATCTACCCACATATTTATATTTATTGCAGTTACCTTACCACTTATATGACGTCACCGTTGCTTCGGTGAAAACGAATGTTGGTAATTTGATTTTGACTCAAAAAACCTTGACATTCGATATGTCAAACGATAATATAAATGTTTAAATGCAAAGTATATTATGATATAGTGCTGTTTACGTGCTTTTTAAGGTTTGTTAAATAAATTCAGAACAAATAAATTTAGAACAAAATATATACTGAGCCAGTCAACTCAAGTGATTCAAAACTTAGGGCAGAGCTTCAGTTGCTGGGCAACAATGGCTCGATCATGGCAAAACGTCCTAGCGTTATCAAAGCTGGGTTATTTAAAAACCCCATTTCTAGTCACTTAAAGTTGTCATAGGAAAAAATCCTTTCTTACCGAGCCTCTGTGTTGTATGCAGAACATTCCTGCCAAATAGGAAAGTTCTAAGTTCAGTAGTTTCTGAGATTCAGTGATGAGTCAGTGAGGGCTTTCAGTTTTATATGTACAGATGACACCAATATGGCTCTAATCCATTGTAGCACAATCCTCTTGGAATGATACCTCTGACGAAATGATTAGTACCTTATACGCATCGGCCTTGACGCTTTTAATTTACATATCAGAAGTCACATCGCGTGGTGTATTAATTCCCAAATTAACTGCAATGGTCTGCAAAATTCGGCATTTTTTTTTTTTTTTTTTTTTGATTGGAGGTTTAACGACCACCGTGAGCAACTCAATGGGCTATAAGCAGTCGCCCGTCCCTAATTTAGGGTCACTGGTTCCAGGGAAGGGAGAGAGCCAGTGCCATAAGACAAACACAACATCCATGCCTGACCAAATTCGGCATTTCATCAGCAACAACCTAATGGATGACATTCGACTAGTAGAAAGCTGCCTATACATGGAGCCGTCGGTGAGCATCACTTTCAACTAAAATGGCTTACGGAGTAGAATTGAACGACTTTGAATGTGGACATGGTGTCAGATGTTAATGAGAATATGACAGATTCCCTAGACGTTAAACTTCCCTAATACAAAGATGCTATACGAAAATCAGTACTGAATCGAAATGTCAAAGTGTAACCTGTGTGCCCGGAAGGCCACGCATTTCCACAGCGAGGAGTCTAGGAACATTAGCACATCTTACCATGTAGTTCCCAAAGTTCAGTTACACACAAATCAACCAGGAGGTCCAAAAGCTTGCAAAGTGAGTGAGCTAACAGTGCGTGGCACTCACTCTGCACGCTCTTGAACCTTCTGCTTTCATTTCCGACCAGTGGATTTTCTGTGAAGCGAGCTGCAGCGTAAAAAGCCTGTGGTAACAGTTCATGCTCAGTAATGTTGCAGTGGTGCTTCAACTGCAAAAATTGAATTCTGGGAGACTGATAAAAGGTGCACGACCAATAAATTTGGCTGGAGTCTGTACCTGTTGGAAGAACTTAGACCTAGAAGTAGCTTAGAGAACACTACACGCCGACACTGCACTTTTCCAACTGGATTGTGGTGGGAAAGTGTCAATATGGGAATGTATTTCATGTCATGGAATTGATCCACTTGTTTTCATCGATATTACCATGACCTGATTGGCGAACATGGACGTCCTTGATAACGCTGCACGTACGGAATTCTATGGTGAAGGGCCGTACCCGTTCCAGAAATCTTTTTTTTTTTTTTTTTTTTTTTTTGATTGGAGGTTTAACGACCACCGTGAACAACTCAATGGGCTATAAGCAGTCGCCCGTCCCTAATTTAGGGTCACTGGTTCCAGGGAAGGGAGAGAGCCAGTGCCGTAAGACAAAACACAACATCCATGCCTCACCGGGATTCGAACCCAGACCCCTTCGGACGAATGATCAGAGGCCATTGCCGTAGACCACTGCGCCACCGGGGCGGCGTTCCAGAAATCAAAGCTCCTCACTCTTCTCTGAGCTAGCGAAATCTGTTAGAGTTAAGACAACTAATTAATTAGGTTTCTGAGATAGCCAGTTAATCAAAAGTATGCGTTGAGATAACATGCCTTCACTGGGATGGTGAGCTTTTATGCCACTGATTCAATCTGGTTCAAAACCTGGGTGACGAAAAATTGCAACATGTGAAGAATCGACCCTGGAAGCCAAAATCACTGAAAAATGTTTTAAACATTCTTATGTAAAGAATGAAAGATTGACATTGCATAAAGTTTGTAGTTCATCAGGTTTTCTAAGTGTTGCAACACAGCCAAAATGTTGTTGTTGTTGTTTTTTCTGGTAGGGAAAGAAGGTACGACCACCGTGAGAAAATCTAAGAGCTTTAAGCAGTCACCCATCGCTAATTAAGAGCCACTGGTTCTAGGGAAGCGAAAGAGCCAGAACTGTTAGACCAACGCACTACCCATGCCTAATCCGGGACTTGAAGCCTAGTCCATTCAGACGAATGGTCAGTAACCTGCACTTTTGTCTCCTGTACCACCAGGGCGGCTAGCCATAACATTGGTCACCACTTTTTTAGCCCGTCTTTTGTAAAAAAAGATCGTGCTTCTGTTATCGGTTTGTCCATCCATCAGTCAGTCCGTCCGTCTGTACCCACGATATCTCAGCAACTATTAGTCCGATTTGAAAAATTATTTTTGCATTGGGAAGCTTGAAATATGCAAATGATGATCCTTTATTTCGTTTTTTTTACGATGTACAATTTCGTCGGTAGAGGGCGTAAATGCAGATGATGTCGAATTCACAGATACGTTTTATTCCACATATTTGCTTCTAAACATCCGATTACAATTTTTTTTATCGTTCGATTCCATTTATGTCGAAGAGTATTTTAGATATAGTTACTTTTTTCAAATTACGCATAGATTTTCCCGCTAGGGGGTGTAAAAGTAAATTACACTTTTCCCGATAACTCTTCTTCTAAAACTCCGATTTGAAAAATGTTTTCTTCAGCGGATACATCTCCTGATGGAAAATCTTTTGCATATAATTTCAAATTTTTGGTAAAGAATACTTTGGCCACCAGGGGGCGTAAGTGTTAATTTTTACTGCTGATGTATTTGCCATAAAATCTGAGCTTCTAAAATATCGATTGAAAAAATTCTTTCGTGGACTGATGTCACTCACATCGATAAACCTTTTCGGAATATTTTCTTCTTAAAATATTGCACAGTTTCTCCGCCAGGGAGCGTAGATGTACATCTTCTTTTTGTCAATATCTCTACTTCTAGGAGTCCGATTTGAAAAATTCCTTCTTTGTTGGAGAGTGTTTTCCGTGTGACATGTGGTTCATATAATTTCAAAATTTTCAAGTAATTCATAAACTTTCCGCTAGGGGCGTAAATGCAAATTGCGTTTCCCCCTATATCTCTGTTTCTAAATCTCCGATTTGAAAAATTATTTCTGCACCGCATACAGTTCCTGATGGGAAATCGTTTTTTTTTTTTTTTTTTTTTTTTGAGGTTTAACGACCGCCGTGAGCAGCTCAATGGGCTATAAGCAGTCGCCCGTCCCTAATTTAGGGTCACTGGTTCCAGGGAAGGGAGAGAGCCAGTACCGTAAGACAAACACAACATCCATGCCTCACCGGGATTCGAACCCGGACCCCTTACGGACGAATGATCAGAGGCCAGCGCCTTAGACCACTGCGCCACGGCGGAAAATCGTTTGCACATAATTTCTAATTTTTGTAAGAAATGGTTTGCCCACCAGGTGGCGTAAGTCTTAATTTCCACTTCTGTTGTATTTGCAGCAAAATATGAGCTTCTAAATTCTCGATTGAAAAAAAGTCGTTTGTTGACTGATACTACTCTTGTCGACAAACCTTTTAGGAATATTTTCTTCTTGAAAAAATGCATGGTTTCTACGCCAGGGGGCGTAGATGTATATCTTATTTTTGTCAATATCTCTACTTCTAAGAGTACGATTTGAAAAATCCTTTCTTTGTTGGATAGTGTTTCCGATGCGAAATGTTTTTCCTATAAATTCAAAATTTTCAAGTAAATCGTAGACTTTCCGCTAGGGGGCACAAAGGTAAATTGCGTTTTCTACGTTATTTCTGCTCCTAAAGCTCTAATTTGAAAAATTCTTCCTGTATCGCATACAAGACCTGGTGGAAAATATTTTTCACACAATTTCTAATGTTTGGTAAAGAATGGTTTAGCCACCAAGGGTCATAAGTGTTAATTTCTGCTTCTGAAGCATTTGTTGCAAAATCTGGGCTCCTGAAAACTCTACTAATTTTTTTTTTTTCTTGGACCGATACCGCTTATATGGATTAACCTTTTGAGAATACTTTCTTCCTAAAATAATGCATGGTTTTCCCACCAGGGGACGTAAATTCACATCTTATTTTTGTCGATATCTCTGTTTCTAAGAGTTCGTAAGCTCAAGATTCCGTTTACAGCAATATCTGAGGGACTAAAAACCCGACTTAAAATCTTTCTTTCGTCAGATCTATTGTTTTCCATACCGGTTCCATTGACTTTGAACAGCTTTGATAAATTTAATTTGCGTCAGAACGGATTCAAAAGACGTGCTTATTACACCCGAAAATTCGGTGCCATCTTTCTTGGTTTTTTTTTTTTTTGGTTGGAGGTTTAACGACCACCGTGAGCAACTCATTGGGCTATAAGCAGTCGCCCGTCCCAAATTTAGGGCCACTGGTTCCAGGGAAGGGAGAGAGCCAGTGCCGTAAGACAAACACAGCCTCCATGCATCACCGGGATTCGAACCCGGACCCCTTTCGGACGAATGATCAGAAGCCAGCGCTTAGACCACTGCGCGACCAGGGCGGTGAAGATTTCAGATGCTTGAGTTCCGGGTACAAAAGTTTAGAAACAGCTGTATTGCGTTTTATCCTTATAATTTTAGGTACCTACTGTATTTACAGGAAATTATAAAGGGGTTTGTTTTCCCTCCCACTCTTCGGGGATTAAATATATTTCAAAAATTAAACAGCAGTCGGAACTAATCAGGAAATTCTGCGGTTGACTCGAAGAGGAATCTTAAAACTGACTGACAAATGAGCTATTTCCATATGTGATCACGTTTCAGATCGGACCCAAACCCAAATGGTGCAAGTCCGTCATCCTAGAAAACTGCCATTTAAAGAAACTGCGTACGTAGAAATACGAATGACACCTGTGCAATGCAATTAGTAAAAAAACTGCTTTCATGCGTATTATATTAGATCTCGCCACAAAACTTAGAACTACTACATTCGCATGAACTTCGTAATGAGAGTATATAAAAAAAGCAGAATAGGAAAGGCAAATTTTTGAAAGGCCTTCAGTTTTCTTTTTGGAAGAATTTAAGGGCATCGTAAAAGCTCGTTGAGTGTGCTAGTTAAATGCTCCTAGTCTCTTGCGGCGAGATCCTAAATTATGCATGTCGATTTTATTTTTAATCTGGACACTATAGTTCGGAGAAGTGAATGCTTTCGCGTTCGGCATGTGCATGTGAAAAGGTGTGGTATGCGGCAAATCGTTCGCCGAAGAATGGTATGCTGGAGATCCGAAGACAGCAGCTAGCTTCTTAGCTCACCAACCCAAAGGGGTTATTACGAAACCTGACGACTAATATCCTTCGATACGCCTGCATTGTCGTTGATTTGACATATGACTTCCCGAAATCGACGCGAGTCATAAAATGCAATATTAATGGGCTCACCTTGTGTAACCGCAACCGTGTGCGAGTAGGAGGTGAGCGATACGCCGGCGCTTGCGGTGACGTCACCGTTGCAGGAGAAAATGTCGGAACGGAGTCAACAACTAGTGTGATAAATGGCGTATGGCAGGCAAGTTCATATGGAAGTCATGACAAAAATTTAATAATCGATATAGTTATATGGTGGCTGGATAGGAGCTTTCGGAATTTTCCTCGGGAAGGGAGGGAGGGAGGGAGGGTTGTGGGGGGTTGGAAGATATTTTTGACGTTGCAGGCTGTGGACAATGGAGAAAGAGAGGAGGCAGATAAACTGACATAAGCTAAGGAGGGTATAATGAAAGTTTCTTATGATGCCCGTAACCGCTGCCTCGCGAAATGGACGCTCAAACGGGGGACGCCATGGGAATGGGGGATATGAGGTGAGAGAGAGGGAGGGTAAATATTTGGCGCGTCGTCGAAATTAACGCGCGCAGAAGCGGGAGCCTGATTGGCTACGCGGGAACTTCGGAACAATGAGACGGTGCCGTGACCAATAAATGCCTGGCATTCCATTGTTATGAACTTTGGCGCTCAAAAGCGATAACTGTGACCGTTGAGAATCAGCGGAGAGTCGAGGGGGAGAGGGGAAGAAGGGCTGGAATGGAGTGGATGCTTTAACAATATGGGAAAGGACGCTTTCGAAATGATAGATTTTAATGAACTCCGAAACTAACTCCCCTGACAAACGAACAGCAATGTATATTTTTATAATGCGCCTCTAAATATTTTCCTAGGGTTTTTATTTATTGCAAGAAACGTGTGATCTGAGAAGAAAATGAGAATTTTTTTCTGCTCTTCCAAGATGGAAGAAAATTAGTGTTTTTATAAAGGTAATTCTTGCTTCTATCTCTTACAAAAAAAAAAAAGTTTATCCGTGCATACGATGAAGATACAACGGATTGCTTCCCCGTAATAATAATAGTTATAATAATAATAATTATAATAATAATAAAAGCCCAATGTAAAACATTCATCTTCCTTGAAGCTTTAAGGAATCATTCTGTCAATATTAGAGTAGTTATCTTTTCTTATTTCCGTCGTGAATTTCATGAACTTGTTATAAAGGAATACAAACACAGAAAGGAAATAGTTTCAATAACACGTTCAAAAATCTTTTCTGCGCTGCTAGAGAGGAAAGGGTGCTATAATTTCTCAATGATACCTCTATTTTTTTCTCTTAAAGTCTTGGAGAAAAAACTGAAAAAGGTAACTTTTTTCCTGGTAAAAGTTTACACGCACAGCTAGAGGTGTAACTAGGCACTTCTGCGCACGGGGCGAGCTACAAACATTGCGCCCCCCACCTCCCGAAGTTGTTAGGACAAGAACAAAAAAAAACAACAACATTAGCGCTTGAAATATTATAACCATACTTGTTGGATGAGTTTATAGGGACAGTAGCACTGGTTTTGTGTGTTAATTACGCACAGATTTACGTTATTTAGTGTCCAGACGTACACTGAAGAGCAATTGAATTAGAGATACCTATCTAGTAACGTGTAGCACCACCTTTCGCCTTGATGACGGCGGCAATTCATCTCGGCATGGACTCGACAAGACACCGGAAGCGTTGGGAAGCAATACGGATCCACGACCCCTGAACAAGCTCCCACAGTTCACGAAGATTTGATGGAGGGGGATCAGAGCCTCGAACATCTCTCTCGATGGCATCGAGAGAGATGTTCGAGGGCAGCTAGGTCAGGTGACCTAGCTGCCCTAGGAAACGAGGTCACGTCGGTGGAGTGTTCATCCAACCATTCGGATACAATTCGGGAGCGATGGCACGGTGCATTGTCTTGTTTCAGGATGAGGTTCCCAGTGGGATGTTGAAGACGCACAAACGGGAGCAAATGGTCGTCCAGAATATACCGGTAACGTTGACCTGTGAGGGACGATGTCACACGTACCAGGGGTCCCATTTCAGCCCACGTAAACATTCCCCAGACGAGAATGTCACCCCCACCAGCTTAAAGAGTACCCTGCAGGCAAGAAGTATCCATCGCTTCATGTGGTCCTGCCATCCGCATATACCAACGTGAATCTCGACTCATCAGTCCAGGCAACATTTTCCCACATGTCTAGGGTCCAGTGGCGAAGTTCCCGCGCCCATGCTAATCTTTGCACCCTGTGATGTGTGGTCAGCAGCGGTACCCTCGTTGGACGATGGCTTCTGTACCCCATAGCGAGGAGATGGTTCTGAATGGTGTGGCTGCTTACACGTTTTTGTGTACCAGCGTTAAATTGCCGAGTGATTTCTTGCACTGTGGCCCGTCTATCCGCTGTTACAATGCGAGCTAGCCGACGATGACCCCGCTCATCCACACGCTGTTGTCCACGGCAGTTGGCCCTTGCAGGGATGGTTTTATCGGATTCGATGTACTCACGGTGCACCCGTGAGACAGTGGCTCGTGAAAATCCCAGTGCCTGCACGACTTCCGAGATGGAGTGACCCATTCGTCGGGCCCCGACAATTTGCCCTCTATCAAATGCGCTTAGATCCTTCGGCTTACCCATACTGCGTCCGACTCTTACTGATTCCCGTCGCATCACTCCTTGTATTGTCGGATCGCTGTATACGTCACGTCATTTCCGTTTACATGGCAGCCCACAGTGCCAAATTTGCATAACGCCAGTTGTCTCTAATTTAATTGCTCTTCAGTGTATATGCAATTACAATTTTTTTTAAATAGCTAACACTGGCCACGGGGAGTAGCTTCTGACGTTTCGCTTCATATTGAAATTTATGTTTTCTTTTTTTCTATCACATTCTCCTGCAGTTAATTGATTACTAATATCATTAACGGTTGTGCAATAGATCTTAAGAGTAGGATAGTTTTTCGGCGGCCGGAGGAAGAACTTTGCGAAGTTACCGTAGCTTTCACTGCTATTTTCATTGTAGTTCGACAACCAAAAGCTTAAATCTGTTTATTGGGATATGCTACAGTAAATAGGGTATACGTATTATCGAACTCTGTCATATCTTATCCTAGTCGGGAACGACGGCATTTTACACTCTTGATAGGAAATGGGTGGCAGAACTGAGCAGAAGGGTTTCGTACATTTCTCTTTCCCTAACTTACAGCACATTTTGTACTTTGCAGCCCTAAATGGGCTGGAAAATATAAAAGGTGAAAAAAGTGATGAGCTTCCCAACTACTTTAGAGTTCGGGACGTTTGGCATCACATTAAATGAGTAGAACGCAGCTTGTTGTAGAGCAGTAATCATCAAATTGCACCCAGAGAATTTTTCAGCAATTTCTGAAAGTGAACAAATTACAGCCCTTACCCATTTTGACGAAGCAATTCGAATTTCAGGCTCTAAAGCTACCGAAACTGGCAAAAGATATTTTAAGCAAATTATTTAAATGGAGAAACGACGAAATATGGCAGTAAAATGCGCATCAGAAACTTCTGCAAATGCTTCGATTCCGATTTTAATCAGATCGTACGCAGTGATTTTTGCGCCCTCTCTTGAGCTCCGCGTGGGGCAGCTGCACCGCCTACCCCGCTCTAGTTACGCCTCTGCGCACAGCACTTTCATTCGTGCTACAACGAATAGAACCCGAACCACCGCTTTAGTAATGATACTACAACATAATACGTTCCGTTTCCGTCAGCTGAACTGTCAACTCCGGTGAAAGGCAAAATAAAACAGGAAATTAAAAATAAATACAAATACGTTAAAAGAAACTGGATTGTCAACTTCAGTGGGATGCAAATTTTGTTCAACAATATGATTCCTGAGAGAATATAATCTTAAGGACGATAATACACCCTAATAATTAAAAGGACAATAAAGTCTGACGAATCGAATCCCAAAAGACGATAATACACCCTAATAATTAAAAGGACAATAAAGTCTGACGAATCGAATCCCAAAAGACGATAATACACCCTGATAATTAAAAGGACAATAAAGTCTGACGAGTCCGCAAGTATCACCACTTGCGGATACATTCGTCTAATGTAACTTGGAACGTACTACAGAGGTAAAGCACGTGCCAAGGTGACAAATTCTGCAGCGATACACTCAGTCTGTGTAGCTTAGTTGGGAGAGCAACCTACACCGGAGTGAGAGGGCGCAGGTTCGATCGCGTCCTGGACAAATTTGTGTTTTCACAAACTTGCCTTGCTAAAGTTTCTGTTGACAGGTGAAAGCTTGACGAAATAAAACGTCTTTGTTACTATACACCACTTGCGGATCTGTTAAAACTAGACTGTCTTTTTAACTAACTGTGATTGCTATTAGCATTTCTTCATTTTTCTCGGCGCAGATCGGTGAGCACTAGGCAGGAACTCCAATTTAGGCTTACATGTGCATCAATTTTTGAGTGAGAGGACAAATGCCAAGTTATGATTTTTGATCATGTGAAGAGGTTGTAATCATAGTCCAAAATCGCTAAGATTGTCTTGAGGATTCCCATGTTTGGAAATTTTCTCCTGTTTTCTTAAGCTTTTCTCCCCCATCCCCATTTTCATGCACAGTTACGACGTAAAAACCAATGGCGGCAATTTGTTGTTTTTCTTCTTATTTTAAGAGGAATCACATAACATTAGTGGCACTGGTGACAAGGAAGGAAGAAAAACAGGAGAGGGCATGCAACAGGTATTTATTTGAACTCAGGAGCAATCAGGGGCGTACTGATAGCCTCCGCAACCCCCACATCGAGGGGGGCCTCGCGGCTTCGAAGGCCTCTTGCCTCAGTTAAAAGATTTTGCAAAATTTGTCATATGAAAGTGGTTAAAAAAATAGCAAGTAATTCCTGTCCGTTGATTTCAAGGAAATATTAAAAAGAAAACCAACTTTTGGCATTTTTTTCCCAATAACTAAGGTAAATATTTAGAAAATTTTTCGCGGTTTTAGTTTATAAAAATTGGATGACGGGAAAACATCCATTTTCTTTTTGCCAGAGGACTTGAGGCCCCTTTTCGCGGCCATATACATGTATTGGGTTGTCGGAAAAGTCATGACGTATTTTGGCACCCGATGGCGGTTGGGCGGTTTTGTAAGTACTAGAGGCATGCGCAGTTCTGTTATCGCTATGGCATAAGACAGGTGCCAGTTTTAGCTGCAGTCTAAAAGGAATAATGAGCGATTTGGTTGATTTGACATCAAGTTAAAGCTGTGCATTTTCGCCATATTTTACTGTTTTTACTTCCGTAAAGGGAAGAACGCGCGTCAAGCTCGTGAAAAGTTGCGTAAAGTGTATTGTGATAATGCTATACAAGAAAGTCAGTGCCAGCGGTGGGGTTTTTTTTTTTTTGATTGGAGGTTTAACGACCACCGTGAGCAACTCAATGGGCTATAAGCAGTCGCCCGTCCCTAATTTAGGGTCACTGGTTCCAGGGAAGGGAGAGAGCCAGTGCCGTAAGACAAACACAACATCCATACCTGACCGGGATTCGAACCCGGACCCCTTACGGACGAATGATTCGAACCCGGACCCAGCGCTTTAGACCACTGCGCCACCGGGGCGGCCCAGCGGTGGTTCACAAAATTTCGTGCTGGTGATTTTGACCTCAACGATGCTCCTCGGTCCGGAAGGCTTACCGAGGTTGATGACGACCAAATCAAGGCATTGATCGAGTCAAACCCACGTTACACAACACGAGAGATTGCAGACACATTGCACATCCATCATTCAAGCGTTCACGACCACCTGAAGAACCTGGGATACGTAAGCAAGCTCGATGTGTGGGTTCCTCATGAACTCAAAGAAGCTGAATTGACGGCGCGTATAAACATCTGCAATATGCTCATCAAACGTGAGGAAAACGATCCTTTCTTGAAGCGACTGATAACTGGTGACGAAAAGTGGATTGTGTACAACAATGTGCTGCGCAAACGGTCTTGGTCCCGACGTGCTGCTTCGCCTCAAACGACATCCAAAGCAGACATTCATCAGCGGAAGGTTCTGGTCTCAGTGTGGTGGGATTTTAAATGTGTGTTTTTCGAGCTCCTACTACGGAACCAAACAATCAATTCGAATGTGCACTGTCGGCAATTGGACAGTTTGAACGAATCCATCATCCAGAAACGTCCAGAGCTCGTTCATCGTAAAGGTGTTGTGTTCCATCACGACAACGCGAGACCACACACCAGTTTGATCACCCGCCAAAAATTATTGGAGCTTGGTGAGATGTGTTGCTACACCCAGCATACTCGCCTGACCTTACGCCGTCAGACTTCCACTTGTTTCGCTCTGTTCAACAGTCATTACGTGGTATAACGTTCAATTCAGATAAGGCTGTAAATCAGCACCTTGTACAGTTTTTCGCCACGAAAGACAGGTCCTTCTAAGAACGAGGCATTCAGCAGCTCACTGAAAGATGGCAAAAGGTTATCTAACAAAACGGGCATTATATCATTGATTGATCTTTGTTCTTTCTATCAATAAATGACCTTTGCAAAACATAGCTAAAATACGTCGTGACTTTTCCGACAACCCAATATATTATTAGCAAGACAATGTGAAAGAAATATCAATTCAATGAATGAAAATGTTGTATCAATGAGGATAAGGTGTTATGTATTACAGTTGTTTGCACGCAACTACGCATCCTTCAGAATGTAATGAACCAAAACATGTTCTTCGCGGGGACGAAGAAACAGACTCGTGGGATTTTTTTTTATAACAGAGTCAAGAGAAAATTTTCTACTATGTGCAGATCATTGTGGAATTCATTCGCCTTCTAATTATTTCTTCGTTGCTGCTTACCATCTTTGGTGTATCCCCAGCATTGTGCGGGGCTCCAAAAGCAACCTGCCAACTTGGCTTGGCAGATAACATGTGTGAGTCTGGAAGAATTAAAGGCCGCTGTGGTGTAGCGGAAGCATATCCGGCGCGTAACTGGAGACCCTGGGTTCGACTCCCGGTGGCTGCCGATGAGAATTTTTCCGTGACTCACTTATAAACGTGGAAAGAGCGGAGATCTTTGTTTGATGCTCCTTGTCCACGTTAAATGTCTGTATTAATTGTGGAATTATGTTAAATTATTTTCTCTTGAATATAAAAACCACACTTTAGTTTTAATTCTTTTTATGCCACAATTCTTAATTGTTATTTATTTGCTAACTGATGTTCTGTGTTTTCTTATAAATTGGAAATCATCGGACGCTATCATACTACAGTTGTGTGCGTGTGCGTGTGATCGTGATGAATTTCAAAGAGATGGCTAGTTCTGTAAAAGAATTACATTTGCAAGATATGCTTCGGAACTGTTTTGTAATATTTTGTATTTGTATAAAACTAGGGCAATAATTTTAACTACACGGGCGAACGTTTGTGTTACACGAAATAAAGTGCAACAATTTTGGTTTTAGGAAAATTACCTGTAAGTTCCAAAGAACTTACGTTATTAAAACACTCATAAAACCTATTAAGAATATGAAAATTAAAATTTTAAATAATTAAAAAAATATGGAATTAAAAATGTTCCAAATAAATCAGTGATAATTAATAATATGGAACTTAAAAATTTTAATAATTGAAATCTAATCGATTTTTACAAAAGGGCCTCGGAAATAATTTTTTTTGTGTGTGTGTGGGGGGGGGGGGGTTCTCAGGTACGACACTGGGAGCAATAGTAGGCTTCAGCCGGCATTGAATCAATCCCAGCAGCAGATCGTGAAGAGGCATTTGAAATAAAGCGCAGAAGCAGATTTTACCTTAGCATTCGCACTCCGGTCCTTGGGTTATTTCAACTTGGTTTATTGCCGCTGATCAATCAATGACCAGGCAGTTTAAACTTTTCTTATATCATAACGCAAAGCGCAATTTTGATGTTCGTGTAAAAGTTGTTGTTGATATTTGGGAAAAAGTGGAGACAAACACTTTCGATTAGATCATGTCTGATCTTCGACAAGTGGGCTCGACTCGACACATTGTGCGCCATCATGCTCGAAAAGCGAATGACGGTGTTTGTCTGCGTGTGTTAAGAGTTTGAGATACACAAATAAACTATCGGTAAATACTTCGGCAGTCTACAAGAAAGGTCGTTACTGTATAAACACAGTAGTGTTTAACCTGTCAGATGCTTACTTTGGGCAGATGTTGTTAGGCACATTTTTGCGCCGGTGAGCAAACAGTACTAACACCAATGAAGGAAGAAATATTCTTCATAATACATGGAAAATTCACAGAATATTCAAAAGCAAAGCAAACTGAATTTCCTTGTACCACTTACTGGTCATCCATGTAACACTTCTCGGAAAACTTGAAAATTTCAATTGTCCTGGAGCGGGAATTGAAACTCCATCTCCCGGTTGAGTATGCTAGCCATTATACACTGCTGGACAATTGCTAAGGACGGATCATAAACGGCCATACAGCTCATAAAAAAGTAAGTGTGGTTGGATGCCAAGTGAAATAAAATAATGTCAGAATGCCAGGACATTACAAGAAAGACAATTTATTGTGCTCTGAAATCCAGAAGGCTTTGGAACGTGTTCAAGGAACAAACAGGCCATTTTGTGCAGAATACGTAAACGTGAAAAAAATGCAATTACCGTCCGCAGGCGTTCCGGCGTAAGATGTCAATACGGGATATGGCCACCATGGAGGGCGATGCAAGATTCCACACGTCGTGTCATGCTTTGCACAACATTATCAAGCAGCTGTTGGGGTAATTTATCCCATTCCTCTGTCAGTGCACGGATGAGGGTGTCCTTGTTTATTGGAGGGCATTGGCGACCAGCAAGACTCCTCCCCAAAGCATCCCACACATTTTCAATGGGATTAAAATCTGGATAACGTGCTGGCCATACGAGGCATTGAATATCCTCGCTCTCAAGACACTCCTGGACAGCGACTGTTCGATGGCATGTTGCTTTGTCGTCCATGAAAATGAATCTATCACCGACAGCACCACGGAACATGCAAACATGAGGTAGCAGAACATCATTAATGTATCGTTGGCCAGTCATAGTCCCAGTTGGAAGAACATAGAGGGAAGTACGGCCATTTATCATGATGCCAGGCCATCCCATGACACTACATGTCGGATATCGGTCCCTTTCCTGTATGTTTGCTGGACAATATGCAGTAATACTATCACGCCAGATCAGTTGTCGTCGACAATCAGACGATAGACTGTATCTACTCTCATCTGAGAAGAGGACAGCAGACCAGTCGTTATCAGTCCAATTGCGATGTTTATGGCACCATTGCAAACGGGCGGTACGGTGACGTCTGGACAATGGGATACACACAACAGGACGGCGGGCGTATAGTCCTCCTTCATGCAAACGTCTGGCGACAGTTTTTCGGGAGATCTGCTTGCCAGTAGCAGCCATAAACTGATTTGCTACCTCACTAGCTGTGCTGCGCCGGTGTATTTTTGTTGATAGCACTATGTACCGATCTTCTGCAGGTGTCGTGCTGCGAACACGACCTCCCCGTGACGTTTGTTACACTCTCCATTTGTTTGAAATGATTTCCAAAGCCTTGAAACAACGCACTGTGGCTGACGTCGAACTCCCTGGCAACATCTGTTATTTTTCGCCCTTCTTCAATCTTGCCAATAATACGGCCACGCGTAAAATCATCTAGGTGATGTCGGGAAGACATACTGAAAATTGCAAGTTCGTCAATTGATTCTTTCCCTTTCAACTTTGCGTTTGAACAACAACGGTCAATACGCCTCAAATCCTTTATATCTCTTTTCAGCGCTATGACGTCACGAACAAGTTCGGCAATCCAAAATTTGCATACGCACAACACGTCTTACTGTATCCCGCACTTATGCTAATTTCCACATTTTCCTGCCTTCCATTTTATGGTTGCTATCGTTGCTATTGTTATCCGTCCTTAGCAATTGTCCGGCAGTTTACAAGAAG
This sequence comes from Macrothele yani, assembly GCA_039090855.1. Lineage (NCBI taxonomy): Eukaryota > Metazoa > Arthropoda > Arachnida > Araneae > Macrothelidae > Macrothele > Macrothele yani. Next base: position 136,007,374 of record CM077023.1, read on the forward strand.
ATCTTTTAGATTCGCCTTTTGAACAAGACCTTTTAAATTCGCCTTTTTGAATTTGTAATGACTAGCATACTCGACTGGTAATCGGTAGATGCGGGGTCTATTCCCGCTCCAGGACGATGAAATTTTCTGAGAAGTGTTACATAAATGACCAGTAAGTAGTACAAGAAAATTCAATTTGCTTTGCTTGAAGCTAACACCTCATAGAAGTAAGTTATTATTACTAAATTTGCGTGTACATGACTTCTACATTAAATAAACTTCGAGGAAATGCCATTCTAATACTGGTTCCAACAGTTCATAGTTGGCTTTTGGGAAAAAAAGTCTGTGGACGAGTGGTTTGAGGTGCTGGTCTATGGGTTCTCCTTCGTTTTGGACCTTAGTTTCAGCCCTGGATGAGGCATGGAGGGGTAGCTACATTGGTGGTGATCTGTCCTTGGAGCCCGCTGCCTTAAATCAGAAAAGGGTGCCTCCGTATATCCTTAGAGGCCAATTCGGATACTTTAAAGCAAACAATGAACAAGATCTTTTAGATTTGCCTTTTTGAATTTTTGTTTGGGAGGGGAAAGAGGGGTAGCAACCACCGTGAGACTCTTAATAGACTACAGAGTGTCATCTGGCCCTAATTTGGGGCTACTGGTTCCGGGGAGGGGGAGTGCCAGTGCCGTAAGACAAGCATATCGCCCATGCCCTTTGGCCGGGGGTCACTCTGATGAACGGTCCGAGGCTGACACTTAGACCACTACACCGCCGGAACGGACTTTGTTTCCCAAGTTTTAAATTTAAGTGCGATGTTTAAATCAGTTTGCAATGTGCCACATCAGGACAGTCACTTTTAATACCCTGTATAATTTCAGTTCGTGTACTACATTTTCTTCAAGAATAAGTTCTAGGTGAATGAAGGTCAGTAAGTGGCTGTATCTTGTTTTTTTGTTTTTTTGATTGGAGGTTTAACGACCACCGTGAGCAACTCAAATGGGCTATAAGCAGTCGCCCGTCCCTGATTTAGGGTCACTGGTTCCAGGGAAAGGAGAGAGCCAGTGCCGTAAGACAAACACAACATCCATGCCTGACCGGGATTCGAACCCGGACCCCTTACGGACGAATGATCAGAGGCCAACGCCTTAGACCACTGCGCCACCGGGGCGGCGTATCTTGTTCGCTATGGCATCACTAGGAAAGCAATTTTCTCCTGAATACGACTGGACTCAGTGGCGTATCGAAGGGCAACCCCCCCCCCCCCGCAAAATATATTCGAGGCCCTATTGCGGAAATCTATTAGATTTCAACTATTGAAAATTTCAAATCCCGTAATATTCATAGGTTTTATGGGCGTTTTAATACTGTCAATTCTTTGAAACCTACATGTATTTTTTGTAAAACCAAAATGTTGCACTTTATTGCGTGGAACACAAATGTGCACGTTGTTTAAAATTACTGTCTTAGTTTTATACCATTACAAAGTACTTCAAAACACTTTCGCAAAAGTTAATCACATCTCGTAAATTTTATTCTTTTAGAGAACTAAATCACACACACACACACACACACACACACACACAGCCTGTTTGAAATGCTTTCGATCTCTCACACACACACTCGCGCACATACAAGACTACATATGTAAGCAAATAAGTAATTAATAATTGTGGCACAAAAAAAATCAAAACTACCTAAATTATTTACTCTTGAATATCAAAAACACACTTAGCATTATCACACAATGTTTTGCACATAGTGCAAAATTTTCTCTACACTGTAATAAAAATGACAAATCTTTTTGTTCGTTCCCCGCAAAAAACAACTTTTAGTTCATTACATTGTTAAGGATGAGCAGTTATCTACAAAAAATCTGCAATACATAAAACTTTATATTTATTGATAAAAAAAGCAGTCAAAAATCACTTTACATTTCTTTAACCACCTTCATATAAAAATGTTTGTAAAATCTTTTTGCTGAGGTTAGAGGACCTTTCAGCCGTGAGCTCCCCCCCCTCCCCGCTATGCGAGGATTGCGGGGGCTATCATTACGCCCCTGACTGGACTAGTTTTTCATCCATTACAATGATTCTTTACATAAATAATTGAGAATTCAGTTGTCCTCGCAAGAGAATTTCCGTAAATTTAGATCTGTTTGCTCCCTATCGCGCAACAGAATGATATGAGCACTATCCCTCTGACATAGAATGCATCAGTATTAGATGTCCCGCATTCTATGAAGTCTGTCTGAGTTTAAACTTAGTCATAATGCTTTCGTTGCAGCTCGAAATATTAGCCAAAGGTAAGATAGGGTATCATTCCAGAAGTTGCAGCTTCATTTTTGTCTAGGAAATTTCCTTCTTTGAATACCGTCCGGTAAGATAAGAGACATTCAGGACAAAGCCGCCTCCAACAATCTTTTTATGAAGCTACTCGTGTCACAACCCCAGAAGACAATCCGTCAAGTATCAAAAACCTTGTGTGTGTTTTTTTTTTTTTCCTTTTTTTGATTGGAGGTTTTACGATCGCCATGAGTAACTCATTGGGCTATAAGTAGTCGCTCGTCCCTAATTTAGGGTCACTGGTTCCAAGGAAGGGAGAGAGCCAGCACCGTAAGACAAACAACATCCATGTCTCACCGGGATTAGAACACGGACCCATTTCAGACGAATGATCTGAAGCCATCGCTCAGACCACTGCGCCACCGGGGCGGCAAAAACCTTTTGTGTACACTCTTCGACGGTTTGTAGATCACAGCTTCGCCGAATTAAATCATTATACATCTCTGCGAGCAGGTGAAACGATAAAAGCACAAAAACGATAGCATCAAAAACTGAAAACAACAACCAGCAATAACGAACAGTAAAGTGCTGATACTTCTCCATGACAAATACGTCCAGACGTCATTTGTCTAACAGTTATAAAGCTACACAAACTGGACTACGAAACTTAGTTATTCCTCTAGTTCGCATGTTCTGTCCCCTATGCAGTATCACTTGTTATGACATTTGGATCACTTGCTTCACGGGGAAACGTACGATTCTTAGAACGATATAGAAACGGCTTTGAAGAATTAGTTACCTCATCGAACAGTTTCTTCAAATACGAAACGTCGCCCTGGTGGTGGAGTTGTCTAAGCGCTGGCTTCTGACCTTTTGTTCGAGATGGGTTTCGGTTCGAATCCCGTGAAGGCAGGGATGTGTTCGCGTTGCGGTACTGGCTTTCTCTCTACCCTGGCACCAGTTGCCCTAAATTTGGAATGCGCGACTACTTATAGCCCATCTAATTGCTTACGATTGTCATTAAACCTTAAACAAACAAAAAACGAAACAAAACTGGAATTCTTGTCAATGGTTGGGTTAAAATGTTTTACTGTAAATGTAGGTTGAGATTTAGTTTGCCTTCTCCGCTTTACAGAGTTGAGAAATTTTTAGAGAGAGACTTCGTTCTCTTACCCTTCAGTGTTCTGAGCCTCCCCGGTGGCGCCGTGGTCTAAGCGCTGGTTTATGACAGTTTGTCCAAGTGGAGATTCGAATCAGGCATGAATGTTGTGTTTTCCCTAAACCACTGGCTCTCCGTTTACTGGAGCCAGTGGCCCTAAATGAGGGACAGGAGACTGCTTATAGCCCATTGAGTTGCTCACAGTGGTCGTTAAACACTAAACCAAAAAAAAAAAAAAAGTGTTCTGGAGTTTCACCTTGAGGAAAATTTTCAAATTCTTGGGTACCTATAGATACTATAAATAATTACAGAGTCGAGTCACATTATTGTGAACCCCTCCTACTTTTGACATCAACAGCGCTTAGCCAATGAAAGAAGACACGGCATGGAGGGTACATAAGGTGCGCTGAATGCATTCTGAAAACATATCACTCGTTGATGTCATGGATAAAAGGAGCGATTTATCTGATTTGCAAAAAGGAATGATTATCGGCTTTCGGTCCAAAAGTGGAAGTATTTCTAAAACGGCGCAATTTGTTAACTGTTGGGTGCTGCTGTGGCTAAAGCGTATCGTGATTGGAGAAATGGAACCATTGCAAATAAGCGACATGGAGACTGCTGAACACCACGTGACATTGATGTGAGAGGTGAACGTCGGCTTCGATGGTTCGTGAGGGCCAATGGACATGCTACAGTGGAGCAACTCACTGGCCGAATGAACCAGGAAGCTACCGGAAAAGTGTTTCTGAAACGACAGTTCAGCGAACCCTGCTGCGTATGGGGCTCCGATGCAGACGGATGGTCACTGCACCTATGCTAACGAAGGTGCATCGACCGAAAAGGCTTACATTTGCACGGCAGTATCAGAATTGGACATCCGCATATTGGCAAAGGATTGCCCTCTCCGATGAGTCACGTTTTATGTTTCATCGAACAGATGGACGTTGGCGTATAAGGCGAGAAACATCGGAGAACAAACACTCTTCAACCACTGCTGGAAGAACACAAGCTGGTGGGAAGCAGCGTTATGGTCTGGGGAATGTTTTAGTCGCATTCTCTGGGTCCATTCATACCTGTGGAAAACTCTATATGGACCGAATTCCTGGTGAACCCATCCTTACAGACCACGTACACCCATACATGCTGATTGTCTTTCCTGGGGCGGATGGGTATCTTGCAGACGACAATGCGACGTGTCACACAGCTAGAAACATGTCGGAGAGTGGTTGGAAGAGCACGATGAAGACTTCAAAGTACTTCCCTGGCCCCCTAATTCCCCAGACTTAAGCCCAATTGAGTATCTGTGGGACCACCTCGATCACGTTGTTCGCTCTATGGATCCTCCACCACTCACCCTCTAACAGCTGTCAGATGCAGTGCAGTCAGCATGGCTCCACATACCTGTCAACACCTTCCAGCACCTTATTGAGTCACTCCTAGCCCGTGTAGCTGCTGGGCGCGCTGCACGCGGCGGTTATTCTGGATGTTAGCTGGTGGTCACAAGAATGTCCCTCGACCGTGTATTATCGTCATTCAGTGGTGCTTAAAGGTAGTGTCGGGTGGTGAGATAGACAGTTGAATTATTTTTGCCACCTACGGTACACTCTGTTTTCTCAAGATTTCTACAAGCTCCCTAACTTAAATGCAAACGGGAACTCTGCTGCAAAGGCTGCCATAGACACCTCCCTGAACGTCGATTGGAGTAGCTACACTGTCAAAAATAAGTGGTGTGAATTCACGGAAAATTCAGGAAAATAATGTGCGGCAAATTTGCCAGTAGGTTTCAGTTTTGACGACATTTCAGTTTTTAAAAGTTTCCGTTTCTTCTAACTTCAGTATTTCAACAGATTTTCTATTGTCAGTAATTCTGCTTATTTCAAAAAAGTCAGTCTCTGGTTTTTCCGTATTTATGGAGACATTTGCAAAAATTCGGATTTAGATTTTTTTAGCCCTTTTAAACCAGAGATTCTTCTGACGTATATGGTTTAGGAATCGTTTTCCTTTTTCCCGTGTAAGTCTTCAACGACAACCGCGCGTGCTACCCAGTGAACTACCAACACACGAAGGCATATTCACGTATAAGGTAGAGATAAAGAGAGACTCAAATCGCGCGGTGATGAAATGTTTTTCGCTATTAATGCGGGTGAATTAGTCGTTTTGCCGCCCCGGTGGCACAGTGGTCTAAGCGATGGTTTCTGATAATTCTTCCGAGATGGGCCTGATTTAGAGTCCCAGTAAGGCATGGATGTTGGCGTTTGTCTTACGCACTGGCTCTCTCCCTTCCCTGGAACCAGTGGCCCTAAATTAGGTACGGGTGACTGCTTATAGCCCACTGAGACGCTCACAGTGGTAGTTAAACGCCCAATAAAAAAAATAATCAGTCGTTTCATATTTTGTGTTGAGGATTATAATTTTTTTTTAAATAGGTTTGTAAGAATTTCATTTTTTCTATAGGAGGACTTATTGCAAATTACATATTTTTCCTCATCGTGATTTTTCGATGCAGCAGAATGCTTTGGTACTCGAGATCTTCTGAAACTAACAAATGAATTTCAGTTATGTTTAAGAAAAGGTGTGAAATGTACTGCTTTGTAGTATTTCATAAAATCCCTAAATATAAAATTTACTCCTGGTAGTTACTTTAAAATATTTTTGAAAATTCCCGTGGTGCTTTCCGTGAATTAATGGAGCATATTTCCATATTTCTGATTCAACCTTTTCCGTGAACTGACTGGAAGAAAACTGAATTTCACGGATTTTTCGTACACCAGGAAAATGCTGCACTTTCAGAAACCTTTCCGTAATTCCTTTCTTATATTGAAAATCATCTAAATACGTGGCGTCAGTTGGGTAAATAAATCCATCGCTCTTTCCACATTCAGCAACCGAAAAATTGTTATCCGGCAGCCGTCGGGGAATCGAATTCCGAATCTCTCGATATCCAGCCGAGGGTGTTAGCCTTACACCACAGCGGCCAACAATTCACGGTGCTGTGTGTGGTTCTTTTTCAGCCAGCATCTGACATCATAAATCCGTAAGTTGGGCTCAGCTACTGAGACGTCTCCATCTGGTGGGCAATAACGGCACTGGTTATATATAATTATAGCAATAATCCAAAGTGAAAATCCTCTAAATACGTGGCGTCAGTTGAGTAAATAAATCTATCGCTCTTTCCACGTTAAACAACGCACAGCAACCGAAAAATTGTTATCCGGCCGCCATCGGAGAATCGAACCCCGAATATCTCGGCTGGATATAGAGAGATTCGAGATTAGATTCCCCGACGGTGGCCGGATAACAATTTTTCGGTTGCTGTGCGTTACTTAACATAATAAGAGCGATGGGTTTATTTACTTTCTTATATTGACGGTGAATTGTCGTTTTTAACATGTTTTCAAGGAAAATTCTGCATTTCCAGAAACCTTGCTGCAATTTCTTTTGTGTATTAACGGAAAAACTGTTCACTTTTTCCGTATCCATATGACGGTAAATTTAAGGTCATACGAGCGATTCGCAGGAATTTACATACCTGAGGTTTAATTCACTATTAGATTTCGATCGTCTGTCGGGAGATCTGATTTTGAATTTCTGTAGGAAGATCGGATATTGTAGATAGCATATAGCATGGAATTTTGGTTATTGTGGAACCGGACACTCTTTCCCCTCTCCCTCATTTTGGGTACCAGCTATTGTATATGGTGTTACCGTAAGAAACCGGGTACCTTAATTATAGTACAAGTGATTGTATTATGTCTATGTATCACTCTGAGGACCCCTTGAGACAAAAGCTATTATAGCTATGAAGAGTAAATTTTATATTTAGGAATTTCGTCAAATCACAAACAGTATAATCCCTATTGTCTGAACGTTTGTCCCACTTTGGTGAAGCAGTAGAAAGAGCGCCTGCCTGTTTTAGTTGTCGAATCCTTGCCTCAAACAATGTACTTTTTTTTTTTTTTTTTTTTTTTTTTTTTTTTATTGTTGTAATGTTCATGAAACATAATTACACATTTAGACATCAAAAACACAAAAAGAATACCTGGTTATTGAAAAATTACTCTACATATCTTATTTTACCCTCGTCATTATTGACGGGGGGCATTCACCTAGTAATTTTACATTTTCTTAAAGACAAATGAAAGTCATTGCCAGTTTAAAAAGATTAAGTTTCAAAGCATTCTGCTGGTTTGAAAAATCCTGATTAAAAAAATACTTAATTTGTGATAAGTCTTCCTACAAATATACAATATATTGAAAAAAGTCACCGGACACCTAGAAGAGAAACACCACATAGCATTTATTGACATACATTAGTGCGCTGTTGGTCCACCTTTGGCCTTAATGCATGCAATAACACTTCGAAACATGCTTTCGACCAGGTTTTGGAACACAGCGATAGCTATGCGTTTCCATTCAGTACATTATGCTGCCGCTAACTGTTGCTTAGTAGTAGGCGTTGGCTCCAAACTTCTTATGCGAGGCTCTAATTCATCCCATAGGTGCTCTATGGAATTAAAATCAGGGCTCTGTGCTGGCCAGTCCACATACGATACGGAATTATCGTCAAACCACGCCAAACAGTCCTTGCTTTATGGCTCGGTGTATCATCCTGCTGGTACCAACAAAGCTCGGTTCCATAGTATTTCTACAGAGTTGGTAGGGCGTAATTGTCCAGAATACCGAGGTAGACGTGCTGGTTAACAGGTTTGTCCAGGATAATAAATGGGCCGGGACTAAAGCACGAAAAAACACCCCCAGACGAGTACACTGCCAGCTCCAAAGTTGACCGTAGAAACAGTAAACTGTGGTAAATAGCGTTCCCCCGGCTGCCGCCATATCCACACACAGCCATCAAAGACTGATGGATCGTGTATCTGGATTCATCAGTCCATAGGGCCCGTTTCCATTGATCTACGGTCCACGATAAATGTTCTTTACACCGTGCTAAACGACGAGTAGCATTCCGAGTGGAGATGGAAGGCTTATGAGCAGCCGCACGACCTCGGTAGCCCATGGAATGAAGTTCTCTGCGAATGGTACGCGTACATACCGAGGTTCCAGCATTTTTACTCACCTGTACACCGAGGTCTTGTGCAGTACTCCGTCGATTATCTGTAACAACTTTCCTGAGGCTTGGACGTTCTCTATCACAGATTTTCATTGGTCTGCCGGTACGTTTTGCTGCGTCAGGCACGCCATGTGTCTTCCACTTATTCAGTACATCCAAAACAGTTGACTTGGTTATGTTTAAACGCCTCTCGGTTTCTCTTATGGACAACCCACTAATGTAACAATCAACAATCTTTCCTTTCTCAAAGTCAGTTCTCTCCCGCCGCGACATTTTCACTCCACCTCACGTGCGATATGATAGAGGTCAGTGAAGGCTTGTTTTTATACCGTTTAGTACAACAAACACTTGCTACAAAGTTATACTTTGTTAGCAACTTTGTAGCAAGTGTTTGTTGTACTTCTTTAGCTCGTTGTTTGGCTGTCATTTTCACACCCTTTCCTTGAATGGTCTTATTCGTGAGGCTCAGGACGTTCCAAAGAATCTGTTGCTTCAAAATAGAAATGAAATATCATTTTAGTCTATAACCTATTTGCATTAGTGCTTCTCGATAATAGGCCAATCCCTTTTTCAGTTTGCCTGACGTAATAATTCCTGAAGGATTACGCACAACACCGGAATGGTTGTATCTATAGATGTTTGGGACCAAAACGAAGTTTCACGATCGCCCTCTCCTGACCAAATAGCAATACTTGTCCTGTGTGACTTCTCAGAAAGGTTTCTATGGTTTGAAAGTTTTTCTTGAAGATAAGAGTAAGAGGCTTGTCGTACAAAGAGCTCACCATAACCCCCATCTTCACAATCACATTTACAATACAAAAGAGCAATTCAAGAATTTCTCTCACTAGGGACGGTTTGATACGTCCAAAGCAGGTGGAAAGCTGTCCACTATAAGAACACACGTACCAGCCACACCTTAAGTTCTTTCATGAAAACAATTCTGTTAGATTTTGGATGAAAGAACACTTTTGAAATATGCATTGTAAAACGAATTCAGTCGTGAACAAATTTTAGCATCAATTTAACGGTGATTTTTTTAAATCTGTTCATGATTCAATGTAGCATCAAACCACGCTCAAAACTGGGTGGTGTTCCAGCTAATTATTTTCTTTTGGTTTTGATTAAAAACAAACAAACTGCGCGAGTCTCTTAAAGATCCTGTTTCCAATTAACCGGCTGGAACGTATCAGCTCGGGGTTAGCAAGATGAGCAGAAATTAGCCCGAACGAATGTATTTGCTATCGAAGAAGTGGGCCCAAACGGCTGGAACGAGTGAACCTACGCATCAGAAAGCTTTCCTTTCCCCTTAGCTTTGTTATTCAAAATGGTCATTTCGGGGAGTGACTGACAATCCTTTCTGACTGATACCTGCGAAAAAGGCTATAACAAACAAAGGCTTAGAACCTAAGAAGGAGAAAGATGTGTGCGAGTCACTTATTTCTACCAGTGGCATGATATCCGTGTTAGGAGGACTAGCTCTTCTACGTCATACGTTGGGTCATTGAATAGAGAAAAAAGGACTTCAAAGGAGCGCTTATCATGGGTGACAGGCTTATGGTCAGAACTGCTTAGATGAGAGGGGGGATAGAATTTTTTTCCGTAGCTTTCTTAAAGCCCAGACCACTATGTGAACATTTCTGTTTGTGTAGGGCAGGAAGTTTTGGGCATCCATTGATGCAGATACATCTGCAGCTTTAAGAATTTGAAAGTTGAAATGTGCGCACATGCCATAATATCAATTTTTCTAAGCAATTAATTTTCATATTTATTCAGTCACTTCCCATGGTGGTCGTGAAACCTACTACGCAATGGCATTGCCATCTCTTTGAATAGAAGCCTTTTTTTTTTAAGTCTACTCATTATTTTGACCCATGGACGACCATTTTGACACATGAACCAGGACAGATAAATGTGAGTGGATGATGAATTTCGGAATATCTCAGAGAGAATCGCGTTGCGCTGTGTGTCAGCCTGTGGATAGAGGGATATATACATAGAGAGAGGATTACAATATTACAAAAGGAGGGTAGGGCATCCCAATGATCCTGGGCTTCAAGTCCAGCGACTTACGACTAACTGTACTGAGCTTTAACTGAATTTATAACAGCGTGTTTGGTCCGGTGGTACTTTTCTCACATAGGCACAAAAATTTTGCTGTGTCATTTCAGAGCAAAAGAACAACATATGGATAGAAGAAAACATTTTTTTTAAACGAAAAACCTTTTTAGATAGAAATAAAACAAACAGTCAATGATAATTATTCATAAGCGAAAAAGTAATTATTTGTTCGTTCCAAAAATTTCAGACGAAAATAATATGAGAAAGTGGAACATTTCAGGAGAGGTTCACCGAGAAATGTTTCAATCCGCTCCTGGCTTCCACACTTTGTACCACTATCACTGTGCCCTTTTTGTAATCTTCTGAAGAAGACACTAGTACCCATAGCGGTATGTACTAGTGTCTTCTTCAGAAGAGGAGATGACTTCCTGAGTATAAAATATCCGTGAATAGCAAGATCTTTTCTGCCTGTCGCGGATTACACTACGTACTCATAATCTAGGATTTCGAGGATGCCGGAGTATAAGCAAACTTGAAAACCATTCAGCTAAGCCAATTAGAATCCTTTAATGGCTTTTTTACATTTAATGATAATAAAGGCAGTAGAAGAGCCGGGAAAGTAGATTGTGACGTACTACAGTGGTAAAGCACGTGTCAAGACGACAAATCTGCAGCAATACATTCTGCCCATGTAGCTTACTCGGGAGAGCAACTTACTCCAGAGTGAGGGCACACAGGAAAATTTGTGCTTTCACATTGGCGCCCGAACGTCGAAATGCATGTACTGGCCGTTAGGTTCTGCGAAAAATGTGTGTTTGTTCCACACATAGTCTAGAATTAACGAAAAATTCTAGACCTCGCTTCAAATAAAAGAATTAAGAGAATAATGATATGACGTACTACAGAGGTAAAGCACGTGTCAAGACGACAAATCTGCAGCGTTATATTCCGTCCGTGTAGCTTAGTTGGGAGAGCAACTTACTCCGGAGTGAGGAAGACGTGGGTTCGATCGCCGTCACGGACAAATTTGTGTTTTCACAAGATGTTGCTGAGCTTCCCCTGAAAGGCAAGCGACACCACTACCCTAGAAAAATTGATAAAGAAGCCATTGAACTTTTATGAAAATTACTTTGGTATTCATTATAAGCATAATTATTTCATCTAGTTTGTTTATGTACTGTACTTCCTTTTAAAGCCAAATACAGACAAAACAGCACAGATGACCGCTAATTCAAAAGAAACTGCAGTGTTTTAATTTTTTTGTAATTTCAATTAATTAATGTCCCTAAAATGTCACTGAACACATAACATAATCAACTAAATCTGACTATTTGAAAATCAACAGCCAGGGTCAAAAGAATCAGACTTACGTGAAACTTGAATCATTTTATTCTCAGAGCATGAAATAGTAACGAACAGAAAATATGAGCCACACATATTCTACCTTTGCGTAGCTTTCATTTGACAATCAGGAATTGTACATCATCAGGTTATCGTAATTCCAAGCTCATGTACTTTTAACAAACATAGTAATCTCCACAATATATCGACAATCCCCACTCCTCTTTACCTCCTCCTATTTTTCTCTCTCCACACCTTTTTATCTGCATTTGACTCTATGTCAGCGTTTCCAAAACGTACAAATTGTTCGGGGAAGTAATGTGCCATTCAGTAGGAAACTATTTAACCGAGAAGTAACAAAATTTACAGAAGAAACAGAAAAGGAAGGTTAAATTTCAGATACACATGACAAATCTTCAGCTTCTCAAGGTGAAACAACAGGAACGGTTGCACCAGTAATTCTCTGTCGTACGACCACAAAGTTTGCATTAAGCGTCAGGGGAGGAAGGAACAGATGTTTTTTTAATCGGAACGAACTTCTTTTTAAAACAAAATTATGAAATAGCACAAAAAAAAAATGGTAACTAAAAGAAACTACGTCCCACGGCGAATCAATAATTATCTTCCCCTTAGTTATAGGGCTTGTTAATGCTAAGGTCAGAGAACGAACAAACCAGTGTCTTTATTTATATATATGAGACGCGGAATTAGGGGTAACGTAAAAACAAACATGAAATACGAAAGAATTAAGAGTGAAGGCATAGTTGCACCGAAGACTAATGAGGGAAGTTACCACGAGACTATAAGTTGCTGTTATAAAACTTTCAGGAAGTGAGTGGACCATATATTCCATGTATTTCATCATTTGACTGTACAGCTTTTTTACAAATCGTAGACGACAAATATTGTAAATAACATGTAGCAGGGCTTTGTCGACGTGTTATGTATTATAAGACTCATTGCGGATGTTAACAAAGGAATTGTATCTCACAGAAAGTATTAAAAGCAGTTGCGGTATTAAATATGTCCTTTATTATTAACTAATTCTCTTTATTGGTTTGTCTTGGAATTATTTTGACTGACGAATTAATTATGGTTACTTTGCTTTACGCTTGTCATCTACACGTTCTACTTAATTTCTCTTCTATTTCATTTTTTTATCATTCACGCTTCGCAGTTTGGAAGCCATCTTCTCTCACGTCTTTCCTGATTCGCTGACAGATTCTTTCTCGTCTCCAGAATACCTCTGCCTTAAATGTTTCCTGCGTGTTCCTACTACTCTTCCAGAGTGACAACTTTCTTCTCCTCTGTCTCGACCACTAGCTTGAAAGAAAGGGCTTTCTCTGCTCCAAGAGCAATAAAATCATTTAGCCCTTAGACGGTGCTTTCGGATCAGAATGTATAAATCGCTGCGTAGGACAAAAATACGATACCACAGTTAAACACTTAAATAGTATAATTTTACTAGTAATCCGAATTTTTTGGCCGCCCCGGTGGCGCAGTGGTCTAAGGCGTTCGCCTCTGATCGTTCGTCCATAAGGGGTCCGGGTTCGAATCCCGGTGAGGCATGGATGTTGCGTTTGTCTTACGGCACTGGCTCTCTCCCTTCCCTGGAACCAGTGACCCTAAATTAGGGACGGGCGACTGCTTATAGCCCATTGAGTTGCTCACGGTGGTCGTTAAACCTCAAAAAAAAAAAAAAAAAAAAAAAAAATCCGAATTTTTTGGCGTAAAATAGAAATCAAAGCTACCAAGATTTCGCAACATCAACCGGATGATTTTTTCAAGGATTATTCAATTTGCTGTCTACCTTCCTTGTAAAAGTCATCTGGCTGATGTGAGAAACTTTGGAAACTTTTATTCCTATTTTACGCCAATAAATTCGGATTGCTAGTAAAATCATATTATTTTAAGTAGAGTTGATGTACAGTTCCTCGTTATTAAACACTTAGCCAACGTACTAAAACCTGCTAATTCAAGATGCCGGTCTGATAGATAATATCATAAAGACGCCGATCGCAGTGACGATGATTGACAAAGAAAATACCTATTGCTGAATATTCGCATCCCTTAGAAATGAATTAATTCTAAAATCTAAAGCCCTCGTGACAAACATATGAACAAAAAAAATCAACGTTTGGTCACAATAGGGAATTTAGTTTATTTTCGACCTCAGTTTCGCTGTTCTTTGACTCAGCTTCACCAGGACGAATGGCACGTAAATATTCCAATCGCTGTGACATCATAACCTGAGTTGAAGGTCACGGGTTTTTGTCAGTTGCTACCACGCGCTTGAAAACTGGAGTGGATGCCATGTGGTTGACAAGTTGCGAAGAATTTTGACATACACTGAAGAGCAATTGAATTAGAGATACCTGTCTAGTAACGTGTAGCACCACCTTTCGCCCTGATGACGGCGGCGATTCGTCTCGGCAGGGACTCCACAAGACACCGGAAGCGTTGGGAAGCCATACGGATCCACGACCCCTGAACAAGCTCCCACAGTTCACGAAGATTTGATGGAGGGAGGTCAAAGCCTCGAACATCTTTCTCGATGGCATCCCAGATGTGCTCGATGGGATTGAGGCCAGGTGACCTAGCTGGCCAAGAAAGCGAGGTCACGTCGGTGGAGTGTTCATCCAACCATTCGGATACAATTCGGGAGCGATGGCACGGTGCATTGTCTTGTTTCAGGATGAGGTCCCCAGTGGGATGTTGAAGACGCACAAACGGGAGCAAATGGTCGTGCAAGATATTCCGGTAACGTTTACCTGTGAGGGACGATGTCACACGTACCAATGGTCCCATTTCAGTCCAACTACGCAGTCCCCAGACGAGAATGCCACCCCCACCAGCTGGAAGAGTACCCTGCTGGCAAGAAGGATCCATCGCTTCATGTGGTTTGCGCCGTACTCGCATGTACCAACATGTGGTTTGCTGCAATCCGCATGTACCAACGTGAATCTCGACTCATCAGTCCAGGCAACATTTTCCCACATGTCTAGGGTCCAGTGGCGATGTTCTCGCGCCCATGCTAATCTTTGCACCCTGTGATGTGCAGTCAGTAGCAGTACCCTCGTAGGACGATGGCTTCTGTACCCCATAGCGAGGAGATGGTTCTGGATGGTGTGGCTTCTTACACATTTTTGTGCACCAGCGTTAAATTGCAGAGTGATTTCTTGCACTGTGGCCCGTCTATCCGCTGTTACAATGCGAGCTAGACTCATCCACACGCTGCTGTCCACGGCAGTTGGCCCTTGCGAGGGATTGTTTTACCGGATTCGATGTACTCACGGTGTACCCGTGACACAGTGGCTCGTGAAAATCCCAGTGACTACAAGACTTCCGAGATGGAGTGACCCATTCGTTGGGCCAAGACAATTTGCCCACGATCAAATGCGCTTAGATCGTTCGTCTTACCCATATTGCGTCCGACTCTTACTGATTCCCGTCGCATCACTCCTTATATTGTCGGATCGATGCATACGTCATGTCGTTTCCGTATACAGGGCCGCCCACAGCGCCACATTTGCATAACGCCAGCTGTCTCTAATTCAATTGCTCTTCAGTGTGTATGAAAAGCTTCCGAAATATATAGCTTGAAGAGTGAATCCGGAATGTCGATAAGCTTAGCATCTTCAAATAAGAATTTGTGATTATTTCCATAGCAGTGTTCAGCTATCGATGATTTCTTTAGTTCACAGTTCCGTGTGTAAGTCTTGTGTTCCTTCAATCGATTAAGCCAGGCCCTACGGGTCTGTCTTATATACGAAGAACCACATTCACATGGGATTTGGTAATCTCTTCATGAATTTATATCTTCAACATTGTTTTTTGGTCCAAAAAGTTCATTTGATTCGTGGGTTTAAAGATCATCGTGAAATTAAAAGTTGAGAAATTTTGACGGCATTGACACGAGCAGAGATAAAAACGGATCACGGGTCACCGGGTCGACAATATCTTGAAGATGTTCCCGACCCGATTTCGACCCTGTTTTATTTCAGTTTTATTTTTGAAGAAAAAAAAATATTTCAAAGAACCCTCCAGAGGTCTTTGAAATAATACTTCAAAGCTGCAGAGTATGATCCAGGAATTTGCTGAGAACGGTAAAGAAATAGGGTTAAAAATGAACTTTCAGAAGACAAAACTCAAGTACAATGTTTTTTTTTTTTTTTTACAAGGAATGAAGATTTATCAATTCATGAGGAAAAGCTGGAGATAACCAATTCCTACATTTACCTTGGGCAGAAGATATCAAGCGAGGGTCACATTAATGAAGAAACTATTTGGCAGTTTTGGAAGAAACAGTACAATTTTTAAGAGCAATGTGCCACTATTTCTTAAAATAAAAGTGTTTAATCAATGCATCCTTCCAGTGCTTACGCACGGAGCAGAGACGTGGACCTTAACTAAAAAAGACATACAAAGGCTGCAGCCAACTGAAAGCAGCATAGAGAGATGCATGCTTGGTGTAACCAGGAGCGATAAGAAGAGCAACTCATGGATAATGAAAATGACAAGAGTGGAAGACATCATGATGAGAGTAAAATCTCTGAAATCGCAATGGGTTGGACATATTGCCAGGGAAACGGACAACCGACGAACAGCCGAAATTTTAGACTCGATTCCAAGGGACAGGAAAAGGCCCAGAAGACCACGTGGGAGATGGGTAGATGGAGGAGACTGGCCCACAGTCCATTGTTTAAGAAACTTGAGGAGACCTTCATCCAGAAGTGGATTGATAATGATGATGATGATGATGATATATTCGAATTTATAGTTCAAAGCGGAGTTTTCCGGGTCAGGTCCAGGTCGGGTCCAATTATGTGACGGCCGGGTGCTGGTCGGGTCCGTGTCCAAACTTTTTGACCCGTTTCCAACTCTAGTCACGAGCAAGAGAAACAATAGCAAACTTCTTTCATAATGGATGCATAATAAGAGTCTACGTTAAGACAGGCTTCAGTTTCCGAAATTTAAGAATTGTGTTTGTTTTTTGACATGAAGAAATAGTGTGAAAAGTTAACGATCGATTATGGTTTTGATATATCCTTCTGAGCGTAATGTCTGAACATCAAGGAATGGTACGCAACCATTCAGAAATGATTATGCCGAGAGTAAATTCTAAGTGTGTTCTTTCCTATATAAAATTGAAACGTACAGTGGAAGAAAGAGGCAGAGAGATCGAAGGAATGGGAGAAACACTGAGTAAAAGATACTGGGAAAGGGAGAATGAGGTACTGAGTCCGAGAGATGGCTAGAGAAAGATTAAGCAACACTGTAAAAAATAAATGGTGTGAATTCACGGAAAATTTCGGAAAATAACGTGTAGCAAAGTTGCTGGTAAGTGTCAGTCATTTAACAAAATTTCCGTTTTTAAAAGTCTCCCCCCCCCTCTTTTTTTTTAATTTCCGTATTTTCACAGATTTTTCGTAGCTAGTAATTTCTTTTATTTCAGAAAAGTGCGTTTCAAGTTTTACCATATTTATACAGAAACTTCGCAAAATCGAAGACTGAACTTTTCAGCCCTTACGTCAGAAAACCTTTCGGGCCGGTGGCGGGGATCGAACCCAGGTCGGTTGGGGTCAGGTCTACACAAGCCGCGCGTCTTAACCACTGAGCCAGAGTGTCTTACGAAGTGCACTCACGTTAAAGGTAAAACAAGTGATTTAATAATTTTATTTTCTGTTGGAGTTTATAATATTTTTGAATACGTTTGCAATCATTTTACTTTTCCTGTAGGAGGACTTATCACAAATTAAGTACTTTTCTCAACGTGATATTTCGAAGCAACAGAATGCTTTGGAACTTAAGATCTTTTTTCTAACTGACAATAACTTTCAAGTATCTTTAAGAAATTATGAGATGTACTGTTTTATGGTATTATTTCACAAAACTTCTAAATATAAAATTTACTCTTAAGGTGGTTCCACCTAAAATCTCTGCCTTATGTTTTCAATGGTAAAATTTCTTTACATATTTTCTTCGCAATTAATGTATTCCCAACGATGAAAATTTGCACATCGATAAAACTAACTAAGTTATAGCATGGGACTCTTAATACTTGCTGAAACATGACCATAATTATATTAAAAATCAATCATTTTTCCTTTAGTATAGTTCAGACCTGTTAATAGATGGCGCGACCTGTACATTGATGACGTCAGTAGACAAACAAATACTGGATTGCTTATTTATGGTTAGGTTTTATCAAGTATTCCATGCTATAACTTAAAGTTAGTTTTAACGGTGTGCAAATTTTTATCCTTGGGAATACATTAATTGCGAAGAAAATATATAAAGAAGTTTCACCATTGGAAACATAAGGCAAAGATTTTAGGTGGAACCACCTTAATAACTGTAATAGCTTTCGACTAAGTACTCCACAGACAGATACATAGACGTCGTACAATCACTTGTAAAAATAATTTAAATACCCGGTTTCTTACAGTAACACAATATGTAATAGCTGGTGCACAAAACGGGGAAGAGGAGAAGAAATATCCTGTGCCACAATAACCAAACTTCATGCGATATGCTATCCACAGTATCTGATCTCGCAATAGAACTTCAAAATCAGTTCCTTTAACAGACGATTAAAGTTTAATAGTTAATTGAACCTCCAGTATTCCCGCGAATCTCTCCTTTTACCAGAATATTTTTGTCATATGGACATGGAAAAAATGGAAACTGAGTTTTCCTGTTAAAATACGAAAGGAACTGCGGAAAGGTTTCTGAAAATTCAGATTTTTTCATTAACACATCTTAAAAACGGAAATTTACCGTCAATATAAGAAAGGAATTCAAGAAAGGGTTCTCAAAATTCAGAATTATCCTGGCGTACAAAAAATCCGTGAAATTAAAGTTTTTTCCCCGTCATTTCACGGAAAAGGTTATGAGAAATATGCTTCGTTAATTCACAAAAGGAATCACAAAGTAGTTCGTGAATCTCAGAAATTTTTTTTACAGTGAGCAGAGACTGGGAGAAAAGAAAAATCTATTTTGGGGGAGAAAAGAGAGAAGCGATTGTGACGCGGGTAGAAAAAATAAGAGACAGCCTAGAAAGGAATTAAGAGGAGGGTGAAAAGAGAAGAAACAGGAGGGAGACCGATTGAGAAAAGAAGATACTGAGAGAAGTGAGAAACGGGAAAGAATGTTAGATAGGTGGACATTTATCGCGTTCAAGGGGGAGAGGAGGGAGAGACCGAGGAGAAGCGATTAAGTACTAAATTGAAAGGTGGGTGATAGAGGGCGAGAGAGGAGAGAGAGTGAGCGAAGAGAGAAGAGAAAGTGAGCACGAGAGATGACAGAAGAAAAGAAAAGAGCGAGACAAAGGGAAGGAAAAGGAAAGAGCGAGACAAGTGCAATAGAGAACATATTGGGTGATACAAGGACAAAGTGAAATTGAAAACAGTAAGCAAAGGAAAGAAAGGACAAAGTTATATGGAGTGTGCGAAATGATACGAATAGTGTTAGAAATACGAAAAGAAAAGGAAAGAGGAATACATTTTTACAGGGCAGTTCACTGAGCCTCTCTCAGTGCCCTGTAGAGTGGGTTCGTAAGACCTTCGCCTTTAAGGAAATCAGAAGTTTTGGAGTTTCAATTATATTTTTCTCTGATGACGAAATAACTAAAATATCCGCACTAGTAAAGACTCCTTCTTTTGCAGTTGTATAGTAGTTTTATTCAGTGAATTATGTGAGGAAAGATCTACCGAGCTTTGTTCTGATTTCTTTAAGTTCCTTTATATTAAAACGTTGATCTGCTTCTGCTTATTATTCTATCAGGATTCTTTCTCGGTTACTTCACTGCTAAATTTCTCTTTCCCGACTTTGTTTTTCATTCAGTCTTCCAACTACGTATGTTGGACATTCTCCCCACTTCCATTTTCCCAGGACGGAGAAGTCTTCCAAACCCTCTCTCACACAGTGCGATCAAAAAGTCTCTCCTGCTTTCGCGTGACCCGTATCTGCGACCGCTTGTCCGGCTCCTGTCCCTCATTATCGCCCCTTCGTCAACATTTTACTTCGCTGTGCATTTACTTTTGAAGATTCCCTGGCCCATCAAATGTTATTCGGCCCACTGCGAAAATTCCCTCCATTAAAACCTGAAGATGTTAGAATAGCTATGTACTTGATATGTTCCTACGAGAAGATCGTTGTCCAGTCACTCCCTCGCAGAGGAATAAAGACATAAAATTGAACTCCGTGAATCCCTCTCTTTAACGCTGCTGGCCAAAAACTAGTGAAACAAAGGGACCATCTCCAAATTCTCACTGAATCATTAAGAGAAATGATTTTAACTTACAAGATATTCAAAAGGGTTATTAAGTTTCCTCTTGTTAAAACCTATGATCTCAAGGTTACACTGTAAGAGATACGGAGGATGGAGAAAGAAACTGAGCTTCAGCTGTAATTGTATACCAAGAACCAGTATTCAGTAAACAACGGGTGCGTTACATACAGTGAATTTCAATAGCATTTATTTTCTTGAAGTGAAAGAAGTCTCTCATAAATGCCCATGTTGGCTAACAAAAGCGAATATTTATTATCTATAAAGTTTGATCAGTAGGATTTGATTCATTGTTTGATTACCATTTTGCTCTTGCTAGGAATGAACTGTCCACGAATATATATTGGACCCTTAATGATCGCTTGATATTCATGAAAACCATCAAAATAAGTACCTTTTTTCTTTCATTAAAGAAATTTAACATTTACTGAGCTTTTAAATGAAATATACAATGATTTTTAATTTTTGGGCAAAATTTAAGCTGTTATAGAAAGATATTAAATTTAACTAAAAAGCCAACATGCAGGGATTTAGCGCCTAAATGTTGGTTTTTCGATACACAGATTAATGTAAAGAGGAGGCTGCTTTCTAACATTTTTATTGGTTTTGAAATTTATAGAGATAATATATCAAGAAATATCGTTATACATATTTGATAGGTTTCGATAATTTTTGTGTGTGATATATTTCAAAATATGTAATGCAAAGTCCAACATTGCACTCAGGACAGAAGTACAGAATCTCTTTCAGACACCACTTATTATTTGCATCTCTTTTTGAGCAAGAGATTTTGCATTCCCTAGAAGGTTTTTTTTTTCTTATCTGAGGCAGGTATTTGTTTTAGAAAATGTAGCTCTATCAAGCGGTTGGGATCGTCTTCGAAGCTGGGATGGCTTCTCTTTGAAATAGTGTCACATAAGTGATATGTTTCTAGGAGAGCATCTACCAAGTCCAATCGAGATTTATTCCCTCGTTGTTTTGTAAATAATGAAAGAATTCAGTATCGTTTGATCTAACAAATGAAAAAATATGTTTTTATAGTATTTTACGGCCCCATGTGCTCCCATTCCTGGCCGGGACTCCAGGTGCACTATACCAGCAGGATAATGCCCGCCCTCCCACGACTCGGGTTGCCCAGGACTGCCTACGTCATGTCCAGACACTTCCATGGCCTGCCCGCTCCCTGGACATATTCCCTATGGAGCATGTGTGGGACCAGTTGAAACGTCGGCTGCCACCGTGCCGCACTATCCGGGATTTGGAGCACACCGTCCAACACGTGTGGGCCAGTCTGCCGCAGGACAATATCAGGCGTCTGTTCGCCTCCATGCCGGACCGTATTGCAGCATGCATCGCCGCACGAGGCGGTGCGACGCGCTATTAAAGATGACCGGAATGCGTGCCACAGATCCCTCTGTAATTGTCCTACATCTCTGTTTTTGCCATCATGTGTATCATTACGTCCATAAAATTTCAGTTCAATCCGATGCTTTCTTCTTGGTGCGCAAATTTCATTGTCCGTGAGTGTATATTTCTTGTGGCGTCTCTCAAGGCAACATCCAACAATAGTCGGTTCAGGGATGCTGCCAAGAGGATGTGAGGGTGGGTTAGAGCCCAAACTAAATTTGTCTTGCCCATCCTGCCGTCCACCCAATTCACGATGAGTCATTTTTCAATTTTTTTTTAAACTTTTAAATATAATCCGGACTTTGCTGAGCAATAATAAGGGTCGCGTTTTTCGTCGTGTAGCCCTACGTATTTCCCATAGGAAGTGTTTTGTTTACGTTTACATAGAAAGGTTCTCAAAATAGCATTCCTATAGGGCCACGAAAATGCAATTATTCTCCACTCTTCCAAATCCATACTTTAAGCCTTTTTCATGTTAGTATGGCAAGGGGCGAATGGACACCGTGGTTAGGAATCCACGGAGGGAGGTTATTACTAATTGCTCTGCTGTTTGTACTAATAAGTAGGATATTCCAACACGCAAAGTGGAGTCTACTATACCATGCCGCCCCCGATGGCGCAGTGGTCTGTGCGTTGGTTTTTGATTATTTGTCCGAAATGGGCCTAGGTTTGAATCCCGGTGTGGCATGGATGTTGTGTTTGCCATGGAACCTTTGGCCCTAAATTAAGGACGGGAGACTGCCTATAGCTCATCTAGGAGTTGCTCACTGTGATCGTCAAATCCACAAAGAAAAAATAAAGCTATACCAGCGCTTTTAAACCTTTATCGGGGCAGGGAGGCAGAGGAGGACGTCACTGACAACTGCTTTGGAGGAGAGGACTGCAAGATAAGGTCGCTGGCTTGAAGGAAGGGAGTTAGGGAGGAGTTAGTTGCTGTGAGCAACTCTGAGCGCTATAATAGTCTCATCTCTAATTTAGAGTCAGTGGTTCCATGGAAGGTGGAGAACCAAAGCAGTATCGGATGACTGGTCAGAATTCAGCGCTTCTGACCACTCTGCCACCGGAATCATTCTTCTGCAGCACAAAGGGGCCGAAACTCAGAAATTTCTGAAGTTCAAGTGGAAATATCCAACCTGCGTCCCTGACTTAACTTAGTACCTCGAAATCAAAAGAGCAATCTGGGAAATTAGTACCGGTAAGTCTTACCTTACTACGGTAAATCGAAAGAGTATCTGGGAAGACAGATGCTTTCATCGGATGAGTACGTCAATGACCTGGTTGATGAATATTGGAGCATATTTTTACTCTCAGGGATTGAGAAAATTAATAACACGTTTTAAGTGTTTAAATAACCTAAGCGATCCGGTGGAGAAGTGGTTTCAAGTTGTATAATTACCCTAATACATGTATAGTTGCCATTCTCATACAAGTTATTGTGTTTTTATGTATTGGGATGGAAGGCAAGTAATATCCGATGACGAGGTTCCCGAAGTCATCGGCGCACATTTGTCACTGAGATTGCGCAGCACAACGGCATGACATCAGCAGGTAGGTGGCTTATGTCAGCCGTCAGAAGGCGAAGAGTAAGCGCCAGCCAACAAGGAAATGGACAAGAAGCACATTCTCCATTGCATGTTGTATGAGTTTCGTCGCAGCAGCATTCCCGCAAGTGCTGTAAGGAACATTACCAGTGTGTACCCCAATGCTATAATACATCATCAGTGCTGCCGTTGGTTTGAACTGTTTCGAGAGGGAAATTTTGACATGTCAGACTGTCCCAAAGCCGGAAGACCCGCAGCAGTGGATATGAGCATGCTGAAGACCTTAGTGGAGACAGACCCACTTGTGAACACGCGGGAGTTGGCCGAACAACTGGGAACTACCCACACGACATTATCACGCACCTGCGTCAACTTGGGAAGGTGCAGAACCAGAACAGGGAGTTTGGGTACCCCCATCAACTCCCAGCTGAGCAGAAAGCTAATCGCATGAGTGCATGCGTTTTCCTGCTTGCACGCACGTGACCAATTTGATCCGTTCTTGAACCGCATTGTGATAGGTGGCGAGAAATGGGTCCTGTGCGACAATGTCAGCGCCCGGAAACAGTGGTTGGACCTAAAAAACATAAGTCCATGCCAACTCTCAAAGCCGGCCTACACCCACATAAAGTCCTGCTGTCTGTTGGATGGATATGCGGAGTGTTGTTCTTCGAGGTGCTGCCGGATACCACCACTATTACCGCACATGTGTAACGCCGTCAGCTCGACGATCTGTACGCATCACTCACGTCGAAACGACCAGCACTACTGAACCGCAAGGGCGTCCTCCTACAGCAGGATGGAGCGAGACCTCACACAGCACGGGTGACCTGCCACAAGATCAGGAACCTGGTCTGGGAGCTGCTGCCGCAGTTAGCCTATTCCCCGTACATTGCCTTAAGCGAATACCACCTTTTCCGGTCGTTGAAGCATTTCCTGGACGGGCAGCGGTTCAACAACCGGAACGATGTCGAACGCCGACTTCTTTGCATTCAAGCCGCCACAATTCTACAGAGACGGTATTCAACAGGTGCTCAGACGATGGGAGCAGGTCATGCAAACGATGGCGACCGCATTTCCGACTGTTTTTTACTTGTATATACGGTAATTAGCACTGTTCTGTTGCCTTGCATTTGCAGACATTACTTTCTTTCCAACCCAATACGTATCGAAGAGTGCAATTTAAATAAATAAATCTATCGCTCTTTCCACGTTAAGCAACGCACAGCAACCGAAAAATTGTTATTCGGCCGCCGTCGGGGAATTTTTTAGATGATTTTCACCTTGTACGTGATTTACGCCTTGCGAGTGCAATTTGATTTTTTATACGCCTTCGTATACGTGCAGTAAACTCTGATGAAG
Source organism: Macrothele yani (assembly GCA_039090855.1). Classification (NCBI taxonomy): domain Eukaryota; kingdom Metazoa; phylum Arthropoda; class Arachnida; order Araneae; family Macrothelidae; genus Macrothele; species Macrothele yani. The sequence goes on from CM077023.1 coordinate 136,031,855, forward strand.
TAGTCTTCAGTCCTCGAGTTGTCTAGAACGCGGGTGTCCGATTTCTCGTACTTCTGGTTCCATATTTCAATATCGGGATAAAACACTGATGCTGTACTTGTCCTTCTGGTGCTGGTTCTCGCCTTCCCTGGAACCAGTGGCTCGAAATTAGGGCTGGGCGTCTCCTTATAGCATTATATGCTCAGAGGTGTTTCAACCTGGAAAAAAAGTGACTTCATAGCTCTTCCGAACGCTATTTCTCAAATAAATAGTAGATCGATCCCGAAGTCCGATGTATTGTGGTCGTACCCCTGTATTTAAAAAGAAAAACACTTATTTTTCTGCACTTAGCCTTCGAGCATACGGTGAATCAGCAATTCCATACTTCCAGCATAAGGACATTTTTGTTTTGTTCCATTTAGCTCAAAAATAAGACAGTGAGAACAAATTTCACATTAATATCTTCAAGATTCTTGAACAAACGGATTCAATTTCACTTGAAATTGGCCAGCAGGAAGCGTACAATCTCTAGCAAAATTTTTTTTTCACATTTCTGATTCACTTCATCAAGTAATATGAAATGCAAGTTGATGAAAAAGTAAATGAAATTTATTTCTTTCACGAATTCCTTAACTGCTAAGGCCCTTCTTCGTTTTCTTTTTCTTTGTATTTTTTTAAGGAAATGCCGCACTGACGGAAAGATTTCGTAAAGACTTTCGGTAAATTTGGCTCACCCCAGTAGAAACAGAACAAAATTTCTCCGTCGATTTGTTGCGCATCTCTGCGAAAGTGGTGTTGAAAGACACCTGGACAAACTTATTAGATTTCAGTATTCGTGTGTGTATGTGAAATGTAACTTCCTTTTTTTCTTTCTTTTTTTTATTCTGTTTTATTTTTGATGCACCTGATTAAGTAACATGAAATTCAGAACGATGAAAAGGAATTAGATAAAAATAATGAATCATGCTTTATGTTCTGCACGAAAATCCTTATGGATTAAATTTCCTTTTCTTTACCGCTCAGTAACGGATTTCTCCCAAAGAACATGGTAAAAGGAAAGTCTTGCTCGAAGTAAAATTCTCTCACGGAACAACCAGGGTAGTGGTCAGCCATCGGGAGTACACCAGCTGATGTTTTGTCACTTCCGTTCTGGGCAGGAGCTGTGTTTCTTCGCCGTGAAAACAACTTCAGATGGTCAGGCGCATTTTGCTGTTGTGCGTAAGTGACTGAATTAACTTATGTTATCTGACAAAAAAAATCCAGCTTTTCTTATGGAAAACTTCGATTGTAATCTGTTTTCTCAGATTTAAAAAAACAAAACAACTTTCGACTCCAGATACGCAGGGAATTCACGGAGAAAATTGGTTCTAATATTTGTGCCGGTTGACTGTTTAATATATTTATGGATGCATGCATGCGTGATGCCAAAATAGATAATAGTGGTTTATGTCTTGGTGATATCCGTGTGTGCAGATTGCTGTATGCTGATGACACTGTCCTGTTGGCAGAGAGCAAAAGTGAGTTGCAGAGTATGATGACTGGGATGCACGAAGTTTGCATGAAATTCAAACTGAGTATAAATAAGGGAAAAACCAAAGTTATGGTGTTTGAGAGAGGAACTGGCAGCACTGAATGTAATGTAAGTATAAATGGCACTGTGATTGACCAGGTGAGTGAGTTTGTGTATTTAGGAAGCATGTTTGACAGAGAGAACAAGTTGGATGGTGAAATCAGTAGGCGAGTGAATTCTTCTTTGAAAGTCATAGCTGCTCTGGGAGGTTTTCACAGGAATGATGGGTTCTCTAGAGAGTCCCGCATGGCTGTGTATGAAACTGTAATTGCTCCTACTCTGATGTATGGCAGTGAAACCTGGGTACTGCAGAAGAAACATAGGAGTCGTTTGTGTGCTGGAGAAATGCGTTACTTACGTGGGGTTTGTGGCAAGACACGATATGATGGTGTGAGAAATGAAGATGTATTGCAGTCGTGTGATGTGAAGCAAAATGTTGTTAGCAAGGTGGAGACCAATATGCTTCGGTGGTTTGGCCATGTTGAAAGAATGAGTGATGAAATGTTTACTAAGAAAATATTTTCAGCCCAAGTGGCAGGACGGAAAGGCAGAGGAAAGCCAAGAAAGACATGGGTGGATCAGATTCAGGAGTGTCTGCATGAGAAAAAGGTTATGAGTATGAAGTATAAAAGATCTTGTGTACGGCGTGTAATGGATATTAGTGAAGCACGAGTTGTATGTCAAGATCGCTGTAAATGGAGAAGTTTGATACGACAACAATAAGTAAAAATATCTGGAAGTTTGTATTTCTTTTTGGAGCTAACCTCTGAATCTCAGAGAACAGTTTAGTGATATGTATGTATGTATGAGCCGAACTGTTACCACATATTATTTTAAGTTTAATGCTGATGACCCTCTTGATATTCTAATCCATTACACAGTGGAATTCCAAAATTTATTTCTACTGTGGCCATTGTCATAGTTTCTGAATTCTTCATCAGTTTAAGCTGGTTTCTTTAGCAATATCTAATATTTACTATCAGAGCGAATGCATACTAAGCGTAGTCACGCAGATTGGCACAAGTAAGAAAGCCACTTCTTTTCAGAGTTGGGAGCGTAAATTCAGCGCAGAAGCAGTTTTTTCCTTATTCCCTTCTCTATATCAAAAATTATTTTATGGCATAGCCAAGGAAAGCAACGAGAGGACAAAAACCTGAAACTCCATTATTAAACTGTTCGGTACATATTTTAATGAACTTCCGGAAAAGAAAATTAAAAGCTGTATTTAGAACGCATTCACAAAGCTGAGTTGAGAAGAAAGAATCGCGATAAAATTCAAGAATCCAGTGAACAAATGTTCAAAGTGTTACGTTGATGCTACGTGAAAATGATTTATTTTGTTGATTAGCCAAGAGTGTATATCTTCAAAAAAAAAAAAATCTACTCAATATATTTGAGTAATATGTACGAAGGCCGTTCCACAAAAACAGAGTAATTTTTTTCTTTGAGTTGGCAACAATGCGAAGGGGGGAAATAACTACGAAGATGCCGCCCCGGAGGCGCAGTGGTCTGAGCGCTGGCTTATGACCATTCGTCCTAGAAGGTTTCGGGTTTGAATCCCGGTGAGGCATGGATGTTGCGTTTGTCTTATGGAACTGGCTCTCTCCCTTCCCTGGAACCAGTGACCCTAAATTAGGGACTAGCGACTGCTTAAAACCCATTGAGTTGCTCACGGTGGTGGTTAAACCTACAATTAAAAAAAAACAAAAAAAAAAAAACACGCAGACGACTAACTGAATTAAGGAAGTATCTATGGCAACAGGTATTAGCAGTGCCAGACGATTCTGGTTTTATTATTGTGCAGTTGTTTAAGGTACGTCTGCATTTCGCCATAATACAACTATGGAGGTGAGCGATTCAGAATTAAGGAGTGAAATGCGTTGTGCGATGAAGTTCTGCTATCGTTTGGGTAAAACAGCTCTAGAAATAGTTGATTTAATGAAAAAAGCGCACAAAAATAAATGTTTGGGTAAGTCAACTAATTTTAGATCGCCCCATGATTTAAAAAAAGGAGCGTTTGTCGGCAGAACTCACTCCTAGGCCTGGTCACCCTGAAAGTGTTGTTACAGAGTGTATTGCCAACACTGTTTGGGCAATACTGCAAGAAGATCGACGAATGACGTGTGAAGACATAGCAGCGTTAACTAATATTTGTCGGCATTCAGCATTCTACGCAACAAATTACTGCTGCATCGTGAGTGTTCCATATGGATACCTCCTCACCGGACGAGAGAACAATTGTTAGCCAGAGTTCAGGCATGTCATGAGTGGAAACAAAGATTGCAAAGGATCCAAACTTTCTGAACATAGCAATAACTGCCGATGAAACATGGGTCTACTATTTCGACCCCCTCACGAAGTTGGCAGCGAGAGTCTGGAAAAACACAGGCTCGCCTCCTCCGAAAAAAGTCCGCCAAACCAAATCAGTTGGGAAGGTGATGATTATAATTTTCTTTGATCATAAAGGTGTAGTCTACCAGCATGCCGTTCCTCCACAAATTATCAATGTTGAGTATTACATTTCAGTCTTTAAGCGTCTACGACGACACATATCGATTAAGCGACCAGAACTGGTGGGCAAGTGTACCCTACACCATTATAACGCCCGCCCACGTACAGCTGCTTGTGTTCAACAGTTTCTTACTAAATACAGTATTGAAATCATGCTACAGCCTGCCTATAGTCCTGACTTCGCCCCGTGCGAGTTCTGGTTGTTTCCAACAATGCAGGAGAAGTTTCGTGGTGCAACATTCAACACAGATGCTGACGTTATTCAAGCTGTACAGGGGTCGCTAAAACAGCTTCCACAAAATGCTTTCGCCACATGTTTTGAAAAGTGGACTGAACGATGGGACCGTTGCATATCATCAGAGGGAAGACATACTTTGAAGAAGAATAACATATTTTGCTGTACCCATATTTCTTCATATTGTGTGATTTTACTCTCAGTTTTTATGGAACGGCAGTTGTATAAGCGCGTCTAAAATTTAGTGATAAATAAACACCTTTGTGTTGATGATCTCCAAGGTTAAGTCTATTACAAAATGTTTGGTCAGTAGCTCATTCCCTTCCACATTTGAGATTACCTGTGAATAAGAGTGTGCGCCTCCTTTCTAATAAAGTTTCTAATGATAAGCCCAGAGGCGCCTCGAGACTATTTCAGGGAGGGAGCCCCACCAATCTTATTTAAACGCTCCAACAATCTTACAATAATCTCGAAATCAGTTTTTCGTTGAAGTTCAAATATAAAATTTCTAAACCTTCACAAAGGTCGAAATATTATTGCTTATTTTAAATCAATGATCAATTACTAAAAAATAAAGGAAGAAGACAAAAAAGTCAATGACTAATTTACATTTTACCACTGTATGCTACCGAAGGACTTGTAAGAAACCGCCTCTTGCTTAAAAAGAAACTGATGACCAACAATTGAATTAATTGCTTTTAAGTTTAAAATTTGAACAACAATTAATTTTAAAATCCTGCAGTTCTATTTATCTTTTATTACGGAAGAGAGGTATGAGGTGAGTACGAGCGGTGGCAGTCATTATGTCGTCGAGGTCATAATGTCGACAAGGTCCAGAAAATGTCCGCATGGTAAACTAACTTAGTCCATAGACGGTTTTTGGAAGGGGTCGGGGCCCGGAGTCAAGGGGTCCATACAAAATTTTCGTAAAATCTACAGTTTTCAATTGAGAACAACCAAAATTTGTATACTATCTTAAGGGACCCTGACTTAGACTGTAGAAGGGTCCAGGGCCCGGGATCAAGGTGTACCCATTCAAAATCTTCGTAAAATCTAAAGTTCTTAATTTAGAACCAGCAAATTTGGTATACTATCTTATTGTACTCTAACTTAGACTGTAGTCGGTTTTTCGAAGGTGTCGAGGCCCCGGAGTTAAGGGGCTCCATTCAAAATTTTCGTAAAAAGTTCATTTTTTTACTCTTAAGAACTGCAACACAATTCAGATCTCCAATACCCAACCTACGGTCCAAGTTAGAGGCCGTACATAACAAGAAAGTGCAAAAATATTCAGCTAACAGTGTATTAAAAGCACAATTATAAAACGTTAGCTTTAACAACCAACGGGCGGCTTATCAGACAGAAATACAATGTAATGCAAATAGAGAGTTCCAGATATTCAAAATTCAAACGGTAAGAAAAGGATGATCAATGCCAATGTTTTTTTTGTTTTTTTTTTTATTGTAGGTTTAACGACCACCGTGAGCAACTCAATGGGCTATAAGCAGTCGCCCGTCCCTAATTTAGGGTCACTGGTTCCAGGGAAGGGAGAGAGCCAGTGCCGTAAGACAAACACAAGATCCATGCCTGACCGGGATTCGAACCCGGACCCCTTACGGACGAATGATCAGAGGCCAGCGCCTTAGACCACTGCGCCACCGGGGCGGCCAATGCCAATGTCAAGTAGCATGCATGCGACATCACATAGGTACGGACCTAAAAAAAAACGAGTCACCCCCATTAATTTTGGAACCATTTGCCACAAATAAACAAGTAAAATACCGTTGGAAAGCTCTCGAAAGGAACTAGGACGTGATACGAAGAAAACTGTAAATCAAGCTATTAACATGCTAATTAGCTGATTTTCTCCCAATTTTTCCACATAAGGAATATGTTATTTTATGAGCATTCTATTTAGCACATGAAAAAACCCCTAAATTTTAAATATCGTCCAAATCGGATGATTAATGCGAAGATATTTGCAAATAAAGTTAGAGGGGGCATCCATATATCTACATATTGGAAACACACCTGGAATGTTTCCTTCCCTGCAAGAAGAGCGATAATGCTGGAAAGTCTGCGTCGTGCCCGAACCTCCGACAAATGGAATGCAGAGTACGGACGACGATCTTTTTCATAAAAGACGTTCTAAAAAACCAATACCCAATACCAAATCAATACCACGACCTACGGTCCTGCAATGCCCGACCTACGGTCTAAGTTAGAGGCCGTAGATAACAAATTTTGTATGGGGGCCCCTTGACCCCGGGCCCCGACCCCTTCCAAAAAACGTCTACGGACTAAGTTAGAGTACCATGATGTAGTATACCAAATTTGGTGGTTCTAAATTGAAAACTGTAGATTTTAAGAAAATTTTGTATGGGGCTCCATGACCCCGGGCCTCGACCTCTTCCAAAAACAGTCTACGGACTAAGAGTACCATGAGATAGTATACCGAATTTTGTGGTTCTAAATTGAAAACTGTAGATTTTACGAAAATTTTGCGTGGGGGCACCTTGACCCGGGCCCCGACCTCTTCCAAAAACCGTGTACAGTCTAAGTTAGAGTACCACGAGATAGTATACCAAATTTGGTGGTTTTAAATTGAAAACTGTTTATTTTACGAAAATTTCGTGTGTGGGGCGGGCCCTTGACCCTGGGCTCCGACCCCTTCCAATAGCCATCTACGGTCTAAATTAGAGTACCATGAGATAGTATACCAAATTTGGTGGTTCTAAATTGAAAACTGTTGATTTAAAACAAAAATGGGGGGGGGGGGTCCTTACCCCGTACCCCGACACCTTCCAATAACCATCTACGGTCTAAATTAGAGTACCATGAGATAGGATAACAAATTTGGTGGTTCTAAATTGAAAATTGTAGATTTCAGGAAAATTTTGTGTGGGGGCCCCTTGACTCCGGGTTCTGATCCCTTCCAAAAATAGTCTACCGTCTAAGTACAATGCGGACATTTTCTGGACCCTGTCGAGATTTTGATTGTCGACAATTTGGTGTCGACATTTTGTACCACACCCAGTACGAGGAGGTAAAAACAATTGATCGGTGTTAGCCCCCCTACCCCATGTTCTCAGTCCAGCGACATCCTGGAAAAGCAGTTCGGAAAAAGCCTGTCTGCATTTTTTTTTTTATTTAAAAAACATTTTCTTTTCAAAAGTAAAAATATCTTACAAGAAATTAAACGTGTAAGAAAAACTAAGTTGTTCTTTTATTAAAGCCGGGTAAATGTATACGTATTCTGAACTCGCAATTGTCAGGGGCGGTGGTATATTTGGAAAATTGCCAAGAATACGTTATCAGGAAAACATAACGCAATGTGAAGTTACGTAGAGGTCCGCAAACAATTATAGTTTTTTTTTTTTTTTTCTAACGAGCATTTTGAGAGAAAATACGGTACAACGAATGCTTATTTGCTCTCGCGGACTATCACGTGCTGTGGGAAGCTCTGTGGCACAAACATTCGTGAGGGCCGCAGGTCTAGCTAGCAACGGAACTACAAACTACGGAATCTTACCGAAGGACTATCACGTGGGTAATTAAGAAACTGAGGTAATGCTGAAACACATGATTTTTGCTCATTATTAATTTGAAAGTAAAACAAAAACCACTTTAATGACAGTTTTCTGGGGTTGTTTTTTTTTGTTTTGTTTTTTAAGAAGATGTGTTTTATCTCATTTCTTTGGACTGCTGGGCCATGTAGTAAATCGCGACTGTTCTGTTTGGATATAGCGCTTCGGAATCAACATCGCAGGTGCTGATTATAGTGTTTGTTTTTTTTTTCTGAATTTCACGAGCTACGGATTATGTGCTAGTTCGGATTAAATTAAGGACTTTTTTGTTTTCCTGAATTTCACGAAAAAAAAATACAGTAGCTTTTATGTACATTGACTCACTGTCGGCGTTGCCGAACGTACAACGAAATTCGGGAGAGGGGGGCGTAATACGCCGTTCAGTTGAAGCGTCTAAGAAGTAACAAAATTTACATAAAGAATAGATACTCAAAGAAGGGTTAAAGCAGAGATTTACGCCACAAAGTTTAACGAACACCCATTAAAATTCGGCATCGCCAGTGCCGTATGACAAACAAAGTCCATGTCGCATACGGAATTCAAACCAGCGTCCGTCTCGGAGGATTGATCAGAAGCCAGCTCCTCTGACCATTCAGGAACCGGTAAATGCCACTTTAAAATATGTTATACTAAGTCACAACTGCTTATCATAGAGGCCTGCACGGGCCAGGCTGGCCCACCAAGCCCGAGCCAGGCCCGCGGACCGGGTCAGACCATTTTTTTAGTTTAGAGAACAAAGGAACGGGCCGGACCGGGCTTTTTTCCAGACACTTACGACCGGGACGAGCCAAGTAGACCAATTCTTTTTATCACAATGGTAAAGAAAGAAAAAAGTCGTGTTCCCCGATTTCCTGGTGTGTTTAACTGTTCCTAGAGGATTCACAGTGTTTTTACCAATCTTTTTTTTTTTTTTGTTTTTTGATTGGAGGTTTAACGACCACCGTGAGCAACTCAATGGGCTATAAGCAGTCGCCCGTCCCTAATTTAGGGCCACTGGTTCCAGGGAAGGGAGAGAGCCAGTGCCGTAAGACAAACACAACATCCATGTCTCACCGGGATTCGAACCCGGACCCCGTTCGGACGAATGATCAGAGGCCATCGTTTAGACCACTGCGCCACCGGGGCGGCTTTTACCAATCTGTAGGTATTAAGATGGTAAAAACATTTTGGGGCTTGTTGACAACAAAAAAGAGATTCGACTCCGAGCGAGCGAGTGTGTGTGTAGAGTGGGGGACGGAGGATGTCTGTAGTGGGGTGAGGGTGTGTGTGTGTGTGTGTGTGTGTGTGTGTGTGAAAGAGTGGGACGACATTGATTTTTTCTTCTATCCCTAATCTGTGTAGAGATTGACTTTTGTAGTGTTACCCTCTTACTAGTTCGGAGAAGGGGAGGAGATTCTGAACGCGCTTAGTCTTCATTTTTCTATCCTTTTAAAGGTTATATTTTACGATAGTTGTCAAAGTTTAGCTAATATTTTTAGCCCTACATTCAACTAAATATTTTCAATAATATCTCATTTCATTATTTAAATTTTCATATTTTCAATAAATACAATAGAAAGACAAAATAATACCAAATGGCGCATCACGAGCCGGGCCGGACCTAAATAAGAGCTGCAATTGACGGGCCTGGCCGGATCGGGCCGAGTGTGATATATGAAACAGGCGGGCCTGGCCGGGCTCACCAAATTAGGCCTGTGCAGACCTCGAGCTTTCCAAACGTACATCTCTTGTCTGTAACGATCTGGAACATGTCGTGGGTTACGTTGGATTCCTAATTTTTTTCTGACAATTTGATTCCTAGAGGAGGATTGGAAGGGGAACGGAAAACGGGCGTCAATGGAAGAAAAAAAGCAGCTTAAACGGTGGGATAAATTCCTCGGCGCACTTCAGTGCAAGCTGGTGGGCGAGACAGTGGGCGCACGGGAAATCACTGTGTGACCACTTATTCAGTCACTTAAGTGAGAAGTAATTACTGAAACCACGGAGTGAACTGGAGCACGATTATTGCTGGCTGCATGATCTAATGCAGTGCGTTAAAACACAGCCGAACACTCATTTTTCCTCGCAACCGAAACGCACCGTGCCACCCTATCTGCCTGCAGGCAAAAGGAATTTTTCCTTTCAAATCGGTAACTGCAGTAAAAATACAAGGGTTTTTCTTTTTTTTTTTCATTTAATCATTGCGAACGGCGCACGGCTCACTTTAAAGCTAGAATCATGTCGTACTTCTTGGATTTTCACGAAAAAATAAACACAATATGTACATAAATTTAAAGTGGCAACAGAACTTCGAAATTAATTTATTACTCTACGACATAGCATTTAATTATGAAGAAGCGGGAACAAAACATTGAAAATTGCTCCACTACGACATGGAATTTAATTGGGAAGAAGTGGAAGGAGAACATCAAAAATAATTCCACTACGAAGCACCTTCTGATAATAGGGAAAGGGAGGGGGGCATAAAGTTATCGTACGACAGAACGATCTTATTCTTTGAATCGCATTTATAATTAATTATTTCTCCAGTTAAAAATCTCAATAGTTTTTTTCCCTGGGAATGTGCACAAGTTTCTGAAATCATAAAACGCTGTTTTCCGTTTTCTTCCGTCCTACCCCGAATTAATATTCTCACATTAGGGTGGTGTTTCCAGAACGTTGAAACCAGAGGTAACTAGGGCAGGGCAGGGCAGACGGGCGGGCGGCTGCCCCGGGCGCAGATGAAGAGAGGGCACAAAACTCACAGCTTACAATCTGACTAAAATTGGAATTAAATCTTATGTGCCAGTTCTGCTACGGATTTTTCGCTCCTACTTTGTCATTTCTCTATCTACAGAATTGGCTGATAATGTGTCTCGCCAGTTTGGTAGCCTTGACGTCTGAAAATTCTCGTTCCTTCTTCAAAACGTTCACATTCAAAAACAAAAGGCGCGGTTGTATATATGGTGCAAGATAAAAGATGTTCACATTGTTAAAGATTTTCTTGGAGCTATTTTGTCATTGTTGCGGCTGCGAGCCAGGACTACCAGCCGCATTCGGTCAGTTTGATGTGATGCGGAAGTTCCGAATTACGAAGCAGTTCGGAAAAGTTGCACAAACAGTTATATTGGGTGTGTGCAAAAGTTCTACCCCGTTTTTAATAGATACAAATTACGATCGGAGTAGTTACGTCACAGACGACGCTGCGATGACGAATTTTCGGCCAATAAAGCGTGGAGCAGTTGAGCACATAGAGGCACTAGGTTTGTCCGAGTAAGTCATTCGTAACGGAAATCACAGACGGTGTAACACGGCATGCGATAAGGAGCACGTGAAACACTGTTTGAGTTCGATAAAGGCAGTGCTGCAGCCGCGGCTTGCCGCAACACCTGTCAAGTGTATGGGGAGGATGCAGTTGATGATAGCACATGTCGCCGTTGGTTTCGGAAATTCCGGAACGGAGACAGAAGCTGTAAAGATAAATCACGTCCTGAACGTCTATCCGTGATTTCTGACGAGGAAGAGGACCAAGCCATAACAAATGACCCACATTCGACCGTTCGGGAATTCACGGAGACGTTGTCGGTGCACAGAACAACAGGCGAAAGACAAGTGCATGCGCTTGGGTTCATCACAAAGTTCGATAACTGGGTTCCACACCAGCTTTCTGCAAAGCAACGCGAGGAGAGAACCCGTACCTGTGTTTCTTTGCTTTCTCGTCAGAGATATGAACCATTTTTGGGACGAATTGTAACGGCTGATGAGAAATGGGTACTGTACCGTAATGTAAAACGTCGACGGACTGTGTGCCAAGGCGCAGAGCTTGCTCCATCGACCTCAACAGGAGAACTGTATCCTAAAAGGTTTTGAGTGTTTGGTGGGATGTCCAGGGAATAATCCACTGGGAGGTGTTGGCACCTAACCAAACGATAAATGCTGACCTCTACTGTCAACAGTTGGACAGATTGCGAGAACAACTAACATCGAAGCGGCCAGCGTTCGTCAATCACAAAGGCGGGATCTTTTTTTTTTTTTTTTTTTTTTTTTGATTGGAGGTTTTTTTTTTGGTTGGAGGTTTAACGACCACCGTGAGCAACTCAATGGGCTATAAGCAGTCGCCCGTCCCTAATTTAGGGTCACTGGTTCCAGGGAAGGGAGAGAGCCAGTGCCGTAAGACAAACACAACATCCATGCCTCACCGGGATTCGAACCCGGACCCTTTCGGACGAATGATCAGAGGCCATCGCTTAGACCACTGCGCCACAAGGGCGGCAAAGGCGGGATCCTTCATGATAACGCCAGACATCATGCTGCTTTAATCACTCGCAAAAAATTACTGGACTTTGGTTGGGAAGTGTTACCTTACCCGGCATATTCCACTGACCTGGCACCTACGGACTACCACCTTTTTTCGATCATTACAGAACGCCTTCGCTCTCCAAACCTTCGATTATGTGGACGATGTGAAAACGGCATTACATGACTTTTTTACTCTAAAACACAGCAATTTTTCCGGCGTGGCATTCATCTACTCATAGACAAATGGCATGAAGTCATACAAAATGATGGCAGTCATGTAAAATCCTAGGTACATTGTTTTTTTGTTCTCCTTTTTTTGTAACCTACAAAAACGGGTAGAACTTATGAACAGACCCAATAGTTTGAGTGTACATTTTTGTATGTTTGGGGGTTTAAGGACCACCGTGAGCAACTTTATGGGGTCACAAAGCAGTCGTCCGTCCCTAATTTCGGGCCATTGGCTAAAGTGAAGGAAGAGTGCCAGTGCTGTCGGACAAACACCATCCATTCCTCACTGGTATTTAAACCCATCTCAGACTGTCAGAAGCCACCTGTTAGACCACTGCTCCACGGGGCCGACATAGTTCTAGTTGTGCTTCTCGCGTAGAGATACCATTGGGGTTTCGTCGAGCACTCTCTTCCTCTACATATGTAAGATGGATGGAGCTCGAGGTATGGGTGGTGCGTTTGTCTTACGGCACTCTTTCCAATTCCTGGAACCAAGCTCCCTAAATTAAGGACAGGCGACAGCTTATAGCCCTAAGAGTTCCTCCTAATGGTTGTTAACCCCCATCCCCCCAAAAAATTCAAATAGGGGCGCAATATTGCTTTTTTCTTTTTTTTTTTTTTGATTGGAGGTTTAACGTCCACCGTGAGCAACTCAATGTGCTATAAGCAGTCGCCCGTCCCTAATTTTAGGGTCACTGGTTCCAGGGAAGGGAAAGAGCCAGTGCCGTAAGACAAACACAACATCCATGCCTCACCGGGATTCGAACCCGGACCCCTCTCGGACGAATGATCAGAGGCCATCGCTTAGACCACTGCGCCACCGGGGCGGCGGCGCAATATTATTTGTTTACCACAAGGGTAGTAGACTATTCAGTTTACTGGTGCAAGACTTTTGGCCACGACTGTAGATGCCCAGTGGTTTGTTGAAGAAACAAGGAAGACTTAAAACTTCAGGCAGTCATACGTTAGCAATCAAACTCCAGAAGGTGAACCATTTCTTACATGATACAACTCTCCCCGTCTCCCCGAAACTCAGTCTCGGAGCAGAAGTTAAGATGCCTTAACTTCGCCCTCTACCACCCCTAGGGGTCCAGCAGACGAGCGGAAAGTGCCGCATTAATTAGCTTAGAGAAGGAGAAAGTGCTAACTCCTCGGAACAGAAGAAATCGGACGTCACCATTGTTCTTATGTTACGGGGGTTCTGGAATTAATTCGTTTCTCAGTAGGGAATATTCAACAGTGGTTCTTTGTCAGTCATCGTCGAGGCTGTCAGCGTGAGAAAACTTTGACGGAGTCTTCAAGATGTTATCTGTCAGGACGGCAATAAGAATTAGTAGGTGTCAGTCAGTGGCGGCGTAACCATGTTTCAAAATCTAGGGGGGGGGGGGTCCGATCACACACACGGCTTATATGTATACATATACATACAATATTTTATTAAGAAGATACCTAAGCAAAAAAATACATATATAATTTTGACTCACACCAAGTACAACATAGAAAAGGTTATGTATCTACCTGTGTGAGTAAAAGGAGAAAAGATAAAAAAATAAAATAAAACAACTGAATGTAGAAGGTGTCGAGAATACTGAGCCTTGGCTTTATCAAGGACCAGCAAAAACTCTGCATTTTCTCACTTCCACAAAGACCTAGTTGGAAATGGGTTTCTGCAAGGCCATAGATGCAAGTAACATTCCCACCTAAAATTGTTTTAAAAAATATATATATGTCATGTCCTCCGCAGAGTTGTATGACCTAGCACTAGTGCTAGGTCATAGTATGACTAGGTCATAGTATGACCTAGCACTAGTGCTAGGTCATACTATGACCTAGTCATACTAGTGCTAGGTCACTAGTGCTAGGTCATACTATATATGACCTAGCACTAGTGCTAGGTCATACAACTCTGCGGAGGACATGACATATATATATTTTTTAAAACAATTTTAGGTGGGAATGTTACTTGCATCTATGGCCTTGCAGAAACCCATTTCCAACTAGGTCTTTGTGGAAGTGAGAAAATGCAGAGTTTTTGCTGGTCCTTGATAAAGCCAAGGCTCAGTATTCTCGACACCTTCTACATTCAGTTGTTTTATTTTATTTTTTTATCTTTTCTCCTTTTACTCACACAGGTAGATACATGACCTTTTTTATGTTGTACTTGGTGTGAGTCAAAATTATATATGTATTTTTTTGCTTAGGTATCTTCTTAATAAAATGTGAATTCTGAATTTTCAAAACTGCTGCGTTGCGCGTTTTGATCTTCAGGTTATTTTGCAACTTTCGTTTTAAATTCTAAAGTTTTTCCTTAGTCTTCAGTTTTGCTCTTCAATACATACAATATTATATACATACTTTATAAGATAGAGTTTGGGACCTCCTCCCCTGCACACACAGGCAGGAGTTGCTGAGGCGCGATCTAACGGGCACGACATAGACGCCTCTGTTGGCGAATTGTGGAACTTAGCGAACACAACTGTAAAACTATGTAGATAGGGCAGAAATGTAAATTGCAAAATTGTAGAACTGGCTTTGCTTATTAGGAATCGATATCGCTGTTTTATTAAATACACGTTATACACGTGTTTGCATTTTACCAAAAATTACAATCTTATATCATTAAATTTAGTTGGTTCACATCATAAAAGTGTGCATTATATCATTATATTCCCGAATGTTTTTTTGTTTTTTTTTGGGGGGTCGCCCCCGACCCCTTCAGTGGTTACGCCTATGTTGTTAGTACATATGCTAAGTGCTTTTATATTGTTTTACTGCCTTCTGCATCGATCAGTACTTTGTGATCGGAGGAGGCAATCAGACTACGCAATGATTTAATTTCTTTTATTGGCGACAAAGCCTGGCCTTCAAGCAACGAATAGCTAGGGGTAGAGACAGAGGAAGAGTAGGTGTCGCTCCAGGAAAGGAATAGGACACGGACGTTTTGAGAAAGGGCCCGGTGAAGAACATGAGCCTCTGAATGGCCGGTGCGAAAGAATAAAAAGTTATGTAGTATTGGAGTAGACACGAAAGAGATAATTAAGAAACAGAATAAATAGCTAGAGGAATAAATATGCACTAAAATAATTCCGGGACAACCAGCATAATAAGCTTCAGCTGGTAATAAATTCATTGAAATTGCAACTTTTCTCATCTATTCTTTCGTTATGTATTATCTGAAAAGAATTGCAATTAAGTGTAAATATCGAACGCCGAAGATATAAGTCCCGCTTACAACAGCAATCTTACACTTCTTCCGATGAATGACCTATACTCGTAATATCTCGACATCTGGGCAACTCCTAACTACACCATCCACATTCAATCTTGTCACTATATTTTGCACTGACTCACTGCCAGTGTTGCCAAATTGTGAGAGCTGTTCGGGAAAGTAATGTGCGGTTCGGTGAGAAAACGTTTAATCAAGAAGTGACTAAATTTACATCAGAAAACAAACTCAAAAGGAAGGTTAGAGGTATACGTCAGATACTTTACTGGTGTTTCAAATTGTTAACAAAATTGTTTTCTGAATCTTGCTTTTTGTACACACACCGCGCGCATTTTCTGCTTTTGAAGCAGAGCTGAAAAAAATATTTCCCTCTAATGGAACTCAGTAATACGTCTGGGAGGAATCCTGTGATCATGTAGTCATTAAAAATGTCACTTCATTTCTGTGACATTTGTTAACAGTTTGAAACACGTCTTGTTAAATGCTGTCTTGCCGGCATCCGAATGTTGAACGAGCATTTTTCGTTTGCAATTTTTTATGTCCTTAAGAGAAAAAAATACTGACATCTGTGAGTAAAATGAACGGACCAAAATATTTGGAGTCAGATACAACTGTTTAAACTGGAGCAAAGAAAATCGATGGCTCGCAAGTGACAAGTAGATTGAATTCATCTGTTGCCTGTTTTACTGGTGTTCTGTGTTCCACACCTCCCTGGTGACCTCCCCTGTTTAAAATGCATGTTAAATTTTATTTTAAACTCCTCTTTGTGTGTATCAGCTCCATTTCTTTGACATGCAACATAACATGCACGCCTTCTGGCTTTTGATTCGCTGAGGAGTAATTCGCTCTTCGCAAAAGTAATCAATTTTCTCCGTCAGGTTTGTGCGACGTTTCGCGTCAGTTTCACGCCGCACGTGCCACGCCTGCAGCCGGGAGCGTCACCGCAGAGGGCAAAGTTCAGCAACATGGTGAGCAGCTGCGACTGAAAAACTTCCTGATGATGACGAATCATATCGAGTAGCAAGTACCCTTCTCGCAGAATATGTGCTTTCAACTGATAGCAGATCGCGCTCAAATTCGGCAACTGAGCAATACAAATAAATGGGAATAAAACGTAACGAAGAAAAATTAAAATAATAATTTAAATGATTAAGGGTGAAGACAGCTAATTTTTAAAGTTTGTTCAGTGAGAGGATAAATAAAACTATTTATCCGTTTCATACTCAAGCTCAAAAACATATTTAAGAAATCAGAACTTTTCTGGAGATGCATAGAACAGACACTATCGAAAGCTAGGTAAATACAGTCGCGCCCTTTAAGGCTGCCTCGGTGGCGCAGTGGCATAAGCTCTGGCTTCTGACAGTTCGTTCGAGACGGATCCCGGTGAGTCATGGATGTTGCGTTTTATCTTACGGCACTGGCTCTCTCCCTTCCCTGGAAGCAGTTTAGGGACGGAAGACTGCTTACACCCCTTTGAGTTGCTCACGGTGGTCGTTAAATCTCCAATAAAAAAAAAAAATATTACGCAGTCCAAGGGACCTGCTGAAAACTTCGTTATAAAAAAAAATTATTAAATTCTGCGGAGAAACTTTAAAAATTAGAGAATGTTCTGATTCTTAACACTCAAATGCTTGGGACTGTCATCCTACGTGGTGTAAGGGATAGCATGCTCGAACGGAAATCGAGAGAAGCGGGTTCAATTCCCGCACCACGGCGTTGTAATTTTCAAATTTTCTGATGTGATTAATGTTACGTGAAGAACAAAAAATGCAAGAAATTTGGAGATATCTTATTGCTGGTTAATTCTTGATTAAAGTAGTACGTAGTATATACACCGATCAACCAAATCATTAAAACCACCTTTGCGTTATGCAAATAAGGGCACGTGCAGCCAATCAGCGTCACGTGCTAAGGTCGCGAAAGATAATACCTGGGTCGGAGCTTTTTCAGTATTTCGTTTCGCCTCAACACTGAAAAAGCAAAGGTTTTATCTGATTTCGACAAAGGCCAGATCGTTAAAGACACCTTGGCAAGAGCATCGCCGAAACAGCGATGCTGGTAAACTGCTAAGGCTATGCAGTAAGTAGTTTTTTTTTTTTTTTGATTGGAGATTTAATGACCACCGTGAGCAACTCAATAGGCTATAAGCAGTCGCCCATCCCTAATTTAGGGCCACTGGTTCCAGGGAAGGGAGAGAACCAGTACCGTAGGACAACTACAACATCCATGCCTCACCAGGATTCGAACCCGGACCACCTTCGGACGAACGATCAGAAGCCACCGCTTAGACCACTGCGTCACCGGGGGCGGCAGTAAGTAGTTAGTACCTAACAAAGATGGTTCGAAACAGCTGAAATTTCGAGACACGCCTAATTGGTTACCAGAGGTCAGCGCAGTCTATCTCGTCTTGTCCACAGCAACAGGGGGGGGGCTACTGTGGCTGTCATTACCCATAATTTCAATTATGGTGAAGGGGCCAATGTATCCGAACACACAGTTCATCGTACGGTCTTGGATATGGGTCTCCGCAGCCACAGACCCATTCGTGTGCCTATGCTGACAGCCGTTCATCGTCGTCAACGCTTCAAGTGGGCACGGAATCATCGACACTGGACCATAGAAGTCTGGAAGAGGATCTCATGATCAGACTAATCCCGTTTTCTGTTATACCATTTCGACGGACGAGCTCGGGTGCGACGTTTACCCAAGGAAGCCTTCTCCCGTGGATGCACTGTGGGATGGATCCAGGGCGACTGAAGGGAGTCTGGGCAATGTTTTCTTGGTGAACACTTGAACCTATTATCCCTGTAGAGCGAACTCTGACAGCTATCATGTACCTGAACATCGTGCCTGGCCAAGCACACCCCTTTATGAAGACTGTATTCCCTGGTGGAGATGTCCTTTACAATACAATGCTCCATGCCACACTACGAAGAAGGTTCAAGAATGGTTCGAAGAACATGAAGAGGAATTCCATTTATTGCCACGGCCCTAAAATTCGCCGAACATGAATCCTATCGAGCATTTGTAGTTTGAGTTGGAGAAACTGGTACGAGCAGCATCACCTCAACCACGTAATTTACAGGAACTGCGGAATCTTCTGTTGCAGTCATGGTACCAAATATCAAGAGACATCTAAAAACATCTCATTGAATCTATGCCTCATCGGGTGAGAGCTCTTTTGGAGGCGAGAGGAGGATCTATATCATATTAGGTAGGTGGTTTTAAGGTTTTGGCTGATCGGTGTATATAACAACTGTACGTAAGTATGTACGTCGTTCATGTAGGGGGAGGGGCAATTCACTTTGTACTCTTACTTTAATATCAACGAATCTAAAGAACTTTGCTTCTTTGCAACATAGGACATTATTAATTTTTCTATAGAATCGTTTTTCCGCTGCATTGGAAGTATACATGTTACGTGACATCAAAAATGTTGCTACGGTGTTCAACGAAGATATTATAGATGTAGCAAATAATACCGGTCCTGTAGCTGCATCCTTTTCCACCGTGTCAGAGCCAGGCATGTCAGCCCTCTTCCGCTGGATTTGATACACGATCCCAGCATCTTGTAGAAGTGGACTTACAACGTCATCGATGTAAGTCTTGGAATGTTGTCCCGTCGTTTAGTTTGTTCTGTACAGTATTGTCCCACATTTGAACGATTTTGGGACCTGCCTCCTTAACAGCCATCTTTGTTGTAATGATTTCTTCAAAACCATTCCAAGTTCATTGGAACTTTTAATTTCATTAAGTGTGATGTATACGTCAGAGTAATAGAGCTATAGAATTTTTAGATTAGTTACACAAACAGATTTTGTAGAAATCCATTTGTAGTTGCTCCCTCTGAACGATAGAGGAATTCAAATATTCCGAAGGAATCAGTCTTAGAAGGCCAAGTGTGGGTGAAATTCAGAGAAAAACCTTCTTGTTTGGGTATGGTTAGCTGAAAAGTTCTTAGAGGTCAGCATTGGGAATGCACCTCTCTATCAAAGAGCCCGATGGCGAGGTCAGGAAATGTTTATAACAGGGGATGGAATGCTATTGTAAAAAATGGATTCAATATATATTTATGTATATGAATTCGCATTTAGAATGAAGAAAGAATTTTGGCATCAGCAGTTCGTTGAGGAAAGAACGTTGGCGTGAAAGCACACCCGGCGATGGTAAACAGGCCACCCTACACCGTCGAAGCGGATGTAATAAAAAAAATACGACTTGTATGTAATCCCGGAACATTGTTTCCTTATATTCTCTGAGTTCACTCGTGTAGTTAACATTGAATCCCTTGAAATACTGAACTATATAACCAGGTACCACAAGTTTAAAACCCAGTAGCGTAGCTAGTAATGTTGGGGCTCTGGGGCAAAAACATGCACTGCATGGGCCCCATTGTTCCGTAGAAATGCCGTTCATTTATGTCAGGTATGCCAAGGCCTATTGCCGCGAATTTCATTTGACATACGGCATTTTTCTTACGTACTATACCGGCAGCGCATCATGCAACCGGAAGTATAGATTCCCGAATATAAAGCTGTCTACTCACCAATATTCAGATCAACACTAAAGGAAGGTTCTTTATCTCAAAGACTACAGTCTTGTGACGATTATACAGTATATCATCATCATCATCATCATCATCATTGTCAACCATTATCAATCCACTGCTGGACGAAGGTCTCCCCAAGTTTCCTCCACAACGGTCTGTCTTGTGCCAGTCTCCTCCATGTCACCCCTGCATACTTTCGAATTTCATCCACCCATCTCCCATGTGGTCTTCTTCTGGGTCTTTTCCTGTCCCTTGGAATCCAATCTAAAATTTCGGCTGTCCATCGATGATCTGTCCTTCTGGCAGTATGTCCAGCCCATTGCCATTTCAGGGATTTAACTCTGATCATGATGTCTTCCACTCTTGTCATTTTTCGGATCCACGAGTTCCTCTTCTTATCTCTCCTGGTTACACCAAGTATGCACCTCTCCATGCTTCTTTGAGTTGTCTGCAGCCTTGGTATGTCTCTTTTAGTTAAGGTCCACGTCTCTGCACCATACGTAAGCACTGGAAGGATGCATTGATCAAACACTTTTCTTTTAAGACATAATGGCATATTGCTCTTGAAAATTATGCTGTTTCTTCAAAAAGCTCTCCAGGCAAGTTTTGTACGCCGATTAATTTCTTCATCAATGTGACCCTCACTTGATATCTGCTGTCCAAGATAAACGTACGTGTCTGTTATCTCCAGCTTTTCTCCATCAATCGATAAATCTTCATTTCTTGTAAAAGCATTGAACATCACTTTTGTCTTCTGAAAGTTCATTTTTAATCCCACTTCTTTACTCTTGTCAGCAAGTTCCTGGATCATACTCTGCAGCTCTGATGGGCTAGTTGCAAAAATGACTACGTCATCAGCAAAACGAAGGTGGGTTAGATAATCTCCATTAATCTTTATCCCCTTGTTTTCCCAGCTCAGTGACTGAAAAACATCCTCCAATGTGGCATTGAAGAGCTTCGGAGATATGGTGTCACCTTGTCTCACTCCCTTTCCAATTTTTATGTGTGTTGTATTTTCAAACAGCCTAATCTTTGCACTTGCATTTTCATAGATGTTATTAATAATATTAATGTATGCATCTTCAATACCGCAGGTTTTCAGAGCCATTGCAACTGCTGATGGTTTCACCGAATCAAAGGCTTTTTCATAATCGATAAAAGCCATGCACAATGGAAGTTCATATTCCCTCGCTCTTTCAATTAGTTCTCTCAGCACATGGATATGATCTATTGTGCTGTAGCCACTCCTGAATCCAGCTTGTTCTCTCGGTTGAGCCATGTCCAGTGTTACCTTCAAGCGGTGTGAAAGAATTTTAGTGAAGATTTTATAAACTACTGATAGGAGGCTGATAGGTCTGTAGTTTCCGAGATCCTCAATGTCACCTTTCTTATGTAGCAGGATCATTGTAGCGGTGTTCCAATCCTCAGGAATCTTTCCTTCATTAAGGCATCGAGTGAAAATTTGGGCGAGTACTGTTTCGATTTCTCCACTTGCTTCTTGTATGATGTCTACAGTAATTCCATCTTCTCCTGGAGCTTTTCCCCTCTTCATATATACAGTATATATATTAAGATAATACAACGTAGTTGTCACAAATGTTTATTATTATTATTATTTTTTTCAAGCCGACCTTGGTTTCACTGGGTATTGACCTAGCTTCATCAGGACGAATGGCACGTAAATATTGAAATTGTATATGACATCATAAATGGTGTTTACAGTCACGTGTTTTGGTTGGATGCTTCCACGCGTTTAACAGAAATGGCGTGGATACCATGTCATTAACAAGAAGCGAAGACTTCTGATATATATGGAAAGCTTCCAAAATATCAAGTTTGGAGGTTGAATCTGGCTTGTCAATAAGTTTTGCTTCTTTAAAGAGAAATTTGTGGTCCTTTTCGTAACAGTGTTTAGCCATCGATGACTTCTTTAGGTAACTATTCCGAATGTAGGTCTTGTGCTCCTTCAATCGAAAACGCAAGGCTCTACACGGGTCTGTCCTATATACGAAGCGCCTCATTCACATGGAATTTGATAAATTCCCCACGAGTTTTTGTCTTCAACACAGTCCTTTGATCCTAAAAATTTCATTTTGTTTAATTTTAAGGTGATTTTTAAACCCATAAAGGTTTTGAGAATTTTTGCAATTTTGAAGGCAATGTCACGGGAAAATGGAATAATAGCAAAATTCTATCGCAATGGGCGCATCACAGGAGTTCATGTGGAGATGGGCTTCGGTTTCCGGAATTTTGTCAGGGCCTTGTCTATAATGGAAGGGTTGTATACTCGCTGTACTGCAACACGTTTAAGGAAATAAAGTTCTTTTTCCAAACTGTCCTTATCTGAACATATATGTATCGCGCGATATACGCAACTGTAAAAGGCACTGAGTTTCTGTTGATAAGGGTGATTAGACTTGGCATGTGGAGGTGAAAAAATAGCGAAAGGCTTCCAATAAATTGTGGTTTCGAGAGATTGATTTAAGCGAGTTACCAGGAAGTCAAGGAATGGTATAGGCATCCGTTATTTTCAGTTTCGTAGCTGAATTGAATGTGAGGATCAATGGAATTTATAAGTTTGACTAATTCCGGAATTTCAGAATGTTTTCCCTTCCATAGAACGAAAGTATCGTCTACATATCGTATCCATAAGTCAAATTTCACGAGTTTGAAAAGTTTTTCTTCAAATCGACGCATGTAGATTTCTCATAATATAGGTGACAGTGGGCTGCCCATGGCTAGACCTTCTGTCTGTTCATAAAACGCTCCACGGATAGTAAATCTGTTCTGTTTTATGCAAATGTCCACTAGTCTTGTTATTTCTTCAACTTCAGGTTGCCTGTAATGATGCTCTACAAGACTTGATTTTAGAGATTCCACAGCTCCTTTTACTGGAACATTGGTGAATATAGATACCACATCAAAGGATAGCATTAGTTGATCTACGTAGGGGTGAAGTTTCACTCGATTGGTAAACTCAATAGAATTTTTCAGAGATGTTTCGTTTGGAGTGGCCAAGGTAGTTTCGTTTGGAGTGGCCAAGGTAATTTCGTTTGGAGTGGCCAAGGTAGTTTCGTTTGGAGGACAGACCCGTAGAAGCCTTGCGTTTTCGATTGAAGGAGCACAAGACCTACATTCGGAATTGTGACCTAAAGAAGTCATCATTGGCTAAACACTGTTACAAAAAGGACCACAAATTTCTCTTTGAAGAAGCAAAACTTTTTGACAAGCCAGATTCAACCTCCAAACTTGATATTTTGGAAGCTTTCCATATATATCAGAAGTCTTCGCAACTTGTTAATGACATGGCATCCACGCCATTTCTATCAAACGCGTGGAAACATCTTGTAACATCACAGACACTCGATCACAACACAAAACATTTATTTCTTTACACAAAAACATCAACTGGAATACACTCCGCGGTATAAACTGAACTTGTTGTCTTAGACAAAGCTCGCCATGTCCTCCTCCTTCGATATCTCTCTCGCAACTCTCCTCATCACTCACCACACGCTCAAGTCATTAAATGTCAATGTATCCTTCCGCACTTTTGTGCGTGGAAGTCGTACTTTACAACCCCTCCTCACTCCAGAGGAACTTTTTCCAGTGGTAAAAAGTTCTTGTCATTTTACAATACAATAGTCATAGTTCACATAATGAGTCATAATCCATTTACAAAGAGAAATATATGAGTTAATTTAACAAACATCTTTAAGTGTTTTCCAACAATTTCTATGTAGTATATATCACAACCAAAAAAAAAAAAAAAAAAAAAAAAAAAAATGTTTTCACTAGCAGACACATAGCATGATCAAGGTGGATCATCTAAAGTTGGAACTCTGCTCAGTCCATCTGCATTTTTGTGCATAGTTCCCGATCGATGAATTATAACAAAATCATATGCTTGTAAAGCAAGGGCCCATCTCATCAGACGAGCATTTGAGCTTGCGTTGGTGCGTAACCAATCGAGAGGGTTATGATCAGTTTGTATGAGGAAATTTTGACCATCCAGGTAGCATTTCAGTTTCTGTACCGCAAATATAATGGCGGCACATTCTTTTTCACTGGTACTGTATGTCTTCTCTGCTGTCGAAAGTTTTCTGCTTAGATAGAGTACAGGATGTTCAGCGCCATCTTCTTGTTCTTGCGAGAGGACGACTCCCATTCCTTGATCTGAAGCATCAGTTTGTAGAATAAATCTACGTTCATAGTCAGGGGCATACAGAACAGGAAAACTAGATAAATATTTTTTAGTTCCACAAAAGCTTTCTCACATTGTTCTGACCATATAATTTCCTCTTTACGATTTTTACCCTTCAAGATGTCTGTCAAGGAAGCTGCTATCGAAGAAAACATTGGAATATATCTGCTGTAATATCCCGCCAGGCCTAAGAAAGATCTTACTTGCGTCTTGTTCTTTGGCGTAGGAAAATTTTGTATGGCCTGAACCTTTCGTTCCGCTGGTTTTCGATATCCTTGTCCAACAATATGACCCAAATACAAGACGTGATCTTGAGCAAACTTACATTTGGAAGGTTTTATGGTCAAGGAAGCCCTCTGCAACCTCTGTAGCACTTCTTCAAGGTGTATCAAATGATCCCCCAAGTTTTCGGAAAAAATGGCAACATCATCTAGATATGGTACGGCAAACTCTTCGCAGCCTCTCAAAAGTTCCTACATCATTTTGCTAAAGAAATAAGGTGCGTTCTTAAGGCCAAATGGCATCTTTAAGGGCCGATACGTTCCAAAAGTAGTCACAAACGCTGCCAATCGTTGAGCTCTAGCACTTAATGGAATTTGCCAGTACCCTTTTGTTAAATCTAATACTGTAATATACTTCGCTCCAGAAACCTTTTCGACTCTTTCTTCTATATTAGGCAATGGATAGAACTGGGTCCTTGTCACTTCATTCAATCGCCTGTAGTCAATACATGGGCTTGGATCTCTTCCGGGTACTTCTACCAAAATCATGGGTGATGTATAGTCTGATTCACCAACTTCTATAATCTTGTACTGCAGCATTTTATCTATCTCGGCTTTAAGAATATTTATGTGCCTGGGCGACATTCTATAAGGCTTAACTCTTACAATAGCATTACTAGCTAGCTCGATATCATGTTCGACCAAATGAGTCTTCCCTGGAATATTAGAAAACATTTTCAAGTAATGGCATAATAGTTTTTTCAGATCCTGAATTTGTTGGCCACTTAGGCGCTCTCGAAGTTTACTGTTCTCCTCGATATCAGAGAAGTTAAATATATTGGGATTTTTTTCAACTTGCGGAAATTTAATCTCTAAATCCATTTCACCATTTTCACAAGCGGGCAATAAGTTCACAAGTTCTGGTCGTTTATGGTATGGTTTCAGCATGTTAATGTGATATACTTGATGCTTTACATTTTTACCTTCAAAGCTTACTACATAATTAGTCTCAGAAATTTTTTTCTCAATTTTCCCTGGTCCTTTCCACTGTTCCGCTAACTTATTTGGCCTGCAGGTAACAAAAACCAATACTGAATCTCCTTCTTGAAATTCACGTTTTACCGCATTTCTGTCATACCAATATTTTCTTTTCAATTGAGCCACTTCCATGTTTTTAATGGCAAGTTCTTGACATCTTTTCATCCTATTTATTAACTCAAATACATATTCAGTGACATAGTTTTCTTCTTCAGGATGACCCATCCATTTTTCATACAATAGTGTCATTGGCGTCCTCAAATTTTTTCCATGCACCAATTCAGCAGGCGTAAACCCTGTGCTTTCATGTGTCACAGTTCTCAAAGCAAACGGCGTCGCCGGTAACTGTTTCTCCCAATCCGGAGCAGACTCAAGACATAAAACTCTCAACATCCTTTTAATAGTTCGATGGAATCGTTCTACCGGATTACTTTGGGGATGATATACAGAACTATGAGTAACTTTTATTCCAAACCGCTCCAGAAATCCTAGTGTCAAAATGCTTACAAAACTGGCTCCTTGATCAGTTTGAATTTCTTTCGGAAATCCCATGCGGCTAAAAATGTGTAACAAAGCGTCAACTACCGACTTGGATCCTATGTCTGGTACTGGTACTGCATCTGGATATTTGGACGACAAACACATAGCTGTAATTATGTATCTATTTCTGCTTGAAGTCTCGGGCCAAGGCCCACAGGCATCAACGTTGATTTTTGTAAAAATTTCAGGAATAATTGGAACTATTTTTAAAGGTGCTTTCTTTTTGTCCCCAGCTTTTCCAGCACGTTGGCATGAATCACAAGATTTTACAAATTCTTCAATGTCTTTATAACAGTTAGGCCAATAAAAATACTTCGCTAGTCTGTCTTTGGTTTTTGTCACTCCTAAATGCCCCGAAGTTCCCTCATGACACATATTTTTTATTTGTTCTCTATATTGTTCTGGAACAACAACAAGATCTCCCTCTTCGCCAATCTTGTTGATCTTCTTCTTCACCAACATCCCATTTCTTAGTACAGCATAACCATTTGCCTTTTTAAAATCTGTTTTCTCTATTTCTTTGAGAATTTTTTTCAATTCCAAACTTTGCCGTTGATCTTCCATGAAACTTTTTGAATCCATTTTTACCAACTCTAACATGGCTTTATCTTCATCATGCCTCAATGGCAGAATTTCTTCTTCTAATTCATCTGATTCTTCGGAACCCACAGCCTCTCCTTCAAGGGCTTGTTTTTCTTTCTTCCCTGAATCATTCTTTACTGAATTTCTCTCTTCGCTGTTTCGTTTCTGTTTTTCTTGATACCGAGTAATCACAACATTTACCTGTTCTGAATTAAGTGGCCACTCCATATCAATTTTTTTAACAAAGCGG
Source organism: Macrothele yani (assembly GCA_039090855.1). Lineage (NCBI taxonomy): Eukaryota > Metazoa > Arthropoda > Arachnida > Araneae > Macrothelidae > Macrothele > Macrothele yani. The sequence goes on from CM077023.1 coordinate 136,058,850, forward strand.
CAGTCTTATTTCCAAGTAAATATCTACCTTGATCTAGCGACTTTCTAATCACTGCAGCCTTAGTTACAATATGACCTAATTCACATTCTAGTTCAACTTCTGCCAATGGTAAACAAGCCTTTTGTTCATCCAGAAGATGCTGTACCCACACATGTTCTCCAGTAAACTCACCTGGCGACACAGACTCTTGACAAATGATATCAACTGATGAACCTGTATCCCGGAGAATAGGCATGGTAACTCCATTTATTTTTCCTTCAAAGGTGTAGGGTGCCAAGAGATCCCCTTCAGTTTCCTCTCTGATTCTATTTACGCTTCCTGAGTTCTGTGATTTTAGCTTAGGACACTGAGGTCGAATGTGATCATAAGATGCACACTCGTAACATTGAATCTTCCGTCTGCGATCATACTTTTCTTCATTCTGAGATACATTCCGTTTTGACCACCCTTGTCCTACATCTGACTTAACATAATTTTTGTTATAAAATCCATTTTTCATAAAATTTCTGCGATCATAGTTATCTCTAGTTTTTTTCTCACTGCCTTGCATTTTCTTTGAAGCACAAAATTCATTCAACGAATTTTTCTTGATTCCTCCTCTTACACTTTCATAATTGTCCACCATATCAGCCAAATCTGAAGGTGAGACAATATTTGACCATTTATCAATAAAATGCTCCCTTATTTCTATAGGCACTCTCCGCTTCAATTGATCTGTGATCATTAATTTTTTAGCCCTTCAAAATCGCCTATTTTAAGTCCTGAAATCCAATCATTAAAATAATTTTCTAACTCGAAGGCGAAATCTCTCCAGGTCTTCTCTGATGTACGCATGTGTTGTACAAATTTCAATCTAAATTTCTCTGGACTTAACTTATATCTTTTAAGAAGTAACCTTTTAACATATTCATAGTTTTTAGCATCTTCCACATTTTCTCTGGCAATCAATTGTGATATTTCGTAGGGCAAAAGTCCTATCAAATTCGTGACCCAATCTTCCGTTTTTATTTCTGCTTGTTGTGCTTGCCTTTCAAATAAAACTAAGTAAATACTTATATCACTGTCTTTTGGGTCAAATGTTTTCATCAAATGACGAAGTTCTAATCTCGGTTTTTGAGAATTTCCATTTTGCTCCAAACTACCTCCCAGCGGCTGACGTCCAGCTTCTATTTTGAGTTTTTCAAGCTCAAATTCCATTTGTCTTTCTGTTTCTCTACGCTCTTTTATACCTGCCAAAAGTTCTTTCACGAAATCCTCTTCATATCCTTCAAAGTTGACAATTTTATTTTTTAATTCCAGAATTTTGAGATTTGGCATAACTTCTATACCCAATTCTTCCGCCAACTGCAAAAGTTCTTCTTTTCGAGCTCTTCCTAAGAAAGCCATTTCAACAAGCTCAACGTGTACCCAATGTTTATTTATTATCGTATATGTGTATACGTTCACAGAAATTGTTTACAACAATATTCTACATTTACCTATAATCTAGGCTCAAACAGTTGATCTGAATGTACTATTTCTTGACAGAAATTATTTCCTTCTATTTAATTCCGTGCCCGGAAACTTCTAAAAAACTTGCTTTGATATTTCATTCCTTTGGATAATTCTCTAAGAACAACAACAAAACAGTACTTACATAAACATCTAATGTGGTGTAAATCCGATACGGAACAAATAATTTCGAAAAAACAAACTGCAGTCACCATCCTTTGTTCTTCCCAACACAAAGAGGAAAAAAATATCCCTGTCGCGTTGGTTCTTTCGCACGCTTGAAGAACTTTCAACTCATCGATTCCGTCTCACCGGCGCCTTCACTTCCTGTCTTTCGTAGTTCGAATCTCACAGGTGCCTTCACTTCCTGTCTTGCGTAGTTCGAATCTCACAGGTGCCTTCACTTCCTGTCTTTCGTAGTTCGAATCAAACAGGTGCCTTCACTTCCTGTCTTTCGTAGTTCGAATCTCACAGGTGCCTTCACTTCCTGTCTTTCGTAGTTCGAATCTCATAGGTGCCTTCACTTCCTGTCTTTCGTAGTTCGAATCTCACCGGTGCCTCCAATTCTATCTTTCGTCTGTAACATCACAGACACTCGATCACAACACAAAACATTTATTTCTTTACACAAAAACATCAACTGGAATACACTCCGCGGTATAAACTGAACTTGTTGTCTTAGCCAAAGCTTGCCATGTCCTCCTCCTTCGATATCTCTCTCGCAACTCTCCTCATCACTCACCACACGCTCAAGTCATTGGACGTCAATGTATCCTTCCGCACTTTTGTGCGTGGAAGTCGTACTTTACAACCTAACCAAAACACGTGACTGTAAACACCATTTATGATGTCATATACAATTTCAATATTTACGTGCCATTCGTCCTGATGAAGCTAGGTCAATACCCAGCAAAACCATGGTCGGCTTGAAAAAATAAACATTTGTGACAACTACGTTGTATTATCTTAATCTATACTAAAGGAAGGATCTCCTTGTTTTCTCAACACTGAACGACACACGGTTACAGGGATATTTGTTATCACTATGGCAGTCCACTGACTATGTAGCCGCCTACAATGTATGGAGCTATGCGAATGATCGATGGGACAGAGCGTGAGAACGAAGCATAGTCTGACAGTCTGCAAGATTAAAAGCACGGCATACGTAAGGAGCTTTATCGTAGAATACGGCTCAAACGAGAGAAAGAAGGCAGAAAAAACATTCTCGAAGTTTTCGTAATAATAAAAATAGCTGATTCAACCTGACAATTGGACAGTGTTTAATAAGCGCAATAATGCACGATAATAATATTGTCATTGTCTTCCATTGACTCATTGTGGGATGAATTGTGTTTCACCTTTGAGAATGTCATGCAAAAGTCTTTCTACATCCAGGCAGAAATTGTAATGTCTTTATCGCGTATCATCATTATTTTTTCATTGCTTCCTTTTGTCCTTTCTGTGGCTTATCGTTAGCCATCAGTGAGTCCCTCTAGAGCTGGGCTCTAGTGCAACTGCACCAAATTTTCCTATGGTAGCTACGCCACTTTCAGAACCGATGTTTTGGTTATACCAAGAACTGCACTTTCATAAGATTCCTTAAAAGAAGACCAATAAAAACGGTATTTTGCCTCTCAGTAACCTGTTGGTCGTGTTTAGATAAGCCTACATAATAAACTAACAATGTGTGAAATAAAAACTATCAGTTCGGACTGGCTGCACCGTGAGCACCAGCCCTCTCAAACGTATGCATGCTAAATGCTATGTGTTTCCCGCGGCCATCCCTTACCAGCTTCCTTCTCACCACAAGCCGAAACAAATCCCTTCTGTGGAAAGCAATTACAGTTGTTAGAAGTCAGGTTTTCCTTGCTTTATTTTTCACACATTCCTCTGTTAATCTGTAATTTCTTTGCCGTTTTGGGCAACACAGTAAACAATTTTCAACACTTAGTGATTTCCGTAACCGGAAATTTCGATTTCGTTATAAATAGTCTATCATCAGTTTTCCACCTAAATTAAGGGGAATGGCAGTTTCTTTGCTAGGACCATCAATTTGCTATAAACTACTTCCTTACAACGGGGGCGACTGTACCTCTTGATTTAATTCCTTCGGAAAGAGAAGCGTACCATTCCATCAGTCTCCTTTGTCTTCAGTGAGTGAATTAGAAGTCCTCTTAGCAAACGGGTGGTACAGATGCAATTCCATTATATTCAAAAAGTATGTTGAAACGAATGAGAAGTCATGTATGTGCTGTTGGCAGCACCCACTGGCGGGGAACCCACAACATATTAGTCAGGGGTGCATAATAAATTTAAAAGAACGGTGATATCTTTTAGTCTGAATTAAGCGATGTACTGGTATACAAGTTGGAAAAAAGGAAACGCTGTTTTCTTAGTTTCTTCATTCGAGTGTGCTACATTTCGCGCAAAGTGATTCGAATCAAAGATTGAGGGACCACTTAAATTCAGAGTACTGTCAAGACGTCAAAGTTTCATTGTTCTAGAACTATCAGTCGTCGATTCAGGGCTTCGATGAAAACTTTCTTACTCATAATTGCTTTCAATTATACAGGAGTGAAAAAAAAAGATGCAAAAATCTGAAATACGAGAAAACCAAGTAGAAATAATGCATTATTTCTAAATTTGTCATCTAGTACTAAAATTTTTATATACACTGCTGGCCACCCAAAATCCAACACCAAGAAGGAAGCATCCGATTTACCTGAAATTCGCAGCATGCGTCGCCCGCGAGAGGACATGCAAACGATTAGCATTGCAGGGCATATGCAAATCCTGTGCCCCCGGCACGCCACCGAGAAGCACTATAAGAAGGGTGCACAGAAGGCGGGGTGTAAGTAGTGGAAGTGTGTTGTGCTGCCGGACCTGTGCGTGGAAAGCTTCCTGATGCCTCATCGCAGAATACGACAGTCATTCCAGCACGTTTAGGAGTTCGACAGAGGACGAATAGTGGCTTATCGTACAGAGACATCGACGCCCGTGTGGGACGACATCCAACCACAGTGAGGCGAGTATGGATTTGGTGGGTGAAGGAGGGACGGCCGCAGCCGCGGCACACCACCGAACGAGAGGACCGGCATGTTGCGCGGCGGGCATTGACGGCTCGCACCGCCACATCACGAACGTTAGCGCAGGAATTAGGGTGTGTTGCGCAACAACCTGTGTTGGCACGTACCGTTCGAAGTCGTCTGCAGGAGCGGAGACTTGTCGCACGGAGCACATTGCTCCGATTACCACTGACGTTACACCACCGGCGAGTGCGGCGCCAGTGTGCCGTTGAACGCTGCACCTGGATTACGGAATGGCATGACATTGTCTTCTCCGACGAATCCCTCTTCTGCCTGCAACACCACGACGGTCGGATCTATGTGTGGAGGCACCACAGCGAGAGACTGTATGACGCCTGTATTATGCATCGCCATACCGGTCCGTCGCCTTGTAACGTACCAGGGGATGTGACGTACCTGCCAGAAGGACGCACACGACATAAAGGCAGATAGGAATCAGAATAAAAGTCCGCGTAGCTTAATTGGTAGAGCAACTTATTCCGGAATGAGGGGACCCGGGTTCGAACCCCGGCGCGGATAAAAATGACGGAGAAATTCACTTCGTTATAATGGCGCCCGAACTATCCGGATGACCCGACCGTTCAAAATCTCGCATTGGTGTGATGTTATTTCCACACCGCGAGATAGGAAAAATATGAGCAGCACTTCGAAAGACAAAAAAAAAAAAAAAGAAAAAAGAAGGGGAGATGATGTAACGTACCAGGTGATGTGACATACCTGCCAGAAGGACGCACACGACATAAAGGCAGATAGGAATCAGAATAAAAGTCCGCGTAGCTTAATTGGTAGAGCAACTTATTCCGGAATGAGGGGACCCGGGTTCAAACCCCGGCGCGGATAAAAATGACGGAGAAATTTACTTCGTTATAGCCTGGCGTTATGGTTTAGGGCGCAATTGGATATGACACCCGCACCCCTCTGGTACGCATCGCCGGTACACTCAACAGCCACCGCTACATCTCCGACGTTTCGGAGCCTGTAGTCCTCCCTTACCTACAGGACCTACCAGCGGCCACGTTTCAACAATACAATGCGTGCCCGCACGTGGCACGCATCGTGCAACAATTCTTCACGGCCCACCAGGTGTCACTGCTGCCGTGGCCCGCCTGTTCTCCCGATATGTCGCTCATCGAACACGTCTGGTCGCTGATCGGTAACCCAGTGGCCCGGCAAGCACCACCCGCGGCTACGCCTGATGAACTGTGGTAACGCGTGGAAGCAGACTGGACCGACATACCCCAAGACCACATCCAAAGCCTCTTTCGTTCGATGCTGCGGCCGTTATTGCCAGCCATGGGGGGCCACACGAACTATTGATGTCTGCGTGTTCCGCAAGTCGCACGGGGCTGTAAGCTCAATCGTTTCATCTTTGTATCTGGTGTTATGTGTCCAGTAAATCTGACTTTGCTATCTTGTGTCCTTGGTGTTGCATTTTGGGTGGCCAGCAGTGTGTTATTGAGTGTATTTTTGAAGCGTTACAGTATCACGTACTAATATATTCTTATGCTTCATATAATTCCTTAATTTCTGCTTATCTGTATTCGCAGAGTGGAAAAGACCTCGGCTGTCCACAGAAGAATCCCTTACGCGACCTGGTAGCCCCAAAGGCGGAGAAGCTTACTTGTCTCCAGTGCACCACCAAGATACAGATGAAGACAACAGCTCTTCGGACTCTGACCGAGTAGAAGACCAAAGCCCTTCAACTGATGTTCATCATGAGAATGATCCAAGAGGTAGAGATTTGAGTCCACCTCCCGTTATACCAGATTCCAAAGGACTGCTACGGTCATCCCCACCAAAAAGTAAGCCTGAATGGATACCGCAAGAGCCTTTAGACCTACACCACCATAATGGTGTCACAGAAGACCGTGGTCCAACCGAAGGACCCTTCAATCTACACAAAAAGAAGTCACCTATTGAAATATTGGCAAGAGTTTTCCCCAAAGAAAACCGAAGTATTCTCAACGTGGTACTTCAAAGAAACAACGGAGACGTCCTTCAAGCTATCGATGAGATCCTTAGTACCAGGGGTTCCGAGAATATGAAAGACACTGAAAAAGTCTCAGCGATTCTAATGTAGTAAGTCCAACTTCCCCACCTCTTCCACCCCACTTGTCAGGTTTACCCGGGTCTGGTCGTGAACCTCAAAACAGTGTTGCTTGCACTTCATCACCTGCACCATGTGTTCCAGCTGCTTTTTCCGTCCCTACAGGGAATCACTCATTTGCTTCAGTGCTTTCGTCCATTTCGACCGGTGGAAATCCCAGCCTGTCATCATCTTCAGCTGCACTAGCTATGGCTGCTGGGGGCCCGCATTTTCGACGGCCGTTCACATCCGGGCATACACCTCCACGCGGTCTGATTGCCATGCCAACTTATCCAGGTTTCTTTCCCGGAATTGCTCCGAACTTTACACCAGGATACCCGGGTCTGTTCGGGTCGTCATTGTCTTCGCATGTCATTTCGGCAGATGATGGAACAGCGAGGAAAAAGCCTCGACTGGGATCTTCAGTTGATTGTTGGGATACTTCTGCACCACAGGACCTTTCATCACCAGAAGTAGGAGAAAGGAAAAGTCCAAATGGCTTCGCCGAGTGACCTTTCCCAATTTCAAGGACAAATGATGCATTTCAAACAGCATATGGACCTGAAATAAATGCACTAAAGGAAAATGCAAAGCATGAACTGTGACCAATTTCAATGTTATTTTATCCCGCTTTAGAGAGGAGACACAAGAAAAAACTTTCTTTTAAACAAGATAAATATGTATTTGTACATTTGTTCAATGAATCCCAATATTACCTCCAAACACGAAATTGCTTGTGAAATAACTGAAATGTTGTGAAATACACGTACTCACAAACCGATACATTCGTGTCCGTATCCCTGATGACTTCAGATATAATATGATGCAGAAACCCATGTGGAAATGAAAAATGCCACATATTTCATAGTGACATAACGCAACACAATTTGAATGTAAGTAATCAAACAGTTTTAGTGTCCAAACTTACGAGGAATGATTAAGTAATGAGTTATAAATTATATATAAGAGTAATAACCAATTTATATTTCCTGTACTTATTTAAAAAATCGTTCTAAATATGGTATATCTGTTCAGCAGAAACACAAATTCAGTATTTGTAAAGGCAAAATATAAATGTCGGCATTAGGATCTAAAAATTCAATTTTTGTCAATAACACAAGCTACGAGGCTCTGAGACCAGTAGCCCTCTAAATTTATTAAAATTGTGTTTTTAAATCGTAATGTGACATTTAGTTGGAAAGATGTCACAAAGTACCTGCTTCCAATCTAATACGCATTTAAAAGAAGCTACAAACCCGCTTTTATTGTTCATTTCCTTTCCTGAATATGCCTAACAATGTATTGTATGTTTTTTGGTTGTTTTTTCTTTCTCCGAGTATAGAAACAAACTAATTTATTCTATTTTCCAGAGAGCTCAAGTCGTGCATTTTGGCATTCGTTTTTCTCAGTCGTACAAAGGGTGTTGAAGAAAACATTAAGGACATTCCATTATTTATTTTCTAAATGGTAAAACAATTACACATTGACAGAATCCTCTGATATGCCTAGCGATAAAATTAAACAGGATAATATTTCTACAAACATTCAGATTTCGTCAATACAGCTACAATTTAATCTTGAACTTAAGTTTAAGGGATGATTGAATATGTTTTTATTAAATTCCCGAAGAAACTTACAAAGTGATTATATTAGAGTTTGCAAGACGAAAAGTATAGTAGTCGCAATACGTAGTAGGGATGACTTAGTTTCCTTGAGATATTCCAGGCCATTTGTGGCGAACCTGTCACGCGTGCCTAAAGTATTACGCGAAAATTGTTGGCACGTGGCATGCAGTACTGTCCCTTGTTTCTTGAAACCACACCCACAATAAATATTCAATAAGTACATAATTATTACCATTACTGCTAATTGAAGCAGCTGTTACTAAGGCATATCTTCGAATGTCGGTGATCCCTGTAGAATTTCTACAAGGGCTGAAGAAGGGGATTTGTTTCAGCTTAGTCTTCGGATCGAAGTACCCCCAAATGAGGGCCTCCATCTAAACAGCGAGGATATGACAATTTGTCTAACTCGAAAGGACATTGGTGGACAAGCGAAGAGCTGAGGGTTCAATAACCATGGTACCACTCCTGATCACTTCTCGCTCCTGAACAGGTGGAAGAGGGGCCTGCTGGTTTATCCCCGCTCCTTGCGAGCGCCAACAACAGCTTTGAAACCTGTTCATAGGAGACTCCGGCTTAGCGACTTCTCGGAGTTTTTTTTGTTTTTGTTTTTAATTGAGGGGTTTAACCACACCGTGAGACACTATGGGCTGTTAGCAGTCGTCCGTCCCTAATTTAGGGCCACTGGTTCTAAGAAGATTAGAGAACCAGTGCCATAACATAAATACAACATCCATCCCTCACGGGATTCAGACCCTTCTCATACGAATGGTCATAAGCCAGCACTTAGACCACACTGCACCACCGGCGAGGCCTTGGGACGTTTCAAGAACTTGTGACGTCATATGAGAAGTTTTGAAATCACCTCAGACCCAGTGTAAACATCAGTATTTGGGTAAAAATAGAAGTAAACGGTTGGCTCTTGTTTTGCTTTGCTTGCCTTTTTCTTCTGTTGTTTGTGAGTGATCAGTGGATAATTATCTACTGCTCTA